>CM029021.1:50748104-52142218 GCA_016801055.1 Panax notoginseng | reverse complement strand
GGATAATATTTATAAATTTTATAAAGTAAGCAAGTTGTTATAAAATATTCGATTAGTCAGAGAATATTTATTTTATCAAGGTATATTCGTACGATGGCACAATCATTGGTGGACCCCACAACAGAATTATTGTTGGAGTTAGAAAACGACAGAAATAACTTTTTATAAAAATAACGGCAAAAATTTTACTATTAAATGTTGAAATACCCGATGGTAAAAGTACAGTAATACGCGTGATTGCATAGTAGCACACGGTATTGTATAGTACTTTTGATTATTGATGCTTACGTGAGAAGTCACTCAGTTTTATTCAATTATTGCCACAGTAATTGCTGCATAGTATCTCACATTATTGATTTAATTATTGTCACAGTATTATTTGTACAATATTTTATTATTAAATCAATAGTTGAGACGACACCGCTATTCATATTATTATTTGTATTATTGATAATGTCTAGAAAGTTCTGTCGAAAAAAGAGGTTTGGTCACCTAATTGCGCACCAATAAAGAGAAGTCCTTATCGAAAAGCCCCATCTTTCCTGAGAATGATCTTGTTATTAATATTGTGAGTTATAATATTAATAATGAATAAAGATCGTGCTGGTTAAAGATGAGAATAATAATTGATGAGCGAAAGATGTTTGTTCAATTATCCTTTTAAATTGGTGTTTGTTCATTTAGTTTTTTTAGAGGTTGCATATTTTTCCGTATAGCAATTACCTTCAAAGAAGGTAATCTTTTGATTGGTGGGATATGAGATTTTTTGTCTAACTTTTCAATTACTATTCACTAACTTGTTATTAAGGGCGCCCTCTCATTGGTCCATATCTCCCAAACTTCAATTACATCCTTAAGAGGGCACTCTCTTATTGGCTGATCAAATGGTGTGCTGATAGTTGCGCCCGAATGATTTTTTTTCTGTACAGTCCGTAATTATTTTCTTAAATAGTATCATATCATTCTCCTATAAATAGGATGCTTAGTTTAGAAATGAAAATCACACCAGAATCAGAGAATTCTTCTTCTATAATATAGAGCGTATTTCTTTTGAGCATAATGATACTTTGAGTGTAGCAAATAGTGCAAGTTTTCTTCAAGAATATCTCTGCTATACCAGTCAGAATTACTCTCCTACTAAGGTAAGAGATATTATTTTTGTTCAATATTTGTAAAAAATAATATTTTCTTCCATGCTCTGTAGTATGTAAGTAATATTATTTCGTTTCAGATTTTGAATTGTACACTCATTTTGTTAAGTATTGCTTCTATACTCCTTGAAATTAGTAGAATATCCTTGAAATTTGTGATTCATCTAGTATCGTTTCACAGGATATTTTTCTAAAATTCTTGTTAAATTTTAATCTTTTCATGCCGGGGTACTATTCACGGGATACTATTCACGAAGTACTATTCATGGGATATTATTCATCTGGGGTACTATTCATGATAAAAATTAATTTCTTTTCTGTTCAAATTATTTTTGATACAATATTATTCTTGAATTTTACTCAACAAATCAGTATCATGTTGACAATTTGGACATTTTTAAACTTTGTAAAATTAAAAATCTTTAATATTTATCCTTGATTTCGTTTGATTGATGCTTATATCATTGTCATCATCATCATGCTTATATTGTGATGAAAGTCATCTTTGGCCCATAGTGCATAGATGGACTGTTGATTGGTATGATTATGACCAGGAATTATATATCGATATAATCATAACCTGTAATGTTACAAATGATGTGGTAAAAGTCCTCATTGGCCCATAATGCATTGATAGACAGTTGTTGGCATGATCATGACCATTAGTGATAATAATGAATATCCTTGGCCGTAGTGCGTGGATAATTCGTGGATGTGATACTAATGAATATCCTTGGCCCGTAGTGCATGGATAATTCAGTGATGTGGATTATTTATTGAGCTGAGTCACAGCGATAAAATTGATGACAAACTTTTAAATCATAGAAGATAGTAGATATCATGCTCTACTTGACTCTTCTAATGGATTATTTGTTCCGCTGCAGTTAAACTTGTTGTCTATTGTATTCTATCAATTTAACACTGTTAAAGGCTAACAATAATTTATTCTGCATTATCTTAGTCATAATATTCTTTACTTGGCTAATTGATCTCACCCTTTGTTTTCATTGTTCTCTTCAGGAAATGAGAATATAGCTGGGATTAGTCGGGGAATGGAGTGACGGTCCAGATGGTTGCTGTAGTAGTCCACACTATTCTGTAAAATAGTGTGATTATAATTGTAATGAAGACTCCATTTGAGTTTGGATATTATCTAAAAGACAATATTCGTGTTAAAACTCTCAGCTTATGTTACACGATAATTGTATAATTAAGTTTGTATTTGTATTCTGTACCATGTATTTAACAACCAAGAATGAGTGATGTATACCTATTTTGGGGGCGTCACACAAAATTTGCTCTCCGATTTTTGACTAATGGATGGGTTATTTTTACAAATTTTCTATGCGTCATTTGATGAAGATTTCAATGGACAATGGATAGCTTCTGATAAGGATTGCCTCTGAACATGAGGAATTGGCTAAGTTCGATATGGTCTTGGTTGAGAAAGAAGGAACCCAAGGAAACGACCCATGAATAAGATCGATATGGATGTACGGTGAGTTTTCTTTATTTTGTTAATTCACATCCCTTTCAGATTGAGTTTTCCATATCAAAAATGGTTAATTTTTGTGCACATAATTCGCTAAGGTACTTCACACTACTTTTTGATAATTTAGAGTTATCTAGCATGGTGCTAGCATATAAACTTTTTGGTGAAATGCTTCAATGAAAATATATACTGTTGAGTAGTTTGTAGCTCTTTGTCTTCTGATTCATCATAGCTCTTTACTCTTGGAGCCTAAGCTTTATCTACTTTAGCATGTGATGGAGGGGATTAATTTTGGTGTTATATGGGGTTATGGACCGTCTCAAATACTAAGTACAGTCCCATTACATTCCCTATTTGGCATTTGATATTATTTTACATGAGTAATTTAGGGTTATTGGTTGTTTTGGTTTCAAATTCAGTTCTTGGAGTAACTGTTCTTACCGTTGGGAAAGACTTGATCCTTATAGGTAATTGGAACTAAGAAAGGGAAAACATTTAGTGATTGGATTGATGAATTAATTGGGTTTGATTATGTTCTTGTTTCGCGTGATGTCTATTCGTGAAGCCTTTCGCCTTGGCATCAATTTCTTCGATACATCCCCGTAAGTACAATTACATGTATCTTTTCTTTCTGGGTTTTTCTAATTTACCTAACTTTATGGTTTTTATAAAGTGCTTTTTATGTTTTCTAAATTTGGGGGTTCTTGATTTTTAATATTCGTGATTTACATTCAACCTTTTAGCTACCTCTGGCATTTTGATAACAAGTTTTTTCGTGGATTCTATTTTGTTTTTATTTTTTTCCTATGATTTTGAAATTGGGAGTCCTTATTTACTGATTTGGGTGTATTTGGTCTATGATTTTAAAGGTATTAATATTATATTATAATTTTTTTTATAATAATTGGAATGATTGTTTTTATGAAATGTTTTTGATGATTTGAGGTGATTCACTTTTAGGGGGGTGTATTCAATTAAGATTTTTAAAAACTTTAAAAGTTTGGTTGTATTCAATCAAGACATTTAAAGAGTTTATAAAAGTTTAGTGGTATTCAATTATAACTTTTTTAATGTCTTTAAAAGTTAGGTGGTATTGAATTAAGATTTTTATAAAGTCTATAAAAGTATTTTGGTATTCAAAAAGTCATAGATTTTAAAGATTTCTATCAAATGATAGAGTTTGACAGACTTTAGAAGAAAAATTATAACTATCAACCCATATCCAAAGTCTTGCCTCATCTCTAAAGATTTCTAAAGACTTCCAAATAAACACAAAGGTGGATAAAACTAGTTATTAATTGAACTTTGTCTTTTATTGGGTCAAATTAGTTATTTATTTTATATGAGCTAATAAATATTAATATGTGATTGATAAATAATTTGGTAAAATTTGGGCCATAAAAATATTTGGATTTATTATAAGAGAATTAACAAGATATATTAATAAGTAAACAAATAATTAAACTTAATCTAAATTGGTGAGGGAAAAAGCAGTCGTTCGAAAGCTTCCAATAGAAAGAGAAAAAAGATTTGTTCAACAAAGGTGAGATAAAATCATAAAACTCTCATATCAATTGTAAATATTAATGATGTATTATAATATATGAAAATAGAAAATACATGATGTGTATGTGTATGTTTTTTTAGTTTTTTAACATTTTAAACGAAGAAAATCACTGTTAATTTTTGAGACATCCTCCATATTCGTCTTCAAGTGTCTTTGGTGTATCATAGTGAAATAATGTAACATGTGGTTGTATTCCCGCATGACAAATTGACAGAATCGTTATCTTTCCCTTATAAAAAAGGAAAAAACGCACTGCTTTGATATTTGTTAGGCGCATAAAAAAGGTCCACACAATCAAACAAAATTAGTAGCAGTTAAGATGAAAAATTGGGTTGACAGAATCACACAATCACACAATGAGTATATATATATATATATATATATATATATATATATATATATTATATATATTATATATATATATAGTAAAGCAATGAATAATAAAAAAGCAATAAATTATTAGTAAAAAGCGTACGCATATGCATAAAGTATATATAGCTCAATGAAAAGTGAGCTTAATTTTTGTATTGCGTCTGTAGTTTCTAAAGTTTTATTGGTATCCGAATATCCAAATGTATCATGAAATGAGTAGAATAATGTGAACGCTTTCAATATATATAAAATCTCATGCCACAATAATATAATGAGATTTACTTTAGTTCATGAAAAAAGAGGGAGAGGATGTACACATGGGCTAATTAACAATTAATATAAATTGCAAGATATATTAGAAGTATACAAAAGTCTATCACAGTTTTGATAAAAAGTTTATAAAACTGTGTTACTTGTTTCATGGAGTCTATAAAAGTTATTTTGAAAAAGTCTTTAAAGTATGTGAAAGTCATTAAAATTCCACAAATTCTACAAAAGTTTGTTACTTAAAAAAAATCTTTAAAAATCTTAATTGAATACACCCTCCTTAAGTTTCTTTTCACATTTGATTGGCGATACCTAAGGTATTATGGCGCAACATTATCTAGGAAAGTTCTTGGGAAGACATTGAATGCTTTGGAAGTGCCGAGAAGTGAATATATTGTATCGACAAAATGTGGAAGGCATAAAGAGGGTTTTGATTTCAGTGCTAAAAGGGTGACTATAAGCATTGATTAGAGTTTGGCTCGGTTACAGCTCAATTATATTGATATATTACAATGGCATGACATTGAATTTGGGTCTCTTGATCAGGTACTTAATTGGTGGTTCTTGTTTATTGATTTCTCAATTTTGTGTCACCTGGTCTAATATTCATTTCAGTATTTCTAGTTATCTAAACACTTGTTCTACAATTTTGTAGCATGTATTTGTGTATGTGTGCACTGGTGTGTTTATTTAATGGTCAGCATTGTAAGACTTCAATGACTTTTACTAATTTTTTGCTATTTAGAATTAGAAATGATGAACCTTGGATTTGTTTTGTTTGCTACATATTGTACATGAGACTATTCCAGCCCATTACTATAAAACAGTAAATAGATAACGCGAAAAAAACGTTGTGATTTCAGTCAAAAAAACGTCGTGGTTAAAGGTGTCATTATTTGACACCCTTACACAACGTTTTTAAAACGTTGTAGTTAAGCACAATACACAACGTTTTTTAGGAAAAAAACGTTGTAGATTTTTTTTCCAAAAATTAGCAGATGCTTAAAAACGTTGTAGAAAGTATGATTCCACAACGTTTTTTGGATAAAAATGTTGTTGTTTAGTATATCAGACAACGTTTAGGCACATTTACACAACGTTTTTAAAATGTTGTAGATTAAAAAAAATAAAAAAAATATTGTGATTCACCTACATTACCAACGCACCTGCAATATGCTAATGCCATGATATATAGCTAAAAGGTCTAAATTCTCAATTAAATTTAAAGCCAAAATGAATCAACCATTCAAAATACATCCCAATTTTAGTAAAAACTGTATCCAACATAATTGCATAAATAAAGCTTTAGACACCATTAAAGCATACTAGCACCTGTTTGCTAGAACAAAATGGAAAAATGGTTTGAAACAAACCTTAAAATTGAACTACAAAACCACAACACCAAACAAAGATAAATCATGGGTATTGAATTAATTTAACCAAATCAACACATTATAATTGGGAGATCAAGGGCATTTATAATCCTGCCACTGCTAGCAGTAATTAAAATATTAGAACAAGCCTTCCATAAAGGTCTCACATACTGCACAATAACACGTACTATTTGGGTACTACAAAGTTGCATCCTACTCATATAAAATAAGCATGTAGCTATAACAACAATATAAAGTGTTATGTTCAAGAGAAACAACCTTAATCAATCAAGCTCTATATAAAGTGTTATGTTCAAGAGAGTTCACCCTTCCCTCATTTTTCTTCCTTCACTCAAGGCAACAAAGTCTTCAGCCTTCTGATGTAAGTACTCAAGTCAAACGTTGTGACTGCATTAATCCCTCTGTACTCTATTGCTGCAATGTCATAAGCTCTAGTAGCCTCCTCTTGAGTACCTACAGATAAGCCACTTGTTGATCAGGTAAACAAAAACTCTTCTCTTTTTTTTATCATATTGAATACGATACGACTCATTGCATCATACTCAGGTAAACTTGGTAACTTACTGTAGGTTCTGAGGTAGAGATACTTATTCCCAAAAACTCTCCCTATTCTAGCTTCCCATCTTCCATTGTGATGGTGCCTGCATTTTTAGTCCCAAAGACAATAGGAGTATTTAGAATCCTATATTTACCTCAACAATAATAAAGGAGTTATGTCATTGTATGCACTAGAATTTTCCTTGCGACTCCTTTGTACTTGGACACCCCTCTTGAAAAGTCACTGCTCTTTCTGTAACAAAGAAAAAAAACCAAATCAATGTTACCATAAAATATATAGACTTATGTTACATGTAATTAACTAGATAGAGAAAGTGTTAGAAGTGGAACCTTCTTAGTGAGGCTAGGTACTCTTCTTTTGTTAAATTCTGCATAATTCCAAGTTCTATGTTGTAATCAGAGACCTGATGAAGAAAATTCAAAAATGTTGGTGAGAACTTGGAACTTTTATAGATACAAATAAATCCACTAGTATAATGTATAAACATCACAGCTGACGATTATACCGGGAAATTGGTGAAAGTTTATGTCCCCCAATACTTCAGTGCAGCCAAGTCATATGCTCGCGCTGCAGATTCTTCTTTATCATAAGCTCCTGAAAGATTTACAGCACCAAGATTGTTATTTTATGAGGTTTGACCATAATAATAAATCAACTTCAAATCTTAATTACAACTCACCAAGATAAACTGTCCAGTTCAACATAACAATATTCCAAAGAGCAGCCAACACAAGAAAATAGAAACTTCATGTTAGGGGCCAAGATTTTTATTATAGAAACTTAATTACAATGCATAAACTTGGAAAGATAAAAAGTAATAATTACATACAGCATTCTCATCAGTTTGTAAGTTCCCCATGTTTTGACCTTCAATCACCGTTTCAATTCCAGGACTGCACAGATGACAATAAACAAAGTACTCATCCTCCTACCAGTAAAAGGTAAAAAAACAGCAAAAATAATGAAAACTTCACCTTAAATATTGAGATCCACTATACAAACAGAGCTTGAATCGGTGAATCCTCCTGAGTGCACGCGTACGGTTGGACCAGCTAGAAAGGATGTCCTTGAATCCACAATTGCAGCACATCCACCCTCACACACACAGACCTGAGAATTACAATAAGGATAAAAAATCAACTAAGCATCTCCTTCTCCTCATCACTATTAGGTGGATAAACCCAGGAAACCCCAATCCACAACACCAAGCATTAGTGACCTTTAATTCAGAGGCTGTAGCAAATAGAAGAAATAAAGTCATATTAGACCAGTCATAACAGATAAAAATTATAATGATCAATAATAATATCTAACCTCAAAGTTCTTTGATATATCCTTCATTTGCTCGACAATTTCTTGCCTCTTCTTCACAGCTACATGGTTGAAGCCATGTTTCAACCAATTAAAGTCATTACATGAATAACCTGATGTTCTTCCCTATTTCTCAATAATATCAACAAGATATCTTAAACCTCAAATCAAAATTGAATGTAAAAGGTTTAATATTACGCCAGCTTTTTGGCAGTGCTTCCACTTGTCGAATCAAATGATTTCAATAGAATTAACAAAAAGCTTTAATCTTCTACCTAAGCAATAACTGAATGTACAATGTTACTGATCATTTCCAACCAATATCATCCAACAGTTGGTATCAGTCACTAAAAATCAACACAAGAAAGAGAAATAGAAGCAAAATTAATATAGAAATGAATTAAGAAAAGAATGGAATGATTTAATTACCATGGTTGGCTTCTAGGGGTAGCCTTAAACAGAACAGAACAGAACCAAGCAGAGCCGTCCAATCCCCAATGCTCAAATTCTTCACCCATTCAATCCCCTCCTTCGTTTTCTGAGTCCCCTCACACAATAATCTCTCAAACCCCTAAACCCAACCATTCTTAGGGAGAGAAAAAATCCCCACAAATCATGAAGAGAGACTACCCACAACCTAATCATAGCACCTTCTCCACAGACTGTGGTGGTGGCACCGGTGGTAGCTCCTCCGTCAACAATAGCGGCGTGTATTCAAATGGGAACTCTAAGATGTGGGAGGAAACTGAAAAAGACACCGGAGTTGACGAGCTTTTGGCTGTTCTGGGCTATAAAGTCTGGTCATCTGACATGACGGATGTTGCCCAGAAACTTGAGCACCTTGAAGAAGTGATGAGCCAAGTTCAACAAGATGGTCTTTCTCATATCGCTCGCGATACCGTTCACTAAAACCCCTCCGATTTATCGTCTTGGCTCGAATCAATGATTTTTGAGCTCGACCACCACCACCAGGAACGGATCCATTTCTCGCCCACGTCGACGACTTGAGAGGGTCCAATTTTGGCAGCAGAGATCGATAACTAGGGTTTTGGTTTTGGGATGAAATCTAGCAGAGAAAGACATAGCGAAGAAAGACATTAGACATATAACTCAACTCCGTGTTTTAATTTTAACTTTTCATTTAAGAGCTCCATGTATTTTACAAACATAACGTTTTTAAAAAAAATGTTATCTATTTAAAATTAAAAATTACTCCTATAAATAGATAACGTTTTTTTATATGTATTTACAATATTTTATTAAAAAAATGTTGTAAAAAAATATTAAAACGTTTTTTATAAAAACGTCATCTTTTAAGTGTTGTCTATTTACCATTTTGTAGTAGTGGACTTACCAAAACTCAAGGAGGCTGGGAAAATCATATTCATTGGTATAACTGCAAGAGAATAAATTGTTTTTCTTCTTGTTGATGTTCCTGCAGCCACCAATTTGACTGCCTGATTGTACAACAATATTGTCAGAGTCAATGGTAAGTAGATCTCCGAATATTATTTTCCCGAATGGAATTGCGGAAGAAATTTTGGAAGAAAAAAGGCAGAAGTTTCAAGACGACTCTTATTGCTAGAAATATAATATCTAGGATACAAGATACAAGATACAAGATACAACCTCCATGGAAACATAGCAATTCCAAAATTTCAACTTCTTAGAGATATATGATGATAGATAAATTAATTACTGGTAAATATTGAATCCAACATCTGCAGTTACTGTAGACAAATTTTTGAACAAATAAAAGACAGAACAGATGCAACTATTACCATTGAAAGAATCTGCCCATTGGAGATCAATTCTCTAAGTTCATTCTCTAGCTGAGACTCAGACGGAGTTTCAGCACTACATATTACCTTTCCAAATCAAGAATGTTATCTCTCCCTTTGGAGTGTGAGTTGAGAACGCTACTTTTGCTTCACCTAGAGTTCCCCGCCAAAACTAGTAAGGAATCATAATTTACATTAGTAAATCAGGGGACACAATCATCTTTACAAGTTATGTAGAAGTACAACTTTAGGTGTTGGTTTTTGATACTCCACATAAAGTTAGAAATCAAATAATATGTAAGATGAGGCCTTTCCTTATAAAATGCTTGTACATAATTTACTGGAATGATGTTAGATAAGAGTTTCATCTGAAGGCTAATTCTGAAGCATCCAGGTGTACTACATAAATCTACGACCCATAGATGCCCTTGTAAGGTGATTCTGTAGCTTGGACATTGTGCAAAAGTCAATTAACATGTACATGTAGACCAAAAACCACACCACAGCTGAAAATCTTTTGAGCTATATAATGAAGCATCACTCAAACAGACCCCGTCGAGTGCCACCGAGAACAGTGGATGTAATCCTATAATATTGTCACTACTTCCCTTGGTTCATTTCCATGGAAAATGTTTGTTATATTGCATCTTTTATATGTTTTTTATTTGATTCATCCATAACGAATGGGTTCTGTTTGTGTAATTATTTGATTTTACATTTTCTTGTTGAGGGTTGTTATCTTTGTTAAAAATGATTTATGCTAAAATTTATGTACCCATACAGTGTGTTGACAATGGGAAGGATGTCAATCTGATAAATAGTTTCTGTATTAGCAGAAATGGTTTATGAATATTTTGTTCAAATTTTTGGAGTGCATTTAGTATTTTATAAATACAGTATATATAATGCGATAAATGCAGAGGAGAAAACAATGGGTTATAACAATCGAATAAACCAAACGGAGAATAAGGATTATAAGACTTCTCAGTTAATTAGAGAAGCAGGAGCTGTAACCTTAAGAATACATGAGAGACCGAGTACTAGGCATGAAGCAGCAGTGGCAGAACCAGAACGTTTTTGTAGGGGGGTCAAAAATTTTAAACCAAGCAGGCCGAAATTATTAATACCACACCACTTGCTTCGGAACTTGGTAATTGATTATTAGAAGAATCACCAATTCTTTGTCGCTTTATCAAGAATTTATCCATAATCTAGTATAAATAAAAACAACAATTGCTAATCAATAATTTCATCAATTTAAACATTTCATAATAATTTCATCATTCATCAATTCAATTATTCAAACATTTCATTATAATTTCATCAATTAGCCTAGACAATTAAAGATTGGTTGTGTTTGAACCAAAAATGGCTCTATGTTTTCTTCTGTTATTCATGTCGATGTCGGGATTTTTATTTTGTCCTTTTATGTTCTTGTCTTTTGGTGTTCTCATGTTAGGTGAGATTTGTTTGAAAAAATAAGTTGTGAAAATGTTTGACATGTATATGTCGACGATTGGACTGTAAGAGTCACCAGTTAGTTTTTTTAAATGGTTGTACCAATACAACCGAGAAAAAGATTTGCACATTGACCCAGTGATATGACACTGCTTAACAGGTCTGTGAAACCGAGATTCGTTAGGGTCCGGGGACTTGGTTATGCGGAAGGAAGGTGTTAGACACCTCCGACATCTGTGTTGCCACGGTAACCGCCACTTTTTAATTAAATTATTATATGAATGTGTGTGGATTAATGTGCAATTATTTGGAAGTAGTGTTATGCCTTGTTCGCACCTATGTACAAAGGGTTTGAATTTTGTATAAAATTCAGTTTTAACAAGATATAGCAGTGATATTTTGTAAAAATAAGTTTTTCAAACCCTTTTGCTCAATATTAATTGAGGCCTTTGATACTTCCATTTTATTATATGTTCGGCTTGATTGCTTTTATTTTTGAGATGCGAAGCATCTTCGAGAAAATAATATACATAGCAGCACCGAACTCTTTGTGGGCATGAAAACCATCTAAAGAAATTCGAACACCGTGCAGATTTTACAAGCCATGTACAGCTGAAAATATCCATCATGGGAACCAAATCTAGATTCAAGAGACTGAATCTGTGATCACATGATTCCTAGGCTCACATGATATAGCAATTTATATGAAAGCTGTAAACAATTATATATATAAAAGCAGTATATATATATATATATATATATATATATATATATGTGTGTGTGTGTGTGTGTGTGTGTGTGTGTGTGTGTGTGTGTGTGTGTGTGTGTGTGTGTGTACCGGCAATCAACCACCACGAAGCACCTCCTTAGGGGATTACAAATGTAAATAAAGTAGTAAAAATCAATCAACCACCACGAAGCACCTCCATGGGGGATTGGAAAATATAAATAAACCAATAAAACGATCAGCCGCCTTGAAGTAAACTCTAGGCGGGACAAAAATGCAAATAAAACTGCAAAAGGCCACGAAGTAAAAACTCCAAGCCAGACTGAAATGTAAATATATATATATATATATATATATATATATATATATATATATATATATATATATATATATATAAGCGTTAAATGCCCTGGATGTGAAATTCAGGCTCAATCAAACAGAGTTTGATAGCAACAACATATATACATAAGTATTTCACATCCAGTGCGTTTACCGCTTATATATATATATATATATATATATATATATATATATATATATATATATATATATATATAAGCAATAAACGCTTCGGATGTAAATCCAGGCTCGTTGAATAAAATTCGACAACAGTTTATATATAAGTATACATATAAAAGTAAATAAACGCTCTGACGTGAGTCTAGGCTCAGTCGAGGCATAACTCGATGATGTTAGTCCCTATATATATATATATATATATATATATATATATATATATATATATACAAAAAGAAATAAAAGCCACGAACCAAAATTCGGGCATACACACTCTACACGACTCTCAATGTAAAGAACTGTGTGTGCACAGTAGTGGAGAAAGGCTTTAGAAAGTCTAAGAAGGCTTACAGTGGACTGCCAAAGAAGACTTCAATGACTTTAAATGGATGAACACTCGGCTCCCGCTGATAAAAATATAACAATATAGAAGCTCACAAGTGTTTAAAATGAGAAAGCATTCAGTTTATAGTGTGTACAGAGCAAATTGGACAGGGCTTCCTCGCCTTTTTTCTATGCAAAATGGCTACCCCAAGCCCTCTATTTATAGAGGGGGAGCCGCAGGTACACCTGCGGTAGCCACAGATGCACCTGCGGCTACCTGGGGTGCCCCGAGCTCCGCAGGTCTCGTCGTCTCGAAGTACGTGCACACGTTCAACGTGTTGTTCGCTCAAACTTTTAGAACTTCAATCCGGGCATTCGATCGAGGTGTATAAGACCTTTTATGACATGCTATTATCGGGAGCTACACAATGATATGGGATTAGAGGTTGTACGAAGTCAAGAAGATGGGATCATGCCCTTGGTCTTCAAGCTTCAAATTCTATCCGTTGTGCTGTCTTATGTAGTAGTCACTCGGGATTGGAACTCCTTGGTTCTTGTATGACATTCATGTGTAGAATGTATGTTGAATGTTGTTGAGACGATGCAATATGGGATCGAGATGGAAAAATGACGATTCTGCCCCTCACCGAGGTTATCTCCAGTTTGAGCTGATTTAGCAGTCGTTGCTCAGGGTTATCTCTGAGATTGGGTTGTTGCAGGTGTTGACTGTCCTCAGGGTTGTCTCTGAGGTGTGCCTGACCTCCCGGGGTTATCTCTTAAGCTTGGAGAATGAGTGCCTCGGGGTTATTGCTGAGTGTTGAAGCTGATCACATGGGTTTGAGGCAAGCATTTTCGGGGTTATCTCTGAGGTGGATACTATCTTTCCCGGTGTTATTTCCAGGACTGAGACTGAGTATCTCGGGGTTATCTCCGAGATGAAACAGTCTTCTCCGGTGTGATTTCTGGTATTTGAACTGCATTCCTCGGGTTATCTCCGAGGTTGAGACTGAAACTCCTGGTGTTGTTTTTGGGATTGAGCTGGATGTCTCGGGGCTATCTCCGAGATGGTAATAACTGAATACCCCAGGGTTGTCTCCGGGATTGAATTGAGCTGTCTTCCAGGGTTATCTCTGAAAGACGATTCTGTCCGCCAGCAATGTTAGTAACAGGTATACAAAAAATTTTGAGTGTCTACAGATGCCCCTCTTTATCATATCCATGCAATGCAATGGCATGTATAGGATAAAGAATACTAGACACTTGAATTGTGATAAGATAATCATGATGCAATGTACAGCAGCATGATGCAAATGTATGTGGTATGTGGTTTGTTGGATTGTTCTCCAACATGGTGGGATGATTGCCGACTCCCCTTGACTTCTACCAGGAGCAGGGTTATTCATGACCACCCTGATAAACTATTTGGATGTGTGATCCAAAGCTATCATAAACTTTCAGGATGTTGACATTGGGATTATCACCAAAGCCCTTAATCCTTGGTACAGACTTTCACTGAAGATGTATCTCTCATGTACAAGAGACTCTGTAGGGATATGTTTTGTCTGTTGAGGATGTGTATAACATATTCCATCATCGGTCTTTCCTGATGATGATACTCTGTCGAAGTTACTAGTAACAATCTGTGTTGTCAAAGATTGCCTGACCTTCGCTGACATGTTTATCAACGGATGAGATCCTACTAGAGAATACTATCAAAGCTGATTGACCTTTGTTGACGTGTGCATCAATGGATGAAATCATCGGATGGCTTCCGATGCTTCGATGGGTTTACTTGCCATCAGATGAAGTAATGTCAAGGTTGCTTGACCTTCATTAACATGTACATCAATGGATGAAAATGTGTGACACCTCCGCCGGGGATATTATGCGTGACACCCTAATCAGGGATCAGTGTTTGGCGTTTGTGACCCCAAAATGACGGCATCAGACCTTCGTTAGGTATTACCGAATGTAGTTTGGAACAGTTGTGATCATTGGTATAGTAAACCTATGTCCGGGCAAATACCAATGAATGACATGTAGACCTGTAGTTTGGTCCACGAAAACCAAGATTTCATGCTAATCCGCTCAATCATGTAGCATCTTTTTTCCTGATTTGACCTTTTCAGCTTATGAGAACTCCTTTGCAACTCGAAATGGATCGAGCCAGAGGAGTGGGCCCCACCCAAGGGAATCTCAGGTACATCTGCGGTAGTCGCAGGTACACCTGCAGCCAGTCATGGGTTGCTTTTAAGGCAGCTATGGCTTTTGCAAGTAACTTTCAAGCTACGCTGCACAGGAAATCCGAGAGCTTTTCTTCAGATCTGCTGAGTTCGGGCATCTTTCTACAAATTCGGTCACCGTACAAGTGTTCTACATTGTCCTGGTAACGTATGCATGTCTTCTTTTCCAGTTTATATCCGTTGGAAAATGACTTTTTATATGAAATGTGTCTAAACACATAGTAGTGAATATGCATGCTCATATGTCTTGATAAAAAAATGTTTAACATAGTAAATGATAGTATTAAACTATGCTGAACATATTGATGTGAAAAAATTTGACTTTTGAAACAATCAAATTTGTACCTTTTTATGCTATTTCTTATCTCATTTGAGGATAAACGAGCAACAGTAAGTAAGCAAAGCAATCCTGGTATTTAATCTATCGTCATGGACTGTGACTTTGTATGTTCATGCATTATAGAATGTTTATGACTGTGGGTAGGTGTGCTATTGAATGGCCACTTAGTCATGCCTATGTGCATGTGAATAGTCCTATTTACAAAGGAGACTCTGGTAAAATTTTCCAAAAGTCTAGGCATTGGGTATACATACATTTTTAACTCTACTGTAGGCGTATGTTAAAGTAATGCATTCATGCATATAGTCATAAAATGCATAAAAATGCTCCAAGTTAGAATTTATCACACCCTTTCTGAGGTGATTTGGAGACCTATGTTCCAGATATTATGGATCTAGATCAGCCAAACAGTTCCCGTAAGACCACTTCAGGTGTGCGGAGGAGGGCTTCCAAAGTGCCTTGACCCCATTCAGTTAAACAGCCTCGTCGTCTGGCGGATGCGGTGATTCGTCCTATCCGGGTTGACGTATCGGCTGTTAAGGATGAGGAGGAGGATGTACCGGTAGCGGCTCCAACTCCTGTTGCTAATGTTCCCCGTAGAGATCTTCCAGGCATTCAGGTGGCTATTCCAAATCTTCTGGATGATTTGAGTTGCCACCCCTCAGTTTACTTGCATGCAAATGAGGTAAAAGCTAGATTTGATCTTTCTTTTTTCTATTGAGGAGGAGCAATGATTTTGACATTAATTTTCATGTGATGTAGGTTCCCGACTTTACCCAGCCTCAACGGAACTAGTTCAGCATACACTCACTGTATCAGACTCTGCATCCAGATTATCGAGGTATTGTGCATGATTGGGGCTTTGGGGCATTCTTTTCCATTCTACCCGACCATTATCCCTGAGGTTACCTCAGGGCATTGTCTGAGCGCTGGATTCACCAGGCTCAGTCTCTCTATTTATTGGATTGTGAGGTGATGATGACACCGATGGATTGTCGATTTATCACCGGTATGGAGTTTGGAGGGGCGCCAGTGCCATGTGCGGCGAATATTACCCCGACTACCGTTAGATCCTTATTGGGAGTCCCGGCTGAGGCGCTCAAGGGTAGGGCTGTCCATACGGGTCCTTTGAGTGTAGATGCTATGAGTGGCCTGTTGAGTGAGCCCATGCCCGCTGATGTGAGAGTCAGGGATCACATTCTTCTGTGATTATTCCTGGTTATCATCAGGGGTTATTTCATAGCTGATAACTCTTCTATGGTGTCATTTACTTTGATTAGCGCCATACGGGAGGTGGACCATATTGGAGAGGAATGCACATGCGATCGCAGGGTTTAACCGAGGCTTGGCTAGCATTTTACCTGTTTCTGCTGGTGAGTATTTCTTTTTTGATTTCCCGTGTGCAAGTTAAGATTGTTCACTGATAGCAGATGTTTTGTCTTTGTGTTGGCAGTTTTGGGCCTGTGAGAGACTTCCATGTTTACGTCCTATGAGTGTGTTTGGTTTAGATACATATCCACAAGGACGACGATGGCATCACTCCATTCTGGCGGAGGTTCCTGTAGCTAATGGTTTCACCCATTGTCGCTTACAGTTGGAGCTGTTGACAGCTGATATCATCACTTGGGTTCCCTAATTTGGGGAACATTTGACCATTGGGTTTGAGGATGGATTCCTGACTGGGGTCGAGCGCGTGATATCCACCCGTAGGATTCCTCTCTTCACGGATGGAGGATGGGAGCTCTATTTAGGAGAGCGTGCTATTAAGAGCACCACAGGAGAGATTCGTGTATCGATCTTTCCTCCTGCCAGGCGTTATTGGCCTGTGTTGCAGTAACCCGTCGATGATATCCCATTAATGGGTATTGATGGATATACTTTATCAGAGGGTTCACATACTCAGGATACATTTCACCACTGGTGGTCCCCTCGTACCATTAGAGCCCTGACCCGCGCCATTCAGTTTATTTGGGGATATGGTTCTTGGATCCGTTATGATGACAGATTGGTTGACCTGTGTCTGAGATATGACTCATTTAACACAGATTGATTGTTTGACCCGGCAGTTAGATCGAGCACTTTTTTCATCCGACACTTGGGTAGAGATCCTTCAGAGGCAGATACTTTTGATCCTTCTAGCTCAGACGCTGGCCCCTCAGGTGACCCATATGGTTTTTTCGGTGCAGATCCTCACTTGTATAGGCCTGACATCCCTTTTGATAGAGATCCAGTGACTTAAGAGGAGTTACATCAGGTGGACAGGATTGATGATGTAGATATTGACACCATTGTCTTCTTCTGATGTGTATTCTCATTATCTCTTTTGATAGGCCTCTATTAGATATTGGGTGGCTGTACCGCATTCTCGCTATATCTTTTGATATGCCTCTGTTAGTAGTAGGGCGTCTGTGCCCCATTTCCCTGTTTTTAGCTGTACAGAGTTGATGTATATAGATGATGATGTACTTAGGAATGTATGTACTATTTTCCATTCCCTACATCATATTGCCATCTATTATCTGTCATGCATGTATCATGTTATGCATATGTATGTATGTCCAGAGATATTCAGCATTGACCCCTGGATGGTCTTATACACAGATGTCTTCTTCTACAGTCAGTCGCATAGACCACACCCCACCAGTGTTGATAGCCTCCCGTCTGAGGTCATGGTATGATAGTATGTCACCTACAAATAGGGTGACGGTAGATCAGTTATTACAACATTCTATGACCCTCTTGATGTTTCAGGTTCTCGCAGGCTTTTTAGAAGGTATGCTGGAGCATTGGATACTGGAGAGACAGGTTTTTCTGTTTGGTACCCAGGAGTTGACTCCTATATTGGAGGAGTACGAGCGGTTGACGGCTTTGCCCTTAGACAGACCTTGCGCTGGTATGGCTGTCAGAGATATGCGCCGGTAGTTCATTACCCTCACTGGGTTACGGCGTAGAGTAGTAGAGGATGAGATTACATCTGGCCATGTATTGCCCCAGCGTTTCCTGATAGATAGATTTGGCTCATTGGACAACTATGCTCGACACTCCGGGGATTTCACCACACCAGAGGATCAGTGGCATTTGGCCAGAGTGGATGTACTCGTGATGTGCGTAGTGGCATATGTATACATGCCACGGTATATGGATGAGTTCAACATAGGTGTCATCATGGCTGTGAGAGCTCTCAGGGAGGGTCACACCATCATCCTGATGATTATGGCTGAGACGTTGAGGTCAGCCATGTTTTGCAGCACCTACCTTGCAGGGGTGTTTACAGGCAGCTCGGTCATGTTATATTTGTGGTTTATGTCACATTTGAAACCGATTGGCACTTTTCGACAACACGGGTACTACTTTACCCATGATATAGCTATGCCTTACTCCTTTCAGCCATCAGAGTATATAGACGCTATGTCTTGGTCGGTATTCTCGGCAGGGATCGGAGATCTGTTTGGCATCCTGCTGTGTTCAGGGCTTAGCTCACCCTACAGCTTCATTACTCACGCTCCTGACATGGATTATCTCCCTCTGGCTGGTTTGAGGGGCATGACTACCTACCACCCATTGGCTACGATGTCACAGTTTGACCTGTTTTAGAACTTCCATCCTTTTAAGGAGGCATTAGGTTAGCGTTTAGCTTCTCGCCACTTATCAGCAGAGGATCGATCCCGGGATTTTGCCTGTTGGGATCAGCGTGAGCGTGCTAAGTTTTCTGTTAGCCATCCGGGCTGTTCGTCAGAGTATCTTGCGTGGATGGAGACAAAGACTTTATCGACTGCGGTAGTATCCACAGTGATGGGCGATTTAGATAGTAAAGAGCCCATAGAGGACATTGATTCCCACACCGAGGAGGATGAGCTATTTACTGGGTTGCCCGCAGTACTAGTACTGTCGTGATCCAACATTCAAGACAGTATTTCGAGCAAAGTCTCCATCATATGACCTTCGAGAGAGATCAGGCTAGAGCCTTGATGTTGACAGCTCTTGATGGGAGAGATACCACTCTATTAGAGGGAGACAAGATATCATCACATAGAGATGCCGCTATTGAGGACCGGGATGAGGCTAGATCAGCCAAAGATGCAATGATAGTTGAGTGGGATAGCGCCATATCTGCACGGGATGTAGCCGTTACAGACAGTACCACAGTGAGGTCCCTTACTACTGGCATCATTGCAGAGATGAGTGCATATATTGATGAGCATAGTGTCACCATGCAGATGGCTATAGATCTGTTATCTCATGTAGAGACCCTTATACAGGAGATCACATCGCTACCTCCTTCTTCTGAGAGGGATGCCATGTTGGGCTTGATAGCTCGCATATACACTAATTTGTAGATGGGCTTGTATTTTCATGCACAGACTAGCTTAGCCATTTTGTCATGTACAATTTATATTGTATATATCAAACAATATTATATATAGCAAGGAAATATATATTTTTTGATCACTTCCCTTTTAGTTATGCCTTTTTGCTTGCTTGATATTTGGCTGTTTCTCCAGGGCTTGTGATCTCGATGTATTTTGAATTCCTCCTTGATGGATGGACACTGAGTTGTCTCAGGATATTTCAGAATGGATCGTTAATCTGTATGTATCCCCTACCCTCTTTGGTGTCTTGGGACTAGTTTTTGTATGTAGATGTGGAGAGGAATGTGGCTTTCCTCTCTGAGGTTGACCGCACCACAGATGGTTGCCAGTACTCCTTTGTATGGGGGAGCCCAGTTAGTTCTATCTCTTATGGATTGGTGTTTCTCTTTGAGGATCAACCGCAACTTAGATGGTCGTCGATTCTCCCGTTTACATGGGGAGGTCAGTTAGTTCCATCCCTTTGGTCTGAAGCTGATGAAGTGTGATGGATTGAAGGATGACCCCAATACCGTTGATAAGTTTTTGTATTTTGGTAGGGGGTTAGACCTAGCCATGAATGGCTGCCTATGTACTCCTATTGAAGAGGAGATCAGGTCTGCGTAGTTTGAACCTGATGTAAAAGGTTCAACGCTGTATATGACAAAAAGTGTAGAAATGTTTTTGTTTTTGGTTTTATGTAATGAGAAAGGTGTATAAATGTTTTTGTTATTTTTGTTTTATTGCGACCAGACCATATAAAATATGGCTGCCTACGTACTTCCGTGCATCAAGGAGATCAGGTCGGAATAGTTCGCCCCATGTTCAGGACGGTTTGTAGCCAATGAAAAGTTTGATCCCATGTTCAGGACAAACTGCGGGGGAGAAAGTTTAATCCCATGTACAGGACAAACTGCAGGTGTGAAAAGTCTTATAAATAGTGGGGTAAAATTACGGGTGTGAAAGGTTCAATCCAGGTGGGATAACAGGAGTTGAGTAAGGGTTCAAAACCAAGTTGAGAAAAGGATCTGGCGATCCGAAAGCAGGTTGCTGGTTAGAAAAATATGTTTGTCCCTGATGGGGCGGATGAGTGTAAAGAGAAGTTGTATGTAGTGAAGGGTTAGAAAACCTGAAATGACTGGGGATCTGATGGTCCAACACCAGGATGTTTGCTTGATGGTAATGTCAGACATAGTACCTTTTCACGGTGCCCGAGTTGATGAGCTGTGGAAATTCATCGCTGTCCATTTTCTATAATCTGAGAGCACCTCCTGTCAATACCTTCTTGACAATAAACGGGCCTTCCCATTTTGGGGCGAATTTTCCCTTAGATTGATCTTGGTTGTCAATGATTTTCTTCAAAACCAAGTCATGTTGTTTAAACTGCCTTATTCAGACTTTTCTATTGTAGGACCTTGCGATCCTTTGTTGATATAGTTGACCATGGAAAATAGCATCACTTCACCTTTCGTCTATTAGAGACAATTGGTGATACCTATCTTGTATCCATTGGTTTTCATCTAGTTGAGCGTCTATTAACACTCTGAGGGATTCCATTTCCACTTCTATGAGGAGCACTGCTTCCATCCCATAGGTTAATGCGTAGGGTGTTGCCCTAATGGAAGTGTGCATTGATGTTCTGTAGGCTAACAGAGTTAGAGGCAATAAGTCAGGCCATCCTTTGTGGTTAACGGACATCTTTTATATGATCTTCTTAATATTTTTGTTAGCCGCTTCAACAGCACCATTCATCTTTGGACAGTAGATGATGGATTTGAGATGTCTGATGTGGAATTTACTGCATAATTTCTCCATCATTTTGTTGTTGAAGTTCTTAGCATTGTCTGATACAATTACCTTTGGTTGTCCATATCAACAAATGACATTATTTCTGATGAAAGCAATAATGAGTTCTTTGGTAACCCTGGGGAAGGAGGCTGCTTCTACCCACTTGGTGAAGTAGTCGATCATGGTGAAGATAAATCGATGTCCATTACTAGCTTTGGGCTCAATGGGCCCGATCACGTCCATTCCCCACATTGAGAATGGCCAAGGCAAACTCATATTATGGAGTTCCCTTGGAGGGGCGCGGATAGCATTCCCATGAATTTGGCATTGATAACATCTCTTGACGTGGTCATCACAGTCAGCCTTGAGAGAGAGCCAGTAATGCTCTGTTCTGAGGATTTTCTTTACAAGTAGGGGGCCGCTCATGTGTGGGCCACATACTCCACCATGGATCTCATCCATGAGTCTCTGAGCTTGGTCCTTGTCCAGACATCTGAGGAGACCTAATCCTGCATCTCTTTTGTAGAGTGCATCTCCACTCAGGTAGAATTTTATAGCCAGTCGATGGATCTGCCTTCTTTCAGTCGGGCTCACCTCAGTGGGTGTAAATCCATCTTGTATGTACTCCTTGATATGCTGATACCAAGGGTTTTGGATGGGAGGTAGCTCATCCGATACTTCTCTAATGTAATTCCCATAGGCTAGAACCTTTTATTGGGCAAATGTGAGGGTTGGCATGTTTTCCTTATCAAGTATGTTGATCAAGGAGGCCAAGGTTGCTAGTGCATCCGCAAAATCATTCCTATTCCGAGGAATGTGGAGGAAGGATATTTCTTCAAACTCCAAAGCTATCTGTAGAACCTGCCGATGGTAAAGCAGCAAGTGTAGACCTTTGGTGTGATAGATTCTTGTGGTTTGTCTGATTACCAATTTGGAATCCCCAAAGATAGTTAACCAAGTTTTAGCCCCAAGATACAGCCTTTATACTCAGCTGTGTTGTTGGTGTTGGCAAACTACAATTTGACGGCGACGGGTTGCTGTTCCCCAGTAACGGATACTAGAACTGCTCCAGCTCCAGAACCTTCCATATTTACAGCTCCATCAAAATACATCTTCCATATTTGGCATGCGTCGTACTGATGGTGTCGCTGAACTGTCATTACCCCTTCATCGAGGAAATATGTTTCTAAGGGTTTGAAATCCCCTAAAGGTGCGGCGGCCAGTTGATCCGTAATTCCTTGATTGTTAATGGACTTCTGCGTTATGTAGACGATGTCAAATTATTGTAGGATCAACTGCCATCTGGACAGTCGGCAGTTCAACATGGGTTTACTGAACACGTGCTTGAGAAGATCCACATGGGATATGAGATGGCTTGTGTGACCATGGAGGTAATGTTGTAACCTCATGGAAGCCCATGCTAAAGCACAATAAGTCTTCTCAATCAGAGTGTACTTGTGTTCACTGCTGCTGAATCTTTTGCTGAGGTAATAGATAGCTCGCTCTTGGCCTCTATCATCTTTATGTCCTAGCATGCAGCCCATGACATTGTCACTTATGTATAGGTACATGAACAGGGGAACATCATCCCTGGGTGGTACCAAAATAGGAGCTTTGATTAGCTGTTCTTTAATTGTAAGGAAGGCCTTCTGGCACTTATCATTCCACTTCATGGAGGAGTTCTTCCTTAACAGTTTGAAAATAGGCTCACAGGTTGCTGTGAGTTGGGAAATGAACCTGCTAATGAAGTTGATTCTTCCCAAAAATTCCCGTATTTCTTTCTCTGTCTGAGGAATGGGCATTTCTGTGATGGCCTGAATTTTTGTGGGATCCAGCTCAATTCCCTTGTGGATGACTAGGAATCCTTGCAACTTGCAGGACTTAACGCCAAAGGCGCACTTAGCTAGATTCAACTTCAAGTTGTACTTACGCAACCTATTGAAGAGCTTTCTGAGATGCTCTAGGTGGTCTTCCTCCCTTTGAGACTTGACAATGATGTCATCCATATAGATCTCTATCTCCTTATGCATTAAATCATGGAAAAGAGCCATCATGGCTCGCTGGTAGGTAGCTCCGGCATTGATGAGGCCGAATGACAACCGTCTATAGCAAAAGGCTCCCTAAGGCGTGATGAACGCAGTTTTCTCACGATCCTCTTCAGCAACCATGATATGATGGTACCCCGCGAAGCAATTAACAAAGGAGTACATGTCGTATTGAGCAATATTATCAATAAGAATGTGGATAAATGGCACAAGAAAGCTATCTTTAAGGCAAGCTTTATTCAGATCCCGGTAATCCACGCAAACTCGCACCTTCCCTCATGGTTTAGGCACGGGGACTATGTTTGATAGCCATTTAGGGTATGTAGACACCATGATGATGCCTGCTTGAAATTATTTCACA
The DNA here is from genome assembly GCA_016801055.1 of Panax notoginseng. Classification (NCBI taxonomy): domain Eukaryota; kingdom Viridiplantae; phylum Streptophyta; class Magnoliopsida; order Apiales; family Araliaceae; genus Panax; species Panax notoginseng. The sequence goes on along the minus strand of CM029021.1, from coordinate 52,118,176 downwards.
ATTTCTTCTTTAACTTTTAAACTCCACTCAAGTTTCAATAGCCTGAGCTTCTGCCTGACTGGCTTGAATCCCTCTTTGATGGGGAGGCAATGGATGACAATGTCAATGGACAAATCCACCATGTCTTCATGAGACCATGCAAACACATCCTGAAATTGGGTTAATAGCATAAGTCATTCCTTTTGTTTGAAGTGAGATCTGTATCAATCTGGATTAGTTTAGGGCTTTCTAAGGTTCCAAGATTGAACAAAGTGGTTTGATCAAGGTTTGATTTAGGTTTGTCTTCTACCCATTCTTTGATCTCCTGAGGTATCTCAATGTCATCTTGTATTTCCATCAAGTCTGAGTCCAACTTTCTATCAAAGTTACAATCCTTGTGGAGAAAAGGCACCTTATCAGCAAGTATAGGAACATCTAAATTCAGAGTCCTAAAACAAAATATGCTTTCACTTAATATATGAATTTGTTTAATCATACAAAGTGTTAGCATGTACTGACAAAACAACTGCTAATACTGTATAGAAAAGTAAGCAGCTATTATTACCTACAAGGCAGAAGGAGTTTTTGCCCATTTTACCCTTGTCGACCAATGAAATGAGTGTTGTTCTAATTGTCAAGGGTGAAGTCCTGATGGACTGCAATGATGGAGGGGTTGTCATCATCCTCCTTTTCTCGAATGATGACCATTACTTCTGGACAATCATCGTTTGGGGTGTATCTATTTGTGTGCTTATCATGGACAATGATGCGTATGTTTGACATCATCCTGACGATGTCTTGTTTATGTCTCCGTTCCTTTTCTTCCTCTTCAGGATTTGGAACTAGGATTTCTTTCCCCTTTACCGATATCAGTTCAGGAAATAGCATAGCCATTACATGGGCAGGCACCTTTATCGGAGACTGTACAGGCTCAGGAACTGTAGGTGGAGACAATCGCCATGTAGCTGAAGCTGAAGGAATCTGCTTGTGCTTATGAGGATTCCTCAGACGGGAACTAGCTGTATAGCCTAGTCCGGCTGTCCCTATTTGACTGGGAACTTGAATAGGGCATTTGATGCCCTGATGATCTTTGCCCAACCTTAGTCCAGGTTGATAACCCAATGTCATCATTTCTTGAGTGGCCGACATTACTTCTGCAGAAATTTGGGGTATGAGAGGTGACGTCCCAATAGGATGGTAGTGAGTGTTGCTCACCTACAGGGCATGAAAACTGATCGGCTCAACTTCTGAATTGAAGCGGATGAGTGGTATGTCACCTTGTTCAAGACTTTCCGACTTAGCATCGACAGTGACTAGGCTATTGTTTATGATATATTTAAGTTGCTGGTGAAGAGAGGAGGGGACGGCTCAGGCCATATGAATCCATGGTCTTCCCAAAAGCAGGTTATATCCTGTATCTATTTTGAGTAAGTGAAAAGATACGCAGAATGTATGTGGACCAATTTCCACTGACAGTTTAATCTCTCCGACAGCGTTTTGTCGGGATCCGTCAAAAGCTTTAATGATTGTATGGCTTCTTCAGATTCTGTTGAGATTAATATTCATCTTCACCAAAGTGGCATAAGGACAGATATTCAGAGATGACCCTCTATCTATTAAAACTCCTCCCACCATATACCAGGAAGACAACACCTCTATGTGCAACGGCTTGCAATGACCGGTCCCTTCGGGAGGTATATCGTCGTCAGTGAAATATATCACATTGTTGTTAAAAATGTGATCCACCAGATGCTGGAATTTCTTAACATCAATTGAGTTAGGTAGTTGGGCTTCTTCCAAAACCCTGAGCAATACCTTCATGTGATCTTTAGAAGAGAACACCAAGTCCAGTATGAAAATTTGATGTGGAGCTTTTCTTATGCTTAAAACCACCTTGGCTTCATTATGGCCCATAGTAAGAAGAAATTCTTCCACTTTTTTCATGGGAATCTTCCCCTTTGTCTTGATGGTAGGTTTCATCACCCGTTGGGGAAGATACAGTGGATTATCCTTCGACACTGCATCAGTTATGTGAGATGTGGATCCTTCAGCCCCTCCATAATTCTATGGAACTTTTTGTAGGCTGACAACAGGATATTGTGGTCTAAATGGTAAAATAATTGGCTCTGGCGTAACCACTTTCAAAGGATTTTCAACACCTTTGAGTTGAATTGGTTGGATCAAATGTGAGGGGGTAGCTGAGTCTGTCTCAGAAGATATGACTGCTACGACCTCCTTCCACTTTATAGGAAACGCGTCCCCACTTTCTAGTATTACAACATCATCGTTTGCCATCTGCAGGATATCGTTGTCAATTAAATTTTGAATAAGGTGGCGGAGTGCCCAGCATTCTTCTGTGATGTGACCACGAGATTGGGAGTGATATTGGCACACTCCATTGAAATCAAGCCGTCTTGACCGCGGGCTGATTGGAGGTAGCAGAGCTGTAATTCTTCCTTCATATATCAGCATCTTCAGTATTTCTTCCATCGGTTGGCCTAGGTATATAAATTCCCTTTTGTTGGAAAAATCCCGAATGGCTTTGGCATTTGCTCTTTTTTCAATTTTATCCTCTAATGTTTCATTTTTTGGAGTACGCGATGGAGTGTTTGTAACAAGAGGAAGGCGACTGGCATGCTCCTGACTAAACAATTGACGTGTGACTAGGTGCTGATGGACCACCAGTTCTGCCAATTGGTTAACTTACTCACATAGAGTCTTCATTTTTCGTTCCATCATATACTGGAACTGAGCAAAATCCCATTTGTCAGCACCATCCTTGCTGGTCTGGGATGATCGACCACCATGATTATTGGAACTCTGTCTACTACTCCAATTAATCATATTAACCTCTTCTTCTTTATGCTGGGGAAGAGGGTTATCTTGCACATGGGGTTGGTCGGGTTTAGCTACCACTATCTCACCATTATCAATTAAATACTGGATCTTGTGTTTCAAGGCCTAACAATCTTGAGTATCATGTCCTGGAGCTCCAGAATGATAAGCACATTTTCGACTGGCATTGAAACCCTTCCCATTTAGGTTTGCTGGTGGAAGAAGTGGTCAGAAGATTCAGAATGTTCTCGAGTGAATCCCCTAAGGGTGTGAACACTCGAGTGCGTCTGACTTCTCTACCCTTTGGCAACGAAGGGTTTTAAGGTTGTGCTTGGAAGAGGGAGTAATTTCTCCTCTGGATAGGCATATTCTGACTGCCTTTCTGACCATGTAGTATCAAGAAACATCCTCCTCTTTCTTTTTATGGACCCTCCGGGGGTTGTTTCCATAATTTCCGAACTGGATGTGCTCAACAACAGCTTTAAGGGCAGCTAGGTCTTGAATCTTTCCTGACTTCAATCCCATCTCAGCCATTTTCCCATGCTTAATCATTTCAGAGAATGGTTTGCCAATACCAGGTAACACCCTCTCATAGAAAGGAGCTTCTTATATGTCTATGAAGGTCATAACCATTTCTGATTCATTCATAGAGGGAACAACTTGAGCAGTAAGGTGCCTTCACCTTTGAGCATACTCTCTGAAAGACTCGTTAGTTTGCTTCCTGACTTTAGTAATTTGGTACTGGTCAGGGGCCATCTGAGACAGGAAGCTGTATTGAGTGAGGAAGGCATGAGCTAGCTTCTCCCAGCTGTGTATCTTGGAGTTGTCTAATCTGGTATACCACGAACGGGCTTCTCCAGTTAGACTCTTCTGGAACAGTTGCATCCTAAGCTTCTCATCCTCAGCATAAGATCCTAGTTCCCCAATGAATACCTTCAAATATGTGTAAGGGTCTCCTAACCAGTCATACTTTTCAAAGTCAGGAGTCTTGAACTTCTCTGGATATTACACACCAGGAAATATATAAAGGTCAGCATAAGAAACACTCCCATGTGCTCCAATTCCTTTGATAGAACAGATAGTCTCTTCCATTTGGAGAACTTTCTTTTTGATATCACGAGTGTCTAGATCTTCTTTGAGATGGGTGGTATTATGAATTTTGTTGGTTGTATCCAACTGAAGATCAGGTACTGGAATGATTTTATCCGAACCTTGGGTTCCTCCTTATGCAGAGGATTCTGTATGTATGGGTATCCATGTACCCTGGGTAGATTGGTGTAGTTCTTTAAGAAGAACAATCAAATCTGTGATTTGCTTACTTAATCCGTCAAATTCTTCACGAGAGACATGATTAATATTTGTCTGATCAGATGAAGATATAATTGGCTGTAAGCTCATGGCCTTTTTGAACTTTGAACGGGTAATAGGTCCGATTGTTTCCCTATAAAAAAAACTAACGTAGTTTAGTTTTATGGAATGTATAACTATTTACATGCTATATGATGTATCTGTTTTAGAAGTATTATCATGCAAAATGGATGTTAGCTGTTTGTAATACAGGATATCATGTTAATATTTATAAAATATGCATGTACACATATTTCTTCATATTTCCCATTACATGGAGATCAATATAGAATGAATTTGCAAGCAATTGGCTTTATGAGTAATTTGAAATGGGAAAGTATGAAGAGACTTTCCTCCGCGTTTGGTTTATCAGAGGCAGACCTATCTTAGGCTACTCTCGCGACTTTTTGGCATGAAGGTTCCCAAATCATCGCAATTTACTCGAGGGGAAGTTAATCCGGTCTTTCAACTAGAGCGATTTTGGGTGGTGCCTTTCCTGAGCCTCGTTGGAATTAGTCTTCCTACGAGTCCAGTAATCAAACACCGACAGGATAGCCTCCTGATGGAGGAACCACACAACATACATTCACATACAACGTGTCTCACCGTTTATGAAAATGATGACATGTGCGAAGCACTAATATCACAAGCAGATATAGTGTAAAATATTAAGTATAGTAAGTAAATGCATTCGTACACATCCATCAAATGTAAATGCAACATCCACACACAAGCATATAACAGTTTTAAAAAGCTTGTAATAGCGACTTAAGTCCTCTTACTGGAGTCCCTAACAGAGTCGCCACCTGTCGACGTCGGAATTTTTATTTTTTCCCTTTCTGTTCTTGTCTTTTAGTGTTCTCATGTTAGGTGAGATTTATTTGAAAAAACAAGTTGTGAAAAGGTCCGACATGTATATGTCGATGATTGAACTGTAAGAGTCGCCAGTTGGTTTTTTTAAATGGTTGTACCAACACAACCGAAAAAAAGATTTGAACATTGACCCATTGATATGACACTGCTTAACGGGTCTGTGAAACCGAGATTCGTTAGGGTCCGGCGACTTGGTTATGCGGAAGAAAGGTGTTAGGCACCCCCCGACATCTGTGTTACCACGGTGACCGCCACTTTTAAATTAAACTGTTATATGAATATATGTGTGTGTGTAGATCAATGTGCAATTATTTGAAAGTAGTGATATGCCTCGTTCGCACCTATATACAAAGGGTTTGAATTTTGTATAAAATTCAGTTTTAACAAGATATAGCAGTGATGTTTTGCAAAAAGAGGTTTTTCAAACCCTTTTGTTCAATATTAATTGAGGCCTTTGATACTTCCAGTTTATTATATGTTCGACTTGATTGTTTTTACTTTCGAGATGCGAAGCATCTTCGAGAAAATAATATGCATAGGAGCACCGAACTCCTTGTGGGCATGAAAACCATCTAAGGAAATTCGAACACCGTGCAGACTTTACAAGCCATGTATAGCTGAAAATGTCCATCATGGGAACCGAATCTAGATTCAAGAGACTGAATCTGTGATCACATGATTCCTAGACTCACATGATGTAGCAATTTGAATGAAAGTTGTAAACAGTTATATATATAAAAGCAGTATATATATATATATATATATATATATATATATATATATATATATATATATATATATATATATATATATATATATATATATATATATATGTACAGGCAATCAACCACCACAAAGTACCTACATGGGGGATTGCAAATGTAAATAAAGCAGTAAAAACCAATCAACCACCACGAAGCACCTCCACAGGGGATTGGAAAATATAAATAAAGTAATAAAACGATCAACCGCCTTGAAGTAAACTCCAGGCGGAACAAAAATATAAATAAAACTGTAAAAGGCCACGAAGTAAACTCCAGGCCAGACTTAAATGTAAATATATATATATATATATATATATATATATATATATATATATATATATATATATATATATATATATATATATATATATACTTATGTATATATGTTGTTGCTATCAAACTCTGTTTGATTGAGCCTGGATTTCACATCCGGTGCGTTTACCGCTTATATATATATATATATATATATATATATATATATATATATATAAGCAATAAATGCCCCGGATGTAAATCCAGGCTCATCGAAAAAGTTCGACAACAACTTATATATAAGTATATATATAAAAGCAAATAAATGCTTCGGACGTCAGTCCAGGTTCAATCGAGGCATAACTCGATGATGTTAGTCCACACACACACACACACACAACACACACACACACACACACACACACATATATATATATATATATATATATATATATATATATATATATATATGCAAAAAGAAATAAAAGCCACGGACTGAAATCCGGGCATACACACTCTACACAACTCTCAATGTGAAGAACTGTGTGTGCACAGTAGTGGAGAAAGGCTTTAGAAAGTGCAAGAAGGCTTACAGTGGACTGCCAAAGAAGAATTTAATGACTTTAAATGGATGAACACTCGGCTCCCGCCGATAAAAATATAACAATATAGAAGCTCACAAGTGTTTAAAATGAGAAAGCACTCAGTTTATAGTGTGTACAGAACAAATTAGACAGGGCTTCCTCGCCTTTTCTCTATGCCAAATGGCTGCCCCAAGCCCTCTATGTATAGAGGGGGGAGCCGCAGGTGTACCTGCGACATCGCAGATGCACCTGCGGCTGCCAGGGGTGTCCCGGGCTCTGCAGGTCCCGTCGTCTCGAAGTACGTGCACGCGTGCAATGTGTTATTCACTCAAACTTTCAGAACTTCAATCTGGGCATCCAATCGAGGTGTATAAGACCTTTTACGGCGTGATGTTGTCGAGAGCAACACAATTTCATGGGATTAGAGGTTGTACGAAGTTAGGAAGATGGGACCATGCTCTTGGTCTTCAAGCTTCAAATTCTATCCGGTGTGCTGTCTTGTGCACTAGTCACTCGGGATTGGAACTCCTTGGTTCTTGTAGGACATTTGTAGACACTCAAAATTTTCTGCACCTATTACTGACATTGCAGGAAGGTAGATTCATCTTTCAGAGATAACCCTGGAAGACAGTTCACATCCAGTCTGGATACTATCGGAAGCTCAGCCTCAACCCCGGAACACACACTGGGAGTAACAGCCTCAATCCCGGAACACACATCGGGAGTAACAGTTCCTACCTCGGCGATAACACCGAGGCCTGCAGTTCTAATACCGGAACACACACCGGAGAAGACTGATTCATCCCGGAGATAAACTCAAGATGTTCTGTCTAACTCCCAACACTGGGAATAGCAGATCCCAACTTTGGAGATAACCCCAAGGAAGGCAATTGCAGTTCTGGAGATAACCCCGAAAATGCTTGGTTCAAATGCAATCAGCTTCAATCTCGGCGCTCACAACGAGATACTCAGTACCAACCCGAAGATAACACCGGGAGGACAGGCACACCTCAGGATGACACTGAGAACCTTCAACACTTACAGCAGTCCAATATCAGCGATAACTCTGAGCAATGTCTGTTTTATCAGCCTAACCGGCGATAACCCCGGTGAGAGGCAAAGTTGTCATCTCGCCACCATGATGCCACACCGTATCATCTCAATGCTTCGATACACAACAATGTCCCATAAGAATCAAGGAAGACTAATCCCGAGTGACTATTACGCAGGATAACGGATAGAATTTGAAGCTGAAGACCGGAGGGCATCGTCCCATCTTCATAACTTCGTACAACCTCTAATCCCATGTCATTGCGTAACTCTCGACAACGACGGTCTGAAATAGGTTCTATATACCTCAGTCGGATGCCCGGATTGTAATTCTGAAAGTTCAAGCGGACATCACATTGCATGCGTGCACGTACTTTAAGACGGTGGGACTCGTAAAGCCCAGGGCACCCCGGGCAGCCTCTAATACACCTGCGGCCCAACCGCAGGTACACCTGCGGCCCAACCGCAGGTACACCTGCGGCTTCACCCTCTATAAATAGAGGGCTTGGAGTGGCCATTGTGCAAGAGATAAAGGCGAGGAAGCCCTATCCAATTTGCTCTGTACACACTCCAAACTGAGTGCTTTCTCATTTTAAACACTTGTGAGCTCACATATAGCTACTTCTGTACCGGCGGAAGCCAGTGTTTATCTACTTTAAAGATATAGAAGTCTTCTTTGGCAGCCCACGGTAAGCCTTCTCACACACTTTAAAGCCTTTCTCTTTATCTTTGCACACACCCTTTGTAAGACCCCAACTTATTAATGAATAAAATCAAATTTTCTCTAAATATTATTGTGAATAATAAGGGGTTAATTTGATATAATACTTTGGTTATGGGTGAAATGTGCAAATTTTGCAAAATAAGCAAGTGGTTATAAAATATTCATTTTGTCGGGAAATATTCGGTTGGTCGTGGAATATTCTTGCTGTCGGGAAATATTCGTACGACGACGCAGCCTTGTGTGGGCCCCATAACGGAAAGCGATTGGATGAAGAAAATGACAAGTATAAGTTATTTATAAATAACGGCGTAGTTGTTACCGTTAATACTGTTGGAATACCCGGTGATTAAAATACAGTAGCACACGGTATTGCACTAATTATTGATTCTTACGTAAGAAGGCACTACTCAATAATTGTTATAGTAGTTATTGTTCAATATTTTATTTTATTGATTCAATAATTGTTGCATTGATATTTTATATTATTGTTGTTTCAATAATTGTTGCTGCACAGTATTTTCCATTATCAGATCAATAATTCATATTATTTGAATAATATTATTAGATAACATTATTGACAATGTCTAGAAAGTTCTGTCTAAGGAGAGGTTTGGTCATCTAATTGCGCGCCAGTAAGGAGAAATCCTTATTGGAAAGCCCCCTCTTTCCTGGGAACGGCCTGGTTGTCATAAATGTGATTCTGTAATATTATTTGTGAATAATTAATTATTGATTCATATGATAAGGAAATATTTATTTTATGTGGATATAAATGAGGGATATATTTTTGTGGTTAAAAATGAAGGAGTTAATGTTGCGGTGTTTTATCAGTATTTTTATCGGAATGGAAGTATTAAAAATCAAATCAGGGTTTTTGAGAAATATTGCGGGTGTTATAATTTTTAATCCGACCGTTGGATCGTGGTAATTTTTGGATATGTTATACATATATAAGTTGAGTATATATCCACAAATTTTGAACCGTTAAAAATGAACGTATGATTTATTATGAATTTTACGAGATAACTGGTTCAGAAATTGTTGAATTTTCGGAGTTTATCATTTTGATGGAAAATTCTAGAATTGGTGGGCCCCACTTGTGGTTGGTGAAGAAATGTGCTGAATTATATTTCAAATGTGGTAGGTGGGAATAGTAGCAGGTAAAGCCATCAGGTTGCAGGTCAAACCTACCAAAATTTTCCTATAAATAGAGGGCTAAGTTAGAATTGAAAATCACACCAGAAACAAGTTTTCTCTCTTTCTCTCTCTAGATTATTGAGTGTATTTTGTGAGTATTTAGATACTTTGAGAGTTTCTATTCATCAGAGCAAGTTTCTTTTAGCCTTATACTGGTATTCCGACCAGAAGTACTGATATCTTGAGGTAAGGGATATTATTTTCTTCTTAATGATATTATTTTCTTCAATATCATTATGCTGAAATATTGATATGAGTTTTTATCAAATTTGGAACTTTTTGTGCCGGGGTTACTATTCACGTATACGGCACTATTCACGTATACGGTACTATTCACGAATGCGGCACTATTCACCGAAAAATAAAATTTTCTCTTTTTGTCCAAGATGTCTATTATGGTTACTATCTTTGATTGTATCCATGTTTTAATCTTTATTTTTGAATTCTGCTTCAGAATTGATTATTATGAAGTATTATTGATCTTGGATAAACTGTTATACGAATCCCTACTATTTGTCCTTCTGTCTCATTGGATTCGTTCTCTTTAAGATATTTTTCATCATCTTCAGTCCTAAATGATGATATTAATGAATATCTTTGGCCTGTAGTGCAAAGATGTATGATTACTTGATGAATATCTTTGGCCTGTAGTGCAAAGATGAACAGGTGTTGATATGAACATGACTGACAGGTGATACAAATGAATATCTTTGGCATGTAGTGCAAAGATGAATATTTGGATAAAGATGATTATTAATTGATGTTACAGGGATAAAATATTGATGATGGACTTTTAAATCTTAGAAGATAGTAGAATTCTTTCTCTACTTGACTCTTCTAATGGTTTGCTGTTTCCGCTGCAGTTGTTGATCTAAAACTTGTTGTCGATTATATTTTATCAGATTTTTCCCTGTTGAAGACTAATGATAATTTGTTGTATATTATCTTAGTCATAATATTCTTTACTGGGCTAGTTGAGCTCACCCTTTTCCTTTTTGTTCCATTTTTCTTCTCAGGAGGTGAGAACATAGCAGGATCTAGTCGGGGTATGGAGTGATGGTTCTAGAAAGATGTATTAGCAGTCCTCACTATTTCTGTAAAATAGTGTTTGAATAATTGTAATGAGGATTTATTTGGGTGTGGATATTGTCTAGAAGACAATATTTGTATTTAAACTCACAGTATGTGTTGTCGTATTTTGCACGACAATTGTATTATTGAAGTTGTAGTTTGCTTTCTGTACCATGTATTTGGCGACTCAGAATGGGTGTTGTATACCTATTCTGGGGGCGTCACAGTTGGTATCAAAGCTTAGGGATATGATCCCTGGCTGAGATGTGAGACAAGAACTAGGAGGGGAGAGACGGGGAATTCCTTCACTAGTATGACTTGACTAAGTTTATTTGGTGTTTATTTGGTCGGTCAGAGTATAGGGATAATATATGACATGACTATTAACCCTTGTTTTATGGCAGTATTTAAGAATGGCAGCTGAGAACGTTAATAATGGAGTAAATCAGACCGTGGAGACACCTTTGATCACTACCCAGGGGAATGTGCAACAGGAAGGCAATATTCCTCCTGTAAACAACGTTACATAGCAAACGATGAATGATGGAATGTTTAGGAGCTTTTTGCAGTTCATGCAAAATCAGACGAGGGAGACTCGTGCGCAGAATACGGGTGGAAATGATAACAACGCGCGGTTTGTCACAGCTAAGCAGTTCAAAGAATTGGGACCACCAGAATTTAAGGGAAAGCCGGATCCGATCATGGCGGAAACGTGGGTCAAGCAAATTACCAAGATATTTGATGTCTTGGGATGCATGGAGGAACAGAAGGTTCCATTCGCCACTTTTATGTTCCGCGGTGAGGCATACTACTGGTGGGAGTCTGTGAAGCGTACCCAGCCTGACGCACTCAACATGTCCTGGGAAACATTTCAAAAACTGTTCAATGACAAGTACTTTCCTGAAAGTATTCGTCATATGAAGGAGGTTGAGTTTATTAGACTGGAACAAAATAACATGACGGTGTCCCAGTACGAGGCGAAGTTTGCAGAGTTATCCAGGTTTGCACCTCATTTGGTCGAAAATGAGGAACGAATGACAAGGATGTTTCTGAGAGGTCTAAAACCCGAGATTCGACAATATCTTATCTCTCATAAATTTTCTTTATATTCAGATGTTGTAAACAGGGCTCAATTATTAGAGCGAGATAATGAGTATGTGCAACCGAGGGACCACAACCAGGGTCATACCGGTGGCGGCAGTCATCGAAGCAATGAAAACCAGCAGGGAGGAAAACATTCGGACAAAAGCGGTAACCACTCTGGTGGTAATCGTGGTCGTGATAATAGAAGGAGCGAGTCGGGAGGAGATTTCAAGAAGAGAAGGTACAACAATGATAACGTGAAGACGTCAGCACAAACATCAACTGTTTCTAGGGGAGGAGAACGACCACCGGTCGTATGTTACAAATATGGGAAAGAGGGACATATCAGCCCAAACTGCCCACAACAATCCAAGGTATGTTATAACTGTGGAAAGGAAGGTCATATAGCTCGAGAGTGTTCTGTGGCAAAACCAAGTTCAGCGGGGATGGTGGCTCCAAAAGTTATCCCGGATAAGTCGAAATCAGCGGTTCCTGGAAGGGCGTTTGTCGTTACTGGCTAAAATGCGAGAAACCCGAACGAGGTGATCACGGGTAAGCTAATCTTGAATTCTTGCGAAGTTTATACTTTACTAGATACCGGTTCTACCCATTCTTTTATCTCTCCTGCTTGTGCTCAACGTTTAAACTTGATTCCGGAGAAGTTAAACTTTGACCTATCTGTGGAAACTCCGTTAGGAGAAACTTTCATCACATCCACTATTTATAAATCTTGTTTGATCCAAGTTGGCACCATCACATTACCTGTTGACCTTATCTCTTTAAAGATACTTGCTTTTGATGTGATTTTAGGAATCGATTGGTTAACTACTCATCATGTCAAATTGATTGCTTTTGTAAGGTTGTTAGTTTTCATATTCCTAAGCAACCTGTTATTCAAATTCAAGCAACCAAACCATTGAAGTCAAACTCTTTCATATCAAGCCGTAAAGTCATTCGTTTATTGAAAAACGGATGTCAAGCTTTCTTAGCTATGTTATGAACTTGAACAAAAATACGTCAGATGTGAATGATATTTCTATTGTTAGTAAAATTTTTGACGTATTTCCTGAAGAATTTCCTGGCTTAACCCAGAGCGTGATATTGAATTTTTGTATTGATCTTCAACCCAATACAAAACTCATTTCTAAAATCTTATATCGAATGACTCCTATTGAACTTCGGGAGTTAAAAACCTAACTATAGAAGTTGATAACCGAGCCTTTATCTGGTGACTTCCTTTATGGAATGCACTGAGTCCAGACTCTCCGTAGGGGACGCCATATTCGTGCGGTAGTAAACTGATAGGTGTCATTGTGACGTGCTATCGAAGGTTGGGATATGAGTCACAGTTGAGAGCAATCTAAGTAGGTAATCGAAGTACGTAGCTTTCTAGGCTTAGCTGGTTATTATCGGAGATTTGTGGAAGGATTTTCTCGAATCGCTACTCCGTTAACTCAGCTGACTCGGAAAGATACAAAATTCGTATGGAGTGAGGAATGCGAGAAGAGTTTCCAAGAACTCAAGAGGAGACTCATTTCGGCACCTGTTTTGACAATACCATCTGGTTCGGATGGATTTGTTATCTACAGCGATGCTTCAGGCAAAGGGTTAGGATGTGTTCTCATGCAACATGGGAAAGTCATAGCCTATGCCTCACGACAACTCAAAGAATATGAGAGGAATTATCCTACTCATGATTTGGAGTTGGCAGCAGTCGTTTTTGCGTTGAAAATCTGGAGACACTACCTGTATGGGGAGAAAGTGGAGATCTATACAGATCATAAAAGCCTCAAATATTTCTTCACCCAAAAGGAACTCAACATGCGGCAACGACGTTGGCTTGAGCTGTTGAAAGATTACGATCATACCATCCAATATCATCCTGGAAAAGCGAACGTAGTAGCTGACGCATTGAGTAGAAGATTATACGCGGGTACGAGTGCAATGTTGTTAACACAAAGGCCCATTTTGTATGACTTGCAAAGGATGGAGATAGAGATGAAGGCTCCAAGTACCCACATGATGATATCGAATATACGAGTAGAACCGACTTTAATCGATAAAGTTAAAGCTGCTCAAGCTACGGACATGGAGCTGATGTGTATGAAGAAGAAAGTGCAAGAAGGTGCTATTCCAGAAGCAAGAATCGATGATGAAGGAATACTTCGAGTCAACTCCAGACTTTGTATTCCTAACGATTTTGACTTGAAGCATAGAATAATGATGGAGGCACACAACACACCGTTTACAATCCATCCTGGGAGTACCAAAATGTATCACGATCTTCGACATACATTTTGGTGGAGCAATATGAAAAGAGAGATCGCGGAGTTTATCTCGAGGTGTTTAACTTGTCAACGTGTAAAGGCGGAGCATCAAGTGCCAAAGGGTCCATTGCAACCACTTGAGATTCCGAAATGGAAGTGGGAACACATTACTATGGATTTTGTTACGGGTCTTCCCAAGGTTTCTCAAGGTATAGATGCGATTTGGGTTATTGTTGATAGATTAACCAAGTCCGCTCATTTCTTGCCGATACGTGAGACTTATTCCCTTGAACGTCTTGCTAGTATGTACGTGAACGAGATTGTGAGATTGCATGGCATGCCAGTATCCATAGTTTCGGATCGTGACCCAAGATTCACTTCACGATTTTGGGTTAGCTTGCAGAAAGCTATGGGCACGGATTTACGATTCAGTTCAGCATACCATCCTCAAACGGACGGACAATCAGAGAGGACTATTCAAACTCTTGAAGATCTATTAAGACTTTGTGTCTTAGATCTCAAAGGGAGTTGGGATAAGTACCTACCATTGGTGGAATTCTCCTACAACAACAGTTATCAGGCGAGCATAGGTATGGCTCCATTTGAGGCGTTGTATGGAAGAAAATGTCGTTCTCCAGTATGCTGGGACGAGGTGGGTGAAGCAACATTGTTGGGACCAGAATTGGTACGCATTACTACAGAGAAGATCCAAACGATTCGACAACGTATACAAACGGCACAGGATCGACAAAAGAGTTATGCGGATCTTCATCGGAAGGACGTGAAATTTAATATTGGGGATCATGTATTGTTACGTGTTGCACCATGGAAGGGAGTTACAAGATTTGGGAAGAGAGGAAAGCTCAATCCAAGATTTGTTGGTCCATTTGAGATTCTTGAGCGAATAGGAAATGTGGCATATAGACTCGCATTACCTCCAAGCATGTCTCGTGTTCATAATGTTTTTCACATATCTATGCTTCGTAAATATGTTAAAGACCCGGACGACATTGTTGAGTTAGAACCAGATGAGATAGCTGAAGATTTAACGTACGAGGAGGTACCTGTTAAGATCTTGGATAGGAAAGAGCATGTCCTACGCACGAAGGTTATACCACAAGTTAAGGTTTTGTGGAGAAACCATGCTATTGAAGAAATGACCTGGGAGTTGGAATCAGAAATGAAAGCGAGGTATCCTCACCTTTTTGAAACATCAGGTACGTACGTCAATTTCGAGGACGAAATTTCATAAGGAGGGGAGGTTGTAAGACCCCAACTTATTAATGAATAAAATCAAATTTTCTCTAAATATTATTGTGAATAATAAGGGGTTAATTTGATATAATACTTTGGTTATGGGTGAAATGTGCAAATTTTGCAAAATAAGCAAGTGGTTATAAAATATTCATTTTGTCGGGAAATATTCGGTTGGTCGTGGAATATTCTTGCTGTCGGGGAATATTCGTACGACGACGCAGCCTTGTGTGGGCCCCATAACGGAAAGCGATTGGATGAAGAAAATGACAAGTATAAGTTATTTATAAATAACGGCGTAGTTGTTACCGTTAATACTGTTGGAATACCCGGTGATTAAAATACAGTAGCACACGGTATTGCACCAATTATTGATTCTTACGTAAGAAGGCACTACTCAATAATTGTTATAGTAGTTATTGTTCAATATTTTATTTTATTGATTCAATAATTGTTGCATTGATATTTTATATTATTGTTGTTTCAATAATTGTTGCTGCACAGTATTTTCCATTATCAGATCAATAATTCATATTATTTGAATAATATTATTAGATAACATTATTGACAATGTCTAGAAAGTTCTGTCTAAGGAAAGGTTTGGTCATCTAATTGCGCGCCAGTAAGGAGAAATCCTTATTGAAAAACCCCCTCTTTCTTGGGAACGGCCTGGTTGTCATAAATGTGATTCTGTAATATTATTTGTGAATAATTAATTATTGATTCATATGATAAAGAAATATTTATTTTATGTGGATATAAATGAGGGATATATTTTTGTGGTTAAAAATGAAGGAGTTAATGTTGAGGTGTTTTATCAGTATTTTTATCGGAATGGAGGTATTAAAAATCAAATCAGGGTTTTTGAGAAATATTGAGGGTGTTATAATTTTTAATCCGACCGTTGGATCGTGGTAATTTTTGGATATGTTAGACATATATAAGTTGAGTATATGTCCACAAATTTTGAACCGTTAAAAATGAACGTACGATTTATTATGAATTTTACGAGATAACTGGTTCAGAAATTGTTGAATTTTAGGAGTTTATCATTTTGATGGAAAATTCAAGAATTGGTGGGCCCCACTTGTGGTTGGTGAAGAAATGTGCTGAATTATATTTCAAATGTGGTAGGTGGGAATAGTAGCAGGTAAAGCCATCAGGTTGGAGGTCAAACCTACCAAAATTTTCCTATAAATAGAGGGCTAAGTTAGAATTGAAAATCACACCAGAAACAAGTTTTCTCTCTTTCTCTCTCTAGATTATTGAGTGTATTTTGTGAGTATTTAGATACTTTGAGAGTTTCTATTCATCAGAGCAAGTTTCTTTTAGCCTTATACTGGTATTCCGACCAGAAGTACTGATATCTTGAGGTAAGGGATATTATTTTCTTCTTAATGATATTATTTTCTTCAATATCATTATGCTGAAATATTGATATGAGTTTTTATCAAATTTGGAACTTTTTGTGCCGGGGTTACTATTCACGTATACGGCACTATTCACGTATACGGTACTATTCACGAATGCGGCACTATTCACCGAAAAATAAAATTTTCTCTTTTTGTCCAAGATGTCTATTATGGTTACTATCTTTGATTGTATCCATGTTTTAATCTTTATTTTTGAATTCTGCTTCAGAATTGATTATTATGAAGTATTATTGATCTTGGATAAACTGTTATACGAATCCCTACTATTTGTCCTTCTGTCTCATTGGATTCGTTCTCTTTAAGATATTTTTCATCATCTTCAGTCCTA
This sequence comes from Panax notoginseng, assembly GCA_016801055.1. NCBI lineage: Eukaryota > Viridiplantae > Streptophyta > Magnoliopsida > Apiales > Araliaceae > Panax > Panax notoginseng. The sequence continues at coordinate 52,101,135 of CM029021.1, read as the reverse complement.
AATGATGATATTAATGAATATCTTTGGCCTGTAGTGCAAAGATGTATGATTACTTGATGAATATATTTGGCCTGTAGTGCAAAGATGTATGATTACTTGATGAATATCTTTGGCCTGTAGTGCAAAGATGAACAGGTGTTGAGATGAACATGACTGACAGGTGATACAAATGAATATCTTTGGCATGTAGTGCAAAGATGAATATTTGGATAAAGATGATTATTAATTGATGTTACAGGGATAAAATATTGATGATGGACTTTTAAATCTTAGAAGATAGTAGAATTCTTTCTCTACTTGACTCTTCTAATGGTTTGCTGTTTCCGCTGCAGTTGTTGATCTAAAACTTGTTGTCGATTATATTTTATCAGATTTTTCCCTGTTGAAGACTAACGATAATTTGTTGTATATTATCTTAGTCATAATATTCTTTACTGGGCTAGTTGACCTCACCCTTTTCCTTTTTGTTCCATTTTTCTTCTCAGGAGGTGAGAACATAGCAGGATCTAGTCGGGGTATGGAGTGATGGTTCTAGAAAGATGTATTAGCAGTCCTCACTATTTCTGTAAAATAGTGTTTGAATAATTGTAATGAGGATTTATTTGGGTGTGGATATTGTCTAGAAGACAATATTTGTATTTAAACTCACAGTATGTGTTGTCGTATTTTGCACGACAATTGTATTATTGAAGTTGTAGTTTGCTTTCTGTACCATGTATTTGGCGACTCAGAATGGGTGTTGTATACCTATTCTGGGGGCGTCACACCCTTCTTTACGTTGAGAGTCGTGTTGCGTGTGTTTGCCCGGACTTCGATCCGTGGTTTTATTTCAGTTTGTATATACATATATATTTGTATATATATATATATATATATATATATATATATATATATATATATATATATATATATATATATATTTATATGGACTAACATTATCCAGTTATGCCTCAATTGAGGCTAGACTTCGGTCTGGAGCGTTTACTTGCTTTTGTATATATATACATTTATATATATGAACTACGTGTCGAACTCTGTTCGATGAGCCTAGACTTCGGTCTGGAGTGTTTACTACTTTAATATATATATTTATATATATTAACTGTTGTCGGACTTTGTTCGATGAGCCTATATTTTACATTCGGTGTATATATATATATATATATATATATATATATATATATATATATATATATATATATATATATATATATATATATATTTCGTCTCGTCTGGAGTTTACTCCGTGGCGGTTGATCGCTTTTACAGCTTTCTGTACATTTTGTCCCGCTTGGAGTTTCCTCTGTGGCGGTTGATTGCTTTTACAGCTTTATTTATATTTTTGATCCCCCATGGAGGTGCTTCATGGCTGGTGATCATGTCTGTATATATATATATATATATATATATATATATATATATATATATATATATATATATAGTTACAGCTTTTATATATATATATCAGCTTACTGCGTTTTTATCAATTGCGGCATCATGTGAGCTTAGGAATCATGTGATCACAGGTTCAGTCCACTGAATCTAGATTCGGTTCCCGTGATGGACATTTTCAGCTGTAAGGAGCTTGTAAAAATTATCTGTGATGTTTGGATTTCCTCAGATGGTTTTCATACCCATGAGGAGTTCAACACCTTTTTGTTCATTATTTTCTTACAGATGCCTTGCATCTCGAAAATAAAATCAATCAAGCCGAATATTGAATAAAATGGGAGTGTAAAATGTCTCAAATACTATTGAGCATTGGGTTTGAAAAACCTCTTTTAAAACATCACTGCCATATCTTGCTTTAAAATGAATTTTTATATAAATTCAACCCTGTGTATATAGGTGAGAACGAGGCCTCACACTACTTCCAAATAACAGCACATTGACCCACACACACACATATTCATATAACAGTTTATTGAAAAGGGACGGTCACCGTGGTAACACGGATGTCGGGGGGTGCCTAACACCTTCCCTCCGCATAAGTATGTCCCCGGACCCTAAATGAATCTCGGTTTCATAGACCCGTTTAGCAGTATCACATCACTGGGTCAATATGCAAACTTTTTCTCGGTTGTGTTGGTACAACTAGTTAAAAAACCAATTGGCGACTCTTATAGTCCAATCGTCGAGATTACACATGTCAGACCTTTTTCACTTGTTTTTTCAAACAAATCTCACATAAAATGAGAACATAAAAAAATAGGTAACGAAAAGGGACAAATAAAAATCTCGACATCGACAGGTGGCAACTTTGCTGGGGACTCCAATAAGAGGACTTTAGCCACTATTACAAGCTTTTCAAAACTATTATATGCTTGTGTGTGGATGTTGCATTTACATTTATGATGAATGTGTACGAATGTATATCTTTACTGCGATTAATGCTTTACACTATATCTGCCTATGGTATTAGTGTTTCGCACATGTCATCATTTTCATAAACGGTGAGCCACGTTGTATGTGAATGTATGTTGTGTGGTCCCTCCACCAGGAGGCTATCCTGTCGGTGTTTAATTACTGGACTCGTAGGAAGACTAATTCTAACGAGGCTCAGGAAAGGCACCACCCAAATTCGCTCGAGTTGAAAGACCGGATTAACTTTCCGTCGAGTAAATTGCGATGATTTGGGAACCTTCATGCCTAAAAGCCGCGAGAGCAACCTAAGATAGGTCAGCCTCTGATAAGCCAAACACGGAGGAAAGTCTCTTCATGCTTTCTCATTTCAAAATTACTTGTAAAGTCAATTACTTGCAATTTACATTCCATATTCATCTCCATGTAATGAGAAATATGAAGAAATATATGTGCATATACATATTTAAATTAACATGATATCCTGTATTACGAACAGCTAACATCCATTTTACAGGACAAAATTCCTAAAACGGACACATCACATAGCATGTTAACATTTACACCCTCCCTAAAACTAAACTATGTCAGTTTTGTCGCAGGGAAGCATTCGGACCTATTACCCGGTCAAAGTCCAAAAAGGCCGCAGGCCTACAGCCAATCATGTCTTCATCTGACCAGTCTAATCCAGTTTCTCGCGAGGAATTTGACGGATTAAGTAAATAAATTACAGATTTGGCTATTCTGCTTAAAGAACTACACCAATATACGTAGGGTCCAAAAATACCCATACATGCTGAATCCTTTACACAAGGAGGAACTCAAGGTTCTGATAAAGCCAATACAATACCTGAACTGCAGTTGGATACAACCAACAAAAGCCATGATGCCGCCCATCTCACAGGAGATCCAGACACCGGTGACATCAAAAAGAAAGTTCTTCAAATGGAAGAAACCCTTCACGCTATCAAAGGAATTGGAGCACACAGGAGTGTTTCATATGCTGACCTTTGTATATTCCCTGGTGTTCATTATCCAGAAAATTTCAAAACTCTTGACTTCGAAAAATATGATGGGTTAGGAGATCCTTACATACATTTGAAGGTGTTTATCGGAGAACTTGGATCTTATGCAGAGGACGAGAAGCTCAGAATGCAGCTGTTCCAAAAGAGTCTGACTGGAGAAGCCCGTTCGTGGTATACCAGATTAGACAACTCAAAGATCCATAGCTGGGATGAGAGCTAGCTCATGCTTTCCTCACACAATATAACTTCCAATCTCAAATGGCTCCTGACCGGTATCAGATTACCAAGGTCAAGAAACAGTCTAATGAGTCTTTCAGAGAATATGCCCAAAGGTGGAGGCACCTTGCTGCTCAAGTGACTCCTTCTATGACCAAGTCAGAGATGGTCATAACCTTTATCGATATACAAGAAGCTCCTTTCTATGAGAGAGTCTTAGCTGGCATCGGTAAACCATTTTTGAAATGATCAAACATGGGCAGATGACTGAGATGGGATTGAAGTCAGGAAAGATTCAAGACCTAGCTGCCCTTAAAGCTGTTGCTGAGCACATCCAATTCGAAAATTATGAAAACAACCCCCGGAGGGTCCATAAAAAGAAAGAGGAGGATGTTTCCCTGATACTACAGGGTTAAAAAGGCAATCAGACCATGCCTATCTAGAGGAGAAATTACACTCCCATTCAAGCACAGTCTTCAAACCCTCCAATATCAAAAGGTAGAGAAGTCAAACGCCCTCGAGTGTTCACACCCTTAGGGTACTCTCTCGAGAATATTCTCACTCTTCTGACCACGTAGAAGAAAATTATGCATCTTCTTCCACCAGTCAGCCCTAATGGTAGGGGTTTTAATGCTGCTCAAAAATGTGCTTATCATGCTGGGGCACATGGACATGATACTCAAGATTGTTGGGCCTTGAAACACAAGATTCAAGATTTGATAGATAACTGGGAAATTGTGGTCACCAAACCGGATCAACCTCACATTCAAGACAACCCTCTTCCTCAACACAAAGAAGAAGAGGTTAACATGATTAATTGGAGAAATGGACAGAGTTCCGATTTTAGGGACTAGTCATCTCAGACCATCAAAGGCGGTGTTGACAAGTGGGATTATGCCAAGTTCCAGTTTGCAATGGAACGAAAGATAAAAGCTCTTTGCAAATAAATTGAGCAATTGGCAGAACTGGTGACCTACCAGCATCAAGTTACACACCAGTTAGTAAGCCAGGAGCATGCTAGTCTCCTTCCTCTTGTCATGAATATTCCCTCGTCACCTCTAGAAAGTGAAACGATGGAGGACAAAGTGGCAAAGAGAGCGAATGCCAAAGCTCGTCGGAATTTTGCCAACAGAAGGGAATTTACATATCTGGGCCAACCCATGGAGGAAATCCATCATATGCTAATCAATGAAGGAAGAATTACTTCCCTCCTACCTCTAATCAATCCCCGTTCAGGACGGTATAATTCTGATGGAGTATGTCAATATCACTCCCATTCTCGCGGTCACAGCATAGAAGAATGTTGGGCACTCCGCCACCTTATCCAGAATCTCATTGATAGCAGTGTCCTGCAACTAGCAGACGATGATATTGTGCTACATGGTAGTGAGAATACCTATCCTACTAAATAGAAGGGATTGGTAGCAGTTATCTCCACTGAGGCTGATGGCATTGTCAAGCCACTCACTATACCAACAATTCAACTCAGAGGAAGCAACAATCCTTTGAAAGTGGTCGCTCCCGAGCAAATAAACTTACCATGCAGAGCACAATATCCTATTGTTAGCTTGGACACAGTTCCGTGGAATTATGAAGAAGGTGAAGGATCCACCTCACATACAAGTGCTACAGTGTCGAAGGAGAATCCATTGTATCTTCCCCAACGGCTGATGAAGTCTACCATCAAATCAAAGGGGAAAATTCCCATGGAGAAGATTGAAAAACTCCTCCGTGCTATGGGTCATAGTGAAGCCAAGGTGGTTTTAAGCTTAAGAGAAGCTCCACATCAAATCTCAATATTAGACTTGGTCTTAACTTCCAAAGATCACAAGAAGATCCTACTAAAGGTCTTGGAAGAAGCCTACTTGCCGAAATCAGTGGATGTGGAAAAATTTCAACATCTAGCTGATCACATTTTCAATAACAATGTGATCTCTTTCACTGATGATGACATACCGCCCGAAGTGACCAGTCATTGCAAGCCGTTACACATTGCGGTTTTATCCTCCGGATATATGCTAGCTGGAGTCTTGGTAGATGGAGGTTCGTCTTTGAATATCTGTCTTTATGCTACGTTGCTGAAGATGAACGTTAATCTCAACCAAATTCGAAGTAGCCATACGATTATCAAAGCTTTTGATGGATCCCGCCGGAATTCAGTCGGAGAGATTGAGCTGCCAATTGAGATTAGTCCTCATACATTTTGTGTATCTTTTCACGTGCTCAAAATAGATACAGGATATAACCTACTTCTAGGGAGACCGTGGATTCATATGGCTGGGGCAGTCCCCTCCACTCTTCATCAGCAACTTAAATACATTATCAGCAATAGCCTAGTTACAGTCAACGCTGAGCCGAAATGCCCTCAACAGGGTGATATAACGTTCATCAGTTTCAATTTCGATGTTGAGCCGGTCAGTTTCCACACTTTGGAAGTGAGCAACCCTCAATATCATGCCATAGGGACACCATTTCCCATACCCAAGATTTTTGCCGAAGTGATGGCAGCTACTCAAGAAATTATGTCAATTGGACACCAGCCGGGCCAAGGGCTAGGAAAAAATCATCAAGGTATTAAGCACCCTATCCAAATGTCCAATCAAACTGGGACAGCCGGACTAGGCTATTCTGCCAATTCTCGGTATAGGAATCCACATAAGCATAAGCAGATTCCTTCCACTTCAGCCGCACGGCTATTATTTCCACCTGTACATCCAGCGTCCTCACAATCTCCGGTAAAGGTGCCAGCCAACGTAATGGCTATGTTATTTCCTAAACCAATATTGGTAAAGGAGAAGGAAATCTTTATTCTAGATCCCAAGGTGGAAGAAAAGGAACAGATAATTAAACAAGACATCGTTAGAATGATGTCAGGCGTACGCATCATTGTCCATGATGAACATACAAACAGATGTACCCCAGACGATGATTGCCCAGACGTAATGGTCATCATTCGGGAGAAGGAGGACGATGATAGCCCCTCTATCTTTGCAATTCCCAATGACTGTGCCCTTGCTAATTGGAGCAGCACTCCTTGCATTGGTCGACAAGGGTAAAATGGGCAGGACTTCTTTCTGCCATATAGATATCATAACTGCTTACTTTTCTGTACAGTATTAGCAGTTGTTTTGTCCGTACATGCTAATCCTTTGTATGATTAAACAACTTCATATATACTAAGTGAAAGCATATTTTATTTCAGGACTCTAAACTTAGATGTGCATGTACTTGCTAATAAGATGTCTCTTCTCCACAAGGATTGTAACTTTGATGAAAAGTTAGACTCAGACTTGCTGGGAATATAAGAGGACATTGAGGTGCCTGATGAATGGGTAATATACCCATAAATCGGATATACTTGGGTTTAAATTATTGTATTTTCGAGTCATTTAGGAATATTTTTACTGTATTTATGTGTTGTATTGCAGATTCGGGAGCTGAGAAGACAAATTGGGGATTTAAGCTAATAAATGGCAAAGTTGTAATTTTTCAGAAGATTAGCGCCGGGGCGCTGGGAAATGCACTGTCCATAGCGCCGGGGCGCTGAGCCTTGGTTGATTCTGACGTGGACCGCGCGCGTGAGACAGGCGTGGACAGTACTTTGACTATTAGTTTGAGGAGTTTATGTGGAGTCTATTTGGCTTAGGATTTGTGGAATTGGGGGAAGTAAAAAAAGTATAAATTAATTCTTTTTATTTAATAGGGGCAGATCTGGAGGCTTGATTTTTGGAGATTAACGGAGGAATAGGAGCAGATCTGAAGGCTGGAAAATTGGAGTTCTTCTTCTTCTTTATTCATTTAAATTGTTTAACTCATTAAGGATGATTTATCAATTATTTGTGGTTTTTATTTCCGTCATGAACTAATCCCTTTTATTAAGATTCCAATGGAACCTCTTATGGTTATGAATTGATTATTTAATTTATTCTAATTATTTATGTTGAAGTGAATTGTTCATCTTGATTTGTGCATATTGATTAATTATCTGGCCAATAATTACCGTGTTACTCTAGAAGGAATCGAGAGAGGAATTTTAGAGTTAGAACTGGGTAGGGTGACATGTGACTTAGTTATTTTACACAGTGAATAATTAGGTTTGTGAATAGAATGAGAATATCTATTTGCCGCATGTAACATAAAAGGAATTGGGTTTGTAACGAGTTTAATTCAATTGTTTTGCATAGAGATATAGCAAAATTAATCTGGGTTAAATAGAAGGCAATTGATCACTCGAGAGAGGGCTTTTGGCATTTGAGAATTCCTGTTAACAATTCATTAGATATAATAATTGGGATAATTAGATAATTGATTTAATAATCATAATTGGGGAAATTGGAGTCTTAATTATCATTTATTTGCATTTAGATAATTATTGATTTGTTCTTTGTTTTCTTTTAGAATAATTTCTTGCTTTATTAAAATTAATTTTCTTAGTTTTAAAGAATCAAAATTTTCGGTTGTTGTTTAAATAAAATTGAATTGATACAGTACTAGTAGTTGGAGTTTATTAATTGGAATTCTCTCTGAGAGATCGACACTCTAATTTATCACTCTATTACTTGTTGATCGTGTATACTTGCACGTATTATTGATTGCGAAATCAACCAACAAGTTTTTGGCACCGCTGCCGGGGAACTCTTTGTTAATATTAATTCCATATTTGTTATAAACAATTCGGTCTTAATTTAAACGTTACTTATTTTTCTTCTTCTCTTTGCAGGAATTCTTTGCAAGTGTATGCACACTAGATCAAAGGCAAGAAAGGAACTTTTTCCTTATACAGACGAGATTGAAAGGAAGTTCCAGAAAGCGCAATCGACTAGTGCGGCACCACCCGAGGAAGAAAAACTGGTAGAACAAGAAATTCTGGTGAACATGGCAGGGAACGATCAGAAACCACTTCGGGACTATGCCATGCCAAATGTCACGGATATTCAGTCGAGTATTAGGAGGCCAGCAATCAATGCTAACACCTTTGAGATTAAACCAGCAACCATTCAAATGCTTCAGAATCGATGTCAGTTTGGGAGTAGTTCATTAGATGATCCGAATGAGCACATCTTAAGTTTCTTGGAAGTTTGCGACACCTTCAAATTCAATAACGTGTCAGAAGATGTTATAAGGTTGAGAATGTTCCCATTTACCCTGAAAGATAAAGCACGAAGTTGGTTACACTCTCAGCCTTCGGACTCAATCCTTACTTGAGACGATTTAGCTCAAAAATTTCTAGCTAAGTTTTTCCCACCAGCAAAGTCAGCAAAACTACGGAATGATATTCATACCTTCGCACAGTTTGATTCAGAATCATTGTATGAGGCGTGGGAAAGGTTTAAGGATATGCTCCGCAAGTGCCCACACCATGCAATTCCACAGTGGATGCAATTGGGGATATTTTGTGATGGTTTACAAGTATCCACGAGGGCAAGAATTGATGCAGCAGCAGGAGGAGCGATTATGTCTAAAAATTTGGACGAGGCTTATAAGTTATTAGAAACGATGGCCACCAACAACTATCAGTGGCCCATGACAAGAAATAATCCTCCGAAAACATCGGAAAAGTATGATGTGGATGCGATAACATCATTACAAGTGCAAATGACTGCAATGGCTAAGCAGATAGAATTATTGCGTCCACAATCCACTCAGCAGGTAGCGATGGTTTGTGAAATATGTGCTGGGGGTCATACTACGGATCAATGTGCCATAAATACTGAAGCAGCACTGTATGTAGGGGGTTATAATTGGTCTACTCAGCCTTATCAGAATCAAAATGCATATAATCTGAGGTGGAGAAATTATCCGGGTTTTTCATGGAGTAACAACCAAGCTGCAGAACAAGCGCCGAAACAACAAAATAATTTCGGGTTTTAAAACCAGACACAACAACCTGTGCGGAAAGCAAGTTGGGAAGAAGCCTTGGAAAGATTTGTTAAAGTAACTTAGAAAAGGAGTGAGGAGAGTGATAAGAGATTTAATCAAATGGAGCTAAGTATACAAAGTCAGCATGCATCAATCAAAAATCTGGAAAATCAAATGGGACAAATGGCACAGGCATTGAATAACCGACCACTTGGAACACTTCCGAGCGACACTGAGAAAAACCCGGACAGAGATGAGCATTGTAAGGCGGTAACTTTACGAAGTGGAAAAGAACTACAAGAGTCCATCACGAATAAGGAAAAGGAGGACAAGGCATCAATTGAAATCGATGAAGTGGTGGAGACCGAAAAGCGTCAAGATAAGACCTTACAGTAGAAAAATTCGAAACTAACCAGCACAATGCCCCTTATACCGTATCCGCAGAGATTTTAGAAATCCAAGTTAGATAAGCAGTTCTCACGATTTTTGGATATCTTAAAGAAATTGCATATCAACATCCCCTTCGCCGAAGCCTTGGAACAAATGCCGAGTTACGCGAAGTTTATGAAGGAGGTTTTGTCAAAGAAGAGGAAATTGGGTGAATTTGAAATAGTAGCATTGACAGAGGAATGCAGTGCTATCATTCAGAATAAATTACCGCCAAAGCTCAAGGATCCAGGTAGCTTTAATATTCCGTGCGAGATTGGAAATCAGTTTTCGAGACGAGCTTTATGCGATTTAGGGGCCAGTATAAATCTAATGCCATTATCCGTCTACAACCAGTTCAGACTTTAGGCTCCACGCCCAACAAATATCAGTTTACAGTTAGCAGATAGGTCAGTTACATATCCCCGAGGTATAGTTGAAGATGTGTTAGTAAAAGTGGATAAATTCATCTTTCCTGCGGATTTCTTTATTCTGGATTGTGAAGTGGACAGTGAAATCCCGATCATTCTTGGGCGTCCATTTTTGGTGACAGGAAGAACATTGATTGATGTTCAAAAAGGTGAATTGACAATGCGAGTTGAAGATCAACAGGTCACCTTCAACGTTTTCAAGTCAATGTCGTAGCCAAAAGAAAAAGGTGAATGTATGTGGGTTGATATTATGGAGGAATTGGTGAATCATAAATTCAACATAACTTTTTCGGAAGACCTACTTGAATCTATTTTGCTCGGGGCAGATGAATATGGTATTGAAGAGGACATCAAATACGTCAAATGGCTAGACACACCATCAGTGTTTCAGAAAGGCAATCAATCCTTTGACACCATAGAGAGGCCCGAAGTGGAAGGTAAAAAGTTCAAACCATCAATAGAAGAGCCACCGGTGCTAGAGTTAAAGCCATTACCACCCCATCAGCAATATGCTTACCTGGGCAAAGACGATACCCTACCAGTTATTGTTTTGACAGAATTGAATGATACGCAAAAGGAGAAACTGCTGCGTGTCTTGCGAGAATTCAAAATAGCAATTGGGTGGACTATAGCGGACATTCGAGGTATTAGCACATCATTCTGTATGCATAAAATCTTAATGGAAGAAGGGGAAAAACCAACCATCGAGATGCAAAGAAGGCTAAACCCCATCATGAAGGAGGTGGTGAAAAAGGAGATTATAAAGTGGTTAGATGCTGACATTATTTACCCGATCTCAGATAGTTCATGGGTGAGTCATGTACAATGTGTACCAAAGAAAGGGGGTATGACAGTGGTGAAGAATGAGGCGAATGAGCTCATCCCTACTCGAACAGTTACAGGATGGAGAGTATGCATGGACTACCACAAGCTAAATAAAGCCACTCGCAAGGATCACTTCCCCTTGCCATTCATTGATCAGATGTTGGATAGGTTAGCGGGACATCAGTTCTATCGCCTCTTGGATGGTTATTCCGGATATAATCAAATTGCTATAGCACCGGAGGATCAAGAGAAAACGACATTCACATGCCCATACAGTACGTTTGCCTTTTGGTGAATGTCTTTTGGTTTATGCAATGCACCAGCAACCTTTCAGCGGTGCATGATGGCAATCTTCTCTGATATGGTCGAGAAAAATTTGGAGGTATTTATGGACGATTTTTCTGTGTTCGGTGATAGCTTTGATCCGTGCCTGAAAAATCTGAATTTAGTGTTGAAACGATGCGTGGAGACTAATCTGGTTCTTAATTGGGAAAAATGCCACTTTATGGTGAAGGAAGGGATTATTCTCGGGCATAGGGTTTCTGCAGCAGGATTAGAGGTGGATAAAGCGAAGATTGAGACTATTGAGAAATTACCACCTCCATCATCTGTGAAAGGAATTCGGAGCTTCTTGGGACATGCGGGTTTCTACAGACGTTTCATCAAAGATTTTTCAAAAATTTCAAAACCTTTGTGTTCCCTGTTAGAGAAAGATGTGTCCTTCAAAATAGATCAGTCATGTATCGAGGCATTCGAAATTTTAAAAAAGAAGTTAGTATCTGCTCCAATCATTGTCTCACCCGATTGGTCTCTACCATTCGAATTGATGTGCGACGCCAGCGACTATGCAGTGGGAGCAGTTTTGGGTCAACGTCACGACAAAATTTTCCATACAATCTATTACTCAAGCAAGACGTTGACAGATGCTCCGTTGAACTACACAACCACCGAAAAAGAACTACTTGCAGTTGTGTTCGCCTTCGACAAATTCAGAGCATACCTCATCGGAACCAAGGTCATTGTCTACACGGATCATTCTGCAATCAAATATTTGATCGAGAAGAAGGATGCCAAACCGAGGTTGATACGGTGGGTGTTATTGCTTCAAGAATTTGATTTGGAGATTCGGGATAGAAAGGGTATAGAAAATCAAGTAGCGGATCATCTTTCGCGATTGGAAAATGATGAGGTGCAGAGAAAAGACAATGCATTGATTAACGAGAAATTTCTGAACGAACAACTTCTCCGAGTAACCACAACACTGCCTTGGTATGCTGATTATGTGAACTATGTGGTTGCTAAGGTGTTACCACCGGAGTTGAACTCACAACAACAAAAGAAATTCCTCCATGACGTGAAGCAGTACTATTGGGATGAACCATTCTTGTTTAAAGCCTGCGCGGATCAAATGATTAGACGTTGTGTACCACATAAAGAGATGGACAGTATCTTGGGTCATTGCCACTCATCCGATTATGGAGGTCATTATTCCGGTGATCGAACTGTGGCGAAGGTGTTACAATCAGGATTCTACTGGCCTTCGTTATTCAAGGATGCATATCTCTATGTGCTAAAGTGTGATCGATGCCAACGCGTAGGTAATATCTCCAAGCGAAATGAAATGCCAATCAACTCTGTATTGGAGGTAGAGCTGTTCGACGTCTGGGGAATCGATTTCATGGGACCGTTTCCCTCATCTTTTAATAATCAGTATATTTTGTTGGCGGTGGATTATGTGTCCAAATGGGTAGAAGCCGCAGCTTTGCCCACAAATGATGCTAACGTCGTCCTTCGATTCTTAAAGAAAAATATCTTCACGAGATTTGGAACTCCGCGGCCAATAATAAGTGATGAGGGAACGCATTTCTGTAACAAGCAGTTCACAAAATTGTTGGTGAAGTATGGGGTTCGTCATAAAATAGCAGTTGCGTATCATCCCCAAACTAATGGCCAAGCTAAGGTCTCCAATAGGGAGGTTAAGAGGATTCTGGAAAAGGTGGTCAATCCGTCATGAAAAGATTGGTCTTTACGTCTTGACGATGCTCTATGGGCATATCGTACAGCATACAAGAATCTGATCGGTATGTCACCTTATCGAATGGTTTACGGAAAGGCGTGCCACCTCCCAGTCGAGTTAGAGCATAGTGCACACTGGGCCATTCGGAAGCTAAATTTTGATGAACAAGCAGCAGGTGAGAAAAGGTTATTGCAGTTAAATGAGATGGATGAACTTCGTTTCAACGCTTATGAAAACGCAAAACTCTACAAGGAGAAAGTCAAAGCATGGCATGATAAGAAAATTCTTGATAAAAAATTTGAACCGGGCCAACAAGTCTTGCTTTTCAACTCGAGATTGCGTTTATTTCCTGGGAAACTGAAATCACGTTGGTCAGGTCCTTTTACAGTCGTGTCTGTTGCACCACACGGTAACATCGAGATCGAAAAACCAAATTCAAATTGCCCATTCAAGGTTAACGGTCAAAGACTCAAACATTATTGGAGTGGGCCCATTGAACGTTAAATTATGGTCATGAACCTCTCCAACTCAGTGGAAAATTGAACACACCAGCAAAGTCGGTCCGACGACAGTAAACCAAGCGCTTATTGGGAGGCAACCCAATCATTTTTTTTATTTTTTTTTATTTTGATTCTTGAACTTATACGTTGCAGGGAACAAGAGCCCCGGCGTTAGCCTAATTCAGAAGCCACTGACTATGAGCGCCCCGGCGCTGTCTCTAAGGGCAATTCAAGCGCCCCGACTCTCAACTTGTGCTACAACACAGCGCCCCGGTGCTATGCACTTCATGACCCTTCTGACCTCTAGCGCCCCGGCGCTGTCTGCCTATGCTATTTCTGCGCCCCGGCGCTATGGTCCAGACTTGACAATCCAGGATAGCGCCCCGGCACTGTCTCCTAGCATATTTTGAGAGCCCCGGCGCTGAGGCTGCGTCCCAGACTCCTAATTGAACTTAAATACCGGACGGTTACAATTCTTTTCTAATTCAACTTCTCTTCTCTATTAATTCCATGCCACAAGCCTCCCTTACCTTCACAGGATAGTTGAATAGTGCTAATACCAATTTCATAATTAAAATCAGATAGATACGATCCATTATTCTCATTTGTTCCATAAATTTCATCTTTCTCATTCAATTGCAACAAGATCTAACCAGGTATGTCTTGAATTATATTTGATCTTTGGAGCAAAAAGCTATCTATGGATATGGTTGGTATGCACATATTCTACTAAATTTATATCTTTTTACACCAACATCGAAGAATGTCACTCTCCTGATCTTGACTATCTTATACGACACATATATGTTAATTCTTAAATTGGGAGCATATGTTACTATAAATGTTTGACTGATAGGGATGCATAGCACACCCACAAGGTGTTTGATAATTTGCCCGAGTCATTAATCTTGTCCACATGCACACATATCACCATGTTTTCGCACTATCATTCTGGACCTTCATGCCACCACAATGATTTCAATCTACTGTAGCACATGGCTATCATTGCACATAGTCACTTAGAGTGGGGGGAATTACACTATTTTGATACATGCATGTCTCTTATTGCACTCCATGGCAACTCTTGAGGACATTTCCTGTGTGGCTTGCGTTCATTCTCGAAACTGAATAGTCCCTGACTCCGATTGATATTATTGTGCATGTTGTTGCATTTTTGTGTCAAGTATCATCCCCACTAATGTAGTCAAATTCGACATATATTTTAAAGTTTGGGAGTAAAGTCATACCTAAGTTTATCCAAATTCTAATTCTATTCGATGCTAATACATAAATATGCTTGTAATTGCAAAATTTTTGGCATGGCATCCAAACGTCAGCGTGGTGAAGGGTCAGGGACCGCCTCAACTCCACCTCCGCGATTTGACAGCCACCGTTTTGTCAGTCATGCGGCTCAGGAAAGATACAATCGAATGGCTACTCGATCATTAGTTCCGGAGTGTGGGTTGAGACCAGATCAATCAAAGGATGGCGACATGACAGTCATGATAGCTGAGAGGAACTGGTTCACACTTACCGAGCAGCCTGATCCAGCCGTAATAACAGTGGTGAAAGAATTTTACGCCAACGTGCCCGAACATGATCACTATACGGTATTTGTAAGGGGCAAAACAGTGGAAATTGGCGAAGAGGACTTCAATGAGTGTTATCAACTGCTAGTTGAGGATTTTCATGATGAGTATGATGGTCTTATTAGTGATGGACCGGACTATGAGCAGATAATTCGTGAACTTTGTCAGCTGGGCACCACATGGACCGTGCATGAACGCGGAAACTTGGCTTTCCCACTATCGAATCTCAGCTTATATGGGAAGGCATGGTATGCGTTCATTTGCACAAAACTCATGCCATGTACCCATGTGAGTCATGTTACTCGGGAACGTGCAGTCCTTCTATACTCAATCATCAAAGGCTATAAAATTGATGTGGGACATCTCATTTTGCAATCTGTCCTTCGAGTATCTCGTGGAAGTACCACTGGAGGGTTACCACATCCGTCTCTCATCTGCGTTTTGTGTGCTAAGTTTGGCGTCAAATGGAAGTCCGACGAGATGATTCAAAAGCCCATGCCAGTGCTGGACCACAAGTTGATAAGTCGATACAAAGTGTGGACAGGTGGGGCAAATCACCCTAGGGGATTGGGTTTCATAATTCCCCAAGTTGCACCTGCACAAGACCCACCACCTCAGGCTCCACCTACTTATAGCCCATCTACAGCAGCTCATCGTGCTGTGGTCCCCGAAGTTGTCCAGCGGGAGATAGATGGCTGATTTTACAACATGGAATCTGAGAATGTGCGCTTGCCAGAACGTCAAGACGTGATTTTCAAATTTTTAGTTGACCAATTTGCTGCACAGAATGCACTAACCATTCAATCACATCCGGGCGTTCAACTTAGCCATTTCCCAACTGTTCCTGTTCTCCCTGTATTTCCCCCTTTCGATCAAGAGATGAGCGAGGATGATGATGCACCACCCGAACAATAAGCTCGTCAGGGAAGTTCTCTATTTTATTTTGTTATATTTTTCGCATGAGGACATTGCTCTAGATTAGTTTGGGGGTAGTTAAGTTTTATTTTCAAATTTCTAGTTTGTTATTAGTTTGTGGATTTGGATTGTTATTGTTAGTTAATTATTGCATTTAGAATTGCATGAACAAGTCTAGTAAGGATTGTTGAGTCAGTGATATGATTTTCTTGACATGATTTGAATCTTTATCTGTTTGACACTGATATTATAGGATAGCACTTTGAAAAATGACCATGTTGGCTATGATAGTTTAAATGGTTAGATAATAGAGTTCTGAAGGATGATTGCTAGTGAAATGAAAAGACAATTTGAATAGCTAGTGAAGACTGAATTTATACATAAACTCGAGTTTGGGGGAAAAATATTTGGAATATATAAGCTTCACGTTGGAAAAAAAAATGCCGTGGCGTGCTTGTCTAGTTTTGTGGCCTTTGTTACTTGAGCAAGTAAGCCCGAGGGGACTGTTTCTACACCTAGCGCCCTAAGGTCTTAATGGCTTGGGAGTCGTTGGTTGAAAGCTCGTTAAGGTAGCATTAAAAAGCCTAAGGGAATAAGATAATGCATAGTCATTAGAGAAAAAAATTAGTAATAATAATAAAGTGGGAAAAGTGCAAAATGCCCCCGTCTGAAAAAAAATTAGTAAGCATAAGTATTTCATGTTGACCCCTGAATTTTGGTGATTGTTTAATTTCAGTTGAATCTAGTTTATTTGATGAAATCTTGAGTAGAATTGTATGAAGCTTTTTATAAACTTTATTATTTTTCAGCATTTTGCTTTTCATTAGTTAGCATGGTTGATTGAACACACACTCACAATATCAGTAATAACAGATTTGGATTGGTTGATTGTTGGGATATCATTGATCGGTGTTCACATGATGTATTAGTATGTTTTTGTGATTTTTCTGAGGCCTATGGATATACGTGAGCTATTGGATGCTGGAATTACGTTCATTTAGTTAGTTGCACTTGCATGAGTTGTCGTTTTTGTATTGTTAGTATTGTTTTGTGTTTGTTGCTTGAGGCAATGCAACGGTTTAAGTTTGGGGGTATTTGATGATTGGGTAATATACCCATAAATCGGATATACTTGGGTTTAAATTATTGTATTTTTGAGTCATTTAGGAATATTTTTACTGTGTTTATGTGTTGTATTGCAGATTCGGGAGCTGAGAAGACAAATTGGGGATTTAAGCTAATAAATGGCAAAGTTGTAATTTTTTAGAAGATTAGCGCCGGGGCGCTGGGAAATGCACTGTCCATAGGGCCGGGGCGCTGAGCCTTGGTTGATTCTGACGTGGACCGCGCGCGTGAGACAGGCGTGGATAGTACGTTGACTATTAGTTTGACTTTGTTTAAGGAGTTTATGTGGAGTCTATTTGGCTTAGGATTTGTGGAATTGGGGGAAGTAAAAAAAGTATAAATTAATTCTTTTTATTTAATAGGGGCAGATCTGGAGGCTTGATTTTTGGAGATTAACGGAGGAATAGGAGCAGATCTGAAGGCTGGAAAATTGGAGTTCTTCTTCTTCTTTATTCTTTTAAATTGTTTAACTCATTAAGGATGATTTATCAATTATTTGTGGTTTTTATTTCCGTCATGAACTAATCCCTTTTATTAAGATTCCAATGGAACCTCTTATGGTTATGAATTGATTATTTAATTTATTCCAATTATTTATGTTGAAGTGAATTGTTCATCTTGCTTTGTGCTTATTGATTAATTATCTGGTCAATAATTACCATGTTACTCTAGAAGGAATCGAGAGAGGAATTTTAGAGTTAGAACTGGGTAGGGTGACATGTGACTTAGTTATTTACACAGTGAATAATTAGGTTTGTGAATAGAATGAGAATATCTATTTGCCGCATGTAACATAACAGGAATTGGGTTTGTAACGAGTTTAATTCAATTATTTTGCATAGAGATATATCAAAATTAATCTGGATTAAATAGAAGGCAATTGATCACTCGAGAGAGGGCTTTTGGCATTTGAGAATTCCTGTTAACAATTCATTAGATATAATAATTGGGATAATTAGATAATTGATTTAATAATCATAATTGGGGAAATTGGAGTCTTAATTATCATTTATTTGCATTCAAATAATTATTGATTTGTTCTTTGTTTTCTTTTAGAATAATTTCTTGCTTTATTAAAATTAATTTTCTTAGTTTTAAAGAATCAAAATTTTCGGTTGTTGTTTAAATAAAATTGAATTGATACAGTACTAGTAGTTGGAGTTTATTAATTGGAATTCTCTGAGGAATCGACACTCTAATTTATCACTATATCACTGGTTGATCGTGTATACTTGCATGTATTTATTGATTACGAAATCAACCAACAGTGCCTCCGGAGATCAAAGAATGGGTCAAAGACAAACCTAAACCCAACCTTGATCAAACCACCTCCTTCAATCTTGGAACCTTAGAAAGCCCTAAGTTAATCCAGATTGGTTCAGACCTTACCCCAAACCAACGGAATGACATGGTTACGCTACTAACCCAATTCCAGGATGTGTTTGCACGGTCTCATGAAGACATAGTGGGTTTGTCCACTGACATTGTTCTTCATCGCCTTCCCATTAAAGAGAGATTCAAGCCAGTCAAGCATAAACTCAGGCGATTGAAACCTGAGTGGAGTTTAAAGGTGAAAGAAGAAATTGTGAAATAATTTCAAGCTGGTATTATTATGGTGTCCACATATCCTGAATGGATATCCAACATCGTGCCCGTGCCTAAGCTTGGAGGAAAGGTGCGAGTCTGTGTGGATTATCGGGATCTGACCAAAGCTTTCCTTAAAGATAGCTTTCCCGTGCCTTTTATTCACATTCTCATTGATAATACTGCTCAATACAGCACGTACTCCTTCGCCGATTACTTTGAAGGGTACCATCAGATCATAATTGCTGAGGAGGATCGTGGGAAAACTGCTTTCATCATGCCTTGGGGAACCTTTTGCTACAGACGGTTGTCATTCGGCCTTATCAATGCCGAAGCTACCTATCAACGAGCTATGATGGCTCTTTTCCACGACTTAATGCACAAAGAGATAGAGATCTAAGTGGATGACATCATTGTCAAGTCCCGGAAAGAGGAGGACCACTTAGACCATCTCAAAAAGCTCTTCAACAGGTTGCGTAAGTACAACTTGAAGCTGAATCCTGTTAAGTGCGCCTTTGGTGTTAAATCAGGCAAGTTGCTAGGATTTCTAGTCAGCCATAAAGGAATCAAGCTGGATCCCACCAAAATCCAGGCCATTACGGAAATTTCCATTCCTCAGACAGAGAAGGAAATACGGGAATTTTTGGGAAAAGTCAACTTCATTAGTAGATTCATTTCTCAACTCACTGCAACCTGTGAGCCTATCTTCAAGCTGTTCAGGAAGAACTCCTCCATTAAATGGAATGATGAGTGCCAGAAGGCCTTCCTTACCATCAAAGAGCAGCTAGTCAAAGCTCCTATTTTGGTACCACCTAGGGATGATGTTCCCCTATTCATGTACCTGTCCATAAGTGACAATGCTACGGGCTGCATGTTGGGTCAGAAAGACGATAAAGGCCGAGAATGAGCTATCTATTACCTCAGCAAAAGATTTAGTAGCAGTGAACACAAGTAAACTCTATTTGAGAAGACTTGTTGTGCTTTAGCATGGGCCGCCATAAGGTTACAACATTACCTTCATGGGCACACAACCCATCTCATATCCCGCGTGGATCCTTTCAGGTATGTGTTCAGTAAACCCATACTGAATTGTCGACTGTCCAGATGGCAGTTGATTCTGCAACAATTTGACATTGTTTACGTGACTCAAAAGTCCATTAAAGGTTAAGGAATTGCGGATCAACTGGCCCCCGCACCTTCAGGGGATTTCAAACCCTTGGAGACATACTTTCCCGATGAAGAAGTCATGACAGTTCAACGACACCATCAGTACGCTGCACGCCAAACATGGAAGATGTATTTTGATGGAGCTGTTAATATGGAAGGTTCTGGAGCTGGAACAGTTCTAGTATTTGGTACGGGGGAGCAGTAACCTGTCGCCGTCAAATTACAGTTTGTTAGCACCAACAACACAGCTGAGTATGAAGGCTATATCATGGGACTAAAACTGACCCGTTCAATGGGTATCAGGCGGATAACTGTCTTTGGGGATTCCGAGTTGGTAATCAAACAATCCACGGGAATCTATCGAACTAAAGAGCTACGTTTGCTGCCTTACCATTGGTAAGTTTTATAGATGGCTTCGGAGTTTGAAGAGATCTCCTTTATACATATTCCTCGTAATAGGAATGACTTCGCAGACGCATTAGCAACTTTGGCCTCCTTGATTCACATGCCTGACAAGGAACACATGCCAAGCGTCATATTTGCCCTGTAAAAGGCACCAGCCTATGGGAATTGTGTTGGAGAAGTATCGGATGAACTGCCTCCCATCCAACAACCTTGGTATCAGCATATCAGGGAGTACTTGCGAGATGGATCTACACCTGCTGAGGCGAGCCTGATTGAGCAAAGGGGGATTCATCGACTTGCTATGAAATTCTACCTGAGCGGAGATGCACTCTACAAGAGAGATGCATGACTAGGTCTCCTCAGATGCCTGGACAAGGATCAAGCTCAAAGACTCATGGATGAAGTCTATGGTGGAGTATGTGGCCCACACATGAGTGGCCCCCTCCTTGTTAAGAAGATCCTCAGGACAGGACATTATTGGCTATCTCTCAAAGCTGACTGCATTGACCACGTCAAGAGATGTTATTAATGCCAAATTCATGGAAATGCTATCCACGCCCCTCCACGGGAACTCCACAATATAAGTTCGCCTTGGCCCTTCTCAATGTGTGGAATGGACGTGATCGGGCCCATCGAGCCCAAAGCCAGTAATGGACATCGATTCATCTTCACCATGATCGACTGCTTTACCAAGTGGGTAGAAGCAGCCTCCTTCCCTAGGGTTACCAAAGAAGTTGTCATTGCTTTCATCAGAAACAATGTCATTTGTCGATATGGACAACTAGAGGTAATTATATCAGACAATGCTAAGAACCTCAACAACAAAATGATGGAGGAACTATGCAGTAAATTCCACATCAAACACCTTAACTCCGTCATCTACCGTCTAAAGATGAATGATACTGTTGAGGCGGCTAACAAAAATATTAAGAAGATTATGCAAAAGATGTTCGCCAACCACAGAGGATGGCCTGACTTATTGCCTCTTACCCTGTTAGACTACAGAACATCAATGTGCACTTCAACTGGGGCAACCCCTTACGCATTAACCTATAGGATGGAAGCAGTACTCCCCATAGAAGTAGAAATGGAATCCCTTAGAGTGTTGATGAACGCTCAGCTGGATGAAGATCAATGGATACAAGACAGGTATCACCAATTGTCTCTAATAGATGAAAGGCAAACCTCGACTATCTTCCATGGTCAATTATATCAACAAAGGATCACCAGATCCTACAACAGAAAAGTCAGGCTACGGCAGTTTAAACAACATGACTTGGTTTTGAAGAAGATCCTCGATAACCAAGATCAGTCCAAGGGAAAATTCACTCCTAATTGGGAAGGCCCTTTTATTGTCAAGGAGGTATTGACAGGAGGTGCTCTCAGATTGCAGGAAATGGACGGTGATGAATTTTCACTGCTTATCAACTCGGACACCGTGAAACGGTACTATGTCTGAAATTAGCATCAAGAAAGCATCCTAGTATCGGATCATCAGAACACCAGTCATTCCGGTTCTTTAACCCTTTTACCACATATAACTCTTTTCCACACTTTGCCCATCAGGGAAACATACACTTCAAGCCAGCAGCCTGGCTTCACTGCGCTCATACAACTTAGGTCATCCCACTACGGATTGAACCTCTCGCGTTTGCAGTTTGGCTACCCATACATGGGATCAAACTTCTCGTACCTACAGTTTGTCCTCAACCTAGGATCAAACTTTTTCTTCCCCGCAGTCTATCTTGCACATGGGATTAAACTTTCTTCCCCATAGTTTGACCTGTACATGGGATTAATCTTTCTTCCTCGCAGTTTATCCTGCACATGGGATCACGCTTTTCAACTCGTCCTGAGGGGCAAACTATGTCGACCTTATCTCCTTCATACACGGGAGTACGTAGGCAACCATATTCCATATGGCCCGGTCGCAATAAGCAAAAAACAACAAAAATATTTCTACCCATTTCTACAAAAACAAAAACTACAAAAACACTTCTATAACCTTCTTCATCAATAAAGCTTCTACACTCATCTGCCTTTCATAAACAGCGTTGAACCTCTTACACCATGTTCGAACTACGCAGACCTGATCTCCTCTTCAATAGGAGTACGTAGGTAGCCATTCATGGTTCGGTCTAACCCCCTACCAAAACACAAATACTTGTCAACGATACTGGGATCAAACTTCAATCCATCACATTTCATTGGCTTTAAACCAAAGGGATGGAATTACCTGAACTCCTCCTAAATAGGAGATTCGGCGACCATCTAAGCTGTTGTTGTTCCTTGAAGAGCAACACCAATCCATAAGAGATGGAATTAACTAGGCTCCTCCTAAATAGGAGTACTGGTGACCATCTATGGTGCGGTCAATCTCAAAGAGGAAAGCCACATTCCTCTCCATATTTTCATACAGAAACCAGTCATAAGACACCCAAAGATGGTAGGGATACACACAGATCCATGATCTATTCTGAACTATCCAGAGACAACTCAATGTCCATCCAGCAAGGAGGAATTTAGAATATATCAAAATCACAAGCCCTGAAGAAGCAGGCAAATATCAAGCAAGTATCAGAGCATATCTAAAAGGGAAGTGATCAAAAATATATTTTCATGCTATATATAATGTTGTTTGATATACATAATGTAAACTATACATGACAAAATGGCTAAGCTAGTCTGTGCAAGAAAGTACAAGTCTATCTACAAATCGGTGTATATGCGAGCTAACAAGACTAACATGGCATCCCTCTCTGAAGAAGGAGGCAAGGTTGTGGTCTCCTGTACGAGGATATCCACACGACCCAACAAATCTGCAGCCATCTGCATGGTGACCATATGCTCATCAATATATGTGCTCATCTAGGCAAGCATGCCAGTGGTAAGGGACCTCACTGCAGTACTGTCTGTGATAGCTACATCCTGGGCAGATATGGCACTATCCCGCTCAACTATCACTGTATCTTTGGTTGATCTGGCTTCATCCCGCTCAACAACAGCGGTATCGCTATGAGCTAATGCATCGTCTCTCTCTAATAGAGTTGCGTCTCTCCCATCAAGGGCAGTCAACATCAGGGCTCTAGCCTGATTTCTCTCAAAGGTCATCAGATGAAGACTACGCTCAAAGTACTGTGCTGAATGCTGAATCACGACAGTGCTAGTACTGGGAGAATCTAAAGGAAATGTTGGCAACCCAGTAGATGGCTCCTCCTCGGTGTGAGAATCAATGTCCTCCATGGGCTCTCCATCATCTGAATCAATACTCGGCAATGTGGATACTACCTCAGCCGGTGTAGTCTATGTGTCCATCCATGCAGAATACTTTGTATAATAACCAGGATGACTAATAGAGAAAGTGTCTATCTCTCGCTGATCCCAACATGCATACACACGAGATCGGTCCTCTGCTGAAAGATAGCGAGAAGCTAAACGTTGGCCCAGCACCCCCTCGAAAGGATGAAAATCCTGAAACTGGTCAAACTGCGACATCACGGCCAGTGGATGGTAAGTAATCATGCCCCTCAAACCAGCTAGAGGGATGTAATCCATGCCCGGAGCATGAGTAATAAAGATATAAGGTGAGCTGAGCCCTGAGCACTGTAATATACTAAACGGGTCTACCATATCAGCTAAGAAAACAGACCAAGATGCAGCATTCGTACACTCTGCAGGCTGAAATGAATATAGCATGGCTATATCATGGGTGAAACAATATCCATGCCATCTGAAAGTGCCAATCGGTCTCAGATGTGACATAAACCACACATATAGCATGACCGAACTGCCCGTAAATACTCCTGTCAGATAAGTGCAGTAGTATGTAACTGACCTCAATGTCTCGGCTATTATCATCGGTATGATGGTACGACCCTCCCTAAGAACTCTCACTGCCATGATAACTCCTATGTCCAACTCATCCATATACCGTGGCATGTAAACATATGACAGTACGCAAAATAGCAGTACATCAACCTTGGCCAGACGCCAGTGATCCTCTGGTGTGGTGAAATCCCCGAAATGTCGTCTATAACTATCCTCAGAGCCAAATCTGTCAAATAAAAAATGTTGGGATATAACGTGGCCAGATGTAAGCTCATCCTGCACTACCCTACGCCTCAATCTAGTGAGGGTCATGAATCGTCGACTCATGTCCCCCAAAGCCATATGCACGCAAGGTCTGTCTAATGGCAGCATTGTCAACCGTGCATATTCCTCCAGAGTGGGAGTCAACTCCTGGATCCCAAACCGAAAAACCTGTCTCCCCGGTATCTAGTGCTCTAGCATGCCCTCCACGAATCCTATGGGAACCTGAAACATCAAAAGGGTCATGGTATGCTGCAATAGCTGATCTACGGTCACCCTATCTGAGGGTGACATACTATCATACCAATATCTCAGACGGGATGCCACCAATAATGGCAGGGTGTGATCTATGCAACTGACTGTCGAATAAGACATCTGTGTGGGCCGTATCATAATACCATCCAGGGGTCAATGTTGAATATCTCTAGACATATATACATATACATAACATGATACATGCATAACAGATAATAGATGGCAATATGATATAGGGGAATGGAAAAACTGTGTATACATTCCTAAGTATATCAGCATCTAATACATTATCTCTGTATAACTAAAAATACAGGGAAATGGGGCACAGATGCCCTACTACTAACAGAGGCCTACCAAAAGACATAGCGAGAATGGGGCACAGCCACCCAATAGCTAACAGAGGTCTATCAAAAGAGATAACGAGAATACACATCAGAAGAAGACAATGGTATCAATATCTACATCACCAATCATGTCCACCTGCTGTAACTCTTCCTGAGTCATTGGATCTCTATCAACGGGGATGTCAGGCCTATACAAAGGAGGATCTGCATCGGCAAAACCAAATGGGTTATCTAAGGGGCCAGCTCCTGAGCTGGAAGGATCAAACGAATCTACCTCTGCCGGATCTCTGCCCAAATGCCAGATAAAGATATGTGCCTGATCCAACTGCCGGGTCTAGCTGTCAATCTGTGTCACATGAGTCAGATCTCGGACACAGGGTAGCCAATCCGTCATCATCACGAATCTCGGAACTATATCCCCCATGAACTGAGTGGCGCGGGTCTGGGCTCCAATGGTACGAGGGATCCACCAATGCTGGAATACATCTTGAGTGCAAGGACCTTCTGGCAATGAAAAACTGTCAACACCCAACAATGGGATATAAATGATATGTGACTGCGACACAGGCCAATAACGTCTGGTAGGAGGCAAGATCGGGATACAGATCTCTCTTGTGGTGCTCTTAATAGCACGCTCTCCTAAATAGAACTCTCATCCTCCATCTGTGAAGAGAGGAACCCTACGGGTTGAAATTACATACTCGATACCAGTCGGGTATCCATCCTCAAATCCAATGACCAAATGCTCCCTAGAATATGGAATCCATGTGATGACATTAGCTGTCAACAACTCCAACTGTAGGTGACAATGAGTGAAACCCTCAGCTATAGGGACCTCCGCCAGTATGGAATGATGTCATCGCCGTCCTCGTGGATAGGTATCTAACCCTAATACACTCACTGGACGTAAACATGGGAGCCTCTCATAGGCCCAAAACTGCCAACACAAAGGCAAACATCTGCTGTCAGTTAACACTCTTAACCTATATATGGTAAATGACAAGAGAAATACTTACCAGCAGAAATGGGTAAAATTCTAACCAAGCCTCGGTCAAGCCCTATGAGCGCATATGCATGTCCCTGAGGAAATAGGCAAAGGTGTAGGATCCCTAATTGTACTCTCCTATACGGTTCACATGACTAGTGGCGCTGATCAAAGCGAATGACACCATGGAAGAGTTATCTGCTATGAAGCAGCCCCTAATGATCATCAGGAACAATCGCCGAAGAATGCGATCCCTGACTCTAACATCATCTGGCATGGGCTCACTTAATAGCCCGCTCATAGCAACTACGCTCAAAGGACCCGCATGGAAAGTCCTGCCCTTGAGCGCCTCCGCCGGAACTCCTAACAAGGATCTGACGGTAGTGGGGGTAATATCCGCCATGCAAGGCACTGGTGCCCCTCCAAACTCCATACCTGTGATAAATCGCCAATCCATCGATGTCATCATTACCTCACAGTCCAGCAAATGGAATGACTGAGTCTGGTGAAACCACCGCTCAGACAATACCCTGAGGTAACCCCAAGGACAACGGCGGGGAAGGATGGAAAAAAATGCTCCAAATCCCCAATCATGCACAATCGCTCTATAATCAGGGTGAAGCGCCTGGTACATAGAGTGTATACTAAACCAGTTCCCTTAAGGCTGTGTAAAGCTGGGAACCTGCAAGATGCAGATCAACGTCAGATTCCTTTACTCCTCATCAATAGGACAAAAGGAAGATTAAGATCTAACGTCATACCTCGTTAGCATGCAAATACATCGAGGGATGTCTGCTCAAATCACCCAGAAGCTCTGGGTTTGCCACCTGAATACTCAGGAGGTCCCTACGGGGAACATGTACAGCAGGAGCGGGGTCCGCAATCGGAACATCCTCCTCCCCGTCCTCGATGTCTAGTACATCAACTTGGACTGGATGTATCACCGCCTCCGCCAACCGACGAGGCTGTCTAATAGAACAGGGTCGAGGCACTTCAGAAGCCCTCCTCCGTACACCAGAAGTGGTCCTGCGGGAACTACTCGGCTGATCCAGATCCATAATATCTGGACAACAAGTCTCCAAATCACCTCAAAAAGGGTGTGATATTTTTTAACCTGGAGATTTTCAAAATGCATTTAATGACTATATGCATGCATGCAATATTATACTGTAGAGTTAAAAATACATGACTACTCAATGCCTATATTTTGGAAAATTTTGCCATAGTTTCCTCTATAAATAGGACTATCAACATGCACATAGGCATGACTAGGTGGTCATTCAGTAGCACACCAACCCACAGTCAGATACATACTATATGCATTAAAAATCAAAATCATCAATACATAAGGTTAACCTCAATATCAGGAGTACCCTTCCTTCTTACTCTATGCTCATTTGTCCTCAAAATAGGATAAGAAATAGCAGAAAAAGGTGCCAATTTGACTGTCTCAAAAGTCAAAAAAATTTCACATCATTATGTTCAGCATGGTTTAATACTAACATTTACTATATTGAATATTTTTTATCAATTCATTTGTGCATACATAATCACTACTATGTGTTTAGATGTATTTCATATGATAAGTCATTTTCCAACGGATAGAAACTATAAAAAAGTACATGCATACGTTACCAGGACAGTGTAGAACACTTGTACAGTGACATAATTTATAGAAAGACGTCCGAACTCAGCAGATTTGAAGAAGAGCTCTCAGATTTTCTTCGCAGCGCAACATAAAAATGACTTATGAAAGCAACATGCTGGTCTTTAGTACCAACAGTTGTCCACAGGTCCATCTGCGGCTGCAGCAGGTGTACCTGCGGCACCCTTACATGGGTCCCACCCCTCCGGCTCGGTCCAGTTCGAGTTATAAAGGAGTTTTCACAAGCTAAAAAGGCCAAATCAGGGATAAAAATGCTACGCGATTAAGCAGAATAGCCTGAAATTCTAGGTTTTTCTGAACCCGACTATGGCTTTCTTTTTATCCGTTGGTATTCACCCGAATACATGGTTTACTATACCAATGATCCAATTCATTGCAGATCACATTCGGCAATACCGTACAGAGGTACAATGCCATCAATACAGGGTTATCGCCCTAATCTTTTCAAACGCAGATCCCCGGCGGGGGTTACAACGCAATCTCAAAGGAGATCCCCGGCAGGGGTCACAACGCATGTTCTGCTAATATACACATCAGCAATGACAGAACAGATCCCTGACGGGGGTTACAACGCATGTTCCATTGACACACACATCAACTATGATCCAACGCAGATCCCCGGCAGGGGTTACAACGCATATTCCATTGACACACACATCAACGATGATCCAACGCAGATACCCGGCGGGGGCTACAACGCATATGTAAGACCCCGAATTTTATGAAATAAAAGTATTCAATTTTTCTTATAATTACTATTCAGTAAATGGTTAAATTGATAAAAGTTTAAAGTTATGGGTGATATATGAATATTTTTCAAAATAAGCAAGTGGTTATAAAATAATCATTGTTGTCGGGGAATATTCGTTTGGTCGTGGAATATTCTTTCTGTCGGGGAATATTCGAACGACGGCGCAGCTATTTGTGGGCCCCATAACGAATAACTGTCGGATGAAGAAAACGACAAATTTGAGTTTTTACAAATAACGGCGTAGTTGTTACTGTTAACACTGTTGGAATACCCGGTGATTAAAATACAGTAATACGCGTTATTGCACAGTAGCACACGGTATTGCACAGTATTTTTAAAATTATTGATTCTTACGTAAGAAGGCACTACTCAATAATTGTTACAGTAATTACTGTTCAATATTTTATTTTATTGATTCAATAATTGCTACGTTGAAATTTTGTATTATTGTTGTTCAATAATTATTGCTGTACAGTATTTCCCATTATCAGATCAATAATTCATATTATTTGAATAGTATTATTAGATAGCATTATTGACAATGTCTAGAAAGTTCTATCTAAGGAGAGGTTTGGTCATCTAATTGCGCGCCAGTAAGGAGAAATTCTTATCGGAAAGCCCCCTCTTTCCTGGGAACGACCTGGTTGTCATAAATGTGATTCTGTAATATTATTTGTGAATAATTAATTATTGATTCATATGATAAAGAAATATTTATTTTATGTGGATATAAACGAGGGATATATTTTTGTGGTTAAAAATGAAGGAGATAATGTTGAGATTTTTATCCGTATTTTTGTCGGAATGGTGGTATTAAAAATCAGGGTTTTTGAGATATATTGCGGGGGTTATAATTTTTAATCCGACCGTTGGATCGTTGTGATTTTTGGATATGTTATACATATATAAGTTGAGTATATGCCCACAAATTTTGAACCGTTAAAAATGAACGTATGATTTATTATGAATTTTACGAGATGACTGGTTCAGAAATTGTTGAATTTTTGGAGTTTATCATTTTGGTGGAAAGTTCTAGAATTGGTGGGCCCCACTTGTGGTTGGTGAAGAAATGTGATGAATTATATTTCAAATGTGGTGGGTGGGAATAGTAGCAGGTAAAGCCATCAGGTTGCAGGTCAAACCTACCAAAATTTTCCTATAAATAGAGGGCTAAGTTAGAATTGAAAATCACACCAGAAACATAAGCTTTCTCTCTTTCTCTCTCTAGATTATTGAGTGTATTTTGTGAGTATTTAGATACTCTGTGAGTTTCTATTCATCAGTGCAAGTTTCCTTCAGCCTTATACCGATCAGAAGTACTGCTCTTTTGAGGTAAGGGATAGTAAGGGATAGTAAGGGATTTTAAGAGTTGTTATGTTTTTCAGTTTCGTAATTTTTCTAAACTTCAAAAATTCTAGAAAAATTTGAAATGATATTTTGATGAGTTTTATTGATTGTGTCCAAAAATGGTGATTTTTGGATGTATAGATTGAGAGTTATGAATTTTATGAGAAAAGACTATTTTAAAAGTAACCGCTTATAATTCCTTGTGGTTAACTCCAAAATTGATGAAATTTTTATTGGGAGTACATGTATATGATAGAAGTATACTCTGTAAATTTCAGAATTTTTAGACAAAAGTATAATTTTTGATAAATGTCTAAATATTCGGCTATTTTGGCCATATGAAAAATAGTAAATGACTTTTAAAAATTCTGAGAAAAATATATGTTCACTATGGGACTATATTATGCTAAATCTCAGAAAAGAAATATTTTTGGAACTGATTTGGTATTTTTCATGAAAATGGTCTAGTTATGAGTAAATGAATTAAATATATTTTGTGAAGAAAGAAAATTAAAAAATAGGATTTTATGGCTTGAGAATCCTATATGAGGTATATGCAGATTTTTGATGAGGGTTTTGGTTATTGATGATGAAATCTTAAGAGTTGGCATTTTATGATGATTAAATGCATTATTTAGTAAAGTGTAAACAATTTGAATAAATTGTTTATAAGCTTAAGAAATATTATTCTTTCAATATCATTATACCGAAATACTGGTATGGATTTTATTGTAGAATTTCTACCTTTTTGAGTTGAGGTTACTATTCACGAGTTACTATTCACGAGTTACTATTCACGAGTTACTATTCACGACAAAATTGGTTTCTTTTTCTAACCAAATTATAGTTGAGTTATGAATATTACTCTTGAGATTAAAACTATGTATTGATTATATTGATTTTATTATCATATATAATATTTTTATAACCCTGATGTTGAAATTCTCTTTCACTGGAGTGTAAAGATGGGTAGATTATTGGTATGATCATGACTAGGGTTCTCTTTGGCCTGTAGTGCAAAGTTGAATTGTGACTGGTATGATCATGACCATTGAATTTATAATTGAATATCTTAAGCTTAAGTGCAAAGGTGAATTGATCAACATGGTTATAATTATTGTTTATATAAATTCTGAAATGATTATATATTTCTTTGAGATATTAATATATTTGGCATGTAGTGCAAATATGAACTGTTTATGAATATATTTGGTATGTAGTGCAAATATGAACTGTTGAGGAATATCTTTGGCATGTAGTGCAAAGATGAATTGTTGATGAATATCTTTGGCCTGTAGTGCAAAGATGATCTGTGGTTGAATATCTTTGGCCTGTAGTGCAAAGATGGTCTGTTGATGAATATCTTTGGCCCGTAGTGCAAAGATGAAATTATTAGTATGATTATGAATAGGAACTGTGAATTGGTATAACCATGATCTTTGATGTTTCAGGTAAAGACAAGTGATGAAAATTATCTTTGTCCTGGATGCGAAGAGGAATTTAGAATTACAATTATGATTATGAGTTATTCATATAATTGTGGAAAGGAACTGTTGATTAATGTTACAGGGATAAAACATTGTTGGTAGATTTTTAACATGGAGAAGATAATAGACTTTATAGTCTATTTGACTCTTCTAATGGATTGCTCGTTCCGCTGCAACTATGGTTGAAATTTTTATCATTTACCATATGTTCTAAATCTCTGATTTATTGTTGATGAAGGCTATTGATAATTGAATTATCTTTAGTCATGACATTCTTTACTGAGCTAGTTGTGCTCACCCTTTTACTTCACATTTCCTTTCAGGTAATAAGAGTGTAGCTGGGTCGAGCGGGGGTAACAAGGGAATAGAACGGCGGTCATCATTTAGTAGTTATATTTGGTGAAGAAAATAGGGTGAGGCGCTAACGTTGGAAGGGTGTTTTGCCACTGTCATACAAGATGTCTAATAACATACAACCTCGTGTCATCATAAGACAGGGTTGTGCTCATCCACTTGCTGAGTATATCTATGGGCACTACCTATATAATCTTGGTGTTTGTTTGAAGTATAATTCTCAATTAGAGACAGTAGAGAGATAATGATATGTCAAGAGAAGACTCACCATTGGGAAGAATATGATAGTAATCTTCTCGTTTTTTTTTGGGGTCTATTGGGTCAACCAAGGATAATTCTGTGGCCATATGATATCTATCATAACCTAGACGCGTGGCCTCCCATATACGAAGGTTTCCTTGAGCACTTCCCAAAGATTCTAGTTTCTAAAACAGTTTTTGACTGTACCTTTATGTAAGGTACCTTTGTGAAGTGCTGATACATGATGGTGTCCAATGTCACATTTGGTATATATTTGTATCCAAACTCACAGCATATGTGTTGTTGTATTTTGCACGACAATTGTTGTAATAAAGTTGTAGTTATTTTCTGTACCATGTATTTGACGACTCAGAATGGGTTGGATGGAATGGACCTATTTTGGGGTCGTTACATTTGGTATCAGAGCTTAGGGATATGATCTCTGGCGGAGATCGGGGAATAAAACTAGGAGGGGAGAGATGAGTAAATCCTTCGCTAGTGTGTCCTACCTAAGCTTATTTGTTGGTCAGTCATAATATCGGGATATTATGTGATATGTTAATTTGCTAAATTAACCCTTGTTTTGAAGCTGTATTCTAGAATGATATTTGAAATACAGAAGATGAGCAATGAAGAAATTATGATGACAAGGAAGATGGAATCTGAAATGAAAGGAAGGTATTCTCAATTCTTTGAAATACCAGGTACGTAAATTTCGAGGACGAAATTTCATAAGGAGGGGAGATTGTAAGACCCCGAATTTTATGAAATAAAAGTATTCAATTTTTCTTATAATTACTATTCAGTAAATGGTTAAATTGATAAAAGTTTAAAGTTATGGGTGATATATGAATATTTTTCAAAATAAGCAAGTGGTTATAAAATAATCATTGTTGTCGGGGAATATTCGTTTGGTCGTGGAATATTCTTTCTGTCGGGGAATATTCGAACGACGGCGCAGCTATTTGTGGGCCCCATAACGAATAACTGTCGGATGAAGAAAACGACAAATTTGAGTTTTTACAAATAACGGCGTAGTTGTTACTGTTAACACTGTTGGAATACCCGGTGATTAAAATACAGTAATACGCGTTATTGCACAGTAGCACACGGTATTGCACAGTATTTTTAAAATTATTGATTCTTATGTAAGAAGGCACTACTCAATAATTGTTACAGTAATTACTGTTCAATATTTTATTTTATTGATTCAATAATTGCTACGTTGAAATTTTGTATTATTGTTGTTCAATAATTATTGCTGCACAGTATTTCCCATTATCAGATCAATAATTCATATTATTTGAATAGTATTATTAGATAGCATTATTGACAATGTCTAGAAAGTTCTGTCTAAGGAGAGGTTTGGTCATCTAATTGCGCGCCAGTAAGGAGAAATTCTTATTGGAAAGCCCCCTCTTTCCTGGGAACGGCCTGGTTGTCATAAATGTGATTCTGTAATATTATTTGTGAATAATTAATTATTGATTCATATGATAAAGAAATATTTATTTTATGTGGATATAAACGAGGGATATATTTTTGTGGTTAAAAATGAAGGAGTTAATGTTGAGATTTTTATCCGTATTTTTGTCGGAATGGTGGTATTAAAAATCAGGGTTTTTGAGATATATTGCGGGGGTTATAATTTTTAATCCGACCGTTGGATCGTGGTGATTTTTGGATATGTTATACATATATAAGTTGAGTATATGCCCACAAATTTTGAACCGTTAAAAATGAACGTATGATTTATTATGAATTTTACGAGATGACTGGTTCAGAAATTGTTGAATTTTTGGAGTTTATCATTTTGGTGGAAAATTCTAGAATTGGTGGGCCCCACTTGTGGTTGGTGAAGAAATGTGATGAATTATATTTCAAATGTGGTGGGTGGGAATAGTAGCAGGTAAAGCCATCAGGTTGCAGGTCAAACCTACCAAAATTTTCCTATAAATAGAGGGCTAAGTTAGAATTGAAAATCACACCAGAAACATAAGCTTTCTCTCTTTCTCTCTCTAGATTATTGAGTGTATTTTGTGAGTATTTAGATACTCTGTGAGTTTCTATTCATCAGTGCAAGTTTCCTTCAGCCTTATACCGATCAGAAGTACTGCTCTTTTGAGGTAAGGGATAGTAAGGGATAGTAAGGGATTTTAAGAGTTGTTATGTTTTTCAGTTTCGTAATTTTTCTGAACTTCAAAAATTCTAGAAAAATTTGAAATGATATTTTGATGAGTTTTATTGATTGTGTCCAAAAATGGTGATTTTTGGATGTATAGATTGAGAGTTATGAATTTTATGAGAAAAGACTATTTTAAAAGTAACCGCTTATAATTCCTTGTGGTTAACTCCAAAATTGATGAAATTTTTATTGGGAGTACATGTATATGATAGAAGTATACTCTGTAAATTTCAGAATTTTTAGACAAAAGTACAAGTTTTGATAAATGTCTAAATATTCGGCTATTTTGGCCATATGAAAAATAGTAAATGACTTTTAAAAATTCTGAGAAAAATATATGTTCACTATGGGACTATATTATGCTAAATCTCAGAAAAGAAATATTTTTGGAACTGATTTGGTATTTTTCATGAAAATGGTCTAGTTATGAGTAAATGAATTAAATATATTTTGTGAAGAAAGAAAATTAAAAAATAGGATTTTATGGCTTGAGAATCCTATATGAGGTATATGCAGATTTTTGATGAGGGTTTTGGTTATTGATGATGAAATCTTAAGAGTTGGCATTTTATGATGATTAAATGCATTATTTAGTAAAGTGTAAACAATTTGAATAAATTGTTTATAAGCTTAAGAAATATTATTCTTTCAATATCATTATACCGAAATACTGGTATGGATTTTATTGTAGAATTTCTACCTTTTTGAGTTGAGGTTACTATTCACGAGTTACTATTCACGAGTTACTATTCATGAGTTACTATTCACGACAAAATTGGTTTCTTTTTCTAACCAAATTATAGTTGAGTTATGAATATTACTCTTGAGATTAAAACTATGTATTGATTATATTGATTTTATTATCATATATAATATTTTTATAACCCTGATGTTGAAATTCTCTTTCACTGGAGTGTAAAGATGGGTAGATTATTGGTATGATCATGACTAGGGTTCTCTTTGGCCTGTAGTGCAAAGTTGAATTGTGACTGGTATGATCATGACCATTGAATTTATAATTGAATATCTTAAGCTTAAGTGCAAAGGTGAATTGATCAACATGGTTATAATTATTGTTTATATAAATTCTGAAATGATTATATATTTCTTTGAGATATTAATATATTTGGCATGTAGTGCAAATATGAACTGTTTATGAATATATTTGGTATGTAGTGCAAATATGAACTGTTGAGGAATATCTTTGGCATGTAGTGCAAAGATGAATTGTTGATGAATATCTTTGGCCTGTAGTGCAAAGATGATCTGTGGTTGAATATCTTTGGCCTGTAGTGCAAAGATGGTCTGTTGATGAATATCTTTGGCCCGTAGTGCAAAGATGAAATTATTAGTATGATTATGAATAGGAACTGTGAATTGGTATAACCATGATCTTTGATGTTTCAGGTAAAGACAAGTGATGAAAATTATCTTTGTCCTGGATGCGAAGAGGAATTTAGAATTACAATTATGATTATGAGTTATTCATATGATTGTGGAAAGGAACTGTTGATTAATGTTACAGGGATAAAACATTGTTGGTAGATTTTTAACATGGAGAAGATAATAGACTTTATAGTCTATTTGACTCTTCTAATGGATTGCTCGTTCCGCTGCAACTATGGTTGAAATTTTTATCATTTACCATATGTTCTAAATCTCTGATTTATTGTTGATGAAGGCTATTGATAATTGAATTATCTTTAGTCATGACATTCTTTACTGAGCTAGTTGTGCTCACCCTTTTACTTCACATTTCCTTTCAGGTAATAAGAGTGTAGCTGGGTCGAGCGGGGGTAACAAGGGAATAGAACGGCGGTCATCATTTAGTAGTTATATTTGGTGAAGAAAATAGGGTGAGGCGCTAACGTTGGAAGGGTGTTTTGCCACTATCATACAAGATGTCTAATAACATACAACCTCGTGTCATCATAAGACAGGGTTGTGCTCATCCACTTGCTGAGTATATCTATGGGCACTACCTATATAATCTTGGTGTTTGTTTGAAGTATAATTCTCAATTAGAGACAGTAGAGAGATAATGATATGTCAAGAGAAGACTCACCATTGGGAAGAATATGATAGTAATCTTCTCGTTTTTTTTTGGGGTCTATTGGGTCAACCAAGGATAATTCTGTGGCCATATGATATCTATCATAACCTAGACGCGTGGCCTCCCATGTACGAAGGTTTCCTTGAGCACTTCCCAAAGATTCTAGTTTCTAAAACAGTTTTTGACTGTACCTTTATGTAAGGTACCTTTGTGAAGTGCTGATACATGATGGTGTCCAATGTCACATTTGGTATATATTTGTATCCAAACTCACAGCATATGTGTTGTTGTATTTTGCACGACAATTGTTGTAATAAAGTTGTAGTTATTTTCTGTACCATGTATTTGACGACTCAGAATGGGTTGGATGGAATGGACCTATTTTGGGGTCGTTACATTTGGTATCAGAGCTTAGGGATATGATCTCTGGCGGAGATCGGGGAATAAAACTAGGAGGGGAGAGATGAGTAAATCCTTCGCTAGTGTGTCCTACCTAAGCTTATTTGTTGGTCAGTCATAATATCGGGATATTATGTGATATGTTAATTTGTTAAATTAACCCTTGTTTTGAAGCTGTATTCTAGAATGATATTTGAAATACAGAAGATGAGCAATGAAGAAATTATGATGACAAGGAAGATGGAATCTGAAATGAAAGGAAGGTATTCTCAATTCTTTGAAATACCAGGTACGTAAATTTCGAGGACGAAATTTCATAAGGAGGGGAGATTGTAAGACCCCGAATTTTATGAAATAAAAGTATTCAATTTTTCTTATAATTACTATTCAGTAAATGGTTAAATTGATAAAAGTTTAAAGTTATGGGTGATATATGAATATTTTTCAAAATAAGCAAGTGGTTATAAAATAATCATTGTTGTCGGGGAATATTCGTTTGGTCGTGGAATATTCTTTCTGTCGGGGAATATTCGAACGACGGCGCAGCTATTTGTGGGCCCCATAACGAATAACTGTCGGATGAAGAAAACGACAAATTTGAGTTTTTACAAATAACGGCGTAGTTGTTACTGTTAACACTGTTGGAATACCCGGTGATTAAAATACAGTAATACGCGTTATTGCACAGTAGCACACGGTATTGCACAGTATTTTTAAAATTATTGATTCTTATGTAAGAAGGCACTACTCAATAATTGTTACAGTAATTACTGTTCAATATTTTATTTTATTGATTCAATAATTGCTACGTTGAAATTTTGTATTATTGTTGTTCAATAATTATTGCTGTACAGTATTTCCCATTATCAGATCAATAATTCATATTATTTGAATAGTATTATTAGATAGCATTATTGACAATGTCTAGAAAGTTCTGTCTAAGGAGAGGTTTGGTCATCTAATTGCGCGCCAGTAAGGAGAAATTCTTATTGGAAAGCCCCCTCTTTCCTGGGAACGGCCTGGTTGTCATAAATGTGATTCTGTAATATTATTTGTGAATAATTAATTATTGATTCATATGATAAAGAAATATTTATTTTATGTGGATATAAACGAGGGATATATTTTTGTGGTTAAAAATGAAGGAGATAATGTTGAGATTTTTATCCGTATTTTTGTCGGAATGGTGGTATTAAAAATCAGGGTTTTTGAGATATATTGCGGGGGTTATAATTTTTAATCCGACCGTTGGATCGTTGTGATTTTTGGATATGTTATACATATATAAGTTGAGTATATGCCCACAAATTTTGAACCGTTAAAAATGAACGTATGATTTATTATGAATTTTACGAGATGACTGGTTCAGAAATTGTTGAATTTTTGGAGTTTATCATTTTGGTGGAAAGTTCTAGAATTGGTGGGCCCCACTTGTGGTTGGTGAAGAAATGTGATGAATTATATTTCAAATGTGGTGGGTGGGAATAGTAGCAGGTAAAGCCATCAGGTTGCAGGTCAAACCTACCAAAATTTTCCTATAAATAGAGGGCTAAGTTAGAATTGAAAATCACACCAGAAACATAAGCTTTCTCTCTTTCTCTCTCTAGATTATTGAGTGTATTTTGTGAGTATTTAGATACTCTGTGAGTTTCTATTCATCAGTGCAAGTTTCCTTCAGCCTTATACCGATCAGAAGTACTGCTCTTTTGAGGTAAGGGATAGTAAGGGATAGTAAGGGATTTTAAGAGTTGTTATGTTTTTCAGTTTCGTAATTTTTCTAAACTTCAAAAATTCTAGAAAAATTTGAAATGATATTTTGATGAGTTTTATTGATTGTGTCCAAAAATGGTGATTTTTGGATGTATAGATTGAGAGTTATGAATTTTATGAGAAAAGACTATTTTAAAAGTAACCGCTTATAATTCCTTGTGGTTAACTCCAAAATTGATGAAATTTTTATTGGGAGTACATGTATATGATAGAAGTATACTCTGTAAATTTCAGAATTTTTAGACAAAAGTATAATTTTTGATAAATGTCTAAATATTCGGCTATTTTGGCCATATGAAAAATAGTAAATGACTTTTAAAAATTCTGAGAAAAATATATGTTCACTATGGGACTATATTATGCTAAATCTCAGAAAAGAAATATTTTTGGAACTGATTTGGTATTTTTCATGAAAATGGTCTAGTTATGAGTAAATGAATTAAATATATTTTGTGAAGAAAGAAAATTAAAAAATAGGATTTTATGGCTTGAGA
The DNA here is from genome assembly GCA_016801055.1 of Panax notoginseng. Classification (NCBI taxonomy): domain Eukaryota; kingdom Viridiplantae; phylum Streptophyta; class Magnoliopsida; order Apiales; family Araliaceae; genus Panax; species Panax notoginseng. The sequence continues at coordinate 52,062,271 of CM029021.1, read as the reverse complement.
ATCCTATATGAGGTATATGCAGATTTTTGATGAGGGTTTTGGTTATTGATGATGAAATCTTAAGAGTTGGCATTTTATGATGATTAAATGCATTATTTAGTAAAGTGTAAACAATTTGAATAAATTGTTTATAAGCTTAAGAAATATTATTCTTTCAATATCATTATACCGAAATACTGGTATGGATTTTATTGTAGAATTTCTACCTTTTTGAGTTGAGGTTACTATTCACGAGTTACTATTCACGAGTTACTATTCACGAGTTACTATTCACGACAAAATTGGTTTCTTTTTCTAACCAAATTATAGTTGAGTTATGAATATTACTCTTGAGATTAAAACTATGTATTGATTATATTGATTTTATTATCATATATAACATTTTTATAACCCTGATGTTGAAATTCTCTTTCACTGGAGTGTAAAGATGGGTAGATTATTGGTATGATCATGACTAGGGTTCTCTTTGGCCTGTAGTGCAAAGTTGAATTGTGACTGGTATGATCATGACCATTGAATTTATAATTGAATATCTTAAGCTTAAGTGCAAAGGTGAATTGATCAACATGGTTATAATTATTGTTTATATAAATTCTGAAATGATTATATATTTCTTTGAGATATTAATATATTTGGCATGTAGTGCAAATATGAACTGTTTATGAATATATTTGGTATGTAGTGCAAATATGAACTGTTGAGGAATATCTTTGGCATGTAGTGCAAAGATGAATTGTTGATGAATATCTTTGGCCTGTAGTGCAAAGATGATCTGTGGTTGAATATCTTTGGCCTGTAGTGCAAAGATGGTCTGTTGATGAATATCTTTGGCCCGTAGTGCAAAGATGAAATTATTAGTATGATTATGAATAGGAACTGTGAATTGGTATAACCATGATCTTTGATGTTTCAGGTAAAGACAAGTGATGAAAATTATCTTTGTCCTGGATGCGAAGAGGAATTTAGAATTACAATTATGATTATGAGTTATTCATATAATTGTGGAAAGGAACTGTTGATTAATGTTACAGGGATAAAACATTGTTGGTAGATTTTTAACATGGAGAAGATAATAGACTTTATAGTCTATTTGACTCTTCTAATGGATTGCTCGTTCCGCTGCAACTATGGTTGAAATTTTTATCATTTACCATATGTTCTAAATCTCTGATTTATTGTTGATGAAGGCTATTGATAATTGAATTATCTTTAGTCATGACATTCTTTACTGAGCTAGTTGTGCTCACCCTTTTACTTCACATTTCCTTTCAGGTAATAAGAGTGTAGCTGGGTCGAGCGGGGGTAACAAGGGAATAGAACGGCGGTCATCATTTAGTAGTTATATTTGGTGAAGAAAATAGGGTGAGGCGCTAACGTTGGAAGGGTGTTTTGCCACTGTCATACAAGATGTCTAATAACATACAACCTCGTGTCATCATAAGACAGGGTTGTGCTCATCCACTTGCTGAGTATATCTATGGGCACTACCTATATAATCTTGGTGTTTGTTTGAAGTATAATTCTCAATTAGAGACAGTAGAGAGATAATGATATGTCAAGAGAAGACTCACCATTGGGAAGAATATGATAGTAATCTTCTCGTTTTTTTTTGGGGTCTATTGGGTCAACCAAGGATAATTCTGTGGCCATATGATATCTATCATAACCTAGACGCGTGGCCTCCCATATACGAAGGTTTCCTTGAGCACTTCCCAAAGATTCTAGTTTCTAAAACAGTTTTTGACTGTACCTTTATGTAAGGTACCTTTGTGAAGTGCTGATACATGATGGTGTCCAATGTCACATTTGGTATATATTTGTATCCAAACTCACAGCATATGTGTTGTTGTATTTTGCACGACAATTGTTGTAATAAAGTTGTAGTTATTTTCTGTACCATGTATTTGACGACTCAGAATGGGTTGGATGGAATGGACCTATTTTGGGGTCGTTACATTTGGTATCAGAGCTTAGGGATATGATCTCTGGCGGAGATCGGGGAATAAAACTAGGAGGGGAGAGATGAGTAAATCCTTCGCTAGTGTGTCCTACCTAAGCTTATTTGTTGGTCAGTCATAATATCGGGATATTATGTGATATGTTAATTTGCTAAATTAACCCTTGTTTTGAAGCTGTATTCTAGAATGATATTTGAAATACAGAAGATGAGCAATGAAGAAATTATGATGACAAGGAAGATGGAATCTGAAATGAAAGGAAGGTATTCTCAATTCTTTGAAATACCAGGTACGTAAATTTCGAGGACGAAATTTCATAAGGAGGGGAGATTGTAAGACCCCGAATTTTATGAAATAAAAGTATTCAATTTTTCTTATAATTACTATTCAGTAAATGGTTAAATTGATAAAAGTTTAAAGTTATGGGTGATATATGAATATTTTTCAAAATAAGCAAGTGGTTATAAAATAATCATTGTTGTCGGGGAATATTCGTTTGGTCGTGGAATATTCTTTCTGTCGGGGAATATTCGAACGACGGCGCAGCTATTTGTGGGCCCCATAACGAATAACTGTCGGATGAAGAAAACGACAAATTTGAGTTTTTACAAATAACGGCGTAGTTGTTACTGTTAACACTGTTGGAATACCCGGTGATTAAAATACAGTAATACGCGTTATTGCACAGTAGCACACGGTATTGCACAGTATTTTTAAAATTATTGATTCTTACGTAAGAAGGCACTACTCAATAATTGACAACATCTACTGTTGGCAGTAAATCCAACAGAACCTTGATATGACCCGGCGATACAAACCAGGAAAGATCAACATCATCCAAGAGGATCGATGATGGAATATGTTATACACATCCTCAAACAGACAAAGTTTTATTCCCACAGATCTCTTGTACACAAAAGGCACATCTTTGGAGTAAAGTCTGTATCCAGGATTAAGGACTTTGGTGATAGCCCCAACGTCAACATCCATATAGGTTTGGATCACACATCCATGCTTGACATCATTACCATCACCGATATAAGCCACAGGGAGCCGGCAACCATCCCAAGCATGTGGGAAAGCAATGCATATGCATTATACACTTGCATCATATTGCATCATGTTTATCTTGTTGCATTTCAAGTGTCTAGGATTCTTTATCCTATCCATGCCATTGCATTGCATGAATATGATAAAGAGGGGCATCTGTAGACAGTCAAAATTTTCTGCACACCTGTTACTGACATTGCAGGAAGGCAGATTCGTCTTTCAGAGATAACCCTGGAAGACAGTTCACATCCAGTCCAGATACTACCAGAAGCTCAGCCTCAACCCCATAACACACTGGGAGTAACAGCCTCAACCCCAAAACACACACCGGGAGTAACAGTTCCAACCTCGACAATAACACCGAGGCCTGCAATTCCAATACTGAAACACACACCGGAGAAGACCGATTCATCCCAGAGATAACCCCGAGATGTTCCATCTCAGTCCCAACACTGGGAATAGTAGATCCCAACTTTGGAGATAACCCCAAGGAAGGCAGTTACAGTTTCGGAGATAATCCCAGAAATGCTTGTCTCAAATGCAATCAGCTTCAATCTCGGCGCTCACAACGAGATACTTAGTACCAACCCGTAGATAAAACCGGGAGGACAAGCACACCTCAGAGATGACACTGAGGACCTTCAACACTTACAGCAGTCCAATCTCAGCGATAACTCTGAGCAACGTCTGCTTTATTAGCCCAACTGGTGATAACCCTGGTGAGAGGCAAAGTCGTCATCTCGCCACTATGACGCCACACCATATCATCTCAACACTTTGATACACAACAATGTTCCACAAGAATCAAGGAAGACCAATCACGAGTGACTATTACGTAGGCTAGCAGATAGAATTTGAAGCTAAAGACCGGAGAGCATCGTCCAATCTTCATAACTTCGTACAGCCTCTAATCCCATGTCATTGCATAACTCTCGACAACGGTGGTCCGAAATAGGTCCTATATACCTCAGTCGGATGCCCGAATTGCAATTCTGAAAGTTCGAGCGGACATCATGTTGCATACGTGCACGTACTTCCAGACGGTGGGACCGAGGGCACCCCGGGCAGCCTCTGGTACACCTGCGGCCCAGCCGCAGGTTCCGCCCTCTATAAATAGAGGGCTTGGGGTGGCCATTTTGCAAGAGAAAAAGGCGAGGAAGCTCTGTCCAATTTGCTCTGTACACACCCCAAACTGAGTGCTTTCTCATTTTAAACACTTGTGAGCTCACATATAGCTACTTCTATACCGACGGAAGCCAGTGTTTATCTACTTTAAAGATATAGAAGTCTTCTTTGGCAGCCTACTGTAAGCCTTCTCATACACTTTAAAGCCTTTCTCTTCATCTTTGCACACACCCTTCTTTACGTTGAGAGTCGTGTTGCGTGTGTTTGCCCTGACTTCGGTCCGTAGTTTTATTTCAGTTTGTATATAAATATATATTTATATATATGGACTAACATTATCGAGTCATGCCTCGATTGAGCCTAGACTTCGGTCTGGAGCGTTTACTTGCTTTTGTATATATATAAATTTATATATATGAACTGCGTGTCGAACTATGTTCGATGAGCCTAGACTTCGGTCTGGAGCGTTTACTACTTTAATATATATATATATATATATATATATATACAGTCCCGATCTGGTCAGGGAGGCCTGATTTAAGTTAAAATCTGAACTTTCGTTTTCAGCCACAGGATGATATCTGTAACATTCCATATTTTTAAATGTAAGTTATAAATATTTATTGATTTATATAAATATTTATTGGATGTGTTTATTATTGAATAAGTAATTGTTCAATTTGATTGAGTTGTTTTAGTTAATTATTTATTTGTTAAATAATTAATGTGTTATGTGGATTGAGTTATGTGATTAAGTGATTTATTTAATAAATTGTTATTTCATAAAGTGTGACAAAGAACTATGTGATAAAGAGTTATTAAAATAAATTAAAGTCATTTTAATTTAGTTTTGCCAAACAAGGTGTAAGTATATTAATCATTTAAATTTTTAATAGTTTGCCAAACAAAGCCTTATGGCTTTTGAATTTAAATTATTAATTAAATTAATAATATATATATATATAATATATTATTGTGGGTAGCTGCTAAATTAATACGATCATTAGTTGAGCGTCAGTTTTATACGTTTTAGTTTTAAAGGTAAGCGTTGGTTTTAGTTAATATTACGTATATGCCATTTTGGCTTAAGCCTAATCAACATTTGAAGTTTGTCTGAGATAGTTGAGAGAGAGACAGAGAGAGGAAAGCTCTGAGATTATCATTATCAGTGAACAACAAAGTTTTCTAAAATCAACAAAAAGGTAGGTGCTTGTAACCTTAAATTATGTGTACGTAATCATATATGTTTCACGCTATATACTTACTGTGAATTTGATAGTCTGTGTTCTTGAAAGTCATTCACTCTGTTAAGGATTTTACCAAAAATTATCTGTAAAACATGTTCTAGAATTGGTTATGATGTTATGTGTTTTTATTGTTATAATTGTTATAGTTAGCATATATATATATATATATATATATATATATGTGTGTGTGTGTGTGTGTGTGTGTGTGTGTGTGTGTGTGTGTGTGTGTGTGTGTGTGTGTGTGTGTGTGTGTGTGTGTGTGTGTGCATGTGTGTGTTGTATGCTAAATTACGATTTAGAAAGGGAACTTGGTTTTACAGTGGAAAATATATATATATACGAACATATGATTTCATGATAACAAAAATTGTGAACTAATACGCGAATTGAACCTTGTATATGTTAATTAAACTATACATGTTAATTTGTTAGATGTTGGTATACTTGTATTTCAAAGGAATCAAATTTGGTTGATAACAGTGAAAATTTCGTTCACTGTACTTTAGATATCAACAATGGAGTTTTGAGTTTTAACCAAATATTGTTTTAGTGATTTAAGTCCTTTAAATTTGTTGTTCAATTGTTAGAAATTGGTATATGGATAATTGTTAGCAATTATGTGTAGTTTATATTAGTTATACATGTTGTTTGGGGCAAATTATTATTACAAATTTAAGACAGTAGCTTTGGCTATGTTCTTCTTTTTGGTTCTGTGAGTTTCGGCGCCCTAGGGTTAAAATTCACGCCTAAGCGCCAAATTTTACGCCCTAGTGCCAAGGTTCGCGCCCCAGCGCCAAAAATGGGCCAGTAGCTCGCGCCCCAGCGCTGTAACTCGAGCCCCGGCGCTGGTACTCGCGCCCCGGCGCCACTGATCCGCGCCCCGGTACCGGAAAAGTTGTCTGAGTTGGGCAGTTATGACCTCCTGTAGTAAAATGGCCATAACTTTCTCATACGAACTCCGATTGAGTTGATTCAAGATGATCCGGAACGAGGAGAAATAGACCTACAACTTTCATGCTTTAAGTTTTTTAATTTGAGGTATGTAACAGTTTTCAAAATGGCCATCTTTAGGACTGTTGTGTATTTGGAGCCAATCAGAGGGTGTCGGGATGCACGAATGCAAGTGCAACCCTTTGTGTATTAGTATAACTTAATGATAACATGTTGGACATGTAATAGGATGTTGTATCAAGTTGTTAATATGCATGTGGTGCAATGACATGATCACTTAAGTAGTTGTAATAAAGCTAAAAAGTAATGTTCATGAAAAGATGTGATGTTGTTTAAACTTAAACTTAGTTAGTAGCTATACTAAGAGTAATAAAGTAACTCATAAAGGTAATGTTAGTGTAACTAATGTGTATTGTCAATACATATGGTATGTGTAGGACTTGGGGTGAACGTGAATAGTAATTGTTTAACCTACGCACGAGGCAAGTTCCCTAACCTTTGCTACTTTATTATTCAGCAAGGTTGCTTTTCACTGTTATGTTATACTTAAGCAAGTTTTCTAATTCTAAAGCTTCGTTATGCAAAATTCATATGCTATACTTTATTGAGTAAAGTATTTCCATTAAGCAACTTCATTGTATCTAGTTATTCATGATGATACAAGTTTCTCATCTCTGCACTTTCGTTGAGATAGTTATTATGATTATGCAAGTTTTCTTAACTCTAAACTTGTTATATTAGCATGCAAGTACCTTTAGTTTATCGTACAAGCTATTATTTATTGTGCATGCTTGATATTAAATTCTAGGATATAACCTTAGCTTAATGTTATTCAAAGCAAGGTATGATGTGTTATTCAATAGTTATGCTATTAGATTATCCCTAAAGCATGAACTTAGAACGAAATACTTATTCAGTTATGATTATTTAATAACATAGTGTTATTATCTTTTATTCAACTAATCCTTAGTTGATGTCCGTTGAATTCCAAATTATCTTGAAGTGTATCCAAACCAAACTCTCTTTGGGGCGGACTTGTACTCAAAATACTGAGATGAACAACCCTATTTATAGGGGTTACGCTTAGTTTTGTACTTTGCGCTGAAATGTTTATATACAATACATGTACGAAGGGTTGATCCCCCTAAGTACCTTAAAGTCATTATGGTCGTATGACTGTAAATGTTTAAGTTGATAGATTACTTATAACTGTGGATAAGGTTCGTGGTCATTAGACCCTCAGTGAATGTTAAGATGTTAATAAAACCTATTGTTCAGTTCTATTAAGCCCCTGAATGGGCAGAGAATGTAAAAGTTATTCATTTTTATTTCAAGTGAGCCTTGTTTGCTCACTCTTGCCTGTAAAATCCTTACAGCTACAGATGGAAAGGGTGACGTACCTAGCAGCAGTAAAGGAAAGGGAAAGATGAACAAGTACTGAAGACTTGTAATAGTTTTGATAGTTTTATTATCAGACTTTGGTTTAAAGAATGTAATGAAGTTTATTTACATTTTCCGCATGAATGATTGTATGTAAAGGTTAGATAACCTGGGAGATATTATTTTATGTAATTCTTGTATGGGCAGGTTTATTATTCAATTTTATTTATGATTGGGTAGTTATAAATGAATGTTTTGATTACGTGAACACCAAATCTTGAGGTAATGAAGTACCGAGATTTGGGGGTGTCACAGGTTGGTATCAAAGCTTTAGGTTATGAACCTTAGGTGGGGGGGGGGGAAAACCTTAGGAAGTAACCTTTGAAAAGATAGTGGAGATAACTCTTATCGAGTTTTTAAGGAAGAGGTAATAAAACACTTATGTGCTTATGTGTTTATAACTTGTGTGCTCGTGAGTGTCGTGTAGAATGATTAATAACAAAAACTTTAAAATTTTGTTGTCAGGATGACTAATGTCGGAGAATCCAGTCAGGCTAGGGAGGAGGGACCTCAAATGCCTATAGAGGAGGAGCCTCGCGACATTTAGGTAGTTTGGGAACAACTACTGCCACGGGAGTCAGCCCCATTGGTCACAGTGGTTGAAGATGAGGATGATGATGTGGAGACGGATGAGGAGGATCCCGTGGAGTTGTCACAAGAGGATGAAGATAACGAGGACGAGGAGGAGGAGACTCCACTAACCTCGATGGCTGCTCGTATGTATGATGAAGTCTACGACCGTAACGTGGAACTTTAGGACACAGTTGAGGAGTTGTAGGAGATAGTAGCTGAACAACAGACTCCAATGACACAGAAGGACGATGACATCCTGGATCGAGATGAACGTCTAACTAATGCTGAAGAGAAGCTGATGCAGACTAAAGGAGAGAAGGAACAACTGATCGAGATGGTCGTGGAACTGAAGAAAAAGCTGAATGAAGAAGCTACCAAGAGGGCGAGAGCTGAAGACGCATACGAGGAAGCTTATCAACGAACTGGAAGAGCAGTAAGGGACGCACAAGCAAAGAGGATGAAGATGGAAGAGATGGATAAAGTATTCAATACCGTGATCAATCGAGCTCAAGATCGGGTCATGGGTTATCCAATTCAGTTCGAGACTCTGCCATCATACATGTTAGATCGCCGAACCATATTCCGTGTTATGGAAGAAGAGCGTCAAAAGGCTACTGATTATTTTAATAGATCATTGTAGGAAATCTGTCTGTTTTGCAAGTAGTAAGGGTTAAATAATGTGTTTCATATTTTGGTGTTACGACCATATAAACCCGATTACAATCACGTGATCGAGTACGAACCGTTGCAGTTCGAGAAAGATTTGTCTTATGAAGAGGTTCCTATCCAGATAGTCGACAGGAAAGAACAAGTGCTCAGGAATAAAGTGATACGTTCTGTGAAGGTGCTATGGAGAAACCACAATGCTGAAGAAGCAATGTGGGAACTCGAAGAGAAAATGATGAAAGAGTACCCTGAGTTATTTGTTTAATCTGTGTCTTCGATTTTGGGGACAGAATCTTTATAAGTAGGGAAGAATGTAACGAATGTGTTGTTTGAGTTGTGATTCTGAGGACAGAATCCTTATAAGAGGGGAATGATGTAACATTCCATATTTTTAAATGTAAGTTATAAATATTTATTGATTTATATAAATATTTATTGGATGTGTTTATTATTGAATATGTAATTGTTCAATTTGATTGAGTTGTTTTAGTTAATTATTTATTTGTTAAATAATTAATGTGTTACGTTGATTGAGTTATGTGATTAAGTGATTTATTTAATAAATTGTTATTTCATAAAGTGTGACAAATAACTATGTGATAAAGAGTTATTAAAATGAATTAAAGTCATTTTAATTTAGTTTTGCCAAACAAGGTGTAAGTATATTAATCATTTAAATTTTTAATGGCTTGCCAAACAAAGCCTTATGACTTTTGAATTTCTTTTAAATTTAAATTATTAATTAAATTAATAAAATATATATAATATATATTATTGTGGGTAACTGCTAAATTAATACGATCATTAGTTGAGCGTCAATTTTATACGTCTTAGTTTTAAAGGTAAGCGTTGGTTTTAGTTAATATTACGTAAATGCTATTTTGGCTTAAGCCTAATCAACATTTGAAGTTTGTCTGAGATAGTTGAGAGAGAGACAGAGAGAGGAAAGCTCTGAGATTTTCATTATCAGTGAACAACAAAGTTTTCTAAAATCAACAAAAAGGTAGGTGCTTGTAACCTTAAATTATGTGTACGTAATCATATATGTTTCACGCTATATACTTACTGTGAATTTGATAGTCTGTGTTCTTGAAAGTCATTCACTCTGTTAAGGTTTTTACCAAAAATTATCTGTAAAACATGTTCTAGAATTGGTTATGATGTTATGTGTTTTTATTGTTATAATTGTTATAGCATATATATATATATATATATATATATATATATATATATATATATATATATATATATATATATATATATATGTGTGTGTGTGTGTGTGTGTGTGTTGTATGCTAAATTACGATTTACAAAGGGAACTTAGTTTTACAGTGGAATATATATATATATATATATATATATATATATATATATATATATATATATATATATATATATATATATATACGAACATATGATTTCATGATAACAAAAATTGTGAACTAATACGCGAATTGAACCTTGTATATGTTAATTGAACTATACATGTTAATTTGTTAGATGTTGGTATACTTGTATTTCAAAGGAATCAAATTTGGTTGATAACAATAAAAATTTCGTTCACTGTACTTTAGATATCAACAATGGAGTTTTGAGTTTTAACCAAATATTATTTTAGTGATTTAAGTCCTTTAAATTTGTTGTTCAATTGTTAGAAATTGGTATATGGATAATTGTTAGCAATTATGTGTAGTTTATATTAGTTATACATGTTGTTTGGGGCAAATTGTTATTACAAATTTAAGACAGTAGCTTTGGCTCTGTTCTTCTTTTTGGTTCTGTGAGTTTCGGCGCCCCAGCGTCAAAATTCTCGCCTAAGCGCCAAATTTCGTGCTCTAGCGCCAAGGTTCGCGCCCCAACGCAAAAAATGGGCCAGTAACTCACGCCCCGGCACTGGTACTCGTGCCCCGGCGCCACTGATCCGCGCCCCGGCGCTGAAAAAGTTGTCTGAGTTGGGCAGTTTTGACCTCCTGTAGTAAAATGGCCATAACTTTCTCATACGAACTCCGATTGAGTTGATTCAAGATGATCCGGAACGAGGACGAATAGACCTAAAACTTTCATGCTTTAAGTTTTTTTAATTTGAGGTCTGTAACAGTAGTCAAAATGGTCATCTTTAGGACTGTTGTGTATTTGGAGCCAATCAGAGGGCGTCGGGATGCACGAATGCAAGTGTAGCCCTTTGTGTATTAGTATAACTTAATGATAATATGTTGGACATGTAATAGGATGTTGTATCAAGTTGTTAATGTGCATATGGTGCAATGACATGATCACTTAAGTAGTTGTAATAAAGCTAAAAAGTAATGTTCATGAAAAGATGTGATGTTGTTTAAACTTGAACTTAGTAAGTAGCGCGACTCAAGGAAGCAAGGCCCGCGCCGCATCGCGAGGCCGGAACATGGGGTACTGTTAGTTGGCACCGCAGCGCGACCCAGTGAAGGGCAAGTGGCACCGCAGCGCCAAAGCCGGAACTTGAGCACTGCTAACCCGCACCGCAATGCGAGTCCAAGAAGGAAAGTTGGTGCCGCAACACCAGACTTAGGGTTTACATAGAGATGAATGCTTATGAAGATAAAAAGGAAGACAATGAAGTAGTACAAACTTAATAAACATAAAGTAACATTGTTAAGACATTGTTAAACCTTAAGTTTGATAACTAAAGATAATCAAATGAACAAGAACATAATGACATTATAAGTTATAACGGCAAGCTGGAACCAATAATAACAAATCTAGTACGTAATTAGATTGAGAAGAAGAGTAAGATTCTTTAGGAACCATGTAAGTTATTCATGACCTAATATGTTATGTGATGTTATCATCTACTGTAGAGACGTAATGACTTAAAGTGCACGTGTTATAACTGTAGCAGATGCTAAAGGCAAGTATTTTAACCCTTGTTCCAGTTCAATCTGGACAAGCTTTGTGATTAATGTATTCTTATGCATGAAATAATGTCTGATGAAGTCCAAACCAATTCTTTCGGCTAGACTTACGATATGTTGGATTTCTTATAATCTATCAAAGTATTGTCAATGTTTTAGCAAAATATGTTGTTGTGGTTCTCAAATGAAGACTGAGTATGCTAAAATATTTTGTCGTCAAACGACAGGCACGTGAGGTTGCCACAACTTAAATGTACACATGTTTAATGAATGTAGTATTGATCAACATAGAGTACTATAGGCTGATCACCTAGGCATGCTCGTAAGCTATGCCGGACTTACGAAATTCATTCCGGGATGTCCTTTTTAAATAACTTATGAAATACTCATGGTCTTGGACCGGAATTTATGTTTTACTGAATATTGTTATTATAAAACGTTTTGAATGAAAAGAAGTACTATTTTAAATTATCAATAGTACTTCATAACTATTGTTTAGTTATTGAAGATATACGATTCCTATGTTTCAAGCATGACAATTTTATTAGAATTGTTATACTTGCTGAGCTAGTTAGGCTCACTCTTGCTTGAACCATATGAATGCAGCTAAGATCGAACGGACCGATGGATCCTGCAAGGATAAAGGGAAGGCTAAGGCGAACCCGTAGATAACCTATGTAATAGTATAGGTTTATAATGATATTATTTGATATTATGACAAGAACAATTGTAACGGTTATAAAGAACCTAGGGGAATGTTAATATTATTTTGTATATATATAAGACATATTCGTTCTTTTGAGGTATTTCAATTGAATGTTTATGTGAACTGTAGCACCGTGTAGCACCATCTGTCTGGTTGAAAGATACCCGAATTTGGGGGCATTACAAAGTCTATACCTTATTAGATACCGGTTCTACCCATTCTTTTATTTCTCCTACTTGCGCTCAAGGTTTAAATTTTACTTCAGAGAAATTAGACTTTGGCTTATCGGTTGAAACTCTGTTAGGAGAAACCTTCGTTACCTCCACTGTTTATAAGTCTTATTTGATTCAAATCGGCACCCTCATGTTACCTGTCGATCTTATCTCTTTAAAAATACTTACCTTTGATGTGATTTTAGGAATCGACTGGTTAGCTACTCATTGTCCTAAAATTGATTATTTTCGTAAGGTTTTTAGCCTTCCTAACCAACCTGTTATGCGAATTCAAGTAACCAAATCACTAAAGTCAATCACTGTCATACCAAGCCATAAGTAAAGAGCCCCGAGCCTTTCGCTGGTGACTTCCAAGTTTTGGAATGCACCAAAGCTAGACTTTCTGTAGGGAACGCCGTGAATAACGGTGGCAAGTTGATAGGTATCAATGTAAGGTGTTATCCAAGTCTTGGATGAGAGTCACAGTTTTGAATGATATTTCTATTGTTAATAAATTTCCTGACGTATTCCCCGAAGAACTTCCTAGCCTACCCCTAGAGCGTGAAATTGAATTTTGTATCAACCTTGAACCTGGTACAAAACCCTCAAAAATTTCTTCACCCAAAATGAACGTAACATGCGCCAAAGACGTTGGCTCGAGCTATTGAAAGATTACGATCATACCATTCAATACCATCTTGAAAAAGCGAACGTAGTAGCTGACGTGTTGAGTAGAAGATCGTATGCGGTTACGATTGCGATATTGTTAACATAAAGACCCATTTCGTATGACTTACAAAAGATGGAGATAGAGTTAAAGACTGCAAGAACCTACGTGAAGATATCGAATATACGATTAGAACCGACTTTAATCGATAAAGTTAAAATTGCTTAAGCTACAGACCTGGAGTTGATGAATATGAAGAAGAAGGTGCATGAAGTCGTTACTCTAAAAGAGAGAATCGACGATGTGAGGAAAGCTCAAACCCTCGATTTTATTGGTCTATTTAAAATCCTCAATCGAGTAGGAACTGTGGCCTATAAACCTGCCTTACCGCTAAGTATGTCGTGTGTTCATAACATTTTTCATGTATTGATATTATGTAAATATGTGGACGACACAAACCACATTATTGAATTTGAACTAGACGAGATAACAGAAAATTTAACGTATAAGGAGATACCTGTTAAAATCTTGGATAAGAAGGAACATATTTTACGCTCAAAAGTTTTACCTCAGGAGTTAGAATCTGACGAGGTATCCTTACCTCTTCGACTTACCAGGTACGTACGTCAATTTTGATGACGAAATTTCATAAGAAGGAGAGGTTGTAAGACCTCAAATTTTATGAATAAAGATTTAATTTCTCGAAATATTTTTTTTTAATATTAAGGTGTGGATTTGATATAATATTATAGTTGTGGGTAGTATTTACAAATTTTGCAAAGTATGTAAGCTGTCATAAAATATTCGATTGGTCGGGGAATATTTATTTTATCAGGAAATATTCGTACAACGGCACAATCTTTGGTGGACCCAACAACGGAATTACTGTCGGAGTTCAAAAACGACAGAAATATCTTTTTATAAAAATAACGGCGAAAGTTTTACCGTTAACTGTTGAAATACCCGATGAGAAAGGTACAGTAATACGCGTGGTTGCATTGTAGCGCACGGAATTGATTATTGATACTTTCGTAAGAAGTCATCTAGTTTTATTCAATTATTATCACAGTAATTGCTGTATAGTATCTCACGTTATTTGATTCAATTATTGTCAATATTTTATATATTATTAAATCAATAATTGAGATAACAAGTTATTCATATTATTATTTGCATAATCAATAATGTTTAGAAAGTTCTGTCGAGGAAAAGGGGTTTGGTCACCTAATTACGCGCCAATAGGGAGAAATCCTTATCAGAAAGCCTCCTCTTTCCTAGTAACGATCTGGTTGTTAATATTGCGAGTTATAATAATTATGAGTAAATGTTGTTAAAAAATATTGAAGGAATTTTTATAAAGTATTTGTTGTAAATTTTGGCGTGTTATTTGAACCCTCACTTACCCATTTTTCAAAATAATCGGTAGAAAATTATTCAGTATTATATATATATAATACTGATGATGATGACATAGGTGGGGCGCACGTGTGTTGAAAAATGAAATGGGGGGAGAAAGAATGGTTCACGGGGGGAGGGAGTTATCATTATTATGATATATATATATATATATATATATATATATATATATATATATATATATATATATATATAATAAGTTTTATTTTTTATGAAAAATAGAATATATTATATTTTATTATGCATAGTATTTGCATAGTATCTGTATAGTAATTGGATAGTAAAATTTTGAAAACTCTGACGAATTTTTTTGTTACACGTGAATTTTTCCCTGTGCACACGTGATTTTCTAAATCGAAATAGTATCATTCCCTTCCCCTATAATTAGAATGTTCAGTTTAGAAAAGAAAATCACACCAAAATCAGATAATTCTTCTATAATATTGAGCGTATTTCTTTACAGTTTAAGGAAGTTTTGAGTGTAGAAAATAGTGAAAGTTTTCTTCAAGAATATATCCGTTATACCAGTCAAAATTGCTCTCTTTTTGAGATAAGGGGTATTATTTATTTCATATTCGCTTACGATATTATTTTTCGTATTCGTAAGAAATTTTATTTCGTTCAATATTCGCAAGAAATATTATCTTCGTTTAATAATCGTAAGGAATATTATCTTCGTTCAATATTCGTAAATAATATTATTTTCGTTCAACAGTTATAAGGGATGTTATATTTTGTTCAATATTCGTAAGAAATAATATTTTTTTCCATACTCTGTAGTATATAAGTAATATTATTTCATTTTAGATTCCAAATTTTACACTTATTTTGTTAAGTATTGCTTCTATACTTCTTGAAATTAGTAGAATATCCTTGAAATTTGTGCTTCATCTAGTATCGTTTCACAAGGATATTTTTCTGAATATTTTTGTTCAATTTTAAGCTTTTCATGCTGGAGTACTATTCATGGCTACTATTCATTTGTACGAAACTATTCATACATATGGTACTATTCATGCATACGGTACTATTTATACGTACGGGTACTATTCACAAAGTACTATTCACGGGATACTATTCACCCGGGGTACTATTTATGGCAAAAATTAATTTCTTTTCTGTCCAAATCATTTTTGATAAAATATTATCTTTGAATTTTACTCCACAAAGCAGTATCGTGTTGACAATTTGGACATTTTTAAACTCTTGATAAATTTGAAGTCTTTAATATTTATCCTTGATTTCATTTGATTAATGCTTGTATCATTGTCATCATCCTTATGCTTATATTGTGATGAAAGTCATCTTTGGCCCGTAGTGCATAGATGGACTGTTGATTGGAATGATTATGACCAGGAATTATTCGGTATAATCATAACCTGTAATGTTATAAGTGATGTGGATTAGTTATTGAGCTAAGTCTTAACGATAGTTGTTGGTATGATCATGACCATGGGTTCTCTTCGGCCAAGGGTGCAAAGATGAATTGTTATTTGGCATGATCATGATCATTGATGAAAACACGAATATCCTTTGTTCGTAGTGCATCGATAATTCGTGGTTGTGATACTAATGAATATCTTTGGCCTGTAATGCATGAATAATTCAGTGATGTGGATTATTTATTAAGCTAAGTCTCAGTGATAAAATTGATGATAAAGTTTTTAAATCATAGAAGGTAGTAGATACCATGCTCTACTTGACTCTTCTAATGGATTATTATTTTCGCTGCAGTTATTGATCTAAAACTTGTTGTCTATTGTATTCTATCAGTTGTTATACTGTTGAAGGCTAACATTAATTTATTCTGCATTATCTTAGTCATAATATTTCTTATTGGGTTAGTTGAGCTCACTCTTTTTGTTCACTATTCTCTTCAAGAAATGAGAATATAGCTGGGACTAGTCGGAGAATGGAGTGACAGTTCGAGATGGTTGTCATAGTAGTCCTCACTATTCTATGAAATAGTGTGATAATAATTGTAATAAAAATTGAATTTGAGTTTGGATATTATGTAGGAAATAATATTTGTATTAAAACTCACAGCTTATGTTTTGTCGTATTCTACACGACACTTAACAGTTGTATAAATTAAGTTTGTATTTGAGTTATGTACCATGTATTTGGCGACCCAAGATGGGTTGTGTATACATATTTTGGGGGCGTCACAACAACAACAACAAGAAGCCAGGGCCTGAAGGGTCCTTGTCATAGGGACTAAACTGAGTTCCAAGGCTGTTGACCTTGAAGAGTTCTTAGTTAATTGAAGTTCCAAGTTTGCTGGACTTGGCTAGTTCTTAGTGAACTAGAGTTGCAAGACTACTGGTCTTGAAGGAATTTTAGTGATTCAGAAGTTTATCAAATCCTTAGTGGAATCCCTACTTGTTGAAGCAGAAGAGTGGACTAGGAGCATGCTGTCTCTGAACCACTTAAAACCTCTGGTGTTATTTACTTTATGTCATTAACATTCTGTATTATAACTGCTATATCTGCTTGCAATCAACTCTACATTAGAACTGTGATTATTATTATATGTCTGAAGGGTAGGTTAATCTATTCAGTTGTGCATGTATTGATTCCTCTATTAAATATCTGTTAATCACTTAACAAGATAAAACAAAACAAAGAAAGCGTGATTGAAAGAAAGAAAAAGGATCTATTTAACCCCCCTTCTAGATCTATATTGTGCTTCCAGGAACTAGTACAATCCTTTTGCACAACTCTAGTAACGTTTACATCTCTTTTCTTTTCAAGTTTTGACCGTTAGAATGTTAGATTTCATGCAGTATGGGTTTAAACGTAATGTATCAAATATGTATGCATAGATGACTTAATAAAAATGAATAGACCTAGTAAATACTTGTATTTTACAATGCTGGACATTTTGACTTGAAAAAAACTAATTTCTAATACAATCATTTTGCGCTCATTTTTGCTACTTTATACATCATATTTGTGGACAATTGAGCATGGATTTTTATTAAAAATGCACATGGTAATTTGGCTGCCATTATGACTTACTTTTGATGTCTAACATTTATATTTTGATATTGGGTTGGTGTGCTACTGAATGGCCACCTAGTTATGCCTATATGCATGAGGATATTCTATTTTATAAAGGAGACTCTGGCAAATAAAATTTACGAGTCTGTGCATTTAATGTACATGCAAATTTAACTCTATTGGGGATGTATGTTAAACTAATGCATGATTTATCAAATAGGCTATGCATGATGCAATGATTTAAATTTAATAGCTTTAAATTTGAAACGTACCTCAGCTTTTCTGAGGTGATTTAGAGATTTTGTTTAGGCCATGGATTCAGATAGACCTAGCAACTCTATAAGACCCCAACTTTAATAAATAAAGATGAATTTTCTATAATTATCATTTTTGAATATTATGGAGTTAATTTGATATAATGTTATAGTTGTGGGTAATATTTATAAATTTTGCAAAGTACGCAAGTTGTCATATAATATTCGATTGGTCGGGGAATATTCGTTTTAATAGGAAATATTCGTACAACGGCACAATCATTGGTGGACTCCACAACGGAATTATTGTCGGATTGAGAAAACGACAAAAATATTTTATTAAAAATAATGGCGGAAATTTTACCATTGATACTGTTGAACTACTTGGTAGTAAAAGTACAGTAATACGTGTGGTTGCATAGTAGCACACAATATTGATTATTAATGCTTATGTGAGAAGTCACTCAGTTTGATTCAATTATTGTCAGTTAATAATATGAATTATTTAGCGATAATGAAGTTTTGTTTTATTCGTATTATTAACGTAATAAAACAGAAACATCTTTTTATATAAAACAGAATACTTTATTAAAGTTATTCTATAAATAGAATATATTATATTTTATTTAAAAGATTTTTCTTTAAATATGGACTGTCAGATTAAAGTAAATCAATCTAGACCATTCATGGATTAGTTACTATGCAGTCCATTCTTCTATAAATAACAGCTCATTCCTTCATTATTTCTTACAAATTCACCGAACTCTAGAGAGAGAAACTATAGAGAGAAACTATAGAGAGAGAGAAAAAAAGTATTCTGCTACTTAAGTACTTCCTTATTTCAGTTCTTCTTTAAAACGGTAAAGGGTGTTATTCTTTCTTATACATGAAGAGAACTTTTGTTATTCTATTTCTTATTATTTTGTCGAAATAACCTGTATACGCGGTCTACCCTATAGTTGGTGACATTCTTTTATTATTCTATTGGAACATCCTGTCTGTGTGTTTTACACCGGACCTGGTTCCGTTTTTATTATTATTCTGTTGGAATATCCTGTCTGTGTGTTTTACACCGGACCTGGTTCCGTCTTGTTATTATTCTGTTGGAACATCCTGTCTGTGTATTTTACACCGGACCTGGTTCCATTATTTATTATTCTGTCAAAATATCCTGTCTGTGCCTTTACGCCGGACCTGATTCCATTATTTATTATTCTGTCGAAATATCCTGTCTGTGCGTTTACGCCGGACCTGGTTCCATTATTTATTATTCTGTTAGAATAACCTGTCTGTGCGGTCTATCGCATGCCGGGTGATTTCTTTTGTTATTCCATTCTTTATTATACTCAGTTGGTTAAGTTTTAACTTTTATACTCCATGAAATTAGTGGAATATCCTTTTCTAATTGCGTTTCATCCAGTATCTTCTCATGAAAATATTATTATAAGCATTCTTGAATTTTACTCCACAAAGTAGTATCATGTTGACAATTTGGACGTTGTTAATTCTTGGATAAATTAATTCTTGAACTTGTTTTATTGAATTCTTATATCATTGTCATCATCCTCATGTTTATAAAATATTGAAAGTCATCTGTGGCCTGTAGTGCATAGATGGACTTGGTATGATTATGACTAGGGATTATTCGGTATAATCATGACCGTAATGTTACAAATGATGTGGTAAAAGTACTCATTAGCTCGTAGTGCATTGATGGACAGTTGTTAGCATGATCATGACCATTAATGAGTACACAAATATTCTTGGCCCGTAGTGCATGGATAAGTGTGGTCGTGATACTAAAGAATATCCTTGGCCGTAGTGCAGGGGTGATTCGATGATGTGGATTATTTTATTAAGATGAGTCCTAGCGATAAAGTGTTGAAAAACCTTTTAAATCATAGAAGATAGTAGAGTTTATTCTCTACTTGACTCTTTTAATGGATTGCTTGTTCCGCTGTAGTTAAACTTGATGTTCGTTATATTTTATCAGTTTAACACTGTTGAAGGCTACTGATAATTTATTCTGTATTATCTTAGTCAAAATATTTCTTACTGGGCTAGTTGAGCTTACCCTTTCTTTTACTGTTCTCTTCAGGAAATGAGAATATAGCTGGGACGAGTCGGGGAACGGAGTGATGGACCAGATGATAGTATTAGTAGTCCTCACTATTCTGTTAAATAGTGTGACAATAATTGTAATGAGGACTCTTTTTGAGTTTGTATAGTCTCTAGTAGACAATAATTGTATTCAAACTCACAGTTATGTTTTGTCGTATTGTACACGACAGTTGTATTAGTAAGTTATATTTTTATTCTGTACCATGTATCTGACGACCCAAGATGGGTGATGTATACCTAATTTTGGGGGCGTCACAGTTGGTATCAGAGCTTAGGGATATGATCCCCGGCTAAGATGTGAGAATAGAATTAGGAGGAGAGAGACGGGAAATTCCTTCGCTAGTACAACGTACCTAAGTTTATTTGCAGGGTATTTAATTGGTCGGTCAGAATATAATGATAATATATGACATATCAATTAACTTTTGTGGCAGTATCTAAAAATGGCATCTGAGAATGTTGAGAATAGCACTGGAGCACAGGCGACTATTGATTCACCACATATAAATAATCAAGATAATGTGCATCAGGAAGGTGAAAATCCTCATGCAAACAACAACACTGACCAGATGATGAATGATGGAATGTTCAGAAGCTTTATACAGTTCATGCAACAGCAGGCGAGAGCGGCACCTGTCCAAAATATAGGTGGAAACACTGAAAACTCTCGGACGATCACCGCTAAACAGTTTAAGGAGCTGGGACCACCGGAGTTTAAGGGAGAGCCAAAACCATTTATAGCGGAAACATGGATAAAGAAGATCACCAAGATATTTGATGTCTTGGGATGCTCTGAGGAGCAAAAGGTTCCCTTTGCCGCCTTTATGTTGCGAGGAGAGGCAGATTACTGGTGGGAATCGATTAAGCGTACTCAACTTGCCGCACTGAAGATATCTTGGGAGAAGTTCCAAGAGCTGTTTAATGACAAATATTTTCCCGAAAGTGTTCGTCACATGAAGGAGGTGGAGTTCATCAAATTAGAGCAGAATAATATGACCGTGTCGCAATATGAGGCTAAATTTGCTGAGTTGTCCCGGTTTGCATCCCACTTGGTGGATAATGAAGAGCGAATGACATGAATGTTTTTGCGAGATTTGAAACTTGAGATACGTCAACATCTTATTTCTCATAAACTGTGTTTGAATTCAGATGTTGTGAATAGGGCTCAGTTAGTGGAGCGCGATAATGAGTCAACGCAACCAAAAGAGAGCAGTCGGCAAAATGATAATATCAGTGAGAGCAGTCATCGAAGCGGTGACAACAAGCGTGGAGGGAATCAACAGGCCAGAAATAGTAACCACTTCACTGGTAATCAGGGCCAAAATAATAAGAATGGTCATTTCAAGAAGAGGAGATTCAACAATGATGGAAAGACGTCAGCACCAGCACCCGTTGTTAAGGAAGGAGAACAACCACCTATCATATGTTTCAAATGCGGAGGGGAGGGGCACATCAGTCCAAACTGCGCCATGCTATCTAAAGCATGTTATAATTGTGGAAGAGAAGGTCATTTAGCTCGATTTTGTCATTTACCAAAAACAAGTTCAGCCAGGATGGAGACACCAAAGGCCGTCCCAGAAAAGTCAAAATCGGTAGTGCAAGGGAGAGCGTTTGTTGTGACCTCCCAGAAAGCAAGGAACCCGAATGAGGTCATCACGTGTAAGCTTATCATAAACTCTAACGAAGTCTATACTTTATTTGATACCGGTTCTATCCATTCTTTTATTTCTCCTACTTGCGCTCATCGATTAAATTTGACTCCGAAGAAATTAGACTTTGACTTATCTGTTGAAACTCCATTGGGAGAAACCTCCTTTACATCCATAGTTTATAAGCCTTATTTAGTTCAAGTTGGTACTCACACATTACCTGTCGATCTTATTTCATTAAAAATACTTGCGTTTGACGTGATTCTAGGGATTGATTGGTTAACTACTCATCATGCAAAAATTGATTATTTTTGTAAGGTTAGCTTTCATATTCCTAATCGACCTATTATGTGAATTCAAGCAACCAAACCATTAAAATCAATCACTGTCATCTCAAGCCATAAAGCTATTCGTTTATTGAAAAACGAATGTCAAGCTTTCTTAGCTCATGTCACGGATCTAAACAAAAATACGTCAGTTTTGAATGATATTTCTATTGTTAATAAATTCCCTGACGTATTCCCTGAAGAACTTCTTGGCCTACCCCAGAGCGTGAAATTAAATTTTGTATCGACCTTGAACCCGGTACAAAACCCATTTCCAAAGCCCCATATCGAATGGCTCCTATTGAACTTCAGGAGTTAAAGATCCAACTGTAAGAATTGTTAGACATTGGCTTTATTAGTCCTAGTACTTCTCCTTGGGGTGCTCCTGTACTATTCGTGAAGAAGAAAGATGGAAGTATGTGACTTTGTATTGATTATCAGGAGTTGAATCATGTCACCATCAAAAATAGGTACCCAATGCCACGTATTGATGACCTGTTTGACCAATTGCAAGGAGCACAATTCTTTTCAAAGATCGATCTTCGTTCTAGATATCATCAGCTGAAGATTAGAATTGAGGATATTCCAAAGACGGCTTTCAGAACTCGGTACGGGCATTATGAATTCCTAGTCATGTCCTTTAGATTGACTAATGCTCCTGCTGCCTTCATGGATATGATGAACCAGGTATTCAAGAAATAGTTGGATCACTTTGTGGTCGTCTTTATTGATGACATCCTTATTTATTCCAAAAGTCGTGAAGATCATGAGCAACACTTGAGGCTGGTACTCCAAAAGCTTCGTGAATACAAGCTTTATGCCAAGTTGAAGAAATGCGAGTTCTGGCTGGAGGAGGTAGTATTCCTTGGGCACGTAGTATCAAGTCGTGGAATATCTGTTGACCCGACAAAGATTGAAGCTATTCAAAGCTGGGAGCAACCTAAATCAGTGACCGAAGTACGTAGCTTTCTTGGTTTAGCTGGTTATTATCGGAGATTCGTGGAAGGATTTTCTCGAATCGCTACTCCATTAACTCAGCTGACTCGAAAAGATACAAAGTTCGGTTGAAGCGAAGAATGTGAGAAGAGTTTTCAAGAACTCAAGAGGAGACTAATTTCAGCACCTGTTCTAACAATACCATCTGGCTCGGAGGGATTTGTTATCTACAGTGATGCTTCGAGCAAAGGGTTGGGATGCATTCTCATGCAACATGGAAAAGTCATAGCCTATGCATCAAGACAACTCAAGGAATATGAGAGAAATTATCCTACTCATGATTTAGAGTTGGCAGTTGTTGTCTTTGCACTTAAAATTTAGAGGCATTACTTGTATGGGGAGGAGGTGGAGATATTTACGGATCATAAAAGCCTCAAATATTTCTTCACTCAAAAGTAACTCAACATGCGACAACGACGTTGGCTTGAACTGTTGAAAGATTATAATCATACCATTCAATACCATCCTAGAAGAGCGAACGTGGTAGCTGACGCATTGAGTAGAAGATCATATGCAAGTACGAGTGCGATATTGTCAACACAAAGGCCCATTTTGTGTGACTTGCAAAGGATGGAGATAGAGTTAAAGACTCCAGGGACCCATGTGATGATGGCGAATATATGAGTAGAACCAACTTTAATCGATAAAGTTAAAGCTGCTCAAGCTACAGACCTGGAGCTGATGCGTATGAGGAAAAAAGTGCAAGAAGGTGCTATGCCGGAAGCAAGAATCGATGAAGAAGGAATACTTCGAGTCAACTCCAGACTTTGTGTTCCTAACAACCCTGATTTAAATTATGAAATCATGATGGAGGCGCACAACACACCATTTGCAATCCATCTTGGAAGTACCAAAATGTATCATAATCTTCGTCATACATTTTGGTGGAGCAATATGAAGAGAGAGATAGCGCTGTTTATCTCGAGGTGTCTAACTTGTCAACTAGTCAAAGTGGAGCATCAAGTACCAAAAGGTCCATTGTAACCACTTAAAATCCCAGAATGGAAGTGGGAGCACATTACCATAGATTTCGTTACCGGTCTTCCTAAGGTTTCTCAAGGTATAGATGCGATTTGGGTCATTGTTGATAGATTGACCAAGTCTGCTCATTTCTTACCGATACGAGAAACTTCTACACTTGAACGTCTTGCTCGTATGCACATAAACGAGATTGTAAGACTGTATGGTATGCCAGTATCCATAGTTTCTGATCGAGACCCAAGATTCACTTCACGATTTTGGGTTAGTTTACAAAAAGCTATGGGCACAGATTTATGATTTAGTTCGGCATATCATGCTCAGACGGACGGACAATCAGAGAGGACTATTCAAATTCTTGAAGATCTATTAAGACTCTGTGTCCTTGATTTCAAGGGAAGTTGGGACAAGTTCTTACCATTGGTGGAGTTTTCCTACAACAACAGTTATCAAGCAAGTATTGGCATGGCTCCATTCGAAGCATTGTATGGAAGAAAATGTCGTTCTCCAGTATGCTGGGATGAGGTGGGTGAAGCAACGTTGTTGGGACCGGAGTTGGTACGTATGACTACAGAAAAGATTCAAACGATCTGACAACGTATAAAAACCTCACAAGATCGACAAAAGAGTTATGTTGATCTTCATCGAAAGGATGTGGAATTTGATATAGGAGATCATGTGTTCTTACGTGTTGCTCCATGGAAAGGAGTTACGAGATTTGGAAAGAGAGGAAAGCTCAATCCTCGATTCATCGGTCCATTTTTAATCCTCGATTGAATAAGAACTGTGGCTTATAGACTCGCTTTACCGCCAAGTATGTCTCGTGTTCATAACATTTTTCACATATCCATGTTACGTAAATATGTGGAAGACCCGAACCACATTATTGAGTTAAAACCGGACGAAATAGCGGAAGATTTGACGTATGAAGAAGTTCCTGTTTAAATCTTGGATAAGAAGGAACATATTCTACGCTCCAAGGTTATACCTCAAGTCAAAGTTTTGTGGAGAAACCACGATGTTGAGAAAATGACTTGGGAGTTAGAATCTCAAATGAAATCAAAATATCCTTACCTCTTCGACATACCAGGTACGTACCCTAATTTCGAGGGCGAAATTTCATAAGAAGGGGAGGTTGTAAGACCCCAACTTTTATAAATAAAGATGAATTTTCTATAATTATTATTTTTGAATATTATGGAGTTAATTTGATATAATGTTATAGTTGTGGGTAATATTTATAAATTTTGCAAAGTACAGAAGTTGTTATATAATATTCGATTGGTCGGGGAATATTCGTTTTAACAGGAAATATTCGTACAACGGCACAATCATTGGTGGACCCCACAACAAAATTATTGTCGGATTGAGAAAATGACAAAAATATTTTATTAAAAATAACGACGAAAGTTTTACCATTGATACTGTTGAACTACTCGGTAGTAAAAGTATAGTAATACGTGTGGTTGCATAGTAGCACACGGTATTGATTATTAATGCTTATGTGAGAAGTCACTCAGTTTGATTCAATTATTGTCAGTTAATAATATGAATTATTTAGCGATAATGAAGTTTTGTTTTATTCGTATTATTAACGTAATAAAACAGAAACATCTTTTTATATAAAACAGAATACTTTATTAAAGTTATTCTATAAATAGAATATATTATATTTTATTTAAAAGATTTTTCTTTAAATATGGACCGTCAAATTAAAGTAAATCAAATTGGACCGTTCATGGATTAGTTACTATGCATTCTATTTTTCTATAAATAGCAGCTCATTCCTTCATTATTTCTTACGAATTCACTAAACTCTAGAGAGAGAGAAGAAAAGTATTCTGCTACTTAACTACTTCCTTATTTCAGTTCTTCTTTAAAACGGTAAAAGGTATTATTCTTTCTTATTTATGAAGAGAACTTTTGTTATTCCATTTCTTATTATTCTGTTGGAATAACTTGTATACGCGGTCTACCCTATACTTGGTGACATTCTTCTATTATTCTGTTGGAACATCCTGTCTGTGTGTTTTACACCAGACCTGGTTCTGTTTTTATTATTATTCTGTTGGAACATCCTGTCTGTGTGTTTTACACCGAACCTGGTTCCGTCTTGTTATTATTCTGTTGGAACATCCTGTCTGTATGTTTTACACCGGACCTGGTTCCATTATTTATTATTTTGTCGGAATATCCTGTCTGTGCATTTACGTCGGACCTGGTTCCATTATTTATTATTCTGTCGGAATATCCTGTTTGTACGTTTACGCCGGACCTAGTTCCATTATTTATTATTTTGTTAGAATAACCTGTCTATGCGGTCTATCGCATGCCGGGTGGTTATTCCATTCTTTATTATACTCAGTTGGTTAAGTTTTAACTTCTATACTCCATGAAATTAGTGGAATATCCTTTTTTAATTACGTTTCATCCAGTATCTTTTCATGAAAATATTATTCTAAGCATTCTTGAATTTTACTCCACAAAGCAGTATCATGTTGACAATTTGGACGTTGTTAATTCTTGGATAAATTAATTCTTGAACTTGTTTTATTGAATTCTTATATCATTGTCATCATCCTCATGTTTATAAAATGTTGAAAGTCATCTGTGGCCTGTAGTGCATAGATGGACTTGGTATGATTATGACCAGGGATTATTCGGTAAAATCATGACTATAATGTTACAAATGGTGTGGTAAAAGTCCTCATTGGCCCGTAGTGCATTGATGGACAGTTGTTGGCATGATCATGACCATTAATGAGTACACTAAAATTCTTGGCCCGTAGTGCATGGATAATTGTGGTCGTGATACTAAAGAATATCCTTGGCCGTAGTGAAGGGGTAATTCGATGATGTGGATTATTTTATTAAGCTGAGTCCCAGCGATAACAGTGTTGAAAAACCTTTTAAATCATAGAAGATAGTAGATTTTATTCTCTACTTGACTCTTTTAATAGATTGCTTATTCCGCTGCAGTTAAACTTGATGTTCGTTATATTTTATCAGTTTAACACTGTTGAAGGCTAATGATAATTTATTCTGCATTATCTTAGTCAAAATATTTCTTACTGGGCTAGTTGAGCTCACCATTTCTTTCACTGTTCTTTTTAGGAAATGAGAATATAGCTGGGACGAGTCAGGGAACGGAGTGATGGACCAGATGATAGTATTAGTAGTCCTCACTATTCTATTAAATAGTGTGACAATAATTGTAATGAGGACTCCTTTTGAGTTTGTATTGTCTCTAGTAGACAATAATTGTATTCAAACTCACAGTTATGTTTTGTCGTATTGTACACAACAGTTGTATTAATAAGTTGTATTTGTATTCTGTACCATGTATCTGACGACCCAAGATGGGTGATGTATACCTAATTTTGGGGGCATCACAAACTCTAGTTCTCGTATAGTTTCATCTGGTGTGAAGAGGACTTCTTATACTGTTCCTTTGTCTCTCAATCCCGGCAGCCTTGTCGGTTGACTGAGTCAGTGATTCGTCTTATTCGGGTTTATATGATAAATTCTATAAATGAGGAGGATGGCGTTCCTGTTGAGGACCTCACTCATTCTTTTTCTAACCCCCATCTGGATCTTTCTGCTATTAATGTGATGATTCTCGATCTTCTAGATGATTTGAGACGTCACCCATCGATCTATCTTCGCGCAATCGAGGTAATAGAAGTCTTCATTTTTCCCTTTCCCCTTTCTTCACTTTTGGGAAAAAGGTTTAATCTTGATTTGAAATTAATGTAGGTTCCCGATTTCACTCAACCTAGAGGGAACCAGTTTAACATTCATTCTTTATACCGGACCCTTCATTCGGAGTATAAAGAAATCGTCCACTCTTAAGTATTTTAGGTTTTCTTTTCTATTCCTCCCCGTCGCTGCCCCTGAAGTTATCTGAGGGCTTTGTCTGAGCGTTGATTTCACCATATTAGTCTCTCCATTTATTAGATTGCGAGGTGATGATGATACCTATAGACTAGAGGTTCGTTACTGGATTAGAGTTTACAGGGGAGCCGATGCCTTTTGCGGCTAATATTTCACCGGCTGTATGTCGATCCCTATTATGAGTTCCTCCTTTGGCCCTCAAGGGTCGGGCTGTCCATTCTGGCCCATTGAGCATTGATGCTTCAAGTGGAGCTTTGTCCGAGCCTCTACCTGCTGATTAGAGGGATAGAGATTGCATTCTTCGGTGATTATTTTTGTTCATCATTAGGGGTTATTTCCTGGTGGATAACTCCTCGATGGTCTCTTTTGCTCTTGTCAGCGCTACTCGTGATGTGGACCACATTAGATTGACTGGGGCTCATTCACCTTCGCTTATTTCCTTCAAGGGATGTGCCTACATTTAGAGGGCGTGACAGTGGCTTGGCTAGGCTTTTACCCATATTTTCTGCTGAGTAATTTCCCCGTTTCTTTCAATTCCCCCCTTGCTCGGGTTGTCAGTCTTCATAACTGATGATATTTAATCTTTGCATTTTCAATTTTTAGGCATATGAGAGGCTTCCTTGCCTACGCCTAGTTACCACTTTAGGTTTGGATTCCTATCTATGGGGACATTGCTTGCATTATTCCACCTTAGTAGAGGTTCCTCTGGCGAAGGAGTTTACTCATTCTCGTTTACAGTTGAAGTTGTTGACTGACGATGTCATCACATGGGTTCTTTATGTAACATTCCATATTTTTTTTAAATGTAAGTTATAAATATTTATTGATTTATATAAATATTTATTGGATATGTTTATTATTGAATAAGTAATTGTTCAATTTGATTGAGTTTATTTAGTTAATTATTTATTTGCTAAATAATTAATGTGATTTAGTTAATTATTTATTTGTTAAATAATTAATGTGTTATGTGGATTGAGTTATGTGATTAAGTGAATTATTTAATAAATTGTTATTAAATAAAGTATGACAAATAGCTATGTTATAAAGAGTTATTAAAATAAATTAAAGTAATTTTAATTTAGTTTTGCCAAACAAGGTTTAAGTATATTAATTCTTTAATTTTTAAATGGTTTGCCAAACAAAGCCTTATGGCTTTTGAATTTAAATTATTAGTTAAATAAATAAATAAATAATATATATATATATATATATATATATATATATATATATATATATATATATATATATATATATTTGGTAACTGATATATTATTAGGGTAATAAGAGTGGCGTCGGTTTTATGCGTTTTAAAAACATACGTTGGCTTTTATTTTAAAATTACGTATATTGTTCTGGCTTAAGCCTAATGAAAATAGAAGTTGTCTGAGAAAGATTTCAGAGATAGTGTGAGAGAGAGCCAGAGAGAGAGGAAAGTTATGAGATTATCTAGCTTTTGATAGTGAATAACAAAGTTTTCTTAACAACAAAAGGTATGTTTTATAAACCTTATTGTATATGTTTTATATTACAGCTATGTGAATTTGTATGTCTCTGTGTTCTTCTTTTTCATTGTGTATAAAGTTTTACAAAATTATCTGTAAAATATGTACTAGAATTGGTTATGATGTTACATGTTTTTATTGTTATAATTGTTATAGTTAGCATATATATATGTGTGTTATATGCTAGATTACGTATTCAAGAAATGGATTTTTCACAGTGAAAAACATGTATGAATCGTATATTTGCGAAATAACAAAATTGGTATATGATTATGCAAATTGTGAGCTAATACTGAGAAATTGAACTACACATGTGAATTGATTTATATGTTGGCATACTTGTATTTCAAAGGAATCAAATTTGGTTGATAACAGTAGAATTTCAGTTCACTGTATTTTTTATCTGTCAACCATGGAGTTTTGATCTAATAACAGTGTTTCAAAGAATTAGCCTATGATATTGTTAATTAGTGGTTAGTAATTGGTATATTGATGATCGTTAACTTTTATGTGTAATTTTCATGAAGTTATACATGTGTTAGATGCCATTGATCGTTAAAAATAATTTAGAAAGTAGCTTTGCTCTGTCTTTCGGGTTGGTTCTGTGAGTTTCGGCGCCCCAGCGTCAAAATTCACGCCCCAGCACCAAATCTCGCGCCCTGGCGCCAAGGTTCGCGCCCCAGCGTCAAAAATGGGCCCGTAGCTCGCGCCCAGCATTGAAGCTCGCGCCCCAGCGCTGATGCTCGCGCCCCAGCGCCACTGTTCCGCGCCCCAGCGCCGGAAAAGTGACCTAGTTGGGCAGTTTTGGCCTCCTGTAGTAAAACGGCCATAACGTTTTCATACGAACTCCAATTTAGGTAATTCAAGATGATTCGGAAAGAGGAAGAGTAGACCTACAACTTTCATTCTTTATGTTTTTTAATTTGAGGTATGTAACAGTTGTAAAAATGGCCATCTTTAGGGCTGTTGTGTATTTGGAGCCAATCGGAGGGCGTCGGGATGCACGAATGCAAGTGCAACCCTTTTGGTAATAGTATAACTTAATGATAACATGTTGAACATGTATTAGGATGTTGTATTAAGTTGTTAAAGTACACGTGGTGCAATGGCATGATCATTTAAGTAGTTGTAATAAAGCTAAAAAGTAATGTTCGTGAAAGATGTGTTGTTGTTTAAACTTAAACTTAGTTAGTAGCTATACTAAGAGTAATAAAGGAACTCATAAAGGTAATGTTAGTGTAACTAATGTGTATTGTCAATGCATATGGTATGTGTAGGACTTGGGGTGAACGTGAATAGTAATTGTTTAACCTACACGCGAGGCAAGTTCCCTAACCTTTTCTACCTTATTATTCAGCAAGGTTGCTTTTCACTGTTATGTTATACTTATGCAAGTTCTCTAACTCAAAAACTTCATTGTGCAAGTTTCCTTAACTCTATTTTTATAACTGAGCAAGTTTTCTAAACCTTATCTTTTGATATTGAGCAAGTTTTATCTAATGCTAGAACTTCATTGTACAAGATTGAATTCGTTAAACACATTATCGCTTTAATTCCATTTCAATTGTACAAATTGCTAACTTTACACTTTCGTAAAGTTAGATTGTTTATTGTTGATTAAGCTCGTGTATCTATTGGTTTATGAGGATGCATGTTATGATTATTACATGATTATGCTATTAAATTATTCCTAAAGCATGATGTTAGTTTATAAATATCAATTCAACTATGATTATTCCATAGTATACAGTTATGTTGTTTGTAATCAACTAACCCTTAGTTGATTACCGTTGAATTCTAAATTACCCCATGATGTATCCAAACCAAACTCACTTTGGTATGGACTTGTATTCTAAATACTGAGAAGAACAACTCTTTATAAGAGGTTACGCTTAGCGTTGAAATGATTGTGCACAATACATTGTACGAAGGATTGATCCCCCTAAGTACGTGAAGTCCTTATAGTCTTATGACTGTTAAAGTTTAAGTTGAAAAATTACTTATAACTGTGGACATGATTCGTGGTCATTAGACCCTCAGTAATTGATTAAAGTTTTTAGAAAGTAATAGAATCTATTGTTCAGTTCTATTAAACCTAATGTTGGTACATGATGTAAAGTTAACTGATTTACTTATTGTTATTTCAAGTGGGCCTTGTTTGCTCAGTCTTGCCTATAAAATTTCTTACAGCTAAGGTTGAAACTGGTGATGTACCTAGCACCAGTAAAGGGAAAGGAAAGATGAAACAATGCTGAAGACCTGTAATAGATTGAATAGTTTATTTTCAGACTTGTTTAAAGATTGTAATGAATATTAATTTAATTTCCGCATAAATGAATGTTTGTAAAGGTTAGATAACCTGGGAGATTTTTATTTAAGTTTAATCCTGTATGGGCAGGTTTTATTTATTCAATTTTATCAATTTGGTAGTTAGTAATGAATGTTTTGATTACGTGAACACCAAATCTTGAGGAAATGAAGTACCAGGATTTGGGGGTGTCACTTGTTGGTATCAGAGCTTTAGGTTATGAACTTTAGGTGGGGGAGAAAGCCTTAAGAAGTAACCTTTTGAAAAGATAGTGGAGTTAACTCTTATCGAGTTTTAAGAAAGAAGTAATAAAACACTTATGTGCTTATGTGTTTATAACTTATGTGCTCGCGAGTGTCGAGTAGAATGATTAGTAACTAAAACTTTAAAATTTTGTTGTCAGGATGACTAATGTCGGAGAATCTAGTCAGACTAGGGAAGAGGGACCTCAAATGCCTATAGAGGAGGAACCTCGCGATGTTCAGGTAGTTTGGGAACAACTATTGCCACGGGAGTCAACCCCGTTGGTCACAGTAGTTGAGGATGAGGATGATGATGTGGAGACAGACGAGGAGGATCCCATTGAGTTACCCCAGGAGGATGAGGATGACGAGGATGAGGAGGAAAGGATTCCGCTTAACTCGATAGCTGGCCGTGTATATGATGAAGTGCACGACCTTAACGTGGAACTACAAGATACAGTGGAGGAGTTGCAGGAGATAGTAGCTGAACAACAGACTACAATTACACAAAAAGACGGCGAGATCCAGGATCGTGATGAACGACTGACAAACGCCGAGGAGAAACTAACACAGACTGAAGGAGAGAAGGAACAATTGATCGAGATGGTTGCTGAACTGAAGAGCAGGCTGAGAGAAGAAGCGGCTAAGAGGGCAAGAGCTGAAGATGCATACGAAGAAACTTATCAACGAACTGGAAGAGCAGTAAGGAGTTCACAGGCAAAAAGGATGAAGATGGAAGAAATGGACAAAGTATTCGACACCGCAATTAATCGAGCTCAAGATCGAGTTATGGGATATCCGATTCAGTTCGAGACGCTGCCATCATTTGTGTTAGATCGAAGAACGATGTTTCGAGTCATGGAGGAAGAACGTGATAGGGCTAAGAAGTATCTTAATAGATCATCGTAGAAAGTGTGCCTGTAATGCACATAATATGTATTAAATAATGTATAAATCCCTAGTGTTGAGTAACCATGGGATATGATAATAATGGCGTTGTCCTGAAACTTTTGTAGTTCAGGAAAGTAATGTAGATAGCAGAGATGCTATTGTGTTATGTTTTCAAAAAAGTTTATGAATAAATAAAAGTTATTATTTTACTCAAAGTGTTATGTGCTATGTTGTTATTTCTTTTGTAGAGGCAAGTTAATTAGAAATACTTAAAGGAGTTGAGTAATGGTCTAATAGATGTTTTATTTTAAATAGAAAATGCCTCCCAGACGTCAACCAACACGACAGAGAACCACCGAAGAAGCTAACGACAATGTTGATGCGAATCCCGTTCAACAACTAGTGGCACTATTGACAGGAGCGTTGCAGAATCAACCTCAAAACCAAGGCTCAACGTTTAAGGATTTCAAGGCGGTTGGACCACCTGAATTCCGTGGGTCCATGAATCCAGTCGAAGCACAAACCTGGATTATAGAAATAGAGAAGGTGTTCGATGTCGCTAGGGTAGGGGATGAGCAGAAGACTGCTTTCGCAACTTTCATGTTGAAAGCAGAAGCTAGTTATTGGTGGCAGGCCAATAAAACTCGTGAAGGGCCAGGAGTGATGACCTGGGATAGGTTCAAGGAACTGTTCTTCGAGACCTATTTCCTGGAGAGTTCAAAGAGTCAGCTGGAAGTACAGTTTCTCGAGCTGAAGCAAGGGACGATGACGGTATCCGAGTATGCCACAAAATTCAACGAGTTGGCGAGGTTTGCGCCATATCAGGTTAGCACAGACGAACGCAAAGCGAAGAGGTTTGAACAGGGACTGAAGCCCTGGCTGTACAGTAGGGTTTCCCTGTTCCAGTTGAAGACATTTGTAGCAGTAATGGAGAAAGCAATACTCGCTGAAGGTGGAGGAGAGGCGGTAACCAAATTCAACCAGGAACAAAAGAAGAAGAAGAATGAGAATGAAATGAAGAATGGAGGTGGCAGCAGTGGAAATAACAACAACAACAGCAACAACAACAGCTTGAAGAGGAAGTGGAATGGGAACGGGGGAGCTGGAAACCAGCAGGGTAACCAGCAAAACAAAAAGTTTGAAGCATGTGCGACATGCGGGAAATTTCACAAGGGTGCGTGCTTGATGGGGAAACGAGTTTGCTACAATTGTGGCCAGGAGGGTCACATCGCCCCAAATTGCACTCAACCAAAGAAGAAGGCGTGCTTCACGTGCGGATCCAAGGATCATTTTGCTCATGAATGCCCTAAGAAGAAGGAGGGAGGGACAACCAGAAGCAATAGAGGTAACAATGGAAGTACATGGGCCATTACAGGGCCTGCAGCATCAAACAAACCCACAGCCAGAACCTTCAACATGACTGTGCAAGATGCTGTGCAATCAAAAGATGTGGTGTCAGGTATTATCCCAATCAATGATATTAACGCATATGTATTATTTGATTCGGGTGCTACTTGCTCGTTTATATCTGATGAATTTGCCAAGAGGTTAGAATTGCCTAGAGAAGAACTGAATTTTCCTTTGAACATAGAAATTGCGAATAAGGAAATAATCCTTGTTAGGTTCATTTACAAGAACTGTAGGGTAAACATTAAGGGGAATATCTTGTTAGTAGATTTGATTCCGATTAGACTTGGGGAATTTAATGTAATTTTGGGAATGGATTGGTTGTTCAATTATGGAGCAGTAATTGACTGCCAAAAGAAGTGTGTAAACCTTATGACTCCGTCAAAGGTAGTATTTTATGGTAGCAAGTCGCCAAGACAAATGAAATGTCTGACGACTATGCAGGCCAAGAAGTTGTTGAGTCAAGGTTGTATGGGCTATTTAGCTTACATAGTCGATACTCAGAAGAAAGGTGTGAAATTAGAAGAAATACCGGTAGTGAGAGAATTTGAAGACGTGTTTCCAGAAGATTTGCCAGGACTTCCGCCGGACAGAGAAATTGAATTCGTGATCGACTTAGTGTCGGGAACAGCACCGATATCAAAGGCTCCGTACAGAATGGCTCCGGTAGAAATGAAGGAACTGATGGTACAGTTGCAAGAACTGCTAGACAAGAAGTATATTCAACCAAGTGTATCGCCGTGGGGAGCGCCAGTTTTATTCGTGAAGAAGAAGGACGGGTCAATGTGTCTTTGCATTGATTACAGGGAGTTAAACAAAGTCACTATTAAAAACAAATACCCGTTGCCAAGAATAGATGACTTGTTTGACCAGTTGAAGGGTGCTAAATACTTTTCAAAAATTGATTTGAGAAGTGGGTATCACCAGTTGAAAGTGAGGAAGGAGGATATACCACGAACGGCATTCAGAACTCGGTATGGACATTACAAGTTTCTGGTGATGTCTTTTGGTTTAACAAATGCCCCTGTCGCGTTCATGGATTTGATGAACAGGGTATTTAAACCATTTTTAGACAAGTTCGTAGTGGTGTTTATCGACGACATTCTGGTGTATTCCAAAACTCAAGAAGAACACGTGGAACATTTACGTCTGACATTGGAGACACTAAGAAAGGAAAAGTTGTACGCGAAATTCACTAAGTGTGAATTTTGGCTCGACCGTGTACAATTTTTGGGTCATGTGATTGACAAAGATGGGATTTCAGTAGATCCATCGAAAGTGGAAGCTGTAATCAATTGGGAACAACCAAGAAAACCTTCGGAGGTGAGGAGTTTCTTGGGGCTGGCCGGTTATTATAGAAGATTTATACAAGATTTTTCTAAGATAGCCACTCCGTTAACAAATTTGACACGAAAAGCTGTGAAATTCGTGTGGACGGAGAAATGTGAAGAGAGCTTCCAAGATTTGAAGAAAAAGCTAAGTATGGCACCTGTGTTAACCCTGCCAGATAATACAGGAAATTTTGTGGTATATAGTGATGCCTCACACAAAGGGTTAGGTTGTGTTCTTATGCAGAATGGCAAAGTTATTGCGTATGCATCAAGACAATTGAAAGATTATGAGAAAGGGTATCCGACTCATGATTTGGAATTGGCTGCAGTTGTGTTTGCTCTGAAGATATGGAGACACTATCATTATGGAGAGAAATGTGAGATCTACACAGACCACAAAAGTCTGAAGTATATTTTCACTCAGAAAGATTTGAACCTGCGTCAGAGAAGGTGGATGGAACTGATAAAAGATTACGATTGTGAGATCTTTTATCATCCGGGCAAAGCGAATGTGGTAGCTGATGCTTTAAGCAGGAAAAGTAGGGAGAAGTTGATGCTGATTACAACTCAGGAGGAGCTCATTTCAGCAATGACAAAACTAGAGTTGGAGATCAAATTTCCAAAGGAATCTGACGAATAATTATTTCAGATAGAAGCTGGTCCAACTTTAATGGACAAAGTGAAGAGTGCCCAACTACAAGACGAAGAGTGTGCGAAAATCAAAGAGAATTTGA
This sequence comes from Panax notoginseng, assembly GCA_016801055.1. NCBI lineage: Eukaryota > Viridiplantae > Streptophyta > Magnoliopsida > Apiales > Araliaceae > Panax > Panax notoginseng. Next base: position 52,025,733 of record CM029021.1, on the reverse strand, counting down.
TTGAAGGCGGTGATGTAAAATACAAGATCGACACCGAAGGGTTACTACGGTTTGAAGGAAGGATCTGGGTTCCAGCAGCACCAGAACTGAAAGAAGAAATTTTGATCGAAGCTCATAGCTCAAAATATTCAATTCATCCAGGGAGCACGAAAATGTATCAAGATTTGCGCCGACATTTTTGGTGGCCAAATATGAAAAGGGACGTCGCAGAATGTGTAGCGAAGTGCTTAACATGTCAGAGAGTAAAAGCCGAACATCAAAGACCCAGCGGATTGCTTCAACCGTTGGAAATACCGGAATGGAAATGGGAGCATATCACGATGGATTTTGTGGTGGGTCTTCCAACTACTCAGAAAGGATACGATGCGATTTGGGTAATAGTAGACAGACTGACAAAATCAGCACACTTTTTGCCAATAAAGATTAGATTCAATCTTGATCAGCTGGCAAAACTATATATTAAAGAGATCGTTGCAAGACATGGAGTTCCAGTGTCAATTGTGTCAGACAGAGATCCGAGGTTCACATCAAATTTCTGGAAGAGACTACAAGAATGTATGGGAACACATTTGCGAATGAGTACGGCATATCATCCGCAAACAGATGGCCAAAGCGAACGAACGATCCAGACATTAGAAGATATGTTGAGAGCATGCGTCATGGATTTCAAAGGAACCAGGGAAGAGCAATTACCGTTGGTGGAATTTGCCTAAAATAATAGTTATCACGCAAGCATCGGCATGCCGCCTTACGAAGCGTTATACGGTAGAAAGTGCAGAACTCCACTGTACTGGGATGAAGTTGGTGAACGTCAATTGTTAGGACCAGAATTAGTGCAACAAACTGCTGAGGTTATCAAACTCATCAGGATAAGATTGGTAGCAGCTCAAGACCGACAGAAGAAGTATGCTGACCAACACAGGCAAGATCGTGCATTTGACGTAAGAAGCTATGTATTCCTAAAAGTTTCTCCTTGGAAGGGGAAAATTCGTTTCGGAAAAAAAGGAAAACTAAGCCCGAGGCTTATTGGACCCTTTGAAGTGCTGCGAAAAGTTGGAGAGGTAGCTTATGAGGTAGCTCTACCTCCAGATTTGGAAAATATTCATAATGTTTTTCACATTTCGGTGTTACGACCATATAAACCCGATTACAAGCACGTAATCGAGTACGAACCGTTGAAGTTCGAGAAAGATTTAACTTATGAAGAGGTTCCTATCCAGATAGTCGACAGGAAAGAACAAGTGCTCAGGAATAAAGTGATACCTTCTGTGAATGTGATATGGAGAAACCACAACGCTGAAGAAGCAACGTGGGAACTCGAAGAGAAAATGTTGAAAGAATACCCTGAGTTATTTGTTTAATCTGTGTCTTCGATTCTGATGACAGAATCTTTGTAAGTAGGGAAGAATGTAGCGAATGTGTTGTTTGAGTTGTGATTCTGAGGACAGAATCCTTTTAAGAGGGGAATGATGTAACATTCCATATTTTTTTTAAATGTAAGTTATAAATATTTATTGATTTATATAAATATTTATTGGATATGTTTATTATTGAATAAGTAATTGTTCAATTTGATTGAGTTTATTTAGTTAATTATTTATTTGCTAAATAATTAATGTGATTTAGTTAATTATTTATTTGTTAAATAATTAATGTGTTATTTGGATTGAGTTATGTGATTAAGTGAATTATTTAATAAATTGTTATTAAATAAAGTATGACAAATAGGTATGTTATAAAGAGTTATTAAAATAAATTAAAGTAATTTTAATTTAGTTTTGCCAAACAAGGTTTAAGTATATTAATTCTTTAATTTTTAAATGGTTTGCCAAACAAAGCCTTATGGCTTTTGAATTTAAATTATTAGTTAAATAAATAAATAAATAATATATATATATATATATATATATATATATATATATATATATATTTGGTAACTGATATATTATTAGGGTAATAAGAGTGGCGTCGGTTTTATGCGTTTTAAAAACATACGTTGGCTTTTATTTTAAAATTACGTATATTGTTTTGGCTTAAGCCTAATGAAAATAGAAGTTATCTGAGAAAGATTTCAGAGATAGTGTGAGAGAGAGCCAGAGAGAGAGGAAAGTTCTGAGATTATCTAGCTTTTGATAGTGAATAACAAAGTTTTCTTAACAACAAAAGGTATGTTTTATAAACCTTATTGTATATATTTTATATTACAGCTATGTGAATTTGTATGTCTCTGTATTCTTCTTTTTCATTGTGTATAAAGTTTTACAAAATTATCTGTAAAATATGTACTAGAATTGGTTATGATGTTACATGTTTTTATTGTTATAATTGTTATAGTTAGCATATATATATGTGTGTTATATGCTAGATTACGTATTCAAGAAATGGATTTTTCACAGTGAAAAACATGTATGAATCGTATATTTGCGAAATAACAAAATTGATATATGATTATGCAAATTGTGAGCTAATAATGAGAAATTGAACTACACATGTGAATTGATTTATATGTTGGCATACTTGTATTTCAAAGGAATCAAATTTGGTTGATAACAGTAGAATTTCAGTTCACTGTATTTTTTATCTGTCAACCATGGAGTTTTGATCTAATAACAGTGTTTCAAAGAATTAGCCTATGATATTGTTAATTAGTGGTTAGTAATTGGTATATTGATGATCGTTAACTTTTATGTGTAATTTTCATGAAGTTATACATGTGTTAGATGCCATTGATCGTTAAAAATAATTTAGACAGTAGCTTTGCTCTGTCTTTCGGGTTGGTTCTGTGAGTTTCGGCGCCCCAGCGTCAAAATTCACGCCCCAGCGCCAAATCTCGCTCCCTGGCGCCAAGGTTCGCGCCCCAACGTCAAAAATGGGCCCGTAGCTCACGCCCATCGCTGAAGCTCGCGCCCCAGCGCTGATGCTCGCGCCCCAGCGCCGTAGCTCGCGCCCCAGCGCCACTGTTTCGCGCCCCGGCGCCGGAAAAGTGACCTAGTTGGGTAGTTTTGGCCTCCTGTAGTAAAACAGCCATAACTTTTTCATACGAACTCCGATTTAGGTAATTCAAGATGATTCGGAAAGAGGAACAGTAGACCTACAACTTTCATTCTTTATGTTTTTTAATTTGAGGTCTGTAACAGTTGTAAAAATGGCCATCTTTAGGGCTGTTGTGTATTTGGAGCCAATCGGAGGGCGTCGGGATGCACGAATGCAAGTGCAACCCTTTGGGTATTAGTATAACTTAATGATAACATGTTGAACATGTATTAGGATGTTGTATTAAGTTGTTAAAGTACACGTGGTGCAATGGCATGATCATTTAAACTTAGTTAGTAGCTATACTAAGAGTAATAAAGGAACTCATAAAGGTAATGTTAGTGTAACTAATGTGTATTGTCAATGCATATGGTATGTGTAGGACTTGGGGTAAACGTGAATAGTAATTGTTTAACCTACACGCGAGGCAAGTTCCCTAACCTTTTCTACCTTATTATTCAGCAAGGTTACTTTTCACTGTTATGGTATACTTATGCAAGTTCTCTAACTCAAAAACTTCATTGTGCAAGTTTCCTTAACTCTATTTTTATAACTGAGCAAGTTTTCTAAACCTTATCTTTTGATATTGAGCAAGTTTTATCTAATGCTAGAACTTCATTGTACAAGATTGAATTCGTTAAACACATTATCGCTTTAATTCCATTTCAATTGTACAAATTGCTAACTTTACACTTTCGTAGAGTTAGATTGTTTATTGTTGATTAAGCTCGTGTATCTATTGGTTTATGAGGATGCATGTTATGATTATTACATGATTATGCTATTAAATTATTCCTAAAGCATGATGTTAGTTTATAAATATCAATTCAACTATGATTATTCCATAGTATACAGTTATGTTGTTTGTAATCAACTAACCCTTAGTTGATTACCGTTGAATTCTAAATTATCCCATGATGTATCCAAACCAAACTCACTTTGGTACAGACTTGTATTCTAAATACTAAGAAGAACAACTCTTTATAAGAGGTTACGCTTAGCGTTGAAATGATTGTGCACAATACATTGTACGAAGGGTTGATCCCCCTAAGTACGTGAAGTCCTTATAGTCTTATGACTGTTAAAGTTTAAGTTAAAAAATTACTTATAACTGTGGACATGATTCGTGGTCATTAGACCCTCAGTAATTGATTAAAGTTTTTAGAAAGTAATAGAATCTATTGTTCAGTTCTATTAAACCTAATGTTGGTACATGATGTAAAGTTAACTGATTTACTTATTGTTATTTCAAGTGGGCCTTGTTTGCTCACTCTTGCCTGTAAAATTTCTTACAGCTAAGGTTGAAACTGGTGATGTACCTAGCACCAGTAAAGGGAAAGGAAAGATGAAACAATGCTGAAGACCTGTAATAGATTGAATAGTTTATTTTCAGACTTGTTTAAAGATTGTAATGAATATTAATTTAATTTCCGCATAAATGAATGTTTGTAAAGGTTAGATAACCTGGGAGATTTTTATTTAAGTTTAATCCTGTATGGGCAGGTTTTATTTATTCAATTTTATCAATTTGGTAGTTAGTAATGAATGTTTTGATTACGTGAACACCAAATCTTGAGGAAATGAAGTACCAGGATTTGGGGGTGTCACACTTTACACCCCGGATCATCTGACAGTTGGTTTCGAGGATGGTTTTCCAACTATGGCAGAGTATGCACTATCCACTCGTCGGATTCTCTTCTTGATTGAGGGAGGCTGAGAGCTCTACTTAGGAAAGCGTGCTATTAGAAGAACTATAAGGGAGATTCGTATTCCATATCTTCCTACTGCTAGACGCTATTAGTCTTTATCTCAGCCAGTCACAGAGATTCCATTAATGGGCTTAGATAGCTTTACTTTATCAAAGAGTCCTTTCACTCAGGATGCTTTCTATCGCTCGTGGACTCCTTGCACCATTAGATACGGTTCTATAGATGTCTTAATCTATTGTTACCCGTATTAAGTATAGTATGCCCACCTTGATAACCTCATCTTTGAGGTCTTGTTATTAGAGTTTTCCTCATTTGGAATGGATAACTGTTGATCATATTCTGACACACTCCATAACCTTCTTGACCTTCCAGGTTCCAGTGGGTTTTGTAGAGGGGATGTTATCTTGCTGGATTCCCGAGAGGCAGGTCTTTAGATTCGGGACCCATGAGTTGTGTAACAATCCAGAATTTTAAACTATAATTCCAAATATTTATTAAATTATATAAATATTTTATTGGTGCGTTTATTGTTGAATAAATACATGTTTAATTTGATTTGATTATTTAGTTGTTAAATAAATAATTTATGAGTTAAGGAAAATAATTATTATGAGATAATATTATAATTTAATTTAATAATTAAATTAGAAAGTTGAGATTAAATTAATTACTATAATGTTTTAATTTGATAATAAAGTGTGACAATAAACTATTATATAAATGATTTAGTAAAATAAATTAAAGTAGTGTAAATGGATTTACCCAAACATGGCTTAAAGACATTAAGTCTTTATTTTTTTAAAGTATTTTTGCCCAAACGTAGCCTTATGACTTTTAAATTTTGAATTTGAATTATAATAAATAAAATAAATCAAAATAATATATAATATTTTATAACTCATATGTAATTATTATAATATTAATTATATGGCAGTTACATACGTTTTAGGAGCGTCTGTCTTATTTACGTGAAAAGCTTTTGGGCTTAAGCCTAAGAGAGAAAAGAAACGAAAGAATACAGAGAAAAGAAAATAGAGAGAGTTTGCAGAGAGAAGTTTGTGAGAATTTGAGAGAGAGTTCTGTGATTCCAAGCAGTTGTCTGTGGTTAGCAAGGATTATCTAAGCAATTGAAGGAATATTTTCAAAGCCTTAATATTATATATATGAATATTTTATATACACGAGTTTTATAGTTTCTATGATTTCATGTTGGGTGAATTGTTATTATAAACTGAATTGTTGTATTTATATGTATTTGTGATGTTAGAACTAGCATCTAGACAAAGATTTAGTATACCAATTACTTTCTTTACTTTCAAAAATAAGAAAAAACTGATTATAGTGCATATGTGTATGAATATGGCTTGTTGGAGTTCAAAATTGATACTTGGTTTATAAACTAATCTGTAAATTGAGTCTTGAATATGTTAATTCAGTAAGAAATGAAGTGAACGTAGTTTGAATGAGTTAAATTGGTGTAGAATTGTGATCACAGTTTTAATTCTTTCAAGGATGTCAAAAGTGGAGTTTTGGCAAAAATATGGAAATTAAAATACTTAATTTGATTGTAGTTGTTGTTAATTGTTCTAAATCAGTATATATATATATATATATATATATATATATATATATATATATATATATATATATATATATATATATATATATAAGATGGGCAATGATTATGTGAATTAGTCGTGTTAAATTGATTGCTAGAAATTTAGATGTAGGCTAAATTGGTTTTGCCTGCATTCGTCACCTGGAACTGTAATTCGGTGCCACAGCACCAACCTTCGTGCCACAGCGCCAAGTCTCGCGACGCAGTGCCAAGTCTCGCGCCGCATCGCCAACGCCAGGCCTATGCCTCGCCCCGTAGCGCCAGCACTGCGCCGCAGTGCCGTTCCCAGTGTAATTTGGGGCGCCGCAGTGCCGATTAGCAGAATGGCCAAAAAATTTGTTTTTATTACACAAAGTTTGTAATTGTTGATAAGGTGCAAAAGTATGACTGTTAAAATGTGATTTTTGTTAATTGTGGTATTATAGTACTAAGAATGAGAATTTTATTAGCAATTAACGAGTTTTGTTTTTACATTACTAGTGTGACTTGACTATGTTGTTATAAACAAAGCAATACATGAAGTAGATACTTAATTGTATACAGAGTATATGTAGTAACTAACTATGTCATAATGACAAGTGTATATGATATTGTGAAACGAATTATTACGGATTAGCTTACACGTAAGGCAAGTTTCTAAACCTTACCTCTTGATATTGAGCAAGTTTTTCTGAACTTTAACTTGTTTCTTAGTATGCATGTTTCTTAACTCTAATTTTATATTGTGCAAGTTTTCTTTACACTGCCTTTTTTACTGATGAGCAAGTTATTCCTAATCCCATTTATACAATTCGTGCCAAGTTATTTAACCTAACTCTTTCTTTGAGAAGGTTTCCTACTTTAACTTGTTAGTTAGCATGCAAGCTTCTAAATTTTGATACACTTATGTTGAACAAGTTTTATCATTCAAATTGCTATTTATTATGCATGCTCAATACTCAATTCTAAATAAAATTCTAACCTTAGCTTAATATTATTCAAGCAAGGTATGTTACGTTATTCAATGCTTATGCTTTTAGTTTATTTCTAAAGCATGACCTTAATATACAATGTTGATTCATTTATGACTTATTCCATAATATATTGTTATTACATTCTTATTCAAATAATCCTTAGTTGAGGTTCGTTAAACTCTAAAATACCTTGAAACTTATCCAAACCAAACTTACTTTGGTGCGGACTTGTATTCTAAATACTGAGATGAACAACCCTATTACAGGGGATAATTTATGCATAGCGTTTAGATGTTTGTGCATAATACATTGTACGAAGGGCTGATCTCCCTAAGTACGAGATGTCCCTATGGTCTTATTACTGTTTAGGTTTAAGTTGAAAGAATACTTATAATTTTGGACACAGTTCGTGGTTTTATGACCCTCGTATATATATTTCAAATTCTGTTCCTGATTATCATTGATAGAAAATATTATTCAGTTCTATTGAGCCTATTCATTTGGCATTTGTTATGATATATTATTCATTGTCACTCCAAGTGAGCATTTGTTTGCTTACTCTTGCTTATATAAATATTACAGCTAATGTTGAGAAGGTCGATAAACCTACCACCAGTAAAGGAAAAGAAAAGATGAATAAGTATCGAAGACTTGTAAACCTGTTGACTTTTATATTGTAAGACTTTATTTTAAATATTGTGATGTAGTTATTTAATTTTCCGCACTTGATATTTGTATTTAAAGGTTAGATGACCTGGGAGATTTTTATTGAACTTATTGATGTAATCCTTTAATGGGAAGGTTTATTGCTAAATTTTATTTTATTTGGGTATTTAGAAATGAATGTTTTTATCAAGTGAACACCAAATCTTGTGGGAATGAAGAACCCGGATTTGGGGGTGTCACAAGTTGGTATCAAAGCTTTAGGTTACGAACCATAGGTGGGGAAAAGCCTTAGGAAGTAACCTTTGAAAAGATAGTGGTGATAAACTGTTATCAAGTTTTAATGAAGAAGTAATAAAACACTTATGTGCTTATGTGATTGCAACATATGTGCTCGTGAGTGTCGAGTGGTAATGATTAGTAATTAAAACTTAAAATTTTATTGTCAGGATGGCTAATGTCAGAGAATCCAATCAGGCTAGGGAGAAAGGACCTCAGATGCCTAGAGAGGAAGAGCCTCGTGCCATTTAGATGGTTTGGGAACAACTACTGCCACGGGAGTCATCTCCGTTGGTTACAGTGGTTGACCAGGAGGGTTTACCTGATGAGGATGATGAGGTAGAGACAAATGAGGAGGACCCCGTTGAGCTACCATAGTCAGAAGGGGATGAGGATGACGAGGAAGAAGAGTTTCTACCAAACTCAATTGCAGTCCGTATGTACGACGACGTATACGACCGCAATGTGGAATTTCAGGATAGAGTCGAGGAGTTGGATGAGATAGTAGCTGAACAACAGACTTCGATGGCCTAGAAGGACGATGAGATCCGAGATCTAGACGAGCGTCTTAGTGATGTCGAGTGGAGGCTGATTCACACTGAAGGAAAGTACGAGTAAATGACAGACGAGATCACGGAGCTGAAGAACAAATTAAAAGAAGAAGCCGGTAAGAGAGCAAGAGTTGAAGGTGCGTTTGAGAAAGCTTCTCAGCATGTAGGAGTAACATAAGGGGAAGCATAAGCAAAGAAGATCAAGATGGAGGAGATGAATAACGTATTCAACACCGTGACTAATCGAGCTCAAGATCGAGTTATATTATCCGATTCAGTTCTAGACGCTGCCACCATATATGTTAGATCACATGACAATGTTTCGTATTATGGAAGAAGAGCGTTGTAAGGCTACGCAACATCTTAGTAGGACATCGTAGGGAATGTACCTGATAAGCGATTAATAATATGATAAATAAGATATAAATCCCAAGTGTTAAGTAACCATTGGGATATGATGATGATGATGTTATCCTGAAACTTTAGTAGTTCAGGAAAGTAATGTAAATAGCAGTAATGCTATTGTTCTTATATTTTCTAAAATATTATGAATGAATAAAAGTTATTATTTTATTCAACGTGTTATGTGTTATGTGATGATCTTTTATGGTGTGCAAGTTAAGTGGAAAATACTTAGAAGAAATTGAGTAATAATCTAATAAGTATATTTTAATCAGAAAATGCCTCCAAGAAGATGACAACCACGACAACAAACCCCTTAGGGATCTACCTATAACAACAACGCTGAAGCTAACCTAGTTCAGTAGTTGGTGACACTTCTGATAGGAGCACTGCATAATCAACAGTAGAATCAAGCTGCAACTTTTAAGGATTTCAAGGCGGTTAAACCACCAGAATTCCGTGGAACCATGAATCCGGTTGATGCAAAAACCTGGATCATGGAAATAGAGAAGGTATTTGATGTTGCTAGGGTTGATGAGAACCAGAAGACTGCTTTTGCACCATTCATATTAAAAGCAGAGGCCAGTTATTAGTGAAAAGCCAATAAAACTAAAGGAGGTCAAGGAGTGATAACTTGGGAAAGGTTCAAGGAAATATTCTTTGAGATATACTTCCCAGAGAGTTCAAAGAATCAGATGGAAGTGCAGTTTTTAGAGCTAAAGAAGGGCACAATGACAGTGTCAAAATATACAGCAAAATTCAATGAATTGGCGAGGTTTGCGCCATATCAAGTGAACACGAATGAGCGTAAGGCGAGGAGGTTTGAACAGGGACTGAAGCCCTGGTTGTATAGCAGAGTCTCCCTGTTCCAGTTGAAGATGTTTGCAGCGGTACTTGAGAAGGTCATTCTCGCTAAGGGTGGAGGAGAGGCTGTAACAAAATACAATCAAGAACAAAGATAGAAGAAGAACGAGGGTGAAGTTAGGAATGGTGGTAGTGGTGGTGGAAATGGTAGTAATAACTTGAAGAGGAAGTGGAATGCGAGTGTTGGTACTGGAAGCCAACAAGGTAGCCAGCAGCAAAAGAAGTTCGAACTATGTGCTACATGCAGAAAGAATCACACTAGCATGTGCTTAAGGGGTAAGCGAGTATGCTTCAACTGTGGCCAGGAGGGTCACATTGCCCCAAATTGCCATCAACCAAAGAAGAATGTTTGCTACACGTGCGGGTTAAAGGATCATTTTGCTTGTGAGTTCCCTAAGAAGAAAGCTGGAGAGATAACGGGAAGTAAGGGAGGTAGCATTGGAGGTACATTGACCATTGATGGACCAACGTCATCAAACAAGCCCGCAACCAGAACTTTCAACATGACTGGGCAGGATGATGTTCAATCAAAGGATATTGTGTCAGGTATTATCCCAATCAATGATATAGATACTTATGTATTATTTGATTCGGGTGCTACTTGCTCGTATATATCTGATGAGTTTGCTAAAAGGTTAGGATTGCCTAGCGAATAATTGAATTTCCCTTTTAAACATAGAAATTGCGAATAGGGAGGTGATTCCTGTTAGGTTCGTATTCAAGAATTGTAGGGTGAATATTAAGGGGAATGTCATGATAGTAGATTTAATCCCGATTAAACTTAGAGAGTTTGATGTTATATTGGGAATGGATTGGCTATTCAATTATGGAGCGATAATTGATTGCCAAAAGAAATGTGTACACCTTATGACTACGACAAAGGTAGTTTTCTATGGTAGCAGATCGCCTAGACATGAGAGATGTTATGCAAGCCAAGAAGTTATTGAGTCAAGGCTGTGTGGGATATTTAGCTTACATAGTCGATACTCAAAGGAAAGGGGTGAATCTGGAAGAGATACTAGTTGTTAGGGAATTTGTGGATGTATTTTCGGGGGATTTGCCAGGACTTTCGCCTGACCGAGAGATCGAGTTCATCAACGATTTAGCGCCAGGAACTACTCCGATATCGAAAGCACCGTACAGAATGGGTCCGGTAGAGATGAAGGAACTAATGGTACAATTACAAGAGCTGTTAGACATGAAATATATTCAGCCGAGTGTATCACCATGGGGAGCACCGGTGTTATTCGTGAAGAACAAGGATGAGTCAATGCATCTTTGCATTGATTATAAGGAATTAAACAAAGTCACTATTAAGAATAAATATTCGTTACCAAGAATAGATGACTTGTTTGACTAATTGAAGGGTGCTAGATACTTCTCGAAAATAGATTTGAGAAGTGGATATCATCAATTAAAGGTAAGGAATGAGGATGTACCTAGAACGACATTCAGAACTCAGTATGGGCATTACGAGTTTCTGGTGATGTATTTTGGTTTGACCAATGCCCCTGCTGCATTCATGGATTTGATGAATATGGTGTTTAAACCATTCTTAGTTAAATTTGTGGTGGTATTCATCGATGATATTCTGGTGTACTCCAAATCTCAAGAAGAACACGTGGAACATTTACGTTTGACGTTGGAGACACTAAGAAAGAAAAAGTTGTACGCGAAATTCTCTAAATCTAAATTTTGGATGGAACATGTGCAATTTCTTGGACATATGATTGACAAAGACGGAATTTCCATGGATCCATCAAAAGTTGAAGCCCTAATCAATTGGAAATAACCAAGGACACCATCAGAGGTGAGGAGTTTCTTGGGATTGGCTGACTATTATAGACGGTTTATTAAGGATATTTCCAAGATTGCCACCCCGTTAACAAATTTGACAAGGAAAGCTGTAAAATTTGTTTGGACAGAGAAATGTGAAGAAAGTTTTCAAGACTTAAAAAAGAAGTTAAGTGTGTCACATGTGTTATCATTAACGGATAATAAAGGAAACTTTGTGGTGTATAGTGATGCATCTCATAATGGGTTAGGTTGTGTCCTTATGCAGAACGACAAAGTCATTGTGTATGCATCACGACAACTGAAGGACTATGAGAAAGGATACCCGACTCATTATTTAGAGTTGGCTGTGGTGATATTTACTCTGAAAATATGGAGACATTATCTCTATGGAGAGAAATGTGAGATATATACAGACGATAAGAGTCAGAAGTATATTTTCACCCAGAAGGGCCTGAACATATGTCAAAGGGGATGAATGGAATTAATAAAAGATTATGATTGTGAGATCTTTTATCATCCGAGCAAGGCAAATGTGGTCGCAAATGCTTTAAGTAGGAAAGGTCGGGAAAAATTGATGCTGATAACTACCCAGGAGGAGCTTATTTCAGTAATGACAAAGCTAGAGTTGTAAATAAAATTTCGAAAAGAATCCGATGAACGACTATTCCAAATAGAAGCTAGTCCAACTTTGGTAGACAAGGTAAAGAAAGCTCAACTACAAGATGAAGAATGTGGAAAAATCAAAGAGAAAGTGGTTGAGGGTAGTGAAGTGAAATATAAGATCGATACCGAAGGACTACTAAGATTTGAGGGACAAATTTGGGTTCCAGTAGTACCGGATACTAAAGACGAAATCTTGACTGAAGCTCAAAACTCAAGATACTCAATTCATCCAGGAAGTACGAAGATGTATCAAGATTTACGATGGCATTTTTGGTGGCCAAACATGAAAAGAGATGTTGCAGAATGTGTCGCGAAATGCTTGACATGTCAAAGAGTCAAGGCTGAGCATCAAAGACCAAGCGGATTACTTCAACCGTTCAAAATACTGGAATGGAAGTGGGAACATATCATAATAGATTTTGTGGTGGGTCTTCCAACTACTCAGAGAGGTTACAATACGATTTGGGTGATAGTGGACAGGCTAACGTAATCGGCACACTTTTTCCCAATAAAGATTAGATTCGATCTTGATCAGTTGGCAAAGTTGTACGTGAAAGAGATCATTTCGAGACATAGAGTTCCAGTGTCAATTGTGTCAGATAGAGGTCCATGATTCGCGTCAAACTTCTGGAAGAGACTACAAGAATGCATGGGAACACAGCTGAGAATGAGTACGACGTACCATCCGCAAACAGATGGCTAAAGCGAACGAACAATCCAGACGTTGGAAGATATGCTTAGAGCATGCATCATGGATTTCAAAGGGAGCTGGGATGAACATTTACCATTGGCAGAATTCGCCTACAACAACAGTTACCACACAAGCATCGGCATGCCTCTTTACAAAGCATTGTACGACAGAAAGTGCAGAACACCACTATGTTGGGATGAAGTTGGTGAACGTCAACTATTAGGATCGGAACTGGTACAACAAATTGCTGAGGTTGTCAAACTCATCAGGACAAGATTGGTAGCTGCTCAAGACAGACAGAAGAAGTATGCTGATCAACACAGACAAGATCGTGAATTCGACGTTGGAAATTTTGTGTTCTTAAAAGTTTTTCCTTGGAAGGGGAAAATCCGTTTTGGTAAAAAGGGAAAGCTAAGCCCGAGGTTTATTGGACCTTTCGAGGTGCTGCGAAGAGTAGGAGAAGTGGCTTACGAGGTAGCTCTACCTTTAGATTTGGAACACGTTCATAATGTTTTTTATGTTTCGGTGTTACGACCGTATAAACCCGATTACAAGCATGTGATCGAGTACGAACCATTACTGTTCGATAAGGACTTGTCTTATGAGGAAATTCCTATCCAGATAGTTGACAGGAAAAAACAAGTGCTCAGGAGTAAAGTAATACCTTCCGTGAAGGTGAAATGGAGGAATCACAATTCTGAAGAAGCAACATGGAAACTCGAAGATAAAATGATAAAAGATTATCCTGAATTATTTGTTTAATCCGTGTCTTCGATTCTGGGGACAGAATCCTTGTAAGAATGGAAGAATGTGACAAATGATTTGTTTGAGTTGTGATTCTGGGGACAGAATCCTTGTAAGGAGGAAAGGATGTAACAATCCATAAGTTTAAATTGTAATTCTAAATATTTATTGAATTATATAAATATTTAATTGATGTGTTTATTGTGGAATAAATATTTATTTAATGTGATTTGATTTAATTATTTATTTGTTAAATAAATAATTTATGAGTTAAGGAAATTAATGATTATGAGATAATATTCTAATTTAATTTAATAATTAAATTAGAGAGTTGATAGGGATTAAATGAATTATTATAATATTTTTAATTTAATTTGGTAGTAAAAGTGTGACAATAAATTATGCTATAAATGAGTTATTAAAATAAATTAAAAGAGTTTAATTTAGTTTTGCCAAACAAGACTTAAAGATATTAAATCTTTATTTTTAAAGTGTTTTACTCAAACATAGCCTTATGGCTTTTGAATTTTGAATTGTAATTATAATAAATATTATAATGTTTTAATTTAGACAGTTGAGATTAAATGAATTACTATAAAGTTTTAATTTGATAATAAAAGTGTGACAATAAACTATTATATAAATGATTTAGTAAAATAAATTGAAGTAGTGTAAGTGGATTTAACCAAACAAGGCTTAAAGATATTAAGTCTTTATTTTTTAAAAGTATTTTTGCCCAAACATAGCCTTATGGCTTTTAAATTTTGAATTTGAATTATAATAAATAAAATAAATCAAAATAATATATATAATATTTTATAACAGATATATAATTATTATAATAAAAATTATATGGCAGTTACATACGTTTTAGGAGCATCTGTCTTATTTACGTGAAAAGATTTTGGCCATAAGCCTAAGAAGAGAAAAGAAAAGAAAGAATACAGAGAAAAGAAAATAGAGAGAGTTTGCAGAGAGAATTTTGTGAGAATTTGAGAGAGAGTTCTGTGATTCCAAGCAGTTGTCTGTGGTTAGCAAGGATTATCCAAGAAATTGAAGGTATATTTTCAAAGCCTTAATATTATATATATGAATATTTTATATTCACGAGTATTATGGTTTCTGTGAATTCATGTTGGGTGAATTGTTATTATAAACTGAATTGTTGTATTTATATATATTTTTGATGTTAGAACTAGCATCTAGATAAAAATTTAGTATACCAATTACTTTCTTTACATTCAAAAATAAGAAAAAACTGATTATAGTGCATATGTGTATGAATATGGCTTGTTGGAGTTCAAAATTGATACTTGGTTTGTAAACTAATATGTAAATTGAGTCTTTAATATGTTAATTCGGTAAGAAACGAGGAGAACGTAATTTGAATGAGTTAAATTGGTGTAGAATTGTGTTAAACAGGATTCTATGTCAAGGATGTCAAAAATAGAGTTTTGGCAAAAATATGAAAATTAAAATACTTAATTTGATTGTAGTTGTTGTTAGTTGTTCTAAATCAGTATATATATATATATATATATATATATATATATATATATATATATATATATATATATATATATATATATATATATATATAGGATGGGTAATGATTACATGAATTAGATGTCTTAAATTAATTGCCAGAAATTTAGACGTAGACCAAATTGGCTTTATCTGCGTTCATCGCCTGGAACTATAATTCGGCACCGCAGCGCCATGCCTATGCCTCAACCCGCAGCGCCAGCACCGCGCCGCAGCGTCGTTCCCAGTGTAATCTAGGGCGCTGCAGCGCCGGTTAGCAGAATAGCCAGAAAATTTGTTTTTATTACAAAAATTCTGTAATTGTTGATAAGGTGCAATATTATGACTGTTAAAATGTGATTTTTATTAATTATGTATTATAGTACTAAGAATGAGAATTTTATTAGCAATTAACGAGTTTTGTTATTACATTACTAGTGTAACTTGAATATGTGGTTAAAAACCAAGTCATACATGAAGTAGATACTTAATTGTATACAGAGTATATGTAGTAACTAATTATGTCATAATGACATATGTATATGATAATGTGAATCGAATTATTACGGTTTAGCTTACACGCAAGGCAAGTTTCTAAACCTTACCTCTTGATATTGAGTAAGTTTTTCTGATCTTTAACTTGTTTCTTAGTATGCAAGTTTCTTAACCCTAATTTTATATTATGCAAGTTTTCTTTACTCTACCTTGTTTACTATTGAGCAAGTTATTCCTAATCCTATTTATGCAATTCGTGCAAAGCTATTTAACCTAACTCTTACTTTGAGAAGGTTTCCTACTTTAACTTGTTACTTAGCATGCAAGCTTCTAAATTCTGATACACTTATGTTGAACAAGTTTTATCGTTCAAATTGCTATTTATTATGCATGCTCAATACTCAATTCTAAACAAAATTCTAACCTTAGCTTAATATTTGTCAAGAAAGGTATGTTATGTTATTCAATGCTTATACTTTTAGTTTATTTCTAAAACATGAACTTAATAAACAATATTGATTCATTTATGACTTATTCCATAGCATATTGTTATTGCATTCTTATTCAACTAATCCTTAGTTGATGTTCGTTAAACTCTAAATTACCTTGAAACTTATCCAAACCAAACTTACTTTGGTGCGGACTTGTATTCTAAATACTGAGATGAACAACCCTATTATAGGGGATAATTTACACATAGCGTTTAGATGTTTGTGCACAATACATTGTACGAAGGGCTGATCCCCCTAAGTACGAGAAGTTCTTACGGTCTTATGACTGTTTAGGTTTAAGTTGAAAGAATACTTGTAACTTTGGACACAGTTCGTGGTTTTATGACCCTCAGATATATATTTCAAATTTTATTCCTGATTATCATTGAAAGAAAATATTATTCAGTTCTATTTAGCCTATTCATTTGGCAGTTGTTATGATATATTATTCATTGTCACTTCAAGTGAGCATTTGTTTGCTCACCCTTGCTTGTATAAATATTACAGCTAAAGTTGAGAAGGTCGATGAACCTACCACCAGTAAAGGGAAAGGAAAGATGAACAAGTATTGAAGACTTGTAAACCTATTGAGTTTTATATTGTCAGACTATATTTTAAATATTGTGATGTAGTTATTTAATTTTTCGCAGTTGATATTTGTATTTAAAGGTTAGATGACCTGGAATATTTTTATTGAACTTATTGATGTAATCCTTTAATGGGAAGGTTTATTGTTAAATTTTATTTTATTTGGGTAGTTAGAAATGAATGTTTTTATCAAGTGAACACTAAATCTTATGGGAATGAAGTACCCAGATTTAGGGGTGTCACAAGTTGACTCCTACATTAGTGGAGTATGAGCACATTACATATTTTCCACTAGACAGTCCTTACGCCAGAATGGTTGTTGGTGAGTTTAGACGACAGTTCGGGACATTAACAAGTTTACATTGTACAGTCGTCTTGGACTAGATCACCTTAGGACATGTCGTATCCCTGGATTTTTTGATTTATCATTTTGGGTTGCCAGACAGTTATTCAGTATACTCAGCAAATTTCAACATTTCTGAATATGAGTGGCGGGTTACCTGAGTAGATACTTTCTTGATGTGGATTGTAGCCTATCTGTAGATGTTGCTCTACATGAGTCACCTAGACATTGGCTTGATCACTGTATTAAGGGCTCTACGGGAGGGTCGTACAATCATTCCTATGATCTTAGCAGAGAATTTGATGTCGGCCATATTCTGCCGTACCCATCCTACTAGGTTTTTTTAGAGGCAGTGCCGTATTGTTATACGTTTGGTTCATGATGTATCTAAGACCGATTGAGACTTTCAGACACCACGGATACTGCTATACACATGAGAGAGCCATGTCTTATTCCTTCTGACCAGCTGATTATACAAGTGCATCATCTTGGTTTGTTTTCCTGCCTATGATTGAGGATCCTTTTGCTATCCTGCCTTGTTCTAGATTCAGTTCCCCTTATAGTTTTGTTACTCATGCCATGGGTATGGACTTCTTACCCTTGGCTAGTCTGAGAGGGATGACTACATATCATCTATTAGCTGTCATGGGACAGTTTGATCAGCTCGAAGATGTTCATCCTTTTGATGGAGTTTCAAGGCAGCGATCATCAACCTTGTCTTTGTCAGAGGATGACCTAGCATGAGTTTATGATTATTGGACCCATCGAGAGAGGGCTGATTTTTCAGAGAGTTACTCGGGTCGCTCCTTAAAGTATTATGTGTGGTTAGAGGCAAACATTACATCGGCTATCGTTGGGTATTTAGAGACTATCATTGATTCGGGTGATGAGAAGCTTATGGAGGTCTTGTTTCTCCCACAGAGGATGAGTTATTTACTAGTTTGACATCAGCTCTAGTCAGTAACATTCCTAGCTCTTCAACTAAGGTATTGATGTTAGTAATCCTATCTGGCCGGGACGCTACTTTTGCTTAGAAGGACGAGGCCTGAGCTACCAAGGATGCTTCTATTACTGATAGTAATGGTCTCAGATCTTATACGGAGGGCATTATCGTAGATATGAGTGCATTTATGGATGATCATGGTCGAACTCTACAGACTACCGCAGATCTTTAAGCTCACATTGAAACCGAAGGACAGGAGCTCAGAGATGCACCTTCATCTTTAGAGAAGGATGCGATGTTGGATTTACTGTCCCGCTTGACCGTAGGTTTATAGACTAACTTTCATTTTCCTGCATAGACTAGGTTAGCCATTTTTGTCATGTACAGTATATATTGTATATATTAAACAGTATTATATGGCAAGGAAATATATTTTGATTCACTTCCCTTTTGCATATGTTTTGATCTTCCCTCGATAATTGCCACTTTCTTTGTGACTTGCTATCTTGATGTATTACGAGCTCTTTCTTGATGGACTGACAGTGAAATGTTAGAAGGTCTCTCAAGAATGGTTCGTTGATCCTAAAGGCTTTATAAGATTTGGGTTTTATGTATGATTTGGTGTCTTGAGACTGGTTATTTAATTGAGTATTTGAGTTTATAGGTAAATTGTTTTGCTACACACTCTTGTTGATGGAGGGAGATCAGGTATATCATAGTTTAGGCTTGTCCTGAACGGTTTGAAAAGAGTTTATTCGAATTTAAGTGGATGTTTTGGGTTTTTGTTTGGTTTGATCGCACCATAAATGGCTGCTTACGTACTCTCGTTGATCCGATTTTTTAAAAAAAAAATTCACATGATCAAGATGGCAGTTTGCAGGCGATTCAGACATAGTACCTTTTCATGGTGTTTGAATTTATGAGTTGGGGGAATTCTTCCCCATCCATTTCTTGCAATCTGAGGGCTCCTCCTAACAATACTTCCTTAACAATGAAAGGGGCCTTCCCAATATGGGGAGAATATTCCTTTGGCTTCATCTTGATTGAAGAGGATCTTCTTCAGTACCAAGTCATTTTCTTTAAATTGCCGGAGTCAGAACTTCTTGCTATAGGATTTATCAATCCTCTGTTGATATAACTAACCATGGAAGATGACTGTCGCCCTTTTCTCATCTATTAGAGATAATTAGTGATACTGCTCTTGCATCCATTGATCTTCTTCCATTTGAGCGTCTATCAATACTCTTAATGATTCCATTTCACCTTCTATGGGGGAGTATTGCTTCCATGCCATAGACCAATAAGTAGGGGGTAGTGCCAGTAGAAGTGTGCATTGATGTTTTGTAGGCTAACAGAGTTAGAGGAAATAAGTCAACCCATCCTTTGTGATTGGCTTACATCTTTTGCATGATCTTTTTGATGTTTTTGTTGGCTGCGTCAATAACACCATTCCTCTTGGGACAATAAATGACAAAATTAAGATGTTTGATGTGGAACTTGTTGCATAATTCATTTATCATCTGGTTGTTCAGATTCTTAACATTATTTGATACGATCACCTTCGGTTGTCCGTATCGATAAATTACATTGTTTTTGATAAAACCAATGATTACCTCCTTGGTGACTTTGGGAAATGAGGCAGCTTCGAGCCATTTGGTGAAGTAATCGATCATGGTGAAGATAAATCGATGACCATTGCTGGCTTTGGGCTCTATTGGTCTGATCACGTCCATCCTCCACATGGAAAAGAGCCATGACGAACTCTTATTGTGTAGTTCGTTGGGACGAGAGTGGATGACATTTCCATGGGCTTGACATTGATAACATCTCCTGACGTGATCGTCACAATCGGCTGCCCCATTCTCAATATCTTTTTGGCAACTAAAAGACCGCTCATATGTGGACCACATACTCCACCGTGGACTTTATCCATAAATCTTTAAGTTGACATTTGTCAAGGCACCTTAGAAAGCCTATTCCAGCATCCTTTTTGTAAAGTGCATCTCCACTTAAATAGAATTTCATGGCCATCTTGTGGATCCACTTTCTTTCAGCATGACTTGCCCCAGCCGGCATAGATCCGTCTCGAAGATATTCTTTGATATCCTGGTACCAAGGCTATTTGATGGGAGGTATTTCATCAGATACTTCTCCAATGTTATTTCCATAGGCTGGTGCCTTCTAGTTTGTAAATTTGATATCTGGGATTCCTCTCCTATTGGATATGTGTGTAAGACCCCAAATTTTATGAAATAAAAGTATTCAATTTTTCATATAATTACAATTCAGTAAATGGTTAAATTGATAAAAAGTTAAAGTTATGGGTGAAATGTGAAAATTTTTCAAAATAAACAAGTGGTTATAAAATAATCATTGTTGTCGAGGAATATTCGTTTGGTCGTGGAATATTCTTTCTGTCGGAGAATATTCGTACGACGGTGCAGCTATTTGTGGGCCCCATAACGAATAACTGTCGGGTGAAGAAAATGACAAATTTGAGTTTTTACAAATAACGGCGTTTACCCGGTGGTTAAAATACAGTAATACGCGTTATTGCACAGTAGCACACGGTATTGCATAGTATTTTTGAAATTATTGATTCTTACGTAAGAAGGCACTACTCAATAATTGTTACAGTAATTACTGTTCAATATTTTATTTTATTGATTCAATAATTGCTACGTTGAAATTTTATATTATTGTTGTTTAATAATTGTCACTGCACAGTATTTCTCATTATCAGATCAATAATTCATATTATTTGAATAATATTATTAGATAACATTATTGGCAATGTCTAGAAAGTTCTGTCTAAGGAGAGGTTTGGTCATCTAATTGCGCGCCAGTAAGGAAAAATTCTTATTAGAAAGCCCCCTCTTTCCTGGGAACGGCCTGGTTGTCATAAATGTGATTCTGTAATATTATTTGTGAATAATTAATTATTGATTCATATGATAAGGAAATATTTATTTTATGTGGATATAAACGAGGGATAAATTTTTGTGGTTAAAAATGAAGGAGTTAATGTTGAGGTTTTTATCCGTATTTTTATCGGAATGGAGGTATTAAAAATCAGGGTTTTTTAGATATTTTACGGGGGTTATAATTTTTAATCCGACCGTTGGATCGTGATAATTTTTGAATATGTTATACATATATAAGTTGAGTATATGCCCACAAATTTTGAACCGTTAAAAATGAACGTATGATTTATTATGAATTTTACAAGATGACTGGTTCAGAAATTGTTGAATTTTCTGAGTTTATCATTTTGATGGAAAATTCTAGAATTGGTGGGCCCCACTTGTGGTTGGTGAAAAAATGTGCTGAATTATATTTTAAATGTGGTGGGTGGGAATAGTAGCAGGTAAAGCCATCAGGTTGCAGGTCAAGCCTACTAAAATTTTCCTATAAATAGAGGGCTAAGTTAGAATTGAAAATCACACTAGAAACAAGTTTTCTCTCTTTTTTTCTCTATATTATGAAGCATATTTTGTGAGTATTTAGATACTTTGAGAGTTGCTATTCAGTGCAAGTTTTCTTCGGCTTTGCTTACTGATCAGAAGTACTGGTCTTTTGAGGTAAGGGATAGTAATAGATTTTAAGGGTTGTTATATTTTCCAGTTTCGTAATTTTTCTTACCTTCAAAAATTTTGGAAAAATTTGAAATGATATTTTGATGAGTTTTCTTGATTGTGTCCAAAAATGGTGATTTGTGGATGTATAGATTGAGAGTTATGAATTTTATGAGAAAAGACTATTTTAAAAGTAATCGCTTATAATTCCTTGTGGTTAACTCCAAAATTGATGAAATTTTTATTGGGAGTACATGTATATGATAGGAGTATACTCTGTAAATTTCAGAATTTTTAGATAAAAGTATAATTTTTGATAAATGTCTAAATATTCGGCTATTTTGGCCATATAAAATATAGTAAATGACTTTTAAAAATTCTGAGAAAAATATATGTTCACTATGGGACTATATTATGCTAAATTCCAGAAAAAAAATATTTTTAGAACTGATTTGGTATTTTTCATGAAAATGGTCTAGTTATGAGTAAATATATTAAATATGCTTTGTGAAGTAAGAAAATTGGAAAATAGGATTTTATGACTTGAGAATCCTATATGAGGTATATGCAGATTTTTGATGAGTGTTTTGATTATTGGTGATAAAATCTTATGAGTTTGGTATTTTAGAATGATTAAATGTATTAATTAGTAAAGTGTAAACAATTTAAATAAATTGTTTAAAAGCTTAAGAAATATTATTCTTTCAATATCATTATACCGAAATACTGATATGGATTTCATTGTGGAATTTCTACCTTTTTTGTGTCAGATTTACTATTTATGAGTTACTATTCACGAGTTACTATTCATGAGTTACTATTCACGAGTTACTATTCACGATAAAAATTGATTTCTTTTTCTAACCAAATTATAGTTGATTTACGAATATTACTCTTGAGATTAAATCTAGATGTTGATCATATTATTTTTATTATTATATATAACATTTTTATAACCCTAATGATGATATTTCTCTTTGACTTGAGTGTAAAGATGGGTAGATTTTTGGTATGATCATGACTATGGGTTATCTTTGGCCAATAGTGCAAAGTTGAATCGTTGATTGGTATGATCATGACCATTGAATTTATAAGTAAATATCTTTAGCTTAAGTGCAAAGGTGAATTGATCAACATGGTTATAATTATTGTTTATATAAATTCTGAAATGATTATATATTTCTTTGAGATATTAATATATTTGGCCTGTAGTGCAAATATGAACTGTTGATGAATATATTTGGCCGTAGTGCAAATATGAACTATTGAGGAATATCTTTGGCCTGTAGTGTAAAGATGAAATATTGATGAATATCATTGGCCTGTAGTGCAAAGATGAATTGTGGATGAATATCTTTGGCCCGTAGTGCAAAAATGACATGTTGTTGAATATCTTTGGTCAGTAGTGTAAAGATGAACAGATGTTGAGATAAATATGACCAACTGGTGATATAAATGAATATCTTTAGCCGTAGTGCAAAGATGAAGTTATTAGTATGATTATGAATAGGAAATGTGATTTGGTGTAACCATGATCTTTGATGTTTCAAGTAAAGATAGGTGATAAAAATTATCTTCGTCCTAGATGAGAAGAGAAATTTAGAACTACAGTTATGATTATGAGTTATTCATATGATTGTGGACCAGAATTGTTGATTGATGTTACAGGGATAAAACATTGTTGATGGATTTTTAACATGGAGAAGATAATAGACTTTATAGTCTATTTGACTCTTCTAATGGATTGCTCGTTCCGCTGCAACTATGATTGAAATTTTTATCATTTACCATATGTTCTAAATCCCTGATTTATTATTGATGAAGGCTATTGATAATTTAATTATCTTTAGTCATGATATTCTTTACTGAGCTAGTTGTGCTCACCCTTTTGCTTCACAATTCCTTTCAGGTAATAAGAGTGTAGCTGGGTCGAACGAGGGTAATGGGGAAATAGAACGGTGGTCTCTAGCTGTGGATGTTCTCCCGAAGCAGTATAGAAAAGTTCATTTAGTAGTTTTATTTGGTGAATCCAATAGGGTAAGGTGTACCCAACGTTGGAAGGGCGGTTTGCCACTATCATACAATATGTCTAACGACTTACAACCTCGTGTCATCATAAGACAGGGATGTATTCATCCACTTGCTGAGTATATATACGAGCACTACCTATATAATCTTGGTGTTTATTTGAAGTATAATTCTCAATTAAAGACAGTAGAGATAATGATATGTCAAGAGAAGACTCACCATTGGGAAGAATATGATAGTAATCTTCTCGTTTTTCTTTGGGGTCTATTGGGTCAACCAAGAATAATTCTGTGGCCATATGATATCTATCATAACCTAGACGAATGGCCTCCCATGTACGAAGGTTCCTTGAGCACTTCCCAAAGATTCTAATTTCTAAAATAGTTTTTGATTATACCTTTATGTAAGGTGTCATTGTGAGGTGATGTCCACGGTTGGAACATGAGTCACATTTGGTATATATTTGTATTCAAACTCATAGCATATGTGTTGTTGTATTTTGCACGACAATTGTTGTAATAAAGTATAGTTGTTTTCTGTACCATGTATTTGGCGACTCAGAATAGGTTGGATGGAATGGACCTATTTTGGGGTCGTTACATTTGGTATCAGAGCTATAAGTAAAGAGCCTCGAGCCTCTCGCTGGTGACTTCCTGTTGATGGGGGATGCACCGAAGCCAGACTCTCCGTAGGGGACGCCGTTCTGCGGTGGCAAACTGATAGGTATCAATGTAAGGTGCTGACATAGGTTGGTGTCCAGAGTTACATTTGGTATCAGAGCTTAGGGATATGATCTCTGGCAGAGATCGGGGAATATAACTAGGAGGGGAGAGATGAGTAAATCCTTCGCTAGTGTGTCCTACCTAAGCTTATTTGTTGGTCAGTCATAATATCGAGATATTATGTGATATGCTAATTTGTTCAATTAACCCTTGTTTTGAAGCTGTATTCTAGAATGATATTTGAAATACAGGAGATGAGCAATAGAGAAATTATGATGACATGGAAGATGGAATCTGAAATGAAAGGAAGGTATTCTCAACTCTTCGAAATACCAGGTACGTAAATTTCGGGGACGAAATTTCATAAGGAGGGGAGATTGTAAGACCCCGAATTTTATGAAATAAAAGTATTCAATTTTTCTTATAATTACAATTCAGTAAATGGTTAAATTGATAAAAAGTTAAAGTTATGGGTGAAATGTGAAAATTTTTCAAAATAAACAAGTGGTTATAAAATAATCATTGTTGTCGAGGAATATTCGTTTGGTCATGAAATATTCTTTCTGTCGGAGAATATTCGTACGACGGCGCAGCTATTTGTGGGCCCCATAACGAATAACTGTTGGGTGAAGAAAACGACAAATTTGAGTTTTTACAAATAACGGCGTAGTTGTTACCGTTAACATTGTTGGAATACCCGGTGGTTAAAATACAGTAATACGCGTTATTGCACAGTAGCACACGGTATTACATAGTATTTTTAAAATTATTGATTCTTACGTAAGAAGGTACTACTCAATAATTGTTACAGTAATTACTGTTCAATATTTTATTTTATTGATTCAATAATTGCTACGTTGAAATTTTATATTATTGTTGTTCAATAATTGTCACTGCACAGTATTTCCCATTATCAGATCAATAATTCATATTATTTGAATAATATTATTAGATAACATTATTGGCAATGTCTAGAAAGTTCTGTCTAAGGAGAGGTTTGGTCATCTAATTACGCGCCAGTAAGGAAAAATTCTTATTGGAAAGCCCTCTCTTTCCTGGGAACGGCCTGATTATCATAAATGTGATTCTGTAATATTATTTGTGAATAATTAATTATTGATTCATATGATAAGGAAATATTTATTTTATGTGGATACAAACGAGGGATATATATTTGTGGTTAAAAATGAAGGAGTTAATGTTGAGGTTTTTATCCGTATTTTTGTCGGAATGGAGGTATTAAAAATCAGGATTTTTGAGATATTTTGTGGGGGTTATAATTTTTAATCCGACCGTTGGATCGTGGTAATTTTTGGATATGTTATACATATATAAGTTGAGTATATGCCCACAAATTTTGAACCGTTAAAAATGAACGTATGATTTATTATGAATTTTACAAGATGACTGGTTCAGAAATTATTGAATTTTCAGAGTTAATCATTTTGATGGAAAATTCTAGAATTGGTGGGCCCCACTTGTGGTTGGTGAAGAAATGTGCTGAATTATATTTCAAATGTGGTGGGTGGGAATAGTAGCAGGTAAAGCCATTAGGTTGCAGGTCAAGCCTACTAAAATTTTCCTATAAATAGAGGGCTAAGTTAGAATTGAAAATCACACCAGAAACAAGTTTTCTCTCTATATTATGAAGCATATTTTGTGAGTATTTAGATACTTTGAGAGTTGATATTCAGTGCAAGTTTCCTTCGGCTTTGCATACTGATCAGAAGTACTGCTCTTTTGAGGTAAGGGATAGTAAGGGATAGTAAGGGATTTTAAGGGTTGTTATATTTTCTAGTTTCGTAATTTTTCTTACCTTCAAAAATTCTGGAAAAATTTGAAATGATATTTTGATGAGTTTTCTTGATTGTGTCCAAAAATGGTGATTTGTGGATGTATAGATTGAGAGTTATAAATTTTATGAGAAAAGACTATTTTAAAAGTAATCGCTTATAATTCCTTGTGGTTAACTCCAAAATTGATGAAATTTTTATTGGGAGTACATGTATATGATAGGAGTATACTCTGTAAATTTCAGAATTTTTAGATAAAAGTATAATTTTTTATAAATGTCTAAATATTCGGCTATTTTGGCCATATAAAAAATAGTAAATGACTTTTAAAAATTCTGAGAAAAATATATGTTCACTATGGGACTATATTATGCTAAATCCCAGAAAAGAAATATTTTTGAAACTGATTTGGTATTTTTCATGAAAATGGTCTAGTTATGAGTAAATATATTAAATATGCTTTGTGAAGTAAGAAAATTGGAAAATAGGATTTTATGACTTGAGAATCCTATATGAGGTATATGCAGATTTTTGATGAGTGTTTTGATTATTGGTGATAAAATCTTATGAGTTTGGTATTTTAGAATGATTAAATGTATTAATTAGTAAAGTGTAAACAATTTAAATAAATTGTTTAAAAGCTTAAGAAATATTATTCTTTCAATATCATTATACCGAAATACTGATATGGATTTCATTGTGGAATTTCTACCTTTTTTGTGTCGGATTTACTATTTATGAGTTACTATTCACGAGTTACTATTCATGAGTTACTATTCACGAGTTACTATTCACGATAAAAATTGATTTCTTTTTCTAACCAAATTATAGTTGATTTACGAATATTACTCTTGAGATTAAATCTAGATGTTGATCATATTATTTTTATTATTATATATAACATTTTTATAACCCTAATGATGATATTTCTCTTTGACTTGAGTGTAAAGATGGGTAGATTTTTGGTATAATCATGACTATGGGTTATCTTTGGCCAATAGTGCAAAGTTGAATCGTTGATTGGTATGATCATGACCATTAAATTTATAAGTAAATATCTTTAGCTTAAGTGCAAAGGTGAATTGATCAACATGGTTATAATTATTGTTTATATAAATTCTGAAATGATTATATATTTCTTTGAGATATTAATATATTTGGCCTGTAGTGCAAATATGAACTGTTGATGAATATATTTGGCCGTAGTGCAAATATGAACTATTGAGGAATATCTTTGGCCTGTAGTGTAAAGATGAAATATTGATGAATATCATTGGCCTGTAGTGCAAAGATGAATCGTGGATGAATATCTTTGGCCCGTAGTGCAAAAATGACATGTTGTTGAATATCTTTGGTCAGTAGTGTAAAGATGAACAGATGTTGAGATAAACATGACCAACTGGTAATATAAATGAATATCTTTAGCCGTAGTGCAAAGATGAAGTTATTAGTATGATTATGAATAGGAAATGTGATTTGGTGTAACCATGATCTTTGATGTTTCAGGTAAAGATAGGTGATAAAAATTATCTTCGTCCTAGATGAGAAGAGAAATTTAGAACTACAGTTATGATTATGAGTTATTCATATGATTGTGGACCAGAATTGTTGATTGATGTTACAGGGATAAAACATTGTTGATGGATTTTTAACATGGAGAAGATAATAGACTTTATAGTCTATTTGACTCTTCTAATGGATTGCTCGTTCCGCTGCAACTATGATTGAAATTTTTATCATTTGCCATATGTTCTAAATCTCTGATTTATTATTGATGAAGGCTATTGATAATTTAATTATCTTTAGTCATGATATTCTTTACTGAGCTAGTTGTGCTCACCCTTTTGCTTCACAATTTCTTTCAGGTAATAAGAGTGTAGCTGGGTCGAGCGAGGGTAACGGGGAAATAGAACGGTGGTCTCTAGCTGTGGATGTTCTCCCGAAGCAGTGTAGAAAAGTTTATTTAGTAGTTTTATTTGGTGAATCCAATAGGGTAAGGTGTACCCAACGTTGGAAGGGTGGTTTGTCACTATCATACAAGATGTCTAACGACATACAACCTCGTGTCATCATAAGACAGGGATGTGCTCATCCACTTACTGAGTATATATACGAGCACTACCTATATAATCTTGGTGTTTGTTTGAAGTATAATTCTCAATTAGAGACAGTAGAGATAATGATATGTCAAGAGAAGACTCACCATTGGGAAGAATATGATAGTAATCTTCTCATTTTTCTTTGTGGTCTATTGGGTCAACCAAGAATAATTCTGTGGCCATATGATATCTATCATAACCTAGATGCATGGCCTCCCATGTACGAAGGTTTTCTTGAGCACTTCCCAAATATTCTAATTTCTAAAACAGTTTTTGACTATACCTTTATGTAAGGTGTCATTGTGAGGTGATGTCCACGGTTGGAACATGAGTCACATTTGGTATATATTTGTATCCAAACTCACAGCATATGTGTTGTTGTATTTTGCACGACAATTGTTGTAATAAAGTTACAGTTATTTTCTGTACCATGTATTTGGCGACTCAGAATAGGTTGGATGGAATGGACCTATTTTGGGGCCGTTACAATGTGGATCAAGGAAGCCAGTGTTACTAATGTATTTCTAAAATCATTTCAATTTCGAGGAATGTGGATGAAGGCTATTTTTTCAAATTCCATAGTCATCTTGATAAACTATCGATGATAGGGCAACAAATGCAATATTTTGGTGTGAGATGCCCCAGTGGGTTGTTTGACAACCAATTCGGAATCCCCAATGACCGCTAACCATTTAATAACAATGGATTGGGTCAGTTTCAATCTCATTATACAACCTTTATACTCGGTTGTGTTGTTGGTGTTGACAAACTATAGTTTGATGGCCATGCGATAATGTTCTCTCGTAATAAATACAAGAATTGCCCCTGCTCCTACACCTTCCATGTTTATAGCCTCGTCAAAGTATAGTTTCCAGAATTAGCCGGTATCTTCTCGAAGGTTTTTCTGAATTGTCATTATCCCATCATTTGGGAAATAAGTTTGCAAGAGTTCAAAATTCCATGATGGTGCTTCGGCCAATTGATCAGCAATTCCTTGATCTTTAATGGACTTTTAAGTCACGTAGAGGATGTCAAATTGCTGGAGGATTAATTGCCATTTAGACAACCGACAATTTAACATAAGCTTGTTGAATATGTACTTCAGAGGATCCATGCGAGACAT
The DNA here is from genome assembly GCA_016801055.1 of Panax notoginseng. Classification (NCBI taxonomy): domain Eukaryota; kingdom Viridiplantae; phylum Streptophyta; class Magnoliopsida; order Apiales; family Araliaceae; genus Panax; species Panax notoginseng. The sequence continues at coordinate 51,996,042 of CM029021.1, read as the reverse complement.
GTGATGAATTGTATGACCATGGAGATAATGTTATAACATCATGGCGGCCCATGCTAAAGCACATTTGTTCTTTTCAATCAAAGTGTATTCCTGTTAACAACTGCTGAATCTTTTGCTAAGGTAATAGATAGCTCTTTCCTGGCCTCTATCATCTTTCTGTTCAAACATGCAGCCCTCATCGCTCGAATTGACTGATATGTACATGAACATGGGAACTTTATCCCTTGGAGGTACTAAGATAGGAGCTTTAATCTATTGCTTCTTAATGAAGATGAAGGCTTTTTGACAGTCTTCATTCCATTTTCCGGAGGAATTTTTCCTCAACAGCTTAAAGATTGGTTCACAAGTTGCACTGAGTTGAGAGATGAATCTGCTTATGAAATTAATTCTCCCAAAAAACCGCGCATCTCATTTTTTATTTAGGGTACATGCATCTCAATGATGGCTTTAATCTTGGAGGGATCCAGTGTTACTTACCAGAAATCCCAATAATTTGCCGAATTTGACACCAAAAGCATACTTGGTTGGGTTTACTTCAAGTTATATTTGTGGAGCTGATTGAATAATTTTTTGAGATGGTTAGCGTGGTCATCCTCCTTTCTGAATTTGACGATGTTATCATTCATGTATACCTCAATCTCCTTGTGCATCATGTCATTAAAAAGGGCTATCATGGCTCGCTGATATGTGGCACCATCATTGATAAGGCCGAAAGATAATTTCCTACAACAAAAGGTTCCCCAGGGGGTGATAAAGGCTGTTTTCTCCCTATCTTCTTCGGTAACCATGATTTGATGATATTCGGCGAAGCAGTCAAAAATGAGTACATGTCATATTGCGTCGTGTTGTCTATTATTATGTGGATGAAAGGTATTGGGAAGTCGTCTTTAAGACAAACTTTATTCAAATCTCAATAATCCATACATACTCGTACATTCCCTCCGAGCTTAGGCACATGAACTATATTGGACAACCATTTAAGGTAGGTTAATACCATGATATTGTCTGCTTTGAATTGCTTGATAATTTCTTCTTTAACCTTTAGGCTCCACTCAGGTTTCAGTCTCCTGGGTTTCTGTTTGACTGGTTTGAACCCTTTTTTAATGGGCAGTTGATGAATGACTATATCAGTGGACATGCCGATCATGTCTTTATGTGACCATGCAATCACATCCTTGAACTGAGTTAAGACATCAATCAGGTCTTTTATTTGGTTTGGGGTGAGGTCATTGCCTATTTAGATTTCTTTAGGATTTTCTGAGGTCCCGATATTGACAGTGGTGGTTTAATTGAGGTTTTGTTTGGGTTTGTCTTTGACCTATTCTTTGATCTCCTCAGGCACCTCATAGTCTTTGACCTATTCTTTGATCTCCTCAGGCACCTCATAGTCATCTATCTTCTCTTGATCAGTCTCCATTAAGTCAAAGTCCAGCTCTACATCAAAGTTGTATTCACTGATGAGACTTGGCAATTCATCAGCAAGGCTAAACAAATCCAAACTTGGAGTCCTAAAAATAAAATCCTTTCACTTAATATATGAAACTGTTTAATCATATAAAGCATTAGTAAAAGCATGACAAAAGTAACTGCTAGCACTACATAACAAAAGTAAGCAGTAAATAATATCTACACTTTAGGGTAGATGGACTCTCTGCCCTTTTACCCTTTACGACTGATGCAAGGAGTGATTCTCTAGTTATCCAAGGTCAGGTCTTTGTTGACAGCTATGATAAAGGAGTTGTTCTATCCATGTCCTCTTTGATGATGACCAGAACTGAATTCACATCAGGGTCAATGCTTTTCTTTGGAAAATTCTCCTTAGCCTTGTTTATGTGAGGGATCATGGATTGATCTTCTGAGTAGTCATCTTCTGGGATATCATCGTTCATACCCTCATATTTTCTAGAAAATGCATTTTTACAAATCTGTCTTGCACTTCTTATAGGAACCTTTCATTCCTTTCCTTGTTTTCCTTAACAGGAATCTAGATTTCTTTTATACTGACCGGATTAACATTAGGAATTAGCATAACTAAGATAGAAACAAGGACTTTCCTCGTTGGTTTCATGAATTCGGCATCCGTGAAATCTGGTAGCAGAATAGTGGATACAAGAAATGGCTGATATTTGTATGTGTTCTTGTGATTTGATCCATAAGAATAGCCTAATCCAGCCTTTCTTGTCTGGCTATGTATCTAAACTAGATTTTTGATTCCTTGTTGACTTTTCCTTAGCCCTTTGCCGGGACAGAAACCCAAGGATATCATTTCTTGACTGACAGATATTACTTCGAAAGAAATTCTTGGCTTTAAGGCTGGGACCCCAGTACGTCGATAGTGAGTGTTGCTCACTTCGAAGGCTTGAAAACTTGCAGGCTCAACTCCCACATTGAGGCTTATCAAAGGCATATCCCCTTATATATAGACAGGATATTCTGGCTTGGTATTAATAGTTACCAGATTGTCATTGATGATGTACTTGACCTGCTGATGAAGAGTGGATGGAACTACTCCTGCCATATGGATCCACGGTCTTCCCAACAGTAAATTGTATCCCGTGGTGATGTTAAACACTTGGAAGGATATGTAGAAAGTATGTGGACCAATCTTTACTAGAAGTTCGATTTCTCCTACAACATCTCGTCAAGACCGATCGAAGGCTCTTATGACTATATGACTGCTCCAGATTTGATTTGGATTAATCTTCATTGTTTCTAAAGTGTCATAGGGACATATGTTCAGGGAAAATCCTATATCTATCACCACACCTCCTATCACATATCCAGAGGATACCACTGCTATATGCAATGACATGCAATGACCAGTCCCTTCTGCTGGTATATCATAATCAGTGAAAGATATCACATTGCTATTGAAAATGTGATCTATCAAATTATGGAACTTTTTTGTATCCACTGTGTTCGAAAAATGCGCCGCTTCCAATACTTACATTAAGATCTTGCGATGATCTTCCAAGGATAATACCAAATCCATAATGGATATCTATTGGGGTGCCTCTTTCAATCTTTGCACTACCTTGGCTTTATTATGCCCATATTTCTGAGGAATTCTTCAATTTTCTCCTCAGGCACTCTACCCTTAGTTTGAGTGACTGGTTTTATTACTCACTGAGGTGAATACAATGGGTTTTTCTTTGATATAACAGAAGTGTGATTTTACGTTGAACCCTCATTCTCCCCATAATTCCATGGGACTCTTTTCAAACTGATTAAGGGATATTACGATCTGAATGACAACATCAGTGGTTCTGATGCAGTTATTTTTATAGGTTTTTTCCCTCCTTTAATTACCACATGTATTGCAGACATATTACCTTCAGAGGATATGGCCCCTAAAATATTCCTCTAATTTTGTGTTCCAGGAGGAAATATTTCCTCTTCTTTAGGCAAGTTATTATCGTTGTTTACCATTTGTATGTCACCACTGCCAATCATATTCTGGATCAGGTGACGAAGTGCCCAACAATTTTCTCATGACCAGGAGTGTTAGAATGATATTGACATATTTTGGAAGAGCTGAACTTCCTTGATTGAGGGTTCACTAGGAGTAATAGCTCTATGACTCTTCCCTCGTTGATCAACATCTAGAGAATTTCTTCCATAGGCTGATTCAAAGAAGTAAACTTTCTTTTGAAGGCAAACTATTTATGAGCTCAGAATCTTTCTTCCCTGGCAACTTTGTCTTCCCAAGTTTCATGTTCATGGAATCGATAGTGATCATTCCTTGCAATCGAAAGAATTTTTGGTGTAAGAGGATTTGCTCTCCGCTGGTTGACTTAAGTTATCAACTGTCGTGTCACTTGGTGTTGATATACCATCAGTTCTTCCAGTTGACCAATTTGTTCCTTGATAGACTTCATTTCTTGTTCTATCAAAAATCGACAATCCGAATACTCCCATTTATTAGAGCCATCCTGGCTTATTTGGTGAGAGTTCCCTATATACTTGAGGTACTTGGAACCTTCTCCACTCCCCATACTAATCATGTTGACTCCTTCCTCATTGTGTTGAGGCAATGGGTTATCTTGAACCTGTGGATGCTCTGGTGTTGTTACCATAATCTCACCACTGTCAATTATATCTTGGATCTTGTGCTTTAAGACTAACATTCTTGGGTATCATGTGCAGGAGGCCCAAAATGGTAAGCACATTTCTTGCTTGAGTCAAAATTCTTCTCACTTGGATTGGCTAGGGGAAGGAGCTGAGAAATTTTCTTCCGTGATGTTAGAAGCTTTAGTATATTATGAAGTGAGTCCCCTAAGGGTGTAAATGTTCTTCGATGTTAAACCTCTCCAAATTTTTGGAACGGAGGATTTAAAGGTTGTACAAATGTTTGGAAAGAGGAATAATTTTTCCTTTGAATGAGCAGGTTTTGATTGCCTCTCGGAGTTTGACCTTTAAGTATCAAGGATACATCTTCTTCCTTCTTCTTATGAACTCTCCGAGGATTATTCCCATAATTTTTGACCTAAATATGCTCAGCTACGGCTTCCAAAGCAGTGAGGTCTTTAATGTTTCCAAACATTAATCCCATCTCAGCCATTTCTCAATGTTTAATCATTTCTGAGAATGGGTTTCATATGTCTGCTAGGACTCTTTCATAGAATGGAGCTTCCTGTATATCAATGAATGTCATTACCATCTCAATTTCTGTCATTGATGGAATGACTTGTGCTGCTAGACATCTCCATTTTTGGGCATATTCACGGAAAGATTCACTGTTTTGCTTTTTAATTTTGGTAATTTGATATCTTTCTAGAGCCATTTGTGACTGGAAGCTATATTGATTTAAGAAAGCATGGGCTAGCTCTTCCCAGCTATAAATTTTGGAGTTGTCTAGTCGAGCGTACCAGGCTCTGGCCTCTCCGGTCAGACTTTTCTAAAATAACTACATTCTCAACTTTTCATCCTCTGTATAAGATCTGAGTTCTCTAATGAATACTTTCAAATGAGTGTAAGGATCTCCCAATTCGTTGTATTTTTTAAACTCCAGAATTTGGAACTTGTCTGAATAACGGGCCCTTAGAAAGATACAGAGGTCTGAGTAGTTAACACTTCCATATGCTGCAGTCCCTTTGATAGATAGGATGGTTTCTTCCATTTGTTAGACTTTCATTTTAATGTCATCCATTTCTCGATCTTCCTTGAGATTGGTGATTTTAGGGGTTTTGTTGGTTTTCTCATTGGATTGAGGTTCGGGTATATGTGCTTCCTCTTTCTTGTCAGTACTCTGATTGCCACCTTGTGCGGAGGACTCTGGTTAAGTGGGTATTTGCTGACCCTAAGTACTTTTACTCTAGTTGAGTGGCTAATTCTGCTATTTGATTTCTACGTCTCTTGAACTCTTCTCGAGAAACAAAACCTAACCCCTATTGGGTACTTTCCTCCATATTAGTGGATAGGCTTTGTGCCGTCTTAGGTTTGGATCTGGTAATGGGACCAATCTTGCCTACAATAAAAGTAGGTACTTTAGTCTCGATAAAACTGAACAATATATATGCTTATGCAATGTGTCAGTTTTTAGGGTTTTTTTAATGTTTTCCCGCAAAACAGATTTCAGTTAGTTTGATGACAGGATTTAATATTTGAAAATGAATTTGGGAAATAATTAACAAGGAATGGAAATGATATTTACATTTAATTGATATTTACATTAAATTGAAAGGGAAAGGCATGAAGAGACTTTCTTTCGTGTTTGGTTTATCAGAGGCTGACCTAACTTAGGTTTACTCTCACGGGCTTTTCGGCATGAAGGTTCCCAGATCAACGCAATCTACTAGATGAGAAGTTAATCCGATCGTTCAACTGGAGTGGATCTAAGTGGCACCTTTCTGAGCCTCGTGCGATTATTCTCCTCTAAGTCCAGTAATCAGCCACAGATGGGATTGCCTCCTACTGGAGGGACCACACAACATACATTCATCGCGTCTCTTCATATGTAATATGATGACATTGTACAAAGCACTAATATAAAGGGCTGTAAATAAACATTTATTCACATCCATTCAATGTAAAGATAGCATTCACACACATGTAGATAAAAGGGAATTGAAAAGATTGAAATACGACTTAAGTCCTTTATTGTCCCCAGCAGAGTCGCCACCTATCGACGCCGGGAAAAATCATCTCCCTAATTCCTATGTGTTTGGTTCTTACCTTTATGTTTTTTATGTGGTTTTATTTATCTTACTTTAAAGGGTGAAATTTTAGGAAGTGACCGACATACAATATCAACGATTTGAAAAGTTTAATTTTAATTGATTCGGCCGAATTAGACAGAGCGACCAGTTGGTATGAGTTAAATGGTTGTACCAACTCAACCGAATTTTGAAAGGTTTTACAATATGACCCAATATGTGACTCTATTTTATTGTTCTGTAACTCGAGATTCATGGAGTTCGGGGGCTTGCTTAAGCGAGGGAAGGTGTTAAGCACCCCCCGACTTCCGTGAAACACGGTTACCGCATCTTTTCATTCCCTAAGTATGTGAAGTGTGTGTGTGTGTGTGTGTGTGATGCAGATAAATGTGCTCAAAGTGAGTTATTTGAAAATAGTGTTATGCCTCTTTTGAACCTATATACAAAGAGTTTGACTTATTGAAAAGTTCAATTTTAAGCAAATAATATAAAAGTGATGTTTTGAAAATAGGTTTTCAAACTCTTATGCTCAAATTGGAATTGAGGCCTTTGATACGTCCATTTTATTCTGTTTTCAGTTTGATTTGATTTTATTCAAGATACGAAGCATCTTTGACAATATATAAATATATATATAAGTGTTAGACTTCTTATGGGCATGAAAGCCATCAAAGTCAGCCCGAACACCACATACATGATTTTCATTATTTCGAGGAGTTAAACCCGTATAACCGTTTTATAGCCCTGAATTTACAATACAGAAATTGGCAAGCTAGTTGTACAACTGAAAAGTGTCCATCATGGGAACTAGATCTAGATTCATTGATGGGATCATAGATCATGTAGCTCTTAGACTCACATAATATCATAGATCGGAATGATACCTGAAACCACATCCCTGGATGCGACCGCATCCTGAAAAGACATGTTGAAAGTCCTAGTTGTGGGTCGATTTTGAGTTGGTGGTCCATTAATCGTGAGATTTCCACCGCTTGGTCCCCTTCCTTCATTTCCTCCTCCTGAATTCTTCTTTAGGCAGTTCCTCGCCTGATGATCCAATGCTCCATAGTTGAAACATACCTTCCTCTTCGGTGCAGAGCAATTGGGAGAGATGTGCCCCTCCTGCCCGCAGTTTAAATATACATTCTTTCCTTTGAGACACGCACCCGAGTGATTCCTCCCACACTCCTTGCATGCCTCAGTCCTCTTTTTTACTTCCCCTGATTTGCCTCCAGGGTTTCCCGAGTTGAAATTGTTGTTGTTGTTGTTGTTGTTCCACTTTCTCTTGTTTGCACCACTACCGCTGCTACCTTCTCCATGATTCCCTCCTTCATTCTTCTTCTTTTTCTCCTTGTTAAATTTCATTAGGGCCTCACTTCCGCCCTCAACGATTATAGCTTTCTCCAGGAGAGTTGCGAAGCTATTCGTCTGTAACACAGAGAGTCTGCTATATAGCCATGAATTGAGACCCTGCTCAAACCTCCTCATTTTTCTCTCCTCAGTGTTGACTTGGTGAGGCACGAACCTCGCCAGCTCATTGAATTTTGCGACATATTGAGGTACCGTCATGTCTTCTTGCTTCAACCCTAGGAATCGCATCTCCATGCGACTCTGCATACTAACCGAAAAATAGTTCTCAAAAAAGATTTTCTTAAACCCTTCCCAAGGTATGACACCTTCTCCAGCCCTGGTCTGGTTTGCCTCCCACCAGAAGTTGGCTTCACCCTTTAGCATATAAGTGGCGAAGATTGTTTTCTGATCAACACCTACTCGGGCGATAGCAAACGCCTTTTTGATTTCCTTGACCCAAGTTTGAGCTTCGATGGGTTCAGTGGTTCCTTTGAACTCAGGGGGTCCCGCACTTTTGAAGTCCTTAAAGTGTGCCACTTGGGTCACTAGAGGGTTATTGGCATTCGAGGTTCGATTCTGAAGTGCCCCCACTAGTGTAAGACCCCAAATTTTATGAAATAAAAGTATTCAATTTTTCTTATAATTACAATTCAGTAAATGGTTAAATTGATAAAAAGTTAAAGTTATGGGTGAAATGTGAAAATTTTTCAAAATAAACAAGTGGTTATAAAATAATCATTGTTGTCGGGGAATATTCGTTTGGTCGTGGAATATTCTTTCTGTCGGGGAATATTCGTACGACGGCGCAACCGCTTGTGGGCCCCATAACAGAATAACTGTCGGATGAAGAAAACGACAAATTTGAGTTTTTACAAATAACGACGTAGTTGTTACCGTTAACACTGTTGGAATACCCGGTGGCTAAAATACAGTAATACGTGTTATTGCACAGTAGCACACGGTATTGCACAGTATTTTTAAAATTATTGATTCTAACGTAAGAAGGCACTACTCAATAATTGTTACAATAATTACTGTTCAATATTTTATTTTATTGATTCAATAATTGCTACGTTGAAATTTTATATTATTGTTGTTTCAATAACTGTCACTGCACCGTATCTCCATTATCATATCAATAATTCATATTATTTGAATAATATTATTAGATAACATTATTGGCAATGTCTAGAAAGTTCTGTCTGAGGAGAGGTTTGGTCACCTAATTGCACACCAGTAAGGAGAAATGTTTTGCCACTATCATACAAGATGTCTAATGACATACAACCTCGTGTCATCATAAGACAGGATTGTGCTTATCCACTTGCTGAGTATATTTACGAGCACTACCTATATAATCTTGGTGTTTGTTTGAAGTATAATTCTCAATTAGAGACAGTGGAGATAATGGTAAGTCAAGAGAAGACTCACCATTGGGAAGAATATGATAGGAATCTTCTCATTTTTCTTTGGGGTATATTGGGTCAACCAAGGATAATTCTATGGCCATATAATATCTATCACAACCTAGAAGCATGGCCTCCCATGTACAAAGATTTCCTTGAGCACTTCCCAAAGATTCTCATTTCTAAAACAGTTTTTGACTATACCTTTATGTAAGGTGTCATTGTGAGGTGTTGTCCACGGTTGGGACATGAGTCATATTTGGATATATTTGTATCCAAACTCACAGCATATGTGTTGTTATATTTTGCACGACAATTATTGTAATAAAGTTATAGTTGTTTTCTGTACCATGTATTTGGCAACTCAGAATAGGTTGGATGGAATGGACCTGTTTTGGGGTCGTTACATGTTGGTATCAGAGCTATAAGTAAAGAGCCCCGAGCCTCTCGCTGGTGACTTCCTGTTGATGGGGGATGCACTGAAGCCAGACTCTCCGTAGGGGACGCCGTTCTACAGTGGCAAACTGATAAGTACCACTGTGAGGTGCTGTCCACTGATGGGACATTTGTCACATTTTGGTATCAAAGCTTAGGGATATGATCTCTGGCGGAGATCGGGGAATATAACTAGGAGGGGAGAGATGAGTAAATCATTCGCTAGTGTGTCCTACCTAAGCTTATTTGTTGGCCAGTCATAATATCGGGATATTATGTGATATGTTAATTTGTCCAATTAACCCTTGTTTTGAAGCTGTATTCTAGAATGATATCTGAAATACAGGAGATGAGCAATGGAGAAATCATGATGACAAAGAAGATGGAATCTGAAATGGATGCAAGGTATTCTCAACTCTTTGAAATACCAGGTACGTAAATTTCGGGGACGAAATTTCATAAGGAGGGGAGATTGTAAGACCCCGAATTTTATGAAATAAAAGTATTCAATTTTTCTTATAATTACAATTCAGTAAATGGTTAAATTGATAAAAAGTTAAAGTTATGGGTGAAATGTGAAATTTTTTCAAAATAAACAAGTGATTATAAAATAATCATTGTTGTCGGGGAATATTTGTTTGGTCGTGGAATATTCTTTCTGTCGGGGAATATTCGTACGACGGCGCAGCCATTTGTGGGCCCCATAACAGAATAACTGTCGGATGAAGAAAACGACAAATTTGAGTTTTTACAAATAACGGCGTAGTTGTTACCGTTAACACTGTTGGAATACCCGGTGGTTAAAATATAATAATATGTGTTATTGCACAATATTTTTAAAATTATTAATTCTTACGTAAGAAGCACTACTCAATAATTATTACAGTAATTACTGTTCAATATTTTATTTTATTGATTCAATAATTGCTACGTTGAAATTTTATATTATTGTTGTTTCAATAATTGTCACTGCACCGTATCTCCATTATCATATCAATAATTCATATTATTTGAATAATATTATTAGATAACATTATTGACAATGTCTAGAAAGTTCTGTCTAAGGAGAGGTTTGCTCACCTAATTGCGCACCAATAAGAAAAAATTCTTATTGGAAAGCCCCCTCTTTCCTGAGAACGGCCTGGTTGTCATAAATGTGATTCTGTAATATTATCTGTGAATAATTAATTATTGATTCATATGATAAGGAAATATTTATTTTATGTGGATATAAATGAGGGATATATTTTTGTGGTTAAAAATGAAGGAGTTAATGTTGAGGTGTTTTATCCGTATTTTTGTCGGAACGGAGGTATTGAAAATCAAATTAGAGTTTTTGAGATATTTTTCGAGGGTTATAATTTTTAATCCGACCGTTGGATCGTGGTAATATTTGGATATGTTATACATATATAAGTTGAGTATATGTCCACAAATTTTGAACCGTTAAAAATGAACGTATGATTTATTGTGAATTTTACGAGATAACTGGTTCAGAAATTGTTGAATTTTCGGAGTTTATCATTTTGGTGGAAAAATCTAGAATTGGTGGGCCCCACTTTTGGTTGGTAAAAATGTGGTGAGATTTTTATTCAAATGTGGTGGGTGGGAATAGTAGCAGGTAAATCCATCAGGTTGCAGGTCAAGTCTACTTCGGCGTGCTAACATTTTTCTATAAATAGAGGGCTAAGTTAGAATTGAAAATCACACCAGAATTCATAAGTTTTCTCTCTAGATTATCGAGTCTATTTTGTGAATATTTAGATACTTGGTGAGTTGCTATTCATTAGTGCAAATTTTCTTTAGCGTCATATCCGATATCCAGTCAGAAGTGCTGCTTTTTTGAGGTAAGGGATAGTAAGAGATTTTAAGGGTTGTTATGTTTTTCAGTTCGTACTTTTAACGACCTTCAGAAAATTCTAGAAAAATTTGAAATGATATTTTGATGAGTTTTATTGATTGTGTCCAAAAATAGTGATTTTTGGATGTATAGATTAAGAATTATGAATTTTACGCGAAAAAACTATTTTAAAAGTAACCGCTTATAACTCCTTGTGGTTAACTCCAAAATTGATGAAATTTTTATTGAAAGTATATCTATATAATATCAGTGTACTCTGTGAATTTCGAAATTTTTGGATAAAATTACAATTTATGATAAATGTCTAAATATTCGGCTGTTTTGGCCATTTGAAAAATAGTAAATGAGTTTTAAAAATTCTGAAAAAAATATATGTTCAATATGAGACTATATTCTGCTAAATCCCAGAAAAGAAATATTTTTGGAACTGATTTGGTATTTTTTATGAAAATGGTCTAGTTATGAGTTAATGAATTAAATATGTTATGTGAAGTAAGAAAATTGGAAAATAGAATTTTATGGCTTGAGAATCCTATATGAGGTATATATGCAGATTTTTGATGAGCGTTTTGGTTATTGGTAATAAGATCTTATAAGTTTGGCATTTTAGGATGATTAAATGCATTATTTAGTAAAGTGTAAACATTTAAAATAAATTATTTATAAGATTAAGAAAAATTATTCTTTCAATATCATTATACAGAAATGTTGGTATGAATTTTATTGTGGAATTTTTACATTTTTGAGTCAGGATTACTATTCACGAGTTACTATTCATGAGTTACTATTCACGAAAAAAAATTAATTTCTTTTTGTGACCAAATTATCGTTGATTTATGATTGTTGCTCTTGAAAATAAATGCAGTTGTTGATAATATTATTTTTATTATCATATATAACATTTTTATAACCCTAATGTTCAATTTCTCTTTCACTTGAGTGTAAAGATGGGTAAATTATTGGTATGATCGTGACTGAGGAATATCTTTGGCCTGTAGTGCAAAGATGAATTGTTAACTGGTATGATCATGACCATTGAATTTATAATTGAATATCTTTAGCTTAAGTGTAAAGATGAATTGATTAACATTGTTATAATTATTGTTTATATAAATTCTGAAATTATTATATATTTCTTTGATATATGAATATATTTGGCCTGTAGTGCAAAGATGAATTATTGATGAATATCTTTGGCCCGTAGTGCAAAGATGACTTGTTGTTAAATATCTTTGGCCTGTAGTGCAAAGATGAGTTGTTGATGAATATCTTTGGCTCGTAATGCAAAGATGACTTGTTGATGAATATCTTTGGGTCGTAGTGCAAAGATGAATTTATTAGTATGATTATGAACATGAACTGTGATTTGGTATAACCATGATCTTTGATGTTTCAGGTGATGAAAATTATCTTTGTCCTGGATGAGAAAAGGAATTTAGAACTACAATTACGATTATGAGTTATACATGTGATTGTGGATAGGAATTGTTGATTGATGTTACAGGGATAAAACATTGTTGGTGGATTTTTAACGTGGAGAAGATAATAGACTTTATAGTATATTTGACTCTTCTAATGGATTGCTCGTTCCGCTGTAACTATGGTTGAAAATTTTTATCATCTACCATATGTTCTAAATCTCTGATTTATTACTGATGAAGACTATTGATAATTTATTTATCATTAGTCATGACATTCTTTACTAGGCTAGTTGTGCTCACCCTTCTGTTCATAATTCCTTTCAGGTAATAAGAGTGTAGCTGGGTTGAGCGGGGGTAACAGGAGAATAGAACGGTGGTCATCATTTAGGAGTTATATTTGGTGAATCATCTTGGGTGAAGCGAACCCAACGTTGGAAGGGTGTTTTGCCACTATCATACAAGATGTCTAATGACATACAATCTCGTGTCATCATAAGACAGGATTGTGCTCATCCACTTGCTGAGTATATTTACGAGCACTACCTATATAATCTTGGTGTTTGTTTGAAGTATAATTCTCAATTAGAGACAATAGAGATAGTGATAAGTCAAGAGAAGACTCACCATTGGGAAGAATATGATAGTAATCTTCTCATTTTTCTTTGGGGTATATTGGGTCAACCAAGGATAATTCTATGGCCATATGATATCTATCACAACCTAGAAGCATGGCCTCCTATGTACAAAGGTTTCCTTGAGCACTTCCCAAAGATTCTCATTTCTAAAACAGTTTTTGACTATACCTTTATGTAAGGTGTCACTGTGAGGTGTTGTCCATGGTTGGGACATGAGTCATATTTGGATATATTTGTATCCAAACTCACAGCATATGTGCTGTTGTATTTTGCACGACAATTAATGTAATAAAGGTGTAGTTGTTTTCTGTACCATGTATTTGCTTACTCAGAATAGGTTGGATGGAATGGACCTATTTTGGGGTCGTTACAACTAGCATTTCTACAAACTGCTGCATAGGGTTCGGTGGATCCCCAGCATTACCGTCTGACCCCTCGGGTGTTTGACGACGTCTTCCTCTAGCCATCTATCTATTTAAAATGAACTTAATGTTATTATCTTATAACTTAGTCTATAGAATATATCATTCATAAGAAGAGAACTTAATCATCACATCACATACTTAAATAAAAGCATATTTATTTATAAACATAACACCCAAGGTATTTCATCGTCTTATGGATTAAGCCATTTACATCTCTTTAAACCAACATACTTGGTAAAAACCGAAACCAAGCTTTTTATTCATAGATAAGTGTTCTATACGCTAGTAGTAAAAGTTCATGATAATAAACTAAAAGCCCCGCCTAACGGCATCTTCATGCTCCTCATCCGCTATCTCCAGTACCAGCCCACGGCTTATAACACGTCTAGATCGGTGCTCCTCACGTGAAAAGTGATGCACCCTATGATGGAACCTTCCATGTGCCGACTTAAACGTGTACTTCATCTTGTCTATCTTAACCTTCTTATCTCTCACCTCTCCTTCTAACTCGCCAGTTAGCTTCTCGGCCCTAACATGGTCTCTCCTCTCATTTCCCCAGAATGTGGTGATGATCTGCTTGTCGGTTTGAGGACTCTGTATCCTCGACTCCAACCCAATAATGGTATGTCCCAAGTGGGTCCTGATAGTATCTTTCTCAACCTTAAGCCTATCCGACTTCTAGCCTGCTACTCGCAGCTTGTTAGCCAGATCCCCGTTCCTAATTATTTGGTGGTGCACCAATGTCTCAAGCAATGCTACAGCTTGCTGCTCCCCCTGATACAGCTCCTCCAACTCATGGACCTTATCGTCCAACTTCGTAATCCTATCCATCAACTCTTCCAGTAGACCATCCCCAACAGTTTCCTCGAAGTTCTCCTCGGGCTCCTCTTTCTCTTCAGGATACTCTTTTGGGTCTGACTCAGCTGCTGCCTCAGCTATAGGCTCAGGTACAGCCGTTACCAATTGCTCGCTCACAACGTGAATATCTCTAACTTCCTCTTCTCCTGACATCCTACAATCAAGACAAAGTAACTCGATTAGTATTTTAAAATAAATATTGACTTTGTTTTTAGAAAAAATAGATTTGACACTACACTTAGAAATCTATGTGAGTTCATCTCCTTATCATCTCCACTAACTCTCTCTAAGGTTATAGTCTAAGGTTCTCCACCTAAGGTTTATAACCTACTAGTTTGATACCAACCTGTGACGCTCCCAAATCCGTGTAACATCGATTAAAGGACATGGTGCTCACAGTACAACATACATCATCATCTATCTAAGTAAACTTCAACAATAATAATAATAATATTAACTATTACATACCTATTCAAAATAAAATCCCAAGTCTTTACAACCTTTAGTAAACTGAAACTTAAACTTAGCGTTTATCGCTACATTACATCACATACGGAAGTAAATAAACTTATTACAAAAGTAACTAGCATCAGTTCATCTTAGTCTTTCCCTTGTCCTTGCCCGAGCTCTCAGCCTTCTCATTCTTAACTGAAAGGTTTAAGCAAGAATGACCAGCAAGTATATAAAATAGTTTGAAAGCATATATCAGAAGTAAAAGCATCTGTATGGCTATATCTCAGCAGTTGAAAGGATTATCAAGTGTTAAATAGGAATATCAAGAATAGGAGTTTAAGAATTCTCAATATCATAGTAAGGGGTGTAAGAGACCCTGAACATTACTTTATTTCATCAAAAACCATTAGACGGTTTAGCAATCAACTAGATTGTTAACGATCTCTACAAGTACTCCAGGTGATCAGCCTATTGTACCCTACATTGTGCACAAGTATTAAGTTTACACTACATAAGTATAAATGGGACTATTTGCCCGACATCTATTTGCCCGTTTATTCGGGTTGTTCATCTTAGTAATCATGCGAGACCGCACTAAAGAAGTTTGGATTGGTAAACATTAAATAGCTTCAAATGATTTGAATTATTTAAGCAGTATACTATGTTTGCATCAATAACATCTAGTTGGAACGAAAGCTACAAAGCATACTTGAATATAGTTCATTAAGGGAATAAGAACTTTAAAGCATAGCAGTTGCAATAGGAATTGAATATTCATCAGTAACGTTTCGCAGAACAATTGAAGTTATAGAACTCTACAATAAAGGAGCTTGCACGAATGATTAATTAATCACAAGCTCGAACTTACCCTCGCTGCAATCAACTGAATAAGAGTTGAATAAATTCATAATGAAAAATAGGGTAAGAAACTTGCCTGGCAAGCCTGCTACAATTAACGCTAGCAATTAACCTTCACGTAACCTAATCATGTGAGTCACGTTAAGCCATTAGGTTCTCAAATCCTAATTTGAAAGAAAATGATTTCCTTTTAATTAACTTCGGTTATTAACTAACACATTTTCGACTACCATACAATTCAAACACATAAACATATTGCATCTTATAGGTCCAGGGGTTAACTATTGAAATTCGGGGGAAAAAAATAAAGTTTCTAAAATTTTTTCGGCCCGACCCGACTTGACCCGGATGACCCGGACAGACCCGGACCGGCGCAGCTGCGCCGACTTATGCCCTATGAGCTGCGCAGCTGCGCTGCACTTGATGCCCAGAAAATTTCGGCATCTTGAGCTGCCTACTTTGCAATTTAATTTCGAACAATCCATACATGTTATGATCATGAAACTTGGACACAATACACTCCATATAACATAGTATTTTATAAAAATATTACATCCCAAAAATTAACATGCTAAGACCACAAACCAGCTGCCTTGAAAAGCATGCCAGCACTGGTTCAATACTTAGAAATTTTTTGGAAATTTCTAGAATTCTGCATATTTTTATTTACAACATGCATGCTTACGATTTTCATAACTTGCTCAATTTAACTCCTTTTCTTATGAAATTTGGACAGGTTGTACCTCATAGAGCATACTATTTTATAAAATTATTACATACACTAATCGGGTCATATAAACCATGATTTCGAGGCTCCAAAAAACTCGAAAAGTCACAGATTTTAGATTCAACCAACTTTGACAAATTCATGATTTTGATTCTAGCATGCATGGATTCGATTCCTGCTATCCAGATCCCATCTACTAACATATATGAACATGGTACAACAAACAAACTCACTAAATTACCTAGATTTGAATAAATTAGCAACTAAGAGGCACATTATCAAATATATAGCATGCATATACAAATTCAATGATTCTTAATGTAATTGAAACATGTTAAACCAAAACTTTTGTTCTTAATCATACATATATCATCCATTAACCGTAGCATGGCAATCATAAACCAAAACAAACCATCTACTAAGTTTATATATGCATTTTCTAGCTATTTTCCTTGAAAACATATAAAGGTTCATGAGTTGCTTACTTGATGCGAATTTCTTCTTGTTTAGCTTCTGAAAATCCTCCTCACTTGCTTGTTTTGACTCCCCAAAACTCCAGAATGCTACCACACTATCTATTACTCTCAATTTCTCTCCATGTTTACTCACTTAGTGGAATTTTCTTAAAAGAAAAGAATGTTTGAGTGGTGTGTATATATATATAGCTTGATAGAGTCTTTTGATTCCCATAACCACCAGCTCCAAATATCAGTTACCAACATTACTTAGCAATACAATAATTTAGTTAATTAATAGGAAGAATGTGGGAGTTAGAGAAAATGAAAGGATTTTGGTTTTAAGGAGTAAAATGAAGTACTCCCTCCTTACCTATTATGTAATATACGTATACTCCCTCCCTTGTCCCAATTCATGAGTCACAAGGGTCCCACCAGCTGTTGACTTGTTTAAATAAAAATATTATAATAATCAATTAATTAATTACTTTGACCATTTTGCCCTTCGTAGCCAAACCATGCGAAACTTATATCAATTCTTACTAAAGTCGACGTTCCGGATGTCATGGGACTATCTGTTTAGTCAAATTCACCTCCAAAATTCGTAGTTGACTTTTTTCTCAAAAAAGTTAACCGGTTAACTTTGACCAAAAAGTCAACCGTAACACTTTTTCATGGCTACAGTCTATCCTGACTAATTTCGACGTTCCGGACTCGAATACACAGTCCGCGTCTCTAAATTCCGCTCCGAACTCCAGCTCATGATTTAATACCATCCCACATAATAAATAGAACTAATTCCCTATTTAATCAATTTAAATAGTTAAATAAAACTAAACCAACCATTTAAATACATCTCATCACATATCTTAAAATAACACATATATGTATAATACATATACATCTAATAAATGAAATCACACAAGGGTTTCACGTAAGTTCGTTTGTTGATAATTATAAAAATACATAGAAAATCTCGGATATTACATAACTCATTATACCCAAAGAGGTCTGAATTTCACAAGATCTGTCCATAATTGCTCAAAACCTACGAAATTTGTTCTTCAAATTTTCTTTCCATTTCATTTTCTTTCTTGAATCCTCTTGTTTGATTCTTGATAATCCTAGATTAAACAAATGCAAGCAAGATTAAGCATGATCTACTACCCTAGATCTTATAAAAACATAAATCTACCCAAAAAATCAAAGATTAAACAAGGGTTTAGAAGTTACATTCTTCTAGTTTTTTCTTCTTCTTTTTCCATGGCTTCTTCTTCTTCTTCTTCTAGTTCCTCTATTTCTCTCTATCTCTCTCAATTTCTCTATTTCTCTCTTCCACCAAGACTTTTGCTCTAAAAGAAAAAACTATAGGATTTCTTCTTGCGTAACTCCTCATTTGGGTAATAGTTATGTAATTAATTAATATAATACTAACCTCCACTAATAATATACGACTTATGTTACAAAACTCCTACATGCATGACCAATATCACATTAAGCCATCTTAGTAGCATAACGCCACTTTTCCATCATTACTTAAGCAACCCAATGGTTAAGCTATTCATTATATACCATTATTACTTTACTATGATATATAACATATTTCTAATGTCACACTTAAATAATTACTTATTTTAGTAATAAACTCAATTAAACCTTACTAATTATAATTCTTATTTAACTAAAATAATTGTAATTTTATTTAATCCATTACAAATCTTCTAATTTAATTATTTAATTAAAATAGAATATTTCCATAACATTAAAGTAATAAAATACACATCAATTGAAGAATTATTTAACATACACTTAATTAATAAAATCACACTTAAATAATTTAAAGTTATTTTATTAGTAAAATCAATTAAACTTTAATAATAAAATGCACAACAATTATAAAATTATCTATCAAATTATAACGCCTAATTAAATTAAGCCATAACAATCAACAATAAATATTTTTTATTTAATAAATAAATCAACTAAAATATTTATCTAACTCAAATAAATATTTTAATTAATTATAAAAATCACATTCGTTACAATAGGAAAGCGCTAGCATACCATTTCTGACGAAATATACATGCAAATGATTTAGAAGCATACTTGTTTTGAAAATAAGGATTTCTAAACCAAGCTTCTCACTTCCACCATTACTTCACATGTTTTACTATTTAAATAATTATAATTTATAAAATTGTACTATTATAATATATTATAATAATATATCTGAATGAATATTTTATCAGAGAACATAACTATGGTTATATAGAAAAATATGTCAAACTTTCAACAAATATCTCATACTAAAATTCCTCTATTTATATAAAATTAAACAAATATTTACTTATCCTATTTATCAACAATTTTTATTTAATTCATCAATTATTTATAACTCTTCAATCTTTCAATAATTATTTCTAATTAATATTATAGAAACACAATATTGACAACCAAATTGTTTCCAAGAAAGAGGGGGCTTTTCGATAAGAAGTTCCCCTTATTGGTGCGCAATTATAAAACCTAACCCCTTTCCTCGATAGAACTTTCTAGACCTTGTCAATAATGCTATCTAATAATATCATTTCAATAATATGGGTGACAATTATTGATTTAATAATGAGAAATACTATTCAGTTGTTACTGTGACAATTATTAAATCAATAATATAAAATAATATTTAATTGTCACTATAGCAATTATTGCATCAATAATATGAAAGTCTGTGCAATTTTTACTGTAGCAATTATTGAGTTAAACATTGAGTGACTTCTTACGTAAGTATCAATAATCAGAGATACTATGCACTACCGTGTGTTACTGTGCAATATTGCGTACCACAATGGAACAACGCGTATTACTATACTTTTATCACCGAGTATTTCTATAGTTTAACGATAAAAGTTTTGTCGTTATTTTTATAAAAAGATTATTTTTGTCGCTTTCTATATCTGACAGTTATTCCGTTGCGGGGTCCACCAATGATTACGCCGTCGTATGAATATTTCTCGATAAAAAGAATATTCTCCGATCAAACGAATATTCCCCGACACAACGAATATTTTATATCAACTTACTTACTTTGTAAAATTTGTACATATTACCCTTAACTTTAATATTTTATCAATTTAACCATTTACTGAATAGAACAATAATTATAAGAAAATTGAATACTTTTATTTCATAAAACTTGGGGTCTTACAACTGATCATATTGAAGCCCAAACTTGGGTAAAGGAGATGGAGAAGGTTTTTATTATTGCTAGAGTAGAAGAGGAGCAAAAGACAGCTTTTGCTACCTATTTGATGAAGGGTAAAGATAATTATTAGTGGGAAACAAGCCAGGCTAGAGCTGGGACAGCAGTAGTAACATGGACAAGATTTAAGGAGTTATTTTTTGAAAATTACTTTTCGCCAAATATGCAAGCAAGAATGGAGGTAAAATTTCTGGAGTTGAAGCAAGAGAATATGTCTGTTTTAGAATACGTTGCTAAATTCAACAAACTAGCAAAATTTGCTCTACATCAGGTGGATATAAAGGCAGGAAAGGCGTGAAGGTTTGAGAATGGACTGAAATCAGGGATATTCAACAAAGTAGCTGTGTTGCAGATTAATACATTTGCGACCCTGTTAGAGAAAGTGATCATGGCTGACGGAGGAAGTGAAGCTGCATCGAAGTATCATCAGGAGAAGAAGAAAAAGACGATTGAAGGAGGTAGTGATGGAGGAAGTAACCCCAATAAGCGGAAGTGGAATGATAACACCCAATCAGGAAATAAGTCAAGAGAGAGTAGGAAGAAAGGTGATCTGTGTGCGGTTTATGGGAAGAACCATCAAGGAGTTTGTTTAAAGGAAAAGGAGAATGTTTTAACTGTGGCCAAGAGGGACACATTTCTCCCAATTGTTCCAGTCTAAAGAAGATACAAGGTTGTTTTTTTATGGATTGTTATACCATCAGATACGGAACTGCCCAAAGAAAAATGCGAATAAGGGAAGCAACAACAAAGGAACCAGCAGCAAAACACTGACGATCAAAGGACCTGCTCAGCTGGGAAGACCAATGGCACACACTTTTAAAACGACGGTTCAAGATGAAGTGGCTGCAAAGGAGGTGGTGACAGGTAAAGATTTTACTTAGTACTATAATTGTGCACATATTATTAGGTAGATATCACTGTGAGGTGTTTCCATTTACGGATCTGAGTCACAGGTGGATATATTAGTTGCAGGTTGGTACCGAGTATATAGAAATGAAGGAATTGATGATACAACTTTAAAAGATATTTAAACGTAAGTATGATCAGGTGGTCTATGATAAACCTTGGAAGTTTTAAGGTAAACTAAAAGAAAGAATAAGTTGCAAAATTTATTAAATGAATATTAGTGTGCATTGATACCTAAATAAACATGTAAATATTAGATATGCTAAGTCAAATGAGACTTGAGTTAAGTATTTTTCACCTGGAATTGGGATCAAAAAGAATTTATGAAGTAATATACATAATTTGAATGTAAGGAAATAATGATTTTGGGGACGGAATCCTTATAAGGAGGGGAGAATGTAAGGACCCTAAATTTTAAACAATTCTATTTTTATGAATTTTTTTTATTTAATATCAGTATTGATTATCATTATTATGATGAACATGTGTAATATGAACGTAGCAAGATAGTCAAACTATTTATTGACTAAGAAATATGAATGAAGTTATGGGGAACAACGGATGAAAACCCTAACCCTAATAATGGATAGGGCTTTAATTTATTGATACATTTATTATAATTGTATCTATGATTATGTGTTTGTACAGTATGAGATTAATGATTAAATGTTTATCAGATAAGGTATAACCTTAGTAAATCCTAATGTTAGATTAGTAACCCTAACAATTAGTTAGGAAACCCCAACGATCAGTTAGGAACCTTAATTCTATTTTTGAAAACCCTAATTTCCTAATTAGGAACCCTAAACCCTAATTAGCAATCCCTAATGCTAAGTATTAATCCCTAAGGGTTAAGATTAAAGAGAATCATGTCAAATGACCAAACAACCTTTAAAGTTATGTGTAAGATCCCGAATTTTATAAAATGAAAATATTCAATTTTCTTATAATTATTATTCTATTCAGTAAATGGTTAAATTGATAAAAGGTTAGAGTTAAGGGTGATATGAGTAAGCACGTTGTCATAAAATATTCGTTTAGTCGGAGAATATTCTTTTTATTGGAGAATATCCGTACGATGACACAATTATTACTGGACCCCACAACGGAATAACTGTCAGATATAGAAAGCAATAGAAATAACCTTTTTATAAAAATAACGGCAAAAACTTTTACCGTTAACTATTGAAATACCAGTGATAAAAAAATAGTAATACACATTGTTGCACAGTAGCACACGGTATTGCAAAGTATCTCTGATTATTGATGCTTACGTATGAAGTCACTCGGTTCATTTAATAATTGCCAAAGTAGTTGTTGCATAGTATCTCATATTATTAATTCAATTATTATCACAGTATCATCTGCACAATATTTTATATTATTAAATCAATAATTGAGACAACACATTTATTCATATTATTATTTGCATTATTGATAATGTCTAGAAAGTTCTGTCGAGGAAAGGGGTTAAGTTATTTAATTGCGCGCCAATAAGGAGAAATCCTTATTGAAAAGCCCCATCTTTCCTCGGAATGATCTGATTGTCAATATTGTGAGTTATAATATTAATGATGAATAATTTTTAAAAGATTAAAAATGTGTTTATTGAAGATAAGTGATTTATGATAAATATTTATTCAATTTTGGATATAAATAGAGGTGTTTGTTATGAGGCGTTTGTTGTAAGTTTGACTTTTTATTCCATGGGGAGATGTACTAATTTTTAGGACCATCGATTGTGGTTTTAATAGTAAATCAATATGGACCGTCAGTTGTGGTTTTAATAGTAAATCAATATGGATCGTCGATTGTGGTTTTAATAGTAAATCAATATGGACTGTCGGTTGAGGTTTTAATAGTAAATCAATATGGACCGTCTATTTTAATAGTAAATCAATCTGGACCGTTTGTGAATTAATTACTATTTAGTCCATTCTCCTATAAATAGAAGCTCATTCCTTCATTATTTCTTATGAATTCACTTAAACTATATAGAGAAAAAAATATAGAAAGAATAAAAGAGAAAGAAGAAGAGTATTCTGCTACTACACTATTGCAGTATTCAATCTCCTTCTAAGATAAATGATATTATTTTTCGTATTAGTAAGGAATATTACTTTTCGTATTCGTAAGTGATATTATTTTTCGTATTGGTAAGGGATATTACTTTTCGTATTCGTAAGGGATATTACTTTTTGTATTCGTAAGGGATGTTATTTTTCGTATTTATAAAGGGTATTATGTATTTCATAATCGTACGTAATATCATACTCGTAAGGGTTGCCATTCTATTTCTTATTAATCTGCGGGAATAACATGTCTACGCGGATTACCGCATGCATGGTGAATAACCCTTCGTATTCATTCTTTAAAAATCTACGGGAATAAGCTGTCTACGCGGATTACCGCATGCATTGTGATAACCCTTCCTATTCATTCTTTATAAATCTGCGGGAGTAACCTGTCTACGCGGATTACCGCATGCATGGTGAATAATCCTTTGTATTCATTCTTATTTAAATTGTGGAAATGATCCGTCTATGCGGATTACCGCATGACGGGTGAAAATCCCTTTGTTGTTTCATATATTCTTTCATACTTGTATGAGATATCATTTATTTTGTACTCATCATGGAATATCGTTTTCTTTCGTATTCTCCTTTTATGGGTATTATTCATACCGGAGTACTATTTATCCGGGGTACTATTCATTCAGGGTACTTTTTATGACGGGATACTATTCATTCGGGTTACTTTACTTGACGAGATACTATTCATTCAGGTACTATCCACGGGGTACTATTTACAACAAAATTGATTTCTTTTCTGTCCATATTATCTTTGCTATAAGAATTTTATTCTTAAATTTGAATCCACGTTTTGGTCATCATGTTGACCATTTGGACATTTTTAAATTATGAATAAATTGAATTATAAATATTTAATATTTATCCTTGATCTCACTTGATTGATTCTTTATATCATTGTCATCATCCTCATGTTTATATTGTGCTGAAGGTTATATTTGAACCGTAGTGCAAAGATGAACTATTGATTAGTATGATTATGACCCGAAACTTTGTATTGGTATAATCATGACCTTTAATGTTACACATAAAAACTTGTGATGAATGTTCTCTTTGGCCTGTAGTGTAAAGAAGAACTGTTGATTGATATCTTTGGTCGTAGGGCAAAGATGAACTGTTGATTGATAGCTTTGACCCATAGTGCAAAGATGGATAGGTGTATAACATGATCATGACCACTGATGATACAAATAAACATCTTTGTCCTGTAGTGCAACGATAGACTATTATTTGGAAGGATCATGACCATTGGTTTTACAGTTGAATGTCTTTGGCCGTAGTGCATATGACAACCCGAGAATTTAGACAATTTAATAAAATCTTAAAAGATCGAATAAAGGTTAAATAATAGACATAAACATAAAAAAAGTGTATGGATTTGACATTTCTGAGAAGGATTTTTGAGAATTTAAAAATTTTAAGTGGAGACTTATATGGTTAAGTGTATGAGTGTATATGAATCTGTATATACTAAATATATGTGTATAGTATGTGGTTAAGGGTCAAGGGTTGATAAAATAATTATATCAGTGACAAACCCTAAGGATATATTAAGAACATCAATGTACAGTTAGAAAATTCTAACGATTTGAAAGAAACCCTAATACCGGCTCTGGAAATCCTAATTTTAGTTCTGGGAATTTGAAACCCTAACTGGGAATATTAAAATCCTAATTTTCAAGCCTTAATGTTGGAAACCTAAATCCTAATTAGCAAGCGCTAAAGTAATTAGGAAATCCTACTTTTAAATTAGAAAGTTTAATTTTCTATTTAAAACCCTAATTGAAAATCATAGAAATTAATTTGTAAACCCTAAGGGTCAAACCCTAAGGGTTAATCCCTAAGGGTTGTGGTAAAATGACAAGGAAGCCATTAAAATGGTAAGCAAAATGTCCAAAATACCCTTTTTGCAATTTTGTTATAAAGTGTGAAGATCTTACCATGATCTTGGTTGTTCAGCAACTAAATATCTCCCATATGATTTAAATCAATACATATCGGCCAATTCGTGACAGCTAAATCAACCAAATACATTGCATCAAGATATATATATATATATATATATATATATATATATATATATATATTAAGGAGAGAGAAAGTTCTTAAACTAAAGTCAATTGCTATCCAACACTCAACCTAGACTCTCTCTCTCTCTCTCTAAACCCACGAATTTGATAAGTGGACCAGTCCCAAATCAAGGCCCTAGATTACCAAGAACAGATCATAAAGATCAGATTTAATGTGTTAAGCATAAAGAGGTATAAATCCTAAAGTTGCTAAATCTTGTGATTTTTGTTAGAGGTTGTTGTTTAGAAGAGTGTTTAAGTATGTTAAATAGTGATCCAAGATGTTATATCAAGGATCCATAACATCTAGATGCAAGAAAATAGGATTTTTAGAACTGACCAAGAAGCCTAAATTTTTTGTCTGACAGCCCAATGTCAGGGCTTGTAGATCTGTGTGTCTTAGATGTTATGTATGTTTGATGTTTTAGTTTTGTTCTCTGCCATAAGGAGAGTAGATTGGAAGTGGAATCAAGTCCATTCCATGTCTAGATCTTGAGATAGTGATTGTCAAACATGGTTGACCGAGCACGAAAACTGAATTTCTAGGCAACCCAGAAACCTTTGACAGTGAGTTTGCAGGGCCTTGATCTTGTTGTTGTTAATGAGTTAGGCCATGTTAGTGTTATAGTTGTGTAGAATGACATATGGACTATCAATCCATGCCTATAGAACACTTAGATATTGCATAGAATCATAGATAATGGTGGTCAAAGTAGGGTTGACCAATCTGCCGGATTAAGATTCTGGAAAACCCAGAAATCTTCAAGTCAATTTTTTTGGCAACGTTTGACTGGCTTAAATCTTGAGGTTGTCTTGTTGTTAGGTTGACCTGATGTTATGTTGTTGTTCCTTGACATAAGGACTATAAGATTGAACCTTTAGATCATACAAACAAGACCCAGAATTAAAGTTACAGAGCATCAAAAGTGGTACCTTGCAACTGTTCTTCATTTCTGGGTAACCAAAAAATGAAAAACAGCTCTGACATGATCTTTGTGACCTTATATCTTCATTAGGTGTTGTTAAATGGCCCTGAAATTGATTTGTGTATGTAGTTTTACATAGATACTACATCCTTAACTCTTTAGAATGCCCATAAACTTAAAGGTCGTGATTTGGTGAGTGGTCAAACTAGGTCACTTGAACACTGACATGAATGTTCTTGAGGGACTTAAGAACACCTATAGCGACAGTTTTATCGCTATAGACACATTTAGCGATAGATTAATTATAAAATGAATTATTTTATTAAATAATTAGAATAAATTGATTATTAATTATGAAAAATACATAATTAATTTTTAAAAATTATTTTAAGTCACAAAAATGGATTTTTAATAATTATGAATACATTTTATTAATATTTTAATATTTTTAAATATTAAGGATATTTAATTTATTTAATTAATATATTAAATAAATTATTTAAAAATAGTTTTAATACTTTAAAAATTATTTGAAATTATATTAAAGTGTTAGAAAATATTTTAATTTATTTTTAATGACTTTAAATATTTTGTGATAAATTTCATTAATAAATTAATATTAATGATAATTGATTTATTTAATAAATATATTAAATAAATTATGGAAAAATTGGTTTAATGCTTTAAAAATTATATAAAAATAATTTAAGGGTTATAAAAATATTTGAAGTTATAAAATATAACTTTTGATATTTTGTCATGAAATACATTAATATTTTAATATTAATGGTAATTAGTTAATAATGGTTTTAATTATTTTAAAATAATTTAAATGTAATTTTAAGGTATTAAAAATACTTTGAAATATTATAAATAACTTATAATATTATGTTGTGTTGTTGACACTCAAAATTTTTTGCACACCTGTTACTGACATTGCAGGAGGGCAGATTCGTCTTTCAGAGATAACCTTGGAAGAAAGCTCACATCCAGTCTAGATGCTACCGAAAGTTCAGTCTCAACCCCGGAACACACACTTGGAGTAACAGTTCCAACCTTGGCGATAACCCCGAGGCCTGCAGTTTTAATACCGAAAATTCCACCGGAGAAGACCGATTCATCCCGGAGATAACCCCGAGATATTCAGTCTCAGTCCCAATTATGGGAATAACAGATTCCAACCTTGGAGATAACCCCAAGGAAGGCAGTTGCAGTTCTAGTTCCGGAGATAACCCCAAAAATGCTTGTTTCAAATGTATGCAATTAGCTTTAACCTCGGTGCTTACACCGAGGCACTCAGTACAAGACCCGACAATAACACCGGGAAGATAGGCACACCTCAGAGATGACACTTAGGACATTCAACACTTGCAGCAGTCCAATCTCAAAGATAACCCTGAGCAACGTCTACTTTATTAGCCCAAACTGGAGATAACCCGGAGAGGGGAAAAGTCACCATCTTGCCACCCTGACGCCACATCACGCCGTCTCAACATTTATGACATATATTTCTACACAGTAATATCCCACAAAAGCTAAGGAAAACCAATCCCGAGTGACTATTACGTAGGGTAACGGATAAAATTTGAAGCTTGAAGACCGGAGGGCATCGTCCAATTTTCATTGCTTCTTACAACCTCTAATCCCATTCATTGCTTAACTCTCGACAATGGCGATCTTAAATAGGTCTTACATACCTCAGTCGGATGCCCAGATTGTAATTTTGAAAGTTTGAGCGGACATCACGTTCCATGCGTGCACGTACTTCGACACGACGGGACCCGTAAAGCCTGGGGCACCCCGGGCAGCCGCAGGTACACCTGCACCTGTGGCTCCCCCCTCTATAAATAGAGGGCTTGAGGTGGCCGTTTTGCAAGAGAAAAAGGCGAGGAAGCCCTGTTCAATTTGCTTTGTACACACCCTAAACTGAGTGCTTTCCCATTTTAAACACTTGTAAGCTCATATATAGCTACTTTTTACCGGCGGGAGCCGAGTGTTCATCCATTTCAAGTTATTGAATTCTTCTTTGGCAGCCCACTGCAAGCCTTCTTACACACTTTAAAGCCCTTCTCTTCATCTTTGCACACACTATTCTTCATGTTGAGAGTCGTGTTACGTGTGTAGGCCTGGACTTCAGTCCGTGGTTTCATTTCAGTTTGTGTATATATATATATATATATATATATATATATATATATATATATATATATATATATATATAAACTGTGTGTCGAACTCTGTTCGATGAGCCTAGACTTATATTTGGTGCGTTTAAATGCTTTCAAATATATATACTTATATATATGAACTGTTTGTCGAACTCTGTTCGATAAGCCTGGATTTTACATCCGGTGCATTTACTGCTTTAATATATATATATATATATATATATATATATATATATATATATATATATATATATATATACTTATATATATTAATTGTTGTTGGACTTTGTCCGATGAGCCGGGATTTTATATCCGGTGCGTTTACACGCTATATATATATATATATATATATATATATATATATATATATATATATATATATATATATATATATATATATATATATATATATATATATATATATATATATATATATATATACTTTTCATCCAGCCAGGAGTTTACTTCATGGCGGTTGACCGTTTATACAGCTTTCTGTACATTTCATCCCGCCTGGAGTTTCCTCCATGGTCGTTGATCGCTTTTACAGCTTTATTTATATTTCTGATTCCCCATGGAGGTGCTTCATGGTGGTCGATCATGTCTGTATATATATATTTACAGCTTTTACATATATACCTGTTTATTGCGTTTATATTAATTGCGACATCATGTGAACCTAGGAATCATTTGATCACAGATTCAGTCCACTGAATCTAGATTTGGTTCCCGTGATGGACCTTCTCAGCTATAAGCAACTTGTAAATTTATTCCTAGTGTTCAGATTTCGTCCGATGGTTTTCATACCCGTAAGGAATTCGGCACTGCTTTGTATATTATTTTCTTAAAAGATGTTTCGCATCTCAAAGATAAAAGCAATCAAGCCGAACATTGAATAAAATGGAAGTATCAAAGGCCTCAATTACTATTGAGCACAGGTTTTAAAAAACCTCTTTCAAAACATCACTGCTATATCTTGTCAAAACTTAATTTTTATACAAATTCAAACCCTATGTATATATGTAAGATCCCAAAATTTATGAATAAAGATTTAATTTTCTCGAAATATTTTTTTAGGTATTCTAGTGTGGATTTGATATAATATTATGGTTGTGGGTAGTATTTATAAATTTTGCAAAGTAAGCAAGTGGTTATAAAATATTTGATTGGTCAAGGAATATTCTTTTTATCGGGGAATATCCGTACGACGACATAATCATTGGTGGACCCCACAACGAAATTATTGTCAGAATAAGAAAACGATAGAATTATCTTTTTATGAAAATAGCAGTAGAAGTTTTAGCGTTAACTGTTGAACTACCCGGTAATAAAAGTACAGTAATACGCGTGGTTGCATAGTAGCACACGATATTGATTATTGGTGCTTACGTGAGAAGTCACTCAGTTTTAGTCAATAATTGTTACAATAATTACTGTTTAATATTTTATTTTATTGGTTCAATAATTGCTACGTTGATATTTTATATTATTATTGTTTCAATAATTAACATTTCATAGTATTTTCCATTATCAAATCATTAATTCATATTATTTAAATAATGTTATTAAATAGCATTCTTGGCAATGTCTAGAAAGTTCTGTCAAGGAGAGGTTTGGTCACCTAATTGCGCGCCAGTAAGGAGAAATTCTTATCGAAAAACTCCCTCTTTCCTGGGAACGGCCTGGTTGTCATTATTGTGATTCTGTAATATTATTTGTGAATAATTATTTATTGATTTATATGATAAGAAAATATTTATTAGATGCAGATATAAATGATGGATTTATTTATTTTATGTGGATATAAATGAAGGAATTAATGTTGAGGTATTTTATCAGTATTTTGTCAGATTGGAGGTATTAAAAAAAATCAAATCGGTGTTCTTAAAGCTCTATTGCGTGAGTTATAATTTTAATCCGACCGTTGGATCGTTGTGATTTTTGGATATGTTATACATATATAAGTTGAGTATATGTCTACAAATTTTGAACCGTTAAAAATTAACGTATGATTTGTTATGAATTTTATGAGGTATTAAAAATCGTCCGTTTGTGGATTTCGGATATTTTCTGTTTAGAATTTAGAAAAACTTAAAGCTACAATGTTGTAGAGAATTACAGAAAATTAATATTTTTCTGATAAAAGGGCTATTTTATTTGAATTATTGAAGTTTCGGAAAATAAAATATTTTTATTATGGTTGGGACCCACTTTTGGTTGGTGTAGAAAATATGTGCTTATTTTGGGTGGGCCCCACTGTGGTGGCTGAAGTTTTTTTTCAAAAGTGGCATGCGTAGAAGATTAAAAAAATTATAATATTATTTTATTATTTTAGTCTCCTATGACATTCTAGCATTTTTCTATAAATATGCGCTTAAGTTAGAATTAAAAATCACACCAGAAACAAGTTTTCTTTCTCTTTATATTATCGAGCGTATTTTTGTGAGTATTTAGATACTTTAAAAGTTGCTATTTAGTGCAAGTTTTCTTCGGCTTTATATCCGATATTCCGATCAGAATTACTGTTATTTTGAGGTAAGGGATGTTATTTTTATTCAATATTCCCTTGAAATAATATTTTCTTCCATACTCTATAGTATGTAAGTAATATTATTTCGTTTTAGATTTCAAATTTTATACTCGTTTTGTTAAAATTTTGGCTTCTATACTCCATAAAATTAGTAGAATATCCTTGATATTTGCGCTTCATCCAATATCTTTTCATGGAAATATTATTCTGAGCATTCTTGATAAGATTTAACTTTTTCATGCCGAAGTACTATTCACGGGGTTACTATTTCTGAAGTACTATTCACGGGGTACTATTCACTCGAGTACTATTCACCAGGAGTACTATTCATGATAAAAATTGATTCATTTCGGTCTAAATTATTTTTGGTACAATATTATTCTTGAATTTTACTCCACAACATTATTGATTTCTGGATAAATTAAATTATAAATCTTTAAAAATTTATCTTTGAACTTGTTTTATTGAATTCTTATATCATTGTCATCATCCTCATGTTTATATTATGTTGAAAGTCATCTGTGGCCTGTAGTGCATAGATGGACTTGATATGATTATGACCAGGGATTATTCAGTATAATCATGACCGTAATGTTACAAATGATGTGGTAAAAGTCCTCATTGGCCCGTAGTACATTAATTGACAGTTGTTGGCATGATCATGACCATTGATGAATACATGAATATCCTTGGCCCGTAGTGCATGGATAATTTGTGGACGTGATACTAATGAATATCCTTGGCCGTAGAGCAGGGATGATGTGGATTATTTATTAAGTTGAGTCTCAGCGATAAAAGTGATGAAAAACTTTTTAAATCATAAAAGATAGTAGATTTTATTCTCTACTTGACTCTTCTAATGAATTGCTTGTTCCGTTGCAGTTAAACTTGATGTTTGTTATATTTTATCAGTTTAACACTGTTAAAGGCTAATGATAAATTATACTGCATTATCTTTGTCATAATATTTCTTACTGGGCTAGTTGAGCTCACCCTTTTGCTTTCATTGTTCTATTCAGAAAATGAGAACGTAGCCGGGACTAGTCGGGGAACAGAGTGACGGTCCAGATGATAGCATTAGTAGTCCTCACTATTCTATGAAATATGGTGATAATAAATGTATTGAGGACTCCATTTGTGTTTGAATATTGTCTAGATGACAATATTCGTATTAAAACTCACAGTTTATGTTTTGTCGTATGTTACACGACAATTGTATTACTAAGTTGTATTTGAATTTTGTACCATGTATTTGGCGACTTAAGATAGGTGATGTATACCTGTTTTGGGGGCGTCACAGTTGGTATCAAAGATTAGGGATATGATCCCTGGCTAAGATGTGAGGCTAGAACTAGGAGGGGAGTGACGGGTAATTTCTTCGCTAGTATAACCTACCTAAGTTTATTTGTTATTTAATTGGTCGGTCAGAATATAGAGATAATATGTGGCATGTCAATTAACCCTTGTTTTGAGACAGTGTTTGAAAATGACATCCGAGAATGTTGAGAATAGCAATGGAGCACATGGGACCATTGAGTCACCAACGATCAATATCCAGGATAATGTGCATCAGGAAGGTAATAATCCTCGTGTAAATAACAACACTAATCAAATGGCGAACGATGGTACGTTTAGGAGCTTTTTAGAATTCATGCAACACCAAACGAGAGAGACTCATGTTCATAATGTAGGCGAAAACACTGGCAACCCACTGTTGGTCACCGCTAAGCAGTTTAAGGAGCTGGGACCACCGGAGTTTTTGGGAAAGCCAGAACCACTTTAAGGCAAAGACATGGATAAAGAAGATCACCAAGATATTTAATGTCTTGGAATTCTTAGAGGAGCAAAAGGTTCCATTCGCCACCTTTATGTTGCGTGAAGAAGCAGATCATTGGTGGGAATATATAAAACGTACCCAGCCTGACGCACTCAAGATGTCTTGGGAGAAGTTCTAAGAATTGTTTAACGACAAGTACTTTTCTGAAAGTATTTGTCACATGAAGGAGGTGGAATTCATCAAGTTGGAGTAAAACAATATGACCGTGTCGCAGTTATCCCGATTTGTATCCCATTTGGTAGATAATGAGGAGCGAATGACACGAATGTTTCTAAGAGGTTTGAAACCCGAGATACATTAATACCTCATTTCTCACAAACTTTATTTATATTCAGATGTTGTGAATAGGGCTCAGTTATTGGAGCGTGATAACGAGTCAACCCAACCAAGAGAAAGCAGCCGACAAATTGATAATACCAATGGTAGGAGTCATCGAAGCAGTGAAAACAAACGTGGAGGGAATCAATATGCCAGAAATGGTAACCACTTCGGTGGTAATCATGGTCAGGGTAATAGGAAAGGTGAGCTAAGTGAGAACAACTTCAAGAAGAGAAGGTTCAATAATGATGGAAAGACAGCAGCACCCGTTTCCAAGGAAGAAGAACAACCACCAGTCGTACGTTTCAAATGTGGACAGGAGGGACACATCCGTCCAAACTGTACGCAACAACCCAAAGCATGTTTCAATTGCGGAAGAGAAGGTCACTTAGCTCGATTTTGTCGTGTAGTGAAATCAAGTCTAGCTGGGATGGTGACGCCAAAGGATGTCTCTGACAAGTCAAAGTCGGTAGTTTAAGTGAGAGCGTTTGTCAAGGAACCCGAATGAAGCTATCACGGGTAAGTTAATCATAAACTCTTGTGAAGTTATACCTTATTCGATATCGGTTCTACCATTCTTTTATTTCTCCTACTTGCGCTCAACGTTTAAATTTGACCCCAATACAAAACCCATTTCTAAAATCCTCAAATATTTCTTCACCCAAAATGAATGTAACATGCGCCAAAGATATTGGCTCGAGGTGTTGAAGATTACGACTATACCATTCAATATCATCGTAGAAGAGCGAACGTCGTAGCTGACGCGTTGTGTAGAAGATCATTTGCAGTTACGTGTGCGACGTTGTTAACACAAAGACCCATTTCTTACGACTTACTCTAGAGACCTACGTGATGATGTTAAATATATGATTAGAACCAACTTTAATTGATAAAGTTAAAGCCGCTTGGGCAACAGACTCAGAGCTGATGAATGTGAAGAAGAAGATTCACAAGGGCATTATTCTAGAAGCAAGAATTGACGAAGAGACGAAATCTTAACCATTTATTTAATTATTCTATTTGAAATCCTCGATCGTGTAGGAACTGTGGCCTATAGACTCTTTTTAACACCAACTATGTCGCGTGTTCATAACATTTTTTTCGTATCGATGTTACGTAAATATATGGACGACCCAAGCCACATTATTGAATTAGAACCAGACGAGATAACGGAAGATTTAACGTATAAAGAGATATTTGTTAAAATCTTAGATATGAAGAAACATATTTTACACTCAAATGTTATACCTCAAGAGTTAGAATATGATGAGGTATCCTCATCTGTTCGACATACCAGGTACGTACGTAAATTTCGAGGGTAAAATTTCATAAGGAGGGGAGATTGTAAGGCCCCAAAATTTATGAATAAAGATTTAATTTTCTCGAATTTTTTTTTTAGGAATTATGGTGTGGATTTGATATAATATTATGGTTGTGGGTAGTATTTATAAATTTTACAAAGTAAGCAAGTGGTTATAAAATATTTGATTGGTCGGGGAATGTTCTTTTTATCGGAGAATATCCGTACGATGACATAATTATTGGTGGACCCCACAACGGAATTATTTTCGGAATGAAAAAATGACATAAATATCTTTTTATAAAAACAGCGGCGGAAGTTTTAGCGTTAACTGTTGAACTACCCGGTAGTAAAAGTACAGTAATACGCGTGGTTGCATAGTACCACACGACATTGATTATTGGTGCTTACGTGAGAAGTTACTCAGTTTTACTAAATAATTGTTACAGTAATTACTGTTCAATATTTTATTTTATTGGTTCAATAATTGCTACGTTGATATTTTATATTATTGTTGTTTTAATAATTATCATTTCACAATATTTCCCATTATCAAATCATTAATTCATATTATTTGAATAATGTTATTAAATAACAATATTGGTAATGTCTAGAAAGTTCTGTCAAGGAGAGGTTTGGTCACCTAATTGCACGCTAGTAAGGAGAAATCCTTATCGAAAAGTCCCCTCTTTCCTGGGAATGGCCTAGTTGTCATTATTGTGATTCTGTAATATTAT
The DNA here is from genome assembly GCA_016801055.1 of Panax notoginseng. NCBI lineage: Eukaryota > Viridiplantae > Streptophyta > Magnoliopsida > Apiales > Araliaceae > Panax > Panax notoginseng. Next base: position 51,960,866 of record CM029021.1, on the reverse strand, counting down.
TTGTGAATAATCATTTATTGATTTATATGATAAGGAAATATTTATTTGATGCAGATATAAATGATGGATTTATTTATTTTATGTTGATATAAATGAAGGAATTAATATTGAGATATTTTATCAGTATTTTGTCGGATTGGAGGTATTAAAAAAAATTAAATCGGTGTTCTTAAAGCTCTATTTCGTGAGTTATAATTTTAATCCGACTGTTGGATCGTTGTATTTTTAGATATGCTATACATATATAAGTTGAGTATATGTCCACAAATTTTGTACCGTTAAAAATTAACGTATGATTTGTTATGAATTTTATGATGTATTGAAAATCGTCCGTTTATGGATTCCGGATATTTTCTGTTTAGAATTTGGAAAAATATAAAGCTACAAAGTTGTAGAGAATTCGATTTCGTGTGGAAAGGACATAAAATTCGTATTTTTCTGATAAAAATGCTATTTTATATGAATTATTGAAGTTTCAAAAAATAATATATTTTTATTATGGGTGGGACCCACTTTTGGTTGGTGTAGAAAACATGTGCTAATTTTAGGTGGGCCCCACTGTGGTGGCTGAAGTTTTCTTTCAAAAGTGGCATCCGTAGAAGATTGAAATTTTTTTTTATAATATTATTTTATTATTATAGTCTCTTATGGTGTTCTAACAGTTTCATATAAATAGGCGCTTAAGTTAGAATTAAAAATCACACCAGAAACAAGTTTTCTTTCTCTCTATATTATCGAGCTTATTTTTGTGAGTATTTAGATACTTTGAGAGTTGTTATTCAGTGCAAGTTTTCTTCGACTTTACATCCGATATTCCGATCGGAAATATTGTTATTTTTAGGTAAGGGATGTTATTTTTGTTTAATATTCGCTTGAAATAATATTTTCTTTAATACTCTGTAGTATGTAAGTAATATTATTTCGTTTCAAATTTCGAATTCTACACTCGTTTTGTTAAAATTTTGGCTTCTATACTCCATGAAATTAGTAGAATATCCTTGATATTTGCGCTTTATCTAGTATCTTTTCATGAAAATATTATTTTGAGCATTCTTGATAAGTTTTAACTTTTTCATGCCGGAGTACTATTCACGGGGTTACTATTCCTAAAGTACTATTCATGGGGTACTATTCACTCGAGTACTATTCACCCGGAGTACTATTCATGATAAAAATTGATTCGTTTCGGTCCAAATTATTTTTGGTACAATATTATTCTTGAATTTTAGTCCACAAAATAGTACCATGTTGACAATTTGGACGTTATTGATTTCTAGATAAATTAAATTATAAATCTTTAAAAATCTATCCTTGAACTTGTTTTATTGAATTCTTATATCATTGTCATCATCCTCATGTTTATATTATGTTGAAAGTCATCTGTGGCCTGTGGTGCATAGATGAACTTGGTATGATTATGACCAGGGATTATTCGGTATAATCATGACCATAATATTACAAATGATGTGGGAAAAGTCCTCATTGGCCCGTAGTGCATTGATGGACAGTTGTTGGCATGATCATGACCATTGATGAATATACGAATATCATTGGCCCGTAGTGCATGTATAATTTGTGGTCGTGATACTAATGAATATCATTGGCCGTAGTGCAGGGATGATGTCGATTATTTATTAAGCTGAGTCTCATCGATAAAAGTGATGAAAAACCTTTTAAATCATAGAAGATAGTAGATTTTATTCTCTATATGACTCTTCTAATGGATTGCTTGTTCCGCTGTAGTTAAACTTGATGTTTGTTATATTTTATCAGTTTAACACTGTGGAAGGCTAACGATAAATTATCTTGCATTATCTTAGTCATAATATTTCTTACTGGGCTAGTTGAGCTCACCCTTTTGATTTCATTGTCCTATTCAGGAAATGAAAACGTAGCCGGGACTAGTCGGGGAATTGAGTGACGGTCCAGATGATAACATTAGTAGTCCTCACTATTCTATGAAATAGTTTGATAATAAATGTATTGAGGACTCCATTTGAGTTTGAATATTGTCTAGATGACAATATTCGTATTAAAACTCTCAGTTTATGTTTTGTCGTATGTTACATGACAGTTGTATTACTAAGTTTTATTTTAATTTTGTACCATGTATTTGGCTACTTAAGATGGGTGATGTATACCTGTTTTGGGGGTGTCACAATATAGGTGCGAATGAGGCATAATACTACTTCCAAATAACAGCACATAGACCCACACACACACACATTCATATAACAGTTTATTAAAAAGTGGCGGTCACCGTGGCGACACGGATGTCGGGGGGTGCCTAACACCTTCCCTTCATATATGCAAGTCGTCGGACCCTAATGAATCTCGGTTTTATAGACCCGTTTAGCAGTGTCACATTATTTGGTCAATGTGCAAACCTTTTCTCGGTTGTGTTGGTACAACTATATAAAAGACCAACCGGCAACTCTTAACAGTCCATCGTTAACATTATACATGTCGGACCATTTTCACTTGTTTTTTCAAACAAATCTCACCTAATATGAGAACACCAAAAAACAGGTAACGAAAAGGGATAAAAAAAAATTCTGACGTCGACATGTAGCGACTTTGCTGGGGACACCAGTAAGAGGACTTAAGCCGCTATTACAAGCTTTTCAAAACTGTTATATGCTTGTGTATGGATGTTACATTTACATTTATGATGAATGTGTACGAATGCATTTTTTTACTGCACTGCAATATATCTATCTGTGATATTAGTGCTTCACACATGTCATCATTTCCATAAACGGTGAGACACGTTGTACGTGAATGTATGATGTGTGGTTCCTCCACCAGGAGGCTATCATGTCGGTGTTTGATTACTGGACTCGGAGGAAGACTAATTCCAATGAGGCTCGGGAAAGGCACCACCCAAATTCGCTCCAGTTGAAAGATTAGATTAACTTCCCGTTGAGTAAATTGCGATGATTTGGGAACCTTCATGCCAAAAAGTCACTAGAGAAACCTAAGATAGGTCAGCCTCTGATAAACCAAACACGGAGGAAAGTCTCTTCATGCTTTCTCATTTCAAATTACTTGTAAAGTCAATTACTTGTAATTTGCATTCCATATTTATCTCCATTTAATGAGAAATATGAAGAAATATGTGCATATACATGCTATCCTGTATTACAAACAACTAACATCCGTTTTGTAGGATCGTAATCCTAAAACGGACACATCACATATCATGTAAACATTTATACAATCACTAAAACTAAATTATGTAAGTTTTATCGCAGGGAAGTATTCAGACCTATTACCTGGTCAAAATCTAAAAAGGCCACAGGACTACAGCCAATCATATCTTCATCTGACCAGTCTAATCCAGTTTCTCGCGAAGAATTTGATGGATTAAGCAAACAAATTATAGATTTGGTTGTTCTACTTAAAGAACTACATCAATCTACTCAGGGTACGTAGATACCTGTACATACTGAATTCTCTGCACAAGGAGGAACCCAAGGTTCTGATAAAGCCATTACAGTACCTGAACTGCAGTTGGGTACGGCCAACAAAAGTCATGATGCCGCCCATCTCACAGGAGATCCAGACACAGGTGACATCAAGAAAAAGGTCCTTCAAATGGAAGAAACCCTTCGTTCCATCAAAGGAATTGAAGCACACGGGAGTGTCTCTTATGCTGATTTTTATATATTTCCTGGTGTTCATTATCCAGAGAAGTTCAAAACTCCTGACTTTGAAAAGTATGATGGGTTAGGAGATCCTTACACCCATTTGAAGGTGTTCATTGGAGAACTTGGATCTTATGTAGAGAACGAAAAGCTCATAATGCAGCTATTCCAAAAGAGTCTAACTAGAGAAGCCCGTCCGTGGTATACCAGATTAGATAATTCAAAGATTTATAGCTGGGAAGAGCTAGCTCATGCCTTCCTCACACAATACAGTTTCCAGTCTCAGATGGCTCCTGACCGGTACCAGATTACCAAGGTCAAGAAATAGTCCAATGAGTCTTTCAGAGAGTATGCTCAAAGGTGGAGGTGCCTTGCTGCTCAAGTGATTCCTTATATGACAGAGTCAGAGATGGTCATGACCTTTATCGACATACAAGAAGCTCCTTTCTATGAAAGAGTCTTAGCTGGCATTGGTAAACCATTTTTTAAAATGATCAAACATGGAGAAATGGCTGAGATGGGATTGATGTCAGGAAAGATTCAAGACCTAGCCGCTCTCAAAGCTGTTGATGAGCACATCCAATCCTAAAATTATGGAAACAACCCCCGGAAGGTCCATAAAAAGAAAAAGGAGAATGTTTCCCTGATACTACAGGGTCAGAAAGGCAATCTGAATATGCCCATCTAACAGAGAAATTACACTCCTTTTCAAGCAAAGTCTTCAAACCCTCTAATGCCAAAAGGTGGAGAAGTCAAATGCCCTCGAGTGTTCACACCCCTAGGGGACTCACTCGAGAACATTCTTACTATTCTGACAACTCAGAAGAAAATCATGCATCTTCTTCCACCAACCAGCCCTAATGGGAGGGATTTCAATGCTGCTCGGAAATGTGCTTATCATGCTGGTGCACCTGGATATGATACTCAAGATTGTTGGGCCTTGAAACACAAGATCCAAGATTTGATAGACAATGGTGAGATCGTGGTCACCAAACCAGATCAACCTCACGTGCAAGACAACCCTCTTCCTCCACACGAAGAGGAAGAGGTCAACATTATTAATTAGAGCAATGGACAGAGTTCTAATTTTAACTAAGAAGCATCTCAGATCATCAAAGATGGTGTTGACAAGTTGGATTATGTAAAGTTCCAGTTTACGATGGAACGGAAGATTAAAGCTCTGTGTAAGCAAATTGAGCATTTGGCTGAACTGGTGATTTATTAGCATCAAGTCACAAGCCAATTAATTAGCCAGAAGCATGCTAGTCTCTTTCCCTTGGTTACGAATACTCCCTCGTCACCTTCAAAATATAAAACATCGGAGGACAAAGTGACGAAGAGAGAAACTGCCAAAGCCAGTCGGGATTTTGCCAATAGAAGGGAATTTATATACCTGGGCCAACCTATGGAGGAGATACTTCAGATGCTAATCAATGAAGGAAGAATCACATCCCTTCTACTTTGAATTAATCCTCGTTCAAGACGGTTTAATCCTGGTAGAGTATGTCAGTATCACTACCATTCTCACGGTCACAGCACGGAAGAATGTTGGGCACTCCGCCACCTTATTCAGAATCTAATCGATAGTGGTGTCCTGAAACTGGCAGAAAATGATACCGTGTAATTTGAGAGTGAAAATGCTTATCCTACCAAATAGAAAGAACTGGTAGCAGTTATATCCACTGAGGCTGATAGGACTGTTAAACCGCTCATAATTCAACTCAAGGGAATTAACAATCCTTTGAAAGTGGTTGTTCCAGAGCCAATCAACCTACCATTCCAACCACAATATCTTGTTATTAGCTTACAGAAAGTTTCCTAGAATTATGGAGAAGCGAAAGGATCCACATCTCATACAACTACTGCAGTGTCGAAGGAAAATCCATTGTATCTTCCCCAACGGGTGATGAAACCTGCTATTAAATTAAAGGGAAAAATTCCCATGGAGAAGATTGAAAAATTCCTCCGTGCTATGGGTCATAATGAAGCCAAGGTGATTTTAAGCTTAAGATAAGCACCACATCAAATTTCAATATTAGATTTAGTTTTAACATCCGAGGATCACCGGAAGATGCTACTAAAGGTTTTGGAAGAAGCCTATTTACCAAAATCAGTGGATGTGGAAAAATTTCAACATCTGGTTAATCACATTTTCAACAATAATGTGATCTCTTTCACTGATGATGACATACCGCCCGAAGGGACCGGTCATTACAAGCCGTTATATATTACGGTTTTATCCTCAAGATACATGTTAGTTGTAGTCTTGATAGATGGAGGTTCGTCTCTGAATATTTGTCCTTATGCTACATTACTGAAAATGAATGTCAATCTCAAGCGAATCTGAAGTAGCCATACAATCATCAAAGCTTTTGATGGATCATGCCAAAATTCAGTCGTAGAGATTGAGCTGCCAATTGAGATTGGTCCCCATACATTTTGTGTATCTTTTCACGTGCTCAAAATAGATACAGGATACAACCTGCTTCTAGGGAGACCGTGGATTCATATGTTCGGGGCAGTCCCGTCCACTCTTCATCAGCAACTTAAATACATTATCAAAAATAACCTAGTCACAGTCAACGCTGAACCGGAATATCCTCAACATGGTGATCTTTCACTCATCAATGTCAATTCTGATGTTGAGCCGGTCAGTTTTCATGCTTTGGAAGTAAGCAACACTCAATACCATTCTATTGGGATGTCATTTCCCGTACCCAAGATTTCTGCTGAAGTAATGGTAGTTACTCAAGAAATGATGTCATTGGGACACCAGCCGAGACAAGGGCTGGGTAAAAATTATCAGGGTATTAAGCACCCGATTCAAGTGTCCAGTCAAGTTGGGACAGCCGGATTAGGCTATTCTGCCAGTTCCAGGTGCAGGAATCCACATAAGCATAATCGAATTCCTTCAACGTCAGCCACACGGCTATTATCTCCACTTGTAAATCCAGAGTCCGCACAATCTCCGGTAAAGGTGCCGGCCAATGTAATAGCTATGTTATTTCCTAAATCGATACCGGTAAAGGAGAAGGAAGCCTTTGTTCCAGATCCCAAGGTGGAAGAAGAGGAATAGAGAATCAAGCATGACATCGTCAGAGTGATGTCAGGCATACGCATCATTGTCCTTGATGAACATACAAACAGATATACCCCAGATGATGATTGCCCAGACATAATGGTCATCATTCGAGAGAAGGAGGACGATGAGAGCCCCTCCATCACTGCAGTCCACCAGGACTTTGCCCTTGCCAATTAGAGCAGCACTCCTTGCATTGGACGACAAGGGTAAAATGGGCAGGACTTCTTTCTGCCCTGTAGATATCATAACTGCTTGTTTTTCTGTACAATATTAGCAGTTATTTTGTCCGTACATGCTAACACTTTGTATGATTAAATAGTTTCATATATATTAAGTGAAAGCATATTTTTTTTCAGGACTCTGAATTTAGATGTGCATGTACTTGCTGATAAGATGCCTTTTCTTTACAAGGGTTGTAACTTTGATGAAAAGTTGAACTCCGACTTGATGGAAATATAAGAGGACATTGAGGTGCCTCCGGAGATCAAAGAATGGGTCGAAGACAAACCTAAACCTAACCTTTATGAAACCACCTCTTTCAATCTCGGAACCTTAGAAAACACTAAGTTAATCCAGATGGGTTCATACCTTACCCTAAATCAGAGGAATGACATGGTTACACTACTAACCCAATTCCAGGATGTATTTGCATGGTCTCATGAAGACATGGTGGGTTTGTCTACTGACATTGTCCTTCATCGCCTTCCCATCAAAGAGGAATTCAAGCCAGTCAAGCAGAAACTCAGGCGATTGAAACCTGAGTGGAGCTTAAAGGTGAAAGAAGAAATTGTGATACAATTTCAAGCTGGTATTGTAACGCCTGAGAATTTTGAATTTTCAATGAATTAAATTTTTATTTGATTATGTGGATTAAATGAGTTTAATTGATTTATTATGTGAGTAAGATGTTCGAAGGTCGTTCTATGACCTAGAATATGTGAATGTGGTTAGTATTCTGACTTTCTACTAGGATTAGTTGTTGTGAATTACCAAGACGAAAACGAAAGTTTTCTGAGAAGTTTTCTGTAAAAACACTATTCATCCGATTTCGTTCGGAGCTTAGGTTTAAAATTATGAGAAATGCGTAACGATAAAATAGGAAGACGAGATGGAAGATATGATAATATTTCAGTTATGACGAAAATGAAGTTTTCACCTACGGACATAAAATCTAAGGGTTTGTGAAAGAGATTTCTGAAAGGGAAATGCAATGCGTATAGTCGTTTCGATTATTATACATATGGAATACGAGTATTATACTAGTATGAATACGAGTATGATACGAAGAATAGTACGATGTGTAATACGAATATTGTATGAATACTAGACGAAGAGGATACGGAATTTATACGCGTAGAATACGTGAAGTAATAATGGTATATGAGTGTATACAATCCAATTGGACTTGGATTAATAGCAAGCCCAATGAATTATATAAGCAAGCCCAAGTCAAGGCCCAATACAAATTAATGTCAAGCCCAATCCAAAGAATTAAACCGTGGGTTGAACCTGTGGGTCACGAGATGGGTAAAACCCATGGGGTAACCCATGGGATGAACCAAGGGAGAGTGGGCCAGCCACTTGATGGCCAAGTAAAGGCAAAACTTGACCACCATGTACTTTACTTGGTGGCTAAGTTGATTAAGGAGGTGGAATAGTAAGGAGGTGCCTTTTTGACCATTTTGCCGTCATGTTGGTTGCCTATAAATACAAGGCTTAAGTTGGATTTTTATTGTTTTACAAAGCTTGACAATATATATTGAGAGAGAGAAATCGCTAGAAACATTAAATCCTTCTACTTCCAAGCAAACCTATAAACGTTTATCAAGAACGTGAATTACTTCAAAGGTAAATTCTCATAAATCGTAATCTTCATCTTTTTCAATTTCTTTCTCGTAGATTGGTGGAGCATGTTTATTGAGGAGATATAAGGATGTCTATTAATGATCAAATCATTGATAGGTCATGACCAAATGGAAATCGTAAGTGTTTACGTGAGTTAAAATCGTAAAAAGTCTTAAACGTAAGCTTAGTTATGAATGAACGATTTGAAAACCGTTATAGCTAAGGAATGTGCCTAATGATTGGTTAGGATATAAATATGAAGTCCATGGAGTATTCCATGTGATTTGGCTTAGAGAAAATTAGTAATGAAGTTATGACAAAATTTACAGAAATAGCCATTAAACGTCGAAAACGTGAAAGTCCGGATTAAAGGTCAAAAGTTGCCATGTGACTTGAAAACATTGGTTTCTAATGTCAACACATGAGATAAGGTAATTAAGAGTCGTGGGCGAAAGAATCGTCGAATTCTGACTTATAACGAAGAAAACGAGTATTGAACGGTCGAAAAACGTTAAACGAACGCTCAAAAATGAACTCAAAGGTGAATTCTGAGTTAACGGATTCAAAAGTATGAAATTCTTATATGAACACGTGAAGGATGTAATTTGTGACTTGTAGGAATTCGAATGGGTCAATTCGGATGTAAAACGAATAAATTAGAAAGCTGGGAGTTTTGTTAGAAAAGTTAACTGGATTGACCAACTGGTGCACAGGGCCAGCGCCGCAGCGCCAAACCTAGTGTTAATGGTCACGCTGTAGCGCCAAGTACTGCCAAGAGAAAGCCAATACCTACTGAAGTTTCGTGCCGTAACGCGAAAGTTAGCACAAGGACTTGAGCCGCAGTGCCGAGTCCGGGCAAAACCTCTGGAGTCTGGTGTCGCAGCGCCACTGTAATGTAAGGGATGCCGCGCCGCCGCGCCGGCAGTAGAAAAATGTTGACCAAGTTAGTTTTTGTTCCATTTTGAATGTAGACCTAAGGTAAGATAATGAAGGTACTTAATGTACATAATAAGACTGACCTTAAATCACTAACTAAGTGATAACGCTAGAAGATTTAATATGGTTTAATAAGAATTAAACGAAGGACGCGAGAACATAATAAGTAAACCGTGAAGGTTGTTCAATATTGGTATTTCACCAATAATGATTGAATGTCGGCTAATAAACATAAGAACGTTAACTAGCCATAACGAAGCATAAAAAGTTGAGTTGACTTTATTAACGAAGTTAATTCACGTAAGACATAGAAGAGAAAGAAGTTGGTTAGGGACGATAAAGTTAGTTTGTTGATAACTAATTACAGTGTACTATGTGAATATACCATGTAGATCCTGTAAAGGCTGAGAATTGTTGAATTGTATATCCGAAGATGCTTAAAGGCAAGTCTTTCTTATCTCTTGTCTAACCTCCGTTTTAGCCAAGTTTTATATGATGCATGTTTTGAAATGCATGAATGGTTCTATAGAAAGAGTTGATACCTGTTTTAACTAGGCTAGACTAGTATTGAAGAATGGATTGATTTCTTTACAAGTCTTTCGATATAGAACTGTTAATGCTATCCTATGCCAAGTATTTGGTACGGATGAGAAGGTGAGTTTGTCTATGTACAAATAAAAGTATTTTTCATCGATTATTTGATGGGCACGCGAGGTTGCCAAATATTGAACGTAAATATGTTTAACAGAAGAGTATTGATCAACATAGAGTACAGTAGGCTGATCACCTAGAAGTGCTCGTAAGTAAAGACGGATGGATGGCCTTAGTGTCGGATGTCCTTTTCAAGTATAAAAACTAGAAGAGTACGTTCATGGTCTTCTGACCGGTTTGGAATTCCTAAGCTATGATATATGCTTTGGAATTGTTGATATGAAATGAGAAGTGCTAGTCAAATGTTATATAGTGTTTCGTAGTTAATTGTTCAGTTATGGAAGTAAAGAATGTAATTGCCTATGTGATATTCATATGATTCTTTGTGTAAGACTTGCTGAGCTAGAAATGCTCATCCTTGCTTGAACCATATGTTTGCAGCTAAAGCCAAACAAGCTGAAAGTTCTAAAAGAGATAAGGGCAAGGCTAAGATGGACAGTTAATCGTCCTGTAATAGATTAGTGTATATGTATGTAATACACTTATGAAGAACAACGAATGTATTCGGTTTATGAACCTGGGAAAGGATTTATTACAAATATAATACAAAGATAGTAATTACACTCATTTTGTTGTTACCTCTATGGAATGATTGTATGGATTGTAGTATCGTGGAACACCATCTGTCGGGTTGGAAGATACCCAAATTTTGGGGCGTCACAGGTTGGTATCAAAGCATTAGGTTATAAAACTTAAGGGGGGGAAGAACCTTAGGCTAATAACCTCATTAGGAAAGGAAGAGTCTGAAGAAAGTTAACTTGAGTCAAATGAGTTAATAAGATATTAAGGAAACTCAGTTCCAAAAGATTTAAAAGATGAAAAGTAACCCTAAATGGATTAAATTTGATTTGTGCTTATATTATTGTGTTTTATGTACTAATCAATTTGTTATGTGGTATTGTAGATGTCAGTCGATAGCTTGAAGTATAGGGATATACATGTGGTCAGTGAGGAGTCCGTGCCTATAGCAGACATACCTATAGTGATTCTAGAAGAGTCAGAGCCCGAGGAATATTACTCGGAGGATGATTATTCTGAGGAAACCATGTGAATATCATCATATCTGAATATGATGATAGATGTGGAGGATGACATGGCGGTGACATCGATTAATACGGTGATGCCTGCCTTAGAGTCGACACCTACAGAGACTATGAGGGCGATGTACCTCTCTGTACTTGACCGTAACGTGCAACTACACAATATGGTGCAGCACTAGAAGGAAGAGATCAGTGATCTCTATGAGGCAAAGGAGTCAGCAGAGTCTGACTATGAGATAGAGCATGATAAAAAAGTGTTCATGACTGACAAGGCCCAGGACTATAAGAACGAGGTCATAGAACTTCGCAAGAAACTGGTTGAGAAAGACCAAAAGATAGCACGAATGTCATATATAAATGACAGTACGCACGAGGATTTCAAGCTTAAGATAACTTGTTCTTCTATTGAGTCGGGACAGACTCGACATACTATAAGTCGAGATATTGTGTCGATTCTAGCAAACTAGAAGCATGAGAATGCTGTTAGGCAGTATTAGGAGTAGTATGGTAGATACTTTTGTGTATTGACGTAAAACCCTCTTTTGTATAATTAAAGGGTAATCTTTTTGTAAATCTCAATTTTTGTGAAAGTCAATCGTGGGATATATATGTAATAGCTTTTGGCTATGGAAAACAAGTTGTAAATAGTTTTGAACTATGAAGAAGCATTTTAATATAAAGAAGTTTTTATTTAATTTGTTTTGTTGTGTATGAGTTATTATTTAGTTGTTTGACGACTAATAATGAAGTAAGCAAATAAGTAATAATCGAACATTATTTATTTAATCAGAAATGCCGCCAAGAAGAAGACAACGTAATCAAGAGGCGGAATCGCATAATGAGAATGAGGGGTGCTCTAATAACCCAATGCAAGAGTTCGTTAACTTATTAATGGCTGCATTTTACCAAGCTGGGGGTAGAGCACCCCCAGGACCTAGGGTAGCCCGAACGACTACCTTTAAGGGATTTAAAAGTGTAGGTCCCCCCAAATTTAGGGGAACAACGGACCCAATGGAGGCCCAGACATGGGTCAAGGAGATAGAGAAGGCGTTTGTTATTACAAATGTAGCTGAGGCGCAACAGACTTCTTTTGCGACTTATATGATGAAGGGGGAAGCCAACTACTGGTGGGAGGCTCACCAGGGTGGGGCTGGAGCGGAAGCTGTTACATGAGAACAGTTTAAGAAGGTATTCTTCGAGAACTATTTCCCTACTAGCATGCAAGGGAGATTGGAGATCAAGTTCTTAGAACTTAAGGAGGGGGACATGACTGTTCCCCAATACGCAGCCAAATTCAATGAATTGGTAAGGTTTGCTCCACACCAAGTGGACACGGAGGAGAGGAAGGCTCGTAGGTTTGAGCATGGCCTAAAACCCTGGCTCTATAGTAGGATATCGGTTTTTTAGAGTGCTTCCTACGGGACCATTCTGGAGAAGGCGATAATAGCGGAAGGTGGTAGTGAGGCTTTGACCCAATACCACGAGGATAAAAAGAATAAGAGTAAGGGAGAGGGAGGAAATAAGGCAGAGGTTGCCAGTGGAAGTGGCAATATGCCTAAGAGGAATAACTTTAACCCTGGGAATACTGGGGCAAAACAAGGGGATCCTAAACGGAGGATGGAGGCATGTAAGACATGCGGTAAGACTCATCTGGGAGTCTGTCTGAAGGGGAAGACTGGTTGTTATAACTGTGGGCAGGAGGGTCATATATCTCCCAACTGTCCTAATCCTAAGAAAAGCCGGGGATGTTTTGTTTGTGGGTCGGTAGACCACATGGCAAGAAATTACCCGAAGAAAGGGGCGGACGGGAGTAAGGGTTCTGGTAGTGGTAATTTGGTCATTACTGGACCAACACCATCATTGGGAAGACCCTCAGCCCGAACATTTAATATGACAGTCCAGGATGCAGTTGCATCAACGGATGTAGTAGCAGGTATTATTCCAGTCAACAAAATAAATGCTTACGTGTTATTTGACTCGGGTGCTTCTTGTTCTTTTATAGCATGTGGATTTTCTCAGCAATTGGGATTAAATCCTGAAAAATTAGAAATACCTTTAGATGTTAAGGTAGCAAACGAGGAGATAATTCCCATTGAACACATTCATAGGAATTGTTTCATAGATATCAAGGGTAATAGATTGTCGGTAGATCTTTTACCGATAAGGTTAAAGGAATTTAATGTGATTCTCGGTATGGATTGGTTAATTAACCATAGAGCGATGATAGACTGTCAATTTGTCATAGAAAGAGTGTAAACCTAAGGCTTTCTAAGAAACCTGAGGTGGTGTTTTATGAAAATAAATCACCGGGACGTTCTTGTTGTCTAATCATGACACAAGCTAGGAAAATGTTGAAGAAGTGGTGTAAGGGTTATCTGTACCATGTTGTGGATACCCAAAGAATGGGAGCATCATTGGAACAGATAGCGGTAGTTCAAGAGTTTGCGAATGTGTTTTCGGAGGAGCTACCCGATATTCCACCAAATAGAGATGTAGAGTTTGAGATTGATTTGCTACCAGGTACGACACCAGTTTCAAAGGCACCATATAGGATGGCGCCGGTAGAGATGAAGGAGTTAATGGTTCAATTACAAGAACTATTAGATAGAAAATATATTCAACCAAGTGTGTCTCCGTAGGGAGCGCCGGTATTGTTTGTAAAGAAGAAGGATGGGTCGTTACGACTTTGTATCGACTATCGTGAGTTGAACAAGTTGACGATTAAGAATAAATACCCATTGCCCAGGATCGATGATCTATTTGATCAGTTGAAAGGGGAAAAGTATTTTTTTAAAATAGATTTGTGTATGGGGTACCATCAACTGAAAGTGAGGAAAAAGGATATACCTAAGACGGCGTTCAGAACTTGTTATGGGCATTACGAGTTTTTGGTTATGTCGTTTGGGTTGATGAATGCGCCAGCCGCATTCATGGATATGATGAACAGAGTGTTCAAACAGTATTTGGACAAGTTCATCGTAGTGTTCATTGATGATATTCTAGTCTATTCTAAGACGCTAGAAGATCATGCTGAACATTTAAGGATAGTATTAGAAACACTACGGAAGGAGAAGTTGTATGCGAAATTCACTAAGTGTGAATTTTTGCTCGAACGAGTGCAGTTTCTAGGACATGTTATAGACAAAGATGGCATATCCGTAGATCCAGTAAAGGTGGAAGCGGTAAATGAGTGGGAGCAACCAAAGACGCCAACCGAGGTTAGGAGTTTTCTGGGGTTAACAGGATACTATAGAAGGTTCTTTCAGGACTTTTCTAAAATAGCCACTCCGTTGACAAATCTGACAAGGAAGTCGGTGAAGTATGTATGGACAGAAAAGTGTGAGCATATTTTTCAAGAACTAAAAAGGAGGTTGAGTGAGGCACCTGTATTATCTTTACTAGATGATACGGGTAATTTTGTAGTTTCTAGCGATGCTTCGCATAGAGGACTAGGTTGCGTGCTTATGTAGCATGGCAAAGTCATTGCATATACGTCACGTCAGTTAAAGGATTATGAGAAGGTCTATCCTACTCATGACCTAGAATGACAGCTGTAGTGTTTGCCTTAAAAATATGGAGACATTATTTATATGGGGAGAAATGTGAGATATACACGGACCATAAGAGTCTGAAATATATCTTCACACAGAAGGAGTTAAATATGAGGCAGAGAAGGTGGTTAGAGTTGATAAAATATTATGACTGCGATATCTTATATCATCCAAAAAAAGCGAATGTAGTAGCCGACGCGTTGATTCGAAAGGGTAAAGAAAAGCTGTCAATGTTAACGACTCAGAACGAGTTAATAACAGAGATGGCCAGGATGGAATTAGAAGTTAAGTTGCCAAGTGAAATAGCAGAGATGTTATTCTCAATAGAGACTCGACCAACGATAGTGGAACGGGTTAAGGAAGTACAAATAGGTACTGAAGAAAGCGAACAGATGAATAAGATAATAAAGGATGAAGTGAAGACTAAGTATAACCTTGATAAGGAAGGTTTACTTCGTTTTGAAGGAAGAATTTGGGTTCCAAAGAATTCCTAGTTGAAAGAAGAAATTATTTGTGAGGCTCATAGTTCGAGGTACTCGATACATCCTGGTAGTACTAAGATGTATCAAGACCTTCGACAGAACTTTTGTTGGTCGAATATGAAGAGGGAGATCGAAGAATATGTTAGTAAGTGCTTAACTTGTCAGAAAGTTAAGGCTGAACACCAACGACCGAGTGGGTTATTGCATCCACTGGAGATTTCAGAGTGAAAATGGGAGCATATCACCATGGACTTTGTGGTGGGACTTCCAACAATGAGGAAAGGATACGATGCTATTTGGGCAATAGTGGATCGGTTAACCAAATCGGATCATTTTCTACCAATAGGAGTTAGGTATAACCTAGAGCAGTTAGCTAAGCTTTATGTCAAAGAAATCATTTCTAGACATGGAGTACCTGTGTCGATTGTGTCCGATCGTGATACACGATTCACGTCGAACTTTTGGAGGAGTTTGCAAGAGCAAATGAGAACACATTTGAGATTGAGTACATCGTATCATCCACAGACGGATGGACAAAGTGAACAAACAATTCAAACGCTAGAAGATATGTTAAGATCTTGCGTTATGGATTTCAAAGGGAGTTGGGATGAACATCTACCTTTGGTAGAATTCGCTTACAACAATAGTTTTCACGCTAGTATAGGCATGCCGCCTTATGAAGCATTGTATAGGAGGAGATGCAGAACACCACTTTGTTGGGATGAAGTAGGTGAGCGTCGAATGTTAGGACTTGAGATGGTTCAACAAACGGCCGATATGGTGAAGCTGATAAGAGTTCAGTTAGTAGCAGCTCAAGATAGATAAAGAAAGTATGCAGATCCTCATCGAGAGAAGAGGGAGTTTGAAGTAGGTTCATATGTTTTTCTAAAAATGTCGCCCTGGAAAGGGAAGATATGTTTTAGAAAGAAACAGAAGTTAAGTCCAAGGTTTGTAGGACCTTTTGAAATTTTAAGAAGAGTAGGAGAGGTAGCTTAGGAGGTAGCCTTACCTCCAGAAATGGAAAGAATACACAATGTGTTTCACGTGTCTGTGTTGCGTCCTTATAAATCGGACTACAAGCATGTAATAGAGTATGAGTCTATTCAAGTAGAAAAAGACTTAACGTATGAAGAACTTCCGATTCAGATTATTGACAGGAAGGAACAAGTCCTGTGGAATAAAGTAGTACCTTCAGTAAAGGTAATTTGGAGTAACCACGATGCAGAAGAAGCAACACGGGAGCTCGAAAGTAAAATGAAGGAAAAGTTTCCTCATTTGTTTTTGTAAGAATAGTGATATTCTGGGAACAGAATCCTTATAAGAAGGAAAGAATGTAACGCCCGAGAATTTCAAATTTTTAATGAATTAAATTTTTATTTGATTATATGGATTAAATGAATTTAATTGATTTATTATGTGAGTAAGATGTTCGAAGGTTGTTCTATGACCTAGAATAATTGAATGTGGTTAGTATTCTGGCTTTGTGCTAGGATTAGTTGTTGAGAATTATCAAGATGAAAATGAAGGTTTTCTGAGAAGTTTTTAGTAAAAACACTATTCATCCGATTTAGTTCGGAGCTTAGGTTTGAAATTCTGAGAAATGCGTAACGATAGAATAGGAAGACGAGATGGAGTATGTGATAATATTTCAGTTATGACGAAAACGAAGTTTTCGCATGTGGAATTAAAACCTAAGGGTTTGTGAAAGAGATTTTTGAAAGGAAAATGCAATGCGTATAGTCGTTTCGATTATTATACGTATGGAATACGAGTATTATACTAGTATGAATACGAGTATGGTACGAAGATTAGTACAATGTATAATACGAATATTGTATGAGTACTAGACGAAGAGGATACAGAAGTTATACGCGTAGAATACGTGAAGTATTAATGGTATATGAGTTAAGGATTTTATACAATCCAATTGGACTTGGATTAATAACAAGCCCAATGAATTATATAAGCAAGCCCAAGTCAAGGCCCAATACAAATTAATGTCATGCCCAATCCAAAGAATTAAATCGTGGGTCGAACCGGTGGGTCACAGGATGGGTAAAACCCATGGGGCAACCCATGGGATGAAACAAGGGAGAGTGGGCCAGCCACTTGATGGCCAAGTAAAGGCAAAACTTGACCACCATGTACTTTACTTGGTGGCTAAGTTGATTAAGGAGGTGGAATAGTAAGGAGGTGCCTTTTTGACCATTTTGCCCTCATGTTGGTTGCCTATAAATACAGGGCTTAAGTTGGATTTTTATTGTTTTACAAGGCTTGACAATATATGTTGAGAGAGAGAAAGAGCTAGAAACACTAAATCCTTCTACTTCCAAGCAAACCTATAGACGTTTATCAAAAACATGAATTACTTCAAAGGTAAATTCTCATAAATCGTAATCTTCATCTTTTTTTATTTCTTTCTCGTAGATTGGTGGAGCATGTTTATTGAGGAGATATAAGGATGTCTATTAATGATCAAATCATTGATAGGTCGTGACCAAATGGAAATCGTAAGTGTTTACGTGAGTTAAAACCGTAGAAAGTCTTAAACGTAAGCTTAGTTATGAATGAACGATTTGAAAACCGTTATAGATAAGGAATGTGCCTAATGATTGGTTAGGATGTAAATATGAAGTCCATGGAGTATTCCATGTGATTTGGCTTAGAGAACATTAGTAACAAAGTTATGGTAAATTTTACGGAAATAGCCGTTAAACGTCGAAAATGTGAAAGTCTAGATTAAAGATCAAAAGTTGTCATGTGACTTGAAAACGTTGGTTTCCAATGTCAACACGTGAGATAAGGTAATTAAGAGTCGTGGGCGAAAGAATAGTCGAATTCTGACTAATAACGAAGAAAACGAGTATTGAACGGTCGAAAAATGTTAAACGAACGCTCAAAAATGAACTCAAAGGTGAATTCCGAGTTAACGGATTCAAAAGTATGAAATTCTTATATGAACACGTAAAGGAAGTAATTTGTGACTTGTAGGAATTCGAATGGGTAAATTCGGATGTAAAACAAAAAAAATTAGAAAGCCAGGAGTTTCGTTAGAAAAGTTAACTGGTTTGACCAACTGGTGCACAGGGGCAGCGCGCATATATATATATATATATATATATATATATATATATATATATATATATATATATATGAACTATGTTCGATGAGCCTGGATTTTATATCCGGTGCGTTTATTGTTTTAATATATATATATATACTTATATATATTAACTCTTGTCGGACTTTGTTCGATGAGCCTGGATTTTACATCCAATGCGTTTACCACTTATATATATATATATATATATATATATATATATATATATATATATATACATTTCGTCCCACCTAGAGTTTACTTCGTGGTGGTTGATCGTTTTTACTGCTTTCTTTACATTTCGTCCCGCCTGGAGTTTACTTCGTGGCGGTTGACGATTTTTACAGCTTTTGTAACGACCCCAAAAATCCATACAATTTAAATCTCAACTTCGGTCATTAACCATACATTAAATCTCTAATTTTACATCTTATTCGATGTTAAACTTAATAAAATTGCGGAATATTTAAAACTTTTATACATTTCCTTCTTTCTTGCCCTGAATCGCAACCTTTACATTACATCTCTTTGATTCAATCTTATATCATGAATCGTTACAACAAAATGACTGTACAAAGCCTTACATCATAACTTCATATCCATATACATTGGATAGCTCAACTTACAATTCAACAACATGTTACGTTCAAAATATAAAATACATTTCTCATAAAACATAAGTAATCTTCGTGAATATGGATCTCTATAACTCACTTAGCACATATCTTTACCTTAAAATATTGACCTGCAAAAGTGGTTATTTGCAAGAGTGAGCTCGACAGCCCAACAAAGTCTAACAGTTTTCATGCATCACATAACACATAATAACATGCTCGATATACATCTCATTAATGTAACATAGCATACATGCTTTTAATTCACATAGCAAATATAAAGATTGAGTTCCTTACTCAATCACCATTACTTAGACAAAACAATGCAGTCATAGTGGGCTGACGATCATATGATCACATCCAACACCAGGTTCCATTGCATTGATGACTCCATCGTTTATCATATCACCTGATATATATAATTAAAATATATTTTGAAAATTTAAAAATCATTTTTTTTCTAGCCGAAACAAACAACATAGATACGCGAATAATACTACTATTTTAAAAATTCTTTGATTCACTAGTGTGATCCAACATTTTTCAAAAATCAAAAGTACAACCATAGGCACGAAGTCAATAAATTTCAAAAATCTAGCAAGGCTAGAAGATTTGGAAAAACCTATGTCTCCACCTTCTATACTGATCCATTACTTAATAATTCTATCTATTCCTATCATCCTCAATACTCCATTTACACTTATCTATATCCAGTTCGTCAAACTTACCACACGTTATGAGTTCAGGAACTTACCACAATCATATGAGTTTAAGAACTAATCCTAGTCAGACCATAGACGTCCATTCGCTGAGGAGTTCAAAAACATACCATATAA
Source organism: Panax notoginseng (assembly GCA_016801055.1). Lineage (NCBI taxonomy): Eukaryota > Viridiplantae > Streptophyta > Magnoliopsida > Apiales > Araliaceae > Panax > Panax notoginseng. The sequence continues at coordinate 51,941,022 of CM029021.1, read as the reverse complement.
TTATGAGTCACGAACCTACCATAAGTATGAGTTTTAAGAACTCACACTTAACCTTATGATATTCTCTAACTAAACTCTACCAATCTGTTATACACATGAGAAAAGAATCACCTTGTCATTAGGCATATAACAAATAGTGCGACACAAACATTCCAATGATTATCAATATGATAAACTGAGTGCAAGCACAAAACCCTCGCCCATACAAGGATTTGTACAACTCAACCATCACATGAGTCCTCAATTGAAAACCCACCTAACTCTATCTTTCTCTTAACAACTTACCCTTAACTTGCTCAATACGAATTTCTCATATCACATTATCTATAACTCCTCATGAGTTATCTCGTACTATTTCATAGTACACCATCTTCATAGCATTAAGCTATAATCATTCAAAAATTACAGACCATCTTTCATTTATAACTTAAACAGATCACGTCGTGACCTTATTTTATAATCATCTCTCTTAAAATTCTTTTGTTAACTCGTGATCGTTTTGTTTTACTATCCTCATTCTTTCTCTTTTTCATCATTTACGACATTATTCGTTATCTTGGCTATTAGAGTTAGGAAACTCCCATTTCTTATCTTTATATCTCTTAGATTCTCCTTTGAAAAAAAAATTCTTTCTTTAAGAATTATAACTTCATTTATATCCCTCAAAATTTCATTCGAGTTCTAAACTCTCATCATACGTGTCCATTTCTACACTTGGTACACATCGAGTCTCTAACAGTTTCAATATGGTACGCTGAGTGGTTTCCCACAAACAACCAACAAACTAGGTTCCGAGTTGCTAGTTCGTATATACCTCCGCTCCATGAAGGAATCGTTTAGCCCTGATACCATACATCAACTATTAAAGAGTACAATTGTACCACACTTAGACATAACTCTCTATTCATAACTTCTTTATCATTCTCTTTTTATAGACATTGTCTATTTATTATCACCTTACATCCTTATTATTAGAGTTGGGTAACCCCACATTTATATTCCTTATAACTCTGCGAGATTCTTCTTCGAATCCTTTCACGCAAGTTTTAATCCCTTGTTGTTCTAACTCTATTTGAGCTTATTCGTTCATTATCTTCACCTCTCTTCTCTAAGGTTATTGCCTACGATACTCCTACCTAAGGTTTATACCCTACAGCTTTGATACCAACTCTAACGACCCCAAAAATCCATACAATTTAAATCTCAACTTCGGTCGTTAACCATACATTAAATCTCTAATTTTACATCTTATTCGATGTTAAACTTAATAAAACTGCGGAATATTTAAAACTTTTATACATTTCCTTCTTTCTTGTCCTGAATCGCAACCTTTACATTACATCTCTTTGATTCAATCTTATATCATAAATCGTTACAACAAAATGACTATACAAAGCCTTACATCATAACTACATATCCATATACATTGGATAGCTCAACTTACAATTCAACAACATGTTACGTTCAAAATATAAAATATATTCCTCATAAAACATAAGTAATCTTCGTGAATATGGATCTCTATAACTCACTTAGCACATATCATTACCTTAAAATCTTGACCTGCAAAAGTGGTTATTTGCAAGAGTGAGCTCGACAGCCCAGCAAAGTCTAACAGTTTTCATGCATCACATAACACATAATAACATACCCGATATACATCTCATTAAAGTAACATGGCATACATGCTTTTAATTCACATAGCAAATATAAAGATTGAGTTCCTTACTCAATCATCATTACTTAGCCAAAATAATGCACTCATATATTGACTTTAACATTTCATGATTCAACATGCATAACATATCATGCAATTTAAAACAGTTCATCAAGTCCACGTAGAAAATAGGAACCGAAAGACTTTCCTTGATCGTTGTTTACCAATAACAGTTTAACAGCTTACAGCTATCTGCACTTCACGTGCCCTACGCAATTATATAATCATACACATCAAATATTAGTAACATAACAACACATAGTAATTGTAATGTAAACTCTACTCTACATCTCATAATCTTTCCTATTAATTAGCACATAATGTTCAATTAGATTGTGTAAACTTTAGACTTATAACTCACTATATTTCATATTCGCAGTTCATTCAAGTGCTTAAGTTTTGCTAGGACTACTTATTAGCTTTATATTAAATCCACTCCATATCTTATAATATTCATTTCAATTGAATTGAAACACTTTTTAAGTTCATTAACACTTGGCACGACGTTTCGACGTTCATTCGTCACAAGCCCGATTTGCCTCTCTTATGTATGCTAACTATGCTTCTATAACTTATCTAATACATTATTTATTAATGTTAAGCATCATTATATTTACTAACATTCATGTTTTATAACTTATGACATCATCTTTTATGGTCTGGAGCACTACACATGCATACGTGCATGCCCGACACCCTCTGTTTGCCTCCGAAAACACAAGAGTCTTAAAGATGACCATTTTGACCTATCCTAATGACCTCAAATTGAAAAACGTAAAGAACGAAAGTTGTAGGTCTACTTGTCCTCGTTCCGGATCATCTTGAATCACCTCAATCGGAGTTCGTATAAGGAAGTTATAGCTATTTTACTACAGGAGGTCAAAATTTTCCAAGTCAGACTACAAATCCGGCACTGGGGCGCGAGGACTAAGCCAACTAGTGGCGCTGGGGCGCGAAATTGGCGTTGGGGGGCGAATTTCTGGTGCTGGGGCTCCATTTTTGGCACTAGGGCGCCATTTTTGGCGCTGGGGCGCTGAAAATTTCAGAACCCAACCACGAAGAACAGAATAACTAAATTCTGGACTAATTACTACTGCTAACATCTAAATTAAGACATAAAACTTATAAGAATTACTCATAAACATTTACTTATCATACATATACCAATTTAGCACAACTGAACAACAATTTTAGAAGACCTAAATCATTGTACACACAGTTTTAAAAACCAAAACTCCATTATCGATGTTTGTTTACACAGTGAACATGGTAACCAAAATTTATAAACTAATTTGATTCCTTGAGACTACGATTCTCTGAATTTCATAACAAATCAATATACTCAACGTTCAATTTCATAATTAGCATATAATCACATACTAATTTTGTCATCATACAAAACATACGTTCATTCATGTTTTCACTGTAAAAACCAAATTCTTTTCTTTCATACATAAATTAGCATACAATCTTGTCTATATACTAAAGATGCAATCATATATATATACTAGTATAATAACCACTATTATACATACGCATGACCCTCTAACCAATTATACAGACATGGTTTTACATAAAGTTTGGTAAAAACCTTTTATAGAGAACGTAAAACATAACAACACATGTAAAACTTATTAACACATATACGAAATTATAACCTAAAGGTTATGGAAAAATACCTTTTGATGCTTGGTTAATCCTTGTTAATCACAACAAATAGTTTGAAGAACTTAGACTTTCTCTTATTGCTTCTCCTACTCAGATTCTCTCTCAAATTCTCTCTGAACTTCTTTCTTTTCTTTCTTAGGTTCAGTCTTAGACTAAGCTACTAACAGTAAGCGTAAACACAAAAACTGATAAAAGTATATGTTTAATAAAATTAATTTGGCAATAATAAGCCTACTTATTATATCAGTTATAAAGTTATAACGTATAGGTTATAAATATATTATTTATATTTTATTTATTTAATTTATATTATTAATAAATCAAATTTAAAAATCCAAAAGCCATAAGGCTCCGTTTGGCAAAACTCTTTAAAATTAAAGACTTACTATATATTAAGCCTTGTTTGGCAAAATAAATTAAAACTACTTTACTTTATTTTAATAACCACTTATAATATAATTATTTGTCACACTTCTAATTAATTAAGTTTTCATACCTAACTCTATCTTTCTCTTAACAACTTACCCTTAACTTGCTCAATATGAATTCCTTGTATCACATTATCTATAACTCCTAATGAGTTATCTCGTACTATTTCATAGTACACCATCTTCAGAGCATTAAGTTATAATCATTCAAACATTACAGACCATCTTTCTTTTATAACTTAAATAGATCACGCCGTGACCTTATTTTATAATCATCTCTCTTAAAATTCTTTTGTTAACTCGTGATCGTTTTGTTTTACGATCCTCATTATTTCTCTTTTTCATCATTTACGACATTATTCGTTGTCTTGACTATTGGAGTTAGGAAACTCCCATTTCTTATCTTTATATCTCTTAGATTCTCCTTTGAAAAAAAAATTCTTTCTTTAAGAATTATAACTTCATTTATATCGCTCAAAATTTCATTCGAGTTCTAAACTCTCATCATACGTGTCCATTTCTACACTTGGTACACATCGAGTCTCTAACAGTTTCAATATGGTACGCTGAGTGGTTTCCCACAAACAACCAACAAACTAGGTTCCGAGTTGCTAGTTCGTATATACCTCCGCTCCATGAAGGAATCGTTTAGCCCAGATACCATACATCAACTATTAAAGAGTACAATTGTACCACACTTAGACATAACTCTCTATTCATAACTTCTTTATCATTCTCTTTTTATATACATTGTCTATTTATTATCACGTTACATCCTTATTATTGGAGTTGGGTAACCCCACATTTATATTCCTTATAACTCTGCGAGATTCTTCTTCGAATCCTTTCACGCAAGTTTTAATCCCTTATTGTTCAAACTCTATTTGAGCTTATTCGTTCATTATCGTCACCTCTCTTCTCTAAGGTTATTGCCTACGGTACTCTTACCTAAGGTTTATAACCTACAGCTTTGATACCAACTATAACGACCCCAAAAATCCATACAATTTAAATCTCAACTTCGGTCGTTAACCATACATTAAATCTCTAATTTTACATCTTATTCGATGTTAAACTTAATAAAATTACGGAATATTTAGAACTTTTATACATTCCCTTCTTTCTTGCCCTGAATCGCAACCTTTACATTACATCTCTTTAATTCAATCTTATATCATGAATCGTTACAACAAAATGACTATACAAAGCCTTACATCATAACTACATATCCATATACATTGGATAGCTCAACTTACAATTCAACAACATGTTACGTTCAAAATATAAAATACTTTTCTCATAAAACATAAGTAATCTTCATGAATATGGATCTCTATAACTCACTTAGCACATATCTTTACCTTAAAATCTTGACCTGCAAAAGTGGTTATTTGCAAGAGTGAGCTCGACAGCCCAACAAAGCCTAACAGTTTTCATGCATCACATAACACATAATAACATGCTCGATATACATTTCATTAAAGTAACATGGTATACATGCTTTTAATTCACATAGCAAATATAAAGATTGAGTTCCTTACTCAATCATCATTACTTAGCCAAAACAATGCAGTCATATATTGACTTTAATATTTCATGATTCAACATGCATAACATATCATGTAATTTAAAACAGTTCATCAAGTCCACGTAGAAAATAGAAACCGAAAGACTTGCCTTGATCGTTGTTTAGCAATAACAGTTTAACAGCTTACAGCTATCTGCACTTCACGTGCCCTACGCAATTATATAATCATACACATCAAATATTAGTCACATAACAACACATAGTAATTGTAATATAAACTCTACTATACATCTCATAATCTTTCCTATTAATTTGCACATAATGTTCAATTAGATTGTGTAAACTTTAGACTTATAACTCACTATATTTCATATTCGCAGTTCATTCAAGTGCTTAAGTCTTGCTAGGACTACTTATTAGCTTTATATTAAATCCACTCCATATCTTATAATATTTATTTCAATTGAATTGAAACACTTTTCAAGTTCATTAACACTTGGCACGACGTTTCGACGTTCATTCGTCACACGCCCGATTTGCCTCTCTTATGTATGCTTACTATGCTTCTATAACTTATCTAATACATTATTTATTATTGTTAAGCATCATTATATTTAATAACATTCATGTTTTATAACTTAAGACATCAACTTTTATGGTCAGGAGCACTACACATGCATGCGTGCATGCCCGATACCCTCTGATTGCCTCCGAAAACACAATAGTCATAATGATGACCATTTTGACCCATCCTAATGACCTCAAATTGAAAAGCTTAAAGGACAAATGTTGTAGGTCTACTCCTTCTCGTTCCGGATCATCTTGAATCACCTCAATCAGAGTTCGTATGAGGAAGTTATGGCTATTTTACTACAAGAGGTCAAAACTGTCCAAGTCAGACTACAAATCTGGCACTAGGGCGCGAGGACTAAGCCAACTAGTGGCGCTGGGGTGCGAAATTGGCGCTGGGGCGCAAATTTCTGGCGCTGAGGCTCCATTTTTGGCGATGGGGCGCCAAAAATTGCAGAACCCAACCACGAAAAATAGAATAACTAAATTATGGACTAATTACTACTGCTAACATCTAAATTAAGACGTAAAACTTATAAGAATTACTCATAAACATTTACTTATCATACATATACCAATTTAGCACAACTGAACAACAATTTTAGAAGACCTAAATCATTGTACACACTATTTTAAAAACCAAAACTCCATTATCGATGTTTGTTTACACAGTGAACATGGTAACCAAAATTTATAAACTAATTTGATTCCTTGAGACTACGATTCTCTGAATTTCATAACAAATCAATATACTCAACGTTCAATTTCATAATTAGCATATAATCACATACTAATTTTGTCATCATACAAAACATACGTTCATTCATGTTTTCACTGTAAAAACCAAATTCTTTTCTTTCATACATAAATTAGCATACAATCTTGTCTATATAGTAAAGATGCAATCATATATATATACTAGTATAATAACCACTATTATACATACACATGACCCTCTAACCAATTATACAGACATGGTTTTACATAAAGTTTGGTAAAAACCTTTTATAGAGAACGTAAAACATAACAACACATGTAAAACTTATTAACACGTATACGAAATTATAACCTAAAGGTTATGGGAAAATACCTTTTGATGCTTGGTTAATCCTTGTTAATCACAACAAATAGTTTGAAGAACTTAGACTTTCTCTTATTGCTTCTCCTACTCAGATTCTCTCTCAAATTCTCTCTGAACTTCTTAATTTTCTTTCTTACGTTCAGTCTTAGACTAGGCTACTAACAGTAAGCGTAAACCCAAAAACTGATAAAAGTATACGCTTAATAAAATTAATTTGGCAATAATAAGCCTACTTATTTTATCAGTTATAAAGTTATAACGTATAGGTTATAAATATATTATTTATATTTTATTTATTTAATTTATATTATTAATAAATCAAATTTAAAAATCCAAAAGCCATAAGGCTCCGTTTGGCAAAACTCTTTAAAATTAAAGACTTACTATATTTAAGCCTTGTTTGGCAAAATAAATTAAAACTACTTTAATTTATTTTAATAACCACTTATGATATAATTATTTGTCACACTTCTAATTAATTAAGTTTTCATACTTAATTTAATTAATTCTAATAACAATTTATTGCATAATATAATAATTTATTTAATCATTATAATTTCTCTAACTTAATTATTAAATTAAATTAGATTACTATTTCAAAATAATTACTTTCCTTAACTCATTAATTATTTATTAAACAAATAAATAATCAAATCACATCAAATCAATTAAACAAATATTTATTCAACAATAAACACATCCATTAAATATTTATATAATTTAATAAATATTTAAATATTATAATAAAAATCTGGATTGTTACAGCTTTCTATACATTTCGTCCCGCCTGGAGTTTCCTCCGTGGCAGTTGATCACTTTTACCGCTTTATTTACATTTCTGATCTCCCATTGAGGTGCTTCGTGGTGGTTGATCATGTCTGTATATATATATATATATATATATATATATATATATAACTGCTTACTGCTTTCATATAAATTGCGTTATCATGTGAGCCTAGGAATCATGCGATCAAATATTCAGTCCACTGAATCTAGATTTGGTTCCCGTGATGGACCTTTTCAACTGTAAGCAGCTTGTAAATTTATCTGTGATGTCTGAATGACCTCATATGGTTTTCATACCCACGAGGAGTTCAACACCTTTTGTACATTATTTTCATATAGATGCCTCGCATCTGTAAAATAAAATAAATCAAGCCGAATACGGAATAAAATTGAAGTATCAAAGACCTCAATTACTATTGAGCACAGGGTTTGAAAAATCTCTTTTACAAAACATCACTGCCATATCTTGTTGAAAACTGAATTTTTACACAAATTCAAGCCCTTTGTATATAGGTGCAAACGAGGCATAGTACTACTTCCAAATAACAACACATCGACACACACACACACACACATTCAGATAATAGTTTCTTGGAAAGTGGCGGTCACCGTGGCAACACGGATGTCGAGGGGTGCCTAACACTTTCCCTCCGCATAAGCAAGTCCCCAGACCCTAAATGAATCTCGGTTTCAAAGACCCGTTTAGTAGTGTCACATCATTGGGTCAATGTGCAAACCTTTTCTCGGTTGTGTTGGTACAACCAGTTAAAAAATCAACTGGTGACTTTTATAGTCCAATCGTCGACATTATACATGTCGGACCTTTTTTACTTATTTTTTCAAACAAATCTCACCTAAGATGAGAACACAAAAAAAACAGGTAACGAAAAGGGACAAATAAAAATCCCGACGTCGACAGCATCAATGCATCTACTCTGGCCAAATGCCGCTGGTCCTTTGGTATGGTGAAATTCCCAGAATACCGAACATAGCTGTCATCATAGCCAAATCTGTCAATAAAAAAACGTTGGGATATCACGTGGCCAGATGTGATCTCATCCTGTACAACTCTCCGCCTCAGCCCGGTGAGAATCATAAAATGCCAGCTCATGTCACCAATGGCCATATGCACGCAAGGTCTGTCAAGTGGCAGCATCGTCAAACGTGCATATTCCTCTAGAGTAGGAGTCAACTCCTGGGTTCCAAACTGGAAAACCTGCCTCTCCGGTACCCAGTGCTCCAGCATTCCCTCCACAAATCCTGCTGGAACCTAAAACATCAAAAGGGTCATGGTATGCTGCAACAACTGGTCTACGATCACCCTATTTGGGGGTGACATACTATCATACCAATATCTCATACCAATCTCTATACAGCTAAAAATACAGGGAAATGGGGCACAACCACCCAATTGCTAACAGAGGCCTATCAAAAGAGATAATAAGAATACACATCAGAAGAAGACAATGGTGTCAATATCTACATCATCAATCCTGTCCACCTGATGTAACTCCTCCTAAGTCACTGAATCTCTATCAACAGGGATACCGGTCCTATACAAAGGAGGATCTGCACCGACAAAGCCAAATGGGTCATTTGAGGGGCCAGCGCCGGAGCTGGAAGGATCAAACGAATCTGCTTCTACTGGATCTCTGCCCAAATGTCGGATAAAGAAATGCGCCAGTTGCTCGGTCAAACTGTCAATCTGTGTCATATAAGTCGGATCTCGGACACAAGCTAGCCAATTTGTTATCATCACGGACCCTGGAACCATATCCCCTATGAACTGAGTGGCGCGAGTTTGGACTCTAATGGTGCGAGGGATCCACCAATGCTGGAATACATCCTGAGTGCAGGGACCATTTGACAATGCAAAACCATCAATACCTAATAATGGGAAATCAATGACGGGTGACTACGACACAGGCCAATAACACCTGGTAGGAGGCAAGATCGGTATAAAGATCTCCCATGTGGTGCTGCTAATAGCACATTCTCCTAAATAGAGCTCCCATCCTCCATCTGTGAAGAGAGAAACCCTATGGGTGGAAATCACATACTCGACACCAGTCGGGTACCCATCCTCAAATTAAGTGGCCAAGTGCTCCCCAGAATATGGAATCCATGTAATGACATCCGCTATCAATAACTCCAACTGTAGGCGACAATGAGTGAAACCCTCAGCTACGGAGACCTCCGCCAGTATGGAATGATGCCATCACCATCCTCGTGGGTAGGTATCCAATCCTAATACACTCATAGGATGTAAACATGGGAGCCTCACATAGGCCCAAAATTGCCAACACAAAGGCAAACATCTGCTATCAGTTAATACTCTTAACCTATACACAATGAATGACAAGAGAAATACTTACCAATAGCAATGGGTAAAATCCTAACCAAGCTTTAGTCAATCCCTACGAGCGCATACGCATGCCCCTGAGGAAATAGGTAAAGGTGTAGGAGCCCCAATCATACTCTCATATACGGTCCTCATGTCGCGTGGCGCTGATCAAAGCAAACAACATCGTGGAAGAGTTATCTGCTATGAAGCAGCCTCTAATGATCATCAGGAACAATCGTCGAAGAATACGATCCCTGACTCTGACATCAGCTAGTATGGGCTCACTCAATAGCCCACTCATAGCATCTACGCTCAAAGTACCCGTACGGACAGACCTGCCCTTGAGCTCCTCCGCCGGAACTCCTAACAAGGATCTGACGGTAGTCGGGGTAATATCCGCCGTGCAAGGCACTGGCGCCCCTCCAAACTCTATACCTGTGATAAACTGCCAATCCATCGGCATCATCATCACCTCACAGTCCAGAAAATGGAGAGACTGAGTCTGGTGAAACCAGCGCTCAGACAATGCCCTGGGGTAACCCTAGGGACAACGGCGGGGAAGGATGGATAAGAATGGCCCGAATCCCCAATCATGCACAATCGCTCTATAGTTAGGATGCAGAGCCTGGTACATGGAGTGAATGTTGAACCAATTCCCTCGAGGCTATGTAAAATTAAGAACCTACAAAATACAGATTGACATCAGAATCCTTTACTCCTCATCAATAGAAAAAAGGAAAGATTAAGATCTAAGCTTTATACCTCGTTGGTATGCAAATACATCGAGGGATGTCTACTCAGATCACCTATAAGCTCTTGGTTTGCTACTTGAATACTCGGGAGGTCCCTATAGGGAACATGTGCAGTAGGAGCGCTGAAACATCTTCCTGCTCGTCCTCGACGTCCGATACATCAACCCGGACTGGACGTATCACCGCCTCCACCAACCGACGGGTCTGTCTAACGGAACGAGGTCGAGGCACTTCAGAAGCCCTCCTCCGTACACCAGAAGTGGTCCTACGGGAACTACTCAGCTTATCCGGATCCATAATATCTAGATAACAAGTCTCCAAATCACCTCAGAAGGGGTGTGGTATTTTCTAACCTGGAGCTTTTCAAAATGCATTTAATGACTACATGCATGCATGTATTATTTTAACATACGTCTACAATAGAGTTAAACATGTATGACTACTCAATGCCTACATTTTGGAAAATTTTGCCATAGTTTCCTCTATAAATAGGACTATCCACATGCAAATAGGCATGACTAGGTAGCCATTCAGTAGCACAACTGCCCACAGTCATATAAATACTATTTGCATTAAAAAATCAAAGTCATCAATACATAAGGGTAGCCTAATTACCAGGATTACTTTGCTTTTTCACCTTTGCTCATTTATCCTCAAATAGGATAAGAAATAGCATAAAAAAGGTCCTAATTTGACTATCTCAAAAGTTAAATTTTTTTACATTATTATGTTCAGCATGGTTTAATACTGACATTTACTATGTTGAATATTTTTATCAAGTCATTTGAGTATACATAATCACTACTATGTGCTTAGATGCATTTCATGTGATAAGTCATTTTCCAACGGATAAAAACTGGAAAAGAGTACATGCATACATTACCAGGACAGTGTAGAACACTTGTACGGTGATAGAATTTGCATAAAGACGTTCGAACTCAGCAGATCTAAAGAAGAGCTCTCAGATTTTCTTCACGGCGCAACTTGAAAATGACTTATAAAAGCAACCTGTAGGATTTTAATATCCACAGTTGGCCGCAGGTCCATTTACGGTTGCAGCAAGTGTACCTATGGCACCCCTACGTGGGTCCCACCCCTCTGGCTTGGTCCAGTTCGAGTTGCAAAGGAGTTCTCGGAAGTTGAAAAGGCCAAATCAGGGATAAAAACGCTACGCGATTGAGCGGAATAGCCTAAAATCCTTATTTTTCTAGGCCCAACTGTGGCTTTCATATCATTTATTGGTATTCGCCCGAACACAGGGTATACTATACTGATGATCCAAGTTGTTGCAGATTCCATTCGAGAATACCGTATAGAGATCCAATGTCATCAATTCAGGGTCGTTGCCCTAATCTCCATCAACACATTCCCCGGCGGGGGTTACAACGCATGGTCATTTGTCCACAAACAGATCCCCGACAGGGGTTACACCACATGTTCTACTGATACACACATCAGCAATGATTCAAGAGATCCCCAGTGGGGGTTATAACGCATGGTCATCTGTCCACAAACAGATCCCAGACGGGGGTTACAACACATGTTCCGCCGATACACACATCAGCGATAATTCAAGAGATCCCCGACGAGGCCTACAAAGCATATTTCCCATTGATGCACATGTCAACAAAGGTCAAGCAACCTTGACGTCAGTTCAGCCGTTGGCAGGTCAACCCAACGTCGCATCGGACGCCATCCGATGAGTTCATCAGTTGATGCACACATCAACAAAGGTTAAGTAGCCTTGACATTCATCCCCAGCAGGGAGTTCATCCGTTGATATACACGTTAGTAGATGATCAAATGGATCCCTGACGGGGGTTGCAGCGTGTGTTCCACCGTTGGATCACAGGTCAACGAAGGTCGGGCAGCCCTGACAACACATACTATTGGCAGTAAATCCAACAGAACATTGATATTTCCTAGCGATACAAACTAGGGAGGATCAACATTATCGGGGAGGATCAATGATGGAATATGTTATACACATCCTCAAACAGATGAAGTTTTATCCCTGCAGATCTCTTGCACACGAGAGGCACATCTTTGGAGTAAATTTGTATCCAGGATTAAGGACTTTGGTGATAGCCCCAACGTCAACATCCTAATAGGTTTGGATCATACATTAAAGCTTGTCGTTATTACCATCACTGGTAGAAGCAAAGGGGAGCCAACAATCATCCCCAACATGTGGAAAATCAACCCATATGCATCATCCATTTGCATCATGTTGGTCCACATAGCATCATGTTTGTCTTGCTGCATTTCAAGTGTCTAGGATTCTTTATGCTATCCATGCCATTGCATTGCATGAATATGATAAAGAGGGACATCTGTAGACACTCAAAATTTTCTACACACCTGTTACTGACATTATAGGAGGGCAGATTCGTCTTTTAGAGATAACCCTGGAAGACAGCTCACATCCAGTCCGGATACTACTGGAAGTTCAGTCTCAACCCCGGAACACACACCGGGAGTAACAGTTCAAACCTCGGCGATAACCCCGAGGCCTACAGTTTAAATACCAAAAATTCCACCGGAGAAGACCAATTCATCCCGAAGATAACCTCGATATATTCAGTCTCAATCCTAACACTGAGAATAGCAGATTCCAACCTTGGAGATAACCCCAAGAAAGGCAGTTGCAGTTTCGGAGATAACCCTAAAAATACTTGTTTCAAATGTACGCATTCAGCTTCAACCTCAGCGCTTACATCGAGGCACTCATTACAAGACCCGAACATAACACCGGGAAGACAGGCACACCTCAAAGATGACACTGAGGACCTTCAACACTTACAGCAATCCAATCTTAGAGATAACCCTAAGCAACGTCTGCTTTATCAGCCTAAACTGGAGATAACCTCGGTGAGGGGCAAAGTCATCATTTTTCCACCCTGACGCCACATCACGCCATCTCAACATTTCAGACATACATTTCTACACAGCAATATCCCACAAGAGCCAAGGAAAACCAATCCCGAGTGGCTATTACGCAGGGTAACGGATAGAATTTGAAGCTTGAAGACAGGAGGGCATCGTCCCATCTTCATGACTTTGTATAACCTCTAATCCCATGTCATTACGTAACTCTCGACAACGGCGGTCCGAATTAGGTCTTACATACCTCAGTCGGATGCCCGTATTGCAATTCTAAAAGTTCGAACGGACATCACGTTGCATGCGTGGACGTACTTTGACACGACGGGACTCGTGAAGCCCGGGGCACCCCGGGTAGCCGCAGGTACACCTGCGGCTCCCCCCTCTATAAATAGAGAGCTTGGGGTGGCCATTTTGCAAGAAAAAAGGTGAGGAAGCCTTGTCCAATTTGCTTTGTACACACCCTAAAATGAGTGCTTTCTCATTTTAAACACTTGTACGCTCATATATAGCTACTTTTTACTGGCGGGAGCCGAGTGTTCGTCCATTTTAAGTTATTGAAGTCTTCTTTGGCAGCCCACTATAAGCCTTCTTACACACTTTAAAGCCTTTCTCTTTATCTTTGCACACACTATTCTTCACGTTGAGAGTCGTGTTGTGTGTGTAAGCCCGAACTTCGGTCCATGGTTTCATTTCAGTTTATATATATATATATATATATATATATATATATATATATATATATATATATATATATATATATATATATATATACGGACTTACATTATCGAGTTATGCCTCAATTGAGCCTAGACTTATGTCTGGAGCGTTTAATTGCTTTCGTATATATATATACTTATATATATAAACTGTGTGCCGAACTCTGTTCGATGAGCCTAGACTTACGTCTGGTGCATTTAAATGCTTCCGTATATATATACTTATATATATGAACTGTGTGTCGAACTCTGTTCAATGAGCCTGGATTTTACATCCAGTGTGTTTATTACTTTAATATATATATATATATATATATATATATATATATATATATATATATATATATATATACATATATATATTAACTGTTGTTGGACTTTGTCCGATGAGCTTGGATTTTATATCCGGTGCATTTACACGCTTATATATATATATATATATATATATATATATATATATATATATATATATTTACTTTGCGTCCCATCTGGAGTTTACTTCATGGCGATTGACCGTTTTTACAGTTTTCTGTACATTTCGTCTCACCTGGACTTTCCTCCGTGGCGGTTGATCGCTTTTACAACTTTATTTACATTTTCGATCCCCCATGGAGGTGCTTCGTGGTGGTCGATCATGTTTGTATATATATATTTACAGCTTTTATATATATACCTGCTTACTGCATTTACATCAATTATGGCATCATGTGAGCATAGGAATCATGTGATCACAGATTCAATCCACTGAATCTAGATTCGGTTCCCATGATAGACCTTCTCAGCTGTAAGCAGCTTGTAAATTTATTCCTGGTGTTCGAATTTCCTCTGATGGTTTTTATGCCCATGAGGAATTTGGCACTACTTTGTATATTATTTTCTTGAAAGATGCTTCGCATCTCGAAGATAAAAGCAATCAAGCCGAACATTGAATAAAATGGAAGTATCAAAGGTCTCAATTACTATTGAGCACGGGGTTTGAAAAACCACTTTCAAAACATCACTGCTATAACTTGAAAAAACTTTATTTTTATACAAATTCAAACCCTATGTATATAGGTGCGAATGAGGCATAGGACTACTTCCAAATAATAGCACATTGACCCATACACACACATTCATATAACAATTTATTGAAAAGTGGCGATCAGCGTGGCAACACGAATGTTGGGGGGTGCCTAACACATTCCCTCTGCATAAGCAAGTCCCCGGACCCTGATGAATCTTGGTTTCACAGACCCATTCAGCAGTGTCACATCACTGGGTTAATGTGCAAACCGTTTCTCGGTTGTGTTGGTACAACCATATAAAAGACCAACTGCCAACTCTTAACAATCCATCGTTGACATTATACATGTCGGACGTTTTTCACTTGTTTTTTCAAACAAATCTCACCTCATATGAGAACACCAAAAAATAGGTAACAAAAAGGGACAAATAAAATTCCCGACGTCGACATGTGTATTTCATTAATATTTGACATTAAATAAATATTAATGATAATGGAATTATGTGGTATTTAAATCATATAAATATGATATTAATGATTGAAAAATCATTTTAAATGATAATAATTACTTGAAAATTATTATGAGCCTTTGAAAAATATTTTTGTCGATTAATAAATTTTCTAAGTTAATAATTACGTGTTTAGGTAGGGTCTTATTAGTATTAGGCTTGATAATTATCCGATTAGGTAATCAGGATGTCGAAATAGTACCGAACTCAACTCAGACTGAAACAGTTTGACTTGATACCAGGTCTTATGTGTTTTATTGACTGATAGGCTTATGTCGTAATGTGTTTAGGTTATTTTATAACTGTGATGATATTATTCTAATGTGGAGATCGGTATTATCAATATTAGGTCTTCAGACAAAGTTAAATAGATTGTGTAGCAGTAGTCGGCGATAAAAGCAAGTTCTCTCTAACTCAACCCTGAGTTATGATTATTCAAGTATGCTTGTGGTTAATCATTGTTGATTATCACGTCTATGATTTGTTGAATCGCACTTTGTGCATATTGCATGTGTTCATCAGGCATGAAAGGTTGATCACCTTCATTACCATTTGGTCCAGCTGATTTATTCATGTTCATTGTTCGTTCGGCTATGAAAATTTGTTCACGCTAGTTCACAATTGTTATATTGTTGAACGTTAGCCAGCTTATTGTTCAATTCTTTCAATCATGATATATCCTTTATTAAACTTAAACTTATTGGGCAAACTTGTTGCTCACCCTTACTATATCATGATAAACATTGCAGATTAGAACGAATACGTTGGATACAAGAAAAGTTAAAGAAAGCTCTAGCATTGCTTTAGCGTACAGATAAAACTTGTAATAGAATTGTATGTATTGACATTCTATGTCGGATAGGATATGGAATACAGGTATTAAGTGAAGGTTCTCAACCTTGGGGATTAATGTGTAAAGTTTAATGTATAAACAATTTATGTTTATATCTTCCGCAAAAGTTATAGAAATGATGTACCGGATCTGAGATAAAAAGTATCCGAATTTGGGGATGTCACAGTGCACTGACAGACAATTGATTGTCATGATCATGACCATTGGTTTTATAATTGAATATCTTTGGCCCGTAGTGCAAAGATAGATAATTGATTGGTATGATCATTGTTATTACATTTGAACGTCTTTAGCCTTTGGGGCAAGGATATTGAGTAAAAGTTCTATTAAGACTTTGTGGTAAGGAGAAACTGTTGATTTACATGATTATGAACATGAATTGTTAATTTAACTATAATCATTGGTGTTACAGGTAAAGACAGGTGATGAAAGTTCTATTTGTCTTGGGTACAACAAAGAACTGTTAATGGGTATTACAGGAATGAAATATTAATGATGGACTTTTAATTTGGAGGAGATAATAGACATTATGTTCTACTTAACTCTTCTAATGGATTGTTGATTACGCTGCAATTATGGTTGAACATTTTAATCATCTGTC
Source organism: Panax notoginseng (assembly GCA_016801055.1). Classification (NCBI taxonomy): domain Eukaryota; kingdom Viridiplantae; phylum Streptophyta; class Magnoliopsida; order Apiales; family Araliaceae; genus Panax; species Panax notoginseng. The sequence goes on along the minus strand of CM029021.1, from coordinate 51,923,574 downwards.
ATACGTTCTAAATATATGATTTATTACTGATGAAGGCTATTGATAATTTGATTATCTTTAGTCATAATATTTTTAATGGGCTATTTGTGCTCACCCTTTTTCTTCACAATTCCTTTCGATAATAAGAGTGTAGATGGGTCGAGCGGTGATAACAAGGGAATAGAATGAGGGTCTATAACTGTTGAAGTTTCTCAATACATTATAAAACAGTATGACAATATATAATTGTATTGAGGACTTAAGATGTGTGTGTCGTATTTTATATATCACTTAATAATTGATGTTGGTGAACAACAATAGGGTGATAAGAACCCGACTTTGAAAGTCAAAAGTACACCTCATTAGAATGAGGAGGACATAATTGTACTAAGAGCTTAAAGGGTGTGTTTCCACGATCATACATAATGTCTAACCACATACAAACTCGTGTTATCATAAGATATGGTTGTGCATTTCCACTTGCTGACTATATCTATGAGCATTATATATATAATCTTAGAGTATGATTGGAATATAATCTTCAGTTTGAGACAATGGAGATAATTATATGGCAACAAGATACACACCATTGGAATGAATAGGATAGTAATCTTCTCGTTCTTTTTTAGGGTCTATTGAGTCAACCAATGTTAATGCTCAAGTCCTATGATATCAATTATAACTTAGATGCATGGTCTCCCATGTATGAAGAATTCCTTGAGCATTTTCCAAAGATTTTAATTCCTAAAATAGTTATCTACTGTACCTTTGTGTAGAGTATCATTAATTTGGAGTGTGAGTACTGTTATTTGTATTGAAACTCACAGCGTATGTTTTGTTGTATTTTACACGGCAGTTTAATAGTTATATAAATGAAGTTTGTATTTGAATTTTGTACTGTGCATCTGGCGACTCAAGATGGGTTGTGTAGACATATTTTGGGGGCGTTACATTATGTGAGAAATTACTAAAATACCCTTTTGGATGGAAAATTACTAAAATACCCTTTTACTTAACTTTTAAGTAAAAAGATATGATCAAATCTAGTGACTCGCCACTTGAGATATCCCACGTGCTACAAATTCAAGCTAAATCTGATCTCTTTGACACCTAGCATCATTCCCATCCATAGAATCAAAGATTGAGATATTAAAGAAGGAGAAATATCAAAGAAAGCCTTATTTGTGTTCATCAACCTAGCTAAGTCTCTCTCTCAGTCTCTCACTAGCCACGAAAATTAGATATATATTCAGTCCCAAGATAAGCCAAGAACACCCCAAGATCATATTAGGAAGAGAAGATCACAAGTTGTTCAAAAGAAAGGTATAAACCCTAACCAAGCTAGATCTTATATGCCTAGAAAAATTTTGTGTTTTTATGTTTATATATGTGTTGTATGATGTTATATAGTGATATATGATGATATATCATGGATCCATAACATCTAAGTGCATGAAAATGAAGATTTTATAAACTATCAAGAACCTTAGAAATATGGCCTGACATTCAAATGTCAGAGGCCATAGATCCAAATCTGTTAATTATTAGACTTGCTAAGTGTATCATTGTTGTAGTATGCTATGAGGAGAGTAAACTGGAAGTGGAATCATGTCCATGTCATGTCCAGATTCCATGTTATTAATGGTCAAACATGGTTGACCAGTCATGTATATGAATTTCTGGGTAACCCAGAAAGTGTCTAACAAGTTTTGAGATGCTTAGATCTTGCTTGTGTTATGTGTTTAACTTGTATAAGTGTATCAATGATATACCCTAACATATGGACTATAGAACCATGACATTAGAACACCTAAAACATCAATAGGATCCAAGTTAATAGTTGTCAAAGTAGGTTGACCAAGAACAAAATGAGTTTTCTGGAATTTTCAGAAAACTGAAGAACATGTCTCTGACATCATTTTCACCAAGCCAACTATTTCTATTATGATGTAGTTAAGCTACCTAAGTGTAGTACTATTGTACTTTGACATGTAAACTATAAGAGTGTGACACTTTAACACTCAAACAATACATAGAAATCCAGTTATTGATGCTCTAAAGTAGCTACTTAACACTGTCTGGGTTTCTGGGTAACGCAGAAACTCCAAAATAGCCCTGACAAGAACTTTGAACACATAGATCTTCATGCTATGAAGTAGTTAGACCATGAAATTAGTTAGTACTTGTAGTATTACACTAGTACTACACCATGAATACACTCTCATGCCCAGAATCATAGCCAGTTAGAAAATTAACCATGGTCAAAGTAGCCCTCAGAGCATTGACCACGACTGTTCTTCATTGATGAAGAACACCAACTGTGACAGTTTTCGTCGCTAAATCCTACAGTGACAATTTTATTAAAAATAAATTAATTAATTTAAATAAATCAAGAAAAATAGGAAATAATTAATAAAAATTCATAAATAAGTTTTAAAAATTATTTGAAGTTATAAAAATTAACTTTTAATAATTTGACATAAATTTCATTAATATTTTAATTTATTTAAATATTAATGATATAAAATTTATTTAATAATTATGTTAAATAAATTAGTTACAAATAATTTTAATATTTTAAAAATCATTTTAAATGATATGAAAGTGTTAAAAAATATTTTAAGTTATAATACATAACTTTTAATATTTTGATATAAATTTCATTAATCACTTAATATTAATGATAATAAATTTATTTAATAATTGTATTAAATAAATGGTTGATTTTTATGTTTTAAAAATGATATAAAGGATTTAAAAATATTTTAAGTTATAATAAATGACTTTTAATATTTTGATGAGAAATACATTAATATTTTAATTGAAATTATTTAAAAATAATTTTAAATGTTTTAAAAATCATTTAAAGGGTGATATTAGTGTTTTAAAAATATTTTGAGTTATTATAAATAACTTTTAATATTTTGACCAGGATTTCATTAATATTTTAAATTATTTAAGTATTAATGATAATGTGATTATTCATTATTTAAATAATTTAAAAGTGATATCAGGTTTGAAAAATCATTATAAAAGATAATAATTATTTGAAAATTATTTTGAGCTTCCGAAAAAATATTATAAAGGATAATTAAATTATCTAAAATAATATTGAAGCTATGGATTAGATTTTTATAGAAAATAAACTCGTTCATTATCTGATAAGGTAATCGGGACACCGAGTTAATACCGAAGTCCAACCAGACTAAAATAGTTTGACCTGATAGTTATTTATATAGGTTATAAACACTGTTGTGAATACATGATAATGTATCTAAGTTATATAATTACTTTAAATAATAGCATTATGTGACATGATGTATTATGCTAATTGCGACACCAATATTATTGATTATAGGTCTTTCAAATAAAGCTATATTAGATTATGTAGCAGTAGTCAATGTGACGCCCCCAAATTCTCTACATTTACTGTAGCAGATTCACGTAAATATTCTATAAGATAATAATTCCTATAAATCCAAGATTCACAGTACTCATAGCAAATAGTAATTCTCGTCAAAAAAAAATATCGTAATTGAGTACCCTCACTTGGATATATAGGTTTAGTATCTTATAGATATTTCTTCCATACCAATAATTCCTATAAATCTGACCTCCATAGTATTAATGGTAGGGTTCTTCGAAATGAAAAGTGCTACCTCAGTGCATCAGAGAAAGCCCAATGTCTGTTAACACTATCATTCAGATGTACAGTTCATATAGATATTGTACTCTTTTCTAATTTCATTAGAATAAAAACTAAACATTGGAACTAACAATTACCTTACATAAATAATATACCATTACATTAACTCGGAATTGTGACGCCTCCAAATTCAGATCGCCACTTGATCACTTGAATTTGGTTCATCACGTTCTCATGGTAATACCATAATAACTAGAATTACATATTCACAGCGAAAAATCCAATTTAGAATAAAATTCAATGATTTATTATAATTATTCTCCCAAGTCTCGCAACCTACAGTACTTAATAGATTACATAATAATATCAAATACAGACTTATTACATAATCCTACTTAAGCTTAAACATAGTCTAAAAATAGTCTTAATACAACATAACACTTTTAAACATAAAGGAACAAGCTAGTCGGTAGCCTTGCCCTTGCCCTTGTCTTTCCTAAAGACACTTCCCTGTTCTGCCTTAACTGAAATATTTTAAATAAGCAAGAATGAGCACAAATTACCCAACAAGTAATATACAACAAAGGGTAAAGAGTTTTATAACACGAGTTTGAAATATCGAAGTATCATCTCTAAGATAGTTCAGGGTTTCAGAATAATATCATGAATAATGAATATCAAAAATTCTTAAATCAAATCCTTTGGAATATAAAATGATAATTCAATATAAATCAACAGATATATATGAATTCAAAGGCAATCAACGTATCTAACTAGATAAATAATTTATACTGAGCTGTCACTAAGGACTATTGAACATCTACTAGAATTACCAATATTAAACTGATAACCCAAAAGAATTAAGTACTATAGATGATCAGTCTACAATACTCTAAGTTATGCATAACTACATAGTAATATTCACGTGTGTGTTGGGGCTTCCAACAATAAACACTCCCCTTACCATAAGGGTTGTTCAACTCAGTTTTCAAGATTTTCGCACCAGTTAATTAGTTTGGACAGTTTATAAACATACATATAGTCTAGCCAAATCAAATGGCATAGACACTTTCACAATATTCAAGAATAATACCAAGTTCAACATGAATAATTGTTTTCTCAAGAGTTTAACATACTAGCTCAATTGAACGAGAAGGTAATATAACTTGCTTTCAAAGAGATAAGGTTTGCTTACGATATCCGTTGAATAAAGTAATGCAAGGGTTTAGGATACTTGACTCAAGCGTAGTTTACCAAAGTAAAGCTTAATATCAATCCAATGCACTATGATATCCTATTCATGTATAATCACATTAGTTATACAAGTTCAACATGTACACATATTATCTTAACTTACTATCATACACAAGTGTACTTTATCAATGCTAACATATATTGCTATTCTTCTAGTCGTATAATCTTATATGTATGTCATTATGTAGCTCGAAACTATCGCTAGACTTTATCATTTAAAAACACCTTATCAATTCAAGCTAAGATAGGTGTTAACATGCAAGGCTACCTCTATCAGTGTGTCATGGATAGAAATAAGCATAATGAAGTTATACTAGCATGCTACATGCTTCAGACATCACAGAAGTCACTTTCTGAGTTCTTTAGAAGGGCGCGGTCGAGCCTAATTTGTACTAAGGAGACGCGCGGCCGCGCGGCTCCCAGTAAAAACTAGAGTTGAGCGATCACTTGCTTGGCCTAGCTTGCACATCCTTAAACACATAACATATGTTAACATGTCAAGGGTCCTTTCGTATCTCTCAAGTTCAATCTAGGTCCCTTTTTTTATAATATGGTTCTAAGTTGAATGTTTTAATAAGTTAAGGTCATTCAAGGTTATGAAACCACAAAGTCTAACATGCTTGCTTCTTAAACATATAAGGTAGTCATATAACTCATATTTAGATATGCTTGTGAGTATTCATATCACATATGTGTAATTAGCATCATTTTGGTTTGAAAATATGCTTCGTTTATGCTTCACTTGAATTACGATACCTAAGCATGGTATATAAATATATATATACATGAGTGAGTCTAAGAGTATCATCAAACATGTTCACAAATATCAGATTCTAACTCTCCAATTAGCATGTTAATATTCACGTTTAAAGTTCGTATTTTCATTAGTAAAGCTAACTAATAAGTCCAACATGATCATGCTTCATTACGAAATCCATATACGTAAGTTAGTATGTCCGACATGCATTTCAAAATCATACTAACATGCTTGCAAGATCAGAATATACATTACCCCAAGTTCACAATTTCTAGTTTTTCAAATCTTAAAGTTTTCTTTGAATGTTTATACTAAAATCAACTAACATGGCTTACTATATACATAACATCCTCATTCCATGTGTTAAGGTGGTTTATATTCATATACTATCTAACATAGCATGCTCACACAAAGTCAAGTTCACAAAAGTAGTGCACATGACTGGCAGCCGGCGCGGCCACGCGGTCATATACTATAAAAGTGGCGCGACCGCGTCACTTCGAACAGAATGAAAAATAATGGCTCTGTTTCTGCAGAGTTCCAACACAACCAACATCAAACCTAAATCCAAACCAACTATACAGCTCCTAGACATGCAAACAAACCCAAACAACACAATGACATGCTATTCTTCATCAATTAATAGAGAATTTCTTAAATTATAAGAATTTAGACAAACTCAAACTAAGAACAAAAACAAAAATTATACCTCCTTGATGTTTAAATTGAATTCCCTCTATTCTCTGATTATGCTCCCTCAATGCTGTAGCAACTCACACTTCTATATGGAACTCATCATATAATTTCAAGTAACAAAGATTAAGAAGGGAGTGTTTAATTTATAGGAAACCCATTGACCATGCCAAGACATTACCTAAGAATTCAAACCAACTGATGGAAGAAGAATTCATTGGATTGAGAGAGTTTGGTGGAATGATTTCACCAACTCCACCCTCCCCACTTCTCAGTTTATGATCACAGATAAATCCTAGCAACTTGAAATCACGCAACTGAGGCTAGGCCACTGTTTGGTTACTGTTTTGGTCACTGAAAATGAGACAAGGAGTTTGCTCTGAGGAGTAGTAATAGAATGTTTACTAATACACTTAGGTTTATTTCCTTTTTGGCTTATAATTCCATATTTAACAACTAAATGTTATTATAAACTGAAAAGTTAGGGATTATATATGTATCCATATCATATAATCCAAGTACATTACTTCAGTCTAATTAATATTTATTGCATGTATGGACTCCATTAAATTGGTCACTAACAATTCAATATTTCCTTACAACTTTATTAAAATAATAGTTTACAATATGTTCATGGCATTTTAATGTATGCCCACACACATATTGTCTTATAAGCATCTCATGATGTAGTCATAACATATGGTCTCAATAAATATAAATCTTCTTATATGGTTTGTATATATAATATAGCCATATTGCAGTTTACACTTTATATTATACATATAGGTAGCTACTATACATATATATTTAATTATCACATGCTTGCACATAGCAATTAATAAATTATTTATCTAACCAATTAATTAATAATAATATTAATTAATCCCTTCCCTATTAATCAATGACATTATTAATCTTTATAACGATTGATGAAACAAATAAGAATCTTGTTATATTTATAAACACGTTGCTCATTGCTATTATATCTATTACACTAATAATAGTCACATATTATTAATCACCATTAATATTTAATCAATATTCTTTAATAACAATTAACAATAAATATAGATTAATTGTTCGCTTAACAATTCTTTCGATAATTAGTATAATCATTATTATTTTTCATCACGGTGCCAAACAAGGCATTTCAACGAGTTTATTATAACTCCACATTTCCTCACTTGTTACAATTATTCACTTTAATATAATTGAATTAACTCGTCTCGTGACACGAAATTATTTCTATTCAAATAAAAACGTATTTCCATTAATATATCTATTTATTAATATATGGAAATTCTCTGGTGTTACATGAATGCTGTCAAATATTACATTATAGTTCTCAAATGGATAACCATGTCTTAAGCCCTTCTGTCTACCAATACCAGAACCGCAGGAATACATTTTTTCTATCTGCAAATGAAGAAAATATTTGTTGGGATGAGCTATAGAAAGCTCAACAAGTTTTGAACAATAAACGAAGTTACACACACACCAAATCTGGATTGAATGAACATTAAGTTCAAAGTAATGTCACATATATATATAGAGGTTTGTCAGCCAAACCCTGCCCATTTTGAATTCCTACCAGTCCTGTAAACTTAGAAATCCGGGTTGATCTGCTCAACCAAATAAACTAGGAGTATGCATACCATCCTATCTTAATAACCTCCGATTATTGCTATAAATGCCGTCACATGGAACCCGGTCAGTCTGTTACTGTCGATCATAATAGTGTCAGTATATATATTGGTACCAACCAAAATTAGTTTCTCACAATCTATGCTTTGATATCAAATCAAACACATTTTTACCCGAACGATAGCTCATATGTCCTGGTTATGTTTGAACAGGAAATCATAACCTTTTTACAACAGAAATCATGAACATTGTATATCACAAGATCATAATCGACAAATAGAAAACTTGCATTTAATAAATAAATTAAATGAAGCTAGAAAACTTGCATTTGAAATATAAGGTTTGCAGAAAGTGCAAAAAAACTTACATGTATTGTTAACTACTACTATACAATATATTTTAACTTCATCTGAAGACATAATATTAATAATATTAATTTCCAAGTTAGAATAATATCATCACAATATATCGCTGTGAATTACTGTTATAAAATAACCTAATCTCATTACCACACATCCCTATTAGTCCACAAACTACTTAAGACTCGGTTATCAAGTCAAACAATATCAGTCTGAGTTGAATCTGACACAATTTTTACATCCCGACGGCCTAGTCGGACAATTATTAAGCCTAATATCCTTAAGATTTCCCTAAGATTCTGCCTAAACACTGCATAATTATCTTATATAATTTATTATCCAGCCAAAGTATTTTTCAATAACTCATAATAATTTTCAAGTAATTATTACCATTTATCATGATTTTTCAATCATTAATATCATATTTATATGATTTAAATACCATTTAATTACATTATCATTAATATTTATTTAATATCAAATATTAATGAAAAATATAACATAATATTATAAATCATTTATAATATCTCAAAGTATTTTTTAATACCTTAATTATTGCCTTTAATTGATTTTAAAGTATTTAAAACTATTATTAAATAACTGCCATTAATATTAAAATATTAATGTTTTTCATAACAAAATATCAAAAGTTATATTATATAACAGAAAATATTTTTATAACCTTTAAATCATTTTTATATGATTTTTAAACCATTATATCTATTTTTTCATAATTTATTTATTAAATAAATTAATTATCACTAATATTAATTTATTAATGAAATTCATCACAAAATATTAAAAGTTATTACAAATAACTTAAAATATTTTCTTATGCCATAATATAATTTTAAATAGTTTTTCAAGTATTAAAATCATTTTAAAGTAATTTATTTAATTTAACAATTAAATAAATTAAATACCATTAATATTCAAAAATATGAAAATATTAATGAAATATATTCAAAATTATTAAAACCCCATTTTTAGGCTTTAAAATAATTTTTATAAATTTATTATGAATTTTTATTAATTAAAACTATTTTCTCTAATTTTTAAATAAAATAACTAATTTCATAATTAAAGTGTCACTAAAGATGCCTATAGCGACAAAACTGTCGCTATAGGTGTTCTTCAGCAACCCAGAATCTTCATGTCAGTGTTCAAGTTATCATGTTTGACCATCATTTGATCTATGATCTTGTTGTTATCTGGGCTGCTAATGGTGTTATACATGTAGTATAAGTGTAATACTATCATTAAAAATCAAATTCATGGCTAAGCTACAACAAATCAGAGAGTTACAAGCCTTCAAAATCATTGTAAGACATGTTCTTCATTTTATGGGTTACTCAGAAATGAAGAACAGTCAAGGTACCTACTTTTCGATCCTTATAACTTGCATCCTAGTTCTGTTTTGTGTGATCTAAAGGTTCATACTTGTAGTATACATGTCAAGGAACATATATAGCACATTAAGTCAGTCTAAAAACATCACATGTGCAATATCAAGGCTGGTCAAACCATGTCAGAAGCCTTGTTCTTAAGCTTTTTGGGTTTTCCAGAAATGGAACCCAAGCAGTTGGCCAACCTAAGTTTGACCTTGATTATCTTCCACCTGGTCATGATCTAAGTGTTCTAATGACTTGTATGTGTAGGTCATATGTCAGACTACAACATCAAAACAACAACATGGCCTAACTATCAAACAACAGCAAGATCAGAAGCTTAGAAAATGTTGTCAGACCATTTCTGGGTTTCTGGGCTGCCCAGAAACCAGTCTCCTATGGTTGGTCAACCATGTTTGACCACTTATATCTGGAGATCTAGACATGGTATGGACTTGATTCCACTTCCGGTCTGCTCTCCTCATGATAGAGAACAAGTCTATAACATCAAACACACCAAACAACTAACATGTAAAGATCTATGGGCTCTAACATATGACTGTCAGGCCATATTTTAGGGTTCTTGGTCAGTTGCTAAAAACTCTATTTCCTGGCATCCAGATGTTATGGATCATTGATGTAATATCTTAGATCACTATATAACATCCTTAGACACAACTCTAAACATCTAAACATAACATTAATATCAAATCATATGAACTAAAAAATGGTTAGGGTTTATACCTTTATGCTTTGATTCTTGAACTTCTGATCCTTGATTCTGATATTGGAAAGCTAATACATGATATTGGCTTAACTTTTCACTCACTCTCACTCTACATTTCGAAAATTCTAGAGAGAGAAGGTCTTGGACAATATGAGAAGTAAAGTAAGTTTATTACTTAACTTTTAATTTTTGATTTTGATTCAATGTATACAAATCTTGCAAGGTGGTATAAAAAATCTGATCTCGGAGATATTACACACATGGGATAAACATAACTTGATGAGTCACCAAGATTCGGAAAATCTTTTACTTAAGTTTTAAGTAAAAGGGTATTTTGGTCATTTCGACTCACTAAGGGCAATTTGGTAATTTCCCCTATAATTTGAAGGGTATGTTGGAAATTTATATATATCCCATAACATTTAACACTTAAGTCTTTATACTTAGCTTTTAAGCTCCCGAATTAGGGTTTATAAATTCTGGATTAGGGTTTCGGATTCCCGTAACTGAAATTAAGGTTTACGGATTAAGGTTTGCTATTCCTCACTTGATTTCCCAGATAAATTTTATACTTAATCTTATATCAACATACCTATTATAATATTCAAAATTACAACTTCTTCTTAATACCCCTAATTAGGCTTTTATTAGGGTTTAGGGTTCCTGAAATGAAAATTACGTTTTTCAGCATTCGATTAGGGTTTCTAATCCCTTATTAGGGTTTACTAAGTTTATATCGTATCTGATCAATCATTGATCATTAATTCTATATCGTACAAACACATATTCACACTTACATTTATTATAACTATTTTTTCCATCAAATCCCTATCCGTATCTAGGTTAGGGTTTCTATTCTCTGCTAAGCACAACTCTGCTCATATTTTTCTTTGTCAATACACAAATTGACCACTTCTCTAAACATGTATCACAGATACTTAGCACAATATTGGTAATCAATATCAATATTAAATAAATTAAAAAAAAATATTTGTAAAATTTTCGGATCCTTACACTACAAAAAACAGACATTTGGCAACAATTTTTCGGGCAAAGACTTTATGTCATTCGTTGCAGTTTATAAAAGGCTTTCATTTTTCCTAACGAAATTTATAAGTCGTTGCAAAAATTTGTTGCCAAATCGTTGGCGGGAAAAAAAACACACCGCCTTATTTCTTTTTTGTTGCCGATGAGATTTCTCCTCATTGTCAGCAACAAAAACTTTTTTGTTGCTATATTTCATTGTCTAATATATGCCACATTCATTAGCAATAATTTTTTTTCGTTGTGTATTTAATACATTTTTTTGCAACAACTAGTAAATTGTTGCCCAAAATTAAGACAAATCCAATAAGCATGCCTCTTTTTTCCCCCCAAAACGGATCATTTTTCATTTATTTTGACACAATTTTATACAGTGAAATGTTCATATAAATATTTATAAATTTATCTTTAAAATTTATATAAATATTTATAAAAAATATTCATATCTAAATTTTAGATGAAATATTTATAAATTTATAAATAAATATTTGTTTTTAAATTTTAAAGATAAATTTATATGAATATTTGTTTATAAATATTTATATTAATATATGTGTGTGTGTGTGTGTGTGTGTGTGTATATATATATATATATATATATATATATATATTAAAATATTCATAGTTACGTTATATAAATATTCATAGTTACTTTATATATATTTAGTTTAATATGGAGATTTAAGATGTCTATATATGTAACGATTGAGAAATTTGTAATTTAATTTAAATATTTATTGAATTAAATAAATATTTTAAATAATTTATTTATTGAGATAAATAAATATTTGATGAATTGTGATGTAATAATTTAGTTGAGTATGTATGCTAACTAAATTAATGAATGGTAATTTTATTATGTGAGGATTTAATTTAATGGAAATAATTAAATTAAATAAATTGTTTAATATTTAAGAAAATAAATAAATTAAATAAAGTGATCTTTTAGTCTAATTTATTAATTAAATTAGATATATAATTATTTATTAATCATAAGTATAATTATAATAAAAATTATAATTATTATAATTATAAGTGTAAGCTAATTAAATGGGTTACATGTGTGACAAATAAAAACTATATAGTATGATATTATTAAAATAATCTAGTATGGGGGAATTTGTGTGTAACCAAACGCAGCATTATGGCTTTTGATTTATTTTAACTGGCGCCTTTTTGTTTTTTTTAACCGGACGAAAGTGGGAGTCAGTTATATGTGGGTTACGCGTCTTATTTTTCCCTAAGGCTTGATAACATAGAAATACAGAGAAGAGAAACACAGAGGGTTAGAGAGAATTTGAGTGTAATCTCTGCGAATTGTTAAGGGTTGAGGAAGGATTCTATCATCTTGCTAGTAGGAAATTCAAGGTATAACTCATTCGTAAATTCTCAAGTTGGAGTTTGTAATTTAAAGTTCTCTATAATGGATTTTTGTTGAATTGTTGTTTCATATGTTGATTGTATATATGTATACTCTTGATAAATTGATTGGCTATCATCTGTAATTGTATATTAGTTATCAAATTCGTGAAAATTGGCTTTGTGGGAAAGAAATTGTAATAACAGTGTTTATGCATGAAAAATGGCTTAAGAAAGTATAAAATTTCTTGTCCAATATATGATGTAATCTGTAATTTGATGTTGGATTGTGTTAGTATGTTAAGAAATGAAAACAAAGTAGTTTAAATCATGTTAAATGGTTAAGCAACAAAGTCGTGGCGATCGAATTCGCTAAAACTGTTAAAATTGAAGAAATTTGGAAAATTGTGATTTTGATTCTTCAAATTTGTGTATATATAATGTTTATGTAATTGGAATGAAGAGTATCATCCTTAACTATGTTATTGCAAAGTCTTAGATGTTGAGTTTGGTGAATTTCTGTGGAATTGGGATTTTTGGCCTAGAACAGAGTCTGATTTCGTGTTTTGCAAAAACTGTTTCTGGTGCCGAGCACGGGCGCGCTGCCCATGGGCGTCCGGGATTTAAAGGGTGTCATGGCGCGACCGCGCCAGTGGTCAGTCAAACCCAGTGTTGAGCTGTTAACATCATAACTTTGAAAATGCTAACCTAACTAATTTTAATGACCCTAAAACATGAACATGTTATAAGACATAATAACATATTGTAATCACAACGTTAAAATAATAAATTGTGAACTAATAAGTTGTGAGAGTTTGGAATGTGAGGTCATGAAAATTGGAATTTATTTTGCAATCACCATGTCGTATACTATGATATAATTGAGAATTCAATTTCGTGTTACGTGAATGAGTAGGATAATCAAGTCTTAAGTTAAGGATTTTAGACTTGATTAAAATGAAAACTAAATTAATGAAGTTAATATTAATATAACTAATTGGTATTGTGATTCTAATGATATATATAGGGTAATTGGTGAACGTTTATTATATTTGTGTATCTTACACCCGAGGCAAGTTTCCTAACTTCATTCTCTTTATAATGAATGCAAGTTCCTTATCCTAAACTTCTATTGAACAAGTTCTTTAACTTTATTCTTTTATTAATGAATGCAAGTTTCATAGCTATGTTATCTTTTATGTCAAGCAAGCCTATTGATTATATCTCGTGTATGATTGTACAAGCTCTTCTAATCTATTTCATTACATGGAGCGAGTTTCATTTTCCTAAGTCTTATTATTATTATTCAAAGTATATATTGTTCTAATACATTGATTCAAATGAGATTGTTCTAACTCTTTTGAATATGATACTAAGCACACATACGATGTCTGTTCAATTGTACATTGTTATTATTTGATCTTTGACTTTGATAACCTTGTTTAATTCTATATCGTTGTATTGAACCATCAAGTGGTAAGCAAACTCTTAATGATTGAACTAGTCTATAATGGAATAGTGTTCTAAAATTCTAGAACCATTGATAAGCTAGTTCCGAGCTAAACTTTCTTTAGTGTGAAAATCCTAAATTTAAACTGAGATGAACAACCCTAATATAGGGGATTATGTGCGTGTTAACGTTTAGATGTTTATGCACAATACATGGTACAAAGAGCTGATCCCCCTAAATACGTTAAGTAGGGTCTGTATAGTCTAAATGACTGTTAAGGTTGCGGTAGTAATATCTAATCATCGGGGACATAGTTCGTGGTCTTGAGACCCTCAGATATTAAATTCAAACTTGGTTTCTATTCTATTTTGTAGAACAAGGTCACCATTATTCAGCATTCGTTGTTCATACTCTTGTTGATATTGTTATTACTCTTTATATCTGACTCTTGTAATTAACACTACGGCTAAAGCTGAGAAGGCCGATAAGCCATCTACTAGCAAAGGAAAGGGCAAGATGTCCAAATATTAAAGATTTATCAGAATTTATTTAAGTGAATTATGTTATAAGACATGTTTTATTTTATGATGAATTCCGCAAACTGATGTAATAATTTAAGGTTAGATTACCTGGGATTATTTTAAGATGATGTAACCCTTTAATGGGAGGATTATTGTTTAAGTTATTTAAATTATGTCTTTATCCGTTGATATGGTAGACAGATATAATGGTTTTGGATAGTGTGCACCCAAATTTTTGTGGGAATGAAGTACCCGGATTTGGGGGTGCCATAGGGTGGTATCAAAGCTTTAGGTTATGAACCTTAGGTGCGAAAATCTTAGGAAGTAACCTTTAAGGAGACAGAAAACATAAGGTGTCAAACTCCTATCGACTTTTTAAGGAATGGATTAAGGTATCCATTAAAGCTAAACAATAAAAGACATTATGTGCTATGTGTTAATAACTTATGTGCTCGCGAATATCGAAGAATGTTATATAATAAATAAACTTAAAAGTATTTTATTTTTAAGATGTCTAATGATGGAGGATCCAGTCCAGCTAGGGAAGTGATACCTGAGATAGCTAGAGATGATGAACCCCGGGATATCCATGTTGTGCGGGAGCAGTTAATCCAGGAGAATGAGCCTGTGGTCGATCCCGAGGAGGATAGTTCTAAAGAGATAAATGAGGATGATGAGGAAGAGCACCCTGTGGAGTTTCCACAAAACTCCATATCGAATGAGATTTATGATGCACTGTACAACCATAACATAGAATTATAGGACAAGGTTGAGGAGCTGAAGGAGTTGGTTGAGATGCATCACGCTACGATTGAGAAGAAGGATGCGGAGATTCAGGAACTCGACTCACGACTTGGAAACACGGAGTGGGATCTAGTTCATACAAAGGGTCAGCATGAGGATTTGTTGGTGGTGAATGAGAAGATGAAGACTGATGTGGAGAAGTTAAAATAAGACTTGAAAGAGGAATCAGCTAAACGTGCAAGGGCAGAGGACGCTTGGATAAAGGCGACTCATCATGCATACCGTGCCGAAGCTAAGGTCCTAATGAAGAAAGCTAAAATGAACGAAATAGATCATGCCTTTAATTTTGCGATTTATAGGGCCCATGATCGAGTCTTTTATTACCCACCTCAATTTGAAGATTCACCGTGGTTCGTGATGGATCGTAGGACGGCGTATTGTATTATGGAGGAAGAGCGTAGAGAAGCCTCTCAACGCCTTAATATGCCCAAATAGAGAGAATAAGAATAATAATAATAATATGTGGTTACGTATGTGAATAAATAAGCTGTAAATCCCTTATTTTGATATAAATAAAGGGCTAGTATGAGTATGTAATCCTGAAACTTATCTAGTTTAGGAAAGTGGATGTTAATAGCGGTTATGCTATCTTTATTATGTTTTAAAATGTTATGGATGAATAAAATATCAAAGTTTATTTGAAATGTTATGTGTTATAGCTTTAATCTTAGAATGTTTAAGTTAAACTTCAAATACTCAAAAAGTTGAGTAATGAACTAATAAGTGTATATTTTAACAAAAAATGCCTCTTAAAAGAAGACAACCACATCAACAACCACCTCCTGAGGGGTCTACTAACAATAATAATGAGGCCAATGCTAACCCGATTCAGTAGTTGGTAACCTTGTTAATGGGAGCACTTGCAAATCAACCACAAGCTCAAGTCACGACCTTCAAGGAATTCAAAGAGGTTGGACTGCCAGAGTTTCAAGGGTCTATGAATCCAGTGGAAGCCCAAACCTGGATCATAGAAATGGAGAAGGTGTTCGACGTTGCTAAAGTTAACAAAGATCAGAAGATTGCGTTCGCAACGTTAATGCTGAAGTCTGAAGCTAGCTACTGGTGGTAGGTAAATATGGTTCGTGGGGGACAAGGAGTGATAGCATGGGATAGATTTAAGGAGATGTTTTTCAAAATGTACTTTCCAGCGAGTTCTCGAAATCAGTTGGAGGTGCAATTTCTAGAGCTGAAACAAGGAACTATGACGGTGCCAGAATATGCTGCGAAGTTTAACGAGTTGGCAAGGTTTGCCACTTATCAAGTCAATACCGATGAGCGTAAGGTGAGAAGGTTCAAACAAGGATTGAAACCCTGGCTGTATAGCAAGGTTTCAATGTTCCAGTTAAATACATTTGCGGTTGTACTTGAAAAGGCAATTATCGCGGAAGGTGGAAGCGATGCCTTGACCAAGTATAATCAAGAATAGAAAAAGAGAAAGAATGAGAATGAAAATAAGGCTGGTGGAAGTAACGTTGGAAGTAACCATCAGAAGAGGAAGTGGAGCGAGAATTCGACTGCGGGAGGACAATAAGGAAGTCAGCAGAAGAAAAAGTTTGAAGCTTGTGCGACTTGCGGAAAGAACCATACTGGGGTATGTTTGAAGGGAAAGCGGATGTGTTTCAACTATGGTCAGGAGGGACACATTGCACTAAACTATTTTAGCCCAAAGAAAGGAGCATGTTTTACCTGTGGTTCGAAGGATCACATGGCTCGTGATTTCCCTAAGAAGCCAGCGGGAAGTACAAGTGAAGGAAAAGGAAACAACAACGGTGGTGGTGCATTGACTATCACTAGACCAGCACAGTCAAGCTGACCTACTGCGAGAACTTATAATATGACCGTACAGGATGTTGTATAGTCTAAGGATGTGGTGTCAGATATCATTCCGATTAATGGTATTAATGCTTATGTATTATTTTATTCGGGTGCTATTTGTTCATTTATATCCGATGAATTTTCTCAGAACTTAGATTTACCTCAAGAAGAATTAGATTATCCTTTGAGCATAGAGATTGCGAATAGGGAAGTGATTCCTGTTAGATTCATATATAAGAATTGTAGAGTGGTTATAAAAGGTCACAAGATGATGGTAGATTTGATACAAATTAGACTTGGTGAATTTGATGACATACTAGGAATGGATTGGTTATTCAATTACGAAGCACTGATTGATTGACAACGGAAATGTGTTAACCTTATTACTCCGTCAATGGTTGTGTTCTATGGCAGCAAGTCACCTCGACAACCAAGTTGTCTGACGGTGATGCAAGTCAAGAAGTTGTTGAGACAAGGATGTGTAAGATACTTAGCCTACATAGTCGATACACGGAAGAAGAGTGCGAAGTTAGAAGAGATACCGATCATAAGAAATTTTTCAGATGTATTTCCAGACGATTTGTCGGGTCTTCCATCGGATCGACAAATCGAGTTCGTCATTGACTTACTACCACGAATGGCCCCGATATCTAAGGCACCATACAGAATGGCTCAAATAGAGATGAAAGAGTTGATGGTGCAATTTCAAGAATTGCTTGACAATAAGTATATCCAGCAGAGAAGAAGAAAGATGCATCGATTGCATTGACTATCGAGAATTGAATAAGGTCATGATTAAAAATAAGTATCCATTACCTAGAATCGACGACATGTTCGATCAGTTGAAGGGAGCAAAATATTTCTCAAAGATAGACTTGAGGAGTGGTTATCATCACTTGAAGGTGAGGCTGGAGGATGTACCAAAAATAGCATTCAAAACTCGGTGTGGTCATTACTAGTTTCTGGTCATGTCATTTGGTTTAACCAATACACCTGGAGCGTTCATGGATTTGATAAACAGGGTGTTTAAACCATTTTTAGACAAATTTGTGGTGGTGTTTATCGATGATATTTTGTGTATTCCAAGACCAAGGAGGGACATATGGAACACTGAAGAGTAACGTTGGAGACATTGAGAAAAGAAAAGTTGTATGCTAAATTCTCAAAATGTGAGTTTTGGTTGGAACGTGTACAGTTTCTTGGACACGTTATTGATAAGGACAGAATTTCGGTAGATCCATCAAAGGTTGAAGCTGTAATAAACTGGGATCAGCCGAAGACACCGTCAGAAGTAAGGAGTTTCTTAGGATTGGCAGGTTACTATAGGCGTTTTATTCAAGACTTTTCCAAGATCGCAACTCCATTGACGAATTTAACTAGGAAGGCGGTTAAGTTTGTTTGGACAGAGAAGTGTGAGGAAAGTTTTCTAGAATTAAAGAAGAGGTTGAGTTTAGCACATGTGTTGTCATTGCCTAATGATACAGGAACTTTTGTAGTGTATAGTGACGCATCGCATAACGGACTAGGCTGTGTGCTTATGCAGAACGGTAAAGTCATTGTGTTTGCATCACGTCAATTAAAAGATTAAGAGAAAGTGTATCCGACTCATGACTTAGAGTTGGCTGTGGTGGTGTTTGCCCTGAAAATTTGGAGACATTATCTTTATGGAGAGAGGTGTGAGATATACACTGACCATAAAAGTCTGAAGTATATCTTTACTATAACAACCCGATATTTTCTATATAAATAAATAAGAAATTTTGTGTATAAATTTTTTTTTATTTAAAGATGAGGATTTGTACAAGATATTATATATATGTATTTATGTGGTAAATAAAAATATATTTATTACATGAATATTTACAACTAATTTTATTTTAGAATTATAGATTATTAAAAAGTATATTCTCATAATAATTACTTTTATTGTAGGAATGTTTTATTAATTATTTTCTATGAAAATATACTTACATATTATTTAAATAATATATGGAGTGATTTTTTTTGAATAATTATAATAATTATTTTATTATATGAATTTCAGTACAGATTATTAAGTTAAATATTTTTACCTTAATTATTAAGGTTAAATATGAAGAATGAATCAGATATGGAATCCAAACCCTAATTTTGGATTATTGTCAAGGTATGAGAATAATAATATAATATTAATTATATTTTGATTTTTCAGTGCTATAAATATGTGTTGTATGTACGTGTTGAGGATGATTGGGCAATTATGGTATTTAATTTCAAAACCCTAATATTAATTGGTTAAACCCTAATTTTACTAAGAAAAAACCCAAATTTGAAAATCAACTGTGAGTTTAAGACTGTTATATGACGGTGTTATATGTTTTATATTATGTATTATATAATGATTAGATTAATTAGGTCAACCCTAATTAACATTTAGATTTATTAATTTCTAGAAATCCTAATTTCCAATTTAAAACCCTAATTGCTATTTTCGCAAGGTTAATGATAATCATATGATCTAAACCTAATGTTCCTGTATAAAGTAATTAAAAAATTAATCATAATTAGAAAACCCAAATTTCAAAATTTTAGAAACTAAAAGTTATTTAATTTTTATTTAATTTTATTTTTTTGTGCAAACCCTAGTTGTTAAATCCTGCATTTGGTTTGTGCTAAACCTTAGGGTTAAACCCTAAGGATCAAACCCTAAGGGTTTGCAATGATGACAATAATGCCATTAAAATTCCATGCGAAAAGACTAAAATACCCCTAGTTGGATTTTATTTATTATGTAAATTACAAAGCTTGACAAGTGTGATAGTTGGTGAGCTAACCTAACAACTCCACATGCTCAAAATTGCCATCAATCAGCTCTAGCTCAGCCAAGTTCATTGCATACTTGTATTATATATAGATTGGAAAGAGAAAAATTACATTTGCCCACTTATTTTGCACAAACTCTCATACTTGAGCCTCTCTCTCAAAAATCCACAGGATTTTGTAGCATACCAGTCACATAATCAAGCCCCACCATCACCCAAAACAAATCAGTGGCCTAGAAATCAAAATCGATCAAAGAAGGTATAAACTCTACTTGAAAAATCTGTCCAATTTTCTATTGTTAAGTGTTATGTTTGAGTGTTAGAATATGTTAGGTATAGTCTATTTTGATGATCTGGGTTGTTATTATACAGATCCATAACATCTAAGTCTTCAAATTGATGAATCTTCAAAATTTGGGAAAAAAATTTTCTAGAGGTATGACAACGAATGTCAGACCCTATAAATCCTTGCTCGATTATGGTTTTTGTTGTTGTTAAGTTGTTTTTTGTAGCTTGTAATATGGTCTTTAGTCTTCCAAAAGAATCAGGGCCATTTGATGTCTGGAATAAAAGTTATTACCGGTCAAAGGTCGTTGACCGGCATTGACCGGGCCATTTCTGGTTAACCCAGAATGAGCCCAGAAAGCTCTGACAAGTTCTTCAAGAGCTTGGATCTGACAGTGGTTTGATGTTTCGTTATGGTTCTTGCATCTAAGTTGTAGTATGTTTGTTAGACTACATTATCATGTCTTAATATCACATATATAGTAAACATGTTGAATATTGTGGCCGGTCAAACGAGTTAAGTCGATCATGTTTACTGTTTTCTAGGTAACCCAGAAAACATAAGAATGTGACGACTGATATTTTTTGACCAGACTAGATCTGACGATTGTGTTGTGATTTAGTTGATGTTATGTGATAGATCTCTTGTACTAAATAATGTCTACACACTGAAGTTTATATATCACAAAAACAGTACACGATCAATATGTAGTGGAAGCCCGAAATTGCACGCTCGAACTGTTCTTCATTTTTGGGCAACCCAGAAATGAAGAACAGCCTCTGACAGCTTGTTCATGGGCCTAGATCTCGCTGGTTATGTGTTGTTTGGACATGTTTGTTATTGGATCTTGTAGTCGTGCATTTGTACTACAATATCTGACTCATACCATTCCCATAAACATTACGAGCTAAGAATTATCCTTGGTCAAATGTGGTACCTAGTAAACCGGCAATGAAGTTCTGGCTTTGTATAAAGAACACATATAGCGACGGTTCTGTCGCTATAGGTGGCCTTTAGCGACAGACAATATATTATTTTCCGAAAATTAATTAATAAATAGAAAAAAATAGTTTTTAATTATTAAAAATACAAAATAAATTATTAAAAATTATTTTAAATTCCAAAAATTAGTTTTTAATTATTTTAAATATATTTCCTAAATATTTAATATTTTTGGAATATTAAAGGTATTTAATTTATTTAATTATATTTTTAAATAAATTAGTTAAAAATAATTTTAATATTTGAAAAATCATTTAAAATTATATTATGATATAATAAAATATTTTAAGTTATTTTTAATGACTTTTAATATTTTGTGATAAATTTTATTAATAAATTAATATTAATGATAGTTAAGTTATTTAGTAAATGAATTAAATAAATTAATTAAAAATAATTTTATTATATTAAAAATCATTTAAAATAATAATAAGGTATTTAAAATTATTTTAAGTTATAAAATATAACTTTTAATATTTAAAGGTAAATTTCATTAATTAATTATTATTAATGATACTAAAGTTATTTAATAATTATATTAAATAATTTAGCTTAAAAATGATTTTAATATTATAATAATCATTTTAAGTGGAAATAAAGTGTTTAAAGATATTTTAAGTTATAAAATATAACTTTTAATATTTAAAGAATAATTTCATTAATAATTTAATATTAATAATTATTAATGATATTAAATTTATTTAATAATTATATTAAATAATTAGTTTAAAAATAGTTTTATTAATTTAAAAATCATTTAAAAGGGATATAAATGAATTGAAAATATTTTAAGTTATAATTAAATGACTTTTAATATTTTAATAAATAATACATTAATACTTTAATATTAATGATAATTATTTAAGAATGATTTTAAATATTTTAAAAATTATTTAAGGGTAATATTAATACTTTAAAAGTATTTTAAGTTATTCTACATAACTTTAATATTTTGGGAATAATTTCATTAATAGTTTAATATTAATTAAATATTAATGATAATAGAATTGTTTAATATTTAAATCATTTAAAAATAATTTCGATGTTTGAAAATTCATGATAAATTATAATAAATATTTTAAAATTATTATAAGTCATTTAAAAATAATATGACTGATACTAAGTTACAGGACAGAGTCTTAGACTCGATAATTACCCGATAAAGTTGTCGGTACACCGACATATTTCAGAAATTGATATGGACTTAGATAATGTGATTAGATAAGTGATTATTTGTGATTCAGTGGTTATTAAACGTATGTGCCAATGTGATTAGGGTATGTGCTGACTGCAATAAGCAGTGTTATGTGTTATAGTATATTGTTCTAATCGAACGAATGATCTGATTAATGATAGGTCGTGTTATAAACGATAAAACTAAATTGTGAACTGTAAGCAGCGCATCAGGCAAGTATATTACCTTTGCATTTCCTTTATGCACTGGACATGAGTAAGAAGTTTCAAAATTATATTATTATTATGCTATATTATTAACCCTATTGTGATATATTCTATATCCGATCATTGTTTATCAACATGTTAGTATATGGTAATTCAGATATATATTATGTTCGTTAAATTCTAAACATGGTTATACAAGTGTCCACACTTGGATAATCATTGTATTTAATCACATGTTAATATATATATATATATATATATATATATATATATATATATATATGTATAAGCTGTTTAATCTATTTGACCCAGCTAGACACAAATTCAGAAATATCGTTGAATAAGTTAAAATCTTTTTGTATCCAATCAAATTATTTTGGTTCGGCTTCCAGTCTAAGTATGAACATCCCGATCACGGGAAAACTTTTATGCGCCCAAGGCGGACAGAGTGAACGATAATATCGTTCTTGTAATGTAGTATTGATCAATACAGGGCACATTGGGCAGATCACCCTCGTGCCTGTAAGTTATGACGGTTTGCGGATGAAGTTATGCTAAACCTTAGCGAAAACTAAAAAAAAAGTTCATAGTATGTCGACTACCCTATATATATAGTCAATACGTAGTTTCAAAAATTTGGGATAAAATTGTTATGTTATTATTATCGGTTCAGTTTACTTCACGACTATAAATTCGTTGTAGAAGTGATATACAAAGAAAACATTTATTTCTTTTCGCTAATTATATTTATAATTGTTATTATTTGTTGGGCACTTAAATGCTCACTCTTGCTTTATTTAAATATTTTCAGCTAAGCGTGATCAACCTGAAGGTTCAGGCAATAACTAGTGAAAAGGAAAGCAAACAGAATATGTTTAATGGTATCTTTTGTAACAGTTAAACTGTATTAAGGCAATGATATGTATTATCTATCATGTAAGGATTTATAGTAAAGGTTACGTACTTGGGATTATACTCTGATAAATGTAAATTAAGTTTGATTTTTTTATATTATTGTTATTATTATTAATATTATTCCACTCATAGAAATGGTATCGTGAAGCACCGAGTTCGGATTTCAAGTACCTGAATTTGGGGGCAACACATTATGGTATCAGAGCTTAGGGTTAAAAATCTTAGGTGGGTTAGACCTTAGGCTATAACCTTGGAACAAAGGAAAACGTTGAAAATACAAATAACTCATATAGAGTTTAAAAGGGGAGATGAATTAAATAAGTTCATCGTCAAATCAAATAAAAGATAACTTATATAAAACTATTAATTGTTGTGTGTATATATTAAGTGATAATCAAGATAGTTTGTGTGTAGATGTCAGATAGAAAAGGATTAGGATACCCTCAAATCGTAAAGAAGAAGTCAACCTCCATAACCGAGCCAATATCAAAGCCAATAGTTGAAATAGAGACTCACATTGAAAGCTACCTCAATGAGATGGTTGTTTTGAAAAGTATAGTACCAGACCCTGAAACGATAGTATAACTGATAGGTAAAGCATAGTTAAAGAATATGTGGTCAATATCGAGTTCTTAAACTCATATGTTTGTGGTGAGTTCTTAAACTCATAATGTATGGTAACTAGGACGAACTAGGTGTAGTTAGGTGTGAATGGATTATCGAGGATAATGTGACTATATAGATTTCTAAGCAATTGATCATTAGGGAAGGTGTAAGAAATAAGTAGTATTAGTATTACTTGAATATGTATGCTCTATGATGTGTAAGGTAATATTCTCAACTTTCGTATAAGTTATGGCAGTGATTCCCGACTTTTATGTCACAAAGGGATAGTGAATGTTTAAAGCAGTATGTGCTATGTTATAAAGTATTATGAATTAGTTAGATGAACATGATCTATTTAATCAGATAATGCCGCCAAGACGAAAACGAAACCAAAGGATAGAAGAACTTGTCAACAAAGCTGGAGGACAACCAGACCCGATGCAGAATTTGACAAATATATGCACTTAAGCTATGCAGAATGAATTACCAGTTGCAGGAAATAAGCCAGACAATCGATCGGCAAACTTCGAAGACTTCAAAACAAATAGACCGCCATGATTTAGAGGATCAACAGACCCTGTAGAAATGGTTGTGATAGCTAGGGTAGCGGAGGGGCAGAAGATAGCTTTTGCCACCTATACAATGAAAGTAGGAGCAAATTTTTGGTGGGAGACAAATCAAGTTAATGCCGGAGATGGGAGTAGTGGTAGTAGAACTGGAAAGAGGAAAGGAGATAAGGTAGGGAATACGAAAAATAGGCCAGAAGGTGGAAAGAAACAAGTTGTGCATTGTAGAAATTGTGGAAAGAATCACTCGGGAGAGTGTTTAAAAGGAAAGTTAGTGTGCTACAAGTGTGGGCAGGAGGGACGTCTCTCCTAACTGCCCCAATTTAAGAAAGTATAGTGGGTATTTTATTTGTGCATCAATGAAGCATAAGGCGAAAGACTATCCAACGAAGAGAAGGGAGGCAAGGAATGTGAATATGGGAAAAAATAGTGGGACGTTAGCGATAACAGGACCAACTTCAACAAACCATTCAACAGAACCTACTGCAAAAGTCTTCAGCACGACTGTTCAGGATTCGGTAGCAGCCAGGGATGCAACACTAGGTATTATTCAAACCCATTTTATTTTCTTATATATTATTTTCTTATAAATATAGTAAGTTATTTTATAGGTTAGTTTGAGGGAGGAATTTGAGTTCTTTTAGAAATCAAATTTTCGTTTAATCAGAAAGACAAGCTTTATGTGAATAGCTAAAGATCAGTTCGATCAAAGTTGATAGAGATCTACTTGCAATGATTGTGCATGCTATGTACCCTTGTATGTATAGGTTTTAAAATGGTGATTCCGGCGACGAAATCTTTATAAGGGAGGGTGAATGTAACAACCCGATATTTTCTACATAAATAAATAAGAAATTTTTTATATAAATTTTTTTTATTTTAATGATGAGGATTTGTACAAGATATTATATATATGTATTTATGTGATAAATAAAAATATATTTATTACATGAATATTTACAAATAATTTTATTTTAGAATTATTGATTATTAAAAAGTATATTCTCATAATAATTACTTTTATTGTAGGAATGTTTTATTAATTATTTTCCATGAAAATATAGTTACATATTATGTAAATAATATATGGAGTGATTTTTTTGAATAATTATAATAATTATTTTATTATATGAATTTCAGTACAGATTATTAAGTTAAATATTTTTACCTTAATTATTAAGGTTAAATATGAAGAATAAATCAGATATGGAATCCAAACCCTAATTTTAGATTATTATCAAGGTATGAGAATAATAATATAATATTAATTATATTTTAATTTTTCAGTGCTATAAATATGTGTTGTATGTACGTGTTGAGGATGAGTGAGCAATTATGGTGTTTAATTTTAAAACCCTAATATTAATTGGTTAAACCCTAATTTTACTAGGGAAAAATCCTAATTTAAAAATCAACTATGAGTTTAAGACTGTTATATGACAGTGTTATATGTTTTATGTTATGTATTATATAATGATTAGATTAATTAGGTCAACCCTAATTAACATTTAGATTTGTTAATTTCTAGAAACCCTAATTTCCAATTTAAAACCCTAATTGCTATTTTCGCAAGGTTAATGATAATCATATGATCTAAACCTAATGTTCCTGTATAAAGTAATTAAAAAATTAATCATAATTAGAAACCCCAAATTTCAAAATTTTAGAAACTAAAAGTTATTTAATTTTTATTTAATTTTATTTTTTTGTGCAAACCCTAGTTGTTAAATCCTACATTTGGTTTGTGCTAAACCTTAGGGTTAAACCCTGATGGTCAAACCCTAAGAGTTTGCAAGGATGACAATAATGCCATTAAAATTCCATGCGAAAAGACTAAAATACCCCTAGTTGGATTTTATTTATTATGTAAATTACAAAGCTTGACAAGTGTGATAGTTGGTGAGCTAACCTAACAACTCCACATGCTCAAAATTGCCCGCAATCAGCTCTAGCTCAGCCAAGTTCATTGCATACTTGTATTATATATAGATTGGAAAGAGAAAAATTACATTTGCCCACTTATTTTGCACAAACTCTCATACTTGAGCCTCTCTCTCTAAAACCCACGAGATTTTGTAGCATACCAGTCACATAATCAAGCCCCACCATCACCCAAAACAAATCAGTGGCCTAGAAATCAAAATCGATCAAAGAAGGTATAAACCCTATTTGAAAAATCTGTCCAATTTTCTGTTGTTAAATGTTATGTTTGAGTGTTAGAATATGTTAGTTATAGTCTATTTTCATGATCTGGGTTGTTATTATACATATCCATAACATCTACGTCTTCAAATTGATGACTCTTCAAAATCTGGGAAAAAAAAATTCTAGAGGTTTGACAAGGAATGTCAGACCCTATAAATCCTTGCTCGATTATGGTTTTTGTTGTTTTTAAGTTATTTTTGGTAGCTTGTAATATGGTCTTTAGTCTTCAAAAAGAATAAGGGCCATTTGATGTCTGGAATAAAAGTTATTACCGGTCAAAGGTCGTTGACCGGCATTGACCGGGCCATTTATGGGTAACCCAGAATGAGCCCAGAAAGCTCTGACAAGTTCTTCAAGAGCTTGGATCTGACAGTGGTTTGATGTTTCGTTATGGTTCTTGCATCTAAGTTGTAGTATGTTTGTTAGACTACATTATCATGCCTTAATATCACATATATAGTAAACAGGTTGAAGATTGTGGCTGGTCAAACTAGTTAAGTCGATCATGTTTACTATTTTCTGGGTAACCCAGAAAACATAAGAACATGACGACTGACATTGTTTGACCAGACTAGATCTGACGATTGTGTTGTGATTTAGTTGATGTTATGTGATAGATCTCTTGTACTAAATAATGTCTACACGCTGAAGTTTATATATCATAAAAACAGTACACGATCAACATGTAGTGGAAGCCCGAAATTGCATGCTCGAACTGTTCTTCATTTCTGGGCAACCCAGAAATGAAGAACAGTCTCTGACAGCTTGTTCATGGGCCTAGATCTCACTGGTTATGCGTTGTTTGGACATGTTTGTTATTGGATCTTGTAGTCATGCATTTGTACTACAATATCTGACTCATACCATTCCCAGCAACATTACGAGCTAAGAATTATCCTTGGTCAAATGTGGTACCTAGTAAACCGACAATGAAGTTCTGGGTTTGTAAGAAGAACACGAAGAACACCTATAGTGACGGTTCTGTCGCTATAGGTGGCCTTTAGCGACAGACAATATATATTATTTTTCAGAAATTAATTAATAAATAGAAAAAAATAGTTTTTAATTATTAAAAATACAAAATAAATTAAAAATTATTTTAAATTCAAAAAATTAGTTTTTAATTATTTTAAATATATTTCATAAATATTTAATATTTTTGGAATATTAAAGGTATTTAATTTATTTAATTATATTATTAAATAAATTAGTTAAAAATGATTTTAATACTTGAAACATCATTTAAAATTATATTATGATATAATAAAATATTTTAAGTTATTTTTAATGACTTTAAATATTTTTGTGATAAATTTCATTAATAAATTAATATTAATGATAGTTAAGTTATTTACTAAATGAATTAAATAAATTAATTAAAAATGATTTTATTATATTAAAAATCATTTAAAATAATAATAAGGTATTTAAAAATATTTTAAGTTATAAAATATAACTTTTAATATTTAAAGGTAAATTTTATTAATTAATTATTATTAATGATATTAAAGTTATTTAATAATTATATTAAATAATTTAGCTTAAAAATGATTTTAATATTATAATAATCATTTTAAGTGGAAATAAAGTGTTTAAAGATATTTTAAGTTATAAAATATAACTTTTAATATTTAAAGAATAATTTCATTAATAACTTAATATTAATAATTATTAATGATATTAAATTTATTTAATAATTATATTAAATAAATAGTTTAAAAATAGTTTTATTAATTTAAAAATCATTTAAAAGGGATATAAATGAATTGAAAATATTTTAAGTTATAATTAAATTACTT
The DNA here is from genome assembly GCA_016801055.1 of Panax notoginseng. Lineage (NCBI taxonomy): Eukaryota > Viridiplantae > Streptophyta > Magnoliopsida > Apiales > Araliaceae > Panax > Panax notoginseng. The sequence goes on along the minus strand of CM029021.1, from coordinate 51,894,553 downwards.
TTAATATTTTGATAAATAATACATTAATACTTTAATATTAATGATAATTATTTAAGAATGATTTTAAATATTTTAAAAATCATTTAAGGGTAATATTAATACTTTAAAAGTATTTTAAGTTATTATACACAACTTTAACATTTTGGGAATAATTTCATTAATATTTTAATATTAATTAAATATTAATGATAATAGAATTATTTAATATTTAAATTATTTAAAAATGATTCTGATGTTTGAAAATTCATGATAAATTATAATAAATGTTTTAAAATTATTATTAGTCATTTAAAAATAATATGACTCATACCCGATAAAGTTGTCGGTACACCGACATATTTCAGAAATTGATATGGGACTTTGATAATGTGATTAGATAAGTTATTATTTGTGATTCAATGGTTATTAAACATATGTGCCAATGTGATTAGGGTATGTGCTGACTGCAATAAGCAGTGTTATGTGTTATAGTATATTGTTCTAATCGAACGAATGATCTGATTAATGATAGGTCGTGTTATAAACGATAAAACTAAATTGTGAACTGTAAGCAGCGCATCAGACAAGTATATTACATTTGCATTTCCTTTATGCACTGGACATGAGTAAGAAGTTTTAAAATTATATTATTATTATGCTATATTATTAACCCTATTGTGATATATGTAACGACCCCAAAATAGGTCCATTCCATCCAACCCGTTCTGAGTCGTCAAATACATGGTACAGAAAACAACTACAACTCTATTACAACAATTGTCGTATAAAATACAACAACACATATGCTGTGAGTTTGAATACAAATATATACCAAATTTAACACATGTCCCAACCGTGGACAGCACCTCACAGTAACACCTTTCATAAATGTATAGTCAAAAACTGTTTTAGAAATTAGAATATTTGGGAAGTGCTCAAGGAAACTTTCGTACACGGGAGGCCATGCTTCTAGGTTATGATAGATATCATATGGTCACAGAATTATCCTTGGTTGACCTAATAGACCCCAAAGAAAAACGAGAAGATTACTATCATATTCTTCCCAATGGTGAGTCTTCTCTTGACTTATCATTATCTCCACTGTATCTAACTGAGAATTATACTTCAAACAAATACCAAGATTATATAGGTAGTGCTTGTAGATATACTCGGCAAGCGGATGTGCACAATCCTGTCTTATGATGGCACGAGGTGGTATGTCGTTAGACATCTTGTATGATAGTGGTAAAAACACCCTTCCAATGTTGGATACACCTTACCCTATTGGATTCACCAAAAAAAACTACTAAATGAACTTTTCTATACTGCTTCGGGAGAACCTCCACATCTAGAGACCACCGTTCTATTTCTCCGTTACCCTCGCTCGACCCAGCTACACTCTTATTACCTGAAAAGAATTGTGAAGCAAAAGGGTAAGCACAACTAGCTCAGTAAAGAATATCATAATTAAAGATAATTCAATTATTAATAGCCTTTATCAATAATAAATCAGAGATTTAGAACATATGGTAAATGATAAAAATTTTAACCATAGTTGCAGCGGAACGAGCAATCCATTAGAAGAGTCAAATAGACCATAAAGTCTATTATCTCCTCCATGTTAAAAATCTACCAACAATGTTTTATCCATGTAACATCACTCAACAGTTCCTTTCCACAATCATATGAATAACTCATAATCATAATTGTGACTCTAAATTTTTCTTCGCACCCAGGACGAAGAATATTTTCATCACCTGTCTTTACCTGAAACATCAAAGATCATGGTTATACCAAATCACAGTTCCTATTCATAATCATACTAATAACTTCATCTTTGCACTATGGCCAAAGATATTCATTTGTACCAGTTGGTCATGTTCATCTCAACACCTGTTCATCTTTGCACTACTGGCCAAAGATATTTAACAACATGTCATAAAATCATATTTTCCAATTTTCTTACTGCACAAAACATAGTTAATTCATTTACTCATAACTAGTCTATTTTTATGAAAAATACCAAATCAGTTCCAAAAATATTTCTTTTCTGGAATTTAGGATAATATAGTCCCATAATGAACATATATTTTTCTCAGAATTTTTAAAATTCATTTAATATTTTTCATATGGCCAAAACTGCCGAATATTTCGACATTTATCATAAATTGTACTTTTATCCAAAAATTCCGCAATTGACAAAGTACACTAATATTATATAGATATACTTTCAATAAAAATTTCATCAATTTTGGAGTTAACCACAAGGAGTTATAAGTGGTTACTTTTAAAATAGTCTTTTCCCGTAAAATTCACAACTCTTAATCTATACATCCAAAAATCGTCATTTTTGGACACAATTAAGAAAACTCATCAAATTATCATTTTAAATTTTTCCAGAATTTTTGAAGGTCAGAAAAATTACGAAACTGAAAAACATAATAACCCTTAAAATCCCTTACTATCCCTTACCTCAAAAGAGCAGTACTTCTGATCGGTATAAGGCTGAAGGAAACGTGCACTGATGAATAGAAACTCACAAAGTATCTAAATACTCACAAAATACACTCAATAATCTAGAGAGAGAAAGAGAGAAAATTTGTTTCTGGTGTGATTTTCAATTCTAACTTAGCCCTCTATTTATAAGAAAATGTTAGCACGCCGAAGCAGACTTAACCTGCAACCTGATGGCTTTACCTGCTACTATTCCCACCCACCACATTTGAATAAAAATCTCAGCACATTTCTTTACCAACCAAGAGTGGGGCCCACCAATTCTAAAATTTTTTACCAAAATGATTAACTCCGAAAATTCAACAATTTCTGAACCAGTCATCTCGTAAAATTCATAACAAATCATACGTTCATTTTTAACGGTTCAAAATTTGTGGACATATACGCAACTTATATATGTATAACATATCCAAATATTACCATGATCCAACGGTCGGATTAAAAATTATAACCCTCGCAAAATATCTCAAAAACCCTAATTTGATTTTCAATACCTCCGTTCCGACAAAAATACAGATAAAATACCTCAACATTAACTCCTTCATTTTTAACCACAAAAATATATCCCTCATTTATATCCACATAAAATAAATATTTTCTTATCATATAAATTGTGACACCCCCAAATCCGGTACTTCCATTTTCATAGGATTTGGTGTTCACTGTACAAATATCATCTATCTATCTACCCAATAAAAGCAAACCATGTAATGGATAGAAAATAAAATCTTCCCCTTAAGGGTTACAACGTCTGAATAATAATACAATACCAGGTCAACTAACCTTAAAACATCTGTGCGGAATTCTAAACAAATAAGTCATTAACAACAACATAAATCTTAAACATAAATACATCATCAATTTAAGAAATAACAAGTCTTCATCCCTTGCTAACTTTGCCCTTGCCCTTACTAGTAGAAGGTTCATCGCTTCTTTCGTTCTTAACTGCAATGTTATTATTAAGCAAGAGTGAGCACAAATGCCCACACGTATAATAATGAAATAACATTATAATAACATGCGAATAAATCAAATGACATCTGAATAAAAGTTCAACTTTTGAATCGAGAATGAATAACAAGAATCAAAAGAATTCTGAGGGTCATAAGACCTTGAACTATGTCATAGGTTAACAAGAAATATACTTGAAACCTTTAACAGTCATAAGACTATGGACCTTCTTCTCGTACTTAGGGGGATCAGCCCTTAGTACCATACTGTGCACAATATCTTAACGCTAAAGCGTAATTAATCACCTATACAGGGTTGTTCATCTCAGTTTGACATTTGAGTCCGCACCAAAGGAAGTTTGGTTTAGATAATTTCATCAAGGGTTCTGAAATTTAGAACGCTCATCAACTATGGACTAGTTGAATCAATAAGGTTCACTAGTCTAATAAGGTTCAACAATAATTGATATTTGATTAGAATAATAATCTCAAAAGTATACAATAGGACAATTATTGTATAACTGAATCATGCTTTGGAAAGATAATTAATCTTTAGTATAATACTTGAACTTGAATAATAATATAAGTTTAAATAAATTGCTCAATGTAAAAGTAGAGTTAAGAAACTTGCTCAATTTAAGAGTTTAAATTTAGGAAACTTGCTCAATAGAATGGAGTTAGGGATAGGATACTTGCCTCGTGCGCAGATTACACTTTAACTAAGCACGTTCTTTGAATTAAATCCTACATACCATTCATATACACAATACCAGTTAATTATAAATTAACTAATCAATATAAACTCATTCTCGTTGTCTACTTTAATTATTGACCAAACTTAGTCAAATTATCACGTTGTCACATAATTTATACTTCATGAATTATCAAACCAATTATGTATTTAATAATTCAATTCACATATAATATTTTATTACATGTTAAACAACTATTTTATCATCTCATAATACCTCTAACATGATTACATGTTCATTACATCAATCCACTAACACTTGTTAGACTTTAACATTTTAAAAATACATTTCTGAATTTTCTGGAGAGTGGCGCTGCGGCGCCACTAATGAACTAAGGATTCGCGCTGCGGCGCCGTGGCGCTGCGGCTGGACTTCGGACGCTGCGGCGTGGTGGCGCTGCGGTGTGGTGGCGCTGCGGCGCGGGGCTTAAAGCATTGGACTGGCGCCGCGGCGCGGCAAGCCAGAAACAGTTCTGCAATTCGCGAAAATTGCATAACACAGCCAAAAATTTCAATTTTAAATATTACAACACGAATTTAGACATACCCATATGTTATAATTCATGTATAATCATAACCCAACATATATAAAGTGATTTTAACCATTTAAAACACTTAATCACAGAATTAAATCATGTAAAATGGGTTGTTCTTGAAGTTTTTAACACAAATTCCTAAAATTCAACGCCACGGATTCGTTATAAAGCCAAATCCGTTCATTTAAAGCTTGGTCTCTTCGTATCAACATGCATAATAATATAGGAGTGTAAAATTTATGGATAATATATGATCAATACATCAATTATCACGTATAAGGCCATATGGCCATATCACGTACTCTGTTTATTTTGAAAAACATACGTACGACATGCTTTCATGAATTTGATGTTATGGTTTGTGAAATATACATAATTAAACATGATTTTATACAACATAACACACATATAAACTTATAATCATATCATATTCCAATCTACAAGGATTTGCAGAAAACTGTGAAGCCATTTTATGAAAATTAAAAAGACGTAACTTTGAAATTGGGTTGGAGAGAAATACCCGGAGTATAGATTAGGAGATGGTTAATGAAATCTTTCTACAAGTACCTGTTGATTAAATACTTATAATTTCTCTCAAAAATCCCACTTTCTCTCTGAACTCTCTGTATCTGTCTCTGATAATTTTAGACTTAGAAGATAATGAAAGAAAATAAAATACGTCGTATTCAAATAGGAAGGATCAGACGCACGTTGGTGGTCAGTTACCCAGTCATGGGTTAACTGACCCTAACCTCTCTTAGTGCCATGTTTGGCTAGCAACTAAGTTAAAACTCTTTATTTTAATAACACCTTTACAATATAGTTTAATTAATGTCACACTCTTATAAGATAAATCTAATATTTTATTTAATTTACTTTAAATAAAATATAATAATTTCTCATAAATTCACGTAGTCACAATATTAATTATCTCTTTAATAAATAATAATAATTTATTAAATCTCTAATTAATAATTACATTAATTAAATAACATCATGCTTAATTAAATATTTCATTTAATTCAATAAGCTCACACAATCACATACTTGAAAAAATAAAATTCTCTACATTAATTTAATAAATGTAACACATATAATTAAATTAATCTACCACAATTGCATCAATTAATTATTAAATCTAATAATTAAATCGTCGAAAAATATTTATTTACTTCAATAAATATTTAAAATAATTTACAAAATTCTCGTTCGTCACATCTTTTCCCCCTTAAAAGGATTCTGTCCCCAGAATCACGACTCAATAAATTCAACCCGTTACATTCTCCCCCCTTACAAAGATTCTGTCCCCAGAATCGCTTACAAATAATTAAGTAAATAAATGAGGGTAATTCTTCATCATATTCTCTTCGAGTTCCCATGTAGCTTCTTCAGCGTTGTGGTTCCTCCAAATTACCTTAACAGAAGATATAACTTTATTTCTGAGAACTTGTTCTTTTCGGTCGACAATTTGGACAGGAATTTCTTCACAAGATAAGTCTTTCTCAAAATGCAGGGGTTCGTATTCAATTACATGCTTGTAATTAGGTTTGTAAGGTCGTAACACAGAAACATGGAAGACGTTGTGGATATTCTCGAGTGCTGGAGGTAAGGCTATCTCGTACGCAACTTCTCCAATTCTTCGCAGTACCTCAAAGGGTCCAATAAATCTTGGGCTCAATTTTCCTTTCTTTCCGAACCTGATCTTTCCCTTCCAGGGAGAGACCATCAACAAAACATAACTACCTGGTTCAAACTCGATATTTTTACGATGTGGATCAGCGTATTTCTTCTGTCGATCTTGAGCTGCTACCAGTCGTGCTCGGATCACTTTGACTATTTTTGTCGTCTGCTGTACCAATTCTGGCCCTAGCAATTGTCTTTCAGCAACTTCATCCCAGTAAAGTGGAGTTCTGCACTTTCTGCCGTATAACGCTTCGTAAGGCGGCATGCCTATACTAGCGTGATGACTATTGTTGTAGCCGAACTCTACTAACGGTAGGTGATCATCCCAATTTGCTTTGAAGTCCATTACACAGGCTCGTAACATATCTTCCAGTGTTTGAATCGTTCGTTCGCTCTGTCTGTCTGTTTGAGGGTGGTAAGCTGTACTCATTCGCAGTTGTGTACCCATGCATTCCTGAAGACGTTTCCAGAAATTTTATGTGAAGCGCGGATCCCTATCGGAAACAATAGACACCGGCACTCCGTGCCTCGAAACAATCTCTTTCACATATAATCTTGCCAACTGATCTAAGTTAAATATGATTTTGATAGGTAGGAAGTGCGCGAATTTCATTAGTCGGTCAACGATAACCCATACTGCGTCGTAGCCTTTCTGAGTCGTCGGAAGGCCAACCACGAAGTCCATCGTAATATGTTCCCATTTCCATTCTGGGATCTCCAACGGTTGTAGCAATCCACTCGGTCTCTGATGTTCTGCTTTAACTTTCTAACATGTCAGGCATTTGGCAACACATTCTGCAACATCACGTTTCAAATTCGGCCACCAGAAATGTTGTCGAAGATTTTGGTACATTTTTGTACTCTCAGGGTGAATCGAATATCTTGAACTATGAGCCTCACTCAAAATTTCTTCCTTAATTTCTTGTACTGGCGGAACCCAAATTCTGCTTTCAAATCTCAATATCCCTTCCTTATCCATCTTAAATCTTGGTTCGGTTCCTTCAGATATCTTCGATGTTACCTTTTTGCATTCATCATCCTGAAACTGAGCCTCCTTCACTCTATCTAGTAGAGTTGTACCAGATTGCATCTGAAATAGCTTCTCATCAATCTCCATAAGATACTTCACTTCTAACTCCAGTTTCTCTATATCTGCAATTAGCTCCTGCTGAGCAGTCAACATCATCAATTTCTCACGACCCTTTCTACTTAAGGCGTCGACGACCACATTAGCCTTACCCGGATGGTATAAAATCTCACAGTCATAATCCTTGATTAATTCTAACCATCTTCTTTGACGCATATTCAAATCTTTCTGTGTAAAAATATATTTCAGACTCTTGTGGTCCGTATATATTTCACACTTCTCCCCGTATAGATAGTGCCTCCAAATTTTCAAAGTAAAAACAACTGCAGCTAACTCCAAATTATGGATTGGGTAACCCTTCTCGTAATCCTTCAACTGCCGTGATGCATACGCAATGACTTTGTCGTTTTGCATCAGCACACAACCAAGTCCTTTATGCGACGCATCGCTAAAAAAAATAAATTTCATGTATCATCCGGAAGAGATAACACAGGCGTTGTACTCAACCTCTTCTTTAATTCTTGAAAACTCTCCTCACACTTCTCCGTCCAAACAAATTTCACAGCTTTTCGAGTTAAATTCGGTAACGGAGTTGCGATCTTAGAAAAATCTTATATGAATCTTCTATAATATCCTGCTAATCTAAGAAAACTTCTTACTTCTGACGGCGTTCTCGGCTGATCCCAGTTAATCACAACTTCTACTTTGGATGGATCTACCGAAATTCCATCTTTATCGATTACGTGACCAAGAAATTGTACTCTCTCGATCCAGAATTCGCATTTCGAAAATTTAGCATACAACTTCTCCCTTCTCAATACTTCCAACGTTAACCTCAAGTGTTCTTCATGTTCCTCTTTGGTTTTGGAATAAACCAAAATGTCGTCTATAAATACCACCACGAATTTGTCCAAAAACGGCTTGAATACACCATTCATTAGTCCCATAAATGCTGCAGGAGCATTCGTAAGACCAAACGACATTACTAAAAACTCATAATGACCATATCGCGTTCGGAACGCTGTCTTCAGTACATCCTCTGGCCTCACCTTCAGTTGGTGATAACCACTCCTCAAGTCAATCTTGGAAAAGTATTTTGCTCCCTTCAATTGATCAAACAGATCATCGATCTTTGGTAATGGATATCTGTTCTTAATCGTGACCTTATTTAATTCTCTGTAGTCAATGCAGAGCCTCATCGATCCGTCCTTCTTTTTCACGAACAACACCGGCGCTCCCCACGGCGATACGCTCGGTTGAATGTACTTTTTGTCCAACAATTCTTGTAGTTGTACCATTAATTCCTTCATCTCTACTAGTGCCATTCGGTATGGTGTCTTCGATATTGGAGCAGTTCCGGGCGCCAAATCAATCACAAAGTCTACTTCCCTATCTGGTGGAAGTCCTGGCAAATCGTCTGGAAATACATCGACGAAGTCCCTCACAATCGGTATCTCTTCTACTTTTGAATTCTCCTTTCGACTATCGACTATGTAAGTTAAATATCCTACACAGCCATGTCTTAATAACTTCCTGGCCTGCAACATCGTCAGACAACTCGCTTGTCTAGGCGACTTGCTACCATAAAACACAACCTTTGACGGAGCCATAAGGTTAATAAGCTTCTTTTGGCAGTCAATTATAGCCCCATAATTGGATAGCCAATTCATACCCAATATAACGTCAAATTTCCCCAATCGAATAGGGATAAGATCAACGTTCAAGATATTACCCTTAATATCCACTCTACAATTCTTATACACATGCTTAACAGGAATTATCTCTCTATTCGCAATTTCTATAATCATGGGATATTCCAATTCATCCTTAAGCAAATCTAAACTATTAGTAAAGTCATCGGATATAAAGGAACAAGTAGCACCCGAATCCAATAAAACGTAAGCATTAATTTCATTGATCGGAATGATACCTGACAGCACATCACGAGACTGGATTGCATCCTGCACCGTCATATTGAAAGTCCTGGCGGTTGGTCGGTTTGTTGTAGGTGGTCCGGTGATGGTTAAGGTATTTCCACTGCTATTTCCCTTGTTTCCTCCTTGTCCTGATCCTCCCGATCCCTTCTTGGGACAGTCTCTTGCTAAATGATCTTTCGAACCACAGTTGAAACAAGCACCCTTCTTTGGGTTTGGACAATTTGGTGCTATGTGGCCTTCCTGACCACAATTGTAGCACACTCTCTTTCCCTTCAAACAAACTCCTAGATGTGCCTTGCCGAAAATCGGACATGCTTCTATCTTCTTTTTTTGCCCTCCGTGTTGACTTCCAGCTGTCAAGTTATCCGTCCACTTCCTCTTCTGATTATTATTATTCCCAGTATTACTTCCACCAGTCTTGTTATTACCTTCATTCTCACTCTTTTTCTTTTTCTGTTCTTGGTTGTACTTAGTCACTGCATCACTTCCTCCTTCCGCGAGAATGGCCTTTTCCAAAACTCCCACAAACGTGTTAAGTTGAAACATTGATACCTTGCTGTATACCCAAGGCTTCAGTCCTTGTTCGAATCGTATGGCTTTTCTCTCGTCAGTGTGTACTTGATACGGGGCAAACCTTGCCAACTCATCGAATTTAGCTGTGTATTCAAGCACGCTCATGTTTCCTTGTTTCAGTTCTAGAAATTGCACCTCCATCTGATTCTGCGAACTAGCTGGGAAATACATTTCAAAAAACATCTCTTTGAATCTCTCCCACGTAATTACACCTTCACCTCCTCGCATCTTGTTTGCCTGCCACCAGTAGCTAGCCTCAGATTTCAGCATAAATGTCGCAAAAACGGTCTTCTGATCTTCTCGAACCCTAGCAACGTCGAAAACCTTCTCCATTTCCATCACCCACGTTTGAGCCTCGATCAGGTTTTTGGAACCTTTGAACTCTGGCGGTCCCACCGCCTTAAAATCTTTAAATGTTGTGCTAGGTGGAGCTTACGGTTGGTTATTCATGACTCCAGTTAGTAAATTAACTAGCTGTTGAACTGGATTAACGTTGGCATTATTGTTATTATTGGTTGACCCTTCCTGAGTCGGTTGACGTTGTTGTCTTCTCCTTGGCGGCATTTTTCTGTTAAATAAACGTTTATTAGAACTTTATTAATTTCTCTACATAGTTAAGATATTACTCAACAATTTAACATATCACTTAACACATCATCTCAAACAACTTGATATCTTTTCATTCAAATAAAAAGTTTTAACATTAAACTATAGCATACTGCTATTTACATCATCTATCCTGGAATAAAGAATCCACATGTTTTAAAACATTCAAATATTAACATATTCCTTAGTTCATAAACACATCGGAATTTACATAAAACTATATAAGTCTTTAACATAAATAAACAGATTCTATTCCTGTCTTCCAAGGTGCTCAATAGCCTTACCACGCTCCTCATTCATGATACGAGACATCGTCCTGCGATCCAACATATACGATGGAAGTCCTTCAAACTGGATGGGGTACCTTAACACTCGCTCTTGAACCTCATCCATCGCATGATTAAGTGTGGCGTACGTGTCTTTAAGCTTTGCCTTCTTTGCACGATTAACATCTTCTGCACGATCAGCTCGATGTGATTCTCTTACCCATCCTTCCTCTGCTATTTTCAGTCTTCCGGAGGTTTCCTTCAGTTCCTTCTTCAGCTTCTCTATCTCCTCGGTCTTATCTTCGGTTTGACCCTTCTCATGAACCAGATCCCACTCCACGTTTCCTAAACGTGTATGAAGGGTCACAATCTCTCTATCCTTCTCCTCTAAAGTAGACTGCTGAACAGTCGCTCGCTCAGTCAATTCCTGAACCTCATCTTGTAACTCCACGTTACGATCATATAGTGTGTCATACATCTCAGCATCAACAGTGTACCGTGGTAGCTCCTCTTCTTCTTCCTCCTCATCAAACTCCTCCTCAAGACCCTACTCAGGATCAATCTCAGGTTCATGCTCCTGACCAACAACGGTGATCAATGGAGATGAAACCCTCTGCACCAGCTGCTCCCTAACGACATGAATGTCTCGGGGCTCCTCCTCAGTCGGTCCTACAAGTACACGAGATCCCTCCTCAGTAGGTACTATAGGTAAATGGGGTCCCTCCTCAGCTTGACTAGCTTCTCCATCATTCGTCATCCTGACAACAAAATTTTAAGTTTTAGTTACTAAGTCATACTATCTAACGCATGCTTAACACATAACACATAATGTATTTTATTATCTTCAATGAATTATAAAAATTCATTTCTTAGAACTCGATAAGAGTTTTCAATTACTATCTTCTTCTGTAAGGCTACTACCTAAGGTTGTTTCCTCCACCTAAGGTTCATAACCTACAGCTCTGATACCAACTTGTGACACCCCCAAATCTGGTACTTCCATTTCCACAGGATTTGGTGTTCACTGTACAAACATCATCTATCTATCTACCCAATAAAAGCAAACCATGTAATGGATAGAAAATAAAATCTTCCTCTTAAGGGTTACAACGTCTGAATAATAATACAATCCCAGGTCAACTAACCTTAAAACATCTGTGCGGAATTCTAAACAAATAAGTCATTAACAACAACATAAATCTTAAACATAAATACATCATCAATTTAAGAAATAACAAGTCTTCATCCCCTGCTAACTTTGCCCTTGCCCTTACTAGTGGAAGGTTCATCGCTTCTTTCGTTCTTAACTGCAATGTTATTATTAAGCAAGAGTGAGCACAATTGCCCACAAGTATAATAATGAAATAACATTATAATAACATGCGAATAAATCAAAGACATCTGAATAAAAGTTCAACTTTTGAATCGAGAATGAATAACAAGAATCAAAAGAATTCTGAGGGTCATAAGACCTTGAACTATGTCCTAGGTTAACAAGAATTATACTTGAAACCTTTAACAGTCATAAGACTATGGACCTTCTTCTCGTACTTAGGGGGATCAGCCCTTAGTACCATACTGTGCACAATATCTTAACACTAAAGCGTAATTAATCCCCTATACAGGGTTGTTCATCTCAGTTTGACATTCGAGTCCGCACCAAAGGAAGTTTGGTTTAGATAATTTCATCAAGGGTTCTGAAATTTAGAACGCTCATCAACTATGGACTAGTTGAATCAATAAGGTTCACTAGTCTAATAAGGTTCAACAATAATTGATATTTGATTAGAATAATAATCTCAAAAGTATACAATAGGACAATTATTGTATAACTGAATCATGCTTTGGAAAGATAATTAATCTTTAGTATAATACTTGAACTTGAATAATAATATAAGTTTAAATAAATTGCTCAATGTAAAAGTAGAGTTAAGAAACTTGCTCAATTTAAGAGTTTAAGTTTAGGAAACTTGCTCAATAGAATGGAGTTAGGGATAGGATAATTGCCTCATGCGTAGATTACACTTTAACTAAGCACGTTCTTTGAATTAAATCCTACATACCATTCATATACACAATACCAGTTAATTATAAATTAACTAATCAATATAAACTCATTCTCGTTGTCTACTTTAATTATTGACTAAACTTAGTCAAATTATCACGTTGTCACATAATTTATACTTCATGAATTATCAAATCAATTATGTATTTAATAATTTAATTCACATATAATATTTTATTACATGTTAAACAACTATTTTATCATCTCATAATACCTCTAACATGATTACATGTTCATTACATCAATCCACTAACACTTGTTAGACTTTAACATTTTAAAAATACATTTCTGAATTTTCTGGAGAGTGGCGCTGCGGCGCCACTAATGAACTAAGGATTCGCGCTGCGGCGCCGTGGCGCTGCGGCTGGACTTCGGACGCTGCGGCGTGGTGGCGCTGCGGCGCAGGGCTTAAAGCATTGGAATGGCGCCGCGGCGCGGCAAGCCAGAAACAGTTCTGCAATTCGCGAAAATTGCAGAACACAGCCAAAAATTTCAATTTTAAATATTACAACACGAATTCAGACATACCCATATGTTATAATTCATGTATAATCATAACCCAACATATATAAAGTGATTTTAACCATTTAAAACACTTAATCACAGAATTAAATCATGTAAAATGGGTTGTTCTTGAAGTTTTTAACATAAATTCCTAAAATTCAATGCCACGGATTCGTTATAAAGCCAAATCCGTTCATTTAATTCTTGGTCTCTTCGTATCAACATGCATAATAATATAGGAGTGTAAAATTTATGGATAATATATGATCAATACATCAATTATCACGTATAAGGCCATATGGCCATATCACGTACTCTGTTTATTTTGAAAAACATACGTACGACATGATTTCATGAATTTGATGTTATGGTTTGTGAAATATATATAATTAAACATGATTTTATACAACATAACACACATATAAACTTATAATCATATCATATTCCAATCTACAAGGATTTACAGAAAACTGTGAAGCCATTTTATGAAAATTAAAAAGACGTAACTTTGAAATTGGGTTGGAGAGAATTACCCAGAGTATAGATTAGGAGATGGTTAATGAAATCTTTCTACAAGTACCTGTTGATTAAATACTTATAATTTCTCTCAAAAATCCCACTTTCTCTCTGAACTCTCTGTATCTTTCTCTGATAATTTTAGACTTAGAAGATAATGAAAGAAAATAAAATATGTCGTATTCAAATAGGAAGGATCAGACGCACGTTGGTGGTCAGTTACCCAGTCATGGGTTAACTGACCCTAACCTCTCTTAGTGCCATGTTTGGCTAGCAACTAAGTTAAAACTCTTTATTTTAATAACACTTTTACAATATAGTTTAATTAATGTCACACTCTTATAAGATAAATCTAATATTTTATTTAATTTACTTTAAATAAAATATAATAATTTCTCACAAATTCACGTAGTCACAATATTAATTATCTCTTTAATAAATAATAATAATTTATTAAATCTCTAATTAATAATTACATTAATTAAATAACATCATGCTTAATTAAATATTTCATTTAATTCAATAAGCTCACACAATCACATACTTGAAAAAATAAAATTCTCTACATTAATTTAATAAATGTAACACATATAATTAAATTAATCTACCACAATTACATCAATTAATTATTAAATCTAATAATTAAATCGTCGAAAAATATTTATTTACTTCAATAAAAAATTAAAATAATTTAGAAAATTCTCGTTCGTCACATAAATCAATAATTAATTATTCACAAATAATATTACAGAATCACATTTATGACAACCAAGCCGTTCCCAGGAAAGAGGGGGCTTTCCAATAAGAATTTTTCCTTACTGGCGCGTAATTAGGTGACCAAACATCTCCTTAGACAGAACTTTCTAGACATTGTCAATAATGTTATCTAATAATATTATTCAAATAATATGAATTATTGATCTGATAATAGAAAATATTGTGCAGTGATAATTATTGAACAACAATAATATAAAATATCAACGCAGCAATTATTGAATCAATAAAATAAAATATTAAAAAGTAACTACTGTAACAATTATTGAGTAGTGCCTTCCTTCGTAAGAATCAATAATTCAAAAATACTGTACAATCAGTGTGCTACTGTGTAACAACGCGTATTACTATATTTTAACCACCGGATATTTCAACAGTGTTAACGGTAACAACTGCGTCGTTAATTATAAAAACTCAATTTTTGTCGTTATCTTCATCCGACAGTTATTCGTTATGGGGCCCACACATAGCTGCGTCGTCGTACGAATATTCTCCGACAGAAAGAATATTCCACGACCAAACGAATATTCCCCGACAACAATGATTATTTTATAGCCACTTGCTTATTTTGAAAAAAAATCATATATCACCTTTAACTTTAACTTTTTATCAATTTAACCAGTTACTGAATCGTAATTATAAGAAAAATTGAATACTTTTATTTCATAAAATTTGGGGTCTTACAATATATTCTATATCCGATCATTGCTTATCGACATGTTAGTATATGGTAATTCAGATATATATTCTGTTCGTTAAATTCTAAACATAGTTATACAAGTGTCTCCACTTGGATAATCATTGTATTTAATCACATGTTGATATATATATATATATATATATATATATATATATATATATATATATATATATATATATATATATTGTAAGACCCCAACTTATTAATGAATAAAATCAAATTTTCTCTAAATATTATTGTGAATAATAAGGGTTAATTTGATATAATACTTTGGTTATGGGTGAAATGTGCAAATTTTATAAAATAAGTAAGTGGTTATAAAATATTCATTTTGTCGGGGAATATTCGTTTGGTCGTAGAATATTCTTGCTGTCGGGGAATATTCGTACGACGGCACAGCCTTGTGTGGGCCCCATAATGGAAAGCAATTGGATGAAGAAAACGACAAGTATAAGTTATTTATAAATAACGGCGTAGTTGTTACCGTTAATACTGTTGGAATACCCGGTGGTTAAAATACAGTAGCACACGGTATTGCATCAATTATTGATTCTTACGTAAGAAGGCATTACTCAATAATTGTTACAGTAGTTATTATTCAATATTTTATTTTATTGATTCAATAATTGCTGCGTTGATATTTTATATTATTGTTGTTTTAATAATTGTTGCTGCACAGTATTTTCCTTTATCAGATCAATAATTCATATTATTTGAATAATATTATTAGATAACATTATTGGCAATGTCTAGAAAGTTCTGTCTAAGGAGAGGTTTGGTCATCTAATTGCGCGCTAGTAAGGAGAAATCCTTATTGGAAAGTCCCCTCTTTCCTGGGAACGGCCTGGTTGTCATAAATGTAATTCTGTAATATTATTTGTGAATAATTAATTATTGATTCATATGATAAGGAAATATTTATTTTATGTGGATATAAATGAGAAAAATATTTTTGTGGTTAAAAATAAAGGAGTTAATGTTGAGGTTTTTATCAGTATATTTGTCGGAATGGAGGTATTAAAAATCAGGGTTTTTGAGATATTTTGCGGGGGTTATAATTTTTAATCCGACCGTTGGATCGTGGTAATTTTTGGATATGTTATACATATATAAGTTGAGCATATGTCCACAAATTTTGAACCGTTAGAAAAGAACGTATGATTTATTATGAATTTTACGAGATGACTGGTTCAGAAATTGTTAAATTTTCGGAGTTAATCATTTTGGTGAAAAATTCTAGAATTGGTGTGCCCCAATCTTGGTTGGTGAAGAAATGTGCTGAGATTTTTATTCAAATGTGGTGGGTGGAAATAGTAGCAGGTAAAGCCATCAGGTTGCAGGTTAAGTCTGCTTCGGCGTGCTAACATTTTCTTATAAATAGAGGGCTAAGTTAGAATTGAAAATCACACCAGAAACAAGTTTTCTCTCTTTCTCTCTCTAGATTATTGAGTGTATTTTGTGAGTATTTAGATACTTTGAGAGTTCCTATTCATCAGAGCAAGTTTCTTTCAGCCTTATACCGGTATTCCGACCAGAAGTACTGATATTTTGAGGTAAGGGATATTATTTTCTTCTTAATGATATTATTTTCTTCAATATCATTATGCTGAAATATTGATATGAGTTTTTATCAAATTTGAAACTTTTTGTGTCGGGGTTACTATTCACGTAGACGACACTATTCACGTATACAACACTATTCACGAATACGGCACTATTCACCGAAAAATAAAATTTTCCTTTTTTTCTATTATGGTTACTATCTTTGATTGTATCCATGTTTTGATCTTTATTTTTGAATTCTGCTTCACAATTGATTATTATGAAGTATTATTGATCTTGGATAAACTGTTATACGAATCCCTACTATGTCTTTCTGTCTCACTGGATTCGTTTTCTTTAAGATATTTTTCATCATCCTCAGTCCTAAATGATGATATTACTGAATATCTTTGGCCTGTAGTGCAAAGATGTATGATTACTTGATGAATATCTTTGGCCTGCAGTGCAAAGATGAACATGTGTTGAGATGAACATGACTGACAGGTGATACAAATGAATATATTTGGCTTGTAGTGCAAAGATGAATATTTGGATAAAGATGATTATTAATTGATATTACAGGGATAAAATATTGATGATGGACTTTTAAATCTTAGAAGATAGTAGAATTCTTTCTCTACTTGACTCTTCTAATGGTTTGCTGTTTCCGCTGCAGTTGTTGATCTAAAACTTGTTGTCGATTATATTCTATCAGATTTTTCCCTGTTGAAGACTAACGATAATTTGTTGTATATTATCTTAGTCATAATATTCTTTACTGGGCTAGTTGAGCTCACCCTTTTCCTTTTTGTTCCATTTTTCTTCTTAGGAGGTGAGAACATAGCAGGATCTAGTCAGGGTATGGAGTGATGGTTCTAGAAAGATGTTTTAGCAGTCCTCACTATTTCTGTAAAATAGTGTTTGAATAATTGTAATGATGATTTATTTGAGTGTGGATATTGTCCAGAAGACAATATTTGTATTTAAACTCATAGTATGTGTTGTCGTATTTTGCACGACAATTATATTATTGAAGTTGTAGTTTACTTTCTGTACCATGTATTTGGCGACTCAGAATGGGTGTTGTATACTTATTTTGGGGGCGTCACAGTTGGTATCAGAGCTTAGGGATATGATCTCTGGCTGAGATGTGAGACAAGAACTAGGAGGGGAGAGACGGAGAATTCCTTCGCTAGTATGACCTAACTAAGTTTATTTGGTATTTATTTGGTCGGTCAAAGTATGGGGATAATATATGACATGACTATTAACCCTTGTTTTATGGCAGTATTTAAGAATGGCAGCTGAGAACGTTAATAATGGAGTAAATCAGACCGTGGAGACACCTTTGATCACCACCCAGGGGAACGTGCAACAGGAAGGCAATATTCCTCCTGTAAACAACGTTACCGAGTAAACGATGAATGATGGAATGTTTAGGACCTTTTTGCAGTTCATGCAAAATCAGACGAGGGAGACTCGTGTGCAGAATACAGGTGGAAATGATAACAACGCGCGGTTTGTCACAGCCAAGCAGTTCAAAGAATTGGGACCACAAGAAATTAAGGGAAAGCCGGATCCAATCATGGCGGAAACGTGGGTCAAGCAAATTATCAAGATATTCGATGTCTTGGGATGTACGGAGGAACAGAAGGTTCCATTCGCCACCTTTATGTTCCGCGGTGAGGCAGACTACTGGTGGGAGTCTGTGAAGCGTACCCAGCCTGACGCACTCAACATGTCCTGGGAAAAATTTCAAAAACTGTTCAATGACAAGTACTTTCCTGAAAGTATTCGTCATATGAAGGAGGTGGAGTTTATCAGACTGGAATAAACAACATGATGGTGTCCCAGTACGAGGCGAAGTTTACAGAGTTATCCAGGTTTGCACCTCATTTGGTCGAAAATGAGGAACGAATGACAAAGATGTTTCTGAGAGGTCTAAAACCCGAGATTCGACAATATCTTATCTCTCATAAATTTTCTTTATATTCAGATGTTGTAAACAGGGCTCAATTATTAGAGCGAATTAATGAGTATGTGCAACCGAGGGACCACAACCAGGGTCATACTGGTGGCGGCCGTCATCGAAGCAATGAAAACCAGCAGGGAGGAAAATATTCGGACAAAAGCGGTAACCACTCTGGTGGTAATCGTGGTCGTGATAATAAAAGGAGCGAGTCAGGAGGAGATTTCAAGAAGAGAAGGTACAACAATGATAACGTGAAGACGCCAGCACAAACATCAACTGTTTCTAGGGGAGGAGAATGACCACCGGTCGTATGTTACAAATGTGGGAAAGAGGGACATATCAGCCCAAACTGCCCACAACAATCCAAGGTATGTTATAACTGTGGAAAGGAGGGTCATATAGCTCGAGAGTGTTCTGTAGCAAAACCAAGTTTAGCGGGGATGGTGACTCCAAAAGTTGTCCTGGATAAGTCGAAATCAGCGGTTCCTAGAAGGGCGTTTGTCGTGACTGGCCAAAACGCGAGAAACCCGAACGAAGTGATCACGGGTAAACTAATTTTGAATTCTTGCGAAGTTTATACTTTACTAGATACCGGTTCTACCCATTCTTTTATCTCTCCTGCTTGTGCTCAACGTTTAAACTTGACTCCGGAGAAATTGGACTTTAACTTATCTGTTGATACTCCATTGGGTGAAACCTTCGTTACATCTACAGTTTATAAATCTTGCATGATCCAAGTTGGCACTATCACATTACCTGTTGATCTTATCTCTTTAAAGATACTTGCTTTTGATGTGATTTTAGGAATTGATTGGTTAACCACTCATCATGCTAAAATTGATTATTTTCGTAAGGTTGTTAGTTTTCATATTCCTAACCAACCTGTCATACGAATTCAAACTACTAAACCACTAAAATCAGTCACTGTCATATCAAGCCACAAAGCTATTCGTTTATTGAAAAACGGATGTCAAGCTTTCTTAGCCCATGTTATGGATTTGAACAAAGACAAGTCAGATTTGAATAATATTTCTATTGTTAGAGAATTTCCCGATGTATTTCCTGAAGAACTTCCTGGTCTACCCCCAGAACGTGAAGTTGAATTCTTTATTGACCTTGAACCCGGTACAAAGCCCATTTCTAAAACCCCATATCGAATGGCTCATATTGAACTTCAGGAGTTAAAAGTCCAACTACAGGAGTTGTTAGACATCGATTTTATTCATCATAGTACATCTCCTTGGGGTGCTCCTGTGTTATACGTAAAGACGAAAGACGGGAGTATGCAACTTTGTATCGACTATCGAGAATTAAATCATGCCACTATCAATAATAGGTATCCGCTACCTCGCATTGATGACCTGTTTGACCAGTTGCAAGTAGCACAATTCTTTTCAAAGATCGATCTTCATTCTGGATATCATCAGCTGAAGATTAAAACTGAGGATATTCCAAAGACTGCCTTCAGAACTCGGTACGGGCATTATGAATTTTTAGTCATGTCTTTTGAATTGACTAATGCTCCTGCTGCCTTCATGGATATGATGAACCGTGTATTCAAAGAATATTTGGATCAGTTCGTTGTTGTCTTTATTGATGACATCCTCATCTATTCCAAAAGCCGTGAAGATCATGAGCGCCATTTGAAGCTGGTACTACAAAGGATTCGTGAAAATAAGCTATATGCCAAATTGAAAAAATGCAAGTTCTGGCTTGAGGAAGTAGCATTCCTTGGGCACGTGGTGTCAAAACATGGAGTATCTGTCGACCCGACGAAGATTGAAGCCATACAAAGTTGGGAGCAACCGAAGTCGGTAACCGAAGTATGTAGCTTTCTGGGCTTAGCTGGTTATTATTGGAGATTTGTGGAAGGATTTTCTCGAATCGCTACTCCGTTAACTCATCTGACTCGGAAAGATACAAAATTCGTATGGAGTGAGGAATGCGAGAAGAGTTTCCAAGAACTCAAGATGAGACTCATTTCGGCACCTGTTCTGACAATACCATCTGGTTCGGATGGATTTGTTATCGACAGCGATGCTTCAGGCAAAGGGTTAGGATGTGTTCTCATGCAATATGGGAAAATCATAGCATATACCTCGCGACAACTCAAAGAATATGAGAGGAATTATCATACTCATGATTTGGAGTTGGCATCAGTCGTTTTCGCATTGAAGATCTGGAGACACTACCTGTATGGGGAGAAAGTGGAGATCTATACAGATCATAAAAGCCTCAAATATTTCTTCACCCAAAAGGAACTCAACATGCGGCAGCGACGTTGGCTCGAGCTGCTGAAAGATTACGATCATACCATCCAATATCATCCTGAAAAAGCAAACGTAGTAGCTGACGCATTGAGTAGAAGATCATATGCGGGTACGAGTGCAATGTTGTTAACACAAAGGCCCATTTTGTATGACTTGCAAAGGATGGAGATAGAGATGAAGGCTCCAAGTACCCACATGATGATATCAAATATACGAGTAGAACCGATTTTAATCGATAAAGTTAAAGCTGCTCAAGCTACGGACATGGAGCTGATGCGTATGAAGAAGAAAGTGCAAGAAGGTGCTATTCCAGAAGCAAGAATCGATGAAGAAGGAATACTTCGATTTAACTCCAGACTTTGTGTTCCTAACGATTTTGACTTGAAGCATAGAATAATGATGGAGGCACACAACACACCGTTTGCAATCCATCCTGGGAGTACCAAAATGTATCACGATCTTCGACATACATTTTGGTGGAGCAATATAAAAAGAGAGATCGCGGAGTTTATCTCGAGATGTTTAACTTGTCAACGTGTAAAAGCGGAGCATCAAGTACCAAAGGGTCCATTGCAACCACTTGAGATTCCGAAATGGAAGTGGGAACACATTACTATGGATTTTGTTACGGGTCTTCCCAAGGTTTCTCAAGGCATAGATGCGATTTGGGTTATTGTTGATAGATTAACCAAGTCCGCTCATTTCTTACCGATACGTGAGACTTATTCCCTTGAACGTCTTGCTAGTATGTACGTGAATGAGATTGTGAGATTGCATGGCATGCCAGTATCCATAGTTTCAGATCGTGACCCAAGATTCACTTCACGATTTTGGGTTAGCTTGCAGAAAGCTATGGGCACGAAATTACGATTCAGTTCGGCATACCATCCTCAAACGGATGGACAATCAGAGAGGACTATTCAAACTCTTGAAGATCTATTAAGACTTTGTGTCCTAGATCTCAAAGGGAGTTGGGATAAATACCTACCATTGGTGGAATTCTCCTACAACAATAGTTATCAGGCGAGAATAGGTGTGGCTCCATTCGAGGCGTTGTATGGAAGAAAATGTCATTCTCCAGTATGCTGGGACGAGGTGGGTGAAGCAACATTGGTGGGACCAGAGTTGGTACGCATTACTACAGAGAAGATCCAAACGATTCGACAACGTATACAAATGGCACATGATCGACAAAAGAGTTATGCGGATCTTCATCGGAAGGACGTGGAATTTAATATTGGGGATCATGTATTATTACGTGTTGCACCATGGAAGGGAGTTACAAGATTTGGGAAGAGAGGAAAGCTCAATCCAAGATTTGTTGGTCCATTTGAGATTCTTGAGCGAATAGGAAATGTGGCATATAGACTCGCATTACCTCCAAGCATGTCTCGTGTTCATAATGTTTTTCACATATCTATGCTTCGTAAATATGTTAAAGACACGAAACCACATTATTGAGTTAGAACCAGACGAGATAGCTGAAGATTTAACGTACGAGGAGGTACCCGTTAAGATCTTGGATAGGAAAGAGCATGTCCTACGCACGAAGGTTATACCACAAGTTAAGGTTTTGTGGAGAAACCATGTTATTGAAGAAATGACCTGGGAGTTGGAATCAGAAATGAAAGCAAGGTATCCTCACCTTTTTGAAACATCAGGTACGTACGTCAATTTCGAGGACGAAATTTCATAAGGAGGGGAGGTTGTAAGACCCCAACTTATTAATGAATAAAATTAAATTTTCTCTAAATATTATTGTGAATAATAAAGGATTAATTTGATATAATACTTTGGTTATGGGTGAAATGTGCAAATTTTGCAAAATAAGCAAGTGGTTATAAATATTCATTTTGTCGGAGAATATTCGTTTGGTCGTGGAATATTCTCGATGTCGGGGAATATTCGTACTACGGCGCAGCCTTGTGTGGGCCCCATAATGGAAAGCGATTGGATGAAAAAAACGACAAGTATAAGTTGTTTATAAATAACGGCGTAGTTTTTACCGTTAATACTGTTGGAATACCCGGTGGTTAAAATACAGTAGCACACGATATTGCACCAATTATTGATTCTTACGTAAGAAGGCACTACTCAATAATTGTTACAGTATTTATTATTCAATATTTTATTTTATTGATTCAATAATTACTGCGTTGATATTTTATATTATTGTTGTTTCAATAATTGTTGCTGCACAATATTTTCCTTTATCAGATCAATAATTCATATTATTTGAATAATATTATTAGATAACATTATTGGAAATGTCTAGAAAGTTCTGTCTAAGGAGAGGTTTGGTCATCCAATTGCGCGCCAGTAAGGAGAAATCCTTATTGGAAAGCCCCCTCTTTCCTGGGAACGGCCTGATTGTCATAAATGTGATTCTGTAATATTATTTGTGAATAATTAATTATTGATTCATATGATAAGGAAATATTTATTTTATGTGGATATAAATGAGGGAAATATTTTTGTGGTTAAAAATAAAGGAGTTAATGTTGAGATTTTTATCAGTATTTTTGTCGGAATGGAGGTATTAAAAATCAGGGTTTTTGAGATATTTTATGGGGGTTATAATTTTTAATCCGACCGTTGGATCGTGGTAATTTTTGGATATGTTATACATATATAAGTTGAGTATATGTCCACAAATTTTGAACCGTTAGAAATAAATGTATGATTTATTATGAATTTTACGAGATGACTGGTTCAGAAATTGTTAAATTTTCGGAGTTAATCATTTTGGTGGAAAATTCTAGAATTGGTGGGCCCCACTCTTGGTTGGTGAAAAAATGTGCTGAGATTTTTATTCAAATGTGGTGGGTGGGAATAGTAGCAGGTAAAGCCATCAGGTTGCAGGTTAAGTCTGCTTCGGCGTGCTAACATTTTCCTATAAATAGAGGGCTAAGTTAGAATTGAAAATCACACCAGAAACAAGTTTTCTCTCTTTCTCTCTCTAGATTATTGAGTGTATTTTGTGAGTATTTAGATACTTTGAGAGTTTTTATTCATCAGAGCAAGTTTCTTTCAGCCTTATACCGGTATTCCGACCAGAAGTACTGATATTTTGAGGTAAGGGATATTATTTTCTTCTTAATGATATTATTTTCTTCAATATCATTATGCTGAAATATTGATATGAGTTTTTATCAAATTTGAAACTTTTTGTGTCGGGGTTACTATTCACGTAGACGACACTATTCACGTATACAGCACTATTCACGAATACGGCACTATTCACCGAAAAATAAAATTTTCCTTTTTTTCTATTATGGTTACTATCTTTGATTGTATCCATGTTTTGATCTTTATTTTTGAATTCTACTTCATAATTGATTATTATGAATTATTATTGATCTTGGATAAACTGTTATATGAATCCCTACTATTTGTCCTTCTGTCTCACTGGATTCGTTTTCTTTAAGATATTTTTCATCATTCTCAGTCCTAAATGATGATATTACTGAATATCTTTGGCCTATAGTGTAAAGATGTATGATTACTTGATGAATATCTTTGGCCTGTAGTTCAAAGATGAACAGGTGTTGAGATGAACATGACTGACAGGTGATACAAATGAATATCTTTGGCCTGTAGTGCAAAGATGAATATTTGGATAAAGATGATTATTAATTGATGTTACAGGGATAAAATATTGATGATGGACTTTTAAATCTTAGAAGATAGTAGAATTCTTTCTCTACTTGACTCTTCTAATGGTTTGCTGTTTCCGCTGCAGTTGTTGATCTAAAACTTGTTGTCGATTATATTCTATCAGATTTTTCCCTGTTAAAGACTAACGATAATTTGTTGTATATTATCTTAGTCATAATATTCTTTACTGGGCTAGTTGAGCTCGCCCTTTTCCTTTTTGTTCCATTTTTCTTCTCAGGAGGTGAGAACATAGCAGGATCTAGTCGGGGTATGGAGTGATGGTTCTAGAAAGATGTTTTAGCAGTCCTCGCTATTTCTGTAAAATAGTGTTTGAATAATTGTAATGAGGATTTATTTGAGTGTGGATATTGTACAGAAGACAATATTTATATTTAAACTCACAGTATGTGTTGTCATATTTTGCACGACAATTGTATTATTGAAGTTGTAGTTTACTTTCTGTACCATGTATTTGGCGACTCAGAATGGGTGTTGTATACCTATTTTGGGGGCGTCACACACACACACACACACACACACACACACACACACACACACACACACATATATATATATATATATATATATATATATATATATAAGTTGTCTAAGCTATTTGACCCAGCTAGACACAAATTCAGAAATATCGTTGAATAAGTTAAAATGTTTTTATATCCAATTAAATTATTTTGGTTCGAATTCCAGTCTAAGTATGAACATCCCGATCACGGGAAAACTTTTATGCGCCCAAGGCGGACAGAGTGAACGATAATATCGTTCTTCTAATATAGTATTGATCAATACAGGGCACATTGGGCAGATCACCGTCGTGCCTGTAAGTTATGACGGTTTGCGGATGAAGTTCTGCTAAACCTTAGCGAAAACTAAAAACAATGCTCATAGTATGTCGACTACCCTATATATATAGTCAATACGTAGTTTCAAAAATTTGGGATAAAATTGTTATGTTATTATTATCGGTTAAGTTTACTTCACGACTATAAATTCGTTGTAGAAGTGATGTACAAAGAAAATATTTATTTCTTTCCGCTAATTATATTTATAATTGTTATTATTTGCTGGACATTTAAATGCTCACTCTTGCTTTATTTAAATATTTTCAGCTAAGAGTGATCAACCTGAAGGTTCAGGCAATAACTAGTGAAAAGGAAAGCAAACAGAATATGTTTAATGGTATCTTTTGTAACAGTTAAACTGTATTAAGGCAATGATATGTATTATCTATCATGTAAGGAATTATAGTAAAGGTTGCGTACTTGGTATTAAACTCTGATAAATGTAAATTAAGTTTGATTTTTCTATATTATTATTAGTATTATTCCGCTCATAGAAATGGTATCGTGAAGCACCGAGTTCGGGTTTCAAGTACCTGAATTTGGGGGCATCACATTATGGTATCAGAGGTTAGGGTTAAAAATCTTAGGTGGGTTAGACCTTAGGCTATAACCTTGGAATAGAGGGAAACGTTGAAAATACAAATAACTCATATAGAGTTTAAAAGGGGAGATGAATTGAATAAGTTCATCGTCAAATCAAATAAAAAATATCTTATATAAAACTATTAATTATTGTGTGTATATATTACGTGATAATCAAGATAGTTTGTGTGTAGATGTCAGATAGAAAAGGATTAGGATACCCTCAAATCATAAAGAAGAAGTCAACCTCCATAACCGAGCCAATATCAAAGCCAATAGTTGAAATAGAGACTCAAATTGAAAGCTACCTCAATGAGGTGGTTGTTTTGAAAAGTATAGTACCGGACCCTGAAATGATAGTATGACTGATAGGTAAAGCATAGTTAAAGAATATGTGGTCAATGTCGAGTTCTTAAACTCATATGTTTGTGGTGAGTTCTTAAACTCATAATGTATGGTAAGTGGGACGAACTAGGTGTAGTTAGGTGTGAATGGATTATCGAGGATAAGGTGACTATATAGATTACTAAGCAATTGATCATTAGGGAAGGTGTAAGAAATAAGTAGTATTAGTATTACTTGAATATGTATGCTCTATGATGTGTAAGGTAATATTCTCAACTTTCGTATAAGTTATGGCAGTGATTCCCGACTTTTATGTCACAAAGGGATAGTGAATGTTTAAAGCAGTATGTGTTATGCTATAAAGTATTATGAATTAGTTAGATGAACATGATCTATTTAATCAGATAATGCCGCCAAGACGAAAACAAAACCAAAGGACAGAAGAACTTGTCAACAAAGCTGGAGGACAACCAGACCTGATGTAGAATTTGACAAATATAGGCACTCAAGCTATGCAGAATGAATTACCAGTCGCAGGAATTCAGCCAGACAATCGATCGGCAAACTTCGAAGAGTGTTTAAAAGGAAAGTTAGTGTTCTACAAGTGTGGGCAGGAGGGACATATCTCTCCTAACTACCCCAATTTAAGAAAGTATAGTGGGTGTTTTATTTGTGCATCAATAGAGCATAAGGCGAAAGACTGTCCAAGGAAGAGAAAGGAGGCAAGGAATGTGAATACGGGAAAAAGTAGTGGGACGTTGACGATAACAGGACCAACTTCAACAAACCATTCAACAGAACCTACTTCAAGAGTCTTCAGCACAACTGTTCAGGATTCAGTAGCAGCTAGGGATGCAACTCCAGATATTATTTTATAGGTTATTTTGAGGGAGGAATTTGAGTTCTTTTAGAAATTAAATTTCCGTTTAATCAGAAAGACATGCTTTATGTGAATAGCTAAAGATCAGTTCGATCAAAGTTGATCGAGATCTACTTGCAATGATTGTGCATGCTATGTACCCTTGTATGTATAGGTTTTAAAACGGTGATTCCGGCGACGGAATCTTTATAAGGGAGGGTGAATGTAACAACCTGATATTTTCTACATAAATAAATAAGAAATTTTGTGTATAAATTTGTTTTTATTTTAATGATGAGGATTTGTACAAGATATTATATATATGTATTTATGTGGTAAATAAAAATATATTTATTACATGAATATTTACAAATAATTTTATTTTAGAATTATTGATTATTAAAAAGTATATTCTCATAATAATTACTTTTATTGTAGGAATGTTTTATTAATTACTTTCCATGAAAATAAAGTTACATATTATTTAAATAATATATGGAGTGATTTTTTTGAATAATTATAATAATAATTTTATTATATGAATTTTAGTACAGATTATTAAGTTAAATATTTTTACCTTAATTATTAAGGTTAAATATGAAGAATAAATCAGATATGGAACTCAAACCCTAATTTTGGATTATTGTCGAGGTATGAGAATAATAATATAATATTAATTATATTTTGATTTTTCATTGCTATAAATATGTGTTGTATGTACGTGTTGAGGATGATTGAGCAATTATGGTGTTTAATTTCAAAACCCTAATATTAATTGGTTAAACCCTAATTTTACTAGGAAAAATCCTAATTTGAAAATCAACTGTGAGTTTAAGACTGTTATATGACGGTGTTATATGTTTTATGTTATGTATTATATAATGATTAGATTAATTAGGTCAACCCTAATTAACATTTAGATTTGTTAATTTCTAGAAACCCTAATTTCCAATTTAAAACCCTAATTGCTATTTTCGCAAGGTTAATGATAATCATATGATCTAAACCTAATGTTCCTGTATAAAGTAATTAGAAAATTAATCATAATTAGAAAACCCAAATTTTAAAATTTTAGAAACTAAAAGTTATTTAATTTTTATTTAATTTTATTTTTTTGTGCAAACCCTAGTTGCTAAATCCTACATTTGGTTTGTGCTAAACCTTAGGGTTAAACCCTAAGGATCAAATCCTAAGGGTTTACAATGATGACAATAATGCCATTAAAATTTCATGCGAAAAGACTAAAATACCCCTAGTTGGATTTTATTTATTATGTAAATTACAAAGCTTGACAAGTGTGATAGTTGGTGAGCTAACCTAACAACTCCACATGCTCAAAATTGCCAGCAATCAGCTCTAGCTCAGCCAAGTTCATTGCATACTTGTATTATATATAGATTGGAAAGAGAAAAATTATATTTGCCCACTTATTTTGCACAAACTCTCATACTTGAGACTCTCTCTCTAAAACCCACAAGATTTTGTAGCATACCAGTCACATAATCAAGCCCCACCATCACCCAAAACAAATCAGTGGCCTAGAAATCAAAATCGATCAAAGAAGGTATAAACCCTACTTAAAAAATCTGTCCAATTTCCTGTTGTTAAATGTTAAGTTTGAGTGTTAGAATATGTTAGTTATAGTCTATTTTGATGATCTGGGTTGTTATTATATAGATCCATAACATCTATGTCTTCAAATTGATGAATCTTCAAAATTTGGGAAAAAAAATTTCTTGAGGTCTGATAAGGAATGTCAGACCCTATAAATCCTTGCTCGATTATGGTTTTTGTTGTTTTTAAGTTGTTTTCGGTAGCTTGTAATATGGTCTTTAGTCTTCAAAAAGAATCAGGGCCATTTGATGTCTGGAATAAAAGTTATTATCGGTCAAAGGTCGTTGACCGACATTGACCGGGCCATTTCTGGGTAACCAAGAATGAGCCCAGAAAGCTCTGACAAGTTCTTCAAGAGCTTGGATCTGACAGTGGTTTGATGTTTCGTTATGGTTCTTGCATCTAAGTTGTAGTATGTTTGTTAGACTACATTATCATGCCTTAATATCATATATATAGTAAACAGGTTGAAGATTGTGGCCAGTCAAACTAGTTAAGTCGATCATGTTTACTGTTTTCTAGGTAACCCAGAAAACATAAGAACATGACGACTGACATTGTTTGACCAGACTAGATATGACGATTGTGTTGTGATTTAGTTGATGTTATGTGATAGATCTCTTGTACTAAATAATTTCTACACACTAAAGTTTATATATCACAAAAACAGTACACGATCAACATGTAGTGGAAGCCCGAAATTGCATGGTCGAACTGTTCTTCATTTCTGGGCAACCCAGAAATGAAGAACAGTCTGTGACAGCTTGTTCATGGGCCTAGATCTCGCTGGTTATGTGTTGTTTGGACATGTTTGTTATTGGATCTTGTAGTCATGCATTTGTACTACAATATCTGACTCATACCATTCCCAGAAACATTACGAGCTAAGAATTATCCTTGGTCAAATGTGGTACCTAGTAAACCGGCAATGAAGTTCTGGGATTGTATGAAGAACACGAAAAACACCTATAGCGACGGTTCTGTCGCTATAGGTGGCCTTTAGCGACAGATAATATATTATTTTCTGAAAATTAATTAATAAATAGAAAAAAATAGTTTTTAATTATTAAAAATACAAAATAAATTATTAAAAAAAATTTTAAATTCAAAAATTTAGTTTTTAATTATTTTAAATATATTCATAAATATTTAATATTTTTGAAATATTAAAGGTATTTAATTTATTTAATTATATTATTAAATAAATTAGTTAAAAATGATTTTAATACTTGAAAAATCATTTAAAATTATATTATGATATAATAAAATATTTTAAGTTATTTTTAATGACTTTTAATATTTTTGTGATAAATTTCATTAATAAATTAATATTAACGATAGTTAAGTTATTTACTAAATGAATTAATAAATTAATTAAAACTAATTTTATTATATTAAAAATCATTTAAAATAATAATAAAGTATTTAAAAATATTTTAAGTTATAAAATATAACTTTTAATATTTAAAGGTAAATTTCATTAATTAATTATTATTAATGATATTAAAGTTATTTAATAATTATATTAAATAATTTAGCTTAAAAATGATTTTAATATTATAATAATCATTTTAAGTCGAAATAAAGTGTTTAAAGATATTTTAAGTTATAAAATATAACTTTTAATATTTAAAGAATAATTTCATTATTAAGTTAATATTAATAATTATTAATGATATTAAATTTATTTAATAATTATATTAAATAAATAGTTTAAAAATGATTTTATTAATTTAAAAATCATTTAAAAGGGATATAAATGAATTGAAAATATTTTAACTTATAATTAAATGACTTTTAATATTTTGATAAATAATACATTAATACTTTAATATTAATGATAATTATTTAAGAATGATTTTAAATATTTTAAAAATCATTTAAGGGTAATATTAATACTTTAAAATTATTTTAAGTTATTATACATAACTTTAACATTTTGGAAATAATTTTATTAATAGTTTAATATTAATTAAATATTAATGATAATAGAATTTTTTTAATATTTAAATCATTTAAAAATGATTCCGATGTTTGAAAATTCATGATAAATTAAAATAAATGTTTTAAAATTATTATAAGTCATTTAAAAATAATATGACTCATACTAAGTTATAAGACAGAGTCTTAGACTCGATAATTACCCGATAAAGTTGTCAGTACACCTACATATTTTAGAAATTGATATGAACTTAGATAATGTGATTAGATAAGTGATTATTTGTGATTCAATGGTTATTAAACATATGTGCCAATGTGATTAGGGTATGTGCTGACTGCAATAAGTAGTGTTATGTGTTATAGTATATTGTTCTAATCGAACGAATGATCTGATTAATGATAGGTCGTGTTATAAACGATAAAACTAAATTGTGAACTGTAAGCAGCACATCAGGAAAGTATCTTACCTTTGCATTTCCTTTATGCACTGGACATGAGTAAGAAGTTTCAAAATTATATTATTATTATGTTATATTATTAACCCTATTGTGATATATTCTATATCTGATCATTGTTTATCAACATGTTAGTATATGGTAATTCAGATATATATTCTGTTCATTAAATTCTAAACATGGTTATACAAGTGTCCCTACTTGGATAATCATTGTATTTAATCACATGTTGATATATATATATATATATATATATATATATATATATATATATATATATATATATATATATATATAGCTGTCTAACCTATTTGACCTAGCTAGACACAAATTCAGAAATATCGTTGAATAAGTTAAAATCTTTTTGTATCAAATCAAATTGTTTTGGTTCAGATTCCAGTCTAAGTATGAACATCCCGATCACGAGAAAACTTTTATGCGCCCAAGGCGGACATAGTGAACGATAATATCGTTCTTGTAATGTAGTATTGATCAATACAGGGCACATTGGGCAGATCACCCTCGTGCTTGTAAGTTATGACGGTTTGCGGATGAAGTTCTGCTAAACCTTAGCGAAAACTAAAAACAATGTTCATAGTATGTCGACTACCCTATATATATAGTCAATGCGTAGTTTCAAAAATTTTGGATAAAATTGTTATGTTATTATTATCGGTTCAGTTTACTTTATAACTATAAATTCGTTGTAGAAGTGATGTACAAAGAAAACATTTATTTCTTTTCGCTAATTATATTTATAATTGTTATTACTTGCTGGGCACTTAAATGCTCACTCTTGATTTATTTAAATGTTCCAGCTAAGCGTGATCAACCTGAAGGTTCACGCAAGAACTAGTGAAAAGGAAAGCAAACAGAATATGTTTAATGGTATCTTTTGTAACAGTTAAACTGTATTAAGGCAATGATATGTATTATCTATCATGTAAGGAATTATAGTAAAGGTTGCGTAATTGGGAATAAACTCTAATAAATGTAAATTAAGTTTGATTTTTTTATATTATTGTTATTATTATTAGTATTATTCCGCTCATAGAAATGGTATCGTGAAGCACCGAGTTCGGGTTTCAAGTACCTGAATTTGGGGGCGTCACATTTATACAAAAAGATTTGAATATGAGACAGAGAAGAAGGTTATAGTTGATCAAAGACTACGACTACGAGATTTTTTATCATCCCGGAAAGGCAAATGTTGTTGCTGATGCTTTAAGTATGAAGGGACAGGAGAAGTTAATGATGTTGACTGTTCAGGAGAAGTTAATATCAGAAATGGCAAAGATGGAGTTGAAAATTAAGTATCCAAAAGAGTCAGATGAAAAGTTGTTCCAGATGGGAAACGGTTTAACGTTGGTGGATAAGATGAAGAATGCACAACTTCAGGATGAAGATTGTGAAAAAGATAAAAACATAAATTATCTGAAGGTGAGAAAAACAAATTCAAAATCAATTTGGAAGGGTTACTTCAATTTGAAGGGCGAATTTGGGTTCGGCCGGTACTGGAAATTAAAGAAGAAATTCTGAGTGAAGAGCACAATTCAAGATATTCGATTCACCCTAGAAGTACAAAAATATACCAGGATCTTAGGCATCATTTTTGGTGGCCGAATATGAAAAAGGATGTGGCTGAGTGTGTGGCGAAATGCTTAACATGTTAGAAAGTTAAAGGTGAACATCAAAGGCCAAGCGGATTATTGCAACCATTAGAGATACCAGCATGGAAATTGGAACATATCACAATGGATTTTATGGTAGGCCTTCCAACGACTCAGCAAGGTTACGACGCCATCTGGGTGATTTTCGATCGATTGACAAAGTCGGCACACTTTTTTCCAATCAAGATTAGATTTAACCTAGATCGGTTGGCAAAACTGTACGTGAAGGAAATTGTTTCAAGACACAGTGTTCATGTGTCCATTGTATCAGATAGAGATCCGCGTTTCATATCTAATTTTTGGAAACGACTACAAGAATGCTTGGGAACACAGCTGAGAATGAGCACAACATATGTAAGAATCCAAATTTTCAAAAAATATTAAAATAAGAATTTAGTGAATAAAATTTTTAAAGCATGAGATGGGTTTGAATGAGTATATATATGTGTTACGAGGTATGTGAGATTGTGTTACATAGGGTAATATGAACTATGTAATATGTAATGTTGTGTTTAATAAATATATATTGTTATTATATATTTATTATAAATTGTAGAGATAAATTAGTAAGAAGATGGATAAGAATTTATCTATTGATATTAAATAATTTATGTGAAATTATTTTATTATAGTAAGGTGGTGACATTAAATATCTTTGATAATCACCAATTTCTTGAGTATTTGTACGAGTACATATCAAGTCTAAGGCAGTGCAACCGTACTCTTTAATGGTTGACGTATAGGAGCTGGGTTAAACGATTCCTTTAGAGAGCGGAGGTATATACGAATTAGTAACCGATCTAACTCATTGTGAAAATAGTGTAGACGAGATGAAAACTAATTTGTTAGTTATTTGTGAGAAACCACTCAGTGTACTATATTGAATACTATTAAAGGCTCGACGTGTGCTAGGTTTAGACTGGTATATATGTACGTTGTTGATGAGAGTAGATAATCGATATACCTTTAAAGTGGTTCGAGAATTATTGAGTAAATTGATACACGGCGAGAAGTGAGGATTAAAGGAAGGAATGTATGTGTTATATTCGAGTGTTGTGTTATTGGTGGTAAGAAACCGTAAAGGAGTTGTATAGTGGGTTACACTAATAATGGAAAATAGAGTTTTAAAACTTGAAGCGTGATCATTAAATTGTTAAGAAAAATAGTAATCGATGATGTGAAACCAAATAGAGGGTTGATGTGAAACCAAATATAGATGTGTAAGGTGTTTAGAAGTGTAAGATTTCAGTTCTGCTAATGCAGAACTTGTCTTCCTTGGAATTTGGTATGGCGCAGCTGCGCCATTACCAAGCCTATGACCAGCGCAGCTGCGCCGGTCTGTAAAATTAGTTTTTTGAATTTAAAATTTAAAAAATGGGTATTAAGAACTCATAAGGATAATAAAAATCTTAAGTGATGGTTAAGTTATCCGTGAATGGATTTGAATAGGAGTTAATTAATTAACCCGGATCAAATATTGGTTAATTAACCGATATTATAGAATATTATATTCTATTTATTAGAGGAATGCATGGTAATTGTTGAAAAGAAATATGTTAATTAATATTTGATATTTTAATATATTACTTAGTTTTGTAATATATCAAAGGGTTGATATTTAAAAGATAAATGATTAATATGAATTAATCGTTGTGATATTAAAATGTGATAATGGGTGAAAATTATCCAACTGAATGATGTTTAGCCCAATTAAAATATTAATGTGGGTATAATCATTAAAATAATATTACTGGGGGTAATATTGAAAATGTGAGCAGTAGTAATATATAATACCTACGACTTAAGAATACGTGAGGTGTGGAATTTAATGGGACTAATGATATAAGGTGCCAAGTAGTACAACAAAGCAATGTGTTGCATTTTAATACAAAAATAATAGATTATATGTGTATTCTTGAAACTGGGAAGGAAATAAATGTCTAGATAAATATTAATATCAAATAATGTTATAATGTGGTTATATGGGTAGTAGAGATAATTACGGGACAACCCAAACATTTATACCTAACTGTGATATTTTATTACATGTATTTAATGTACATGGATTATATGATGTAAGTATAAAACTTATCTTTAAATTCCTAATATGGTAACAATTGTACCTTAATATTACATTATGGGGATTAAAAGAACCAAACCAAGCCTTAGAATAACAAGTTGCTGAGTTATTTGCTCCTGTCCCAAATTGAGTGTCACCAAGTACAATGAACAGTGTCCTAAACTCTCTTTACATATTCTCGAAGTGGCTATGGAATAGGTGATCATGGCTAGCAAGGTGGCTGGTATTGAGTTGTTGAACAACTCCTTAAAAACCTTTGTTTCCTTCCTTTACACCATGAATTCCACCTTAGTGTAATGAAATTGCCAAGCCCAAATTTTTTTCTATATATAGTAGACTCAATTTTCAGTTGGTGTTGCTTGAAAATCTCTTAGAATTTCTAAGTAAGAGTTGAGAGTATATAAGTGTTCTAAGAGTTTGAGAGTCCATTGGACCAAGTTCTCAGAGGTATAATTCCATTCCTTGCTTTCCATGTTTAATTTCTGTTAAACAGAGCTTTGAATTCTTGAATATCAATTTCTTGATTTTGTGGAATTTGATGTTAATAAGGTTGGATATTGATTATATAGTTGTTATATGACCTTACAAACATGTTTAAACTGATACAAGAGTGTTTAAGAATGATTTCATGAGTGAATTTTGTGGTTGGGCTGAAATTCTACCGAAGCAGACTGCTTCTGCTCCTGAACCAGACATGCCGTAGCTGCGCCATAATTGAACTAGCGTGCAGTACAGCTGCGCCGTTTTCTGAGTTCAGTTGAGCCTTCTATTTTAAGAATATGCTAAGTGTGGTCAATTACAATGACTTAAGACAACATGATAGCATGTATAACATGTATATATGAGTATCATGACATGACATATGCATGATAGTATACATTATTGATGAAGAACTTATAGTTTTAAAATGAAACTTATAGTTTTGATATGAACTTTGATACATGTGTAACATGTGTTCTGACCTTGCAAGCGCATTTGTATGACTTAGACATGCATAAGAGTTGGTATTAACTTATAGTATGTGTTCATGAACTTTCATGGCCATGTTAGTCCATACTATGAAAGGAGAATGTATGATTTTAAAATAAAACTTATGGTCTTGGATTTGAACCTTGACGCCTACATAGCATGTATATATTCTGATTTTGTGAATGTAGTCATGTGGCCTATATTGACATGAAAGACATGCTTAAAGTGTTGACCACACAATAGCATACATGATTAAAGGCTACATTGTTTTCAAAAGATAAACCGAGAGTTTTTGGACCTATATATAGGATGTCCACATTCCGATCATTTGAACACGTTTAAGTGACTTGTATAGGTGCTCTAATACATGAGAATCGTGGTTACAAGACACTTGACATGTACTAAGTTACCTTATTGACTTAGTGCGATTCTTATGAAAAATTTAGAATGTGTAAGATGATAGCATCAAACACTGTGTGAGTTACATTATGATCATCTGAGCATGTATATTAAGATTCATTATGCCTATAGGCATGTTGACATAAGCATCATGTGATGAAACCTGGATTTCATCTACGCACGCATATCAAGGAAATGAATTTCTAAAGTATAGACTATGTGACTAAGTTTATATGTGTATTATAAGCACGAGCATGCCTACTTAGTATTCTTTGAGCTTGTTATGTGATAGCATGACTTTAGTAGTTTACCTTGAAGCATGGGCTTGAGTTACTTAAGATATATGAAAGTCCGATATAAAGACCATGTAAGTTGTAAATTTAGAACTTGTAACTATGATCACAAAAATGGTAAGGTGGTATGTGAAAGCTTCTTGCATGTATGTATGTTAAACAATAAGTATAGCGGCATGTAAGAGTGGGACATAAATAGCAAGGCAATAGCTCAGTCCTGGTCTGGTTAGGGGACAGCATAGCTGCGCCATCCCTAAGCCTGGATAGGGCGCAGCTACGCCGTGCTGTAGTCTTAAATAACTTCTGTTTTTGATCTGATGTTTGAAACATGCCTATATGATTACTTTAACATGTAATATATGACCAATATGCTATGTAAGGTGTTAAGAAGCATGCTATGTATTAGAGATGAATGTTAATTATGATTTTCAAAAGTTAAGTCCAAAAGAATACTTTCAAGTTATTAAGCAACGATACGTTGTTTGGATTTGTAATGTCTTACAAACTGAATTGTGCTATGAATATATAGTATAGGCGATGTTGTATGAAGTTACAACTAAGTTAGACGTTATGTGTACGTTGAACTTACCTATACGAGTTTTAATGTGTCAAACACTTAGCGAATCAAGTATGTGATAGCTATATATGAACGTTGATGTCATGTCCAAGTGGTTAAGGTATACCTATACGTACCTAGAAATTCTAAGAGTATGACGAGAAAGTGAAGTGTAGGTTAACATTGTTATTACATTGAGAATACATGAAATATGTTACTGATAGATATGAATCCATGATTATATAACTGTGTAGGAATATACGAAGTGCAGATAAGCGTTAAGCAGTTAAGTCGTAGTTCATAAACTACGAATCACGCAAGTCTTTCAGTTCCTATTTGATATATGAATTCTATAACTGTTAGTGAGTTATATTATGCTATGCAAATGTTGATATATATGAAATGCATATGAGATATGTATGATATGTGAAAGTTTATCTTTGATGATATGTTGTGATATAAATCTCCATGTTTGTTATGTGAGAAGTAACATGCGTAGTAAATATTAATGGATTATGAATGCATGTGCTGTGTATGCTATTATATGTTATGTGCTGCATGAAAACTGTTAGAATTGCGGGCTGTTGAGCTCACCCTTGCAAATAACCACTTTTGCAGGTTAAGGACACACGGTAAAGGTTACGTGCTACTTGATTGATATAATTCAATCACATCAAAGAAGATTGATTTGTTTAATTAAATATATGCTCTTGAACCATGTTTATGTTCTAGTACATATATTTGATAGTAATTTACAATGTGTAAAATATGTTAGCTTGTAAAGTTGTACTGGGCAGTACATAGAGATATTCGAATCGGGATGTAAAAATTTATATAGTAATTCGAATAGACTGAATCATAAAATAAATTGATTCAGGAATTTATAATTGATTCAAGTTAAGATCAATAAAAGATTATTTTTCAAAGGAGATTGGAAAAAGTTTAAATTATTCCTCATATTTATATAACATCGAATATGATGTAAAACAGGAATAGTAAATGACCAAGTTGTAAAACTTATAAAAGTTTGGGGTCGTTGTGCTGATCTTGGAATTGCAATGAATTTATATTCTAAATTGTAATAAGTAGAGTTATATTCATTAAGTTATGAATGAAAAATATAAATAGTTGACGATAGTAGTATCGTGGCGGACCGGATTCGTGGTTCGAGGGGACTCGAATTTGGGACGTAACAGGTTGGTATCAAAGCTGTAGGTGATAAACTTAGGTAAGTGTACCTTAGGCTATAACCTGAGGGAGAGAAAGATAAGGATTAAAATATATAAGTGAAGATTCAAAGAAGAATCTTGAAGTATCTAAGAGAATGATAATTCAGGAGTTTCCTAACTCCGGCAATAAAAATTTTAAGATGTTGTCTAGATGACAAAGATAATGAGAATGAACTCGAGTGGAGTTTTGTTGATAATAGGGAAAGAACCCTAAGGTAAAGTGATGATCACGACGTGATCGGATTGAGCTATGAAGTGATAAATCTATAACGACTAAGTGTGTATAACTTGATGCTATAAGTGATTGTACTGTGAAATGGTACAATGTGAACTCATGAGGAGTTGTATCTGATGAGATACGAAGAATTCGTATCGAGCAAAGAGCAAGTAAAGTGTAAGATAGAGTTAAGTGGGATTTTAATTGAGGACCCATGTCAACAGCTGAGTTGTATGATTCCTTGTTATGGGTGGGGAATTGTACTTGGTGTAAAAACCACTTAGTTTCTGGCACTGAAAATTATTGAAATGTCTGTATCGCGCTATCAATATGCTTATGGTGAGAAGGTGAATCTTTTCACATATCCTATTTGATAGATAGAGACTATTAAGATTAAGATAGAGAATATAAGGATAAGTTACGAGTTCTTAAAACTCATACTTATGGTACGTTCGTAACTCATAATTATATGAAAATTTTTTGAACCCCTCAGCGAATGGACGCCTATGGTCTGACTAGGATAAGTTTTCAAATTCATATAATTGTGGCAAGTTCCTGAATTTCCAAGTGTGGTAAGTTTGATAAATTGTATCGGGTATGTATATGTTATGAATTAAGAGTTTTTGGTATAGTAAAGATTGAAGTTGATGGAGAAGCGTGGATTTTCTAAATCTTCTAGCTCTGCTAGATTTTCAAAAATTTATTGACTTCATGCCAGTGTTTGTTCTCTGTTTTCTTGAGAAAAACATTGGGTCAAATGACTGAACCAATGAGTTTTAAAAACAACACCGTTATTCGTATGTCTAAGCTACTTGTTTCGGCTAAGACAAAGATAATTTAAAAATCTTTCAAAATGTATTTCTAACTATGTGCATCATTTGATATGGTGTAAAAATGGTAAACGATGGAGTCATCAATGCAGTCGAACCTAGTGTTGGTTGTGATCAGAAGATCGTCAGCCCTCTATGGTGTGATGTAATATGACAAAGTCGCCTAATGGCGGAATCCTCAACGTACTACTAATCTGGTATGGTATCATGACGTCATAAAATAATTTTTGGTTTTCTTTCGAATTATGAAAAGTTGACTAAATTATTTCGATTGATGTCCGAACTGTTGATATGAGTCTAAGCTATTTGACTCGGCTAGACAACTGTTGAAAAGTGATTATAGAATTCAAGCATTCATGTGTAATTGTGCCAAACCAGATTGCCCTGGTGCGGATTCAGTCGTTGAAAAGCTGAGGTGAACAACCCTATAAGGGGACATGTTTTTGGAGACAATAGTTCCGAGCGTAACGCATGTAGTCGTTGGAAAACACTACGTTGCAGCCCAACGTAGTGGTACAATAGGCTGGCCACCTAGTGTACGTGTGGAGGGTGTTTTCAGTCTTTGTGATTGATAAACACTCTGGTTTGTAGTGCGAAGGATTGTGATGAAGCACTAGTTCACGGTCTTGTGACCCCTCAGCATAATTTGGAATTTGAGTTATTCATACTACTTCCCGATTATTGAAAAATCATGGAAGACTCTTATTCTTCTATGTGATGAATGTAGTGAGTAGAGTGTTCCTTAGGAAGGAGAATGTGGTAGAATGCAAGTGAGCAAGTTATAATGAAACTTCCGAAAAGTGAATGGATAATATTATCTAAAAGAATATGTAATATTTGAAATAGCACCGAGTAGAGGAGATTTCGGTGATTCCGAGAACGGAATCCTTATAAGGGGGAGAAGATGTAAGAACCCGAATTTTTAAAAAATAATAAAATAAGAATTTAGTGAATGAAATTCTTAAAGCATGAGATGGGTTCGAATGAGTATATATATGTGTTACGAGGTATGTGGTATTGTGTTACATAGGGTAATATGAACTATGTAATATGTAATGTTGTGTTTAATAAATATATATCGTTATTATATATTTATTATAAATTGTAGAGATAAATTAGTAAGAAGATGGATAAGAATTTATCTATTGATGTTAAAGAATTTATGTGAAATTATTTTATTATAGTAAGGTGGTGACATTAAATATCTTTGATAATCACCAATTTCTTGAGTATCTGTACGAGTACATATCAAGTCTAAGGCAGTGCAACCGTACTCTTTAATGGTTGACGTATAGGACCTGGGCTAAACGATTCCTTCAAAGTGCGGAGGTATATACGAATTAGTAACCGATCTAACTCACTGTGAAAACAGTGTAGACGAGACGGAAACTAATTTGTTGGTTGTTTGTGGGAAACCACTCAGTGTACTATATTGAATACTATTAAAGGCTCGACGCGTGCTAGGTTTAGACTGGTATATATGTACGTTGTTGATGAGAGTGGATAATCGATATACTTTTAAAGTGGTTCGATAATTATTGAGTAGATTGATACACGGCGAGAAGTGAGGATTAAAGGAAGGAATGTATGTGTTATATTCGAGTGTTATGTTATTGGTGGTAAGAAACCGTAAAGGAGTTGTATAGTGGGTTACACTAATAAGGGAAAATAGAGTTTTAAAACTTGAAGTGTGATCCTTAAATTGTTAAGAAAAATAATAATCGATGATGTGAAACCAAATAGAGGGTTGATGTTAGGCAAGTTAACGCTTAAGGAGGATGTGTAAGGTGTTTAGAAGTGTAAGATTTCAGTTCTGCTAATGCAAAACTTGTCTGCCTGGGAATTTGGTATGGCGCAACTGCGCCATTACCAAGCCTATGACCAGCGCAGCTGCGCCAGTCTGTAAAATCAGTTTTTTGAATTTAAAGTTTAAGAAATGGGTATTAAGGACTCATAAGGATAATAAAAAATCTTAGGTGATGGTTAAGTTGTCCATGAATGGATTTGAATAGGAGTTAATTAATTAACCCGGATTAAATATTGATTAATTAAGCGATATTATATAATATTATATTCTATTTATTAGAGCGCATGATAATTGTTGAAAAGAAATATGTTAATTAATATTTGATATTTTAATATATTACTTAGTTTTGTAATATATCAAAGGGTTGATATTTGAAAGATAAATGATTAATATTAATTAATCATTTTGATATTAAAATGTGATAATGGGTTGAAATTACCCAACTGAATAATGTTTAGCCCAATTAAAATATTAATGTCGGTATAATCATTAAAATAATATTACTAGGGGTAATATTGAAAATGTGAGCAGTAGTTGTTAGGTTTGTAATATTCATGAACGCAATCAAATTGCATAAAATAAGCGAAAACGTTGAAAATTAGAGTTTTAAAATTTTACAAACCATATACACGGATCATCCTTTATGCACAATTATTAATTAAACGAAAAGAAGAAGAACAAGAATCATACCCTTGAAGATCCGAGCTTCCTCAGGTACAAGTTCACCTCCAATCCTTTTCGCGTTCAACTTGAATCCACCGGGTTTGGTTCCTTCCTTTGATCAACGTTAGCCACCCAAGTGTTTGGCCTATAGAGGTGATCCACCAATAAAGAATAAAGATTTAAGATGGGTATTTGGCAAAACTCTAGTTTTTCTATCTCTCGTAGAAAAGGAGCGTACTCTCTAACAATTGGAATTACGTCTGTTGTCAAAAATTAACAACAACTCTTCACCCATAATAAGACTCCTCTTATTTATACATATAGGCAACCCTCCTTAACAATTAAGGAATTGGTTTTATTTTAATTAATTAAACTCCTTTAATTAATTAAGCTCCCTAATCTTATTAGGGATAATTAATTAAACTCTTTTAATTAATTTAACCTCATAATCTTATTAGGAATATATGAGAGTACTTTTATTAATTAATTTCCAAACTCCTTTAGAAATTAAATAATAATAATAGTAATAATAATAATAAGACTCCTCTTATTAATTTATATTTAATATTTCTAAAATATTAAATAATAAATATTAAGCTATTTAATTTATTCTATCACCATAGATTAAATTAAATATACTTAACTTATTATCACGATTATGTCATTAACTTCTTAAATAATTATTCTTCCTTTTATGGTGTAACCCTTTAGGTTCTCCATATTAAACCGGTTGTGAATAAATCAATTAGAACAATTCTAATCTTATTTAAATAAATAAATTAAACAATTAATTTATTTAAATAAATAATATTTATTCTACAATAGGGATAAGCCTCCCTAGCGATCAACGACTTTCCCGATAATATAGATTTTAACATTAATCAGAAAAGATCCTTTGAGTAAATAGTTACCGTACAATTCAACCATTCCACCATACAATGTCCCAAGTAAATATAAGATATGGAATTACTGTCAAGTCTTATTTTATTTAATTATATGTATTTCGACTCTTAAATGCACAACTCCAAATAATACAAATTAGAAACTCCTTTCTAATTTTATTTTGCCTTGGCTAAGGACTATTGGGTTGTCATTTATCGAATCACATGGGACATTTCTCTTTTTTTACTAGAAGTGGTAGATTCTTTATTGATCATACATTATTTTCATGTACGACTTATTATACCCAAGCATACCCTTTGATATACCCGAAGGGTCTTAAGGAATAAGTCAAAGTATAATTCATCATACACAAGATACTATGATGATCTCAAGTCCAAGGATCACTTGTACTACTATCACTATAGGAATTTCTATTGACAGACAAGTAAAACTCCATTAGGTATTCCTTAGCGAGCCACGTTCAGTGAACTTATTCTCAAATAAGCACCTACATACTTGTTTTAGTGTCTCCACACAAATGATCATGAGATCAATCATCCTCATCCAATAAGCAAACAATCTATGTACCAATCTATTCGGATTCACTAATTCCCAATTTAGTAATCCAACGATTGGGAACTATTTTAGTTTTAAGCTTTCTAAGAATTTAGATCTCATTACAATGATCATCATCATTATTCTAAAAGCATTGCTTAAAACTATGGGTTTATCACATATTATAAAACAACAACATATAGATAATTAAAAGCCTTTAATAAATTAATACTTTTTATTAATAAATGAATGAGATTGTTACAAAGTATATGCTTTATCATCAAACATGATTGGCTTGTGTGCATACTACTTTCAGTAGTAATATATAATACCTACGCCTTAAGAATACGTGAGGTGTGGCATTTAACTGGGACTAATGATATAAGGTGCCAAGTAGTACAATAAAGCAATGTGTTGCGTTTTAATACAAAAATAATAGATTATTTGTGTATTCTAGAAACTGGGAAGGAAATAAATGTCTAGATAAACATTAATATCAAATAATATTATAATGTGGTTATGTGGGTAGTAGAGATAATTTTGGGACAACCCGGACATTTATACCTAACTGTGATATTTTATTACATGTATTTAATGTACATGGATTATATGATGTGAGTATAAAACTTATCTTTAAATTCCTAATACGGTAATAATTATACCTTAATATTACATTATGGGGATTAAAAGAACCAAACAAGGCCTTAGAATAACAAGTTGTCGAGTTATTTGCTCTTGTCCCAAATTGAGTGTCACCAAATACACTGAACAGTGTCCTAAACTCTCTTTACGTATTCTCCAAGTGGCTATGGAATAGGTGATCATGGCTAGCAAGGTGGCTGATATTGAGTTGTTGAACAACTCCTTAAAAACCTTTGTTTCGTCCCTTTACACCATGAATTCCACCTTAGTGTAACGAAATTGCGCAGTCCAAAATTTCTTCTATATATAGTAGACTCAATTTTTAGTGGGTGTTGCTTGAAAATCTTTGAGAATTTCTAAGTAAGAGTTGAGAGTATTTAAGTGTTCTAAGAGTTTGAGAGTCCATTGGAGCAAGTTCCTTTCACAATTCAGAGGTATAATTCCAATACTTGCTTTCCATGTTCAATTTCTGTTAAACAAAGCTTTGAATTCTTGAATATCAATTTCTTAATTTTGTGGAATTTGATGTTAATAAGGTTGGATATTGATTATATAGTTGTTATATGACCTTACAAACATGTTTAAACTGATACAAGAGTGTTTAAGAATGATTTCATGAGAGAATTTTATGGTTGGGCTGA
This sequence comes from Panax notoginseng, assembly GCA_016801055.1. Taxonomy (NCBI): domain Eukaryota; kingdom Viridiplantae; phylum Streptophyta; class Magnoliopsida; order Apiales; family Araliaceae; genus Panax; species Panax notoginseng. The sequence goes on along the minus strand of CM029021.1, from coordinate 51,849,585 downwards.
AGTTCTGCCGAAGTAGACTACTTCTGCTCCTGAACCAGACATGGCGCAGCTGCGCCCTAATTGAACTTGGGTGCAGCGCAGCTGCGCTGTCATCTGAGTTCAGTTGAACCTTCTGTTTTAAGAATCTGCTAAGTGTGGTCAATTACTATGACTTAAGACAACATGATAGCATGTATAGCATGTATATATGAGTATCATGACATGACATATGCATGATAGTATACATTATTAATGAAGAACTTATAGTTTTAAAATGAAACTTATAGTTTTGATATGAACTTTGATACATGTGTAACATGTGTTCTGACCTTGCAATCGCATTTGTATGACTTAGACATGCATAAGAGTTGGTATTAACTTATAGTATGTGTTCATGAACTTTCATGTCCATGTTAATCCATTCTATGAAAGGAGAACGTATGATTTTAAAATAAAACTTATGGTCTTGGATTTGAACCTTGACACCTACATAGCATATATATATTCTAATTTTGTGAACGTAGTCATGTGGCCTATATTGACATGAAAGGCATGCTTAAAGTGTTGAGCACACAATAGCATACATGATTAAAGGCTATATTATTTTCAAAAGACAAACCGAGAGTTTTTGGACCTATATATAAGATGTCCACATTCTGATCATTTGAACACGTTTAAGTGACTTGTATAGGTTCTCTAATACATGAGAATCGTGGTTACGAGGCACTTGACATGTACTAAGTTACCTTATTGACTTAGTGCGATTCTTATTAAAAATTTAGAATGTGTAAGATGATAGCATCAAACACTATGTCAGCTACATTATGATCACGCGAGCATGTATATTAAGATTCATTATGCCTATAGACATGTTGACATAAGCATCATGTGATGAAACCTAGATTTCACCTACGCACGCATATTCAAGGAAATGAATTTCTAAAGTATAGACTATGTGACTAAGTTTACATGTGTATTATAAGCACGAGCATGCCTACTTAGTATTGTTTGAGCTTGTTATGTGATAGCATGACGTTTGTAGTTTACCTTGAAGCATGGGCTTGAGTTACTTAAGATATATGAAAGTCCGATATAAAGACCATGTAAGTTGTAAATTTAGAACTTGTAAAGATGAACACAAAAATGGTAAAGTGGTATGTGAAAGCTTCTAGCATGCATGTATGTTAAAAAATAAGTATAGCGGCATGTAAGAGTGGGACAGAAATAGCAAGGCAGTAGCTCAGTCCTGGTCTGGCCAGGGCACAGCGCAGCTGCGCCGTCCCTAAGCCTGGACAGGGCGCAGTTGCGCCGTGCTGCAGTTTTAAATAACTTCTGTTTTTGATTTGATGTTTGAACCATGCTTATATGAGTACTTTAACTTGTAATATATGACCAATATGCTATGTAAGGTGTTAAGAAGCATGCTATGTGTTAGAGATGAATGTTAATTATGATTTTCAAAAGTTAAGTCCAAAGGAATACTTTCAAGTTATTAAGCAACGATACGTTGCTTGGATTTGTAATGTCTTACAAACTGAATTGTTCTATGAATATATAGTATAGGCGATGTTGTATGAAGTTACAACTAAATTAGACGTTATGTGTACGTTGAACTTACCTGTACGAGTTTTAATGTGTCAAACACTTAGCGAATCAAGTATGTGATAGCTATATATGAATGTTGATGTCATGTCCAAGTGGTTAAGGTATACCTATACGTACCTAGATATTCTAAGAATATGACGAGAAAGTGAAGTGTAGGTTTTATGAACCTAGTTAGAGACTTAGGAAACAATGTAACATTGTTATTACATTGAGAATACATGAAATATGTTACTGATGGATATGAATCCTTGATTATATAACTGTGTAGGAATACACGAAGTGCAGATAAGCGTTAAGCAGTTAAGTCATAGTTCATAAACTACGAATCAGGCAAGTCTTTCAGTTCCTATTTGATATATGAATTCTATAACTGTTAGTGAGCTATATTATGCTACGCAAATGTTGATATATATGAAATGCATATGAGATATGTATGATATGTGAAAGTTGATCTTTGATGATATGTTGTGATATAAATCTCCATGTCTGTTATGTGAGAAGTAACATACGTAGTAAATATTAATGGATTATGAATGCATGTGCTGAGTATGCTATTATATGCTATGTGCTGCATGAAAACTATTCGAATTGCTGGGCTGTCGAGCTCATCCTTGCAAATAACCACTTTTACAGGTTAAGGACACACGGTAAAGGTTACGTGCTACTTGATTGATATAATTCAATCACATCAAAGGAGATTGATTTGTTTAATTAAATATATGCTCTTGAACCATGTTTAGGTTCTAGTAGATATATTTGATAGTAATTTACAATGTGTAAAATATGTTAGCTTGTAAAGTTGTACTGGGCAGTACATAGAGATATTCGAATCGGGATGTAAAAATTTATATAGTAATTCGAATAGACTGAATCATAAAATAAATTGATTCAGGAATTTGTAATTGATTCAAGTTAAGATCAATAAAAGATTATTTTTCAAAGGAGATTGGAAAAAGTTTAAATTATTCCGCATATTTATATAATATCGAATGTGATGTAAAACAGGAATAGTAAATGACCAAGTTGTGAAACTTATAAAAGTTTGGGGTCGTTGTGCAGATCCTGGAAATGGAATGAATTTATATTATAAATTGTAATAAGTAGAGTTATATTCATTAAGCTATGAATGAAAAATATAAATAGTTGACGATAGTATTATCGTGGCGGACCAGATTCGTGGTTCGAAGGGACCCGGATTTAGGGGCGTCACAGCGTACCATCCTCAAACCGACAGATAGAGTGAAAGAACCATCCAAGCACTAGAAGATATGCTCAGATCATGTATTATGCATTTCAAGAGAAATTGGGATGACCATCTACCATTGGTGGAATTTTCTTATAATAATAGCTATCACGCGAGTATTGGCATGCCGCCTTACGAAGCATTATATGGGAGGAAATGCAGAACTCCGTTATGCTAGGACGAGATAGGTGAATGTCAGCTATTGGGTCTAGAGTTGGTACAACAAACCATCAAAATCATCAAGGTGATTCGAGCCAGATTAATATATCCACAAGATATATAGAAGAAATATGCAGATCAACACCGACAAAATCGAGAATTCGATGTTGGCAGTTACATTTTCTTGAAAGTATCACCTTGGAAGGGGAAAATTCAGTTTGGAAAGAAGGGAAAATTAAGCCCTAGATTTATAGGACCTTTTAAAGTACTTCGACGAGTTGGTGAAGTGGTGTACGAGGTAGCTTTACCTCCAGAGTTGGAGCATATTCATAATATTTTCCATGTATCCGTGTTAAGGCCATATAAGCCTGATTATAAGCATGTTATAGAATATACATGAACCATTACAGTTTGAAAAATATTTAACATATGAAGAAGTCCATGTTCAAATTATCGACAGGAAAGAGTAAGTACTAAAGAATAAAGTGATACCTTCTGTTAAGGTAATATGGAGAAACCACAATGCTGAAGAAACTACGTGTGAACTTAAAGACGTTATGATGAATAATTATCCTCAGTTATTTTCTTGATCGTGTATAGCGATCCTGGGGACAGAATCCTGTTAAGGAATGAAGAATGTAATGAATAAATTTATCAAGTTGTGATTCTGGGGATAGAATCCTTTTAAGGAGGGAAGGATGTAACGACTGAGAAATTTATAATTTAATTTAAATATTTATTAAATTAAATAAATGTTTTAAATAATTTATTTATTGAGATAAATAAATATTTGATGAATTGATATGTAATAATTTAGTTGAGTATGTATGCTAACTAAATTAATGAATGGTAATTTTATTATGTGAGGATTTAATTTAATGAAAATAATTAAATTAAATAAATTGTTTAATATTTAAGAAAATAAGTAAATTAAATAAAGTGATCTTTTAGTCTAATTTATTAATTAAATTAGATATATAATTATTTATTAATCATAAGTATAATTATAATAAAAATTATAATTATTATAATTATAAGTGTAAGCTAATTAAATGGGTTACTTGTGTGACAAATAAAAACTATATAGTATGATATTATTAAAATAATCTAGTATGGGGGAATTTGTGTGTAACCAAACGCAGCCTCATGACTTTTGGTTTATTTTAACTGACACCTTTTTTTTTTTTACCGGACGAACGTGGGAGTCAATTATATGTGGGTTACGCGTCTTATTTTTCCCTAAGGCTTGATAACATAGAAATACAAAGAAGCGAAACATAGAGGGTTATAGAGAATTTAAGTGTAATCTCTGCGAATTGTTAAGTGTTGAGGAAGGATTCTATCAACTTGCTAGTAGGAAATTCAAGGTATAACTCATTCCTAAATTTTCAAGTTGGAGTTTGTAATTTAAAGTTCTCTATAATGGAATTTTGTTGAATTATTATTTCATATGTTGATTATATATATGTATAATCTTGATAATTTGGTTGGTTATCATCTGTAATTGTATATTAGTTATCAAATTCGTGAAAATTGGCTTTGTGGGAAAGAAATTGTAATAACAGTGTTTATGAATGAAAAATATCTTAAGAAAGTATAAAATTTCTTGTCCAATATGTGATGTAATCTGCAATTTGATGTTGGATTGTGTTAGTATGTTAAGAAACGAAAACAAAGTTGTTTAAATCATGTTAAATGGTTAAGTAACGAAGTCGTGGTGATCGAATTCGCTAAAAGTGTTAAAATTGAAGAAATTTTGAAAATTGTGATTTTGATTCTTCAAATTTGTGTATATGTAATGTTTATGTAATTAGAATGAAGAGTAGCATGCTTAACTATGTTATTGTAAAGTCTTAGATGTTGAGTTTGGTGAATTTCTATGGAATTGGGATTTTTGGCCTGGAACAGAGTCTGATTTCGTGTTTTGCAAAAATTGTTTCTGGTGCCGAACATGGGCGCGCCGGATACAAAGGGTGTCATGGCGCGACCGCGCCAGTGGTCACTCAGACCCAGTGTTGAGCTATTAACAACATAACTTTAAAAATGCTAACCTAACTTATTTTAATGACCCTAAAACATTAACATGTTATAAGACATAATAACATATTGTAATCACAACGTTAAAATAATAAATTGTGAACTAATAAGTTGTGAGAGTTTGGAATGTGAGGTCATGAAAATTGGAATTTATTTTGCAATCACCATGTTGTATACTATGATATAATTGAGAATTCAGTTTCGTGTTACGTGAATGAGTAGGATAATATAACTAAATTAATTAAGTTAAGAATTTTAGACTTGATTAAAATGAAAAATAAATTAATAAAGTTAATATTAATATAACTAATTGGTATTGTGATTCTAATGATATATGTAGGGTAATTGGCGAACGTTTATTATATTTGTGTATCTTACACCCGAGGCAAGTTTCCTAACTTCATTCTCTTTATAATGAATGCAAGTTCCATATCCTAAACTTTTATTGAACAAATTCTTTAACTTCATTCTTTTATTAATGAATACAAGTTTCATAGCTATGTTATCTTTTATGTTAAGCAAGCCTATTGATTATATCTCGTGTATGATTGTACAAGATCTTGTAATCTAGTTCGTTACATGGAGCGAGTTTCATTTTCCTAAGTCTTATTATTATTATTCAAAGTATATATTGTTCTAATACATTGATTCAAATGAGATTGTTCTAACTCTTTTGAATATGATACTATGCACACATACCATGTCTGTTCAATTGTACGTTGCTGTTATTCGATCTTTAACTTTGATAACCGTGTTTAATTCTATATTGTTGTATTAAACCTTCAAGTAGTAAGCAAACTCTTATTGATTGAACTAGTCTATAATGGAATAGTGTTCTAAAATTCTAGAACCATTGATAAGCTAGATCCGGTCTAAACTTTCTTTAGTGCGGAAATCCTAAATTCAAACTGAGATGAACAACCATAATATAGGGGATTATGTACGTGTTAACATTTAGATGTTTGTGCACAATACATGGTATAAAGGACTGATCCCCCTAAGTACGTTAAGTAGGGTATGTATAGTCTAAATGACTATTAAGGTTGGTCTAGTAATACCTAATCACCGGGGACATAGTTCGTGGTCTTGAGACCCTCGGATATTAAATTCAAACTTGGTTTCTATTCTGTTTGTAATTTAAAGTTCTCTATAATGGAATTTTGTTGAATTATTATTTCATATGTTGATTATATATATGTATAATCTTGATAATTTGGTTGGTTATCATCTGTAATTGTATATTAGTTATCAAATTCGTGAAAATTGGCTTTGTGGGAAAGAAATTGTAATAACAGTGTTTATGAATGAAAAATATCTTAAGAAAGTATAAAATTTCTTGTCCAATATGTGATGTAATCTGCAATTTGATGTTGGATTGTGTTAGTATGTTAAGAAACGAAAACAAAGTTGTTTAAATCATGTTAAATGGTTAAGTAACGAAGTCGTGGCGATCGAATTCGCTAAAAGTGTTAAAATTGAAGAAATTTTGAAAATTGTGATTTTGATTCTTCAAATTTGTGTATATGTAATGTTTATGTAATTAGAATGAAGAGTAGCATGCTTAACTATGTTATTGTAAAGTCTTAGATGTTGAGTTTGGTGAATTTCTATGGAATTGGGATTTTTGGCCTAGAACAGAGTCTGATTTCGTGTTTTGCAAAAATTGTTTCTGGTGCCGAACATGGGCGCGCCGGATACAAAGGGTGTCATGGCGCGACCGCGCCAGTGGTCACTCAGACCCAGTGTTGAGCTATTAACAACATAACTTTAAAAATGCTAACCTAACTTATTTTAATGACCCTAAAACATTAACATGTTATAAGACATAATAACATATTGTAATCACAACGTTAAAATAATAAATTGTGAACTAATAAGTTGTGAGAGTTTGGAATGTGAGGTCATGAAAATTGGAATTTATTTTGCAATCACCATGTTGTATAATATGATATAATTGAGAATTCAGTTTCGTGTTACGTGAATGAGTAGGATAATATAACTAAATTAATTAAGTTAAGAATTTTAGACTTGATTAAAATGAAAAATAAATTAATAAAGTTAATATTAATATAACTAATTGGTATTGTGATTCTAATGATATATGTAGGGTAATTGGCGAACGTTTATTATATTTGTGTATCTTACACCCGAGGCAAGTTTCCTAACTTCATTCTCTTTATAATGAATGCAAGTTCCATATCCTAAACTTTTATTGAACAAATTCTTTAACTTCATTCTTTTATTAATGAATACAAGTTTCATAGCTATGTTATCTTTTATGTTAAGCAAGCCTATTGATTATATCTCGTGTATGATTGTACAAGATCTTGTAATCTAGTTCATTACATGGAGCGAGTTTCATTTTCCTAAGTCTTATTATTATTATTCAAAGTATATATTGTTCTAATACATTGATTCAAATGAGATTGTTCTAACTCTTTTGAATATGATACTATGCATACATACCATATCTGTTCAATTGTACGTTGCTGTTATTCGATCTTTAACTTTGATAACCGTGTTTAATTCTATATTGTTGTATTAAACCTTCAAGTAGTAAGCAAACTCTTATTGATTGAACTAGTCTATAATGGAATAGTGTTCTAAAATTCTAGAACCACTGATAAGCTAGATCCGGGCTAAACTTTCTTTAGTGCGGAAATCCTAAATTCAAACTGAGATGAACAACCATAATATAGGGGATTATGTACGTGTTAACATTTAGATGTTTGTGCACAATACATGGTATAAAGGACTGATCCCCCTAAGTACGTTAAGTAGGGTATGTATAGTCTAAATGACTATTAAGGTTGGTCTAGTAATACCTAATCACCGGGGACATAGTTCGTGGTCTTGAGACCCTCGGATATTAAATTCAAACTTGGTTTCTATTCTGTTTTGTAGAATAAGTTCACCATTATTCAGCATTCGTTGTTCATGTTCTTGTTGATATTGTTATTACTCTTTATATCAGTGAGCAATTGTTTGCTCACTCTTGCAATTAACACCGCAGCTAAAGTTGAGAAGGTCGATGAGCTATCTATTAGCAAAGGAATGGGAAAAATGTTCAAATGTTGAAGATATATGAGTATTTATTTAAGTGAATAATGTTATAAGACTTGCTTTATTTTATGATGTATTCCGCAAACTGATGTAATAATTTAAGGTTAGATTACCTGGGATTGTTTTAAGATGATGTAACCCTTTAATGGAAAGATTATTGTTTAAGTTATTTAAATTATGTCTTTATCCGTTAATATGGGTAGATAGATATAATGGTTTTGGATAGAACGCACCAAATTTTTGTGGGAATGAAGTACCCGGATTTGGGAGTGTCACAATATATATATATATATATATATATATATATATATATATATATATATATATATATATATATATATATATATATATATATATATATATATATATATATATATGGTAATAGAATTTATCTAATACACAAAAAAATAACATAAGAAGCAAAAATATCACAGCTAGGTTTTGAACCTAAGACCTATATGTTATTGGGCCATGATGCTACCATTAAGCCATTCTAATTTATTAGTTAACTAAACTAACACCATAACTTATAGTCTCCGATATTTTAAAATTTATTCTACTAATATATATATATATATATATATATATATATATTAAAATATTCATAGTTACGTTATATAAATATTCAAAGTTATTTTATATATATTTAGTTTAATGTGGAGATTTAATATGGGTATATATATAGATGGTAATAGAATTTATCTAACACATAAAAAAAATAACATAAGAACCAAAAATATCACAGCTAAGTTTTGAACCTAAGACCTATGAGTTATTGGGTCATTAAGCTACGATTGAGCCATTCTAATTTATTAGTTAACTAAACTAATGTCATAACTTGTAGTCTCCAATATTTTTAAATTTATTCTACTGATATATGTATATATATATATATATATATATATATATATATATATATATATATATATATATATATATATATATATATATTCTTTTCAAAATTTCTTGTCAAACTAAATAAAATACTAAACAAATCTCAACATTAGGAGTTATATGGAAAAGACTCCGCTTATGATGGGGAGAAGAGTTTGTTTATTGTTAGTGCTCTTCCACGTAATAAACTAGAGTTTACTATTGTGCTCGAGGATATTACTTCCTATCGGTAAGCTATTACTCATAAATGCTCATGTCATTATTATGTAATGTTAGCTTTGTTCTAGCAGATTGTTTGTATTCAGAAATAATGGTAATTGTAGCCTTAATGGTCACGGAAGTCCAAATGAGAATGATCGAAAGAGGTTACGACGTCCATATCAATCGAAAACAATCAAAATGGAAATAAGTTTTGCTGCTAAAATTCTTATACAGTCCATTACACACGTATTACGTGGTCAGGAGTCGGAAAACTCTCAAGAAGCCTTACGAGTTTTGATATAATCTTGAGGCAGCATGCGGCAAAGCAGTATGTGATTTTTCCTCAACACTTGTTATGGCTCTTTTTGTCAATTGTCTAACATATATGGAGTACTGCAGGGGTTGCCTACTTGTTCGTCAATCTTTCTTCCACAATGATGTGAATAATTTTACTGATGTTGGTGGTGGTGTTCTTGGCTGTCGAGGATTCCATTCGTCTTTTTGTACCACTCAAGGTGGTTTGTATTTGAATATTGGTAATTGTTTTTAAAATTTCTTTTTTCGTTTCTTTATCTCACCCTTTTTCTGAGCACTGATGATTCTATAACCAACTATATTTTGATGACTATCAGATGTATCTACAACAATGATTATCCAGCCTGGTCCAGTAGTTGATTTTCTAATTGCCAACCAAAATGTGGTTGTAAAGATGATGGATGATCATGTATCAGATGATTTTATTTAATTAATAATAGTTTAGATTTTTTTGTATTTCTGTCATAATTTGCTACGGGCTTATTGAGACATAGTTTTTTTTGTTTATAAAATAATTGATATTCGTTACATAACAAAAGAAAAGTCAATAATTATATCGTTGCAAATCATAACAAATTTTGTTGCACATAAAAAGTAAATGATAACGTATAGTGTCATTGCTAATTGACAATAACTTTTGTTGCTCTCTAAAAACAATCACCTTCGAATAGTATCGTTGCTAATTCATCATAATTATCCATAAAAAACCAACAGCAACACAAAATTTCGTTGCAAATTAATATATAACATGTTTATTTTGTATATTTAGTAACAAACATTGTTACCAAATAGTACACAATTAGCAACGAAAACCAATTAAGGCAACAATTTCTATATTGTTCAGTAATGGCAAACTTTGTTGGCAAATGTGTATCAAATGCAACGAATTTTATCTTTGTTGGCAAATAAAAAGATTCTTTTCATTGCCAATTAGGCGTATTTTGCAACGAAAATTATTTTTAGTAACAATTTCTTAATAAATTTGCTACAAAATATTTCATTGCTAAATGATTTATGATTTCACACGAAAATAAAATTTCGTTACAAAATATATTACTTTCTGCAACAACAACAAAAATTCGTTGCTAGACAATTAGCAATGCTCATTGCGCAACGAAATGTCCAACGACCGAAAAATCGTTGCAAATGGCATTTGGCAACGAAATTTCGAACATTTAGCAACGAAACTGTGTGTTGCAAAATTTCCATTTTTTGTAGTGTCACATTCTCCCCTCTTTATAAAGATTCCGTCCACGGAATCATCATCACTGTATACTTACTTTTATGTCTATTATTAGACCTTTATTCCACTCTTAATTCCTTTTATTTCTGTCTCAACCTAAGTTTTATTTAACTTATCAGAGCTCATAATTTCCTTAGGGAGCATAGTTCCATATTAACACATTTTACACAAAATTAGGAATCATAAAATCTTGAATTATTATATCCTCCCCTCCTTATAAGATTCTATATTATGAATCTTGATCCATTCTTTATTCGAAAGTTTATAAAAATTTAATCCACACACTTAACTATTGTGTTTAAATTTAATCGTTAAACACATAAAACATTTATTTATTTGTCGTTTACCTCGACTATTTGTCAAGTTAAACTCAATAACTATTTATCCTTATCTTGACCTACTTGAACTCAAATTTCTCCTTCAACATTAATTCTAATTGTGTCCCTCTTTAACCGTAGCACTCTTTGACTTATTGTCTTATATTTTATACCCTTGGTATTTTAGCAATGGTATTTTTCCAAACTGTAACCTCCATGGTTCAATCCCCACATCTCACAATGGTACATATCTGTTTGCAACTGAACAAATCAGTGTCCCTACAGAAAATCTGGCTTCGGTGCCTTCCCCCTTATTAATTTGTTTCAAATTCTTTCTTTATATCTTATCTTCCCATCTCTATCTATTATCTTATTTAAGATTTATCATCTTTCTCATAACCTTTTTCCTATAACTAATGCTTCTGAATAGAGTTAGCTAAACTCTTATCTCAATCTTAAATTTATTAAAATCTTTTATCAGTAACTTGTTATTTCAAATAACTTTTAATATTATTGTTAAATATTTCCTCCTTCATATGTCTCAAATCCAGATACTATCTACACTTATGGTAATCAATTATACTTCTTCATGAAACTTATTTCCAGATACAGTTATTTCATTTCTCCGCTTGAATGACTAGTAATAATAACATCTGTAAATCATTTCTTTTTCTTTTCCAATTTATCTCTAAATTTCTTCACTTCTTATCGTTGTTTTAGTCAACCAATTACTTCAACCACAATTATCTAACCCACAACTAATCTCCTTCTTTGGATATAAGGTAACCTCAATTATTTTCACCTCATTTCCTAACAATTTGTTTATCCTACACAAGTTTTCTCTCTATGATCACCAACATCATCTTTTATTAGTAGGAAATAAAAATTTTATTCAAATCTTTTATAGTTTCTCTCGAAATACTTTTTAAATTTATTGTTAACCCTCGTTCTACCATAATTAAACATATTTAATGCATAATTATTCCTTTTTCTTTAACAATTTTACACTTTGCAAATACCTTCATAATATATTATATATCAACAAGTTTTACAAATTACATTTCAGTTCATTTTACCACTATTACTATATAATGTACATATACCTTAATCATAGACCAAAAGATAAAATCTATTATCTTTACCAAACTTATACAAAAGTTGTAACTTCTACCGTACATATATATGTATTCACATATACTATTTAAGATATTATCCTAACATTCTTACTATTACAAATATTTCAAAATCTAACTTTCATCTTAGACGTTTTCGTTCCCTTCACCTGCTTGTTTGGATTTGAGGCTTTGGTTCCCCCTTAGGTTAAGATTTCTGGGTTTTGGACAAAATTTTACAATGTATCCGTCCACCCCGCAATTGAAACACATCTTATTATTCCTATTATACTTCTGCGGTGGGCAACTATTTGAATAATGCCCAATGTTTCAACAAGTAAAACAATGAGTCCCCATAAAGATACATACCCCTCTGTGCTTCTTCCCACAAATGAGACACCCTTCACTCCTTTGACCAGTGCTACTTTTTACCTCCTTCCCAAAGTTATTTGGAGAAGTGACATCCCTTTTTCCTTTTACGATCTCTCTTCTGTTCACACTATCTTACTGCTTCATTTACTGATTCATTGGCCCCTTTCAACTCCGATGATCCCACTAATTTAAAGTCTAAGGCAATCCTTAATGTATTGGTTTCGACTTCTTGTGGATTCCCTGACCTCCATCGTGAAGCTTCTAGTAACACATTTACCAACTATTAAGTTGGGTTTGTCTTTAATTGGTACTCATCGATCTCTGCTGGTGATCCTCCTTGTGATGCCATTTGTCTAAAAATACCAAATAACTAAGTATAAATACAATAATTCATTCAATTTGGCAAACAACAAGGTGTATATATATATTCTATATAAGAAAAAAAATAATTTACCTACTAATGATTTATACATTTTCACTAGTTTTTCCCAACCAATTCCTACACTAGAAAGACCATACTATTACAACTACAGCTCCTCTATTGCCATCTGTTTCCCTAACCTCTCATGCTCTTCATTAACTTTGATACTATCGATCAACCCTCTTGCGGATATCCATAATTTCTCCTGTGACTATTTAAAGTCTATTCCATTTCTTCTCTTTTAATGTTATTTCAACTTCTTTTTTCTTCTTCTTCTGTGGTCCCTCCTTTTGACTCTATATGAGCCTCATCGAAACTTTAATCTTCCTCTTCACTTAACTCCAACTTCAATACTCTTTATGAGCAATTTTTAAATCTATCGTATGTTTACCTTTTATAGCTTCAATTATTTTGTTGCAACTACTTCAGCGGACACTTCCTCTATTCTATTTTCTGGATCATTCTCCATTGATACACCCGATTCTGGTTCAAGTACTATCTTAAGTGAAATAATAAGTTTTCTTTTCACTAATTACATGAACAGATTTAACTCCATCAATTACCAAAACATTAACTTGTTATCACTAACTTATGTAAGTAATCTATTTTTACTTTTCTCCAACTTCGGCTTATGAATTTTCTTAATTCATCTCTTACAAACTTAACTTTAGTTTATCTCTTTATTATTGCTCTCTCCCTGATACTAAATCTCTTATTTGCTTCACAATAAGCTCTAAACTCCTTGCCATATCCAACTTCAAATCTTATCCTTCTGGGTCACTTCCTAGATCCATCACCATCTCATTTCTTACAACCTTAATTGTATCGATATACTACAAAACCTTTTATCTCCATATCTCCTCATTTCTTACAACTTCCCTTTTGTCTATTCTAGACATTCCTAACATCTCCAGAATACTCCCTTACATTGAGTATCTAAACTCATTCCGTAATACTATATCTAAGTTTATCTCCTTATTTCCTTTACTACGATCTCTCAAGTCATATCTTAAGATATTCCTACCCTAGATCTATAACCTACGGCTTTGATACCAAATTGTGACGCCCCTAAATTCTCTGCATTTACTGTAGCCGATTTGGTGCTCACGTAAATATTCTATAAGATAAAAATTCCTATAAATCCAAGATTCATACTACTCGTAGAAAATAGTAATTCTCGTCAGGACAATTATTGTAATTGAGTACCCTCACTTGGATATACAGGTTTAGTATCTTACATATATTTCTTTCATATCAATAATTCCTATCAATCTGACCTCCATAGTATTAATGGTAGGGTTCTTGGAACTGAGAAGCGCTACCTCAGTGCATTAGAGAAGCCCAATGTCTGTTAACACTATCATTCAGATGTATAGTTCATATAGATACTATACTCTTTTCTAATTTCATTAGAATAAAAACTAAACACTAGAACTAATAATTACCTTACACAAATAATACACCATTACATTGACTCGGAATGCTGTCAAATATTACATTATAGTTCTCAAATGGATAACCATGTCTTAAGCCCTTCTATCCGCAAATACCAGAACAGCCAGAATACATTCTTTCTATTTTCAAATGAAGAAAATATTTGTAGGGATGAGCTACAGAAAGCTCAACAAGTTTTAAACAATAAACGAAGTTACACACACAAAAAATCTGGATTGAATGAACATTAAGTTCAGAGTAATGTCACATATATATAATGAGGTTTGTCAACCAAACCCTACCCATTAAAAATTTTTGTCAGTCCTATAAACTTAGAAATCCGGGTTGATCCGCTCAACCAAACAAACTAGGAGTATGCATATCATCCTATCTAAATAACCTTCGGCCATTGCTATAAATGCTGGCACATGGAACCCGGTCAATCTGTTACTGTCAATCATAATAGTGTCAGTATATATGTTGGTACCAAACAAAATTGGTTTCTCACAATCTATGCTTTGATATCAAATCAAACGTACTTTTACCCAAACGACAGCTCACATGTCCTGGTTATGTTTGAACAAGAAATCATAACCATTTTACAACAGAAATCATGAACATTGTATATCACAAGATCATAATCGACAAATAGAAAACTTGCATTTAATAAATAAATTAAATGAAGCTAGAAAACTGGCATTTGAAATATAAGGTTTGCATAAAGTGCATAAAAACTTGCATGTATCATTGACTACTACTACACAGTCTATTTTAACTTCATCTGAAGACCTAATATTAATAATATTGATCTCCAAGTTAGAATAATATCATCACAATATATCACTGTGAATTACTATTATAAAATAACATAATCTCATTACCATATATCCCTATCAATCCACAAACTACTTAAGACTCCGTTATCAAGTTAAACTATTTCAGTCTAAGTTAATTCCGACATAATTTTGACATCCCGACGGCCTAGTCGGACAATTATTGAGCCTAATATCCCTAATATATCCCTAGGACTCTGCCTAAACACTTCATAATTATCTTAGATAATTTATTATCCAGTCAAAGTATTTTTCAATAACTCATAATAACATAAAATAATTTTATAACCTTTAAATCATTTTTAAACCATTAAATCTATTTTTCCATAATTTATTTATTAAATAAATCAATTATCATTAATATTAATTTATTAATGAAATTCATAACAAAATATTAAAATTCATTAAAAATAACTTAAAATATTTTCTTATGCCATAATATAATTTTAAATTATTTTTCATTATTAAAATCATTTTAAAGTAATTTATGTAATTTAATAATTAAATAAATTAAATACCATTAATATTCAAAAATATTAAAGAAATATATTCAAAATTATTAAAAACCCATTTTTAGGCTTTAAAATAATTTTTACAAATTTATTATGAATTTTTAATAATTAAAAACTATTTTTCTCTAATTTTTAAATAAAATAACTAATTTCATAATTAAAGTGTCACTAAAGGTGCCTATAGCGACAAAACTATCGCTATAGGTGTTCTTCAGCAACTCAGAAACTTCATGTCAGTGTTCAAGTTACCATGTTTGACCATCATTTGATCTATGGTCTTGTTGTTATCTAGGCTACTAATGGTGTTATACGGGTAGTATAAGTGTAATACTATCATTACAAATCAAATTCATGGCTAAGCTACAACAAATCAAAGAGTTACAAGCCTTCAAAATCATTGTCAGACATGTTCTTCATTTTCTGGGTTACCCAGAAATGAAGAACAGTCAAGGTACCTATTTTTCGATCCTTATAACTTGCATCTTGGTTCTGCTTTGTGTGACCTAAAGGTTCATACTTGTAGTATACATGTCAAGGAGCATATATAGCATATTAAGTCAGTCTAACAACATCACATGTGCAAGATCAAGGCTGGTCAAACCATGTCAGAAGCCTTGTTCTTGAGCTTTCTGGGTTTTCTAGAAATGGAACCCAAGCAGTTGGTCAACCTAAGTTTGACCTTGATTATCTTTCACCCTGGTCATGATCTAAGTATTCTAATGACTTGTATGCGTAGTCCATATGTCAGACTACAACATGAAAACAACAACATGGCCTAACTATCAAACAACAGCAACATCAGAAGCTTAGAAAATGTTGTCGGACCATTTTTGGGTTTCTGGGCTGCCTAGAAACCAATCTCCCATGGTTGGTCAACCATGTTTGACCACTTATATCTGGAGATCTTGACATGGTATGGACTTAATTCCACTTCCAGTCTACTCTCCTCATGACAGAGAACAAGTCTATAACATCAAACACACTAAATAACTAACAGGTAAAGATCTATGGGCTCTGACATATGGCTGTCAGGCCATATTTTAGTGTTCTTGGTCAGTTGCTAAAAACTCTATTTTCTGGCATCTAGATGTTATGGATCCTTGATGTAATATCTTAGATCACTATATAACATCCTTAGACGCAACTTTAAACATCTAAACATAACATTAATATCAAATCATATGAACTTAAAAATGGCTAGGGTTTATACCTTAACGCTTTGAATCTTGAACTTCTGATCCTTGATTCTGATTTTAGAAAGCTAATACATGATATTGGCTTAACATTTCACTCACTCTCACTCTACATTTCGAAAATTCTAGAGAGGAAGGTCTTGGACAATATGAGAAGTAAAGTAAGTTTATTACTTAACTTTTAATCTTTGATTTTGATTCAATGTATACAAATCTTGCAAGGTGGCATAAAAAAACTGATCTCGGAGATATTACACACATGGGATAAATATAACTTGATGAGTCACCAAGATTTGGAAAATCTTTTACTTAAGTTTTAAGTAAAAGGGTATTTTGGTCATTTTGTACTCACTAAGGGCAATTTGGTAATTTCCCCTATAATTTGAAGGGTATTTTGGACATTTCATATATATCCCATAACATTTAACACTTAAGTCTTTATACTTAGCTTTTAAGCTCCATAATTAGGGTTTATAAATTCTGGAATAGGGTTTCAGATTTCTAAAACTGAAATTAGGGTTCACCAATTAGGGTTTGTTATTCCTCCCTTGATTTCCCTAATAAATTTTATACTTAATCTTACATCCACATGCCTATTATAATATTCAGTATTACAACTTCTTCTTGATACCCCTAATTAGGGTTTTATCAGGGTTTAGGGTTCTTAAATTGAAAATTTAGGTTTCCCAACATTTAATTAGGGTTTCTAATCCCTTATTAGGGTTTACTAAGTTTATACCCTACCTAATTAATCGTTGATCATTAATTCTATATCGTACAAACACATACTCACAGTTACATTTATTATAACTTTATTTTCTATCGAATCCCTATCCGTATCTAGGGTTGAGATTTCTATTCTCTGCTAAGCACAACTCTGCTCATATTTCTTAGTCAATACACAAATTAACCACTTCTCTAAACTTGTATCACAAATACTTAGCACAATATTGGTAATCAATATCAATATTAAATAAATAAAAAAATTTATTCGTAAAATTTCAGAATCCTCACAGTCAACGACCAAGGCAAGTTTCCATAACTCAAACTTGAGTTAATATTTTACCAGCATGTTAAGTGGATAATTATTGCTAATTATTCCACATCTAAGATTTTTATTGAGCATTTGCATTTATTGCAAGTTCATTAGCTCAAATTGAGTTGTAAATTTCAAAGAATGATTGATGAATAACTATTATTGGTTATTCATATCTATAATGATTATTATTATTTGCACATAGTGCAATTGATTTATGTCTATTATTGAACAGTTTATGAGTTATGTCTCAACTAATTGTTTGGCGAGACTAATATTTGTTAAAGCATGAAACGTTCTAATATTTGAACTAAGTTGTTATTGAAAGATCAATGCTAATTACTTCGGCTAGATCAATATGAATATGATATGTTGAAATCTTTAGCATTTCTTTAAAAGCAATCCAAACCATATTATTGTGGTACGGACTCATGATGTAAGACTGAGATGAACAACCCTTATAAAAAAGGGACTTTATTGTTGGACATCCTACTATTGCGTTATTTTTGAGTATTATGCATAATATAGGGTGCAATGAAGTTGATCACTTCATGTACTTACAAAAGAGTATGATTTAATCTTTATGGTTAACTGATGCACTTGATGTATTTCAGTATTGAATGTCTGATAATTCCTTTATTAGTTCATTATCAAATTGTGATCACTTAGTATGAAATCTGGGATTATCCCACTTTATTATTGCAGTAGTATTATCTCTTGATAATCCATTGAACATTATTGAAACTTTGAAAGAGTTTTACTCTTTCATCATTGAATTGTTATTTAGCAGGATATTTAATAAAGTCTTGATATTGATAAATGATTATTCAACTACTTCAAAGTCCTTTGAACATTGTTGAAGTCCTATCAAATCTAGACTCTAATATTCTTGATTCATATTGTATGTTTTAACTTGCGGAGCAAACTTGTTGCTCACCCTTGCTTAAATATAACATTTCAGCTAAGGACGAGGTAGTAGAAGGTTCAGAGAAAGACAAAGGTAAGGGCAAAGTTCAGGAGTTGTTATTATAATCTTTAATTATTATGTTATTGTATGTAAACCTTTTTAGATATTCGAAGGTATGCAAATTATGTTAAGGTTAGATTACCTGGGATATTGTTAAAATTGTATTAAGTAATGATATGAATTATGTAATTCATTAATGAATGGGTAGTTAGATGTTATTTGTATGATGGATCGTGAGCACCAAACTCGAGGTTAGGTAACCCGAATTTGGGGGCGTCACAGTATTTGCATTAAAGCTATTTTTTGAATTCTTTCTTTAAATGTCCCATTTAATAAAAGACTGGGGGTAATGTTGGGTCATGATTATTTGGGCCTGAATGATTCGGTGGGCCACAGTCCACGTGGAGGAAGTCTCCTCACGTAGGAACTTGTTTTGAAAGTTGGAGAATTTTAAGGAATCTAGGATTCCTAATCAAATTCAATTTCTATGTCCAAAGGAAAGAATCAAGATAAGATTCCTAATCTTTAATGAGATTCACTTTTGTCCCATTAAGGTATCTATCCTACTAATGAGGAATTCTATTTCCATATGGGGACGGGCTTGTAGGAGGGAGTGTGATCACTATAAATATAAGGCTATACTGTGGTTCGCAAGTACATAATATCTCATCATTTTTTCTTAGCAACGGATATTTGTTTTTAATAGTGGTGATAAACTCTTATCGAGTTTTAAGGAAGGAGTAATAAAACACTTATGTGCTTATGTGATTGTAATTTATATGCTCGTAACTGTTGAGTACTAATGATTAGTAATTAAAACTTAAAAATTTTATTGTCAAGATGACTAATGTCGGAGAATCCAGTCAGGCTAGGGAGGAAGGACCTCAGATGCCTAGAAGTCTTGTGACATTCAGGTGGTTTGGGAACAACTACTACCACGGGAGTCAGCCCCGTTGGTCACAGTAGTTGAAGATGAGGATGATGATGTATAGATGGATTAGGAGGATCCAGTTGAGCTGCCACAGGAGAATGAGGATGATGAGGATGAGGAGGAAGAGATTCCACTGAACTCGATAGATGCTCATATGTACAATGATGTCTACAACCGTAATGTGGAACTTCAGGATAACGTCGAGGAGTTGCAAGTGATAGTAGCTGAGCAACAGACATCGATGGCACATAAGGACTATGAGATCCAGGATCTAGATGAACGTTTGAACAATGTCGAAGAGAAGCTAGTTCACACCGAAGAAGAGAATGAGCGAATGATAGCAGAGATTGCAGAGCTGAAGAACAAGTTGAGGGAGGAATCGACTAAGAAGGTAAGAGTCGAAGACGCGTACGAGGAAGCTTATCAACGAGCCGGGATAGCAGTAAGAGACGCACAAGAAAAGAGGATGTAGATGGAGGAAATGAATAACGTATTCAACACCGTGATTAATCGAGCTCAAGATCGGGTCATGGGTTATCCGATTCAGTTCGAAACGATGTCATCATATATATTAGATCGCCGAACAATGTTCCGTATTATGGAAGAAGAGAGTCATAAGGCTATGCAGTATCTTAGTAGGATATTATAGGGAATGTACTTGATATGAGATTATTAATATGATAAATATTATGTAAATCCCAAGTGTGATGTAACCTATTTGATATGGTGATGATGTTCAGGAAAGTAATGTAAATAGAAGTGATGCTATTGTTATGATGTTTTCAAAAAGATTAAGAAGGAATAAAAGTTATTATTTTATTCAAAGTGTTATGTGTTATGTGATAATCTTTTATGATGTGCAACTAAAGTATATAATACTTAAAAGATTGAATAGAATCTATTGGGTGTATCTTAACAGAAAATGCCTCCAAGACGCCAACCACGACAAAGGAACCCCGAGAATAACAACAATGCTGAGGCTAATCCAGTTCAGCAATTCGTAATGCCACTGACAGGAGCATTAAAGAATCAGCCACAGAATCAAGCTACGACTTTTAAGGACTACAAGGCGATTGGGCCATCAGAGTTTCGTGGGTCCATGAATCTGGTTGAGGCACAGACCTGGATCATGGAAATAGAGAACGTTTTCGATGTTGCTAGGGTAGAGGATAATCAGAAGACTGCTTTTACAACATTCATGTTGAAAGCAGAGGCTTGTTATTGGTGGCAAGCCAATAAAACCCAAGGACGTCAAGGGGTAATGTCTTGGGAAAGGTTCAAGGAAATATTTTTTGAGACCTATTTCCTAGAAAGTTCAAAGAATCAAATGTAAGTACAGTTTCTAGAATTGAAATAGGGCACAATGACAGTGTCGGAGTATGCAGCAAAATTCAACGAGTTGGCAAGGTTTGTGCCATATCAGGTGAATACTGATGAGCGCAAGGCAAGAAGGTTCGAGCATGGACTGAAACCGTGGTTGTACAGCAGAGTCTCCCTATTCCTGTTAAAGACATTTGTAGTAGTACTCAAAAAGGCGATTTTCGCTGAGAGTGGAGGCGAAGCTGTAACAAAGCACAACCAAGAGCAGAGGAAGCAGAATAATGAGGGTGAAGTTAAAATTGGTGGAGGTAGTAACGGTGGAAATGGCAACAACAGTTTGAAGAGGAAGTGGAATGCAAATATGGGAGCTGAGAATCAGCAAGGTAACCAGAAAAATAAGAAGTTCGAAGCATATGCTACTTGCGGAAAGTTTCACAAGGGTGTATGCTTGATGGGAAAACGATTGTGCTTCAACTGTGGCCAGGAGGGTCACATTGCCCCAAATTGCAATCAACCCAAGAAGAATGCTTGTTACACCTGCGGGTCAAAGGATCATTTTGCTCGCGAGTGTCCAAAGATGAAATCTAGTGAGACAGCTAGAAGCAAAGGAAATGGCGGTGGAGGTACACTGACTATTGCTGGACCAACGTCAACAAATAAGCCCACAGCCAGAACCTTTAATATGACGGTGCAGGACGTGGTGCAATCAAAAGATTTCGTGTCAGGTATTATCCCAATCAATGATATAAATGCATATGTATTATTTGATTCGAGTGCTACTTGCTCGTTTATATCTGATGAATTTGCTAAGAGTTTAGAAATACCTAGTGAAGAGTTGAATTTCCCTTTAAACATAGAAATTTCGAATAGGGAAGTGATTCTTGTTAGGTTCGTATATAGGAACTGTAGGGTGAATATTAAGGGGAATGTTATGACAGTAGATTTAATCCCGATAAAACTCGGAGAGTTTGATGTTATTTTGGGAATGGATTGGTTATTCAATTATGGAGCAATAATTGATTGCCAAAAGAAGTGTGTAAACCTTATGACTTCGTCAAAGGTAGTTTTTTATGGTAGCAAATTACCAACACAAACAAGGTGTTTGACGGTTATGAAGGCCAAGAAACTGTTGAGTAATGGTTGTGTAGGGTACTTAGCTTACATAGTCGATACTCAAAAGAAGGAAAATGTGAAATTGGAAGAAATACCAGTGGTTAAGGAATTCGTAGATGTGTTTCTGGAGGATTTGTCGGGACTTTCGCCTGACAGAGAAATTGAGTTCGTGATTGACTTAGCATCAGGAACCGCTCTAATATCAAAGGCACCGTATAGAATGGCTCCGGTGGAGATGAAGGAACTAATGGTACAACTGCAAGAGCTTTTAGAAAAGAAATATATTCAGCCTAGTGTATCACAGTGGGGAGCGCCGGTGTTATTCGTGAAAAAGAAGGATGGGTTAATGCATCTTTTCATTGATTATAGGAAATTGAATAAAGTTACTATTAAAAACAAATATCTGTTGCCAAGAATAGATGACTTGTTTGATCGATTGAAGGGTGCTAAATATTTCTCGAAAATAGATTTGAGAAGTGGGTATCACCAACTGAAAGTAAGGAGGGAGGATGTACCGAAGACGGCATTACGAATTTTTGGTGATGTCTTTTGGTTTGACAAACGCCCCTGCAGCGTTCATGAATTTGATGAACATGGTGTTTAAACCATTCTTAGACAAGTTTGTAGTGGTATTTATCGACGACATTCTGGTGTATTCCAAAACTCAAGAAGAACACGTGGAACATTTACGTTTGACGCTGGAGACACTAAGAAAAGAAAAATTATACGCGAAGTTCTCTAAATGTGAATTTTGACTAGAACATGTACAATTTTTGGGTCATGTGATTGATAAAGATGGGATTTCAGTGGATCCATCAAAAGTGGAAGCTGTAATCAATTGGTAACAACCAAGAACACCGTCGGAGGTGAGGAGTTTCTTAGGACTGGCCGGTTATTATAGAAGATTTATTCAAGATTTTTCTAAGATAGCCACTCCACTAACAAATTTGACAAGGAAAGCTGTAAAATTTGTTTGGACGGAGAAGTGTGAAGAGAGTTTTCAAGATTTAAAGAAGAAGTTAAGTGTGGCACCTGTGTTGTCATTACCAGATAATACAGGAAACTTTGTAGTGTATAGTGATGCCTCACATAAAGGATTGTGTTGTGTTCTTATGCAGAACGACAAGGTTATTGCATATGCATCAAGACAACTGAAGGATTATGAGAAAGGGTATCCGACTCATAATTTAGAGTTGGCGGCGGTTGTGTTTACTCTAAAGATATGGAGACACTATCTCTATGGTCAAAAATGTGAGATATACACAAACCATAAAAGTCTGAAGTATATTTTCACATAGAAGGACCTGAACATGCATCAGAAAAGATGGATGGAATTGATAAAAGATTACGATTGTGAAATCTTTTATCATCCAGGCAAATCGAATGTGGTTGCAGATGCATTAAGCAGAAAAGGTCGGGAAAAGCTGATGCTGATAACCACTCAGGAGGACCTCATTTCAGCAATGGGAAGGTTAGAGCTGGAAATCAAATTTCCACAGGAATCCAATGAACAACTATTCCAGATAAAAGTTGGTCCAACTTTAGCGGACAAGGTGAAGAATGCTCAACTACAGGATGAAGAATGCAGAAAAATAATGGAAGGTGTGAACGAAGGTAAAGAGGTTAAATACAAGATCGATTCCGAATGACTACTATGGTTTGAGGGAAGAATTTGGGTTTCAGCAGTACCAGAGGTTAAAGATGAAGTCTTGACCGAAGCTCATAGCTCAAGATATTCAATTCATCCAGGAAGTACGAAAACGTATAAAGATTTGCGACGGCATTTTTGGTGGCCAAATATGAAGAGAGACGTTGCAGAATGTGGTACGAAGTGCTTGACATGTCAGAAAGTGAAGACTGAGCATCAGAGACCAAGCGTATTACTTCAACCGTTCAAAATACCAGAATGGAAGTGGGAACATATCACAATGGATTTTGTGGTAGGTCTTCCAAAGACTCAGAAAGGATACGATGCGATTTGGGTGGTGGTGGATAGATTAATGAAATCAACTCACTTTTTGCCAATAAAGATTAGATTTAATCTTGATCAGCTGGCGAAACTATACGTCAAAAGAGATTATATCGAGACATGGAGTTCCAGTGTCAATAGTATTAGATAGAGATTCGAGATTCACGTCAAATTTCTAGAAGAGACTACAAGAATGTAAGGGAACATAGTTACGAATGAGTACGGCTTATCATCCACAAACAGATGGCCAAAGCGAACGAACAATCCAGACATTGGAAGATATGTTGAGAGCATGCGTTATGGATTTCAAAGGAAGCTGAGAAGAACATTTACCGTTGGTGGAATTCGCCTACAATAATAATTACCACGCGAGCATCGGCATGCCGCCTTACGAAGCATTATACGATAGAAAGTGCAGAACTCCACTATGCAGGGATGAAGTCGGTGAACGCCAACTATTAGGACCAGAACTGGTTCAACAAACTCATCAGAACAAGATTGGTAGCTGCTCAAAACAAACAGAAGAAATATGTTGATCAACACAGACAAGATCGTGCATTCGACGTAGGAAATTACGTGTTCTTAAAAGTTTCTACTTGGAAGGGAAAAATTCATTTCGATAAAAAGGAAAAGCTGAGCCCGAGGTTTATTGGACCCTTCAAAGTGCTGCGAAGAGTAGGGAAAGTGGCTTACGAGATAGCTCTACCTCCAGAATTGCAAAACATTCATAATATTTTTCACGTTTTGGTGTTATGACCGTATAAACCCGATTACAAGCACGTGATCGAGTACGAACCATTGCAGTTTGACAAAGACTTGTTCTATAAAGAGATTCCTATCCAGATAGTTGACAAAAAAGAACAGGGGCTCAGGAATAAATTTATACCTTCCATGAAGGTGATATGGAGGAACCACAATGCTGAAGAAGCTACGTGAAAACTCAAGGATAAAATGATGAAAAATTACCCTTAGTTATTTGTTTAATCTATTTCTTCGATTTTGAGGACAAGATCTTTGTAAGTAGGGAGGAATGTGAAAAATGATTTGCTTGAATTGTGATTCTGGGGACATAATCCTTATAAAGAGGGAAGGATGTAACAATCCAGAATTTTAAATTATAATTTTAAATATTTATTGAGTTATATAAACATTTAATGGATGTGTTTATTGTTGAATAAATATTTAATTTGATTTGACTTGATTGGTTAATTATTTGTTAAGTAAATAATTAAGGAGTTCAGAAAATTAATTGTTATGAGATAATATACTAATTTAATTTAATAATTAAGTTAGAGAGTTTATAATGATTAAATGAATTATTATATTTTAATTTGAATTTGTAATTAAAATGATGTGTTAGTTGATTAAATAAAATTATAATTATAAAGAAAGGTATAATTATGTTGTATTGGTTTATGTGTCAAAGTAATTTAATAAATTGTTATTAGAATTAATTAAATTGATAATTAAAAATTTAATTAAATAAGAGTGTGACAAATAACATTGTTATAAAGAAGTTATTAAAATAAATTAAAGGAGTTTAATTCGGTTTTGCCAAACAAGGCTTAATGCATATTAAGTCTTTATTTTTAATGTGTTTTACCGAACAAGGTATAAGGATTAATTGATTAATTTTAATTATGCTAGCCAAACAAGCCTTATGGCTTTTAATTTTCAAAAACTTAGATAAATGATATCAGTTATGTCTATATTTATATTACATAATTATTATATATTATTACCATACGTTATATGTTAGTACGTAAGTTAGAGTTAGGAGAAGAAAGACTCGGAAGAAGAAAAAGAAGAGAAGAAGAGAAAAATTGAGAGAGAAGTTGAGAGAATCCTAGAGAGTTTTGTGAGAAGAATTGGGGAAAAGAAAGTTCTTTATCAAAAGGGAAGGTTATCATCTTCTTAAAAAAAGGTATCATCTTAATTCTTTTATTTTTAATGTTTTAAGTTTTTCTCTTCTAAAATTATCTGTAAAATCTTTGTGAAGGATAAATTATGTGTGGTATATGGTTTTGTATGATAAATTATTTGTTATAAAACTGTTTTTCATAAGTTATATATGGGAATAGTCAATTAATTCATGTATGTATGTAATTTGTGAAGAAACCCATATTACAGTGAGTTTATATGAATATGTACGAATATGGCTTAGTTTAAAAGTAAAATTAAGGTTGTAATAGTTGTTTAAATTATAAATTAACTATTGAATTGAAAAAGGATGAATAAACATAAACAAAACATTTGGAATTAATTGCTTTGGTTGAAAAACAAAGTTACAGTGATGATTTTTGCTGAAAATGTCAAAACAATGGAGTTTTATCAAAAAACAGTGAAATTGGGTGTTGTAATTTGAATGTTTATGTTTTTTAGATGACTAGAAACGCGTTAGAAAATATTAGATTATGTTTCTGTAAACCTATTACACCTTAGGTAGGTTGGTATGGTTGTTAGAAAGTAGTTTGGAGGCCTAATTTGGCTTTCCGTTGTATTCTAGAGCTAAAATCGCAAAATTGCAGTAGTAACCCCCGCCCCGGCGGGGGGGGGGGGGGGTATTCTACCAAGTCGAAATTTTGAAACAAAAACTGACCGGACATAGTTTACTAAAAAGAGCATAACTGTTTCATACGAACTCCGATTGATACGATTTAAGATGATTCGGAACGAGGACGAATAGGCCTATAACTTTTATTCTTTAAGTGTTTTAATTTGAAATCATTATGAAGGGTCAAAATAGCTATCTTTAGGACTGTTGTGTATTTGTGTAATCCTTTGTGTATCAGTATAACCTAATGATAGCATGTTGGACATGTAATAGGATGTTGTATCAAGTTGTTAATATGTATGTGGTGCAATGACATAATCGCTTAAGTAGTTGTAATAAAGCTAAATAGTGATGTTCATGAAAAGATGTGATGTTGCTAGTGAGCTATATGAAGCTAATATTAGTGTAACTAATGTGTATTGTCAATACATATGGTATGTGTAGGACTTGTGGTGAACGTGAGTAGTGATTGTTTTACCTACGCACGAGGCAAGTTCTGTAACTCTACTTTTATAATTGTGCAAGTATCTAAACTTTCTTTGAGCAAGTTTTTCTAACTCCAAGCTTTATTTGTGCAAGTTTCTTAACCCTAATTATATCGTGCAAGCTCCTAAGCCTTATCTCTTGATATTGAGCCAATCTTTAACTTGTTATTTAGCATACAAATTTATACATTCTAACACACTAATCTTGAACAAGTTTTATCATTCAACTTGGTATTTTTTATGCATGCTTAAGATTCTACTCTAAATAAGGTTTTAACCTTAGCTTAACATTGTTCAAGCAAGGTATGTTATATTATTCAATACTTATGCTTTTAGATTATTCCTAAAGCATGACCTTAGTATACAATGTTGATTCACTTATGAATTATTCCATAGCATAATGTTATTACAGTTTTATTCAACTAATCCTTAGTTGATGTTCGTAAACTCTAAATTACCTTGAAACTTATTCAAACCAAACTTACTTTGGTGCGGACTCGTATTCTAAATGCTGAGATGAACAACCCTGTTATAGGGGATAACTTACGCATAGCGTTAAAATATTTGTGCACAATACATTGTACAAAGGGTTGATCCCCCTAAGTACGTGGAGTCCTTATAGTCTTATGACTATTAAAGTTTAAGTTGAAAGATTACTTATAACTATGGACATAGTTGTTTTTCTGTGCGATTTTGTTTCTATGCAGAATTGGACGCGCTATTGGTGATTGAGTCGTGTGGATGAATCTTGACGTTAACGATATAAAACCTTAAATATATGATTTTTTTTTCTTCTAAACATCTACTACACGTTTCACTCTAAGCACAAATAAATAGGGAATTTCAAAATCAAATTCTTTTTATCAACTACGTTATCAGACTTGCAATTCTTTCAAAGATGTCTTAGAGACATGCATCATTAAATGAACTAATAGAAGAGAAAGATAAAATATAATCAAAATCATAGTCATTAGAGTTTGGGATGGGGTCAATCTAACCACATGCCAAATTATGTTAATGTTATTTTTTGAATGCATGTTAAATATTTTTATAATTTGTAGAACAAGTTCTTTTTTATATAATTATTAGTAATTGTCCATGCTTGAAGGCACGACGTAACGAAAAATTATATTAAAATTCGAAAAAAATTATATTACCTAAATACTTTTTGCAACCTAAAATAACTTACAATCACACATAATAATTATCATAATTCACTGCATAACCACAATAATTACTTTTCCTTTAAAAATAGATATCCAGAAAAATCTAAACATGTCTACAAAACTTACAAATCATCAATAACAATTTTCATAATTCACCACACCACCACAATAATTATTATAACAATTATTATTATTATTATTATTATTATTATTATTATTATTATTATTATTATTATTACCGCCCCCAAAATAGGTCCACACAACCCATTCTTAATCGTCAAATACATGGTACAGAATTCAAATACAAACTTTATTTATACAACTATTAATTGTCGTGTAAAATAGGACAAAACATAAGCTGTGAGTTTTAATACAAATATTGTCTCGTAGACAATATCCAAACTCAAATAAAGTCCTCATTATAATTATTGTCACACTATTTTATAAAATAGTAAGGACTACTATAATAACCATCTTGGACCATTACTCCACTCTCCGACTAGTCCCAGCTACATTCTCGCCTCCTAAGAAGAACAATGGAACCAAAACGAAAAGGGTGAGCTCAACTAGCCCAGTAAAGAATATTATAACTAAGGTTGTGTTTGATAAACCTGTGAATTAAGATCTGAATGATTATAATGTCTTAATAAATTAGATCATCTGAATGGTTATGAGGTCTGAATCTAAAAAATTGTTTGATAACTAAATAGTAAGTTGTCTCTTAATGACACTATTTTACCATTTTAAAGCATAAAATTTTATTTAATAATTTTAAATATTCAATTTAATAAAAATGAGTGTATAATATTGTTGAATATATTTATATAAAAAAAACTATCAAAAATTTTTTATTAAGAGGTATCTCTTAATTATTAAGATTTTATTTTCTGTCTTACCAATTAAGAGGCATTCAGAGGTAACAAAAAAACAAAAAAAACAGCATCATGCCTCTTAGCGAATAAGAGACAACCCATTAATAGACAATCAAATGTAAACAAACAGCACCTAAGATAATATAGAAAAAATTATCCTTAGTCCTCAACAGGGAAAAATTTGATAGAATACAATAGACAATAAATTTTAGATCAACAACTGCAACGAAAATAGCAATCCATTAGAAGA
The DNA here is from genome assembly GCA_016801055.1 of Panax notoginseng. Lineage (NCBI taxonomy): Eukaryota > Viridiplantae > Streptophyta > Magnoliopsida > Apiales > Araliaceae > Panax > Panax notoginseng. The sequence continues at coordinate 51,819,989 of CM029021.1, read as the reverse complement.
GTCAAGTAGAGCATGATGTCTACTATCTTTTATGATTTAAAAGTCCATAATCAATATTTTATCCATGTAACACTAATCAATAATTATTTCCAATCAACGAATTATCTATGCACTACGGGCCAAAAATAATTGTTTGCATCACCAGTGGTCATGATCATGCCAAACACATGTCTGTCTATGCATTACAGACCAACGAGGACTGTAATGACCCCAAAATTCATACCATTCATATCTCGACTTCGGTCGTTAATAATACGTCTAACTTCTGATTTTACATCATTATTCGATATTAAACTTAATAAAATGCGAACTAATTAAAACTTTTTTGTCTTCTTACTTTGTTTATTTCCCTGAATCAAAACTTTTGTCATCTATACATCTCTGAATCATGTTTATTTTATGATTCGCTTCATCAGAGCACTTTTATAAAATCTTACTTTTCAATCCGATAACCTTTACATATCAGATAATTCAAACTTTATAGTTTATTATTACCTAATTATAACTTATCAAGTACATATCTCAAAACCTTAAATATGGTTTAAAAGAATAGCAGCTATAGCTAAAGTATTTAATCTTCCTGCATTGCATCTGTTCCATGTCATTCAAGTAGTACATAGCGTTACCTTGAATCCTTAACCTGCAAAAGTGGTTATTTGCAAAGTTAAGCTCGATAGCCCAACAAAATCTAACAGTTTTCATGCATCACGTAGCACATAATAACATTCTCAACATACATCTCATAAACATTGGACTAACATAACTGCAGTTCATATAACAAGTATAAAGATTGAGTTCCTTACTCAATTAGTATTCTTTACTCAATCAACGTAGTCATAAATTGACTTTAATGTTTCATACTTTCAACATATATAACACATCATGCTCTTTGAAATTAAAGATTTAAAACAATCCATCATCAAGCTAACATAACAAATAGGAACTGAAAGACTTGCCTTGATCATTGTTTACCAATAACAATTTAACATCTTACAGCTATCTGCACTTTACTTGCCCTACATAATTATATAATCTTGCACATCAATAATTAGTCACATAGCAACGCATAGTATTTGTAATGTAACCTTTACTCTACATCTCATAATCCTTCCTATTATCAATACACAATGTTCAATTTGATTGTGTTAACTTTCGACTTATATCTCACTATATTTCTTCTTAGGTCATACTTGAAGTTCATTCAAGTGTTTAAGTCTTGCTACGACTCCTTATTAGTTTTATATTAACCTCATTTCATATCTTATAATATTCATTTCAATTGAATTTAAACAATTTTTACGTTCATTAACATTTGTCACATCGTTTCAACGTTCATTCGTCACACGCCCAATTCGTCTCTCTTGTGTATGCTTAATATGCTTATACAAATTATCTAATACATCATTTATTAATGTTAAGCATAATTATATTTCAAAATATTTATGTTTTATAACTTAGAATAATATCTTTTATCATCATAAGCACTACACTTGTATACGTGCATGCCCGACGCCCTCCGATTTCCTCCGAATACACATTAGTCCCAAAGATGGCCATTTTGACCCCTGTTCCTAACTTCAAATCGAAACACTTAAAGAACACAAGTTGTAGATCTATTATTCCTCGTTCCGGATCATCTTGAATCGTCTCACCTGACATACTATGGGTACGGCCGCACCCATTTCCATCACATTTCTGTTGCGCCCACGCTCTCTAGCAGCTCCCATATGTGCACCTGCGCTTGGCTTTGCCCAGAATCCAGATTTTGCAATGTTTTTATGAACATACTTTAAATCTTCATAACTTCTTCATTTTAAGTCAGAATTAGTTGATTTTCGACTCTTTGAACTCGTTAAACTCTGAACTACTCATCTACAGAATAATTATAACGCTTCAAAAACATTAACAATTCATTTTAAGGGTTCCAATTCAGTGTTCATGCTATACTTTCAGGTTTTAAATATATTTAGCGAATTCATTCACTACGAATTCATTTCTTGACCAAAAAGATTCATTCCACTTGCATACTTTTCATTTCTCAAAGTATTAACACAAACCATTGTTAATTTACAGATTATCACAATATTTAACCATCAATTATGACCCTAAAACAATCTGTATTGTACATATTTAACCGCAAACATAATTTCTTCTTCTAAAACAAGTTTTCACAGATTTGATGCTCCAGAAATCGTTTACAGATGATATTTAACATATTACAATCATCTATTAACACATATAACCTATTCACTAACAAATTGTTTATCAAAATCATTTATAGAGAAATACATAAACTAAGAAATTAAGAAATTAGATTATTACATTGACTCCTTCTAAGCTTATTTATATGATTAGAAATTTTTTGAACAATCTCCTTCTTCCTCTTGATTCTTCTCTTTGAATTCACTGAGTTCCTCTCTCTAAATTTTCACTTTCTCTGGACTTTATTCTCTGCTCTTGCCACTAAATGAATGAAATAAACTGAAAAAATAATAATACGTGATTTTAACTTGGTTATCAGTTACCATATGCTAAGAGTCTCAACAGTTAAATTATACGAAAGGTCATAACACCTCGTTTGGCTAGAACTAACTTAAGACCTTTTTAATTTATTTCAATCTCTTCCTTATAATACAGTCTATCTTCTTTTTTCGAAGTGTCACACTTTAACTATGTTGCTAAATTATTTAGCTAACTGCATCGAATAATTATACAATTATAATTTGTATAATTATTACACTTATACATTATGAAATTATATTCATAAACACCTCCATTAAAATAATAAACATTTTCATTAAAATAGTTATTATTTATTCCATAATTATTTTAATTAACTCAAATGAATTATACAATTATTATATATAATCATTTCATTCCTTTTTCTCACAAAAATTGTCTCAGTACAATTTATTTAATCCATACATCTAATCACCACTTAAATATTAATTCAATTTATTAATCTCTAGCCAATAATTATTTATAGGTATATTGGTTTTTCTTCTCTCACCATCAATTTATATTTTATTAACATCATTCAAGATACTAAATATTTTCAAATATTACTATGACATGTAATATATATTAAGAATACCAAATTTAATTAGCAAAACTCATATATTAACTCACTATTTTAATTAAGTGAATTAACTCTTTATCCCACTTTACTACAACACCACTATCAAGTAAGCTTTTAATATTCAAACAATATTATTCAGTAATATAGTTTCAACTTAATTTAAATTATCCAATATTTATAGGGTTAATTTCCCTTGCCACCAAATTCCTTATGACTAATTTTTTTTATTTCTTTTAATAGTTTAATCAACTATTAAATCTCATAAAAATTTAATTTTTTCACACCAAAATACATAATTCAAAATATATACATCTCATCATAAAAATTTTAGTTATTAAATTCTTATTTTAATAAATTATAAAAATTCGGGTTGTCACAAGGACATTCAACACAAACATTTATCTGTAACATTAAAGGTTATGATTATACCAATACACAATTTCTGGTCATAATTATACCAATCAACAGTTAATCTTTGCAGTATGGGCCAAATATGACTTTCACCACAATATAAGCATTAGGATGATGACAATGATATAAAGAATCATTCAAGTGAGATCAATGATAAATATTATAAATTTATAATTCAATTTATCCAGAGTTCAAAAATGTCCAAATTGTCAACATGATAACTAATTGTGAAGTAAAATTTAAGAATGATATTCATGTATCAAAAATAACTTAGATAGAAAAGAAAATTAAATTTTGTTATGAACAGTACTCATGAATAGTACCGTATGAATAGTACGTATGAATAGTATCGTATTAATAGTACTGTATGAATAGTACCCATGAATAGTATCCCATTATGAAAAGATTAAAATTTAATAAGAAAGTTCAGACCAATATTCTAGTGAAATGATATTAGATGAAGCGCAAACCTTAAAGAATTTCTAATCATTTTAGAAATTATAGAAGCAATACTTACCATCGTAAGTTTAAATTTAGGAATATGAAATGAAATAATATCACTTACATAATATGGAGTATGAAAGAAAATGATATTTCTTACGAATATTAAAATAAAATAATATCATTTACCTTAGTAGAAACTAGATCGGACTTGGAATATCGGATATTATCCAAAGAAAAACTTGCACTAAAAGCTATACTCAAAGTATTCTTATACTCAAAAGATATACTCACAATATTGTAGTAGGAACGTTTGAGATTTTTGGTGTGTTTAGGATGGAGGGATACCCCCTCTTTTATTGTGCAGCACGGAGGAAGAAAATAATTCAATCTACCTAACTTGCTTAACTTTCCTTTTCTTTTTCTTTCCTTGCCTAACCTCCTCCCATTTCTTATGGGTGAGGCCCACACCTTTAGAAACAAATGAATGCATTTCCGTTGCAGGAGAAGACCTCTGCCCATCAACTTGGAAAAAAAACAAGGGCATATTGCTTTTTAAAACAAAGCATTCAAATATAATTTGCTCATCTCCGTCCCTTTAATCACATGTTTATATATATATATATATATATCGGTCAGGATCTTAAGCTCACCCCTTATCTAACATACCTTGCTCTCCCCCCTTTAGTGACGAACCGGGCGACGATTCGGTCCGTTGCTATATATAGAATCATCGCCTTAGATTTTAACGACGGACAACATATAGTGATGGACAACATATATCGATAGACCAAACATATAGCGACGGAATGAATCGTTGCCTAGTCCGTCGCTAAAGGGGAGTGAGTAAGGTATGTTAGATAAGGGGTGAGCTTAAGATCCGTATCGTATATATATATATATATATATATATATATATATATTATTTACATAATTATAATATATATATACTGTAGAGAGAGAAACTATATAGAGAATAAGAGAGAAAGAAGAAGAGTATTCTACTACTACACTATTGTAGTATCCAATCTCTTACTAAGGTAAGAGATATTATTTTTCGTATTTGTATGGGGTATTATTTATTTAATATTCGAAAAAGGTTGTTATTTTATTCATACTCGGAAGGGTTGTCATTCTATTCTTTATTAATCTGCGGGAGTAACCTGTCTACGCGGATTGCCACATGTATGGTGAATAACCCTTCGTATTCATTCTTTAATAATATGCGGGAGTAACCTATCTACGCGAATTATCGCATGCATGGTGAATAACCCTTCGTATTCATTCTTTAGTAATCTGCGGGAGTAACCTGTCTACGTGGATTACCGCATGCATGGTGAATAACCCTTCGTATTCATTCTTTATTAATCTGCGGGAGTAACCTGTCTATGCGGATTACCATATTCTTGGTGGAAAAACTGTGACGCCCCTAAAATAGGTCCACACAACCCATTCTGAGTCGCCAAATACATGGTACATAATTCAAATACAAACTTTATTATACAACTATTAGTTATCGTGTAAAATGTGACAAAACATAAGCTGTTAGTTTCAATACAAATATTATCTCGTAGATAATATTCAAACTCAAATAAAGTCCTCATTACAATTATTGTCACACTATTTTACAAAATAGTGAGGACTACTATAATAACAATCTTGGACCATTTCCACTTCCTGACTAGTCCCAGCTACATTTTCGCCTCCTGAGAAGAACAGTAGAACCAAAAGGAAAAGTTTTAGCTCAACTAGCCCAATAAAGAATATTATGACTAAGATAATGAAGAAAAAATTATCCTTAGTCCTCAATAGTGAAAAACCTGATATAATACAATAGATAACATGTTTTTGATCAACAACTGCAGAAGAATAAGCAATCCATTAGAAGAGTCCAGTGGAGCATGATGTCTACTATCTTCTATAATTTAAAAGTACACCATCAATAATTTATCCTTGTAACACCAATCAATAAATATTTCAAATCAATAAATTATACATGCACTACGGGCCAATGATACTCGTTTGTATCACTAATTGTCATGATCATGCCAAACAACTATCCATCTATGCTAATGCCAAACAACTGTCCATCAATGCACTACGAGCCAAAGATGACTTTCACCACAAACCTTTATTTGCAACATTAAGGTCATGATTATACCAATACATAATTTTTGGTCATAATCATACCAATCAACAGTCCATCTTTGCACTACGGGCCAAAGATAACTTTCACCACATCTAACTATCCATTCATTTATGAGTATCATTAAACATACCATTAGATAATATAATTAATAACATATCTCAGGTTGTCTAACAATAACATAACATACATACCTTCAGATATACAAAAAGGTTTATATATAATAACATAATACTTAAAGGCATAAAAACTACTTCTGAATTATGTCATTGCCCTTGACTTTGTCTGCCCCTCTTGCTACCTCATCATTAGCTGAAATGTTATATTTAAGTAAGGGTAAGCAATGAGTTTGCTCCGCAAGTTAAAGTATTTAATAAGAAATATGAATCAAGAATATCAGCGTCTAGATTCCGTAGGAATTCAATAATACTCAACGAATTTCAAAGTAGCTGAATAACTCATTTATCAATAACAAGACTTTATCAAATTTCATGATAAACAAAAATTGAATGATAGAAGAGTAAAACGCTTACGAAGTTTTCAATAATATTCAACTGGTTAACAAGAGATAATAACACTACAATAACAAAGTGGGATATTCCCAGATTTTATGTTGAGTCATCACAGTGGGATCATGAACGAATCGATGCATTATCAATATTCAATACCGAATTACCCCAAAATTATAAATTAGCTATAAAAACGAAACTATAACCCTCTGCAAGTACGTGGAGCGGTCAACTCCTTGTACCCAATATTATGCATAATACTCAAGCTCACGCAACGACCGTATATCCGATCACAAGGTTCCCTTTTTATATAAAGGTTGTTCATCTCAGTCTTACATCAAGAGTTCGTATTACAATAATATAGTTTGGATTTAAAGAAATGCTATGATTTTAATATCTATTTCCTATATCGATCTAGCCAAAATAATTGCCATTGATCCTTCAATAAAAATTGAGTTCAAATACTAGAACGTATCAAGTTTACACAAATATTCGTCTCGTCAAAATAATTAGCTAAGACCTAACTGAAAAACAGTTCAATAATAGGCAGAAATTAATTACCCTATTTGCAATCAATAATTCTATTTATAGGAATGAATAACCAACAATAGTTATTCACCAGTCACACTTTTGAAATTTAAAGCTCAATTTGAGTTAGTGAATTTGCACTTATTGCGAATGATCAATAATAATTTTAGATGCAGTATAATCAGCAATAATTACCCACTTAACATGATGGTAAATAATAATTCGAATTTAAGTCAAAGAAATTACAATACATACGAATATTCAACAACAATCTTATATGCGGAATAATTATCAATAATTATCCACTGACATGTTTGAAAAAATAATAACCCAAGTTTGAGTTAAGAAACTTGCCTTGGTTGTTGACTACTGCTACACAATATAATTTAGCTGCGTTTGAAAGACTTATAATTAATAATATCAGTGTTGCAATTAGTGTAACATGTCACAACATATAATACAATTATTTAAAGTCACTATATCACAAAATGACGTAATCATGTAATCACAACAGTGTTTAGAACCTAAACTAACACTTATCAAGTCTAACAATGTCAATCTGTTTGGACCTTGATATCAATTCGGTGTCCCGGTCACCCTATCAGGTAACTTAGCGAGTTTATTTTTAATAAAACTTTATACTGTAGCTTCAATATTATTTTAGATAATTTAAATATCATTCATAATATTTTTCAGAAGCTTATAGTAATTTTCAAATAATTATTATCTTTTATAATAATTTTCCAAACACTAATATCATTTTTAAATGATTAAAATATTGAATAATCTCATTATAATTAATATTTAAATAATATTAAAATATTAATAAAATTCTTGTCAAAATATTTAAGTTATTAATAATAACTCAAAATATTTTTAAATCACCATTATTACCCTTATATGATTTTTAAAATATTTAAAATTATTTTTAAATAATTACTGTTAAGAGTCATATATTAATGTATTTTTCATCAAAATATTAAAAGTCATTTATTATAACTTAAAATATTTTTAAATCATTTATATCACTTTTAAATGATTTTTAAATCATAAAAACCATTTTTAAACCATTTATTTAATATAATTATTAAATAAATCTAATATCATTAATATTAAATTATTAATAAAATTTACCTAAAAATATTAAAAGTCATCTTTTATAACTTAAAATATTTTTAAACCTTTTATTATCATTTAAAATGATTTTTATGCTATTAAAATTATTTTTAACTAACTTATTTAATATAATTATTAAATAAATTTAATATCATTAATATTTAAATAAATAAAAATATTAATGAAAATTATGTATAATTATCAAAAGTTAATTTTTATAACTTAAAATTATTTTTAAAACTCATTTTTAAATTTTTAGGAATTAATTTACTTGTCAATTTTGTGGCTTAAGAGTGAGAGAAACTTTGCTAAGTGTTTGAGCACAAATGAGGCTTGGTTTTGGTTTTTCTCTCTGTTTAATCCCTTATATATCTTTGATTCAATGAATCTCATTGTTGCAAGGTGGCACTTATGATCAGATTTGGTGTAGATTTAGAGCACATGGTGTTTATCCACAATGGTGAGTCACTAGATTTAACATATCTCTTAACTTAAAAGTTAAGTAAAGGGTATTTTAGTAATTTTACCTCCAAAAAGGTATTTTGGTAATTTTCCACATGAATTTAAGGGTAGTTTAGTCATTTGACATGATTCCCTTTAATACTAACCCTTAGAATTTGATAATCACAATTAGGGTTTGATAACTAGGGTTTAGGGTTCTCGAATCAGAATTTAGGGTTCCTAAAAATACATTTAAGGTTCCTAATCGATCATTAGGGTTTACTAAGGTTATACATTATCTGATCAACCTTTGATCATTAATCCCATACAATACAAATACATAATCACAGATATAATTATAATAATTATATTAACTATTGAATCCCTATCCGTAATTAGAGTTAGGGTTTCCATCAGTTGTTTAACATAACTTCACTTATATTATTCAGTCAATAAATAGTTTGACCATCTAACTCTGCTTATAACACAGATACTCAACATACTATTGATAATCAATACCAAAATTAAATAAATAAATAAAAAATTATTTGTAAAATTAGAATTGTTTAAAATTCTGGGTCCTCTCATTCTCCCCTCCTTATAAGGATTCCGTCCCCAGAATCACCGCTTTCTTATATTGTAATATCTTTTAAAGTTGTATCATCAATTCCTTCTTATAAACACAATACTAATTTGTGTCTCATATATTAACCTGTGATCTGGATCCGTAAAAGAAAATAATTCATAGCGATATCTATCCAATACTACTCACGTAATTATATTACTAAGCGAAATCTTTACCTGTCATCACCTCTTGTGTAGCCACTGCGTGTGGAACCATCATGCTAAAAGTGAATGTCGTTGGTCTTCCCTGCTGAGCTGATTCTTTAATCCATATTGTTCCGCTGCTAGTTCCCTGGTTGATGATTCCCTTATCCGCATTCTTCTTTGGACAGTTCTGAACCAGATGATGTAATTATCCACATGAAAAACAAAATCGTATCTTCTTTGGACTAGGACAATTGGGAGAAACGTTCCCCCCCTCTTAACCGCAGTTAAAACATACTCCTCTTCCCTTTAAACAAACTCATTGATGGCTCTTCCCATAAATTGCACATGGCTCACCTCTCTTTCTACTCTCTCCTAGTTTATTTCCCGAGTTAACATTGTCATCCCTCTTACGTTTGTTAAAATTACTGCCTCCACTAGCACCTACCATATTATTTCATTCAGTCTCTTTTCTTTGTTCTTGACTATTCTTCAATACGACTTCAATTTCTCCCTTGGCGATAATTGCTTTCTCCAACAAAGTTAAAAATGAATCAATTTGTAGCACATCTAACTTCTTGAGTACCAATGGTTTTAATCCGTTCCTAAAATGCCGCGCTTTGAGTTCCTCAGTGTCCACTCGATGTGGAACGAATTTAGCTAACTCGTTGAACTTGACGAAATATTATGTCACTGTCATATTCTTCTGCTTCAGATTCAAAAATTGTTCTTCCATATTTTCCTTTATACTTCTCTTCCTTGGAAGCATTATCTATTTAAATAAAAACTTATATTAATCTGTTATCTCTACACTACATCTTATTATTAGTATAATAAGAATTTAACACAATTTTAAACTCATAACAATTCAGCTTACTAGATTAACAAATTCAGTTTGTTGAATTAATAACTTATTAGATAGATAAAGTACTATCTTAACCCTCCAACTTTATTTACTTAACTAACATATAACCATATCATTACATATTTATTTAAGTAGTACATAGTACTTTTAGTACATAACACATACTATTATAATCAATTACTATCTCTTTTTGACAAAGGTCGGGATTTATTGCTACAACTTTATACAAAAAGTTTAAATTTACAAAAATTATCTTAATATTCATATAAAATAAGGATTACATTTATACAGATATATATATATATATATATATATATATATATATATATATATATATATATATATATATATATTTATATTTATATACCCACTCATCACTTACGATATTACAATCTTTAATTCATCATCACACTACCAAAAAGTACTACTGATCATGCTTAATCTTTCTATGGTCTACTCCCTTCACCTATCTACTTCCTAGGACACTTATTGAATCTGTGACCCATTCCACCACATGAACAACATCTTCTCTTATTTGTCTTAGGATAATTTGGCAAAATATGTCCTTTCTGTCCACAATTGAAACACACATTCTTCCCCATCATACATTCTCCCAAATGAGTCTTTCCACACTTTCCACATGCTTGCTTCTTCTTTTGATTTGAAATTCCTAAATTATTACCACTGTCATTGTTCTTTTTCCTTTTATTGTTACCCTTCTTCTGCTTGACTGTACCTTCTGATGATCCACCACCTTCAGCCCTCATTCTATCCACTTGTGCCTTCAGATCGTTCCTTTCTTTTGTCATCTCGCATAATGCCATCTCTGTCTACCATAATTCCTCCAAGAGAAATACCTTATTCCGCAGCTCCTAAACTTCTGCAGATACTATACCTTTTTCCCCTACTTCAGCCTTAATTTTCTACTCCACCTTAACTTCTTCGGAATCTACTTCTTCATCTTCATTCAGATCCATTTCAGGATACTCGTCATGATCGCTTCCAAGATTCACCATAGGTTCGTCTCTTACAACTTCTTCAACTGACTCACTCTGACCTGGCACCTCGACTAATGGCATTGGTGCAACAGTCGTTAACATCCCCGTAACTATTTCGTCATCTACAGACATCCTACAATCGATTGTAAACAATCCTAATTTGGACATCACCAGTACACCATCCATAAACACTAGGTGTCTACATATCTTACTATTGATTCATTTCGTCAATCTCTCACTTATAAATCTAAATGAGTCTTTTCTATCTTGCTAATGGTTATAATCGTAAGGTTCCCCCCCCCCCCACTTAAGGTTTATAACCTACTGCTCTGATACTAACCTGTGACTCCCCCAAATCTAGGTTACCTAACCCCGAGTATGGTGCTCACGATCCATCATACAAATAACATCTAACTACCCATTCAGTTATGAATATCATTAAACATACCATTAGATAATATAATTAATACAATATCCCAGGTTATCTAACCTTAACATAACATACATACCTACAGATATACAAAAAGGTTTACATATAATAACATAATACTTAAAGTCATAAAAATTACTTCTGAATTTTGTCATTGCCCTTAACTTTGTCTGCCCTTCTTGCTACATCATCATTAGCTGAAATGTTATATTTAAGTAAAGGTGAGCAACGAGTTTGATCCGCAAGTTAAAGTATTCAATAAGAATTATGAATAAACAATATTAGCGTCTAGATTCTGTAGGAATTCAATAATATTCAACAGATTTCAAAGTAGCTGAAAAACTCATTTATCAATAACAAGACTTTATAAAATTTCATGATAAACAAAAATTCAATGATAGAAGAGTAAAACTCTTACGAAGTTTTTAATAATATTCAACTGATTAACAAGAGATAATAACACTACAATAACAAAATGGGATATTCCCAGATTTTATGCTGAGTGATCACTGTGGGATCATGAACGAATCGATGCATTATCAATATTCAATACCGAATTACCCCAAAATTATAAATTAGCTATAAAAATGAAACTATAACCCTCTGCAAGTACCTGGAGCGGCCAACTCTTTGTACCCAATATTATGCATAATACTCAAGCTCGTGTAACGGCCATATATCTTACCACAAGGCTCCCTTTTTATATAAAGGTTGTTCATCTAAATCTTACATCAAGAGTTCGTATTGCAACAATATAGTTTGGAATTAAAGAAATGCTATGATTTCAACATCTAATTCCTATATCGATCTAGCCAAAATAATTGGCATTGATCCTTTAATAAAAATTGAGTTAAAATACTAGAACGTATCAAGTTTACACAAATATTTGTATCGTCAAAATAATTAGCTAAGACCTAGCTCAAAAACTGTTCAATAATAGGCAGAAATCAATTGCCATGTTTGCAATCAACAATTCTATTTATAGATATGAATAACCAACAATAGTTATTCACCAGTCACGCTTTTGAAATTTAAAGCTCAATTTGAGTTAGTGAACTTGCACTAATTACGAATGATCAATAATAATTTTAGATGCGGTATAATCAACAATAATTACCTACTTAACATGATGGTAAATAATAATTCGAATTTATGTCAAAGAAATTACAATACATACGAATAATCAATAACAATCTTAGATGCATAATAATCATCAATAATTATTCACTGACATGTTTGAAAAAATAATAACCCTAGTTTGAGTTAAGAAACTTGCCTTGATTGTTGACTACTGCTGCACAATATAATTTAGCTACGTTTGAAAGACCAGTAATCAATAATATCAGTCTCGCAATTAGCGTAACACATCACAACATATAATACTGTTATTTAAAGTCACTAAATCACTTAATCATGTAATCATAACAGTGTTTAGAACCTATACTAACGCTTATCATGTATAACTATATCAATCTTGTTGAACCTTGGTATCAATTCTGTGTCCCGGTCACTATATCAAATAACTTAACGAGTTTATTTTTAATAAAACTCTACTCTGTAGCTTCAATATTATTTTAGATAATTTAAATATCATTCATAATATTTTTCAGAAGCTTATAATAATTTTCAAATAATTATTATCTTTTATAATAATTTTCCAAACACTGATATCATTTTTAAATGAATAAAATACTAAATAATATTAATGAAATCCTTGTCACAATATTAAAGTTATTAATAATAACTCAATATTTTTAAATCACCATTATTACCCTTAAATGATTTTTAAATATTTAAAATTATTTTTAAATAATTACTATTAATATTCAGATATTAATGTATTTTCATCAAAATATTAAAAGTCATTTATTATAACTTCTAATATTTTTAAATCATTTATATTATTTTTAAATGATTTTTAAATCATAAAAACTATTTATAAACCATTTATTTAATATAATTATTAAATAAATCTAATATCATTAATATTAAATTATTAATGAAATTTACCTCAAATTATTAAAAGTCATCTTTTATAACATAAATATTTTTAAACACTTTATTATCATTTAAAATGATTTTTATAATATTAAAAGCATTTTTAACTAATTTATTTAATATAATTATTAAATAATTTTAATATCATTAATATTTAAATAAATAAAAATATTAATGAAAACTATGTCAAATTATCAAAAGTTAATTTTTATAACTTAAAATAATTTTTAAAACTCATTTTTGAATTTTTAGGAATTAATTTTTATTTTTATTGATTTATTGGAAATTAATATAATTAATTTTAATAAAACCGTTGCTATAGGCTTTAGCGACAGAAACTGTCACTATTGGTGTTCTTGAGCCTCAAAAATATTCAAAGTCAGTCTTAAGGTGCCTACTTTGACCAGCTTAAATTCTTGGTTCATGATATTTTCTGGGCTTGCAAATGTACTGATCATGTAGTATTGATGTAATACTACATGCACTAACAACAATCAAGGCCAAACTACAACACACATGCAATATCTAAGGGCTCAAAATGGCTTCCAGGCCCTTTCTAGGTTTTCTAGGTTACCCAGGAACCTAGACAGTTCCCAGTAGCTACTTTGCAGCCTCTATAACATGGAATCTGGTTATTTTTTAGGTGTTTAAGTGATCCAATCTTGTAGTCCTCATGTCAAATAACAAAAATACTATACTTAGGTAGCTTAACTACATCACAGTCTCAAGATCTGACTTGGTCAAACCTTGTCAAAAACTGTATTCTTGAGTTTATTGGAAATTCCAAAAAATCAATTTTGTGCTCGGTCAACCTAGTTTAACTGCTCACTACTTTGATTCTGTTTGTTGTTAATGGGAATTATAGAAACAATACTTACCATAGTAAGTTTAAATTTAGGAATATAAAATAAAATAATATCACTTACATAATATGAAGTATGAAAGAAAATGATATTTATTACGAGTATTTATATAAAATAATATCTTTTACGAATATGAAATAAATAATATCCTTTACCTTAGTAGAAAACTATATTTAACTGGAATATCGGATATTATCTTGAGAAAATCTTGCACTAAAAGCTACACTCAAAGTATTCTTATACTCAAAAGAAATACTCACAATATTGTAATAGGAATGCTTGAGATTTTTGGTGTGTTTAGGAAAGAGGGTTACACCCCTTTTTATAGTGCAGCACGAAGAAAAAAAATAAACCACCCTGTCTAATTTTGCCAAACCTTTCCTACCTAACTTTAATTTTCTTTTTTTTTCTTTCTTTGCCTAACTTTCATTCCTTCGCTGCCTAACAACCTCTCATTTTCCAATGGTTGAGGGCCCACTAAATTTGGAAGATGAAATGCATTACAGGAGAATTAAAACGTGCACGAAATGGTTTTGAAAAAGGAATTCAAAACCAAAATGATAACCTTCACTCCACTTTTATTCACATGCGAAAAATTATATATTATAATAATATTATTACCTTTTAAATTATTAAAAAATTATATTATTATATTATCACATTATTATAATGTAATATTATAATAATATATTTGAATGAATATTTTATCGGAGAAGATAATTGTCAAACTTTCAACAAATATTTCATGCTAAATTCCTTCATTTATATGAAAATTGAACCAATATCCACCACATAATAATTATTCACAATTAATATTATAAGCTCACAATATTAACAACCAGATCATTTCCAGAAAAGATGGGACTTTCCGATAAGGATTTATCCTTTTTGGTGCGCAATTATATAACCTAACCATTTTCCTTAACAGAACTTTAAACATTGTTAATAATGTAAATAATAATATGAATAATTGTGTTGTATCAATTATTATTTTAATAATATAAAATATTGTGCAGATGATACTGTGACAATAATTGAATCAATAATATAAAATATTATGCAGCACTACTGTGGCAATTATTGAATACTGAGTGACTTCTTATGTAGTGCCCCCAAATCCGGGTATCTTCCAACCCGACAGATGGTGCAATACTGTACAACATTCATATATTCATTCAATTGAAAAGTCTCAAAGAACGAATATAACTTCTATATATTCAAGTAATATTTATAATTTTCCAGGTTCTATACTCATTACAAAGGTTCTTTGTCATAATATCAGTTACATTACAACAATAGACCTATACTATTACAAGACAGCTTAACAATCTGCCTTAGCTCTTCCTTTATCTCTTTTTGATCCTTCGGGACGTTCAGTCTTAGCTGCATTCATATGGTTCAAGTAAGAGTGAGCATGACTAGCTCAACAAGTATAACAATTTAATAACAACATGCTTGACATATACGAATCGTATTTCTTCAATAACTGAACAATAGTTATGAAGTACTATTGATAATTCAAAATAGCACTTCATCTTTTATTTCAAAATGTTTTACAATAACAACAATATTTAGTAAACCATCCACTCCGGTCAAAGACCTTGAGTATTCATTCTTTATTGAAAAAGGACAACCCGAAACGAATTCCGTAAGCCCGATATTACTTACGAGCACTTCTAGGTGATCAGCCTATCGTACTCTATATTGATCAACATTACATCCATTAAACGTATGTACGTTTAATCATTTGGCAACCTCACGTGCCTGTCGTTTTACCGACAAAACATTTGTTTAACATTTCAGTCTTCTTTTGAAAACCATATCAAGTAGTTGACAAAAGATAGCAACATTTGATAATACAAGAGTAGATTATCAAGTCTAGCCAATGGGAAATTGGCTTTATCTTCAACATACCTCAATTCATGCGAAAGAATACATGAATCTTAAACTTGTTCAGATTGAACTAAAACAAGAGTTAGAATACTTGCCTTTAGCATCTGCTACCGTATATTAACTTTATGTTTAAGTCTTTCAAGTCCCTACAATACATGATCACATAATGCCTTACATTAGGTCACATATAATCAAGTATGTATATGACTATATCTTACCTTTCTTCTCAATCTAATTGTGTATTAGATTCAGTTACTATTCGTTTCGGTTTATCATTACCATTGCATTTACCCCTGACTAGGATATCTTAACCTTTACATTACATTCCTTAAGGTTTAACAAAGTTTAATAATTTTACATTATCGTCCTTAAGTTATGTTTACTTTCCATCAATTTAGGTTTTCTTTTCTTTGTACATAGAAACCTTTCTTTCTATCTTTGTTATGAGACTAGCGCTGCGGCGCCGGTCCTATACTTACATCTCGCGCTGTGGCGCAAGCCTTATTCTAGCATGTCCCGGACTTGGCGCTGGGGCGCGAGTCCTTATGTAATGGGCTGCGCTGCGGCGCCACTCTCCAGAAGGTCTTGTACTGTGCATGGCGCTGGGGCGCCGGTCATTTGCCTTGGGTTGGCGCCGCAGCACCAACTCTGTGCACCAGATATCAATTTCAGTTTTGAAATTTTGTGAACTTCCCGGACGCATAACTTCTTCGTTATAAGTCCGAATTGGCTCATTCAAAAGCCTACGATTCATAAATTACGTAATCTACATGTTCATCCAAGAATTTTATCTATTTGACTTTGTTTGCTAAAAATTCACCTATTAGTTCATTTTTAACGAAAACGATAAACGTTCGTGAACGTTCAACGCTCGTTTCTTCGTTCTAAGTCGGAATCCGGTCATTTTCGAGTCTGCAACTCTTAAATGCCAAATATGACTTAACTACGTTGTAAAATAATTATTCCGTGATCAAACACAAAATTTGACTTCCATTCCGAGAATTTTACGAATTCGACGATTGTCGTCCAACCGTGCAATTTCCGGTAAATCTTCCTTCTTATGATTTGTTCAACATTACAAATGAAGTCCATTCTTCATGTGAACATCTCAACATACTTATTACAACAACTTATGTTCATTGTTGGATTTTAACTTATTCTTCATGAGCTTATAACTTGTCAATTTATAACTACTTAAGATTTCATTGTTAATGACTTATGACAATTTAAGTTTCTTAAACATCATTTCTTATATGTTCTTAACATATAACTTGACTTAGGTATACATGATACATATGATCATATAAGTTCTTTTACATTCATATCATTCCTCTTAATAAACATCTTACAAGTTCATATTCTTTTTCGCATAAGTTTATAACTTATGCTACCTTAAATGACTTATTACCAACTTAATTGGCTTAAGTTCATTACTTGCTCATTTATGTTTCTTAATCCAACTTTTCTTATCAACCTATCATAGTAGAGATAGAAGATAATTGGAAAAGAAGTCTTACTCTTTGTTGTCTTGGTAAGTAGCTTGCTTATTCTTCTTGGCTTATGGAATGACTTATGTGTAGCTTATTCTCTCTAACACTTAAGCACTTTAGAAGTGTTGGATTAATTGAACAACCAACAAATGGCTTGCAAGCTCTTCTATTTATAGACTATCCAAAGTTAGGGTAGTTTAGTCATTAAAACAATCCCACCTCCTTAAGCCACCTCCTTACTATTCATTACTTGGCTAACACTTTCTTATCCTATACTTGGCCATTACTCATAAGTCTTGGTCAATACTCCTACTTGATCATCACACTTACTTAATCACCACCTCACTTGGTCATCACTCATTAACCATATTAGTATGGTTTTGCCCCATAGGTCAACCAATCCATGGAATCTAATTTGGGCTTAGATTAATTAAATCTTTGGGCTTTGCATTAATAAACATTAGCTTATTCATTAATCAATTATTGGGCCTCTTCCTTTAATTCACTTGGATTTATATTAATTCTTAACAATCTTTCCAAGTCCATTAATATTTCTTAATACATATACTCCTAGTTTATGTATTATTTTCGTATTCTAATTCCTATAGAATTTATATACGAAATTTCATCCTTCATACAACTCGTATAATTCTTCATATTATACTCATTTCCATTTCTTTGTACAATACATAAGTATCATACCATTATTACATATTCATTACTATTTCGCCTTCCTTAACGTTTATAAATTAAGTCTATAAGCGAAATATCGTTTTTTCCATAACTAGATTTTTATTACATAATCCATCTCGCCTTATTATTCCATCATTACGTATTTCTCGGAAATCCAAAATTACATCCTGAGCAAATAACGATGAATAGTATTTTTCAAAAAATTTCTCGGAAAACTTTTATTTTCGTCTTGGAAATTCAAACACTTTAATTCATCCACGTAACTCAAATACTACGACATTCTAACATCAATAGGTTATACAAAGACAACCATCTTGATAACACATAGAATAGGATTTTATTATTATTTAAATTAATAAAATCATTTTACAATAAAATCCGAGTTTCTCGGTCGTTACATTCTTCCCCCCTTATAAAGATTCTGTCCTCAGAATCTCGTCTTACTTTAATCAAATAGATAAGGAAAATTTTTCTTCATCTTTTCTTCTAGTTCTCACGTTGCTTCTTCAGCATCGTGGTTCCTCCATAATACCTTCACTAATGGTATTACCTTGTTCCTTAGAATTTGTTCCTTTCTATCAATGATTTGCATCGGCAACTCTTCATACGTTAAGTCTTTCTCGATATGAATTGGCTCATACTCGATTACATGCTTATAGTCCGGCTTATATTGACGTAATACAGATACGTGAAACACGTTATGTATCCGCTCTAGGGCTGGAGGTAATGCTATCATATAAGCTACCTCTCCCACCCGTTTTAACACCTCAAAAGGTCCTATAAACCTTGGACTTAACTTTCTTTTCTTTCCAAAACGTATCTTTCCTTTCCAGGGAGATACTTTTAGATACACATATGAACCCACTTCAAACTCTCGACTTAGTCTATGTGAGTCCGCATACTTTTTTTATTTGTCCTGAGCTGTGACGAGACGCATCCGAATTAACTTTACCACCTCTGCTGTCTGCTGCACCAATTCTGGTCCTAGCATACAGCGTTCTCCCACCTCATCCCAACACAAAGGTGTACTGCATTTTCTTCCATACAAAGCTTCATACGGCGGCATGCCTATGCTTGCATGATAACTATTGTTATATGCAAACTCTACTAGTGGTAGGTGACCATCCCCACTACCCTTGAAATCCATGACGTAAGACCTCAACATGTCTTCTAACGTCTGAATTGTTCTCTCGCTCTGCCCATCAGTCTGAGGATGATAAGCAGTGCTTAGCTATAGCTGTGTTCCCAACTGCTCTTGCAAACTCCTCCAAAAGTTTGATGTGAATCGTGGATCACGATCTGACACAATTAATACCGGTACTCCATGTCTGGAAATGATTTTCTTAACATAAAGTTTAGCTAACTGGTCTAAGTTATACTTGACCCTTATTGGAAAAAAGTGAGCTGACTTCGTCAACCGGTCCACTATTACCCAGATCGAATCGTACCCTTTTTGTGTTGTCAGAAGTCCCACCACGAAATCTATCGTGATATGCTCCCACTTCCATTCTGGAATCTCCAATGACTGTAATAAGCCACTGGGTCGTTGATGTTCGGCCTTAACTTTTTGACAAGTCAAGCACCTACTCACATACTCCGCTATTTCTCTCTTCATGTTCGGCCACCAAAAATTCTGTCGAAGGTCTTGATACATCTTAGTGCTACCATGATGTATCAAGTACCTCGAATTATGAGCTTCTTGTAACACTTGCTCCTTTAATTCCGTCTCATTCGGAACCCAAATTCTTCCCTCAAATCTTAATAATCCTTCATTATCAAGACTATACTTAGCATCTTCCTTCTCGGATAACCGCTTCTTCCTTTGATTACACTCGTCTGTCGTGAGTTGTACTTTCTTGACTCTTTCTACGATGGTAGACTGCATCTCCGTCGCAAACAGTCTCTACTCCGCCTCAACTGGCAACTTTACCTCTAATTCCATCCTAGCCATCTCTGTTATTAACTTATTTTGAGCCGTTAACATAGACACCTTTTCCCGACCCTTCCTACTTAAGGCGTCGACAACTACATTGGCCAGAGTGATACATGATTTCACAATCATAATCCTTTATCAACTCTAACCATCTTCTCTGCCTCATATTCAACTCCTTCTGAGTGAAGATATACTTTTGACTTTTATGGTCCGTATATATCTCACATTTTTCCCCATAAAGATAATGTCTCCATATCTTTAGGGCAAACACTACTGCAGCCAGTTCCAGATCATGAGTAGGATAAACTTTCTCATAATCCTTCAACTGTCGTGATGCATACGCAATGACTTTGCCATGTTGCATAAGCACACAACCAAGTCCTTTATGCGAAGCATCACTATATACTACAAAATTTCCTGTGTCATCAGGTAACGACAAAACAGGCGCTTCACTTAATCTTTTCTTCAGTTCTTGAAAACTGTCTTCACATTTATCCGTCCATACGTATTTCACCGTCTTCCTTGTCAAATTAGTCAACGGGGTAGCTATCTTCAAAAAATCTTGGATAAATCTTCGATAGTACCCTGCTAACCCTAGGAAACTCCGTACCTCAGTCGGCGTTTTCGGTTGTTCCCAATTCATCACTGCTTCTACCTTCGCTGGATCTACTGAAATCCCCACTTGGTCAATGACATGACCTAAAAATTGCACCTTTTCCAGCCAAAATTCCAACACTAATCTTAAGTGTTCAGCATGATCTTCTGGCGTCTTAGAATAGACTAGAATATCATCAATAAACACAACGACGAACTGGTCCAAATATGGTTTGAACACTCTGTTCATTATATACATAAATGCAGTTGGTGCATTTATTAAACCAAATGACATCACCAGAAACTCGTAATGACCATAACGAGTCCTGAATGTCGTCTTTGGTACATCTTCCTTCCTAACTTTCAACTGATGATACCCCGTCCGCAAATCTATTTTAGAAAAATACTTTGCCCCTTTTAATTGATCAAAGAGATCATCGATCCTAGGCAATGGGTATTTATTCTTTATCGTTAACTTGTTCAACTCCCGATAGTCGATACAAAGCCTTAACGATCCGTCTTTCTTCTTGACAAACAACACTGGTGCCCCCCACGGAGAAACACTTGGTTGAATGTACTTTCTGTCTAATTGTTCCTGTAACTGAACCATTAGTTCTTTCATTTCCACAGGCGCCATACGGTACGGTGCCCTTGAGACTGGTGCCACTCCTGGCACAACGTCTATCACAAATTCGATTTCCCTATCCGGCGGTAACCCTGGTAACTCACTTGGAAATACATCCATGAACTCATGTACTATAGGTATTTGTTCCATGGTTGCTCCCACTCTTGGGGTATCCACAACATGGCATAGGTAACCTACATAACCCTTTCTTAATAATTTTCTAGTTTGTGTCATCGTAAGGCAACACGAACGTCCCGGCAACTAACTTCCATAAAATACTACAGGAGGTTGCTTCAACGACTTGATTTTCACACATTTCTTTTTGCAATCTATAATTGCTTCATGATTAATTAACCAATCCATTCCGAGAATTACATCGAATTCTCCTAACTTTATCGGTATTAAATCTACCAATAACTTACAACCCCGTACTTCTACGCAACAACTCCTATGAATATCTTCAACAGGAATTATCTCTTCGTTCGCTACCTTAATGTTCAAAGGTATAGGTAATTTTTCGGGAAATAATTCTAGTAGTCTAGCAAAATCACATGCTATAAACGAACAAGTAGCACCCGAGTCAAAAAGTACGTATGCATTTATGTTATTGATCGGAATAATACATGTAACTACATCCCCTGATGCCACAGCATCTTGGACCGTCATATTAAAAGTGCGAGCCATTGATTTTCCCGGCTGAGATGGACCACTAATAGCTAACTTACCACTACTAGTTCCTTTACTTCCTTCCGTCCCCTTCTTCGGGAAATTCTTTACTATGTGATCAGTTGATCCACATACAAAGCATCCTTTGTTTTTCTTCAGATTTGGACAGTTAGGCGAAATATGCCCTTCTTGTCCACAATTATAACATACTGACTTTTCCTTCAGACATACTCCTAAGTGAGTCTTCCCGCAGGTTTTACAGGCCTCCATCCTTCTCTTAGAATCCCCTTGTTTTACTCCGGTATTTCCAGAGTTAAATCCATACCTCTTTTGACCGTAACTCCATAAAACTTTGACTTGAGGTATTACCTTTGAGCGTAGAATCTGCTCCTTCTTATCCAAGATCTTGACAGGTACCTTCTCATACGTTAAATCTTCTTCTATCTCGTCTGGTTCTAATTTAATAATGTGATTTAGGTCTTCCACATATTTACATAACAGAGATATGTGAAAAATATTATGAGCACGGGACATACTTGGCGGTAAGGCGAGTCTATAAGCCACAAATTCTACTCGTTCGAGGATTTCAAATGGACCAATGAATCGAGGGTTGAGCTTTCCTCTCTTTTTGAATCTCGTAACTCCTTTCCATGGAGCAACACGAAACAATACATGATCTCCAACATTGAATTCCACGTCCCTTCGATGAAGATCAGCATAACTCTTTTGTCGATCTTGTAAGGTTTGTATACGTTTTCGGATCATTTGAATCTTTTTTTGTAGTCATGAGTACCAACTCTGGGTCTATTGCTTGAGCAACTCTAACTTTATCGATTAAAGTCAGTACTACTCATATATTTATCATTTTCACGTAGGTCCTTGAAGTCTTTAAATCTATCTTCATCCTTTGCAAGTTATATAAAATGGGCCTTTGTGTTGACAATATCGCACTTGTACACGCATATGATCTTCTACTCAACGCGTCAGCTACCACGTTCACTTTTCCAGGATGGTATTGAATGGCATGTGTGATGCCCCCAAAATAGGTATACACAACCCATCTTGGGTCGCCAAATACATGGTACATAACTCAAATACAAACTTAATTTATACAACTGTTAAGTGTCGTGCAGAATACGACAAAAACATAAGCTATGAGTTTTAATACAAATATTATCTCCTAGATAATATCCAAACTCAAATTCAATTCTCATTACAATTATTATCACACTATTTCATAGAATAGTGAGGACTACTATGGCAACCATCTCGGACCGTCACTCCATTCTCTGACTAGTCCCAGCTATATTCTCATTTCCTGAAGAGAATAGTGAATGAAAAGGGTGAGCTCAACTAGCCCAATAAGAAATATTATGACTAAGATAATGCAGAATAAATTATCGTTAGTCTTCAACAGTATAACAACTGATAGAATACAATAGACAACAAGTTTTATATCAACAACTGCAGAGGAAATAACAATCCATTAAAAGAGTCAAGTAGAGCATGATATCTACTATCTTCTATGATTTAAAAAGTTTATCATTAATTTTATCGCTGAGACTCAGCTTAATAAATAATCCACATAACTGAATTATCCATGCACTACGAGCCAAAGATATCCATTAGTATCACAACCACGAATTATCCATGCACTATGGGCCAAGAATATTCGTATTTTCATCAATGGTCATGATCATGCCAAACAACAATTCATTTTTGCACCCTTGGCTGAAGAGAACCCATGGTCATGATCATACCAACAATTGTCGCTGAGACTCAGCTCAATAAATAATCCACATCACTTGTAACATTACAGGTCATTATTATACCGAATAATCACTAGTTATAATCATATCAATCAATAGTTCATCTATGCACTATGGGCCAAAGATGACTTTCATCATAGTATAAGCATAAGGATGATGACAATGATATAAGCATTAATGAAACGAAATCAAGAATAAATATTAAAGACTTTAGATTTATTTAGAGTTTAAAAATATCCAAATTATCAGCACGATACTGCTTTATGGAGTAAAATTCAAGAATAATATTTTATCAAAAATGATTTCGACAGAAAAAAAATTAATTTTTGTGATAAATAGTACCACGGTTGAATAGTATTCTGTGAATAGTACCCGTGCATATGAATAGTACCGTATGTATGAATAGTGCCGTATAAATGAATAGTACCCATGAATTGTACTCCGGCATAAAAGCTTGAAATCTAACAAGAATATTCAAAAAAATATCCTTGTGAAACGATACTAGACGAAGCACAAATTTGAAGGATATTCTACTAATTTCAAGGAGTATAGAAGTAATACTTAACAAAATGTGTAGAATTCGGAATCTGAAACGAAATAATATTACTTACATACTACAGAGTATGGAATAAAATATTATTTCTTACGAATATTGAACAAAAAATAACATCCCTTACAACTATTGAACAAAAATAATTTTACTTACGAATATTGAATGAAGATAATATTCCTTACGAATATTAAACGAAGATAATATTTCTTGCAAATATTGAACGAAATAAAATTTCTTACAGATACGAAAAATAATATCGTAAGTGAAAATGAAATAAATAAACCTCTTACCTCAAAAAGAGAGCAATTCTGACTCGTATACCGGATATATTCTTGAAGAAAACTTTTACTATTTTTTACACTCAAAGCTTCCTTAAATTGTAAAGAAATACACTTAATATTATAGAAGAAGAATTATCTAATTCTGGTGTGATTTTCTTTTATAAATTGAACATCCTATTTATAGGAGAAGGGAATGATACTATTTGAATTTAGAAAATCACGTGTGCACAGGGAAAAATTCACAGGTAACAGAAAAATTCGTCTGATTTTTCAAAATTTTACTATGCAATTACTATGCAGACACTATAAAAATACTATGCATAATAAAATATAATATATTTTATTTTTCATAAAAAATAAAATTTATTATAATATATATATATATATATATATATATATATATATATATATATATATATATATATATATAATCATAATAATGATAACTCCTTTCCCCCGTGAACCATTCTTTCTCTCCCCCCCCCCCCATTTCATTTTTCAACACACGTGGGCCCCACCTATGTCATCATTACATTTGGGCCCACCTCTTATTATATATATATATATATATATATATATATATATATATATATAATACTGAATAACTTTCTACCTATTATTTTAAAAAATGGGTAAGTGGGGGTCCAAATAACACGCCAAAATTTACAATAAATACCTTATAAAAATTCCCTCAATATTTTTAACAACATTTACTCATCATTATTATAACTCGCAATATTAAAAACCAGATCGTTCCCAAGAAAAAGGGGGCTTTCCAATAAGGATTTTTTCCTATTGGCGCGCAATTAGGTGACCAAACCCTTTTTTTCGACAGAAATTTTTAGACATTATTAATTATACAAATAATAATATGAATATCATGTTATCTCAATTATTAATTTAATAATATATAAAATATTGACAATAATTGAATCAAATAACGTGAGATACTATGCAACAATTACTGTGGCAATAATTGAATAAAACATGAGTGACTTCTCACGTAAATTTCAATAATTAATACCGTGTGCTACTATGTAACCACGCGTATTACTATACCTTTCTCACCGGGTATTTCAACAGTTAACGGTAAAACTTTTGCCGTTATTTTTATAAAAATATATTTCTGTCATTTTCTAACTCCAATAGTAATTCCGTTGTGGGGTCCACCAATGATTGCGTTGTTGTACAAATATTTCCTGATAAAACGAATATTTTTCGTGATAAGTAGGTTTTATACTTACTTATCCAGTATCTATTACTTGAATTAGTTGTTATACTCATGTTTCTTAGTTACTTTACATGCATTTTGTGTTTATTTTGTAGATCTTATGCTTGAGAACAATGTGAGCGACTATTGGTATGAAAACGCAAGGAAAAGCAATTCGTACATCGTTTAGGCTTCATGTTCATTTCATGTTCTTGGCTTGGAACTTGAATTAAGTTGTATAGCATCTTCTTAGCTTTTCGGAACATCTTGAATTATTTCAACCGCAGTTCGGATGAAAGAGTTATGACATTTATACCAACGAACGTTAAACTTCAATGTTTTGGTTGGCCATTTGCAGAGCTGTCACTTCCAACCCAATTCAGCCTTCATTCGTCCATTATTTCTCAATTATCAAAGAATGAAAGTTGTATAGCTCGTCGAGAGCTTCGATTTGATAGGTGGCAGGCCCCTTAACTCCTCCCGGATCAAAAGTTATGGCCGTTTTACCAGAGGACACTCCAGTAGAAAACCAGCAGCGCGGGCGCGTAAATTCCTGCACAGCCGCGCGAGTCCCTGGACAAAAATTATGCGTTTTGCTACTTTAGCGTGGGTGCGCCTAACTCCAGGCCATTCCTAGCGCGGCCACGCCACTTCTAAAGTTGACTAGAGCTGACTTTTTTACTAGAGAGTAAGTGAGAGCGTAACTTGGAGGGGGGTTCAATTAGGGCTTATAAATAAGACATATTATCAGTATGTAAAGGAGATACCACCCCTTGGGGGATCAATGAGCTACTGTTATTTTTCTTTCTTCAATTTGAATAAATAGATTAGTGTAGTTACTTTCTAGAGTGAATTATATTGAAGACTTGAAGCATTTGGAAGGCATTAGAGATTCAATAGTGGATCAAGAAAACAGATTTGCACTCCAATTCCCTACTCTTGTTATTTATTTGATTCCTAATTGTATTGATGATGTTTATTCATTATGTGGATGGTGGGTTTGATTCAACTATGATCTAAACTCTATTCTGAGATAGCAATGCATTCTATGGATTAGTTATTTCTGATATATTTCGTTATTAGCCTTATTGATTGCTATGGGATTGTCTAATTAGATTCCTGCTGCTTATTTACTTAGTTGATTGGCCATTAATTAATGTGATAATCCATATGGACTCGAGAGACGAAGTGTGGGTTAAGATCTGATCTTATTAGCTTATGATTGTATATTCTACATTGTGATAGGAAGTATGATTGTGCTTAGGATAGACATATACTGAAGCACCATTCGTAGTCAATTGAGAACTCGAGCTTAAACCCTAATTATTTGTAAATCACATAGACATATAGTGGTTTAGGTAATGTGGGTGTTCATGTGTATTCTATCAAATTTGGATTACATGTGATTTGTGTATGGTACATTGAGATATGGCTATACTTTACTTTCGTGTTCTTGACAAACAATCCGGTACAATTAGTTTGGCTTAACATGAAATGGGTAGATTTGAACGAGTCAATAGATGAAATTGTGATCTCAGGTCTTCTTTATCTAGTCTCACTCTAGGAATAGTTAGATTTATTTAATTTCATAGTTTAAATATAAAATATTAAATCATTCGTTTAAATAAGACTGAAATGGTTATGGGTTAGTGCTTGGTGAACTTTATTAGTTAATTCTCCGTGGGAACAATACTTTGCTTACTCTTTATTACCTGTTGACTGTGTATACTTGCACGCATATATTGATCGGTAAAACGACCAACACCCCGACCAGTCGAATATTTTATGACAACTTGCATACTTTGCAAAATTTATAAATACTACCCACAACTATAACATTATATCAAATCCACACCTTAATATTAAAAAAAATATTTCGAGAATTTAAATCTTTATTCATAAAATTTGGGGGCTTACAGCATGGTCGTAATCTTTTAACAACTCGAGCCAATGTCTTTGGCGCATGTTAAATTTATTATGGGTGAAAAATTATTTGAGGCTTTTGGAGTGTATTAGGATGTCATCAATAAAGACAACCAAGAAATGATCCAATTTTTTTTTTGAATATTCGGTTCATCATGTCCATAAATGCAACATGGGCATTAGTTAATCCTAAAGACATAACTAGAAATTCTTAATGCCCGTATCGAGTTCTGAAAGCAGTATTTGGAATGTCATCAGTTTAATCTTTTACCGATGATATTCGGAACGAAGATCGATCTTTGAGAAGAATTTTGCACCTTACAATTGGTCAAACAGGTCATTAATGCAAGGTAACGGGTACCTATTTTTGATGGTGAAATGGTTCAACTCCCGATAGTCAATGCAAAGTCGCATACTCTCATCTTTATTCTTTACATATAAAACAGGAGCACCCCTAGGAGATGTACTAGGACGAATGGAAATAATATCTAACATTCGATATGAGGCTTTAGAAATGGGTTTTGTAATGGGTTCAAGGTAAATAAAATATTCAATTTCACGCTCTGGGGTAGGCCAAGAAGTTCTTCGGGAAATACGTCAGGAAATTTATTAACAACAGAAATATCATTCAAATCTGACGTATTTTTGTTTAAAACCATGACATGGGCTAAGAAAGCTTGACATCCGTTTTTAAATAAACGAATGGCTTTATGGTTTGATATGATATTAGTGGTTTGGTTGCTTGAATTCGCATAACAGGTTGGTTAGGAATATGAAAACTAACGACCTTACGAAAACAATCAATTTTAGCATGATGAGTAGTTAACCAATCAATCCCTAAAATCACATCAAATGCAAGTATTTTCAAAGAGATGAGATCAACAGGTAATGTGAAGGTGCCGATTTGAATTAAACAAGATTTATAAATGGTGGATGTAATGAAGGTTTCTCCCAATGAAGTTTCAACCAATAAGTTAAAGTCTAATTTCTCAGTAGTCAAGTTCAAACGTTGAGCATAATTAGGTGAAATAAAAGAGTGGGTAGAACCGGTATCGAATAAGGTATAAACTTCGCAAGAGTTTATGATTAGCTTACCCGTGATAACTTCGTTCGGGTTCTTTGCTTTTTGGGAAGTCACGAAAAACACTCTCCCTTGAACCACCGACTTTGACTTGTCTGGGACAACCATTGGTGTCACCATCCCTGTTTGACTTGACTTCGATGCATGACAAAATCGAGCTAAGTGACATTCCTTTCCACAATTGTAACACACTTTGGGTTGTTGCGTACAGTTTTGACTGATGTGTCCCTCCTGTTCGCATTTATAGCATACGACCGGTGGTCGTTCTCCATCCTTAGAAACTGGTGCTGGTGATGATGTTGTAACAACCGAAAAAATCGGATTATAATGTAAATTAATTTTATTTGAAAATATATTGAATAAAATTATATTATATGTTATTTATAACGAGTAAGCAAGATGAATGTTATTTTATAACCTAAAAGAGGAGTAACATAGTAGTAGGGTTAAATTCTTTTTAAGTCACTGTACTTTATGTCAACTTACAAATGGGTCACTGAATTTTTTTTTTCTTACAGTCAACTCATTGTACTCGACTTTTCTAACAAACCGTTAGAAAATTCGTTAAGTCAGATTGACTTTTAACGGTTTGCCACGTAAGCAGCTGACTTGTGAAAAAAAAAGCTTATGTGTCGAGAATTATCCTATGTGACCTTGATTATGTGAATTTAGTGGGAAAAAATTATGGAAAAATATAAGAGAATTATTTTAAAGTATAATATAAATTAGAAAAGTTGGCAAAAAAATAAGAAAATAAATAAAATATATATTTAATTAATTTTGTAATTAATATCAAATGAATTTTTATTTAATTCTTTACAAATATAATAATATAAATTTGAAAAGTCAGCCAAAAAATAAGAAAATAAATGAAAAATATCTTTAATTATTTTTGTAATTAATATCAAATTAATTTTTGTTTAATTATTTCTAAATATAATAATATAAATTAGAAAAGTTTACCAAAAAATAAGAAAATAAATGAAAAATATATTTAGTTTTTTTGTAATTAATATCAAATTATTTTTTGTTTAAGTATTTACAAATATAATAATATAAATTAGAAAACTTTGCCAAAAACAAGAAAATAATTGAAAATTATATTTAATTTTTTTGAAATTAATATCAAATTAATTTTTTTAATTATTTTAAAATATAATAATATAAATTAGAAAAGTTTGCCAAAAACAAGAAAATAAATGAAAAATATATTTAATTTTTTTCTAATTAATATTAAATTAATGTTTGTTTAATTTAATTGTGAATTTGGAAAATTACGTGGAAAATATTTAAACAAAAAATGCGGCGCCAATATCAACTTCCTTTTTCAATAATGCTAAATATTAAAAGGGAATGCTGATTTGGAATAGATAGAGTATATAATAGTAATATATATGCCGAGTGTAAATAAAAAGGCAGACATTAACCAATTTATTGAGCCTCACTTTTTGTGTTTTCTTTTGATTTTTATATTTTGGGGATTTAGTACCTGAGCCTCAACCGTAATTTTTGTTTAATTATTTTCCACATAATTTTCCAAATTCACAATTAATTTGATATGCATAAATAATTAAACAAAAAATAATTTGATATTAATTACAAAAATAACTAAATATATTTTTCATTTATTTTCTTATTTTTTGGCAAACTTTTTCAATTTATATTATTATTTTTGTAAATAATTAAACAAAAATTAATTTGATATTAATTACAAAAATAATTAAAGATATTTTCCATTTATTTTCTTAATTTTTGGCAAACTTTTCTAATTTATATTATTATATGTGTAAATAATTAATCAAAAATTAATTTGATATTAATTACAAAAATAATTAAAGATATTTTTCATTTATTTTCTTATTTCTTGGCTGACTTTTTTAATTTATATTATTATATTTGTAAAGAATTAAATAAAAATTCATTTGATATTAATTACAAAATTAATTAAATATATTTTTTTATTTATTTTCTTATTTTTTGGCTAACTTTTCTAATTTATATTATACTTTAAAATAATTCTTTTATTTTCTTCATAATTTTTTCTAAATCCACATAATCAAGGTCACATAAGATAATTCTCGGCACATAAGCTTTTTTTCAAAAGTCAGCTGCTTACGTGGCAATCCGTTAAAAGTCAACATGACTTAATGGATTTTCTAACAGTTTGTTAGAAAAGTCGAGTACAATGAGTTGACTGTAAGAAAAAAAAGTTTAGTGACCCAAATATAAGTTGACGTAAAGTACAGTGACTTAGAAAGCATTTAACCCGATAGTAGTATTTTGGCAAAGTGCTAGAAATAAAGTGTTTGAATTTCTAAGACGAAAATAAAAGCTTTCCTAGAAATTCACCGAAAAATACTATTCATCCATTTATGCTCGGGAATTATTTTTAAACTTCTGGGAAGTACGTAACGATAGAATGATAAGGAATGTTGGATTATCTAATAATAATTCAGTTATGACAAACACAATTTTTCGTCTGCGTACTAAGTTCGAGAATGTTAGGGAAAGTGAAGATTTGAAAAATTAATGGTTGTATAATAAGAAAGTTATTATACGAGAGAATGAATACGAGTATAATACAAGGTACTGTACAAAGTATATATGAAAGATAACATAACGTATATGATGAATGTTATACGAACTAGTATACAAGAAGAATACGAGAATTATATGTTAAAAGCTTAAACCATTATTAATGGACTAGTAGGATTTGAATATGAATTTGGCAAGCTTAAGTGAAAGATGAATGAGGCCCTATGACAAAATTAATCAAGGCCCAAAGGTAATGTAATTCAAGCCCAATGTTAGGCCCAAGTTGAATTAAACCTAAGCCCGAACCACAAACCGAACCCGTGGAGCGAACCGATGGGTCACTTGATGGGAAAAAACACATGGGGCAACCCATATGGGCCCCCCCCATGGTGAGTCATGGCTGGCCAAATAAGGAGGTGGTATAGCTTCCTTTGGAAGTTTGGTTGTGGAGGTGGGAATAGTAAGGAGGTGGGACAATGGACCATTTTACCCTCACTTTGTAATTCTATAAATAAAGAGCTTGGAGTTTCATTTGTTGGTTGTTTAATTTCACCAATACTTAGAGCATTATTGTAACGACCCCAAAATAGGTCCATTCCATCCAACCCATTCTGAGCCGTCAAATACATGGTACAGAAAACAACTACAACTCTATTACAATAATTGTCGTACAAAATACAACAACACATATGCTGTGAGTTTGAATACAAATATATACCAAATGTGACACACATGTCCCAACCGTGGACAGCACCTCACAGTAACACCTTACATAAAGGTAGTCAAAAACTGTTTTAGAAATTAGAATAATTAGGAAGTGCTCAAGTAAACCTTCGTACATGGGAGGCCATGCTTCTAGGTTATGATAAATATCATATGGCCACAGAATTATCCTTGGTTGACCCAATAGACCCCAAAGAAAAACGAGAAGATTACTATCATATTCTTCCCAATAGTGAGTCTTCTCTTGACTTATCATTATCTCCACTGTATCTAACTGAGAATTATACTTCAAACAAACACCAAGATTATATAGGTAGTGCTTGTAGATATACTCGGCAAGCGGATGTGCACAATCCTGTATTATGATGACACGTGGTGGTATGTCGTTAGACATCTTGTATGATAGTGGCAAAAACACCCTTCCAACGTTGGATACACCTTACCCTATTGGATTCACCAAATAAAACTACTAAATGAACTTTTCTATACTGCTTCGGGAGAACCTCCACAGCTAGAGACCACCGTTCTACCTGAAAGGAATTGTGAAGCAAAAGGGCGAGCACAACTAGCTCAGTAAAGAATATCATGACTAAAGATAATTAAATTATCAATAGCCTTTATCAATAATAAATTAGAGATTTAGAACATATGGTAAATGATAAAAATTTCAACCATAGTTGCAGCGAAACGAGCAACCATTAGAAGAGTCAAATAGACCATAAAGTCTATTATCTCCTCCATGTTAAAAATCCACCAACAATGTTTTATCCATGTAACATCACTCAACAGTTCCTTTCCACAATCATATGAATAACTCATAATCATAATTGTGACTCTAAATTTTTCTTCGCACCCAGGACGAAGAATATTTTCATCACCTGTCTTTACCTGAAACATCAAAGATCATGATTATACCAAATCACAGTTCCTGTTCATAATCATACTAATAACTTCATCTTTGCAGTACGACCAAAGATATTCATTTGTACCAGTTGGTCATGTTCATTTCAACACTTGTTCATCTTTGCACTACTGGCCAAAGATATTCAACAACATGTCATCTTTGCACTACAGGCCAAAGATATTCATCAACAATTCATCTTTACACTACAGGCCAACGATATTCATCAACAGTTCATATTTGCACTGCAGGCCAAATATATTCATATCTCAAAGAAATATATAATCATTTCAGAATTTATATAAACAATAATTATAACCATGTTGATCATTTCACCTTTGCACTTAAGCTAAAGATATTCACTTATAAATTCAATGGTCATGATCATACCAGTCACCAATTCAACTTTGCACAACTGGCCAAAGAGAACCCTAGTCATGAGCATACCAATTATCTACCCATCTTTACACTCAAGTGAAAGAAAATATCATCATTAGGGTTATAAAAATATTATATATGATAATAAAAATAATATGATCAACATATAGTTTTAATCTCAAGAGTAATATTCATAAATCAACTATAATTTTGTCAGAAAAAAAAACCAATTTTGTCGTGAATAGTACCCGTAAATAGTAACTCGTGAATAGTAACTCATAAATAGTAATTCCGACACAAAAATGTAAAAATTTCACAATAAAATCTATACCAATATTTCGGTATAATTATATTGAAAGAATAACATTTCTTAAACTTATAAATAATTTATTTTAATTGTTTACACTTTACTAAATAATGCATTTAATCATTTTAAAGTGCCAAACTCATAAGATTTCATCACCAATAACCAAAATCCTCATCAAAAATCTGCATATACCTCATATAGGATTCTCAAGTTATAAAATCCAATTTTCTAATTTTCTTATTTCACAAAATATATTTAATTCATTTACTCATAACTAGTCTATTTTTATGAAAAATATCAAATCAGTTCCAAAAATATTTCTTTTCTGAAATTTAGCAGAATATAGTCCCATATTGAACATATATTTTTCTCAGAATTTTTAAAATTCATTTACTATTTTTCATATGGCCAAAATTGCCGAATATTTAGACATTTATCATAAATTGTACTTTTATCCAAAAATTCTAAAATTCACAGAGTACACTAATATTATATAGATATACTTCTAATAAAAATTTTATCAATTTTGGAGTTAACCACAAGGAGTTATAAGTGGTTACTTTTAAAATAGTTTTTTCCCGTAAAATTCACAACTCTTAATCTATACATACAAAAATCGTCTTTTTTGGACACAATCAAGAAAACTCATCAAATTATTATTTTAAATTTTTCCAGAATTTTTAAAGGTCATAAAAATTACGAAACTGAAAAACATAATAACCCTTAAAATCCCTTACTATCCCTTATCTCAAAAGAGCAGTACTTCTGATCGGTATAAGGCTGAAAGAAACTTGCTCTGATGAATAGAAACTCTCAAAGTATCTAAATACACTCAATAATCTAGAGAGAGAAAGAGAGAAAACTTGTTTCTGGTGTGATTTTCAATTCTAACTTAGCCCTCTATTTATAGGAAAATGTTAGCACGCCGAAGCAGACTTAACCTGCAACCTGATGGCTTTACCTGCTACTATTCCCACCCACCACATTTGAATAAAAATCTCAACACATTTCTTCACCAACCAAGAGTGGGGCCCACCAATTCTAGAATTTTCCACCAAAATGATTAACTCCAAAAATTCAACAATTTCTGAACCAGTCATCTCGTAAAACTCATAACAAATCATACGTTCATTTTTAACGGTTCAAAATTTGTGGACATATACTCAACTTATATATGTATAACATATCCAAATATTACCACGATCCAACGGTCGGATTAAAAATTATAACCCCCGCAATATATCTCAAAAACCCTGATTTTTAATACCTCCATTCCGACAAAAATACTGATAAAAACCTCAACATTAACTCCTTCATTTTTAACCACAAAAATATATCCCTTATTTATATCCACATAAAATAAATATTTCTTTATCATATGAATCAATAATTAATTATTCACAAATAATATTACAGAATCACATTTATGACAACCAGGCCGTTCCCAGGAAAGAGGGGGCTTTCCAATAAGGATTTCTCCTTACTGGCGCGCAATTAGATGACCAAACCTCTCCTTAGACAGAACTTTCTAGACATTGCCAATAATGTTATCTAATAATATTATTCAAATAATATGAATTATTGCCAATAATGTGGACTCAATAATGGTCGAATTCCGACTTAAAACGAAGAAACAAGCTATGAACGTTCACGAACGTTTAACGAACTGTAATAGAAAATTTAAACCGTGAATTTGTTGTTAACAGATTTGGAAACTTAAGTTATCCTAATGAAATTGAAGTATGCAAGATGTGTGAGATAACGGCTTTTGAACGAGCCAATTCTGACTTATAACGATTAAGTTATGAGCCCGGAAAGGATTTGAAAGGAAAAACTGAAAAAAAATTCAAAGGCTCAGGGCCGGTGCCGCAGCGCCACCCAAGCCTAGGGAAATGGCGTTGCAGCGTCATAACCGGATCCTAGGCACTGAAGAGTCGCGCTGCAGCGCAACATATAACGAAGGACCCGGTGCCGCAGTGCCGGTACTAGTCCAAAGGCAGAGAAGAATGACAATGAATACAAAAGAAAGATAAGTTGATTAAAGGTGAATTATGACCTTAATTAAACATAAAGTAACATTATAAAGGACGATTAAAACCTTAAGTTAAACATTTAAAAGTTAAAGAGACGTTACGCAAATGTAAACACAAAGTAATTTTAATAAATACGGTAAACCATACACACGTTAAAAGGATGTTTGAGATTGCTTGAAATGTAATTACTTAAACATGGATTATATAAGGTTGCTTATAACAATAAAATGTTATAAAGCCGTAATAAACGTTAACTAACCTAACGAATGTTAGTAAGTTAAGTAAACGGATAATTAGACCGAGAAGAAAGAGAAGATAGGTTAATGACAACGCTTATCGATTGTGTATGACCTAACATGGTATGTTATGTAATTATGTGATGTAGAATCTTTAAAGACTTACAAAGAAAGTGAATTAACAGTAGTAGACGCTAAAGGCAAGTATTCTAAACCCTTGTCTATATTCATTTCGGACAAGCTTTATGATTCATGTATCATACACATGAATTGATGTAGTAGAGAAGTCGAAGCCATTTCCTTCGGTTAGACTAAACTTAGAATATTTTGTGGATTTCATTATAATCTATCAAAAATATTATTGATATTTCTTTCTTATGTCGACTGTTTTGGTATGGATTTTAAAGAATGACTGAGTATGAACAAACAAATGTTTTGTCGTAAAACGACTGGCACATGAGGTTACCAAAACTTAAACGTAGATATGTTTAATATAGTAGTGTTGTATAACATAGAGTACTATAAACTGATCACCTAGACATGCTCGTAAGAAATGTCGGACTTAAGGACTTAGTGCCGGGTTGTCCTTTTTAAAGAAAGAAAGAATGAAATGCTCAAGGTCTTTGACCAAACTCAAGGTTTAACTGATGAAGTTCATCATCAAACATGTTAAAGAAAAGAGAAGTGTTATTTTGATTCATCTATAGTACTTCATAACTATTGATTCGGTTATAAAAGACATATATTCATATAATTCTGGCATGTTACTCGACTATAACTATTATACTTGCTGAGCTAGTTATGCTCACCCTTGCTTGAACCATATGAAAGCAGCAAAAAATGAACGGACCGAAGGATCCAGTAAGGATAAAGGGAAGGCTAAAGTGGATAAGTAGTTATCTTTGTAATAAAATAGTATTACTTTTGTATTAATTTGATACTATGACAAAGAACATATGTAATGGTTACAAAGAACCTGGGAAGGGATGTAAGACCCCAACTTATTAATAAATGAAATTAAATTTTCTCTATTTATTATTTTGAAATAGAAAGGGTTGATTTGATGAATGTGGTTAGTTGGGTAAAATGCGCAAATATTTCAAATAAGCAAGTGGTTATAAAATATTCATTTTTGGTCGGTGAATATTCGTGTGGTCGTGGAATATTCTTTCTGTCGGGGAATATTCGTACGACGGCGCATCTATTTGTGGGCCCCATAACGGAAAACGATTGGATGAAGATAACGAAAAAAATGAATTTTTATAAATAACGGCGTAGTTGTTCCCGTTAACACTGTTAGAATACCCGGTGGTTAAAATACAGTAATACGCGTGGTTGCACAGTAGCACACGGATTGCACATTATTTTAGAATTATTGATTCTTACGAAGGAAGGAACTACTCAATAATTGTTACAGTAGTTACTGTTCAATATTTTATTTTATTGATTCAATAATTGTTGCGTTGATATTTTATATTATTGTTGTTTCAATAATTGTTGATGCACAGTATTTTTTATTACCAGATCAATAATTCATATTATTTGAATAATATTATTAGATAACATTATTGGCAATGTCTAGAAATTTCTGTCTAAGGAGAGGTTTGGTCATCTAATTGCGCGCCAGTAAGGAGAAATCTTTATTGGAAAGCCCCCTCTTTCCTGAGAACGGTCTGGTTGTCATAAATGTGATTTTGTAATATTAATTGTGAATAATTAATTATTGATTCATATGATAAAGAAATATTTATTTTATGTGAATATAAATGTTGGATATATTTTATGGTTAAAAATGAAGGAGTTAATGTTGAAGTGTTTTATCAGTATTTTTATCAGAATGGAGGTATTAAAAATCAAATTAGGGTTTTTAAAAAATATTGCGGGGGTTATAATTTTTAATCGGACCGTTGGATCGTAGTAATTTATGGATATATTATTCATATATAAGTTGAGTATATGTCTAAAAATTTTGAACCGTTAAAAATGAACGTATGATTTGTTATGAATTTTACGAGATGACTGGTTTAGAAATTGTAGAAGTTGCGAAATTTGTCATTTTGGTAGAAAATTCTAGAATTAGTGGGCCCCACTTTTGGTAGGTGAGAAATGTGCTAATTTTTTTATTCAAATATGGTGGGTGGGAATAGTAGCAGGTAAAACCATCAGGTTGCAGGTCAAGTCTGCTTCGGTGTGCTAACATTTTCCTATAAATAGAGGGCTAAGTTAGAATTGAAAATCACACCAGAATTCATAAGTTGTTTCTCTTTCTCTCTTTATATTATCGAGCGTATTCTTGTGAGTATACTTTGAGTGCTACTATACGGTGCAAATTTCTGTCAGCACTATACCCAAAACTCAATCAGAAGTACGGTTATTTTGAGGTAAGGGATATTATTTTCTTCTTAAATGATATTATTTTTTTCAATATCATTATGCTGAAATATTGATATGAACTTTTTATCAAATTTGGAACTTTTTGTGTCGGGATTACTATTCACGTATACGGTACTATTCACGTATACGACACTATTCACGTATACGGCACTATTCACGAATACGGCACTATTCATCGAAAAATAAAAATTTTCTTTTTTGTCCAAGATGTCTATTATGGTTACTATCTTTGATTGTATTCATGTTTTGATCTTTATTTTTGAATTCTGCTTCACATTTGATTATTATAAAGTATTATTGATCTTGGATAAACTGTTATATGAATCCCTACTATTTGTCCTTCTATCTCACTGGATTCGTTTTCTTTAAGATATTTTTCATTATCCTCAGTCCTAAATGATGATATTACTGAATATCTTTGGCCTGTAGTGCAAAGATGTATGATTACCTGATGAATATCTTTGGCCTGTAGTGCAAGGATGAATAGGTGTTGAGATGAACATGACTGACTGGTGATACAAATGAATATCTTTGGCCTGTGGTGCAAAGATGAATATTTGGTTAAAGATGATTATTAATTGATGTTACATGGATAAAATATTGATGATGGACTTTTAAATCTTAGAAGATAGTAGAATTCATTCTCTACTTAACTCTTCTAATGGTTTGCTGTTTTCGCTGTAGTTGTTGATCTAGAACTTGTTGTCGATTATATCCTATCAGATTTTTCCTTGTTGAATACTAATGATAATTTGTTGTATATTATCTTAGTCATAATATTCTTTACTGGGCTAGTTGAGCTCACCCTTTTCCTTTTTGTTCCATTTTTCTTCTCAGGAGGTGAGAACATTACAGGATCTAGTCGGGATATGGAGTGATGGTTCTAGAAAGATGTTTTAGTTGTCCTCACTATTTCTGTAAAATAGTGTTTTAATAATTGTAATGAAGACTTATTTGAGTGTGGATATTGTCCAGAAAATAATATTTGTATTTAAACTCACAGTATGTGTTGTCGTATTTTGCACGACAATTGTATTATTGAAGTTGTAGTTTGTTTTTTGTACCTTGTATTTGGCGACTCGGAATAGGTGTTGTATACCTATTTTGGGGGCGTCACAGTTGGTATCAGAGCTTAGGGATATGATCCCTGGCGGAGATGTGAGACAAGAACTAGGAGGGGAGAGATGGGGAATTCCTTCGCTAGTATGACCTGAATAAGTTTATTTGGTAATTATTTGGTCGGTCAGATATAGGGATAATATGTGACATGTCAATTAACCATTGTTTTGTGGCAGTATTTGAGAATGGCAGCAGAGAACGTTAACAATGGAGTGAATGAGACTGTGGAGACACTTTTAATCACCACCTAGGGGAATGTGCAACAGGAAGGCAATATTCCTCCTGTAAACAACGCTACCGAGTAAACGATGATTGATGGAATGTTTAGGTGCTTTT
This sequence comes from Panax notoginseng, assembly GCA_016801055.1. NCBI lineage: Eukaryota > Viridiplantae > Streptophyta > Magnoliopsida > Apiales > Araliaceae > Panax > Panax notoginseng. The sequence goes on along the minus strand of CM029021.1, from coordinate 51,779,723 downwards.
TGCAGTTCATGCAAAATCAAACGAGGGAGACTCGTGTGCAGAATACGGGTGGAAATGATAACAACGCGCGGTTTGTCACAGCCAAGCAGTTCAAAGAATTAGGACCACCAGAATTTAAGGGAAAGCCGGATCCGATCATGGCGGAAACGTGGGTCAAGCAAATTACCAAGATATTCGATGTCTTGGGATGCACTGAGGAACAGAAGGTTCCATTCGCCACCTTTATGTTCCGCGGTGAGGCAGACTACTGGTGGGAGTCTATGAAGCGTACCCAGCCTGACGCACTCAACATGTCCTGGGAAACGTTTCAGAAACTGTTTAATGACAAGTACTTTCCTGAAAGTATTCGTCATGTGAAGGAGGTATAGTTTATTAGAGTGGAACAAAAAAACATGACGGTGTCCCAGTACGAGGCGAAGTTTGCAGAGTTATCCAGGTTTGCACCTCATTTGGACGAGAATGAGGAACGAATGACAAGGATATTTCTGAGAGGTTTAAAACCCGAGATTCGGCAATATCTTATCTCTCATAAATTTTTTTTATATTCAGATGTTGTAAACGTGACTCAATTATTAGAGCGAGATAATGAGTATGTTCAACCGAGGGACCACAACCAGGGTCATACTGGTGACAGCAGTCATCGGAGCGATGAGAACCAGCGAGGAGAGAAAAATACAAACAAAAGTGGTAACCACTCGGGTGGTCATTGTGGCCATGGTAATAGGAGAGGTGAGTCAAGTGGAAATTTCAAGAAGAGAAGATTTAACGATGACAAGAAGACGTCGATAGCAGCACCAGCACCAGGAACAAATTCTAGGGGAGGAGAACGACCGCCAGTTAGATGTTACAGATGTGGAGAGGAGGGACATACAAGTTCAAACTGCCCACAACAGTTCAAGGTATGTTATAATTGTGGAAAGAAAGGACATATCGCTCAAGATTATACTATAGCGAAACTAAGTCCAACTGGGACGGTGACACCAAAGGCGGATACGGACCAAATAAAGTCAGCGGTTTCTAAAAGAGCGTTTGTCGTGATTGCCCAAAATGCGAGGAACCTGAACGAAGGTATAACGGGTTAGTTAATTATAAATTCTTGTGAAGTTTATACCTTACTAGATACTGGTTCTACCCATTCTTTTATCTCTCCTGCTTGTGCTCAACGTTTAAACTTGACTCCGGAGAAATTAGACTTTGACATATCTGTGGAGACTCCGTTAGGAGAAACTTTCATTACATCTACAGTTTATAAATCTTGCTTAATCTAAGTTGGCACAATCACATTACCTGTTGACCTTATCTCTTTAAAGATACTTACTTTTGATGTGATTTTAGGAATTGATTGGTTAACTACTCATCATGCAAAAATTGATTATTTTCGTAAGGTTGTTAGTTTTCATATTCCTAACCAACCTATTATGCGAATTCAAGCAACCAAACCACTAAAATCAATCGCTGTCATACCAAGCCATAAAGCCATTCGTTTATTGAAAAACGGATGTCAAGCTTTCTTAGCCCATGTCATGGACTTGAACAAAAATACGTCAGATTTGAATGATATTTCTGTTGTTGGTGAATTTCCTGACGTATTTCCTGAAGAATTTTCTGGCCCAACCCAGAGCGTGATATTGAATTTTTGTACTGATCTTCAACCCGATACAAAACCCATTTCTAAAATTTCATATTGAATAGCTCCTATTGAACTTCAGGAGTTAAAAACCCAACTATAGAAGTTGGTACCCGAGCCTCTATATGGTGACTTCCTTTGTGGAATGCACCAAAGCCAGACTCTCCGTAGGGGACTCTATATTTGTGTGGTGGTAAAACAATAGGTGCCATTGTGACGTGCTATCCAAGATTGGGATATGAATCACAATTGAGAGCAACCGAAGTCGATGACCAAAGTACGTAGCTTTCTGGAATTGATTGGTTAACCCCTATATTATGACTGACCAACAAATAAGCTTAGGTAGGACACACTAGCGAAGGATTTACTCGTCTCTCCCCTCCTAGTTCTATTCCCCGATCTCTGCCAGAGATCATATCCCTAAGCTCTGATACCAACTGTGACGCCCCCAAAACAGGTATACATCACTCATTCTGAGTCTCTAATACATGGTACAGAAACAACTACAACTTTATTAATACAATTATCATGCAAAATACGACAACACTTAAACTGTGAGTTTAAATACAAATATTATCGTCTAGACAATATCCACACTCAAATAAGCCCTCATTACAAATATTGATACATTATTTTACAAAAATGGTGTGGACTACTAAACGACTTTCTAGAACCTTCATTCCATACCCCGACTAGTACTCGCTACATTCTCGCCTCCTGAGAAGAAAAATAGAACAAAAAAGAAAAGGGTGAGCTCAACTAGTATAGTAAAGAATATTATGAATAAGATAATATAGAACATATTATCGTTAGTCCTCAACAAGGAAAAATTTAATAGAATATAATAGACAAAAAATTTTAAATCAATATTCGCAGCGGAAATAATAATTCATTAGAAGAGTTAAGTAGAGAATGAAATCTACTGTCTTCAATGATTTTAAAAGTCCATTATCAATATTTTATCCCTGCAACATCAATCAATATACATCTTGATTCAAATATTCATCTTTGCACTACAGGCCAAAGATATTCATCAGTTGGTCATGTTCATCTAAGCACATGTTCATCTTTGCACTACGGGCCAACGATATTCATCAGAAATCATTCATCTTTACACTACAGGCCAAAGATATTCAGTAATATCATCATTTAGGACTGAGGATGATGAAAAATATTTTAAAAGAAATGAATCCAGTGAAACAAAATAACAAATATTAAGGATTCGTATTTCGGTTTATCCATGTCCAAAAATAGCTCATAAGTAATCATAGTGGAGTAAAACGGGTTAGTTAATTATAAATTCTTGTGAAGTTTATACCTTACTAGATACCGGTTCTACCCATTCTTTTATCTCTCCTGCTTGTGCTCAACGTTTAAACTTGACTCCAGAGAAATTAGACTTTGACCTATCTGTGGAGACTCCGTTAGGAGAAACTTTTATTACATCTACAGTTTATAAATCTTGCTTAATCTAAGTTGGCACAATCACATTACCTATTGACCTTATCTCTTTAAAGATACTTGCTTTTGATGTGATTTTAGGAATTGATTGGTTAACTACTCATCATGCAAAAATTGATTGTTTTCGTAAGGTGGTTAGTTTTCATATTCCTAACCAACCTATTATGCGAATTCAAGCAACCAAACCACTAAAATCAATCGCTGTCATACCAAGCCATAAAGCCATTCGTTTATTGAAAAACGGATGTCAAGCTTTCTTAGCCCATGTCATGGACTTGAACAAAAATACGTCAGATTTGAATGATATTTCTGTTGTTAGTGAATTTTCTGAAGAATTTCCTGGCCTAACCCAGAGCGTGATATTGAATTTTTGTACTGATCTTCAACCCGATACAAAACCCATTTCTAAAATTTCATATTGAATAGCTCCTATTAAACTTCAGGAGTTAAAAACCCAACTATAGAAGTTGGTACCCGAGCCTCTATCTGGTGACTTCCTTTGTGGAATACACCGAAGCCAGACTCTCCGTAGGGGACTCTATATTTGTGTGGTGGTAAAATAATAGGTGCCATTGTGACGTGCTATCCAAGATTGGGATATGAATCAGAATTGAGAGCAACCGAAGCCGATGACCAAAGTACGTAGCTTTCTGGGCTTAGCTGGTTACTATCGGAGATTCGTGGAAGGATTTTATCGAATCGCTACTCCATTAACTTAGCTGACTCAGAAAGATACAAAATTTATATGGAGCGAGGAATGCCAGAAGATTTTCCACTAGCTCAAGAGGCAACTCATTCGGAACCTGTTCTGACCATACCATCCTGGAAAAGCGAACGTAGTAGCTGACGCGTTGAGTAGAAGATTGTACGCGAGTATGAGTGCGATATTGTTAAACATAAAGACCTATTTTGTATAATTTATAAATGATAGAGATAGAGTTAATGACTCTAGGGACCCACGTGATGATATACGAGTAAAATCGACTTTAATCGATAACGTTAAAGCCGCTCAAGCTACAGACTTGGAGCTGATGAATATAAAGAAGAAGGTACAAGAATGTGTTATTTTAGAAGTTAGAGTCGATGAAGAGAAGAAAGCTAAAGCCTTCGATTTATTTGAAATCCTCGATCGAGTAGGAAGTGTGGCCTATAGACTCGCCTTAACGCTAAGTATGTCGCGTGTTCATAACGTTTTTCACGTATCGATGCTATGTAAATATGTGGACGACCCGAATCATATTATTGCGTTAGAACTAGACGAGATAGAAGGAGATTTAACGTACAAGGAGGTACCTGTTAAGATATTGGATAGGAAAGAACATGTCCTATGCACGAAAGTTATACCACAAGTTAAGGTCTTGTGGAGAAACCATGCTATTGAAGAAATGACTTGGGAGTTGGAATCAAAAATGAAAGCGAGGTAACCTCACCTTTTCGAAACACCAGGTACGTACGTCAATTTCGAGGACAAAATTTCATAAGGAGGGGAGGTCGTAAGACCCCAACTTATTAATAAATGAAATTAAATTTTCTCTATTTATTATTTTGAAATAGAAAGGGTTGATTTGATTAATGTGGTTAGTTATGGGTAAAATGCGTATATATTTCAAATAAGTAAGTGGTTATAAAATTTTTATTTTTGGTCGGTGAATATTCGTGTGGTCGTGGAATATTCTTTCTGTCGGGGAATATTCGTACGACGGCGCAGCTATTTGTGGGCCCCATAACGAAAAATGATTGGATGAAGATAACGACAAAAATTTAGTTTTTATAAATAACGACGTAGTTGTTGCCGTTAACACTGTTGGAATACCCGGTGGTTAAAATACAGTAATATGCGTGGTTGTACAGTAGCACACGGATTGCACAGTTTTTTAGAATTATTGATTCTTACGAAGGAAGGCACTACTCAATAATTGTTACAGTAGTTACTGTTCAATATTTTATTTTATTGATTCAATAATTGCTGCGTTGATATTTTATATTATTGTTGTTTCAATAATTATTGCTGCATTGTATTTTCCATTATCAGATCAATAATTCATATTATTTGAATAATATTATTAGATAACATTATTGGCAATGTCTAGAAAGTTTTGTCTAAAGAGAGGTTTGGTCATCTAATTGCACGCCAGTATGGAGAAATCCTTATTGGAAAGCCCCCTCTTTCTTGGGAACGGCCTGGTTGTCATAAATGTGATTCTGTAATATTAATTGTGAATAATTAATTATTGATACATATTATAAGAAAATATTTATTTTATGTGAATATAAATATTAGATATATTTTGTGGTTAAAAATGAAGTAGTTAATGTTGAGGTGTTTTATCAGTATTTTTATCGGAATGGATGTATTAAAAATCAAATTAGGGTTTTTGAGAAATATTACGGGGGTTATAATTTTTAATCCGACCGTTGGATCGTGGTAATTTTTGGATATGTTATTCATATATAAGTTGAGTATAAGTCCACAAATTTTGAACCGTTAAAAATGAACGTATGATTTGTTATGAATTTTACGAGATGATTGATTCAGAAATTGTAGAAGTTGCGGAATTTGTCATTTTGGTGGAAAATTCTAGAATTAGTGGGCCCCACTTTTGGTTGGTGAGAAATGTGCTGAAATTTTTATTCAAAAGTGGTGGGTGGGAATAGTAGCAGGTAAAGCCATCAGGTTGCAGGTCAAGTCTGCTTCGGTGTGCTAATATTTTTCTATAAATAGAGGGCTAAGTTAGAATTGAAAATGACACCAGAATCCATAAGTTTTTTCTCTTTCTTTCTCTATATTATCAAGTGTATTCTTGTGAGTATACTTTGAGTGCTGCTATACGGTGCAAATTTCTGTCAGCACTATACCTGAAATTCAATCAGAAGTACAGTTATTTTGAGGTAAGACATATTATTTTCTTCTTAAATGGTATTATTTTCTTCTATATCATTATGCTGAAATATTGATATGAACTTTTTATCAAATTTGGAACTTTTTGTGTCGGGGTTACTATTCATGTATACGGTACTATTCACGTATACGGCACTATTCACGAATACGGCACTATTAACCGAAAAATAAAATTTTCTCTTTTTGTCCAAGATGTCTATTATGGTTACTATCTTTGATTGTATCCATGTTTTGATCTTTATTTTTGAATTCTGCTTCACAATTGATTATTATGAAGTACTATTGATCTTGGATAAACTGTTATATGAATCCCTACTATTTGTCCTTCTGTCTCACTGGATTCATTTTTTTAAGATATTTTTCATCATCCTCAGCCCTAAATGATGATATTACTGAATATCTTTGGCCTGTAGTGCAAAGATGTATGATTACCTGATGAATATCTTTGGCCTGTAGTGCAAAGATGAATAGGTATTGAGATGAACATGACTGACTGGCGATACAAATGAATATCTTTGGCCTGTAGTGCAAAGATGAATATTTGGTTAAAGATGATTATTAATTGATGTTACAGGGATAAAATATTGATGAAGGACTTTTAAATCTTAGAAGATAGTAGAATTCATTCTCTACTTAACTCTTCTAATGGTTTGCTGTTTCCGTTGCAGTTGTTGATCTAGAGCATGTTGTCGATTATATCCTATCAGATTTTTCCTTGTTGAATACTAATGATAATTTGTTGTATATTATCTTAGTCATAATATTCTTTACTGGGCTAGTTGAGCTCACCCTTTTCCTTTTTGTTCCATTTTTCTTCTCAAGAGGTGAGAACATAGCAGGATCTAGTCAGGGTATGGAGTGATGGTTCTAGAAAGATGTTTTAGATGTCCTCACTATTTCTGTAAAATAGTGTTTGAATAATTATAATGAGGACTTATTTGAGTGTGGATATTGTCTAGAAGATAATATTTGTATTTAAACTCACAGTATGTGTTGTCGTATTTTGCACGATAATTTTATTATTGAAGTTGTAGTTTGTTTTTTGTACCATGTATTCGGCGACTCAGAATGGGTGTTGTATACCTATTTTGGGAGCGTCACAAGGGAATTGTTATTATGTAATATATAGAAGACATATTCACTCTATTGAGGTATTTCAATTGAATGTATGTGTGAACAGTAGCACCGTGTAGCACCATCTATTGGTTTGGAAGATACCTGGATTTGGGGGCGTCACAGGTTGGTATCAGAGCTGTAGGTTATAAAACCTAAGATGGAAAGAACCTTAGGCCATAACCTTAAGAAGAGTTGAAGAAGCTAGTAGTAATTAAAAACTCCCATTGAGTTTTAAGAGGTGAATTGAGGAAATTCATCACAAGAAGAATTAAAAGATGAAGTTAACCTTAAAATGTATTAAATGTGATACGTGTTTATAATAATCTAATGTGGTGTACTAATCAAGATAATTTGTTTTGATTATAGGTGTCAGGAGATAACATGATGTATAGAGATATACATGTTGTTAGTGAAGAGTCCGTGAACCAGATAGAGATTTTACCGACACCCGTAGCTGAGTTACCAGTAATGATGGTGGTGGAGTCGGAAGATTCTTAGAACTTAGGGTTTACATCCTTGTTCAATGGAATGTCCGAGGAGGAGGTGGAGGTAGTATCGTTTAATACAATATTACCTACAGAGGAGATGACTCTGGGGAGTCAATGAAGGCGTTATTCATGACCGTGTTGGATAGGAATATCCAGTTAGGTAAAGAGGTAAAGGAATTGAAAGAGGAGATCCATGACATCTTGGAGGAAAAGAGGGACATGGAGACATTTTGGGAGGTGGAACATGATGAGAAAGTTTTGGCGAAGGACACGGTCCACGAGCTAAAACACGAGGCCTTTGAGCTTAGAGAGGAGCCAAAGGCCAAGAAGCATAAAATTGTAAGATGTCCTATATTCATAGGAGTTCTCATGAGGATTATCAACGACAAATTGCTGAGTATCATGTGGAAGCAGGGAAGACTCGGCATACGATCAGTCGAGATGCTGTAGTCAGTCTTGCTGATGCAGATTATGCAAATGCCACTAGGCAAATGTAATCTAGTTAATAACCATAGTAGGTTTAGATATGTAAATATTGTGTATCTATGTAGTGATGTAAAACCCTCTTTTGTATAATCAAAGGGTAGTCTTTTGTAAATCTTAATTTTTGGAAAGTAATTGCGGGAAAGTAATGAGCCAAGGCTATGTAATGGTGAACGATGTAGTATTATACTATAAAGAAAGAAGCATATCAATATAAGCACTTTATTGAACATGTTTTGTGATGAGTAGGGTTATTGTTAAAAAAAATTGAATAATGACTAATTAAATAAGAAGGAAGTAATAATGTATTGTTATTCTTTTTAACAGAAAGATACCGCCAAGAAGAAGACAATGAAATCAGGAAGCTAAAGTGAATCAACCAGAAGGGGGACCGGTTAACCCAATACATGAATTTGTTAACTTATGAACAACAACCTTTAATAGAAATGGTACAAATATACATGTCAATCCTGTAGTAGTACGTGCTACTACGTTTAAGGATTTTAAGAGTGTAGGACTGCCAGAGTTCAAAGGAGCTATGGAACCTATAGAAGTCCAAACTTGGGTCAAAGAGATTGAAAAGGCATTTATAATTGCAAATGTCGAATAGGGGAAAAAGACTACTTTTGCCACCTACATGATGAAGGGAGATGCCAAGTTCTTGTGGGAGGTAAACCAGGCTAGGGCTGGAGTGGAGAATGTAACGTGGACACGGTTCAAGGAGATATTCTTCGAGAACTATTTCCCCAAGAGTATATAGGGTAGGATGGAGATGAGATTCTTAGAATTGAAACAAGGGGATATGATTGTTCCCCAATATGCTGCCAAGTTCAATGAACTGGCGAGATTTTCTTCACATCAAGTGGATACGGAGGTGAGGAAAGTGCAGAGATTCGAGCAGGGCTTGAAACCCTGGCTCTATAGCTGGATATCAGTGTTTAAAAGTAATTCCTTTGGAACCATTCCAGAGAAGGCAATAATCGCAGAGGGTGGTAGCGAGGCTTTAAGCCAATACCACATATAGAAGAAGAACAAGAGTAAGGCAGACGGGGGAGTGAAAACCAAGGGAGCCAGTGGGAGTGGCAACGGGCAGAAGAGGAAGGCTTTTAACTCTGGAAATATCAGAGTAAAACAAGGAGATCCTAAGAAGAGGATGGAGGCATGTAAGAACTGTGGGAAGACTCATTTAGGAGTCTGTCTCAAAGGTAAAGCTGTGTGCTTCAACTATGGACAAGAGGACACATTTTGCCTAACTGTCCAAGTCTGAAGAAGAATCATGGATGTTTCGTATGTGGATTAACTAACCACATGGAAAAAAATTGCCCGAAGAAGGGGATAGATGGTAATAAGGGCACTAATAGTGGTAATTTAGCTATTAGTGGTCCAGCTCAGACGAGTAGGCAGATGGCCCGCACCTTTAATATGACGGTCTAGGATGCAGTTGCATTAAGGGATGTAGTTGCAGGTATTATCCCAATCAACGATATAAATGCTTATGTGTTGTTTGATTCGGGTGCTACTTGTTCTTTTATAGCATGTGATTTTGTTAGATGATTAGGATTACTTCCTGAAAGATTGACTATACCTTTGAGTATTAAGGTAGCAAATGAAGAAATAATTCATGTTGAACATATTCATAGGCGTTATTGTATAGAAATACGAGGTTATAAATTGTCGATAGATCTAATTCCGATAAAGTTGAGAGAATTCGATGTAATTCTCAGGATGGATTAGTTTGTTTAACCATGGTGCAATTATAGATTGTCAAAAGAAATGTATAAACCTTCGAACGTTGAAGCAGCCTAAGGTAGTGTTTTACGGTAGTAAGTCACCGGGACGTTCGTGTTCTCTTACCATGACACCAACTAGGAAATTATTGAGGAAAGGGTGTGTATGTTATTTGTGTAATGTTGTTGATACCCATAGAGTGGGAGCAATAATGAAACAAATACTTATAGTAAAAGAATTCGTGGATGTATTTTCAAGTGAATTACCAGGTCTTCCACCGGATAGGGAGATCAAATTTGTAATAGATATTGTACCAGGAGCGGCACCAGTTTCAAGGACACCGTATCGTATGGCGCCAGTAGAAATGAAGGAGTTGATGGTTCAACTACAAGAACTGTTGGATAGGAAATACATTCAACCGAGTGTTTTGCCGTGGGGAGCATTGATATTGTTTGTAAAGAAGAAGGATGAATCGTTAAGACTTTGTATCGACTACCGAGAGGTGAACAAGTTAACAATAAAGAATAAATACCCATTGCCCAAGATCGATAATTTTTTGATCAATTGAAAGGGGCAAAGTATTTTTCTAAGATAGATTTATGAATAGGGTAGCATCAGTTAAAAGTTAGAAAGGAGGATGTACCTAAGACGGTGTTCAGAACTCATTACGGCCATTATGAGTTTCTGGTAATGTCATCTGGGTTGACGAATGCACCAACTGCATTCATGGATATGATGAACAAAGTGTTCAAATAATATTTGGATAAGTTTGTTGTAGTGTTTATCGATTATATTCTAGTCTATTCTAAGACGCCAGAAGATCACGCTAAACACCTAAGATTAGCGTTAGAGACACTATAGAAGGAGAAGTTATATGCGAAATTCACTAAGTGCAAAATTTTGCTAGAAAGAGTGCAATTTTTGGGGCACGTTATTAATAGAGATGAAATCTTAGTTGATCCAACAAAGGTGGAAGCAGTGATTAATTGGGAACAACAAAAAACACCAACCGAGGTATGGAGTTTCCTAGGGTTAGCGGGATACTATTGAAGATTTATCCAGGATTTTTCTAAGATAGCTACTCCGTTGACTAATTTGACAAGGAAGACAGTGAAGTACGTGTGGACTGAGAAATGTGAAAACAGTTTTCAAGGATTAAAGAAAAGGTTGAGTGAAGCACCTGTATTATCTTTACCCGATGATACAGGGAATTTTGTAGTTTATAGTGATGCTTCGCATAGAGGACTTAGATGCGTGCTCATGCAACATGGCAAGGTTATTGCGTATGCATCATGACAGTTAAAAGATTATGAGAAAGTTTATCCTACTCATGATCTAAAACTAGCAGCGGTGGTATTCACCTTAAAAATTTGGAGGCATTATCTATATGGGGAAAAATGTGAGATATACAAAGACCACAAAAGTCTGAAATATATCTTCACACAAAAAGACTTAAATATGAGACAAAGAAGATAGCTAGAGTTGATAAAGGATTACGACTGTGATATCCTGTATCATCCAGGAAAAGCGAATGTGGTGGCTGCGCCTTAAGTAGAAAGGGTCGAGAAAAGTTATCTATGTTAACGACTCAAACTGAGTTAATAACAGAGATGACTAAAATAGAGTTAGGGGTGAGAGTACTGAGTAAGTCGGGTCAGAAACAATTTACAACAGAGACTCGATCTACCATTGTAGAGAGAGTCAAGAAGGTACAACTCAGAAATGATGAGTGTGACCAGATGAAGAAACGACTAGTAGATGAAAAAGAGATAAAGTATAGTCTTGATAATGAGGGAGTATTAAGATTTGAAGGAAGAATTTGGGTTCTGAGTGAAACAGAATTGAAGGAGGAAATATTACAAGAGGCTCATAGTTCAAGGTACTTGATTCATCCTGTTAGTACTTAGATGTATCAAGACCTTCGACAGAATTTTTGGTGGCGGAACATGAAGAGAGAGATACCAGAATATGTAAGTAGGTGCTTAATTTATTAAAAAGTTAAGGCCGAACATCAACGACTAAGCGGCTTGTTAAAGTCATTGGAAATTCCATAATGGAAGTTGGAGCATATCACAATGGATTTTGTGGTAGGACTTCCAACTACACAGAAAGGGTACGCCACTATTTGGGTAATAGTGGATCGTTTGACGAAGTCGGCTCACTTTTTGCCAATAAGAGTTAAATTTAATTTAGATCAATTCGCAAAACTCTATGTTAAGGAAATCATTTCAAGACACGGGGTACCAGTTTCGACAGTGTCAGATCGTGATCCACGATTCACATCAAACTTTTGGATAAGTCTACAAGAACAGATAGGGATGCAGTTAAAGTTAAGTACAACTTATCATCCACAGACAGATGGGCAAAGCGAAAGAACAATTCAGACGTTAGAAGATATGCTAAAATCTTACGTCATGGATTTCAAGGGTAGTTGGGATGATCATCTACCGTTAGTAGAGTTTGCATATAACAACAGTTATCATGCAAGCATATGCATGCCGCCTTACGAAGCTTTATATTGGAGGAAGTGCAGAACACCACTGTGTTGGGATGAAGTAGGAGAATGCCGAATGCTAGGACCTGAATTGGTACAACAACCATCAGATATAGTTAAGTTGATACGAATGCGACTAGTAGCACCTCAAGACAGACAGAAAAGGTATGCAGATCCTAATCGAATGAGAAGAGAGATCGAAGTCGACTCGTATGTATTTCTAAAGGTATCTCCCTGGAAAGGAAAGATACGCTTTGGGAAGAAGGGAAAGTTAAGTCCAAGGTTTATAGGACCTTTTGAGATATTAAAAAGGGTAGGAGAGCCAGCTTTCATGGTAGCATTACCTCAATAATTATAAGGCATACACAATGTGTTTCATATATCTGTGTTACATTCTTATAAGCCAGATTATAAGCACGTAATAGAGTATGAACCTATTTATGTTGAGAAGGACTTGACATATAAAGAAATGCCGATTCAAATCATTGATAGAAAAGAGCAAGTTCTAAGGAATAAAGGTATGCCTTCGGTGAAGGTAGTATGGAGAAACCACGATGCCGAAGAAGCAACGTGGGAACATGAAGAAAAGATGAAGAAGAATTATCATCAGTTGTTTAACTAATTTCTATCGAGATTCTGAGGACATAATCATTATAAGGGGGGAGGAATGTAACAACCTAGAAAATTGGATTATAATGTAAATTAATTTCATTTGAATACATATTGAATAAAATTGTATTATATGTTATTTATAAAGAGTAAGCAAGATGAAGGTTATTCTATAACCTAAAAGAGGAGTAAGATAGTAGTATTCTGGCTAAGTGCTAAAAATAAGGTGTTTGAATTTTTAAGACGAAAATAAAAGCTTTCCAAGAAATTCTCCGAAAAATACTATTCATCCATTTCTGCTCGGGAATTATTTTTGAACTTTCGGGAAATACGTAGCGATAGAATGATAAGGAAGGATGGATTATCTAATAATAATTCAGTTATGAGAAATGCAATTTTTTGCATGCGTACTAAGTTCGAGAATGTTAGGGAAAGTGAAGATTTGAATAATTGATGGTTGTATAATAAGAAAGTTATTATACGAGGGAATGAATACGAGTATAATAGAATGTATTGTACAAAGTGTATAAGAAAGATAACATAACGTATACGATGAATATTATACGAACTAGTATACGAGAAGAATATGAGGATTATACGTTAAAAGCTTAAACCATTATTAATGGACTAGTAGGATTTGAATATGAATTTGGCAAGCCCAAGTGAAAGATGAGTGAGGCCCAATGAAAAAATTAATCAAGGCCTAAAGGTAATGTAATTCAAGCCCAATGTTAGGCCCAAGTTGAATTAAACTTAAGGATGAACTAAGAATCGAACCCGTGGCTCGAATCGATTGGTCACCGAATAGGCAAAACCCACGGGGCAACCCATGTGGGCCCTCCATGGTGAGTCATGGTCGGCCAAATAAAGAGGTGGGATAGCTTCCTTTGGAATTTTGGTTGTGGAGGTCGGAATAGTAAGGAGGTGGGACAATGGACCATTTTACCCTCACTTTGTAATTCTATAAATAAAGAGCTTGGAGTTTCATTTGTTGGTTTTTTAATTTCACCAATACTTAGAGAATTATATTGAGAGAGAAGTGAGAGCTATTTCAACTAATCAAGGAAGAAGAAGAAAGTTAGATCGTCAAAGGTAATGAAACTTTAACCTTTAATCTTCATCTCTTAAATTATAACTTTGATAGAGAAGTGATTATTGGTGGAGCGTGATTCTTAAGAAGTAACAATGATTGATATTAGTGGACTTTAAAATTAATAATCATGTTACAAGTGGAATCATAATCAAAGATGTAAGAAATAATGAAGAACACATGAAAATTTATCACATGTTGTTGATGGACAAGTTTAAAACCACCGTGTATAGGATTAGATGCTATATGCTTGGTTAGGATGATAGATGTATGAATAATGGAATGAATCCATTTTAAACCGAGTAAAAATCTCAAATAACGAAGTTATGGCGAAAGTAACGAAATTAGACGATAATCGTCCAAATCGCAAAATTCTCGGAATGATAGGTAAAAGTTGTCGTTTAACTCAAAAACCTTAGTTTTTGATGGAGTATCGTATAACTTTGCATTTAAGAGTTGTGGACTTAAGAATGGTCAAATTCCGACTTAAAACGAGGAAACAAGCTTTGAATGTTCACGAATGTTTAACGAACGCGTAATAGAAAATTTAAACCTTGAATTTATTGTTAACGAATTCGGAAACTTAAGTTGTCCGAATGAAATTGAAGTATGCAAGGTGTGTGAGATAACGACTTTTGAATGAGCCAATTCTGACTTATAACGATTAAGTTATGAGCTCGGAGCCGCCCAAGCCTATGGAAGTGGCGCCGCAGCGCCGAAACTAGATCCCAGGCACTGAAGAGTCGCGCTGCAAGGCGACATATAACGAAGGACCCGGTGCCATGGCGCCAGTACAATGTAATACAAAAGAAAGATAAGTTAATTGAAGGTGAATTATGATCTTAATTGTGCTAACCCGAGAATTTAGATAATTTTTTAAATCTTAAAAGATTGAATTAAGGTTAAATAATAAACCTAGACAGAAAATAAGTGAATGGATTTGAGATTTCCAGGAATGAATTTTGTGAATTTAAAATTTTTGTGGTGAATTATTCAGGATTAAGGGTATAAGTGCTTATGTTCCATGTATATGGTTGTATATGTGTACAGTATGTGGTTAAGGGTCAAGGATTGACCAGATAACCTATATCATTCGCAAACCCTAGTATTATATTAAGAACATCAACGTTCAGTTAGAAAACCCTAGCAATGGATAAGAAACCCTAGAACCAGTTCTGAAAACCCTAATTTCATTTCCGAGAATCCGAAACCCTAATTCGGAAGTTGAAAACACCAATTTGGGAATTTAAATGCAAGAATAAGGCTTAAGCGTTATTAATTATAAACTAATTACGGAAAATCCTAATGATTATTTGAAACCATAATAATTAGGAACCCTAATTTTCTATTAGGAACCCTAATTGCTAAATTAGGAATCCTTAATCCTAATGTTCAAGTCTAAGTAATTAGGAAACCCTAATCTAATTAGGAAACCCCAATTATAAATTAGAAAACTTAATTTTTCTATTTTGAAAACCCTACTTTGGAAATCCTAGAAAATTGATTTTTGAAAACCTTAGGTTTTGACCCTAAGGGCCAAACCCTAAGGGTTGCATCAAAGGACCAACTTGCCATTAAAATTATATGAAAATGACCATAATACCCTTTTCTTTAATTGGTTGCTTGTGAATCCTGCTATTTATTGATTTGGTCACCCACCCTAACAACTCCTTGTGCCTTATATCTTCTATATCAGCCAACATTGTCAACATTATACATTGAATCAAAATAAAAACCAAATAAAGTAAGAGAAAGTCTCTTACTTTACTTATCAAACCAACTAAGACCATCCTCTCTCTCTAAATCCGAAAATGAGGGTGAAAGGGAGTGCTTAGTTAAGCCATGATCAAGTGTTAGAATACCAAGATCAGATCACAAGGATCAGATTCAAGATCAAGGATTAGAAAGGTATAAAAACCCTAAACTTTCTAGATCTTCGATATTGTTGTTAATGTTGTTGTTTGTTGGTTAGATATGTGTTAGATGGTGTCACATAGTGATCTGGGTTGTTGGATCATGGATCCATAACGTCTAGATGCATGAAAGAGCATTTTTAGAAAACTGTTCTTGAACTTTCAAAAGTTGTCTGACAAGTAAGTGTCAGTGCTTCTAGATCTCTATATGGTTAATGATACGTATGTTCTGTGTTATGGATCTGTTCTATGCCATATATGATGTGTTATGACAAAGTCACTCGATGACGACATCCTCAAACGGGCTGTTAATATGGTACGACATCTTGACGTCATTTTCAAACTAATTTTAAAATTTTAATTTGCCAACGGGGTTTGACTATACCTAAATATTCCGATTGAATTGAATTATTGATATGAGTCTATGCTATTTGATTCGGCTAGACCAACGTTTAAGAAATTCTAGGCATTCTTTGAAAATTTTCCTGAACCGAATTGTTTTGGTGTGGAATCCAATAAGACCGAGGTACAATTTTTGTGCCTATGGCAGTGACGAGAAACAGATTGGACCAGAAAAACTTAATAAGTACTGCGCACAATGGGCTAATTACCCACTATGTCCATAAGACCAGAGCGGTATATGCGGATGAATTTCCATATAACCTTTTCGAAATAAAAGTTTGTAGTCTATAAGACTCCTCAATATGATTTGAATAATTTAACTCTTGGGAGAATTGTTTTGGGGTAGCAGGTAGTGATGATTATGAAAGGCATAAGGTGTAAGGTAAATTTCGGGGACGAAATTTTTAGAAAAAGGGGTGAATGTGACAACTCGAGAATTTAGATAATTATTTAAATCTTAAAATATCGAATTAAGGTTAAATAATAAACCTAGACAGAAAATAAGTGAATGGATTTGAGATTACCAGGAAGGAATTTTGTGAATTTAAAATTTTTGTGGTGAATTATTCAGGATTAAGGGTATAAGTGTTTATGTTCTGTGTATATGGTTGTATATCTGTACAGTATGTGGTTAAGGGTCAAGGGTTGACCAGATAACCTATATTAGTAGTAAACCCTAGTATTATATTAAGAATGTCAACGTTCAGTTAGAAACCCGATGTATAAGAAACCCTAGAACCGGTTCTGGAAACCCTAATTTTATTTTCGGGAATTCAAAACCCTAATTCGAAAGTTAAAACCCCTAATTTGGGAATTAAAATGCTACAATAAGGCTTAAGTGTTATTAATTATAAACTAATTAAGGAAAATACTAATGATTTTTTGAAACCCTAATAATTAGGATCGGAACCCTAATTATTAGAAACCCTAATTTTCTATTAGGAACCCTAATTGCTAAATTAGGAATCATTAATCCTAATGTTCAAGTCTAAGTAATTAGGAAACCCTAATTATAAATTAGAAAACTTAATTTTTCCATTTTGAAAACCCTACTCTGGAAATCCTAGAAAATTGATTTTTGAAAACCTTTGGTTTTAACCCTAAGGGTCAAATCCTAAGGGTTGCATCAAAGGACCAACTTGCCATTAAAATTGTATGGAAATGACCATAATACCCTTTTGTCATATTCTGTAATTGGTTGCTTGTGAATCTTGCTATATATTGAGTTGGTCACCCACCCTAACAACTCCTTGCGCCTTATATCTTCTATATCAGCCAACATGGTCAGCATTATACATTGCATTAAAATAAAAACCAAATAAAATAAGAGAAAGTCTCTTACTTTACTTAGCAAACCAACCAAGACCATCTTCTCTCTCTAAATTCGAAAATGAGGGTGAAAGGGAGTGCTAGGTTAAGCCATGATCATGTGTTAGAATACCAAGATCATATCACAAGGATCAGATTCAAGATCAAGCATTAGAAAGGTATAAAAACCCTAAACTTTCTAGATCTTCAAGATTGTTGTTAATGTTGTTGTTTGCTGGTTAGATATGTGTTAGATGGTGTCACATAGTGATCTGGGTTGTTGGATCATGGATCCAAAAAGTCTAGATGCACGAAATAGCATTTTTAGAAAACTGTTCTTGAACTTTCAAAAGATGTCTGACAAGGCAAATGTCAGTGCTTCTAGATCTCTATATGGTTGATGATTATGTTATGGATTTGTTCTATGCCATGTATACTATGATCTAGAACTGGAAACAGTGTCAAATCATCTCTAGATCGTAAGATATGATCAGTCAAACCGTGTTGACCGATCGTGAAAGTGGGTTTCTGGGCAACCCAGAACCCAAATTTTTGTCTGACAGTGTTTTGCAGGCCTTCGATCTTACTGCTCTTTAATAGTTTAGTCGAGTTGTTGTTGTTATGTTGTAGACTGGCATGTGAACTACACACTAGAGCCTTTAGAACAAACAGATCTTGCACATGATAAAATATATAGGTGGTCAAAGTAGCGTTAACCGACTGCCCGGATGAAGATTCTGGAAAACCCAAAATCTTCAAGAACATGTTTTCTGACATCACTTTGACCGGGTCAGATCTTGAGTTTGTGATGTTGTTAGGATGATCTGGTAGTACAGAAATGGACCCTGACATCTCTTCTAGAGTTTTGAACCTTTAAAACATAATTAGCAAGCTTAGAATGCAAACCATAAGGATCTAAACATAACACCATCAGCTGTTCTTCATTTTTTGGAAAACCCAGAAATGAAGAACAGCGTTGTCAAACTTTTTGAGGGCTAATAACTCACTGATATGATGTTGTTTAGCCATGATGCTTGTTTGGGATTGTAGTATTACACAAATACTACAACACTATTGCACTAGACTGACCATAATCATTAAGATCAAAGAAATATAAGCAGTCAAAATAGACACCTTGTAGACGGTCTATGAGTTTCTGGGTTTGATCAAGAACACCTATAGCGACAGTTCTGTCGCTATAGGGCCCTTTAGCGACAGTTAATTTCGGAAATTAATATTTTTATTAAATAAATAGAAAAAAATAGTTTTTAATTATTAAAAATACAAAATAAATTCTTAAAAATTATTTTGAAGTCCAAAAATGAATTTTTAATTATTCTGAATATATTTCATAAATATTTAATAATTTTGGAATAATAATGATATTTAATTTATTTAATTATAATATGACATAAATTATTTAAAAATAATTTTAATACTTAAAAAATCATGGAAAATTATATTATGGTATAAGAAAATATTATAAGTTATTTTTGATGACTTTTAATATTTTGTGATAAATTTCATTAATAAATTAATATTAATGATAATTAATTTATTTAGTAAATGTATTAAATAAATTATGAAAAAATAGAATTAATGATTTATAAATCATATAAAAATAATTTAAGTGTTATAAAAATATTTTATGTTATAAAATATAACTTTTGATATTTTGTCATGAAAAATATTAATATTTAAAATTAATGGCAAATATTGGATAATGAATTTAACTGGTTAAAAATCATATAAATATGATTTTTAATTTATTAAAAATACTTTGATATATTATAAATATATTATAATATTATGTTATGATTTTCATTAATATTTAATATTAAAAAAATATTAATGATAATGGAATTAAGTGATATTTAATTCATATAAGTACGTTATTAATGATTGAAAAATCGTAATAAATTATAATAATTACTTGAAAATTATTATGAGACTTGGAAAATTATTTTGTCTGATAATATAATTATCTAAGATAATTGTTAAGTGTTTAGGCAAAGTTTAATTGAACTTAAACTCGATATTTGTCCGATTAGGCAATCGGGATGTCAGAATCGTACCGAAATCGACTCAGACTGTAAAAGTTTAACTTGAGGTTAGGTTTTATGTGTTGTATAGACTGTTAGGATTATGTATTAATGTGTTTAGGTTATTTTAAATATTATGATGATATTATTTTAATATGTAGATCGATATTATTTATATTAGGTTTTCAGACAAAGCTAGATAGAATGCGTAACGGTAAACATCAGAACAAGCAAGTTTTTCTTAACTTGACCTCGAGTTGTTTCATTCAAATATACTTGTGGTTAATCATTACAGATTGCCATGTCTATAAATTGTTGAATCGTACTCGATTCATATTGCATGTATTCATCAGGTATGAAAGGCTGGTCACCTTCATTACCATTCGGTCCAAATATATTTGTTCATGTTCAATGTTCGTTCAGCTATGATAGTTTGTTCATGCTAGTTCATAATTATATTATAGAACTTTAGCTAGTTTATTGTTCAATTCTTTCTATCATGATATATATCATTAATTTATTAAACTTTTACTTACTAGGCAAATTTGTTGCTCACCCTTGCTATATCATGATTAACAATGCAGATTAAGACGAATACGTCGGATATAGGAAAGGATAAAGCCAAGTTCAGCTTGGGATTATATGTATACAGCTAGAATTGTAATAGAATAGTATGATAATAACATTGTATGATAGATAGAATATTCGTTCAGGTAATATGTTAAGGTTCTCGACCTTGGGGTTTATGTTGTAAAGTTTATTGTATAAATAATTTATGTTTATATCTTCCGCAATAGTAGTAGAATGATTGTACCAGATTCGCGGTGATTCGGGACCCATATCTGGGGACATCACATTAATTAAATTTAAAGTAACATTAGAAAGGATGGTTAAAACCTTAAGTTTAACATTTAAAAATTAACGAAACCTTATGCAAATGTAAACACAAAGTAAGTTTATAAATACGGTAAACCGTACGCACGTTAAAATGATGTTTGAGATTGCTTGAAATGTAATTACTTAAACATGGATTATATAAGGTTACTTATAACAATAAAATGTTATAAAGCCGTAATACACGTTAACTAACCTAACGAATGTTAGTAAGTTAAGTAAACGGATAGCTAGATCGAGAAGAAAGAGAAGGTAGGTTAATGAAAATGCTTATCGATTGTTTATGACTTAACTTAGTATGCTATGTAATTATGTGATGTAGAATCTTTAAAAACTTACAAAGAAAGTGAATTAACAGTAGAAGATGCTAAAGGCAAGTGTTCTAAACCCTTCTCTACATTCATTTCGGACAAGCTTTATGATTCATGTATCATACACATGAATTGATGTAGTAGAGAAGTCGAAGCCATTTCTTTTGGCTAGACTAAACTTAGAATATTTTGTGGATTTCATTATAATCTATCAAAATAAGATTATGTCAAGAGATTTAAACTGGAGGCTCACGTTAACACTTATAAGATTATGTCAAGAGATGAGAATTTCTAGAGTTGAGCATGATAGGGCTAATTTCTTAAGTTACGGACTAAAAATAATTTTTAAAAAAATACTAAAGGGAGTTGAAAATTTATGGAAATTTTTGTGTGTGTATGAAATATATGTATATACATTTGGACAAAGGATAGAAAAATAATAAATTAATTTGGTATTTTCGTGAAAAGAATTAATGAATCCAGCTTGCTAGATTAAAAATCTATTAAATCCAGTTTGCTGGATTTGAAATTTATGAATCCAGACTTGTTGGATTGGATATCAGTCGAGTCTAGTTTGCTGAATTGGATGTCAGTTGAATATAGGCTTACTGGATTGGCCATCTGGTTGCTGGATTTGGAATCCAATTTGTTGGATTGGCCATCTATTTGCTGGATTTGGAATCCAGTTTGCTGGATTGTAATCAGGGTTGCTGGATTGGTATGTTTGGATAATCCATGTGATGCCCCTAAAATAGGTATACATCACCCATCTTGGGTCGCCAAATACATGGTACTAAATAAAAATATAAACTTAATTATACAACATGAGCTGAGAGTTTTTACACGAATATTGTCTCATAGACAATATCCAAACTCAAATTCAATCCTCATCACATTTATTAATTACACTAAATAGTGATGATTACTAAAACATCCATCTCGGACTATCACTCCGTTCCCCGACTAGTCCCGACTATGTTCTCATTTCTCGAAGAGAATAATAAAAGTAAAAGGGTGAGCTTAACCAGCCCAGTAAGAAATATTATGACTATGATAATGCATAATAAATTATCGTTAGCCTTCATCACGTGGGTTCCTAGATTCTTTATCTCTATTTCCATCCTTTCCAAGTCATACAAAATGGGCCTTTATGTTGACAATATCGCACTGGTACCCGCATATAATCTTCTACTCAATGCGTCAGCTACCACATTCGCTTTTTTCAGGATGGTATTGAATTGTATGATAATAATCTTTCAATAACTCAAGTCAACGTCGTTGCCGCATGTTGAGTTACTTTTGGGTGAAGAAATATTTGAGGCTTTTATGATCCGTATAGATCTCCACTTTCTCTCCATACAGGTAATGCCTCCAGATCTTTAGTGCAAAAACGACAGCTGCCAACTCTAGATCATAAGTAGGATAATTCCTCTCATATTCTTTGAGTTGTCGTGAGGCATAGGATTTGAATTTCTCATGTTATATGAGAACACATCCTAACCCTCTGTCTGAAGCATTACTATAGATGACAAATCCCTCCGAACCAGATGGTATCGTCAGAACAAGTGTTGAAATGAGTCTCCTCTTGAGTTTTTAAAAACTCTTCTCACATTCCTCGCTCCAACCAAATTTTGTATCTTTCCGAGTCAGCTGAGTTAATGGAGTAGCGATTCGAGAAAATCCTTCCACGAATCTCCGATAATAACCAACTAAGCCCAGACAGCTACGTACTTTGGTCACTGACATAGGTTGCTCCCAGCTTTGAATTGCTTCAATCTTTGCCGGGTCAATAGATATTCCATGATTTGATATCATGTGCCTGAGGAATGCTACTTCCTCAAGCTAAAACTCGTATTTCTTAAACTTGGCATATAATTTATTCTCACGAAGCTTTTGTAGTATCAACCTCAAGTGTTGCTCATGATCTTCATAGCTTTTGGAGTAAATGAGAATGTCATCAATAAAGACAACCACGAAATGATCCAAATATTCCTTGAATACTCGGTTCATCATATCCATGAAGGCAGCAGGAGCATTAGTCAATCCAAAAGACATGACTAGGAATTCATAACGCTCATAATGAGTTCTGAAAGTAGTCTTTGAAATGTCATCAGTTTTAATCTTTAACTAGTGATATCTAGAACGAAGATCGATCTTTGAAAAGAATTTAGCGCCTTGCAACTGGTCAAACAGGTCATCAATGCGAGGCAACGGGTACCTATTTTTTATGGTGACATGATTCAACTCCCGATAATCAATACAAAGTCGCATACTCCCATCTTTCTTCTTCACGAATAGAACAGGAGCACTCCAAGGAGACGTACTAGGTCGAATGAAACCGATGTCTAACAAATCCTGCAGTTAGATTTTTAACTCCTGAAGTTTAATAGGAGCCATTCGATATTGGGCTTTGGAAAATATGTTTTGTACCGGGTTCAAGGTCAATTAAAAACTTGATTTCACGCTCTGGGGTAGGCCAGGAAGTTCTTCAAGGAATACGTCAGGAAATTTATTAACAATAGAAATATCATTCAAATCTGATGTATTTTTGTTTAAATCTGTGACATGGGCTAAGAAAGCTTGACATCCGTTTTTTAATAAACGAATAGCTTTATGGCTTGATATGACAGTGGTTAACTTTAGTGGTTTGGTTGCTTGAATTTGCATAATAGGTTGGTTAGGAATATGAAAGCTAACAACCTTACTAAAATAATCAAATTTTGCATGATGAGTAGTTAACCAATCAATCCCTAAAATCACATCGAATGCAAGTATTTTCAAAGAGATAAGATCGACAGGTAACGTGCGGTTACCAATTTGAATCAAACAGGACTTATAAACAGTAGATTTAATAAAGGTTTCCCCTAAAGGAGTTTCAACCGATAAGTCAAAGTCTAATTTCTCCGAAGTCAAATTTAAACGTTGAGCGCAAGTAGGAGAAATAAAAGAATGGGTAGAACCGATATTAAATAAGGTATAAACTTCACAAGAGTTTATGATTAGCTTACCCGTGATGACTTCATTCGGGTTCCTCACTTTCTGAGAGGTCACGACAAACGCTCTCTATTGAACTACTGGCTTTGACTTCTCTGGGACGGTCTTTGGTGCATCCATCTCCGCTAGAATTGACTTTACTGCATGACAAAATGGGGCTAGGTGACCTTTTCTTCCCCAATTATAACACGCTTTGGATTGATGCGTATAGTTTGGACTGATGTCTCCCTCCCTTCCGCAATTGTAGTAAACGATCGGTGATCATTCACCTTCTTTAACAACGGGTGCTGGTGCTGACGTCTTTCCATCATTATTGAATCTCTTCTGCTTAAAATTTCCACTCCTATTGTCTTGGCCATGATTACCACTGAAGTGGTTACCATTTATGGCATGTTAATTCCCTCCACGTTTGTTATCACCGCTTCAATGACTGCTATCACTGGTATTATCGATTTGCCAGCTGCTCTCTCCTGGTTGGGTTGACCCATTATCGCGTTCCAATAATTGAGCCATATTTACATCATCTGAATACAAACACAATTTGTGAGAGATTAGGTATTGACGTATCTCGGGTTTCAAACTTCTTAGAAACATCTGCGTCATTCTCTCTTCAATATCAACCAAGTGGGATGCAAACCGGGACAACTCGGTAAACTTAGCTTGGTACTGCGACACGATCATATTTTTTTGCTCTAGCTTGATGAACTCTACCTCTTTCATGTGATGAATACTTTCGAGAAAGTACTTGTCGTTGAATAGTTCTTGGAAATTTTCCCAAGGCATCTTCAGTGCGGTAGACTGAGTACGCTTTATAGATTTTCACCAGTAATATGCCTTTCCTAGCAATATGAAGGTGGCAAAAGGAACTTTTTGCTCCTCATAGCATCCCAAAACATCAAATATCTTGGTGATCTGCTTTATCCATGTCTCCCCCTTAAGTGGTTTTGGCTCTCCCAAAAACTCCAGTGGTCCCAGCTCCTTAAACTGCTTAGCGGTGACCATCCGAGAGTTATCAGTGTTTCCACGTGTATTTTAAACAGGAGTCATTCTCGCTTGATGTTACATGAATTGCATAAAGCCTCTGAACATCACATCGTTCATTATTTAGTCGGTGTTGTTATTCACATGAGGATTATCGCCTTCCTGATGCACATTATCCTAGTTATTGATTTGTGGTGACTCCACGGTCTCATGTGCTCCATTGTTTATCTCAACATTTTCAGATGCCATTTTTAAATACTGCCACAAAACAAGGGTTAATTGGCATACCATATATTATTCCTATATTCTGACCGACCAATTAAATAACAAATAAACTTAGGTAGGTCATACTAGCGAAGGAATTACCCGTCTCTCCCCTCCTAGTTATAGTCTCAAATCTCAGCCAGAGATCATATCCCTAAGCTTTGATACAAACTATGACGCCCCCAAAATGGGTATACATCACCCATCTTGGGTTGCCAAATACATGGTACTGAATAAAAATACAAACTTAATTATACAACATGAGCTGAGAGTTTTTACACAAATATTATCTCATAGACAATATACAAACTCAAATTCAATCCTCAGTACATTTATTAATCACACTAAATAGTGAGGGTTACTAAAACATCCATCTCGGACTATCACTACATTCCCCGACTAGTCCCGGCTATGTTCTCATTTCCTAAAGAGAATACTGAAAACAAAAGGATGAGATCAACTAGCCCGGTAAGAAATATTATGACTAAGATAATGCAGAATAAATTATTATTAGCCTTCAATAGTGTTAAACTGATAAAATATAATAAACATCAAGTTTAACTACAGCGAAACAAGCAATCCATTAGAAGAGTCAAGTATAGCATGATATCTACTATCTTCTATAATTTAAAAAGTTTATCACCAATTTTATCGCTGGGACTCAACATAATAAATAAACCACATCATCAAATCATCCCTGCACTATGGGCCAAGGATATTCATTAGTATCACGTCCACGAATTTTCTCTGCTCTACGGGCTAAGGATAGTCGTGTAATCATCAATGGTCATGATCATGCCAACAACTGTACATCAATGCACTACGGGCCAATGAGAACTTTTATCATTTGTAACATTACATGTCATGATTATACTGAATTATCCTTGATCATAATCATACCAATCAACAGTCCATCTATGCACTACGACCAAAGATGACTTTCATCATAATATAAGCATGAGCATGATGACAATGATATAAAAATTCAATCAAACGAGATCAAGGATAAATATTAAAGACTTTAAATTTATCCAGAGTTTAAAAAATATCCAAATTGTCAACATGATACTACTTTGTGTAGTAAAATTCAAGAATAATATTCATGTATCAAAAATAATCTTGGACAGAAAAGAAATTAATTCTTTTGTCGTGAATAGTACCCCGTGAATAGTACTTCAGAAATAGTACTCCGTAAATAGTACCCCGACATGAAAAATGCCCCGAATACCCAAGTGAATAATACCCGAGTGAATAGTACCCGAATGAATAGTAACCCATAAATAGTAACTCGGTATGAAAAGTACCCCGAATCCTCGGGTGAATAATATTCAAGTGAATAGTAACTGAGTGAATAGTAACCCGTGAATAGTACCCCGGGTGAAAATATTGATATTTAATAAGAAAGTTCAAATCAATATTCCAATGAAAGGATACTGGATGAAGTGCAAAACTCAAGGATATTTCCCTAATTTCAGGAATTATAGAAGCAATACTTACCATAGTAAGTTTAGATTTAAGAATATGAAAAGAAATAATATACGAAACTACAAATAGATTTTCACCTGTCATGCGGTACGTAATCCGCGTAGACAGGTTATTCCTACATATTAAAGGATGAATACGAAAAATAGTATTCCTTATGAATACGAAAGAAATAACACCCCTTACATTAGTAGAAGACTGGATACTGCAATAGTAAAGTAGCAGAATACTCTTCTTCTTACTCTCTATAGTTTCTCTTGTGAGTCTCAATGAATTGGTGAGAATGAAAGAAGAATTAAGCTTCTATTTATAGGAGAATGGACAAAATAGTAACTGATTCACGAACGGTCTAGATTTATTTATTATTAGAATGAACGGTCCATATTGATTACTATTAAAATCACAATCGACGGTCCAGATTGATTTACTTTTAAAACCACCACCGACGGTCCAGATTGATTTACTTTTAAAACCACCACCGACGGTCCAGATTGATTTACTATTAAAACCACCACCGACGGTCCAGATTGATTTACTATTAAAACCACCATCGATGGTCAAGATTGATTTACTATTAAAACCGCCATCGACGGTCCAGATTGATTTACTATTAAAACCACCACCGACGGTCCATAAAATTAGTAAATCATCCCATGGAATACTAAGTCAAACTTACAACAAACGCCTCAAAAAAAATCCCTTTATTTATATCAAAAATTGAATAAATATTTACCACAAATCATTTATCTTTAATAAATATAATTTTAATATTTCAACAATTATTCATCATTAATATTATAACTCATAATATTTAACAACCAGATTATTCCCAGGAAAGAGAGAGCTTTCCGATAAGGATTTCTCCCTATTGGCGCGCAATTAGGTGACCAAACTTCTCCTCGACATAACTTTCTAGACATCGTCAATATTGCAAATAATAATATGAATAACTTTGTCGTCTCAATTATTGATTTAATAATATAAAATATTATGCAGATGATACTGTGATAATAATTGAACCAAATAACGTGAGATACTATGCATCAATTACTGTAGTAATAATTGATTAAACTGAGTGGCTTTTTACGTAAGCATCAATAATCAATAACGTGTGCTACTATGCTACCACGCGTATTACTATATTTTTACCACCAGGTATTTCAACAGTTTAACGGTAAAACTTTTCACCGTTATTTTTCTAAAAAGATATTTCTATCGTTTTCTAACTCCGACAGTTATTCCGTTGTAAGGTCCATCAATGATGGTGTCGTCGTACGGATATTTCTTGTTAGGTCCCCAGATCCGAGTCCCGAATCACCGCGGATCCGGTACACTAATTCTACTACTATTGTAGAAGACATAAACCTAAATTGTTTATACAATAAACTTTACACACTATCCCCAATGTCGAAAACCTTCACATAATTAAATGTCACTAAAGTGGGCCTATAGCGACAGAACCGTCGCTATAGGTGTTCTTAATGTTCTTGAGAAAACCCAGAAATGCATAGGCAGTTTACAAGGTACTCACTTTGACCAGTCACCGAATCATGATCTTGATATTTTCTGTCTGTTTTAAGGCATCAATGTTGTAGTAATGAGGTTACACTACAAGCATCAACAACCTTCATGGCAATCAAACATCATAACAGAGAGATTCAAGCCTCACAAAACATGTCAAACGTTGTTCTTCATTTCTCAGTTTTCCAGAAATGAAGAACAATTCGTACTGCCTCCTTTGAAGCTTCATAAATTGGATTCCATGCTTTCATAGTCTGATCTAAAGGATCTATCTTGTAGTCCTGATACCATAGAACATTTATATATCATTAGTTCATTCTAACAACATCACACGTGACAGATCAAGGACAGTCAAACCATGTCAGAAAAATCGCACATGTAGGTTTCTGGGTTTTCCAGAATATCAACAAAACAGACGGTCAACTTAAGTTTGACCTTGATTATCTTGGATCCTGTACATGATCTGGGTATTCTAATGACTTGTATGCGTAGTGCACGTACCAGTGTACAACATAACAACAACAACTTGGACAAACTATCTAACACATGCAAGATCAGAAGCTTAGAAAATTTTGTCAGACGAAATATGGGTTTCTGGGTTGCCCAGAAACTCAGATTTTGTGATCGTTCAACCTATTTTGACCACTCATATCTTGAGTTCTAGACATGATCTGACCTTGATTCAAGTTTCAGATCATAGTCCACATGGCATAGAACAGATCCATAACATGAAACACACATAACACCTAACACACACAGATCTAGAAGCCCTGACATATGGCTGTCAGACAACTTTTTCAAGTTTTTCTAGATTTTTGAAAATTTGATTTTCGAGTACTTTGATGTTATGGATCTATGTTCTAGCAACCCAGATCACTAATTGACACCCTCTAACATAACTTAAAACAACAAATCATATCATCTAACAAGATTTAGTAAATTTAGGGTTTATACCTCATTCTAACTTTGATCTTGAATCTGATCATCATGATCTGTTCTTGAGATGCTATGGATCATTCTAGGGGCTGAATCACTAATTGATTTTGTGGGTCTAGAGGGAGAGAGTTGGTTGAGTGTTAGATAGCAAATGAGCAAGATTTGTTGACTTTCTCTCTCTTTGATCTATAAATAACTAAGTGTAATGAAGCCGGAGTATATATATGGCTGATATGCATTGATTTCAGTCACATGGAGTTGTTAGAGTTGGTCACCAAACAATTATATGACAAGATTTGCAAGCCACCATATTAAAGAAATACAATAAGGGTATTTTAGTCTTTTTGCTCACTATTTTAATGGCATACTTGTAACTTATACAAACCCTTAGGATTTGACTTTAACCCTTAGGGTTAAAACCTAAGGTTCTTAAAAATCAATTTTTTAGGATTTCCAATTTAGGTTTTCAAAATAAAAAATTAATATTTCTAAATTATAATTAGGATTCTCTAATTATACTAAGATTTTCTAATCATAAATTCAAGTTTGCTAATTAGGATAAATATTTCTTAATTAAAATAGCTAATTTAGCAATTAGGTCCACAATTTTATATTAGGGTTTCTAATGGAACAATTAGAGTTTCAAAGTTTAAAAATTAAAGTTTTCTAATTAATTATTAGAGTTTCACTAATTAAGTCTATAATCATAAATACGTACCTTTAAATTCCCAATTTAGGGTTTTCTAATTCTGAATTAGGGTTTTAGATTCTCGAATATGAAATTAGGGTTTCCAAAATCGGTATTAGGGTTTCTTATCTGTCGTTAGGGTTTTCTAACTGAACGTCGATGTTCTTAATATACTATTAGGGTTTGCCACTGATATAAGTTATCTAGTCAACCCTTGGCCCTTAACCACAAATTGTACTCATAAAATACCATATACATAAAACATATGCACGTATACCCTTAATCCTGAATAATTCTCTAGAAATTTTTTTTATATCCATAAAATTACTTCCTAAAAATATCAAATCCATTCACTTATTTTCTGTCTAGGTTTATTATTTAACCTTAATTCAATCTTTTCAGATTTTAATAAATATCTAAATTTTCGGTTTATCACATTCACCCATTCTTCTAAAAATTTCATCCCCGAAATTTACCTTACACCTTATACCTTTCATACATAGCATCACATGCTACCCAAAACATCTCTCACAAGAGTTAAATTATTCAAATCATACTGAGGAGTCATATAGACTACGAACTTTCATTTTCGAAAAGGTTATATGGAAATTCATCTGCAAACCATCATAACTTACAGACACAGAGGGTGATTAGCCCTGTATGCCCTGTACTGGTCAAGTACTATTGGTTGGAACAATTTTTCCTCGTTCCTTCTATCCTATCCGCCTTAGGCGCACAAAAATTTCCTTACCTCAGTCTTTATCAAAATCTGCACCAAAACAATTTGCTTCGGGAAAGTTTTCAAAGAACGCTTAGGATTTTCATAAATGTTGGTCTAGCCGAATCAAATAGCATAGACTTATATCAATAATTCAATTCAATCGAAATATTTAGGTATAGCCAAACCCCGTTGGCAAATTAAAATTTTAAAAATAGTTTGAAAAATGACGTCATGATGTCGTACTGTATTAACAGCCCGTTTGAGGATGTCGTCATTGTATGACTTTGTCATAACACATCATATAATAGTGGAACAACGATTTTAGATCAAATTCAACACTAAGTATTCCTGTATTTATAACTCTATCAACTTTTTATCATCTCTGCACCAAGTTACATGGTACATAAGTGATAAATAAAAATATATTTTGATATTTCAAATCGTTATCGCCTAACCGAAATAAGTAGCATAGACTATACTTTAAACCGTTCAAAAATCGTTGCAATTCAGTTTTATCATCTCAATAGGTAACGATGTGTCGGTGGCCCGAAGTCCACACATACACAATGGTCAATCAATAATCGATATTATTTATATTAGGTTTTCAGATAAAGCTAAATAGAATGTGTAACGGTAAACATCGGAACAAGCAAGTTTTTCTTAACTCGACCTCGAGTTGTTTTATTCAAATATACTTGTAGTTAATCATTGCTGATTGTCATATCTATGAATTGTTGAATCGTACTCAGTGCATATTGTATGTATTCATCAGGTATGAAAGGCTGATCACCTTCATTACCATTCGGTCCAGATATATTTGTTCGTGTTCAATGCTCGTTTAGCTATGATAGTTTGCTCATGCTAGTTCACAATTATATTGTAGATCTTTAGCCAGCTTATTGTTCAATTCTTTCTATCATGATATATCACTAATTTATTGAACTTTTACTTGCTGGGCAAACTTGTTGCTCACCCTTACTATATCATGATTAACGTTGTAGATTAAGACGAATACGTCGGATACAGGAATGGATAAAGCCAAGTTCAGCTTGGGATTATATGTATACAACTAGAATTGTAATAGTATAGTATGATAATAACATTGTATGTTAGATAGAATATTGGTTCAGGTAATATGTTAAGGTTCTCGACCTTGAGGTTTATATTGTAAAGTTTATTGTATAAATAATTTATGTTTATATCTTCCGCAATAGTAATAGAATGATTGTACCAAATCCGCGATGATTCGAGACCCGGATCTGGGGACCTCACAGTTGGTATCAAAGTTGTAGCTTATAAAGCTTTGGTAGGATTACCTGAGACTAATAACCGCAGTTATTAGGATAAGTACCAACTCAACTAGAGTTAGTGTGTCGGTAAGATTCAAAGACGAATCTTGTCGGGTTATAAAAGACATGGAGTTCCCTAACTCTAATAATAAAGGTGAACAGTAGTCATGAAAAGATAGTGTCTAAAAGACTAAAAGTACAGGGATAGGAGATCGTAAAACAAAATGATCATAGGATAAAAATGAATCGTAATTTATATGATGAGATCACCCCGTGATCTGATAAGGTTATGGCAGTGAGAATGATCAAGCAAATGACTGAAAAGTTTACAGCAAAGATTGTTGTGTGTCAGTTGTACTATGAATTGGTACAGATTCATGAAAATATTATGAATACGGATTAAACAAAATTCGTATTGAGAATGGAGGTAGGAGTAGGTGGGGATTTCAATTGAGGACTCATGTTAGTAGCTAAGTTGTATGATTCCTTGTTATGGGCGGGGAATTGTACTTGGTGTAAAAACCACTTAGTTTCTAGTACTGATAATAATTGAAATGTCTATGTCGCGCTATTTGCTATATACCTGTTGAGAAGGTGATTCTTTTCTCAGTTATATAACAGATAGGTAGGGTATAGTTAGAGAATATAAGGTTAAGTGCGAGTTTTAAAACTTATACTTATGGTACGTTCGTGACTCATAATTATATGAAATGTTTATCAGCCCCTCAGCGAATGGACGCCAAAGGTCTGACTAGGACAAGTTCTTAAACTCATATGATTGTGGAAAGTTCCTGAACTCATAAGTGTGGTAAGTTTGACGAACTGGGTAGAACTAAGTGTGAATGGAGCATTGAGGATAATAAGAATAGATAGACTGATTAGGCAATGGATTATTAGAGGAGACATAGGTTTTCCAAAACTGCTAGCTATGCTAGACTTCAAAATTTTTGACGTCAAGCTAAATATGCACTTTGTGCTTTTTGAAAATGAATTTTATTCTCAACTCTTGGTGACCATTGTGTAAGAGTGGACTTCGGGCCACCGACACATCGTTACCTGTTGAGATGATAAAACTGAATTACAACAGTTTTTGAACGATTTAAAGTATAGTCTATGCTAATTATTTTGGCTAGACGATAATAATTTGAAATATCAAAATATATTTTTATTTATCACTTATGTACCATGTAACCTGGTGCAGAGATGATAAAAAGTTGATGGAGTTGTAAATATAGGAATACTTATTGTTGAATTTGATCTAAAATCATTGTTCCACTAATGTATGATGTGTTATGACAAAGTCACTCGATGACGACATCCTCAAACGGGCTGTTAATACGGTATGCCATCATGACATCATTTTCAAACTAATTTTAAAATTTTAATTTGCCAACGGGGTTTGACTATACCTAAATATTTCGATTGAATTGAATTATTGATATGAGTCTATGCTATTTGATTCGGCTAGACCAATGTTTAAGAAATTCTAAGCATTCTTTAAAAATTTTCCTGAACCGAATTGTTTGGTGCGGAATCCAATAAGACCGACGTACAATTTTTGTGCCTATGGCAGTGACGAGAAATAGATTGGACCAGAAGAACTTAATAAGTACTGGGCACAATGGGCTAATTACCCACTACTATAAGACCAGAGCGGTATATGCGAATGAATTTCCATATAACCTTTTCGAAATAAAAGTTTGTAGTCTATAAGACTCCTCAGTATGATTTGAATAATTTAACTCTTGGGAGAATTGTTTTGGGGTAGCAGGTAGTGATGAGTATGAAAGGCATAAGGTGTAAGGTAAATTTCGGGGATGAAATTTTTAGAAAAAGGGGTGAATGTGACAACCCGAGAATTTAGATAGTTATTTAAATCTTAAAATATTGAATTAAAGTTAAATAATAAACCTAGACAGAAAATAAGTGAATGGATTTGAGATTACAAGGAAGGAATTTTGTGAATTTAAAATTTTTGTGGTGAATTATTCAGGATTAAGGGTATAAGTGTTTATGTTCTGTGTATATGGTTGTATACGTGTACAGTATGTGGTTAAGGGTCAAGGATTGACCAGATAACCTATATTAGTGGCAAACCCTAGTATTATATTAAGAATGTCAACGTTCAGTTAGAAACCCAATGTATAAGAAACCCTAGAACCGGTTCTGGAAACTCTAATTTTATATTCGGGAATTCGAAACCCTAATTCGGAAGTTGAAAACCCTAATTTGGGAATTAAAATGCTACAATAAGGCTCAAGTGTTACTAATTATAAACTAATTAGGGAAAATCCTAATGATTTTTTGAAATCCTAATAATTAGGATCGGAACCCTAATTAATAGAAACCCTAATTTTCTATTAGGAACCCTAATTGCTAAATTAGGAATCATTAATCCTAATGTTCAAGTCTAAGTAATTAGGAAACCCTAATCTAATTAGGAAACCCTAATTATAAATTAGAAAACTTAATTTTTCTATTTTGAAAACCCTACTCTGGAAATCCTAGAAAATTGATTTTTGAAAACCTTAGGTTTTAACCCTAAGGGTCAAATCCTAAGGGTTGCATCAAAGGACCAACTCGCCATTAAAAATGTATGGGAATGACCATAATACCCTTTTGTCACATTCTGTAATTGGTTGCTTGTGAATCTTGCTATATATTGAGTTGGTCACCCACCCTAACAACTCCTTGTGCCTTATATCTTCTATATCAGCCAACATGGTCAGCATTATACATTGAATTAAAATAAAAACCAAATAAAATAAGAGAAAGTCTCTTACTTTACTTAGCAAACCAACCAAGACCATCCTCTCTCTCTAAATTCGAAAATGAGGGTGAAAGGGAGTGCTAGGTTAAGCCATGATCATGTGTTAGAATACCAAGATCAGATCACAAGGATCAGATTCAAGATCAAGCATTAGAAAGGTATAAAAACCCTAAACTTTATAGATCTTCAAGATTGTTGTTAATGTTGTTGTTTGTAGGTTAGATATGTGTTAGATGGTGTCACATAGTGATCTGGGTTGTTGGATCATGAATCCAAAAAGTATAGATGCACGAAATAGCATTTTTAGAAAACTGTTCTTGAACTTTCAAAAGATGTCTGACAAGGCAAATGTCAGTGCTTCTAGATGTCTATATGGTTGATGATATGTCTGTTTTATGTTATGGATCTGTTCTATGCCATGAATACTATGATCTAGAACTGGAAACAGTGTCAAATCATGTCTAGATCGTAGATCAGTCAAACCGCGTTGACCGATCGTGAAAGTGAGTTTCTGGGCAACCCAGAACCTAGATTTTTGTCTGACAGTGTTTTGCAGGCCTTCGATCTTTCTACTCTTTAATAGTTTAGTCGAGTTGTTGTTGTTATGTTGTAGACTGGCATGTGAACTACACACTAGAGCCTTTAGAACAAACAGATCTTGCACATGATAAAATATATAGGTGGTCAAAGTAGCGTTAACCGACTGCCCGGATGAAGATTCTGGAAAACCCAAAATCTTCAAGAACATGTTTTCTGACATCACTTTGACTGGGTCAGATCTTGAGTTTGTGATGTTGTTAGGATGATCTGGTAGTACAGAAATGGACCCTGACATCTCTTCTAGAGTTTTGAACCTTTAAAACATAATTAGCAAGCTTAGAATGCAAACCATAAGGATCTAAACATAACACCATCAGCTGTTCTTCATTTTTTGGAAAACCCAGAAATGAAGAACAGCGTTGTCAAACTTTTTGAGGGCTAATAACTCACTGATATGATGTTGTTTAGCCATGATGCTTGTTTGGGATTGTAGTATTACACAAATACTACAACACTATTGCACTAGACTGACCATAATCATTAAGATCAAAGAAATATAAGCAGTCAAAATAGACACCTTGTAGACGGTCTATGAGTTTCTGGGTTTGATCAAGAACACCTATAGCGACAGTTCTGTCGCTATAGGGCCCTTTAGCGACAGTTAATTTCGGAAATTAATATTTTTATTAAATAAATAGAAAAAAATAGTTTTTAATTATTAAAAATACAAAATAAATTCTTAAAAATTATTTTGAAGTCCAAAAATGAATTTTTAATTATTCTGAATATATTTCATAAATATTTAATAATTTTGGAATAATAATGATATTTAATTTATTTAATTATAATATGACATAAATTATTTAAAAATAATTTTAATACTTAAAAAATCATGGAAAATTATATTATGGTATAAGAAAATATTATAAGTTATTTTTGATGACTTTTAATATTTTGTGATAAATTTCATTAATAAATTAATATTAATGATAATTAATTTATTTAGTAAATGTATTAAATAAATTATGAAAAATAGAATTAATGATTTATAAATCATATAAAAATAATTTAAGTGTTATAAAAATATTTTATGTTATAAAATATAACTTTTGATATTTTGTCATGAAAAATATTAATATTTAAAATTAATGGCAAATATTGGATAATGAATTTAACTGGTTAAAAATCATATAAATATGATTTTTAATTTATTAAAAATACTTTGATATATTATAAATATATTATAATATTATGTTATGATTTTCATTAATATTTAATATTAAAAAAATATTAATGATAATGGAATTAAGTGATATTTAATTCATATAAGTACGTTATTAATGATTGAAAAATCGTAATAAATTATAATAATTACTTGAAAATTATTATGAGACTTGGAAAATTATTTTGTCTGATAATATAATTATCTAAGATAATTGTTAAGTGTTTAGGCAAAGTTTAATTGAACTTAAACTCGATATTTGTCCGATTAGGCAATCGGGATGTCAGAATCGTACCGAAATCGACTCAGACTGTAAAAGTTTAACTTGAGGTTAGGTTTTATGTGTTGTATAGACTGTTAGGATTATGTATTAATGTGTTTAGGTTATTTTAAATATTATGATGATATTATTTTAATATGTAGATCGATATTATTTATATTAGGTTTTCAGACAAAGCTAGATAGAATGCGTAACGGTAAACATCAGAACAAGCAAGTTTTTCTTAACTTGACCTCGAGTTGTTTCATTCAAATATACTTGTGGTTAATCATTACTGATTGCCATGTCTATAAATTGTTGAATCGTACTCAGTTCATATTGCATGTATTCATCAGGTATGAAAGGCTGGTCACCTTCATTACCATTCGGTCCAAATATATTTATTCATGTTCAATGTTCGTTCAGCTATGATAGTTTGTTCATGCTAGTTCACAATTATATTATAGAACTTTAGCTAGCTTATTGTTCAATTCTTTCTATCATGATATATATCATTAATTTATTATACTTTTACTTACTAGGCAAATTTGTTGCTCACCCTTGCTATATCATGATTAACATTGCAAATTAAGACGAATACGTCGGATACAGGAAAGGATAAAGCCAAGTTCAGCTTGGGATTATATGTATACAGCTAGAATTGTAATAGATTAGTATGATAATAACATTGTATGTTAGATAGAATATTCGTTCAGGTAATATGTTAAGGTTCTCGACCTTGGGGTTTATGTTGTAAAGTTTATTGTATAAATAATTTATGTTTATATCTTCCGCAATAGTAGTAGAATGATTGTACCAGATCCGCGGTGATTCGGGACCTCACATTAATTAAATTTAAAGTAACATTAGAAAGGATGGTTAAAACCTTAAGTTTAACATTTAAAAATTAACGAAACCTTATGCAAATGCAAACATTAAGTAAGTTTATAAATACGGTAAACCGTACGCACATTAAAATGATGTTTGAGATTGCTTGAAATGTAATTACTTAAACATGGATTATATAAGGTTACTTATAACAATAAAATGTTATAAAGCCGTAATAAACGTTAACTAACCTAACGAATGTTAGTAAGTTAAGTAAACGGATAGCTAGATCGAGAAGAAAGAGAAGGTAGGTTAATGACAATGCTTATCGATTGTTTATGACTTAACTTAGTATGCTATGCAATTATGTGATGTAGAATATTTAAAAACTTACAAAGAAAGTGAATTAACAGTAGAAGATGCTAAAGGCAAGTGTTCTAAACCCTTGTCTATATTCATTTCGGACAAGCTTTATGATTCATGTATCATACACATGAATTGATGTAGTAGAGAAGTCGAAGCCATTTCTTTCGGCTAGACTAAACTTTGTATATTTTGTGAATTTCATTATAATCTATCAAAATAAGATTATGTCAAGAGATTTAAACTGGAGGCTCACGTTAACACTTATAAGATTATGTCAAGAGATGAGAATTTCTGGAGTTGAGCATGATAGGGCTAATTTCTTAAGTTACGGACTAAAAATAATTTTTAAAAAAAATACTAAAGGGAGTTGAAAATTCATGGAAATTTTTTTGTGTGTATGAAATATATGTATATACATTTGGACAAATGATAGAAAAATAATAAATTAATTTGGAATTTTCGTGAAAAGAATTAATGAATCCAGCTTGCTAGATTGAAAATCTATTAAATCCAGTTTGCAGGATTTGAAATTTATGAATCCAGACTTGTTGGATTGGATATCAGTTGAGTCCAGTTTGCTGAATTGGATGTCAGTTAAATAAAGGCTTACTGGATTGGCCATCTGGTTGCTGGATTTGGAATCCAATTTATTGGATTGGCCATCTATTTGTTGGATTTGGAATCCAGTTTGCTGGATTGTAATCAGGATTGCTGGATTGGTATGTTTGGTAATCCATGTGATGCCCCTAAAATAGGTATACATCACCCATCTTGGGTCGCCAAATACATGGTACTAAATAAAAATATAAACTTAATTATACAACATGAGCTGAGAGTTTTTACATGAATATTGTCTCATAGACAATATCCAAACTCAAATTCAATCATCATCACATTTATTAATTACACTAAATAGTGAGGATTACTAAAACATCCATCTCGGACTATCACTCCATTCTCCGACTAGTCCCGGCTATGTTCTCATTTCTCGAAGAGGATAATAAAAGTAAAAGAGTGAGCTTAACCAGCCCAGTAAGAAATATTACGACTATGATAATGCATAATAAATTATCGTTAGCCTTCATCACGTGGGTCCCTAGAGCCTTTATCTCTATTTCCATCCTTTACAAGTCATACAAAATGGGCCTTTACGTTGACAATATCGTACTCATACCCACATATGATCTTCTATTCAATGCGTCAGCTACCACGTTCGCTTTTTCAGGATGGAATTAAATTGCATGATCATAATCTTTCAATAACTCAAGCCAACGTCGTTGCCGCATGTTGAGTTACTTTTGGGTGAAGAAATATTTGAGGCTTTTATGATCCGTATAGATCTCCACTTTCTCTCCATACAGGTAATGCCTCCAGATCTTTCGTGCGAAAATGACAGCTGCCAACTCTAGATCATGCGTAGAATAATTTCTCTCATATTCTTTGAGTTGTCGTGAGGCATAGGCTATGACTTTCTCATGTTACATGAGAACACAGCCTAACCCTCTGTCTGAAGCATCACTATAGATGACAAATCCCTCCGAACCAGATGGTATCGTCAGAACAAGTGTTGAAATGAGTCTCCTCTTGAGTTCTTAAAAACTCTTCTCACATTCTTCGCTCCAACCATTCGATATTGGGCTTTGGAAAATAGGTTTTATACCGGGTTCAAGGTCAATGAAAAACTTGATTTCACGCTCTGGGGGTAGGCCAGGAAGTTCTTCAGGGAATACGTCAGGAAATTTATTAACAATAGAAATATTATTCAAATCTGATGTATTTTTGTTTAAATCTATGACATGGGCTAAGAAAGCTTGACATCTGTTTTTCAATAAACGAATAGTTTTATGGCTTGATATGACAGTGATTGACTTTAGTGGTTTGGTTGCTTAAATTTGCATAATAGGTTGGTTAGGAATATGAAAGCTAACAACCTTACGAAAATAATCAAATTTTGTATGATGAGTAGTTAACCAATCAATCCCTAAAATCACATCGAATGCAAGTATTTTTAAAGAGATAAGATCGACAAGTAACGTCCGGTTACCGATTTGAATCAAACAGGACTTATAAACAGTGGATGTAATAAAGGTTTCCCCCAACGGAGTTTCAACCGATATGTCAAAGTCTAATTTTTCTGAAGTCAAATTTAAACGTTGAGCGCAAGTAGGAGAAATAAAAGAATGGGTAGAACCGATATCAAATAAGATATAAACTTCGCAAGAGTTTATGATTAGCTTACCCGTGATGACTTCGTTCGGGTTCCTCACTTTCTGAGAGGTCACAACAAACGCTCTCCATTGAACTACCGGCTTTGACTTCTCTAGGACGGCCTTTGGTGCCTCCATCTCCGCTAGAATTGACTTTACTGCATGACAAAATGGGGCTAGGTGACCTTCTCTTTTGTAATTATAACACGCTTTGGATTGATGCGTACAATTCGGACTGATGTGTCCCTCCCCTCCGCAATTGTAGTAAACGATCGCTGATCGTTCTCCTTCTTTAACAACGGGTGCTGGTGCTGACGTCTTTCCATCATTATTGAATCTCTTCTGCTTAAAATTTCCACTCCTATTGTCTTGGCCATGATTACCACTGAAGTGGTTACCATTGATCGCATGTTGATTCCCTCCACGTTTGTTGTCACCGCTTTGATGATTGCTATCACTGGTATTATCGATTTACCGGCTGCTCTCTCTTGGTTGGGTTGACTCATTATCGCGTTCCAATAATTGAGCCCTATTTACATCATCTGAATACAAACACAGTTTGTGAGAGATTAGGTATTGACGTATCTCGGGTTTCAAATCTCTTAGAAATATCCGCGTCATTCTCTCTTCATTATCAACCAAGTGGGATGCAAACCGGAATAACTCGGCAAACTTAGCTTGGTACTGCGACACGGTCATATTTTTTTGCTCCAACTTGATGAACTCTACCTCTTTCATGTGACGAATACTTTTGAGAAAGTACTTGTCGTTGAATAGTTCTTGGAAATTTTCCCAAGACATCTTCAGTGCGGTAGACTGAGTACGCTTTATAGATTCCCACCAGTAAATGCCTTTCCTAGCAACATGAAGGTGGAAAAGGGAACTTTTTGCTCCTCGGAGCATCCCAAAACATCAAATATCTTGGTGATCTGTTTTATCCATGTCTCCGCCTTAAGTGGTTTTGGCTCTCCCAAAAACTCCAGTGGTCCCAGCTCCTTGAACTGCTTAGCGGTGACCATCCGAGAGTTGTCAGTGTTTCCACATGTATTTTAAATAGGAGTCATTCTCGCTTGATGTTGCATGAATTGCATAAAGCGTCTGAACATCACATCGTTCATCATTTGGTCGGTGTTGTTATTCACATGAGGATTATCACATTCCTGATGCACATTATCCTAGTTATTGATTTGTGGTGACTCCACAGTCTCATGTGCTCCATTGTTTATCTCAAAATTTTTAGATGCCATTTTCAAATAATGCCACAAAACAAGGGTTAATTGACATACCATATATTATCCCTATATATTCTGACCGACCAATTAAATAACAAATAAACTTAGGTAGGTCATACTAGCGAAGGAATTACCCGTCTCTCCCCTCCTAGTTATAGTCTCACATCTCAGCTAGTGATCATATCCCTAAGCTTTGATACCAACTCTGACGTCCCCAAAATGAGTATACATCACGCATCTTAGGTTGCCAAATACATGGTACTGAATAAAAATACAAACTTAATTATACAACATGAGCTGAGAGTTTTTACACAAATATTATCTCATAGACAATATTCAAACTCAAATTCAATCCTC
This sequence comes from Panax notoginseng, assembly GCA_016801055.1. Taxonomy (NCBI): domain Eukaryota; kingdom Viridiplantae; phylum Streptophyta; class Magnoliopsida; order Apiales; family Araliaceae; genus Panax; species Panax notoginseng. The sequence continues at coordinate 51,738,201 of CM029021.1, read as the reverse complement.
AGTACATTTATTAATCACACTAAATATTGAGGGTTACTAAAACATCCATCTCGGACTATCACTCCATTCCCTGACTAGTCCCGGCTATGTTCTCATTTCCTAAAGAGAATACTTAAAGCAAAAGGGTGAGCTCAACTAGCCCGGTAAGAAATATTATGACTAAGATAATGCAAAATAAATTATTGTTAGCCTTCAACAGTGTTAAACTGATAAAATATAATAAACATCAAGTTTAACTACAGCGGAACAAGCAATCCATTAGAAGAGTCAAGTAGAGCATGATATCTACTATCTTCTATGATTTAAAAAGTTTATCACCAATTTTATCGCTGGGACTCAAAATAATAAATAAACCACATCATCAAATCATCCCTGCAATATGGGCCAAGGATATTCATTAGTATCACGTCCACGAATTTTCCCTGCTCTACGGGCGAAGGATACTCGTGTAATCATCAATGGTCATGATCATGCCAACAACTGTACATCAATGCACTACGGGCCAATGCGAACTTTTATCATTTGTAACATTACATGTCATGATTATACACTGAATTATCCCTGGTCATAATCATACCAATCAATAGTCCATCTATACACTACGACCAAAGATGACTTTCATCATAATATAAGCATGAGGATGATGACAATGATATAAAAATTCAATCAAACGAGATCAATGATAAATATTAAAGACTTTAAATTTATCCAGAGTTTAAAAAATATCCAAATTGTCAACATGATACTACTTTGTGTAGTAAAATTCAAGAATAATATTCATGTATCAAAAATAATCTTGGACAGAAAAGAAATTAATTTTTTTATCGTGAATAGTACCCCGTGAATAGTACTTCAGAAATAGTACCCCGTGAATAGTACCCCGACATGAAAAATACCCCGAATACCCAAGTGAATAATACCCGAGTGAATAGTAACCCGTAAATAGTAACTCGGTATGAAAAGTATCCCGAATCCTCGGGTGAATAATATTCAAGTGAATAGTAACTGAGTGAATAGTAACCCGTGAATAGTACCCCGGGTGAAAATATTGATATTTAATAAGAAAGTTCAGATCAACATTCCAATGAAACGATACTAGATGAAGCGCAAAACTCAAGAATATTTCACTAATTTCAAAAATTATAGAAGCAATACTTACCATAGTAAGTTTAGATTTAAGAATATGAAAAGAAATAATATACGAAACTACAAATAGATTTTCACCTGTCATGCGGTACGTAATCCGCGTAGACAAGTTATTCCTACATATTAAAGGATGAATACGAAAAATAGTATTCCTTATGAATACGAAAGAAATAACATCCCTTACATTAGTAGAAGACTGGATACTATAATAGTAAAGTAGCATAATACTCTTCTTGTTACTCTCTATAGTTTCTCTTGTGAGTCTCAATGAATTGGTGAGAATGAAAGAAGAATTAAGCTTCTATTTATAGGAGAATGGACAAAATAGCAACTGATTCACGAACGGTCTAGATTGATTTATTATTAGAACGAACGGTCCATATTGATTACTATTAAAACCACAATCGACGGTCCAGATTGATTTACTTTTAAAACCACCACCGACGGTCCAGATTGATTTACTTTTAAAGCCACCACCGACGGTCCAGATTGATTTACTATTAAAACCACCAACGACGGTCCAGATTGATTTACTATTAAAACCGCCATCGACGATCCAGATTGATTTACTATTAAACCCACCACCAACGGTCCATAAAATTAGTAAATCATCCCATGGAATACTAAGTCAAACTTACAACAAACGCCTCAAAAAAATCCCTTTATTTATATCAAAAATTGAATAAATATTTACCATAAATTATTTATCTTTAATAAATACAATTTTAATATTTCAACAATTATTCATCATTAATATTATAACTCATAATATTTAACAAACAGATCATTCCCAGGAAAGAGGGAGCTTTCCGATATGGATTTCTCCCTATTGGCGCGCAATTAGGTGACCAAACTTCTCATCGACAGAACTTTTCAAACATCGTCAATATTGCAAATAATAATATGAATAACTTTGTCGTCTCAATTATTGATTTAATAATATAAAATATTATACAGATGATACAGTGATAATAATTGAACCAAATAACGTGAGATACTTTGCATCAATTACTGTAGTAATAATTGATTAAACTGAGTGGCTTTTTACGTAAGCATCAATAATCAATACCGTGTGCTACTATGCTATCACGCGTATTACTGTATTTTTACCACCAGGTATTTCAACAGTTTAACGGTAAAAATTTTCACCGTTATTTTTCTAAAAAGATATTTCTATCGTTTTTTAACTCCAACAGTTATTCCGTTGTAGGGTCCACCAATGATGGTATCGTCGTACGGATATTTCCTGTTAGGTCCCTAGATCCGGGTCCCGAATCACCGCGGATCCGGTACACTAATTCTACTACTATTGCAGAAGATATAAACATAAATTGTTTATACAATAAACTTTACACACTATCCCCAATGTCGAAAACCTTCACATAATTAAATGTCACTAAAGGGGGCCTATAGCAACAGAACCGTCGCTATAGGTGTTCTTCATGTTCTTGAGCAAACCCAGAAATGCATGGCAGTTTACAAGGTGCTCACTTTGACCAGTCACCGAATCATGATCTTGATATTTTTTGTCTGTTTTAAGGCATCAATGTTGTAGTAATGAGGTTACACTACAAGCATCAACAACCTTCACGGCAATCAAACATCATAACAGAGAGATTCAAGCCTCACAAAACATGTCAGACGATGTTCTTCATTTCTCGGTTTTCTAAAAATGAAGAACAATTCGTATTGCCTCCTTTGAAGCTTCATAAATTGGATTCTATGCTTTCATAGTGTGATCTAAAGGATCTATCTTGTAGTCCTGATACCATGGAACATATATATATATATATATATATATATATATATATATATATATATATATATATATATATATATATATATATATAGTTCATTCTTCTAACAACATCACACATGACAGATCAAGGACGGTCAAACCATGTCAGAAAAATTGCACATGAAGGTTTCTGGGTTTTCCAGAATATCAACAAAATAGACGGTCAACTTAAGTTTGACCTTGATTATCTTGGATCCTGTACATGATCTGGGTATTCTAATGACTTGTATGCGTAGTGCCCGTACCAGTGTACAATATAACAACAACAACTTGGCCAAACTATCTAAAACATGCAAGATCAGAAGCTTAGAAAATTTTGTCAGACGAAATATGGGTTTCTGGGTTGCCCAAAAACGCAGATTTTGTGATCGTTCAACCCATTTTGACCACTCATATCTTGAGTTCTAGACATGATCTGACCTTGATTCAAGTTCTAGATCATAGTCCACATGGCATAGAACAGATCCATATCATAAAACATACATAACACCTTACACACACAGATCTAGAAGCCTTGACATATGGCTGTCAGACAACTTTTTTAAGTTTTTCCAGATTTTTGAAAACTTGATTTTTGAGTACTTTGATGTTATGGATCTATGTTCTAGCAACCCAGATCACTAATTGACACCCTCTAACACAACTTAAAATAACAAATCATATCATCTAACAAGATTTAGTAAATGTAGGGTTTATACCTCATTCTATCTTTGATCTTGAATCTGATCATCGTGATCTGTTCTTGAGATGCTATGGATCATTCTAGGGACTGAATCACTAATTGATTTCGTGGTTCTAGAGGGAGAGAGTTGGTTGAGTGTTAGATAGCAAATGAGCAAGATTTGTTGACTTTCTCTCTCTTTGATCTATAAATAACTAAGTGTAATGAAGCTGGCATATATATGTGGCTGATATGCATTGATTTCAGTCACATGGAGTTGTTAGAGTTTGTCACCAAACAATTATATGACAAGATTTGCAAGCCACCTTATTAAAGAAATACAATAAGGGTATTTTAGTCTTTTTGCTCACCATTTTAATGGCATACTTGTAACTTATACAAACCCTTAGGATTTGACTTTAACCCTTAGGGTTAAAACCTAAGGTTCTTAAAAATCAATTTTTTAGGATTTCCAATTTAGGTTTTCAAAATAAAAAATTAATGTTTCTAAATTATAATTAGGATTTTCTAATTATACTAAGATTTTCTAATCATAAATTCAAGCTTGCTAATTAGGATTAATATTTCCTAATTAAAATAGCTAATTTAGCAATTAGGTCCATAATTTTACATTAGAGTTTCTAACGGAACAATTAGAGTTTCAAACTTTAAAAATTAGAGTTTTCTAATTAATTATTAGAGTTTCACTAATTAAGTCTATAATCATAAATACGTACCTTTAAATTCCCAATTTAGGGTTTTTGAATTCTGAATTAGGGTTTTAGATTCTCGGATCTGAAATTAGGGTTTCCAAAATCGGTATTAGGGTTTCCTCTCTGTCGTTAGGATTTTTTAACTAAACGTCGATGTTCTTAATATAATATTAGGGTTTGCCACTGATATAAGTTATATGGTCAACCCTTGTCCCTTAACCACAAATTGTACTCATAAAATACCATATACATAAAACATATGCACATATACCCTTAATCCTGAATAATTCTCTAGAAATTTATTTTATATCCATAAAATTCCTTGTAAGACCCCAAATTATTAATAAATGAAATTTAATTTTCTCTATTTATTATTCTGAAATAGTAAGGGTTGATTTGATTAATGTCGTTAGTTATGGGTAAAATGCGCAAATATTTTAAATAAGCAAGTGGTTATAAAATATTCATTGTTGTCGGAGAATATTCACTTGGTCGTGGAATATTCTTACTGTCGGAGAATATTCGTACGACGGCGCAGTCTTTTGTGGGCCCCATAACGGAAAGCGATTGGATGAAGAAAATGACAAAAATAAGTTGTTTATAAATAACGGCGTAGTTGTTACCGTTAATATTGTTGGAATACCCGGTGGTTAAAGCACGGTAATACGCGTTGTTGCACAGTAGCACACGGTATTGCACAAATTATTGATTCTTACGCAAGAAGGCACTACTCAATAATGGTTACAGTAATTACTGTTTAATATTTTATTTTATTGATTAAATAATTGCTACGTTGATATTTTATAATTGTCACTACGCAGTATTTTCCATTATCGGAGCAATAATTCATATTATCTGAATAATATTATTAGATAACATTATTGGCAATGTCTAGAAAGTTCTGTCTAAGGAGAGGTTTGGTCATCTAATTGCGCGCCAGTAAGGAGAAATCCTTATTGGAAAGCCCCATCTTTCCTAGGAACGGCCTGGTTGCCAGTACTGTGATTCTGTAATATTATTTGTGTATAATTAATTATTGATTTATATGATGTGAAAAATATTGATTTTATGTGGATATAGATGGAGAAAATTTTTAATGTGACAATTGTTGAAAATTAATATTTTATCTTTTTCTGATAAAATAATTCGTATATATAGATGGTGATATTTTTACAATAAATGTGGGATATATGAGTATATGAGGAGGAACAGTATTTTTGTGGCATTGAATGATTAACACATGTTTTGTGTGTTAGTGGACACAATTCTTGATCGAAAATTTATTATTGACTATAAAATCGTCCGTTTGTGGATTTCGGTCAATTTCTGTTTGGAATTTGGAAAAACTTTCTTCTGCAAAGTTGTAGAGAATTGAATTTTCTATAAAAACTCGCCAGATTCGAATTTTCTGATAAATGGGATATTTATTATGAATTATTGAAGTTCTGAAGTTCCGAAATAATTGATTTTTGGAAGTTTTATTTATTATTTTGAAGAAAAATGTTTTTTGGCATTTAAGTGGGCTAACATGTGATATAAATGGGCTGAGATCAGATGTCTAGAGGTGGGCTAAGGAAAATTTGATAAATATATTAATATTATATTAAATTTTCTACTTTGGTGTTCTAAGTATTTTCCTATAAATAGGGTGCTTAGGTTAGAATTGAAAATCACACCAGAAAAACAAGTTTCTCTCTATTTCTCTCTCTATATCGAGCGTATTCTTGTGAGTATTTGATACTTTGAGTGTTGCTATACGGTGCAAGTTTCCTTCATCACTATATCTAGTATTCTAGTCAGAAGTACCGTCTTTCCGAGGTAAGAGATGTTACTTCTTCTTAAATGATATTATGTTCTTCAATATCATTATACCGAAGTATTGATCTGAACTTTTTATCAAATTTAAAACTTTTCATGTCGGGGTTACTATTCATGAGTTACTATTCACGAGTTACTATTCACCGAAAAATGAATTTTTTTTCTTTTTGTACAAAATATCTATTCTGGATACTATCTTTGATTGTATCCATGTTTTGATCATTCTTGAATTTTACTCCACTATGATTATTTATTAGGTATTTTTGGACATGAAATAGCTGAAATACGAATCCTTAATATTTATTATTTTGTTTCACTGGATTCGTTTCCTTTAAAATATTTTTCATCATCCACAGTCCTAAATGATGATATAATTGAATATCTTTGGCCTGTAGTGCAAAGATTAATGATTTCTGATGAATATCGTTGGCCCGTAGTGCAAAGATGAACATGTGTTTAGATGAACATAACCAACTGGTGAATATCTTTGGCCTGTAGTGCGAAGATGAATATTGATTGATGTTACAGGGATAAAATGCTGATAATGGACTTTTAAATTCATAGATAATAGTAGATTTCATTCTCTACGTAACTCTTCTATGAATTATTATTTTCCGCTGCGAATATGGATTTAAAACTTGTTGTCTATTATATTCTATTAGATTTTTTCCTGTTGAAGACTAACGATAATTTGTTTTATATTATCTTAGTCATAATGTTCTTTACTGGGCAAGTTGAGCTCACCCTTTTTCTTGTTCCATTTTCTTCTCAGGAGGCGAGAATGTAGCAAGTACTAGTCGGGGTATGGAATGAAGGTTCTAGGAAGTTATTTTAGTAGTCCTCACCATTTTGTTTTTGTAAAATATTGTACCAATAATTGTAATGAGGACTTATTTGAGTGTGGATATTGTCTAGATGACAATATTTGTATTTACACTCACAGTTTTTATGTTGTATTAATAAAGTTGTAGTTATTTCTGTACCATGTTATTGACGACTCAGAATGGGTGTAGTATACCTGTTTTGGGGGCGTCACAGTTGGTATCAGAGCTTAGGGATATGATCTCTGGCGGAGATCGGGGAATAGAACTAGGAGGGGAGAGACGAGTAAATCCTTCGCTAGTGTGTCCTACCTAAGCTTATTTGTTGGTCGGTCATAATATAGGAATATTATGTGATTTGTTAATTTATTAAATTAACCCTTGTTTTATGGAAGTAGTTGAGAATATCGACTGAGAATGTTAACAGTGGAGTAAATGAAACCGTGGAGACACCTATACTCACCAATGAGGAGAACGTGCAACAGGCTGGCAATGTTCCTCCTGTGAACAACACCACTGAGCAGACGATGAACGATGAGATGTTTAGAAATTTTTTGCGGTTCATGCAAAACCAGACGAAGGAGATTCCTATTCAAAATATAGGAAGAAATAATGGCAAGGCACAGCTGGTCACAGCCAAGTAGTTCAAAGAGTTGGGACCACCAGAATTTAAAGGAAAGCCGGATCCGATTATGGCGGAAACGTGGGTCAATCAAATTACCAAGATATTCGATGTCTTGGGATGCACGGAGGAACAGAAGGTTCCATTCGGCACCTTTATGTTCCATGGCGAGGCAGACTACTGGTGGGAGTCTGTGAAACGTACCCATCCAGCCGCACTCAGCATGTCTTGGGAGACATTTCAGAAACTGTTTAATGACAAATACTTTCGTGAAAGTGTTCGTCATATAAAGGAAATGGAGTTTATTAGACTGGAGCAGAACAACATGACGGTGTCCCAGTACGAGGCGAAGTTTGCAGAGTTGTCCAGGTTTGCACCTCATTTGGTGGAGAATGAAGAACGTATGACGCGGATGTTTCTGAGAGGTTTGAAACCCGGCATATGTCAATATCTCATTTCTCATAAATTTTCTCTCTATTCAGATGTTGTCAACAGGGCTCAATTATTAGAGCGAGATAACGAGTATGGTCAACCGAGGGACCACAATCAGGATCATACCGGTGACAACAGTCATCAGAACAATGATAACCAGCGGAGAAAGAAAAATATAGACAAGAACGGCAACCACTCTGGTGGTAATCGTGGCCATAAAAATAGAAGAAGCGAGTCGGGAGAAGATTTTAAAAAGAGGAGATTCAACAATGATAATACAAAGACGTCAGGACCAGCAGCAACTGGTTCCAAGGGAGGAGATCGACCACCTGTCATATGCTATAAATGTGAAAAAGAGGGACATATCAGCCCAAACTGTCCACAACAGTTCAAGGTATGCTATAATTATGGAAAGGAAGGACATATCGCTCGAGATTGTACGGTAGCGAAACCAAGTTCAGCGGGGACGGTGACTCAAAAGGCTGCCCCAGAAAAGTTAAAGTCAACGGTTCCTGGAAGAGCATTTGTCGTGACTGGTCAACATGCGAGGAACCCAAACGAGGTGATCACGGGTAAGCTAATCATAAATTCATGTGAAGTTTATACCTTACTAGATACCGGTGCTACCCATTTATTTATTTCTCCTGCTTGTGCTCAACGTTTAAACTTGACTCCGGAGAAATTAGACTTTGATTTATCTGTGGAGACTCCGTTAGGGGAAACTTTCATCACATCCACTGTTTATAAATCTTGTTTGATCCAAGTTGGCACCATCACCTTACCTGTTGACCTTATTTCTTTAAAGATACTTGCATTTGACGTGATTTTAGGAATTGATTGGTTAACTACTCATCATGCCAAAATTGATTATTTTCGTAAGGTGGTTAGTTTTCATATTCCTAATCAATCTGTTGTTCGAATTCAAGCAACAAAGCCATTAGAATCAATCACTGTCATATCAAGTCATAAAGCCATTCGTTTATTGAAAAACGGATGTCAAGCTTTCTTAGCCCATGTTATGGATTTGAATAAAGACACGTCAAATTTGAATAATATTCCTGTTGTTAGTAACTTTCCTGACGTATTTCCTGAAGAACTTCCCAGTCTACCCCCAGAATGTAAAGTTGAATTCTTTATTGATCTTGAACCTAGTACAAAGCCCATTTCTAAAACCCCATATCGAATGGCTCCTATTGAACTTCAGGAGTTAAAAGTCCAACTACAAGAGTTGTTGGACATCAGTTTCATTCGTCCTAGTACATCTCCTTGGGGTGCTCCTATTTTATTTGTAAAGAAGAAAGACGGGAGTATGCGACTTTGTATCGATTACCGAGAATTAAACCATATCACCATCAAGAATAGGTATCCGCTACCTCGTATCGATGATCTGTTTGACCAGTTACAAGGAGCACAATTCTTTTCAAAAATCGATCTTCGTTCTGGATATCATCAGCTGAAGGTTAAAACTGAGGATATTCCGAAGACTGCCTTTAGAACTCGGTACGAGCATTATGAATTCTTAGTCATGTCTTTTGGATTGACTAATGCTCCTGCGGCTTTCATGGATATGATGAACCGAGTATTCAAGGATTATTTGGATCAGTTCGTTGTTGTCTTTATTGATGACATCCTCATATATTCCAAAAGTCGTGAAGATCATGAGCACCATCTGAAGCTGGTACTCCAAAGGCTGCGTGAAAACAAACTATATGCTAAATTGAGGAAATGCGAGTTCTGGCTGGAGGAAGTACAATTCCTAGAACACGTGGTGTCAAAAGATGGAGTATCTGTGGACCCGGCGAAGATTGAAGCAATACAAAGCTAGGAGCAACCGAAGACGGTGACCGATGTACGTAGCTTTCTGGGCTTAGCTGGTTATTATCGAAGATTCGTAGAAGGGTTTTCCCGAATCGCTACCCCGTTAACTCAGCTGACTCGGAAGGATATCAAATTCGTATGGAGCGAAGAATGCGAGAAGAGTTTCCAAGAGCTTAAGAGGAGACTCATTTCGGCACCTGTTCTGACAATACCATCTAGTTCGGATGGATTTGTTATCTACAGCGATGCTTCATGCAAAGGGTTAGGATGTGTTCTCATGCAACGTGGGAAAGTCATAGCCTATGCCTCGCGACAACTTAAAGAATATGAGAGGAATTATCCTACTCATGATCTAGAGTTGGCAGCAGTCGTTTTCGCGCTAAAGATCTGGAGGCACTATCTATATGGGGAGAAAGTGGAGATATATTCAGACCATAAAAGCCTCAAATATTTTTTCACTCAAAAAGAACTCAACATGCGGCAACGACGTTGGCTCGAGCTGTTGAAAGATTACGACCACACTATTCAATATCATCTTGGAAAAGCAAACGTGGTAGCTGACGCGTTGAGTAGAAGATCATATGCAGGAACGAGTGCGATGATGTCAAGTATACGCGTAGAACCAACTTTATTCGATAAAGTTAAAGTTGCTCAAGCTACAGACCCGGAGCTGATGCGTATGAAGAAGAAAGTGCAAGAAGGTGCTATTCCAGAAGAAAGAATCGATGAAGAAGGAATACTTCGAGTCCACTCCAGACTTTATGTTCCTAACGATTCTGATTTGAAGTACAAGATCATGATGGAGGCACACAATACACCATTTGCAATCCATCCTGGAAGTACTAAAATGTATCGTGATCTTTGACATACATTTTGGTGGAACAATATGAAGAGAGAGATTGCAAAGTTTATCTCGAGGTGTTTAACTTGTCAACGTGTAAAGGCGGAGCATCAAGTACCAAAGGGTCCATTGCAACCACTTGAGATTTCGAAATGGAAGTGAGAACACATTACCATGGATTTCGTTACGGGTCTTCCCACGGTTTCTCAAGGCATAAATGCTATTTGGGTTATAGTTGATAGATTAACCAAGTCTGCTCATTTCTTGCCGATACGGGAGACTTATTCCCTTGAACGTCTTGCTAGTATGTACGTGAATGAGATTGTAAGGTTACATGGCATGCCAGTATCCATAGTTTCAGATCGTGACCAAAGATTCACTTCAAGATTTTGGGTTAGTTTGCAAAAAGCTAGGGGCACGGATTTACGGTTCAGTTCGGCATACCATCCTCAAACGGATGGGCAATCAGAGAGGACTATTCAAACTCTTGAAGATCTATTAAGACTTTGTGTCCTAGATTTCAAAGAAAGTTGGGATAAGTACCTACCATTGGTGGAATTCTCCTACAACAACAGTTATCAGGCAAGTATAGGTGTGGCTCCCTTTGAAGCATTGTATGGACGAAAGTGTCGCTCTCCAGTATGTTGGGATGAGGTGGGAGAAGCAACGTTGTTGGGACCAGAGTTGGTACGAATGACTACAGAGAATATCCAAACGATTCGACAACGTATACAAACGACACAGGATCGACAAAAGAGTTATGCGGATCTTCATCGAAAGGACGTGGAATTTGACATTGGGGATCATGTATTATTACGTGTAGCTCCATGGAAAGGAGTTACAAGATTTGAGAAGAGAGGAAAGCTCAATCCACGATTTATTGGTCCATTTCAGATTCTTGACCGAGTAGGAAATGTGGCCTATAGACTCGCGTTACCTCCAAGTATGTCTCGTGTTCATAATATTTTTCATATATCTGTGCTTCGTAAATATATGAAAGACCCGAACCATGTTATTGAGTTAGAACCGGACGAGATAGCCGAAGACTTAACGTACGAGGAGGTACCTGTCAAGATCTTGGATAGGAAGGAGCATGTTATACGCACGAAGGTCATACCACAAGTTAAAGTTTTGTGGAGAAACCATGCTGTTGAGGAAATGACCTGGAAGTTAGAAACGGAAATGAAAGCGAGGTATCCTCATCTTTTCGAAACACCAGGTACGTATGTCAATTTCGAGGACGAAATTTCATAAGGAGGGGAGGTTGTAAGACCCTAAATTATTAATAAATAAAATTTAATTTTCTCTATTTATTATTCTGAAATAGTAAGGGTTGATTTGATTAATGTGGTTAGTTATGGGTAAAATACGCAAATATTTTAAATAAGCAAGTGGTTATAAAATATTCATTGTTGTCGGGGAATATTCGCTTGGTCGTGGAATATTCTTACTGTCGGAGAATATTCGTACGACGGCACAGTCTTTTGTGGGCCTCATAACGGAAAGCGATTGGATGAAGAAAACGACAAAAATAAGTTGTTTATAAATAACGGCGTAGTTGTTACCGTTAATACTGTTGGAATACCCGGTGGTTAAAGCACGGTAATACGCGTTGTTGCACAGTAGCACACGGTATTGCACCAATTATTGATTCTTACGTAAGAAGACACTACTCAATAATGGTTACAGTAATTACTGTTTAATATTTTATTTTATTGATTAAATAATTGCTACGTTGATATTTTATAATTGTCACTATGCAGTATTTTCCATTATCGGAGCAATAATTCATATTATCTGAATAATATTATTAGATAACACTATTGACAATGTCTAGAAAGTTCTGTCTAAGGAGAGGTTTGGTCATCTAATTGCGCGCCAGTAAGGAGAAATCCTTATTGGAAAGCCCCTGGTTGCCAGTACTGTGATTCTGTAATATTATTTGTGTATAATTAATTAATGATTTATATGATGAGGAAAATATTGATTTTATGTGGATATAGATGGAGAAAAGTTTTAATGTGACAATTGTTGAAAATTAATATTTTATCTTTTTCTGATAAAATAATTCATATATATTGATGGTGATATTTTTACAATGAATATGGGATATATGAGTATATGAGGAGAAAGAGTATTTTTGTGGCATTAAATGATTAACACGTGTTTTGTGTGTTGGTGGACACAATTCTTGACCGAAAATTTATTATTGACTATAAAATCGCCCGTTTGTGGATTTCGGTCAATTTTTGTTTGGAATTTGGAAAAACTTTCTTATGCAAAGTTGTAGAGAATTGAATTTCCTTTAAAAACTCGCCAGATTCGAATTTTCTGATAAAAAGGCTATTTATTATGAATTATTGAAGTTCTGAAGTTCCGAAATAATTGATTTTTGGAAGTTTTATTTATTATTTTGAAGAAAAACATTTTTTTGGCATTTAAGTGGGCTAACATGTGATATAAATGGGCTGAGATCAGATGTCTAGAGGTGGGCTAAGGAAAATTTGATAAATATATTAATATTATATTAAATTTTCTGCTTTGGTGTTCTAAGCATTTTCCTATAAATAGGGTGCTTAGGTTAGAATTGAAAATCACACCAGAAACACAAGTTTCTCTCTATTTCTCTCTCTATATCGAGCGTATTCTTGTGAGTATTTGATACTTTGAGTGTTGCTATACGGTGCAAGTTTCCTTCAGCACTATATCTAGTATTCCCGTCTGAAGTACCGTCTTTCCGAGGTAAGGGATGTTACTTCTTCTTAAATGATATTATTTTCTTCAATATCATTATGCCGAAGTATTGATCTGAACTTTTTATCAAATTTAGAACTTTTCATGTCGGGGTTACTATTCATGAGTTACTATTCACGAGTTACTATTCACCAAAAAATGAAATTTTCTTCTTTTTGTACAAAATATCTATTCTGGATACTAGCTTTGATTGTATCCATGTTTTGATCATTCTTGAATTTTACTCCACTATGATTATTTATGAGGTATTTTTGGACATGAAATAGCTGAAATACGAATCATTAATATTTATTATTTTGTTTCACTGGATTCGTTTCCTTTAAAATATTTTTCATCATCCACAGTCCTAAATGAAGATATAATTGAATATCTTTGGCCTGTAGTGCAAAGATTAATGATTTCTGATGAATATCGTTGGCCCGTAGTGCAAAGATGAACAGGTGTTTAGATGAACATAACCAACTGGTGAATATCTTTGGTCTGTAGTGCGAAGATGAATATTGATTGATGTTACAGGGATAAAATGCTGATAATGGACTTTTAAATTCATAGATAATAGTAGATTTCATTCTCTACGTAACTCTTCTATGAATTATTATTTTCCGCTGCGAATATGGATTTAAAACTTGTTGTTTATTGTATTCTATTAGATTTTTTCCTGTTGAAGACTGACGATAATTTGTTTTATATTATCTTAGTCATAATGTTCTTTACTGGGCTAGTTGAGCTCACCCTTTTCCTTGTTGTTCCATTTTCTTCTCAGGAGGCGAGAATGTAGTAAGTACTAGTCGGGGTATGGAATAAAGGTTCTAGGAAATTGTTTTAGTAGTCCTCACCATTTTTTTTGTAAAATATTGTACCAATAATTGTAATGAGGACTTATTTGAGTGTGGATATTGTCTAGATGATAATCTTTGTATTTACACACACAGTTTTTATGTTGTATTAATAAAGTTGTAGTTGTTTCTGTACCATATTATTGACGACTCAGAATGGGTGTTGTATACCTGTTTTGGGGGCGTCACATTCCTTCCTAAAAATATCGAATCCATTCACTTATTTTCTGTCTAGGTTTATTATTTAACTTTAATTCAATCTTTTAAGATTTTAATAAATATCTAAATTCTCGGTTTGTCACATTCATCCCTTTTTCTAAAAATTTCATCCCCGAAATTTACCTTACACCTTATACCTTTCATACATAGCATCACATGCTACCCAAAACATCTCTCACAAGAGTTAAATTATTCAAATCATACTGAGGAGTCATATAGACTACGAACTTTCATTTTCGAAAAGGTTATATGGAAATTCATCTGCAAACCATCATAACTTACAGACACAGAGGGTGATTAGCCCTGTATGCCCTGTACTGGCCAAAATCTGCACCAAAACAATTTGCTTCGGGAAAATTTTTAAAGAACGCTTAGGATTTTCATAAATATTGGTCTAGCCGAATCAAATAGCATAGACTTATATCAATAATTCAATTCAATCGAAATATTTAGGTATAGCCAAACCCCGTTGGCAAATTAAAATTTTAAAAATAGTTTGAAAAATGACGTCATGATGTCGTACTGTATTAACAGCCCGTTTGAGGATGTCGTCATTGTATGACTTTGTCATAACACATCATACAATAGTGGAACAATGATTTTAGATCAAATTCAGCACTAAGTATTCCTATATTTACAAGTCCATCAACTTTTTATCGTCTCTGCACCAAGTTACATGGTACATAAGTGATAAATAAAAATATATTTTGATATTTTAAATCATTATCGTCTAACCGAAATAAGTAGCATAGACTATACTTTAAACCTTTCAAAAATCGTTGCAATTCAGTTTTATCATCTCAACAGATAACGACGTGTCGGTGGCCCGAAGTCCACATATACACAATGGTCACCAGAAGTTGAGAATAAAAATTCATTTCAAAAAGGCACATAGTGCGTATTTAGCTTGATATCAAAAATTTTGAAGTCTAGCATAGCTAGGAGATTTGAAAATCCTAATGTCTCCACTAATAATTCATTGCCTAATCAGTCTATCGGTTCCTATTATCCTAAATACTCTATTCACACTTAATTCTCCCCAGTTCGTCAAACTTACCACACTTATGAGTTCAGAAACTTTCCATAATCATATGAGTTTAAGAACTTGTCGTAGTCAGACCTTTGGCGTTCATTCGCTGAGGGGTTCATAAACATTTCATGTAATTATGAGTCACGAACGTACTATAAGTATGAGTTTTAAGAACGCGTACTTAACTTTATATTCTCTAACTATACTTTACCTATCTATTATATACCTGAGAAAAGAATCACCTTCTTAACAGGTATATAGCAAATAGCGCGACACAGACATTTTAATAATTTTCCTAACTCCCTTCTCAATACGAATTTCATTTAATCCGTATTCATAATCCTTCCTGAATCTATACCAATTCATAGTACAATTGACACACAACAATCTTGCTGTAAACTTTTTAATCATTCGCTTTATCCTTCTCCACGCTATAACCTTATCAGATCACGGGGTGATCTCATCGTATATATTACGATTCATTTCTATGTTTTGATCATTTTATTTTATGATCTTCTGTCACTGTACTTTTAGTCTTTTAGACTATATCTATTCATCACTACTATTCAATTTTATTATCAAAGTTAGGGAACTCTGTATCTTTTATAACTCGCCGAGATTCGTCTTTGAATCTTACCGACACACTAACTCTATTTGAGTTAGGACTTATCCTTATCACTGCGGTTATTAGTCTAAGGTAACTTTACCTAAGGTTCATAACCTACAGCTTTGATACCAACTGTGCGGTCCCCAGATCCGGGTCCCGAATCACCGCGAATTCGGTACACTAATTCTATTACTATTGTGGAAGATATAAACATAAATTGTTTATACAATAAACTTTACACACTATCCCCAAGGTCAAAAACCTTCATATAATACCTGAACCAATATTCTATCTAACATACAATGTTATTATCATACTATACTATTACAATTTAGCTGCAGATATAATCCCAAGCTGAACTTGGCTCTATCCTTTCTTGTATCTGACGTATTCGTCTTAATCTGCAATGTTAATCATAATATAGCAAGGGTGAGCAACAAGTTTTCCCAGCAAGTAAAAGTTTAATAAATTAATGATATATCATGATATAAAGAATTGAATAATAGTTGGCTAACATTCAACAATATAATTGTGAACTAGCATGGACAAACTATTATAGTTGAACGAACATTGAACGTGAACATATCAATTATATCTGGACCGAATGTTAATGAAGGTGATCAGCATTTCATACCTGATGAATACATGCAATATGCACCGAGTATAATTCAATAATTCATAGATATGACAATCAACAATGATTAACCACAAATATATTTGAATGAAACAACTCGAGGTCGAGTTAAGAAAAACTTGCATGTTTCGATGTTTATCGTTACACATTCTATTTAGCTTTGTTTGAATACCTAATATAGATAATACCGATCTCCAAATATTATAATAATATTATCACAGTATAATACTATTATATATAACCATAGCATAACCTAAACACATAACACATAACCCTATCAGTTTATACAGCACATAAGACCTAGTATCAAGTCAAACTATTACAGTCTGAGTTGAATTCGGCACAATTCTGATATCTCGACGGCCTAGTCGGATAAATATCGAGTTTAAGTTCAATTAAACTCTGCCTTAACATTTATTGATTATCATAGATAATTTTATTATCAGTCAAAATAATTTTACAAGTCTCATAATAATTTTCAGATAATTATTACCATTTATCATGATTTTTCAATCATTAAAATCATATTTATCTAATTTAATTACCACAATATTCTATTATCATTAATATTTATTTAATATCAAATATTAATGAAATACATGTCATAATATTATAATTTATTTATAATATAACAAAGTATTTTTTATACCTTAAAATCATATTTATATGATTTTTAAACCTTTAAATCCATTATCCGATAATTGTCATTAATATTAAATATTAATGTTTTTCATGAAAAAATATCAAAAGTTATATTTTATAACTTAAAATATTTTTATAACACTTAAATTATTTTTATATAATTTTTAAATCATTAATTATATTTTTCTATAATTTTTTTATTAAATTTATTAAATAAATCAATTACCATTAATATTAATTAATTAATGAAATTCATCACAAAATATTAAAAGTTATTAAAAATAACTTAAAATATTTTCTTATACCATAATATATTTTTTCATGATTTTTCAAGTATTAAAATTATTTTTAACTAATTTATTTAATATTATAATTAAATAAATTAAATACCATTAATATTTCAAAAATATTAAATATTAATGAAATATATTCAAAATAATTAAAAACTTATTTTTAGGCTTTAAAATAATTTTTAAGAATTTATTTTGAATTTTTAATAATTAAAAACTATTTTTTTTCTCTTTAATAAATAAAATAATTAATTTCTGAAATTAAATGTCACTAAAGGGGGCCTATAGTGACAGAACCATCGCTATAGGTGTTCTTCATGTTCTTAAGCAAACCCATAAATGCATAGGCAATTTACAAGGTGCTCACTTTGACCAGTCACCAAATCATGATCTTGATGTTTTCTATCCGTTTTAAGGCATCAATGTTGTAGTAATGAGGTTACACTACAAGCATCAACAACCTTTATGGCAATCAAACATCATAACAGAGAGATTCAAGCCTCACAAAATATGTCAGGCGTTGTTCTTCATTTCTGGGTTTTCCATAAATGAAGAACAGTTCGTACTGCCTCCTTTGAAGCTTCATAAATTGGATTCCATGCTTTCACAGTGTGATCTAAAGGATCTATCTTGTAGTCCTGATACCAGGGAACATTTATATAGCATTAGTTCATTCTAACAACATCACACATGACAAATCAAGGATGGTCAAACCATGTCAGAAAAATCGCACATGAAGGTTTCTTGGTTTTCCAGAATATCAACAAAACAGACGGTCAACTCAAGTTTGACCTTGATTATCTTGGATCCTATACATGATCTGGGTATTTTAATGACTTGTATGTGTAGTGCACATGCCAATGTACAACATAACAACAACAACTTGGCCAAACTATCTAACACATGCAAGATCAGAAGCTTAAAAAATCTTGTCAGACGAAATCTGGGTTTTTGGGTTGCCCATAAACTCAGATTCTGTGATTGGTCAACCCACTTTGACCACTCATATCTTGAGTTCTAGACATGATCTGACCTTAATTCAAGTTCCAGATCATAGTCCAAATGGCATAGAATAGATCCATAACATAAAACACACATAACACCTAACACACACAGATCTAGAAGCCCTGACATATGGCTGTCAGACTACTTTTTCAAGTTTTTCCAGATTTTTGAAAACTTGATTTTCAAGCACTTTGATGTTATGGATCTATGTTCTAGCAACCCAGATTACTAATTGACGCCCTCTAACACAACTTAAATCAACAAATCATATCATTTATATTTAGAAAATTTAGGGTTTATACCTCATTCTAACTTTGATCTTGAATCTGATCATCATGATCTGCTCTTGAGATGCTATGGATCATTCTAGAGACTGAATCACTAATTTATTTCGTGGGTCTAGAGGGAGAGAGTTGGTTGAGTGTTAGATAGCAAATGAGGAAGATTTGTTGACTTTCTCTCTCTTTGATCTATAAATAACTAAGTGTAATGAAGTTGGCTGATATAATGTGGCTGATATGCATTGATTTCAGTCACATGGAGTTGTTAGAGTTGGTCACCAAATAATTATATGGCAAGATTTGCAAGCCACCTTATTAAAGAAATACAATAAGGGTATTTTTGTCTTTTTGCTCACCATTTTAATGGCATACTTGTAACTTGTGCAAACCCTTAGGGGTTAAACCCTAAGGTTCTTAAAAATTAATTTTACAGGATTTTCAATTTAGGTTTTCAAAACAGAAAATAATTATTTTTAAATTATAATTAGGATTCTCTAATTATACTAAGATTTCCTAATCATAAATTCAAGCTTGCTTATTAGGATTAATATTTCCTAATTAAAATTGCTAATTTAGCAATTTGGTCCATAATTATACATTAGGGTTTCTAACGGAACAATTAGGGTTTCAAACTTTAAAAATTAGAGTTTTCTAATTAATTATTAGAGTTTCCCTAATTAAGTCTATAATCATAAATACGTACCTTCAAATTCCCAATTTAGGGTTTTCGAATTTCGAATTAGGGTTTTGAATTCTCGATTCTAAAATTAGGGTTTTCAGAACCGGTATTAGGATTTCTTATATGTCGTTAGGGTTTTCTAACTGAACGTCGATGTTCTTAATATAATATTAGGTTTTGCCACTTTGACGCCCCCGAATCCGAGTCCTCTGACTCTGGTTCGGTCATCACGATAAAATACAAACATCCACCTCTAAACAACATACGATAACTAAAATATGGAATATAATAAACGTACGTCGTTCATTCAAAAGGTGTTACTAGTCCCAAGATTCGATAACCTTAATAAAGTCTTACAAACATACCCTATAATAGTAATTTGGGTTCATTTTACATAATAGTAATTTAAACTAAGCAAGAAGTAAAATCTGCTCCTGACAACAATTCTACATCTTTCCTTTACCCTTGTCCTTTCCTGAGATCTCGGGCTTAGCTGCAATATAATTCATGATATAGCAAGGACGAGCAACAGGTTTGCCCAACAAGTTTAAATACAACAATAAGGATATATCATGATGAAAGAAAAATATCTGACAAAGAATTCAACAATATGAATATCTGAAGGATTCAACAATATGAATATTAGAAGCAAAAATAATGATTGCTTTTAGAATAACTGCTAGTCAAGTAGACTTTGAACTATAACACTCCAATGGAAACAATCGTCAATTGACCCTTTGGCTACTAGCTACAGAATAAGTACTTGAGGGGATCAGCCTCGCGTACACCATGTATATGCATAACATTTAACTCTGCTCTTTGTATCTTATATTAGATAGCTGGGGTACTCCCCTATCATAGAAGGGGTGTTCTTTCAGTCTAAGAATCCTTACCATCAATTGGTTTGGATAGCTTTTGTAAAATTTCATATACTTGTCTGACCGAACAAAGGTTCAGACTCTATCTGACACAGTTTAAGAATTATAGAACTTTAAATGAAGTACAAGTCCAAGACTATACGAACTCAAGTGCACTAAGTGCGAATATCAATAATATCGATGTGGATTAATTGTAAGGTAACTAAACTACTTAATAGCATGCTTGGAAATAAAGTTCAAGCTTAAACGAATAACTTTCAATTCAACAATAACCTGCTGAATTCAATATGAGAAGGATAGGAAAGTTTCACAGTCAAGTAGTGAAGTTCAAGGAAACTTGCTCAATAATACTTTGAGTAAAGTTAGGGAACTTGCTTACGATATGCGTCAAATAAAGTAATGCAAGGGTTTAGGATACTTGCTCAATATAAATTTAAGTAAGTTTAAGGAAACTTGCATTCAACATACGAAACGTATGAAATTCAAGAACTTGCACAAAATCCAAAGTTTGTGTAAGTTTAGGAAACTTGCATAAACATATACCTGTTTGCACAAAATAAAGGTAGTGCGTAATGTTTAGATACTTGCCTGTTTGCTCAGCTACAATACAATTCTAGCTTTAATTAACTTGCGTTGAAATGACCTAACATTAACAAGTAGGTCTTTCCAATTAGTAAGTGTAAACTAATATGAGTCTACACTTACAAGAATCAAATCATTACATAGCATGCTTCTATACATGTATCATTACATTACCCGATTAGTTTCTAACACACTATGTCATAGTTGAAATCAATATTGACTTTAAAGTCGTAAACACTAATTCATTATAGAATATTTCAATAACATGCTTATTAACACATGGCTACTATACTGGACATGTATTACAGATTAGAGTAACCATATAAGCATGCATCAGTTCTCAATTTAATAACAGAACTCAGATCTCAGTACAAGACCGCACGGTCGCGCTTGGTTTGTATTAAGGAGTGGCGTGGCCGCGCTGCTCCTGGTGCAAACCAAGACATGACTGCTTCAACAATAAGCCATTGCACACACGACTTGCACATAAACTAACAATCATGCACAACACACATGTTATTATATGAATAACTAACTTTAACCTTTCATCAAACATATCGAAGGTCATTATTCGTTTTTACTTAATTAAGACTCCACATGTTAAGCTATTAATCATGTAAGTCATTTTACCTACCATATATCATACTTTCATATATATATATATATATATATATATATATATATATATATATACATGCTAGACATCAAAAACATACTTACAAGTTCTCAACTTAATGTATATCTAGTTTGTCAAGTTCATTTTCAAAACTTTATATCTCCATTAGTAAAATTCATTCAAACATGCATGACACGTCTATATTGTCTAATTCATGCTTTCATATACATTTGAGCATATACTCAAGTTATTTACATATGTTCACAAGGTTAGAATGTATATTACTCCATGCATACAATTTCTAGTTTTTAAAGCTTTTAAGTCCTCTTTGAATAACCAAGTCCAAAGCAAACCTATTATGGCTTACTATGTACATAACTACCTTAGTCCATAAGTTCAGATCATGTATAGTCATATACTAATTGTCATAGTAAGCTCAACACAATTTAAGAAGTTAACATGAGCAACTGTGATCTGCTACCCGCGCGACCGCGTGGTGAAAGACTAGGGAAGTGGCGTGGCCGCTCCACCTCAACCAGAAAGAAAAATATGGCCTCTGCTTCTGCAGAGGCTCAACTACATCATTGCCAGACATTTATTTGCTGCAACTCCACTACTTTTAATACTTCTAAACATGCATACTAACTAAAGCAAAATGACCTTAAGCCAATTCATACCACATTACCAAGAATTCATGAGAAATACAAGAATTTGCCAAAAACTCAACTTATGAACAAAAGCTTAGGATTTATACCTCTTGGAGCAAAATGACTTAATTTCTTCCATCTGTGATTGATAATATCTTCTTTGGACCACAACTCACTTACTCTCAAGTTATCAGAGTTTTCAAGAACTAAAACAAGGCAACGTGAAAACTGAAAATGGAGCTACCATTTATAGAAGAAACTTGGACTGGGTATTTGTTTAGAATCCATGGTGCTGAAGGAAGACACAATGGTTAATCAAGAGTTGTTCAACTACCATTTCCTAGCCATCTCCATAGCCAGTGGCTTGGTAATGATCACCTATGCTAGCCACTAATCTCAGCTTAGAAGTTACGTAAATTAGCCTTAGGCTACTGTTCATGTACTATATGCCACTCAATTTGGGACAAGAGTAATATCCCAGCAACAAGCTTGGTTTGGATACTAAAATTCTCAAAATAAAATTTTAATGTATTAATGCTACTACACAAAGGAAAGTTCGGGATTATTTAAGTACTCACATGAATGAATTAATTCTTACTATAGTCTATATTTATAGTATATAGACATATTAATGTGTCACCTTGTACAAAATATATAATTAACTACCATGTAATTAACAAGGTTTAATATATTGCATGAATTTTTCAAGTAAATATATAAATCATTTTATATATTATTAATCTCTTACACATTAATTATTATTATTCATAATAATTATTAATTAACACATTATCAATTAATTACTCATAATTGCAATTAATCAATATGCTCAACTCTTGCTACTATATTCAAATAAATTGAATATTTAATTATTAATAATCCTATCAATTCTTTGATATCAAACTCTTAGGGTTAGTCCACTAATTTAAATAACTATTAGTGACTCCCTTTAATCATTTCATAAAATCACATAACCACATAAGGTTTAAATAGACTCTTAAAACTAACTCATAAAAATTAAATCACATATTTAATTAAATAAGGAGTTTAAAAAATCACGGTCATTACAGCCACTGATATAACTTATCTAGTCAACCCTTGACCCTTAACCACAAACTGTACTCATAAAATACCATATACACAGAACATATGCACATATACCTTTAATCCTAAATAATTCTCTAGAAAAAAAAATTAAATCCATAAAATTCCTTCATGAAAATATCAAATCCATTCACTTATTTTCTGTCTAGGTTTATTATTTAACCTTAATTCAATCTTTTAAGATTTTAATAAATATCTAAATTCTCGGGTTGTCACATTCGCTGACAAAAAGAATATTTCCCGACCAATCGAATATTTTATATCAACTTGCTTACTTTGAAAATTTTATAAATATTACCCACAACTATAACATTATATCAAATCTACACCATAATATTCAAAATATATATTTCGAGAAAAATTAATCTTTATTTATGAAAGTTGGGGTCTTACAATCCAGGTTGCTAGATTAGTATTTGAGTTATTAGATTTTAAAGAAGAACTTATATATATATATATATATATATATATATATATATATATATATATATATATATATATAAGATTAAAGTGTTAAATCATAATGTATATGATATAGTGCTTAAAGAATTATCATAGGACGATAATAATAATGATGGTTTAAGGAGTAATCTAATATTATATTATGTGATAAGTGTTTAAGTTATATAATGACTGTAATTAACAATAGTGTATGTGATGATATTATTCTAATTTAGAGATCGATATTATCAATAATAGGTCTTTCAACTGAAGCAAAATTAGCTTTGCGTAGCAGTAGTCAACGATACAGGCAAGTTCATATACTTTTATTGCGCAAGTTTCTCGATCTATACTTTTAATTAAGCAAGTTCTCTAACTCAAACTTGAGTTGTTATTTCAATGCATGCTCGTCGATAATCATTGTTGATTATACCACGTCTATGAATTATTGAGTCGCACGTTGTGCATATTGTATATGTTCATCAGGTATGAAAGGCTGATCACCTTTATTACCATTTGGTTCAGTTAAATTTGTTCATGTTTATTGTTGGTCATTCATCATTATTTTCTCGGTCATTCGATTATGAAAATTGATCCACGTTCTTTCACAATTATTATATTGTTGAAAGTTTGTCAGCTTTTATTCTTTTCAATCATGATATAACTTTCTTTAAACTTAAATTTGATGGGCAAACTTGTTACTCACCCTTGCTATATCATGATAAACATTTTAGATTAAGACGAAACATCGGATACAGGCAAAGTCAAAGACAATTCCAGCATTGGTTTATTGTACAGGTTAAAATTGTAATAGTATTGAAGGCAAATAACATTTTAAGTACTTTAGGATTTGAATTTGTGTATTAAGTTAAGGTTATCGACCTTGGGGATTGTGTGTAAAGGTATTTGTATAAACAATTTATGTTTATATCTTCCGTAATAGTTATAGAATTGGTGTACCAGGATCGTGGTGATTAGTACCCGGATTTGGGGATGCTATAGTTGGTATCAAAGCTGTAGGTTATAAACCTTAGGTAAGGTTACCCTAGGCTAAAACCGTAGGGATAAGGATAAGGACTAACTCAAATAGAGTTAGTGCGTCAATAAGATTCAAAGACGAATCTTGACAAGTAATAAAGATCCAGAGTTACTGTAAGACCCCGAATTTTATGAAATAAAAGTAAATGGTTAAATTGATAAAAAGTTAAAGTTATGGGTGAAATGTGAAAATTTTTCAAAATAAATAAGTGGTTATAAAATAATCATTGTTGTCGGGGAATATTAGTTGGTCGTGGAATATTCTTTCTGTCGGAAAATATTCGTACGACGGCACAACTATTGGTGGGCCCCACTCTTGGTTGGTAAAGAAATATGCTGAGATTTTTATTCAAATGTGGTGGGTGGGAATAGTAGTAGGTAAAGCTATCAGTTTGCAGGTTAAGTCTGCTTCGGCGTGCTAACATTTTCCTATAAATAGAGGGCTAAGTTAGAATTGAAAATTACACCAGAATTCATAAGTTTTCTCTCTTTTTCTCTCTAGATTATCGAGTGTATTTTGTGAGTATTTAGACACTCGGTGAGTTGCTATTTATCAGTGCAAGTTTCCTTCAGCGTCATATCCGATATCAAGTCAGAAGTGTTGCTCTTTTGAGGTAAGGGATAGTAAGGGATTTTAAAGGTTATTATGTTTTTCAGTTCGTACTTCTACCAACCTTCAGAAAATTCTGGAAAAAATATGAAATGATATTTTGATGAGTTTTATTGATTGTGTCCAAAAATGGTAATTTTTGGATTTATAGATTAAAAGTTATGAATTTTATGAGAAAAGACTATTTTAAAAGTAACCGCTTATAACTCCTTGTGGTTAACTCCAGAATTGGTGAAATTTTTATTGAGAGTACATGTATATGATAGAAGTATATTCTATAAATTTCAGAATTTTTGGATAAAAGTACAATTTTTGATAAATATCTAAATATTCGGTTGTTTTGGCCATATGAAAAATAGTAAATAAATTTTAAAAATTCTGAGAAAAATATGTGTTCAATATGAGACTATATTCTGCTAAATCCCAGAAAAGAAATATTTTTGGAACTGATTTGGTATTTTTCATGAAAATGGACTAGTTACAAGTAAATGAATTAAATATGTTATGTGAAGTAAGAAAATTAGAAAATAGGATTTTATGGCTTGAGAATCCTATATGAGGTATATGCAGATTTTTGATGAGGGTTTTGGTTATTGGTAATGAAATCTTATGAGATTAGTATTTTAGGATGATTAAATGCATTATTTAGTAAAGTGTAAATAATCAAAATAATTTGTTTATAAGCTTAAGAAATATTATTCTTTCAATATCATTATACCGAAATATTGGTATGAATTTTATTGTGGAATTTTTACCTTTTTCATGTCGAGTTACTATTCATAAATTACTATTCACGAGTTACTATTCACGAGTTACTATTCATGAGTTATTATTCACGAGTTACTATTCACGACAAAATTGGTTTCTTTTTCTGACTAAATTATAGTTGATTTATGAATATTACTCTTGAGATTAAATCTATATGTTGATTATATTGATTTTATTATCATATATAATATTTTTATAACCCTAATGATGATATTTCTCTTTGACTTGAGAGTAAAGATGGGTAGATTTTTGGTATGATCATGACTATGGGTTCTCTTTGGCCAGTAGTGCAAAGTTGAATTGTTGACTTGTATGATCATGACCATTGAATTTATAATTGAATATCTTTAGCTTAAGTGCAAAGGTGAATTGATCAACATGGTTATAATTATTGTTTATATAAATTCTGAAATGATTATATATTTCTTTGAGATATTAATATATTTGGCCTGTAGTGCAAATATGAATTGTTGATGAATATATTTGGCCTGTAGTGTAAATATGAACTGTTATTGAATATCTTTGGCATGTAGTACAAAGATAAACTAGTGATGAATATCTTAGGCCCATAGTGCAAAGATGACCTGTGGTTGAATATCTTTGGCCAGTAGTGCAAAGATGAATTGTTGATAAATATATTTCGCCCGTAGGGCAAAGATGACATGCTGTTGAATATCTTTGGCCGTAGTGCAAAGATAAAGTTATTAGTATGATTATGAACATGAAATGTGATTTGGTGTAACCATGATCTTTGATGTTTCAGGTAAAGATAGGTGATGAAAATTATCTTCGTCCTGGATGAGAAGAGGAATTTAGAACTACAATTATGATTATGAGTTATTCATATGATTGTGGACAAGAATTGTTAATTGATGTTACAGGGATAAAACATTGTTGGTGGATTTTTAACATGGAGAAGATAATAGACTTTGTAGTCTATTTGACTCTTCTAATGGATTGCTCGTTCCGCTACAACTATGGTTGAAATTTTTATCATCTACCATTTATTCTAAATCTCTAATTTAATTCTGTTGAAGGCTATTGATAACTTATTTATCTTTAGTCATGATATTCTTTACTGGGCTAGTTGTGCTCACCCTTCTGTTTCACAATTCCTTTCAGGTAATAAGAGTGTAGCTGGGTCGAGCGGGGGTAACAGGGGAATAGAACGGTGATCATCATTTAATAGTTATATTTGGTGAATCATCTAGGGTGAAGCGAACCAAACGTTGGAAGGGTGTTTTGCCACTATCATACAAGATGTCTAATGACATACAACCTCGTGTCATCATAAGACAAGATTGTGCTCATCCACTTGTTGAGTATATTTACAAGCACTACCTATATAATCTTGGTGTTTGTTTGAAGTATAATTCTCAATTTGAGACAGTGGAGATAATGATAAGTCAAGAGAAAACTCACCATTGGGAAGAATATGATAGTAATCTTCTCGTTTTTCTGTGGGGTATATTGGGTCAACCAAGGATAATTCTGTGACTATATGATATCTATCACAACCTAGAAGCATGGCCTCCCACGTACAAAGGTTTCCTTGAGTACTTCCAAAAGATTCTAATTTCTAAAACAGTTTTTGACTAAACCTTTATGTAAGGTGTCATTGTGAGGTGCTGTCCACGGTTGGGATATGAGTTACATTTGGTATATATTTGTATCCAAACTCACAACATATGTGTTGTTGTATTTTGCACGACAATTGTTGAAATAAAGTTGTAGTTATTTTCTGTACCATGTATTTGGCGACTCGGAATAGGTTGGATGGAATGGACCTATTTTGGGGTTGTCACATTTGGTATCAGAGCTTAGGGATATGGTCTCTGGCGGAGATCGGGGAATATAACTAGGAGAGGAGAGATGAGTAAATCCTTCGCTAGTGTGTCCTACCTAAGCTTATTTGTTGGTCAGTCATAATATCGGGATATTATGTGATATGTTAATTTGTTTAATTAACCCTTGTTTTATGGAAGTATTTGAGAATGGCTGCTGAGAATGATAACAATGGAGTGAATGAGACTGTGGGGATACCTCTAATCATCAACCAGGATAATGTGATGTCAGGCGAAGAAGGAATTAGAGAAATCCATGTGGTGAATGAAGACTTGATAGTTGCACCCGAGCTAGTCGCAGAGGTAGCAGTTGAGAGTGAGGAAGAAGAAGCACCTGAGGAGAATTTATTAGAGGTATTATATGATCAAAATATAGAATTGCAAAATCGTATTCATGAGTTAGAAGAGCAGGCTGAAGAACGACAGGCGGTCGTGGAGCAAAAGGATGCAACAATTCAAGCTTGTGTTACTCGATATGTGATGCTTGAACAGAAGCATTCTTTGGCGGAGTATAAGATGATAAATATGGAATCTGAGCTGAAAGAAGAAAAAACTGAACGAGTGAGAATAAGTGATGCATGGGCAAAAGCCGCACGACACGTGGATATTGTAGAAAGAGATGTCCGATCTAAGAAGGCTAAAATAGATGATATGAATTTCTCTTTTTGGAAAGCAATTGGCAGAACCCAACATCGAGTTTTGAATTACCCTGTACAGAGCGGTCAACCTGAATTCGATATGGATCAAAGATTGATGATTCAGATCATGAATCAGGAGTACGACGAAACAGTTGTGGGTGGAATATGCCCTATAGAAAAGTATATTCCAACGATAGTGATGACACCAAATGCTGCCCCAAACAAGTCAAAGCTGAGTAGTTCGAGGGATAGCGGTTGTCATAACTTCCCAACAAATGAGGAACCCAAATGAAGTTAT
The DNA here is from genome assembly GCA_016801055.1 of Panax notoginseng. Taxonomy (NCBI): domain Eukaryota; kingdom Viridiplantae; phylum Streptophyta; class Magnoliopsida; order Apiales; family Araliaceae; genus Panax; species Panax notoginseng. The sequence continues at coordinate 51,709,090 of CM029021.1, read as the reverse complement.
CATGGGAGATGAGCAATGGAGAAATCTTGATGATCTGAGAGATATAATCTGAAATGAAAGCAAGGTATTCTCAACTCTTCAAAATACCATGTACGTAAATTTCGGGGACGGAATTTCATAAGGAGGGGAGATTGTAAGACTCCGAATTTTATGAAATAAAAGTATTCAATTTTTCTTATAATTACAATTTAGTAAATGGTTAAATTGATAAAAAGTTAAAGTTATGGGTGAAATGTGAAAATTTCTCAAAATAAATAAGTGGTTATAAAATAATCATTGTTGGCGGGGAATATTCGTTGGTCGTGGAATATTCTTTCTGTCGGGAAATATTCGTACGACGGCACAACTATTGGTGGGCCCCACTCTTGGTTGGTGAAGAAATGTGCTGAGATTTTTATTCAAATGTGGTGGATGGGAATAGTAGCAGGTAAAGCTATCAGATTGCAGGTTAAGTCTGCTTCGGCGTGCTAACATTTTCCTATAAATAGATGGCTAAGTTAGAATTGAAAATCACACCAGAATTCATAAGTTTTCTCTCTTTTTCTCTCTAGATTATCGAGTGTATTTTGTGAGTATTTAGATACTTGGTGAGTTGCTATTTATCAGTGCAAGTTTCCTTCAGCGTCATATCTGATATCCAGTCAAAAGTTCTGCTCTTTTGAGGTAAGGGATAGTAAGGGATTTTAAGGGTTATTATATTTTTCAGTTCGTACTTCTACCAACCTTCAGAAAATTCTGGAAAAAATTTGAAATGATATTTTGATGAGTTTTATTGATTGTGTCCAAAAATGGTGATTTTTGGATGTATAGATTAAGAGTTATGAATTTTATGAGAAAAGACTATTTTAAAAGTAACCGCTTATAACTCCTTGTGGTTAACTCCAGAATTGATGAAATTTTTATTGAGAGTACATGTATATGATAGAAGTATAATCTATAAATTTCAGAATTTTTGGATAAAAGTACAATTTTTGATAAATATCTAAATATTCGGCTATTTTGGCCATATGAAAAATAGTAAATGAGTTTTAAAAATTCTGAGAAAAATATATGTTCAATATGGGACTATATTCTGCTAAATCCCAGAAAAAAAATATTTTTGAAACTGATTTGGTATTTTTCATGAAAATGGACTAGTTATGAGTAAATGAATTAAATATGTTATGTGAAATAAGAAAATTGAAAAATAGGATTTTATGGCTTGAGAATCCTATATGAGGTATATGCAGATTTTTGATGAGGGTTTTGGTTATTGGTAATGAAATCTTATGAGATTAGTATTTTAGGATGATTAAATGCATTATTTAGTAAAGTGTAAATAATTAAAATAAATTATTTATAAGCTTAAGAAATATTATTCTTTCAATATCATTATACCGAAATATTGGTATGGATTTTATTGTGAAATTTCTACCTTTTTCATGTCGAGTTACTATTCATAAATTACTATTCATGAGTTACTATTCACGAGTTACTATTCACGAGTTACTATTCACGACAAAATTGGTTTCTTTTTCTGACCAAATTATAGATGATTTATGAATATTACTCTTGAGATTAAATCTATATGTTGATTATATTGATTTTATTATCATATATAACATTTTTATAACCCTAATGATGATATTTCTCTTTGACTTGAGTGTAAAGATGGGTAGATTTTTGGTATGATCAAGACTATGGGTTCTCTTTGGCCAGCAGTGCAAAGTTGAATTGTTGACTGGTATGATCATGACCATTGAATTTATAATTGAATATCTTTAGCTTAAGTGCAAAGGTGAATTGATCAACATGGTTATAATTATTGTTTATATAAATTCTGAAATGATTATATATTTCTTTGAGATATTAATATATTTGGCCTGTAGTGCAAATATGAACTGTTGATGAATATATTTGGCCTGTAGTGCAAATATGAACTGTTGTTGAATATCTTTGGCATGTAGTACAAAGATAAACTGCTGATGAATATCTTTGGCCCATAGTGCAAAGATGACCTGTGGTTGAATATCTTTGGTCAGTAGTGCAAAGATGAATTGTTGATGAATATCTTTGGCCCGTAGTGCAAAGATGACATGTTGTTGAATATCTATGGATGTAGTGCAAAGATGAAGTTATTAGTATGATTATGAACATGAAATGTGATTTGGTGTAACCATAATCTTTAATGTTTCAGGTAAAGATAGGTGATGAAAATTATCTTCGTCCTGGATGAGAAGAGGAATTTAGAACTACAATTATGATTATGAGTTATTCATATGATTGTGGACCAGAATTGTTAATTGATGTTACAGGGATAAAACATTGTTGTTAGATTTTTAACATGAAGAAGATAATAGACTTTGTAGTCTATTTGACTCTTCTAATGGATTGCTCGTTCCGCTGCAACTATGATTGAAATTTTTATCATCTACCATATGTTCTAAATCTCTGATTTAATTGTGTTGAAGGCTATTGATAACTTATTTATCTTTAGTCATGATATTCTTTACTGGGCTAGTTGTGCTTACCCTTCTGTTTCACAATTCCTTTCAGGTAATAATAGTGTAGCTGGGTCGAGTGGGGGTAACAAGGGAATAGAACGGTGGTCATCATTTAGTAGTTATATTTGGTGAATCATCTAGGGTGAAGCGAACCCAACGTTGAAAGGGTGTTTTGCCACTATCATACACGATGTTTAATGACATACAACCTCGTGTTATCATAAGACATGATTGTGCTCATCCACTTGCTGAGTATATTTACAAGCACTACCTATATAGTCTTGGTGTTTGTTTGAAGTATAATTCTCAATTAGAGACAGTGGAGATAATAATAAGTCAAGAAAAGACTCACCATTGGGAAGAATATGATAGTAATCTTCTCATTTTTCTTTGGGGTATATTGGGTCAACCAAGGATAATTCTGTGGCCGTATGATATCTATCACAACCTAAAAGCATGGCCTCCCATGTACAAAGGTTTCCTTGAGCACTTCCCAAAGATTCTAATTTCTAAAACAGTTTTTGACTATACCTTTATGTAAGGTGTCATTGTGAGGTGCTGTCCACGGTTGGGATATAAGTCACATTTGGTATATATTTGTATCCAAACTCACAGCATATGTGTTGTTGTATTTTGCACGACAATTGTTGTAATAAAGTTGTAGTTGTTTTCTGTACCATGTATTTGGCGACTCAGAATAGGTTGGATGGAATGGACCTATTTTGGGGTTGTCACAGTTGCCTCACTCTGACAATAAAGATGAATAATAATAATAAATAGATAGAGTCTAAAAGACTAAAAGTATACAGGGAAAAGAGATTGTAAAACAAAACGATCACAACATAGAAAAGAATCGTAATATAATACGATTATAATATGAGATCACTACGTGATCTGATAAAGTCGTAGCAGGGATGAGGATCAATCAAATGATTGAAAATTTTATAGCAAAATTGTTGTACGTAAGTTATATTATGAATTGGTACTATGCACACTCAGAAAAGAGTTATAGATGATGCAATACGGATGAAACAAAATTCATACGGAGTAAGGGAAATCTAGGATTATGTGGGATTTTAATTGAGGACTCATGTCAACAGCTAAGTTGTAAGATTATTTGTATGGGCAGGGAATTGTACTTGGTGTAACAACCACTTAGTTTCTTACACTGATAATCATTGAAATATTTGTGTCGCGCTATTTGCTATATACATGTTGTGAAGGTGATTATTTTCTCATGCGTATAACAGATAGGTAGAGAATATAAGATTAGGTGCGAGTTCTTAAAACTCATACTTATTGTAAGACCCCGAATTTTATGAAATAAAAGTATTCAATTTTTCTTATAATTACTATTCAGTAAATGGTTAAATTGATAAAAGTTTAAAGTTATGGGTGAAATGTGAATTTTTTTTGAAAATAAGCAAGTGGTTATAAAATAATCATTGTTGTCGGGGAATATTCGTTTGGTCGTGGAATATTCTTTCTGTAGGGAAATATTCGTACGACGGCGCAGCTATTTGTGGGCCCCATAACGAATAACTGTTGGGTGAAGAAAACAATAAATTTGAGTTTTTACAAATAACGGCGTAGTTGTTACCGTTAACACTGTTGGAATACCCGGTGGTTAAAATACAGTAATACGCGTTATTGCACAGTAGCACACGGTATTGCATAGTATTTTTGAAATTATTGATTCTTACGTAAGAATGCACTACTCAATAATTGTTACAGTAATTACTGTTCAATATTTTATTTTATTGATTCAATAATTGCTACGTTGAAATTTTATATTATTGTTGTTCAATAATTGTCACTGCACAGTATTTCCCATTATCAGATCAATAATTCATATTATTTGAATAATATTATTAGATAACATTATTGGCAATGTCTAGAAAGTTCTGTCTAACGAGAGATTTGGTCACCTAATTGCGCGCCAGTAAAGAGAAATTCTTATTAGAAAGCCCCCTCTTTCCTAGGAACGGCCTGGTTGTCATAAATGTGATTCTGTAATATTATTTGTGAATAATTAATTATTGATTCATATGATAAGGAAATATTTATTTTATGTGGATATAAATGAGGGATATATTTTTGGGGTTAAAAATGAAGGAGTTAATGTTGAGGTATTTTATCTGTATTTTTGTCGGAATGGAGGTATTGAAAATCAAATTAAGATTTTTAAGATATTTTGCGAGGGTTATAATTTTTAATCCGACCGTTGGATCGTGGTAATATTTGGATATGTTATACATATATAAGTTGAGTATATGTCCACAAATTTTGAACCGTTAAAAATGAACGTATGATTTATTATGAATTTTACAAGATGACTGGTTCAGAAATTGTTGAATTTTTGGAGTTTATCATTTTGATGGAAAATTCTAGAATTGGTGGGCCCCACTTGTGGTTGGTGAAGAAATATGCTGAATTATATTTCAAATGTGGTGGGTGGGAATAGTAGCAGGTAAAGCCATCAGGTTGCAGGTCAAGCCTACTAAAATTTTCCTATAAATAGAGGGCTAAGTTAGAATTGAAAATCACACCAGAAATAAGTTTCTCTCTTTCTCTCTCTATATTATGAAGCATATTTTGTGAGTATTTAGATACTTTGAGAGTTGCTATTCAGTGCAAGTTTCCTTCGGCTTTGCATACCGATCAGAAGTACTGCTCTTTTGAGGTAAGGGATAGTAAGGAATTTTAAGGGTTGTTATGTTTTTCAGTTTCGTAATTTTTCTGACCTTCAAAAATTTTGGAAAAATTTGAAATGATATTTTGATGAGTTTTCTTGATTGTGTCCAAAAATGGTGATTTTTGGATGTATAGATTGAGAGTTATGAATTTTATGAGAAAAGACTATTTTAAAAGTAACCGCTTATAATTCCTTGTGGTTAACTCCAAAATTGATGAAATTTTTATTGGGAGTACATGTATATGATAGAAGTACACTCTGTAAATTTCAGAATTTTTGGACAAAAGTATAATTTTTGATAAATGTCTAAATATTTGGCTCTTTTGGCCATATGAAAAATAGTAAATGACTTTTAAAAATTCTGAGAAAAATATATGTTCACTATGGGACTATATTATACTAAATCTCAGAAAAAAAAAATATTTTTGGAACTGAAATGGTATTTTTCATGAAAATAGTCTAGTTATGAGTAAATGAATTAAATATGTTTTGTGAAGTAAGAAAATTGGAAAATAGGATTCTATGACTTTGAGAATCCTATATGAGGTATATGCAGATTTTTGATGAGGGTTTTGATTATTGGTTATAAAATCTAATGAGTTTGGTATTTTAGAATGATTAAATGCATTATTTAGTAAAGTGTAAACAATTTAAATAAATTGTTTATAAGCTTAAGAAATATTCTTCTTTCAATATCATTATACCGAAATACTGATATGGATTTTATTGTGGAATTTCTACCTTTTGTGTCGGATTTACTAATTATGAGTTACTATTCACGAGTTACTATTTATGAGTTACTATTCACGAGTTACTATTCATGAGTTACTATTCAAATTGGTTTCTTTTTCTAACCAAATTATAGTTGATTTACGAATATTACTCTTGAGATTAAAACTAGATGTTGATCATATTATTTTTATTATTATATATAGCATTTTTATAACCCTAATGATGATATTTTTCTTTGACTTGAGTGTAAAGATGGGTAGATTTTTGGTATGATCATGACTATGGGTTCTCTTTGGCCAGTAGTGCAAAGTTGAACCGTTGATTGGTATGATCATGACCATTGAATTTATAAGTGAATATCTTTAGCTTAAGTGCAAAGGTGAATTGATCAACATGGTTATAATTATTGTTTATATAAATTCTGAAATGATTATATATTTCTTTGAGATATTAATATCTTTGGCCTGTAGTGCAAAGATAAAATATTGATGAATATCTTTGGCCTGTAGTGCAAAGATAAATTGTTGATGAATATCTTTGGCCCGTAGTGCAAAGATGACATGTTGTTGAATATCTTTGGCATGTAGTACAAAGATGAATTGTTGATGAATATCTTTGGCCCGTAGTGCAAAGATGACATGTTGTTGAATATCTTTGGCCAGTAGTGCAAAGATGAACAGATGTTGAGATAAACATGACCAACTGGTGATACAAATGAATATCTTTGGCCGTAGTGCAAAGATGAAGTTATTAGTATGATTATGAATAGGAAATGTGATTTGGTGTAACCATGATCTTTGATGTTTCAGGTAAAGATAGGTGATGAAAATTATCTTCATCCTGGATGAGAAGGGGAATTTAGAACTATAGTTATGATTATGAGTTATTCATATGATTGTGGACCAGAATTGTTGATTGATGTTACAGGGATAAAACATTGTTGATGGATTTTTAACATGGAGAAGATAATAGACTTTATAGTCTATTTGACTCTTCTAATGGATTGCTCGTTCCGCTGCAACTATGGTTGAAATTTTTATCATTTACCATATGTTCTAAATCTCTGATTTATTATTGATGAAGGCTATTGATAATTTAATTATCTTTAGTCATGATATTCTTTACTGAGCTAGTTGTGCTCACCCTTTTGCTTCACAATTCCTTTCAGGTAATAAGAGTGTAGCTGGGTCGAGCGAGGGTAACGGGGAAATAGAACGGTGGTCTCTAGCTGTGGATGTCCTCCCGAAGCAGTATAGAAAAGTTCATTTAGTAGTTTTATTTGGTAAATCCAATAGGGTAAGGTGTACCCAACGTTGGAAGGGTGGTTTGCCACTATCATACAAGATGTCTAACGACATATAACCTCGTGTCATCATAAGACAGGGATGTGCTTATCCACTTCCTGAGTATATATACGAGCACTACCTATATAATCTTGGTATTTGTTTGAAGTATAATTCTCAGTTAGATACAGTGGAGATAATGATAAGTCAAGAGAAGACTCACCATTGGGAAGAATATGATAATAATCTTCTCGTTTTTCTTTGGGGTCTATTGGGTCAACCAAGGATAATTCTGTGGCCATATGATATCTATCATAACCTAGAAGCATGGCCTCCCATGTACGAAGGTTTCCTTGAGCACTTCCTAAATATTCTAATTTCTAAAACAGTTTTTGACTATACCTTTATGTAAGGTGTCATTGTGAGGTGCTGAACATGAGTCACATTTGGTATATATTTGTATCCAAACTCACAGCATATGTGTTGTTATATTTTACACGACAATTGTTGTAATGAAGTTATAGTTGTTTTCTGTACCATGTATTTGGTGACTCAGAATAGGTTGGATGGAATGGACCTATTTTGGGGTCGTTACACTTATGATAAGTTCATGACTCATAATCGTATGGTTTTGAACCCCTAAGCATATGGACAGTTCTTGATTGGTTCTTGAACTACTTATTGCTAGGATAAGTTCCTAAACTAATATTATTATGGACAGTTCCTGAAATCATAACGTGTGGTAAGTTTGATGAACTGGGGTATAGATAAGTTATAAATGGAGAATTGAGGATGATTGGAATAGATAGACTTATTAAGCAATGGATCGTTATAGAAAGTGGAGTTGATGGTGGAAGCATATATATTCTAAATCTTCTAGTTATGTTAGATTTCAAAATTTTTGACATCAAGCTAAATTCGCACTAATGTACCTTTAAAAAGAAAAGAAAAGAAAATTGAATTTTATTATTCTCAACACATGGTGACCAATGTGTATATGTGGGCTTCGGGACCCTGACACATCGTTACCTGTTGAAGTATGATAACACTAACACTGATTTTCAATTATTTTGAACTATTTAAAGAATAGTCTATGCTAATTATTTTGGCTAGACGAAAATGATTTGAAAATATCAAAATGTATTTTATATCATTAATGCATCATGTAATATGGTGCAAAGATGATAAAAAATTGATGGAGTTACAAATGTAGAATTACTTAGTGTTGGATGTGATTAAAAGATAATCAGCCCACTATAGTATGATGTGTTATGACAAAGTCACACAATGACGGAATCCTCAAATGGGCTATAAAAACATTACGGTATCATGACGAAATAAAATTATTTTTAAAATTTTAAAGATAAACTATTGCCAACGGGGTTTGGCCATACATGTTTCGATTGAAATTAAATTATTGGTATGAATCTAAGCTATTTGATTCAGCTAGACCAACGTTTATGAAAATTTCAAGTATTCTTTGAAAGTTTATCCCAAACCAAATTGTTTTGGTGCGAAATCTTATGTTAAGACTGAGGTGAACATCCCAAAATTAGGAAACTTTTATGCACCCGAGGCGGATATGATGAACGAAAATATCGTTCCAACATGTAGTGTAACAACCCGATATTTTCTATATAAATAAATAAGAAATTTTGCATATAAATTTTTTTTATATTTTAAGGATGATGATTTGAACAAGATAAGATGTATATGTATTTATGTGATAAATAAAAAATATATTTATTACAAAAATATTTACAAATAATTTTATTTTAGAATTATTGATTATTATAAAGTATATTCTTATAATATTAATATTATAGCAAAAATATTTTTATTAATTATTTTTCATGAATATATAATCATATATTATTTAAATAATATATGGAGTGATTTTTTTGAATAATTATAATAATTATTTTATTATATGAATTTTAGTACAGATTATTAAGTTAATTATTTTACCTTAATTATTAAGGTTAATTATGCAAGAATAAATCAGATATGGAATCCAAACCCTAATTTTGGATTTTTATCAAGGAATGAGAATAATAATATAATATTAATTATATTTTGATTTTTTAGTGCTATAAATATGTACTATATGTACGTATAGAGGATGGTTGGTCAATTATGGTGTTTAATATCAAAACCCTAGTTTCACTGTGGGAAACCCTAAATTGAAAATCAATTGTGTGTTTAAGACTGTTATATAACTGTGTTATATGATTTATATTGTGTTATATAGAATTTTATGTTAATTAGGAAAACCCTTATTAATTTTGAAAACCCTAACTTTAATGTTAAACCCTAATTTGAAACTCAAATTAGAGTTCGAGATTGTTTGTAATTGTGTTAATGTTACTAGTTAACAAGTATTAGAATTAAAATTGTTAATTATGAAAACCCTAAATTGTTAAACCCTAATTACTAAACTAGAACCCTAATTTAGTAATTGAAAACCATAATTATAATTTGGTAACCCTAATTACCAAAAGTATAAACCCTAATTGCTAATTTAGCAAAGTTAATTATAGTTAGAGATATTAAACCCCAATGTTCCTGTATAAATTTATTAGAAACCTAATATAATTAACAAACCCTAATTTTCAAAATTTTAGAAATTAAAATTTATTTAATTTTTATTTTTGTGCAAATCCTAGATTGGAAATCCTACTTTTGTTTTGTGTTAAACCTTAGGGTTAAACCCTAAGGGTCAAACCCTAAGGGTTTGTCAAGATTACAAGATTTGCCCTTAAATTTGCAAGGCTATGGACCAAAATACCCTTTTGAGCATTCTTTAATAACTTGCTCGTAGAATTAGCTAAAACTTTAGTTGCTCAACAACTCTAGCAACTCTCTTGACTTTACATGACAGCAATCAGCCACTCAATTAGCCCATTCATGCATCCAAGACTTCTATAAATAGATTTGGAGAGAGAGAAAGTCACATTTTTTGCTCATTTTGTTCAAACATCCAACCAATCTTCTCTCTCACTAAAACCAATGAAATGTGGTAGCATATCAGTCACATAACCGAGCCCCACTATCATCAAAAACAAATCTATAGCCTTAGACCAAGATTGATCAAAGTGAAGGTATAAACCCTACTTAAAAATCTGTCCATTAATTCTGTTGTTAGATGTTAGTTTGATGTGTTAAATATGTTATATGGAGTCTATTTAAGTGATCTGTGTTGCTAGATGTTAGATCCATAACATCTAGAAGCTCGAATTTGAAGATTTACCAAATTTGGAAAAAGTTCAAACTGTGGTCTGACAACGAATGTCAGTGGCCACAGATCTTTGGTCGTTTTCGATTTTTGTTGTTTTTAAGTTGTTGTGTGTAGTTTGTAATGTAGTCTTTAAACTACAAAAAGAATCAGAGTCATTTGATGTTTGGTTTGAAAGTTATTCGTGGTCAAAGGTCGTTGACCGACTATGACTGAAGGAAATCAGGGCAGTCAAGAAAATGCCCAGATCGTTCTGATAGAAAGTTTAAAGGCCCGAATTTTTGAGTTGTTAGTTGTTTTGTTTCAGTTGTTGTAGTAATATTGTAGTATGGTATAAGTACTTTCATATTATGCCTTAAAATCTCCTAAACGTCAAGTAGGCTGACTTCAGTGCCCGGTCAAAGTAGGCAAAAAGATCATGATGGCTGTTTTCTGGGCAAACCCAGAAAACATTTGAATGATTTTCTGAAATAGTTTGACCGGCGTGTATATGCTTTATTTGTTGATGTTATGACAAGGTTATGTGATAGATCTGTAGTCGTATGTATTGTCTACAAGCTGGAATTGTTAGACCGCAAAAACATTTCAATGGTTGCAAGTTATGAAGATCATAAGTTGCCTACTCGGACTGTTCTTCATTTCTGGAAAACCCAGAAATGAAGAACAGCTTCTGACAAGGTTTTCTGAAGCCTAGATCTCTTTGGTTTCTTATGTTTTGAACCTATTGATGGCTGTATTGTGTAGTATTACAAGAGTACTACAAGATATGAGCTTTAGATTAGACATAAACAAATTAGAAAGAACATTAAGCTCGATCAAAGTAGCTAGCCCGGTTTCTAACATGCATTTTCTGGGTTTGGCCAAGAACGCGAAGAACACCTATAGCGACGATTTTGTCGCTATAGGCAGTCTTTAGTGACAGTTTTATTAAAATTAATTAAATTAATTTCTAAAAATTATTTAAAAATAGAAATTAATTTCTGAAAATTACAAAAATAATTTTTAAAATTATTTTAAGTTATAAGAATTAACTTTTAATAATTTAAAATATTTTTCATACATATTAGTATTTACTTAAATATTATTGATATTTAATTTATTTATTAAATGCATTAAATAAATTAATTAAAAATGATTTTATTATATTAAAAATCATTTTAAATGATAATAAGTTATTTAAAAATATTTTAAGTTATAAAATATAACTTTTAATATTTTAAAGCAAATTTCATTAATTATTTACTATTAATGATATTAAAGTTATTTAATAATTATATTAAATAAATTAGTTTTAAAAGAATTTTAATATTAGAAAAATTATTTTAAATAAAAATAAAGAGTTTATTAATATTTGATGTTATAAAATATAACTTTCAATATTTAAAAGTAAATTTTATTAATTAATGATATTAAAGTTATTTAATTATTATATTAAATAAATTAGTTTAAAAATGATTTTTAATATTATAAAAATTATTTTAAAAGAAAATAAAGTGTTTAAAGATATTTTAAGTTATAGAATATAACTTTAAATATTTAAAGGATAATTTTATTAATAATTTAATATTAATGATTATTAATTTATTATTAATGGTATTAAATTTATTTAATAATAAATAGTTTAAAAATGATTTTATTAATTTAAAAATCATTTAAAGAGGATATAAATGAATTAAACATATTTTAAGTTATAATTAATGACTTTTAATATTTTAAAATAATTTTAAATGCTTTAAAAATCATTTAAGGGTAATATAAATGTTTTAAAAATATTCTAAGTTATTATAAATAACTTTAATATTGTGGTAAAGATTCATTAATAGTTTAATATTAATTAAATATTAATGATAATTAAATTGATACTTGAAGATATTGAGTTGCAGAATAAAGTCTTAGACTCGATAATTACCCGATAAAGTTGTCGGTACACCGACATATTTCAGAAATTGATCTGGACTTAGATAATTTAATTTGATAATGTGATTAGGTAATGTGCTGACTGCAATAAGCAGTACTATGTGTTATACTATATTGTTCTAATCAGTAAAATGATCTTATTACTGATAGGTGGTTATATAAAAGATAAAACTAAGTTGTAAATTGTAAGCAGCGTATCAGGCAAGTATCTTACCTTTGCATTTTCTTTATGCAATGGACATGAGTAAGAATGTTTCTAAATTATATTATTACTGTACAGATTACTAACCCTATATTATATACGCTCATTGATTATCAGCATATTAGTATATGATAATTCAGACATATATATATTCTATTCGTTAATTTCTATAAATGGTTATACAAGTGTCCCCACTTGGATAATCATTGTATTTAATCACATGTTGATACACCTTTGTCAATTACCCGTATATATATATATATATATATATATATATATATATATATATATATATATATATATATATATATATATATATGTTGGATTATAGATTATTGTTGAACACGATAAAACTTTTGATTTGAAACCCAGACAAGTATGAACATCCCTATACGGGAAAACTTTTATGCGCTCAAGGCGGACAGAGTGAACGATACCCTCGTTCTTGCATGTAGTGTTGATCAATACAGGGTACAACGGGCTGATCACCCCCGTGCCCGTAAGTCATGACGATTTACAGATGAAGTTCTGTTTAACCTTTTCGAAAATGAAAATAATGTTCATAGTATGTCACCTTAACCCTATTTATGTTATTATTATCGGTATAGATACTTCACAACTATTGATCTATTGTAGAAGGGTAGTATAAAGAGAACATTTAAATTTTTTCAGCTTATATATATATATATATATAGTTGTTATTACTTGTCAGGTACTCAAATGCTCATCCTTGCTTAATTTAAATGTTTTCAGCTCAGTGTGAAGAACCAGAGGGCTCATGCAGAAACAAAGGAAAAGGAAAGCTAACCAAATAAGATTTGTGGTAGTTTATGTAATAGTTTGATATTACTATTAAGACAATTATGATATATATTATCTATCATGGGTTGTAATGAATGTTTAAAGGTTACGTACTTGGGAGCTAGACTCTGATAATCATGTAAATTAAGTTAATCTTTATATTATTGTTATTATTATTAGTATTATTCCGCTCATAGAAATGGTATCGTGAAGCACCGAGTTAGGATTTCAAGTACCCAGATTTGGGGGCTTTACATGTAGTACCTGATCAGTACTGGGCATAATGGGCTGATCACCCTCTGTGTTCGTAAGTCATGACGGTTTGTGGATGAATTTCTGTATAAACCTTTTCAAAAATTAAAAATAAAAGTTTAGCATGATTTGAAAATTTTGACTCTTTGGAGTAATGTTTTTGGTAGTATGAGATGATGGGTATGAAATTGTATAAACTCGTTGCGTACGGGTAGAATATATGATTGAATAAAGGTTATTATGAAAATCTAGTTCTGGTGAATGAAAGGAGTAGAGTGTAATTTCGGGGATGAAATTCTTAGAAGAAATGGTGAACGTGACAACCCGAGAATTTGGACGATTAATAAAATCTTAATTGATTAAATAAAAGTTGAATAATAAGACCTGGACTAGAAATAGGTATGGATTTAAAATTTTTATGAAGGACTTATGTGGTATTGTGTATTGTGATTATATGTGTGTACAGTATATGGCTAAGTGTCAAGTATGAATCAGTTAAAGTATAACATTGGTAAACCCTAATATTATGTTAAGAACATCAATGTTCAGTTAAGAAATCCTAATCCGGAATTTCAAAACCGTAATTTAGGAACCCTAATGCTAAGTATAAAACCCTAAGGGTTAAAAGTTATGTTAGTAAATGAATATGAATATTATGTGTTTGCTTTATATTTGTTTATTTATATAAATAAATAAAAGAAACTAATGCAACCTAATTATATATTAGGAATGAAAAATTAAATAACTTAAGGGTTATGGTATGGGGGAATAATAGTATTTAAAATATATACTAATTCCAAGAGATTTATTTTATACATCTCAATTTATTAATTTTATAACCTAATAAAAGCATGTCTAATTGGGTTAAGAAATTAAGTGTATGTAATAAGGATTTAAATTATAATTGAGGAAATGAAAACCCTAATTAAATGATTAGGGTAGAACAAAATTTAAAGTGTCGGACCATGTTAATTTACATGACCCAAAGAATTATTTAGGAAAGCCCCAAAGATTAAAGAAAGTGGCCCAATTTTAAAACCAATGAAAGAGGGCATTTTGGACATTAACTTAAGCATAAAAAAAAGATGTGGGTGAAATAAAGGGTCACATGGCCGGTTATGGTGGGTGAAAAGGATAGGAAAAGGTGGATGCACATCATCATCTACAAACACCACACATTTACAAAGGATATTTCCAACTTAGCTAGGTGTCCAATTATCATGCAACCAACACTTATAATTAAGTGTGTAAGTAAAGATAAGGTGACCAAATAGAAAGAGGAAGAGGTGGTAGGATATTGGTGGAGGGAGTAATCACATGTGTTCCATTTAATTTTCACAAAATCCTAGCCCATGTGTCACCATATCAATTAAGATATTTTATGCTCTTAGATTCACAAGCTTTGCTAAATCAAAGAGAGAGAAAGAAAACCAAATATAGAGAGAGAGAGAAGAGATGCTTCGACAACCCCTAGGAGAAGAGAAAGGAGAGTTTTTTGTAAATCATCAAAGCTCCATAATCAAAGCTTAGCAAGAAGGAGAAGGAAATCAAGCAAAGGTATAAAAAATCTATCTATAAGCTAGTTATTCCTTCTAGTTAATTTATTTTGATGAAATAAGAATCTATGTTTCTAAACTCAAAAACTTTGTATTTACATGTTAATAAGTGTTTTATGTTTAGTTCTAACCCTTTTGTGTAACAAAAGTTAGATCTAAAGTAAGAAAAGAAAAGTAATTTTTCTAGTTTATAAACCTTAAAATTTTTATATACTTTGAGTATCCACCGTTTTTTATCTAAACCTTCTTTTTGTGATCCGTCAAAGAGAGGTGCTAGATATATAAGTTAAGTACTAAACCCAAGTGGTAGCACTCAAAAATGTTGAGTACACAAGCCTTAGTGGCTGTTTTAGCCAAAACAGTTTCGTTTTTAGAAATAGAAACACACTAGGTTTGGACAGTCACTACCAGGGGCAGTTTCGTCATTTTTCTTACATTCAAAAATTTAGGAAAAATTTGGGAAGATAATATGATGAGTTTTCTAACATCTCCAAGTGGAATCACTGAAAAAAGAGTTATAAATTTCCGTATGGACTGTTTTTGGCAAACTAGGCAAAGGTCATTTTTTCCAAAAACATACTGCCCAAAAATTTTAAAGGGCAGATTCGGTCAATTAATTTGTGAAATAAATTCCGGTTTTTTAGGACATGAAAATATATGATATAAAGTAGCTCCTGTCCAAAAATGAGTTCATTCCGATTTAAAATGACCAAGTTATGGCCATTTCAATTGTTAGGATTTTTCGATGAAAACGGCTATAACCGGAGTTCTATAACTCCGATGGCCTCGACATTTACATTGGAAGCTCGCGTTAACACTTATAAGATTATATCAAGATATGGGAATTTCTAGAGTTGAGCATAATAGGGCTAATTTCTTAAACTACAGACTAAAAATGATTTTTGAAAAATACTAAAGGGAGTTGAAAAATTATGGAAAAATTCTTTTTGTGTATGAAATATATGTATATACGTTTGGACAAATGATAGAAAACTAATAAATTGATTTGGTATTTTCGTGAAAAGAATTATGAATCCAGCTTGCTGTATTGAAAATCTGTTGAATCTAGTTTGCTGGATTTGAAATTTATGAATCCAGGCTTGCTGGATTGGATTTCAGTTGAGTCCAGTTTGCTAAATTAGATGTCAGTTGAATCCAGTCTTGCTGGATTGGCCATCTGGTTGCTGGATTTGAAATCCAGTTTGCTGGATTGGCCATCTATTTGCTGGATTTGGAATCCAGTTTGCTGGATTACAATCTGGGTTGCTGGATTGGTATGTTTGGGTAATCAAGGTTGCTGGATTATAATTTGAGTTATTAGATTTTAAAGAAGAACTTATATATATAAGATTAAAGTGTTAAATCATAATGTATATGATATAGTAATTAAAGAATTATCAAAGGACGATAATAATAATGATGTTTTAAGGAGTAATCTAATATTTGATTACGTGATAAGTGTTTAAGTTATATAATGACTATAATTAGCAGTAGTGTTGTAACGACCGAAAAATTCAGATTTATTGTAAAATAATTTTATTTAATTAAATAATGAATAAAATTATCTTATATGTTATTATTTATGTGTTTGTAAGATAAAGGTCGTTCTATAACCTAATTGTGTCAGAATATCGTAGTATTCTGGCTACGCGAAGGAATTAAAGTACTTGAATTTTCAAGACGAAAAAAAAAGCTTTTCGAGAAATTTTTTTGAAAAATACTATTCACTAATTTCTGCTCGGGAATTATTTTTGAACTTTCGAGAAATACATAATGACAGAATATTATGAGAGGATGAAATATGTAATAATATTTCAGTTATGACAAACGTATTTTTTTGGCCTGCGTACTAATTTTGAGAATGTTAAGGAAAGTGAATATTGAATAAATGATGATCGTATAATAACAAGTATTATACGAGACAATGAATACAAGTATGATATGATGTATTATACGAGTATATACGAATGATAGTATAACGTTTATGATGAAAGATTATACGAACTAGTATACGTAAGGGATACGAGGATTTTACGTTAAACATTTTAATCCTATTGCATTGGACTTGTAGGATTTGTGTAGGAATTGTGCAAGCCCAATTGGTATTATGTTAAAGCCCAAAGATTATGTAATGCAAGCCCAACTTTAGGCCCAGGGTGATTAAACCTAAAGCCCAAACTAAGAACCGGATCCGTGGATCGAACCGACAGGTCAATGGGTAAGAAATACCCATGGGGCAACCCATGTGGGCCCCATAGGTGAGTCATAGTTGACCATGTGTGGTGAGCAAGCAAAGGATAAGTTGTGTGGTGGCCAAGCTAGGAATAGTAAGGAGGTCGATGGCCTAAATGACTATTATACCCTCACCTAGGAAATCCTATAAATAGAGAGCTTTGGATTTCATTTGTTACTTGTTCAATTTCACCAACAACTTAAAGCTTATACATTTGAGAGAGAAAAGTGGGAAAAAGCTAGAGCTTTCATAATTAAAGAAGAAGAACCAAGTTGAACTTCAAGGGTAGGAATCCTAGACCATTAATCTTCCATCTCTTCAATAGTAGTTTGATAGAGAAGTGTGGATTTGTGGATCATGTATGATAAGAAGTGATAAGATGGCTAATCAATGGACGTAAACCTTAATAAGTCATGTTCAAGTAATTCATACTTATTTAAATAATGAACTATTAAAGAACTTGTAAGAACTTGTCATGTATAAGATTTGTTGAAATAGGTTTGGTTAGGATGTTAGAATGATGGAATGAATCCATTTTGAACGAGGTAAAAATCTCAAGTAACGAAGTTATGGCAAAATTTTACGAGATTAGACGATAATCGTCAAAATCGTTAAATTCTTGGAATGAAAGTCAAAAGTTAGCATTTGACTAGAAAACATTGGTTTTCGATGGAGATTAGTCTCAATTTGCATTCTAGAGTTGCGGACTCGAAAATGACCAAATTCTGACTTAGAACGAAGAAATGAGCTTTGAACGTTCACGAACATTTAACGTTTTCGTAATAATGAACTACTCTATGAATTCCAAGTTAAAAGATTCAAACATGAAATATTTTCTAATGAAATCATAGTGCATGTGATTTGTGATCTAACGACTTTTGAACGAGCCAATTCGGACTTATAACGATTAAGTTATGAGCCCGGGAAATTCACATAAGAAAATCAACTGTCAAATTTTCTGAGGCTCAGGGCCGGCGCCGCAGCGCCGTCCAAAGCACTGTCCTTGGCGCTGTAGCGCCAGGCTTGACCTTCAGTTAATGTGAAGTGGCGCCGCAGTACGGATGGTAACAAAAAGACTCGCGCCGCAGCGCTGAGTCTGGGACATAGATACTGAAGAGTCGCGCCGCAGCGCGAGCTCTATATAGAAAGCTGGCGCCATAGCGCCAGCACTAGAGAAGAGATAGAGAAGGATGTTTAAGTGTATAAAGAAGGAAGAAGTTAATTAGTAATGAATTACATACCTAATTGACTTGAAGTAACATCAATAAAGGATGTTTAAAACCTTAAGAATGATGACTAAAGGTTGACGAATTATTACGTAAACATAAGAACAATGTTAAACAATATAAAGCATGATTGGATTGAGAAGAAGGGTAAGATATAGTAGTGACCTTACATGATTGTTTATGACCTAATATCGTATGTTATCTGATTAATGATGAGTGGGATTTATACCCGCGAATTAGATCCTTTTGCTGCTTAAGTTGTCATCTGTTTTTAATCTTTTAGTTAGCTTTTATATATTTATATTATTTTTTTAAAGTTTAAGTTCTCTACAGGCAAGCTTTGGGCATTTTTCTTATACTAGCGCCGCAGCGCCAGTGTTACACTTGGAAGCCGCGCCACAGTGCCGGCTATTGCTGAGCCCACTGTAAAGTGGCGCCCCTGTGCTATTTGCAGTATAATGATCCGCGCCGCAGCGACAGATGTAGCTAAGAGCTACTGGAAACTCGCGCCGCAGCGCCATAGACGGCACCCCAGCACCACTACTTGCGCCCCAGCGTCGCTTGTTAAGCCTATGCTCACGCTGCAGTGCGAGCTCCGGTGCCCAAACAGTAAAGAGTCTTTAATGACCTAGAAGAAAGAGGGGGCAAGTATATAAAGAACGCGAAGTCGCCTGCATCTATCATCGAATATCAGAGATATCGATAGAGAACTTATTGCAGCTTAGACTAGGATTTATTTTTTGTATTTCTAGAAGAGAAAGAAGCTTGTACAATGGAAGGAGAGTTATTGCATCTGACACAGAACTCAGAGCTCTACACGTGAAGAGAAGATTTGGAGGAAGAACACTTCAAAACAGGGGTTTTCTTATTCCAAATCTCCCATTTATTATTTTGGGTATGATAATGTGTAATGTATTGAAAATGCGTGTTAGTGCCATTGTTATGAACTAACCCCATTTTTAGGATTGCAATGTAACCTTTTGCTTAGCTTAATTGACTTTCTCTCCTATTTTATATAATGAATCATTTTGGAATGGGTTGTTGTATTTCTTATTTAATGACTGATTACTTGAAAAAGAAATTAGTATTGATAGTAATGAAAATTGACGAATGGACATTATTTTCTCTCTTTAAATATAGCAACACCTGTTATGACCATGCCAATGGAATGTGTGCATAATATACTAATAGGATAGATATATCCCTATTTACCTTGTGCAGCCTTGAGACTTATCTTACTGACCTTAACCTAGTTCTTGTCGCCAATAGACATATTGTGACTTAGCTGGTTAGGGATGTGCATTTGGCCTTCGATAGAAGCTTATGCGTATTTACTGTTCTCGATTGATCATTACTCAATTCGTTTGTAATCTGGAGAGTTAGGAGATTAGGCGATGCATTAGGGGAATTGTCATCCTATCTTAACTTCCTAGCACAACCACTTCTCTTATTCTTATAGTTTTAACATATGGCTTAACTTACCATCTTATTTCACTTGTTTAGATAAGACTACTAATGACTTACCTTAGTATTTGTTTCCTCTTAAGTCTTTGTCCTCGTGGGTTCGACACTCTACTTTCATATATTACTTGTGGACTGCGTTTGCTTGTGCGCGATTTGGCAATAGCAAAATCGACCAACAAGTTTTTGGTACCGTTACCGGGGACTTAATATTATTTGTTATTCAATATTAACACTAAGTCAATACAATCTTAATTTAAACGGATTCTTCTGTTTAACTCTCTTTTCAGGTAGTCTTTACTATTTATGTCACCTCGAAGGGGACGAAATATAATACCTCTCGATCCTGAGGTTGATAGAACTTGCAGACGACTGCGAAGAGAAAATTCTTGGGACAGGCCTACTCTTTCTAGAATGGCTGAAGAACTTCAGAAATCTCTAAGAGAGTATGCCATGCCTCCAATCAACGATCTCCAGGCAAGCATTCTCAGGCCAGCAATCCAAGCAAATAACTTCGAGATAAAGTCGGGCACCTTCGAAATGTGCACCAACATTCGGTTTGGGGGAATACCGAATGACGATCCCAATGATCACTTGATAAACTTTGTGGAGATTTGCGATACGTTCAAAACCAACGGAGTGTCTGACGATGCCATCAGACTCCGGTTGTTCCCATTCACCTTGAAGGACAAGGCAAAGAGCTGACTGCACTTACTCCCGCTAGGCTCCATCACCACATGGGCTGACTTGGCCCAAAAGTTCATGGCGAAGTTCTTTCCGCCCGCCAAAATAGCCAGACTTAGGCATGAAATTACCTCATTCATCCAGTTCGATTCAGAATCCTTATATGACTCATGGGAAAGATTCAAGGATCTTCTGATGAAATGCCCTCACCATGGTTTACCAGAATGGCTTCCTATCCAGACCTTTTATAATGGGCTATCCGGATTTACTCGTTCGAGTATTGATGTCGCGTCTCTAAACATCACACGGCACGGTATGAACTAGTGGAAACAATGGCGGCCAATAATTATTAATGGCCGAATGATAGGCAACCCCCCAGAAGAATAGCGAGGGTTTATGAGGTTGACTCATTCACATCTTTAGCGGCTCAAGTAGCAGCGCTAACAAAACGGATAGACACCATGGGACCATCAGTAGTGCAGAATGTGCAGAGTGTCGTAGTCCAGTGTGAGTTATGTCAAGGGAGCCACCCTACTGATCAGTGTGCGATAAGCCCTGAGTCAGTTAAATTCATTTCCAACTACGGGCGGCAACAAAACACCAATCTCCCCACTCATTACCACCCGGGTTTGAGAAATCATCCCAACTTCTCATTGGGCAACAACAACCCCAATCAACCATAACCTTCATCTACTAGGCCGAATTATGCTAACCCTTCTGGATTCTAATCTCAGAATCAGTTCACCCCACAGCCGCAGAGCACTCATAATCAGTTCCACCATCCACCACCTCAACAGGAGAGGAAGGCCAGTTTAGAAGATCTCCTGTCAAGTTGCCCAAAATGAAACTAGAAGTAACAATTAAGAAGCCTCCAATAGGAATCTTCAAGTACAGATGGGACAATTGGCTACTGCTTTAAACAGTCGTCCACAAGGTACATTGCCTAGTGACACTGATGTCAACCCATAATGGGAAGGCAAGGAATAGTGTAAAGCAATGATCCTTAGAAATGGGAGAACCACTAAGGAACAAAGTGGAGAGAGTGCTCTTGTGGAAGAAGTAGTGACTGAAAAGGAACCTCTAGTGGAGGAGAATACTGAGACATTAAGGGGTGAAGGAAGTATGTGAAATCCCATATTTTATGAATAAAGATTTAATTTTTTTTGAAATATTTTTTTAAAATATTATGGTGTGAATTTGAGATAATGTTATAGTTGTGGATAGTATTTATAAATTTTACAAAGTATGCAAGTTGTTGTATTATATTCGATTGGTCGGGGAATATTATTTTTGTCGGGGAATATTCGTACGACGGCACAATTATTGGTGGACCCCACAACAGAATTCTTGTCGGATTGAGAAAACGACAAAAATATTTTATTAAAAATAACGGCAGAAGTTTTACCGTTGATACTGTTGAACTACTCGGTAGTAAAAGTACAGTAATATGTGTGGCTGCATAGTAGCACACGGTATTGATTATTAATGCTTATGTGAGAAGTCACTCAGTTTGATTCAATTATTATCAATTAATAATATGAATTACTTAGCGATAATGAAGTTTTATTTTATTCGCATTATTAACGTAATAAAACAGAAACATCTTTTCATATAAAACAGAATACTTTATTAAAGTTATTCTATAAATAGAATATATTATATTTTATTTAAAATATTTTTCTTTAAATATGGACCGTCAGATTAAAGTAAATCAATCTGGACCGTTCATGGATTAGTTACTATGCATTCTATTTTTTTATAAATAGAAGCTCATTCCTTAATTATTTTCTTACGAATTTACTGAAACTCTAGAGAGAGAAACTATAGAGAGAATTCTTCTTCTATAATCTTGAGCGTATTTCTTTAGAGTTTAAGAAAGCTTTGAGCGTAGTACAAGTTTTTTCGAGTATATTCTCACCCTACCAGTCAGAATACTCTTCTTTCAAAGGTAAGGGATATTATTTGTTGTACCTGTAAGGGGTATTATTTCTTTTGTATTCATAAAGAGAACTTCTGTTATTCCATTATTTATTATTCTGTTGGAATAACCTGTATACGCGGTCTACCCTATACTTGGTGACATTCTTCTATTATTCTGTTGGAACATCCTGTCTATGTGTTTTACACCAGACCTGGTTCCGTTTTTATTATTATTCTGTTGGAACATCCTGTCTGTGTGTTTTACATCGGACCTAGTTCCGTCTTGTTATTATTCTGTTGGAATATCCTGTCTGTGTGTTTTACGCCGAACCTGGTTCCATTATTTATTATTTTGTCGAAATATCTTGTCTGTGCGTTTACGCCAGACCTGGTTCCATTATTTATTATTTTGTTAGAATAACCTGTCTGTGCGGTCTATCGCATGTCGGGTGATTTCTTTTGTTATTCCATTCTTTATTATACACAGTTGGTTAAGTTTTAACTTTTATACTCCATGAAATTAGTGGAATATCCTTGATAATTGCGTTTCATCCAGTATCTTTTCATGAAAATATTATTCTAAGCATTCTTGAATTTTACTCCACAAAGCAGTATCATGTTGACAATTTGGACGTTATTGGTTCCTGGAGAAATTAGTTCTTGAACTTGTTTTATTGAATTCTTATATCATTGTCATCATCCTCATGTTTATATTATGTTGAAAGTCATCTGTGGCCTGTAGTGCATAGATGGACTTGGTATGATTATGACCAGGGATTATTCGGTGTAATCATGACCGTAATGTTACAAATGATGTGAAAAAAGTCCTCATTGGCCCGTAGTGCATTGATAGATAATTTTTGGTATGATTATGGATATGGATTCTCTTTGGCCGTAGTGCAAAGATGAATTGTATTATGGCATGATCAGGACCGTTGATGAAAACACGATTATCTTTGGCTCGTAGTGCATGGATAATTCGTGGTCGTGATACTAAAGAATATCCTTGGCCGTAGTGCAGGGGTGATTCGATGATGTGGATTATTTTTTTAGCTGTGTCTCAGCGATAAAAGTCATGAAAAACCTTTTAAATCATAAAAGATAGTAGATTTTATTCTCTACTTGACTCTTTTAATGGATTGTTGGTTCCGCTGCAGTTAAACTTGATGTCTATTGTATTTTATCAGTTTAACATTGTTGAAGACTAATGATAATTTATTCTGCATTATCTTAGTCATAATATTTCTTATTGGGTTAGTTGAGCTCACCCTTTCTTTTACTGTTCTCTTCAGGAAATGAGAATATAGTTGTGACGAGTCGGGAAACGGAGTGATGGACCAGATGATAGCATTAGTAGTCCTCACTATTCTATGTAATAGTGTGATAATAATTGTAATGAGGACTCCTTTTGAGTATGGATACTCTCTAGAAGACAATATTTGTATTCAAACTCACATTTTATGTTTTGTCGTATTGTACATGACAGTTGTATTATTAAGTTGTATTTAAATTCTGTACCATGTATCTGGCGACTCAAAATAGGTGATGTATACCTAATTTTGGGGGCGTCACAAAGTAGACCAGATAGCCTTCAACACCATCTCCTCTAATAAGCATGGTAAATCAGCCTCTCCCTCAGTTACCTTTCCCCCAGCGGTTGCAGAAACAGAAGCTGGATAAGTAGTTTTCCAAATTCTTGGAAGTGTTCAAAGACTACACATAAATATCCCATTTGCGGAGACATTGGAGGGAATGCTTAGTTATGTCAAGTTCATGAAGGACATTCTGTCCAAGAAGCGAAAAATGGGAGATTACAAAACTGTGGCACTGACAAAGGAGTGTAGTGCCATCCTTCAAAACAAGGTTCCACCGAAGCTAAAAGATCCGGGGAGCTTTACAATTCTGTGCACTATTGGGGACCAATTTATTGGCAAGGCTCTTTGTGATTTAAGGGCTAGCATTAACTTGATGCCCCTCTCTATTTATAAGAAGCTGGGCCTCAATGAAGCTAAGCCTACCAGCGTTACTTTATAATTGGTTGACGGGTCTCTCACGTACCCGAAGGGGATTGTAGAGGATGTGCTTGTTAAGGTTGACAAGTTCATATTCCCAGCGGATTTCATAGTCCTAGATTTTGAAGAGGACAGGGAGGTCCCGATAATATTGGGCAGACCATTCTTGGTGACTGGGAGGACCATGATCGATGTTCAGAAAGGGGAGTTAACAATGAGGGTACAGGATCAAGAAGTGACGTTTAATGTCTTCAGATTAATGAAGTATCCTAATACCCCTGAGGATTGTTTCCAGATTAATACAATTGATAATTCAGTTAAGAAAATATTCTCATAAACTTGCATTAAAGACCCTTTGGAAGCCACATTAACCGGGGCCAGCACTACGAAAGACCCCACACATGTGGAATGTGCCAAATGGCTCGATGAGACCCAAAGATCCAAGCAATTGTACCGAAAATTTGAGTCTTTAAAAGATAATGAGGCATCCACTTCCAAGGCTCAGTCGTCGATTGTCGAGCCTCCTATCCTTGAGCTTAAGCCTTTACCTAATCACCTGAGGTATGCTTACTTAGGGAATTCATCTTCTTTACCTATGATAATTTCTGCTTCTCTAACTAAGTGTCAGGAACAAAAGTTGCTGCTTGTGCTCAAGAAATATAAAATGGCCCTGGGGTGGTCTATTGCTGATATAAAAGGGATCAGCCCGACTCTATGCATGCACAAAATTCTTTTGGAGGAAGGCTCGAAGCCATCTATAGAGCATCAGGGGCGGCTAAATCCCATTATGAAAGAGGTCGTCCGGAAGGAGATCATTAAATTGTTAGATGCGGGCATTATCTACCCCATCTCCGATAGCCCTTGGGTTAGTCCTATCCAGTGTGTGCCAAGGAAGGGAGGGATGACAGTTGTGTCTAATGAGAACAACGAACTGATTTCCACCAGGACGGTAACCGAGTGGAGAGTGTGCATGGATTACAGGAAACTAAACAAATCAACCTATAAGGATCATTTTCCCCTTCCATTCGTTGATTAGATGCTTGACTGGTTGGATGGGCAAGAATATTATTGTCTGCTAGATGGGTACTCGGGGTACAATCAGATTTCTATTGCTCTTGAAGATCAGGAGAAGACGGCATTCACATGTCTGTATGGAACCTTTTCCTTCCAAAAAATGTCTTTCGGACTATGTAATGCTCCCGCGACATTTCAGCGGTGTATGATGTCGATCTTCTCTGATATGGTTGAAAAGACCCTGGCGGTCTTTATGGACGACTTCTCAATATTCGGGAGCTCATTCGATAATTGCTAGACAAATCTGACTGACGTTCTCCATCGATGTGTCGAAACCAACCTGGTGTTGAATTGGGAGAAGCGTCACTTCATGGTTGAAGAGGGCATTATTTTGGGCCATCGGGTTTCTGTAGGTTGAATTGAGGTTGATAAGGCAAAGATAGATGTGATCAATAACCTTCCACCTCCCACCTCAGTGAAAGGGGTAAGGAGTTTTCTCGGGCATGTCGTGTTCTACAAAAGGTTTATCCAGGACTTCTCGCGGATTACCAAACCATTGTGCACCCTATTAGAAAAGGAAATGCCTTTCTAATTTGATGAGGCCTGCTTGAGCGCCTTTGAGTTATTAAAGAAAAGACTTGTCACGGCACCTATTATGATAGCTCCAGACTGGACCTACCCTTTTAAACTAATTTCTGATGCCAGTGACTTTGCAATCGGGGCAGTGTTGGGCCAGAGAAGGGAGAAGGTCTTCCACACCATTTACTATGCCAGCAAGACATTAACTGATGCTCAGTTAAATTATACCACCACTGAAAAGGAGCTGCTGGCAGTAGTCTATGCTTTTGACAAGTTTCGTTCCTACCTCATTGGAACAAAGGTGATTGTATACACCAATCACTAAGTAATCAAGTATTTGATAGAAAAGAAGGATGCTAAGCCGAAATTGATACGGTGGGTTCTGCTTCTCCAGGAGTTTGACTTAGAAATCCGAGATAAGAAGGGGACAAAAAATTAGGTTGCCGATCACTTGTCAAGGTTGGAAAACACCAAGCCCTCGGGAGATACTGACAAAGCTATAAATGACTTCTTCCCGGACGAACAACTCTTTGTTGTTCAAAGTAAAGTGTCGTGGTATGCGGACTTTGCCAATTACGTCGCTTACCAAGTCCTTCCCCATAACCTGAGCTATCAACAAAGAAAGAAATTCCTAAAAGATGATAAGCAATATCTGTGGGATGAGCCCTTCCTGTTCAAGTAATGTTCTGATCAAATTCTGCGAAGATGATTGCCGGAAGAGGAAATTGAAGGTGTGCTACATCACTGCCACTCTTCAAACAATGGAGGTCATTTTGAAGGCCAACGAACTGCAGCTAAAGTGCTTCAGTCGGGATTTTATTGGCCCACCCTATTCAAGGATGCACACACATATGTGTTACATTGGGACAGATGCCAAAGGGTGGGCACTATATCAAGACGACATGAACTACCACTGCAAAATATCCTAGAGGTGGAATTATTTGATGTTTGGGGCATCGACTTCATGGGTCCATTTCTGTCCTCATTCAACAATCTCTATATCCTTGTGGCAGTGGATTATGTCTCCAAATGGGTGGAAGCAGTTTCCTTGCCGACTAATGATGCTAAGGTGGTGCTTTAGTTCCTCAAGAAAAATATTTTCACCCATTTTGGCACGCCTCGGGCTATCATTAGCGATAAAGGGTCGCATTTTTGTAACAAATATTTTGAAGCCCTCCTAGCCAAGTATGGGGTGACCCATAAGATCGCCACTGCCTACCACCCACAGACCAACGGCCAAGCTGAAATTTAAAATCGAGAGGTGAAACGAATCTTGGAGAAGATCGTTAACCCAAATCGTAAAGACTGGTCTAAGAAGCTCGATGATGCCTTGTGGGCCTACCGCACAGCTTATAAAACACCTATCAAAATGTCTCCGTATAGGCTTGTCTATGGTAAGGCATGCCATCTTCTAGTGGAGTTGGAACACAATGCTTATTGGGCTATTAAGAAGCTTAACTTTGATTTAGAAGCAGTCGGCGAGAAGCAGCTCTTGCAACTAAATGAATCAGATGAGTTTAATCTGTAAGCGTATGAAAAATGCTAAGTTGTACAAGGAGAAAATCAAAAGGTGGCACGAAAAGAAAATTCTTGAGAGACACTTCGAACCGGGCTAGAAGGTTCTTCTCTTTAATTCCCGTCTGAAGATATTTCCAGGGAAACTAAAGTCCCGATGGTCAGGCCCATTCACAGTTGCCAAGGTTTATCCCTATTGGGCAATAGAGGTTGATGACCCCAATTCTGACAAAACTTTCAAAGTTAATGGGTAGAGATTAAAACACTACTAGGGCGGCGAGGTGAACTGGCAAAACACTTCCATTACATTGGGAGACCCGATGTAAGACGAAAAAACAGTCAAGCCGACGACTCTAAATCAAGCGCTTGATTGGAGGCATCCCCATCTCAGTATCAACCAAATTGTTTTTATCTTTGTTAACTTAAGTCTCATGTTTATTGTCTAGTTGTTGTCTATAGTTTTTAGTATAGTTGTAATCTACATAGTATGTTCGTATGTGTGTAAGGTTCTCAGTAGTTAGAATTGTAATTGTTGTCTGTGCTGTCAGTGTTCTATATAGTGCATGTTGTTAGTTTCTATTTCAGGTTATCCTTAGTTAGAACTTGTCAATAATGTGTTTGTTCTATTTTAGTTGTCTGGTTTACTAAAATGTAATGTTGGCTTGTGCAGGATTTTGTTGAGCGAGCTTAAAATTTCTGAAGTCGCGCTGCAGCCTCATATGTAGCACTGCAGCGCCAGGCCAGAGACTATCTGCTACAAACTGGCGCCCTAGCGCCAATCCTTGACCAGTAAATCATGTCGTAGCGCCAACTATTGAGCGAGCACACTGCTAAATCGTGCCCCAGTGCCAGCATTGGCGCCCCAACGCCATTGAACGCATCATCCGCGCCCCGGCGCCATGCCCCGCGCCCCGGTGCTATCAGCGTGTTTTTGATATTTAAATGAGACCTTTCACTTCAATTGCAGAGTCTCTCTCATCTCATATCAGTTTATCCTCACCAAGTGACGCTATATCTTCTCCTCGCAGAGCCGTTAAGCAACCCAACCGTCCCGTTTCGTACCGTTTGGGCGCCCAACTGACGTATGGTTGCTATTCAGACCATTGCTTCTCTCTCCTCTATGTCGTAAAGGTCTATTTAACCAGAGTCGGTCAAGAGATGTGGTATCATTCCTTCTGTGCTATATCTCTCCTTTTATCCCTTTAATTTTAGTTATAATGGCATCTAAGCGTCCAAGGAAAAATATTGGCCCTCCTCCTCCATCCTCTTCCCGAGACCGTGCTCAGACGTGGGATGCGCTGAAATTTCCAAAGGAGGAGGCATATCAGAGGTATACTCAAAATTTTATATCTCGAAGTCTGGTTCCTGAGAGAGGGCTTCGGCCTGATGATAAACTGGATAGTGAGATGAATGCAATGATCTCCAAAATGAAATGGGTTCATTTCACCAAACAGCCGGAATTCGCTATGGTAGCGGTGGTTAAGGAGTTTTATGTTAATGCCATTCCGGATGGCCCGCCGGTAGCACTTGTGAGGGGGAAGTTGATCCCATTCGATGTCAGAGCCATCAATGAAGTGTATGGGACTCCTAATTTTGACAAGCTTGACTATATGAAGAATGGGATTCGGGAGTTACAAATCTGATGACATTGTTAGCAAGCTCTGTAAGCCCGGGACAGTGTGGAAAATGAATGAGTACATTGGCAAACACACGTCTTTTCCTTCACAGGCGCTTAGTCGTTATGGTAAGGCATGGTATGCCTTTATCTGTGCTAATATTCAGCCTATACGCCATATGAGTGATGTCACTCGGGATAGGGCGACACTTCTCTATGCCATTGTTTTGGGGTTGAAGATTGATGTGGGGGCTTTGATCAATGAATCCATCAAAAAGGCTATCAAGAGCAAGGTCATGTCTGGCCTTCCCCACCCATCTCTTATTACCCGTCTATGGAAAAGGGTGGGTGTTCAGTGGGAGAAGGAAGATGTCACCCTGCCTCCAATATCAATCATTAATCATCATCTCATTAGTCGATATGTAGTCTGGGAGGGAGCGCCATCGCATCCCCGAGGGGAAGGATTTCTGCCAGCGCCTTAGCCGCCGCCATTCGATGATCCACAACCATCTACTGAGGCGGGACCCTCCACTCAAGTGCTAGTTCCCCCTTCTGCTGAGACCGTTGATTTAGGGACCCTTGCGCAGATTCTGAACAGCCTTAATTTCGTCCACTGCAATATTGACCATGTCGCTGGGTGGCAGAGCCAATTCCACCATTTCCTTGTAGAGTTCGCCAATACGCTCTCCAGTATTCATGCTGCTCAGGGTGGCGAGGACGCGGACTTCATACCATTCCAATTCCCGGCACCTCCAATCTATGCGCCGTATCCACCACAATTTTCGCCACCTGCTGATGAGGCGCGCATGAACAAACCAGTGAATGTGGCTGATGATGATGATGACGATGATGATGACTTTGACTTGTTCAGTGCTGATGAAGATTTTGGTCATGATGGTGACGAAGGCGATAATGCTGCTGATGTTTGATGTTGCAGTATTGGCCAGTGAGGACACGGGCCAAAGTTCATGTTTGGGGGAGACTTCCTTTTATTTATTTATATATGAATTGTGTTAGTTTTATCATATTTCTATTTCAACTGCTGTGTAAGGATTTTAGGATGGTATTTGGGCTTGATAGCCCAGGCTCGTGGTTTAATTTTTATGTTATCTATTGTGTTTATTATTGTGGAAAAACTTTTGGTTTATGGTTACATGCTTTAATTTATCTTGGATGTATGTTTTTGCTTAGTAGTATTTTAATATAAATTTGAATGCATGCTTGTGGTTATATGTCTTTTGCTTTGGAAAATCTTGACTAAGTCAAATATTGTTTTGCTAGCCTCACTTTTTGGGTTTTAACTGATTAATTGGTATACTTGATGCCATGTGTTATGACTTTGCCCTATTTGGGCATGGGTACTTTATAGTTATAGTTTTTTCCTAGTACATTTTGATTAACTCTAACCCCCATTTCTCTAATTGTTTATATATTGGGTTAGGGTAGTTTAGCGCCCAAGTTTTGATTGTGGCTTATGATAAGCAGTATAATTGATGTTTTCTTAGTATGGGGTCAAATCCATGCGAACTAGGGGCGTGTTATTTAGATAAATCAAGATTGTTTGGGATCCATCGTTTTAGCGAGCACTGACCAATTGTCTTTTCTAGTTTTGTGTCCAGATTTAGGTTGTCTTTTTATTGTGTTGAAAATTTGTACGCTATTTAAAACTCTATTGATTTCAAAGTAATTAAAGACTTTGAGGCTTTTACACTTTCGGGTCTAATGTTCTTGTAAAAAAAATATTAAATATAATAATAGTCCTACAGTGGGTTGAGATGGAGCGTGGAAATGTACTCGCCCATAAACATAGGCAGGTAATATCGATTGTAGACTTATGTTGTTTACGTGGCCTTTGTGCTTGAGTTATTAGATTCTTAGGGGTGTTTTACATCTAGTGCCCTAAAGTCTTCTGGCTTGCGAGTCATTGATCAAAAGCTTGCTAATGGGTGGTCTGTTTAGCCTCAAAGTAATCAAGAACTGTCTGAGTCGGTTATTACTTCTTTAGGCTAGAACTTTTGAACCTTTCGTGTTTCTGCGTCTTATCTTAATGCTTGCTAATCATTTGAGTTGCATAGTAAGCTTATTAGTATCACAGTCGATTGTGTGATCTGAATTTGGGTTATGACTAGTTTAGATGTTTGGTCTGCACACACACAAAATGGATCAATTACAGTCTCTTATTTATTAATAGACATTAAGCCCTTGGTTGTATGCGCTTTGTCCTACTCTATGAGGATGTTCATGATTTTTGCTTAGGGGGCCATACGATTAGTCTATAAGATTTTTCTTCTCTCTATCTTGCAATATTAGGTTTGAGCGTCTATTAGTTTGCTTGAGGACAAGCAAAATCTTAAGTTTGGGGGTATTTGATTAGTGAGATTTATACCCGCGAATTAGATCATTTTGCTGCTTAAGTTGTCGTCTGTTTTCAATCTTTTAGTTAGCTTTTATATATTTATATTATTGTTTTTAAGTTTAAGTTCTCTACAGGCAGGCTTTGGGCATTTTTCCTATACTGGCGCCGCAGCGCCAGTGTTACACTTGGAAGCCACGCCGTAGCGCCGGCTATTGCTGAGTCCACTATAAAGTGGCGCCCCGGCGCCATTGGCAGTATAATGATCCGCGCCGCAGCGCCAGATGTAGCTAAGAGCTACTGGAAACTCACACCCCAGCGCCACAAGCAGCGCCCCAGCGTCGCTTGTTAAGCCTATGCTCGCGCCGCAGCGCGAGCTCCGGTGCCAAAACAGTAAAAAGTCTTTAATGACCTAGAAGAAAGAGGGGGCAAGTATATAAAGAAAGCGAAGCCGCCTGCATCTATCATAGAATATCAGAGATATCGACAGAGAACTTATTGCAGCTTAGACTAGGATTTATTTTCTGTCTTTCTAGAAGAGAAAGAAGCTTGTACAACGGAAGGAGAGTTATTGCATCCAACACAGAACTCAGAGCTCTACACGTGAAGAGAAGATTTGGAGGAAGAACACTTCAAAACAGGGGTTTTCTAATACCAAATCTCCCATTTATTGTTTTGGGTCTGATAATGTGTAACGTATTGAAAATGTGTGTTAGTGCCATTGTTATGAACTAACCCCATTTTTAGGATTGCAATGTAACCTTTTGCTTAGCTTAATTGACTTTCTCTCCTATTTTATATAATAAATCATTTTGGAATGGATTGTTGTATTTCTTATTTAATGATTGATTACTTGAAAAAGAAATTGGTATTGATAGTAATGAAAATTGACGAATGGACATTATTTTCTATCTTTAAATACAGCAACACCTATTATGACCATGCCAATGGAATGTGTGCATAATATGCTAATAGGATAGACATATCCCTATTTTCCTTGTGCGGCCTTGAGACTTAGCTTACTGACCTTGACCTAGTTCTTGTCGCTAATAGACATATTGTGACTTAGCTGGTTAGGGATGTGCATTTGACCTTCGATAGAAGCTTATGCGTATTTACTGTTCTCGGTTGACCATTCCTCAATTCGTTTGTAATCTGGAGAGTTAGGAGATTAGGCGATGCATTAGGGGAATTGTAATCGTATCTTAACTTCCTAGCACAACCACTTCTCTTATTCTTATAGTTTTAATATATAGCTTAACCTACAATCTTATTTCACTTGTTTAGATAAGACTAGTAACGACTTACCCTAGTATTTGTTTCCTCTTAAGACATTGTCCTCGTGGGTTCGACACTCTACTTTCATATATTACTTGTGGACCGCGTATGCTTGCGCACGATTTGGCAATAGCGAAATCGACCAACAATCATATTTTGTAGAAACCTTAAAGACCCAAAGGGAAATTATATTAACTGTAGAAGACACTAAAGGCAAGTGTTCTAACCCTTTTCTATGTTCATTCTGAACAGGCTTTGTAAATTCATATATCTTACGCATGAATTGATGTATGATGAAGTTGAAGCCAATTCCTTCGGCTAGACTTAATGTGTTTGTAGATTTCTTATAATCTATCGAACTATTTTCAATGTTGCTATCTTTTGCCAAACTGTTTTGGTATTGATTTCAAAGAAAGACTGAGTATGATAAACAAATGTTTTGCCGTCAAATGACAGGCACATGAGGTTGCCAAACCTTAAACGTACATACGTTTAAAGAAAGTGGTGTTGTACATCATAGAGTACTATAGGTTGATCACCTAGATGTGCTCGTAAGATATACCGGACTTATGGACTTGGTGTCGGGTTGTCCTTTTCAAAGAAAGAATGAAATGCTCAAGGTGTTAGACCGAAATTTATATTTAAAGAATGTTGTTCATTGTGAAACATTTTAAGGAAAATATAATAGCTCGATATTTTTTATATAATTAAATCAGAAATTTTTTGTATAAATTTTTTTTATTTAATTTAAAGGTGGGGAATATGTTTAAGGTAAAGATTATGTATTTATGTGATAAATAAAAAATTATTTATTACATGAATAATTCTAAATAATTTTCTTAGAATTATTGACTATTAGAAATTATATTTTTATAATTAATTTTGTAGAAAAAATATTTTTATTATTTATTTTCTATGAAAATATGATTATTATATTATTTAAATAATATATGAAATGATTATAGAATTATTACAATAATTATTTTGTTAGATGAATTTATTTCTAATTAATTAAGTTAATAACCTAATTAATAATGGTAAGTATAAGAAAGATAAATCAGATATGGAATCCAAACCCTAATTCTGGATTTGGATTAAGGAAAGAAAATATTAATATAATTTTAATTATATTTCAGTACTATAATTATGTGCTGTATGTGTAGACTGATAATGGTTTGTCAATTATGGTGTATAATGTCAAAATCCTAATTTCTAAATTAGTAACCCTAATTTGCTAAAATGAAACCCTAATTGCTAATTATTATTCTTAATGCTAATTATGGGATCTTAAACCCTAAATGTTCAAGTAATGTAATTAGAAAACTAATTATAATTAGTAAATTCTAAATTTCATTTTTAGGAAACTAATATTTATTTTTAATTTAAACCCTAAATTGAAATCCTAGAAATACATTTTTTTGAAAAACTTAGGGTTAAACCCTAAGGGTTTGTCCAGATTACA
Source organism: Panax notoginseng (assembly GCA_016801055.1). NCBI lineage: Eukaryota > Viridiplantae > Streptophyta > Magnoliopsida > Apiales > Araliaceae > Panax > Panax notoginseng. Next base: position 51,674,582 of record CM029021.1, on the reverse strand, counting down.
AGTGTGCCATCAAAATTGCTAGCCAAAAGACATTTTTGCCCTTTTTGCATTTTATATTAGGAAACTTGCAAATCTAGCTAAAAGTTCTTGCTAGATCTAATGACTCACCATGCAAAGATCTCCCATGTGCTTTAAATCTCAGCCAATATTATCCCCTTTGACACCTTGCAAGTTAGATTCAGTGCATCTACCTTATATAAATAGAATTGGAGAGAGAAAGTGCACATTCTTGATTATTTTTGCACAAACACTCAACCAATTTCTCTCAACTCAAAACCCATGAATTTTCAATGCTAGATCAACCCCAAACCAAGCCCCACTAACACCCATAACCAAATCAGTAGCCAAGAATCAGAAATCGTTCATCTAGGTATAAAACCCTAATTTAAAAATCTGACTTTGATCCTTTGTTAGATGTTAGTTTTTTTTTTTTGCGTTAAACATGTTGTATGTAGGGTATAATGATGATCTAGGTTGCTAGCTATTAGATCCATAATATCTAGAGGCTCGGATTTGGTGCTTTTAAAAATCTGGAAATTTTCTTTTATGTCAATTGACAACCATATGTCAGGTGTTCTAAATATCTGGCTGTTAATGATTTTTGTGTTTTTAATGTTTCAACATGTAGTATGCTATGAGAACATGGATTTGGAACTTGAATCCAGTCCAGATTGTGTACAGATTGTTAGATATATGTGGTCAAACCACGTTGACCGACATTGACCGAACGTCTCTGGGTAACCCAGAACGTGCCCAGAAAGTCTGACAGCATGTTCGTGCGTCTTGATCTTGCTTGTGTTTACGTTTTAGACCCTGTTATTGTTGTAATGTTGTTGTCTGACGTGTAGGCTACATGACCATGCCTCTAGAATATTTAGATCCTTCTCTGAATCAAAGTAATCAGTAGTCAAAGTGGTGTGGACGAAACTGCCAGATGAAGTTTCTGGTTAACCAAGAAACCTTCATAAGCAGTTTCTGACCACTACTTTGACCGGCCCATATCTGCTTGATGTGATGTTGTTAAACTGTTTTTATGTCATGGATCTGTTGTCTTACATGTGGTCTACATACTGAAACTCTAAGATCACAAAAACACTACACAAGCAACAAGTTGTGGAAGCCCAAATGTGGACAGTCGAACTGTTCTTCATTTCTTGGTAACCTATAAATGAAGAACAGTTTTGACAGCTACTTTGTGGGCCTAGATTTCTCTGGTTTTATGCTTGTTGGCCATGTTTGTTGTTGGATCGTGTAGTCTAACATTAGTACTACAACCTCTAATCATTTACTTGCCTAGAAACACAATAATCAGAGAGGAATGCTTGGTCAAACGTGCTCACTTGTTAACTGCTATGAATGTTCTTGAGGACTTAAGAACACCTAAGGCGATAGATTTTGTTGCTAAAGGCTACAGCGACAGACATTTTAATTTTATTTAATTTATTTTCCAAAACTCATTTAAAAAATAGAAATTAATTATTAAAAATTCCAAAAATAGTTTTAAAAATTATTTTAAGTTATAAAAATTAACTTTTAATAATTTGACTTATTTTTCATAAATATTAATATTTATTTGGATATTATTGATATTTAATTTATTTAATAAATACATTAAATAAATTAATTAAAAATAATTTATTATATTAAAAATTATTTTAAATAATAATAAGGTATTTAATAATATTTTAAGCTATAAAACATAACTTTTAATATTTTAAGAAAAATTTCATTAATTATTTAATATTAATGATATTAGATTTATTTAGTAATTATATTAAATAAATTAATTAAAAATGATTTTAATATTATAAAAATCATTTTAAATAAAAATAAATAGTTTGAAAATATTTTATGTTATAAAATATAACATTTAATATTTAAAGGTAAATTTTATTAATAATTTAATATTAATGATATTAGTTTTATTTAATAATTATATTAAATAAATAGTTTAAAAATAGTTTTATTGATTTAAAAATCATTTAAAAATGAATAAATGAATTAAAAAATATTTTAAGTAATAATAAATGTCTTTTAATATTTTGGTTAATAATACTTTAATATTTAAATATTAATAGTAATTATTTAAAAATAATTTTAAATGTTTTAAAAATCATTTAAGGGTAATAAAAATATTTTACAAATATTTTGAGTTATTATAAATAACTTTAATATTTTGGCGATGGTTTCATTAATAATTTAATATTAATTAAATATTAATGATAATAGAATTATTTATTATTTAAATCATTTAAAAATGATTCCAGTGTTTTAAAAAATCATGATAAATTATAATAATTATTTAAAAATTATTATAAGGCTATAAAATATAACTTGACTGATATTTAAAATATCTAAAGTAATATTAAACTATAGAATAGTATTTTAGACTCGATAATTACCCGTTAAAGCCGTCGGTACACCGAAATATTTTATAAATTGATCAGGACTTAGTTAATTGGACTAGATAAATGTTTATTTATGATCTAATGACTGCTAAACATATGTGCCAATGTGATTAGGTTATGTGCTGACTGCAAATAACAGTACTATGTGTTATAGTATGTTATTCTAATCGAACTAATGATCTTATTACTGATAGGTTGTGATATAAAAGATAAAACTAAGTTATGTTATTGTAAGCAGCAGCTCAGGCAAGTATCTTAACTTTTTATTTCCTTTATGCAATGGACATGAGTAAGGAAATTTCATAATTATATTATTATTTTGTCAGATTATTAACTCTATTATTGTCGATTCTGTATCCAATCTTTTGTATTCATACAAGTTCTTAAATTATCTGATCATTGTTTGTCAATAAAGTACTATTGTACAATCCAGATATTTATTCTATTCGTTAATTTCTAATATGGTTATACAAGTGTCCTTACTTGGATAATCATTGTATTTAATCACATGTTGTTACATACTTATTGATTTCCAGTATGTATAAGTTGACATAAAAGTTGTCTAAGCTATTTGATCCAGCTAGACACAAACTTATAAATATCGTTGAACATGATAGAACTTTATTATTATTATCCAATCAAATTATTTTGGTTCGAATTCTCGACTAAGTATGAACATCCCGTACATGGGAAAACTTTTGTGCGCCAAAGGCGGATAAGATGAACGATAATATCATTCTTACATGTAGTATTGATCAATACAAGGCATAACGGGCTGATCACCCCCCCTCCCGTGCCTGTAAGTTATGATAGTTTACAGATAAAGTTCTGCTTAACCTTTTCAAAAATAGAAAATAATGTTCATAGTCTGACGACTGATCTCCAGTTATAGTCAATATGTAGTTTCAAAAATTTGATATAGAATTGATATGTTGTTATTATTGGTTCAGCTTACTTCACAACTGTTGATTTATTGTAGAAGTGTCATTCAAAGAAAATATTTAATTCTTTCAGCTAATATTTATTGTTGCTAGTACTTGTTGGGAACTCAAATGCTCATTCTTACTTAATTTAAATATTTTCAACTAAGCGTGATCAACTAGAAACTCTGCCAAGAACAAAGGGAAAGGAAAGCTGGTATAATAAGTTTGTGTTCTCTTATGTAATAATTAGACTTTATTATTAAGATGATGATACTTATTAATTATCATGTAATGAATGTTTAAAGGTCGCGTACCAGGGGATTTAGACTCTGATATGTAAATTAAGTTTAAAATTTATATTATTGTTATTATTATTAGTATTATTCCGCTCATAAAAATGGTATCGTGAAGCACCGAGTTCGGGTTTCAAGTACCAGGATTTGGGGGCGTCGCAGGTTGGTATCAGACCTTAGGGTTAGAAACCTTAGGTGGGATAGACCTTAGGCTATAACCTTAGAACAAAAAAAAATGTTAAAAATACAAATAACTCATATAGAGTTTAAAAAGGAGATGAATTGGATAGATTCATCGTCAAACAAAATAAAAGATAACTTATATAAAACTACTATTTGCTATGTGTATATATTATATGCTAATCTAGATAATTTGTGTGTAGGTGTCAGGTGAAAAAGGCTTATTATATGCTTAAAACTTGAAAGAAGGATCAAATCCATACACCCTAGCTAATATCGAAGCCAATAGCTGAAATAGAAGCTCACAATGAAAATAACTCGGATGAGGTGGTTATTTTTAAAAATGTAGTACTAGATCCAGAAATGGTGGAACTAACAGATAGTGATTCGGACACCGAAGTTAGAGCTAATCAAGCATCAACGGAAGTGCAAAATCTGAGGAACCAGGTTTCTTCTCTGGAAAAGTTGGGAGAAATAAAAAAGCTATTAAATAGTCAGTTGCGAAAGGCGTTAATAGAAATAATAGAAGAACAAGATAAGCTTAAAATTTAAATTGAACAGATGGGAGCCAAAACTAACATATCGTGTGCAGCTCCGAGCAATAAGGGGAAAAGAAAGATGAAATACCACGACTTAGGAAAATCTGATAAGAACCAGGGGAAAAAGATATATTATATTTGCGGCTATGAGGGACATACTTCTCCTCATTGTCCCGACTTTAAGCAAGGTGCATGTTTTATTTGTGGGTTGGAAGGTCATTAGGCGAAAGATTGTCCAGAATCAGGAAGAAGGTGTAAGAAATAATTAGGATTAGTAGTTGATTAATTATGCTTGATAATATGCATGTGTAATTTAATATTCAAACTTCTGTATAAGTTGTATCAGTAAATCCTGACTTTTATTATCTCTAAGGGATAGCAGTATATGATATGCTATGTAAAGTATTTTGAAATAGCTGAACGAATATGAATCTATGTTTGATTTATGAAATAAGTTTGATATATTCAACTTATATAATAAGGTTTAGAATGTAAGTTAAATTTATGATTTTATTTAATCAGATAATGCCGCCAAGACGTCGAACTCGAAATCAAATGGCAGAAGAATATGTCAACAACGCTGAAGGACAACAACAAGACTCGATGTAAAACTTTACAAATATGGTAGTTCAGGCTATGCAGCAGGGAATACCAGTCGCAGGGAACCAACCAGACAATCGCTTACCGAATTTTAAAGACGTTAAAGCAGTCGGACCACCAAAATTTAGGAGAACAGCTGACCCTATAGAAGCCCAGACTTGGGAAAACGAGATAAAGAAGGAGTTCATAATTGCTAGGGTATATGAGGGGCAAAAGACCGCTTTTGCCACCTATATAATGAAAGGGGAGGCTAACTTTTGGTGGGAAGCAAATTAAACTAGGGCAGGAGAAGGTGTGGTAACTTGGGCTAGATTTAAAACTTTGTTTTTCTAAAATAATCTCTCAGCTAGTATGCAGGCGAGGATGGATGTGAAATTTTTAGAGTTAAAGAAGAAGAACATGACAATTGCGGAGTATGCCGCAAAGTTTAATGAGTTAGCTAGGTTTGCTCCGCATCAGGTGTATACGGAGGCTAGGAAGGCGAGAAGGTTTGAGCTGTGATTAAAACCCTGGCGCTATAACAAGGTGGCAGTGTTGCAGATAAACACTTTTACAGCACTCATGAAAAAAGTCATTATAGATGAGGAGGGGAGTGAGGCCATGAGCCTCTATAACAAGGAGAAGAGGAACAAAGGCAAGGTCGTAGGAGCTGTGAAGGTGGAAACTAATAGTGGGAATAGGGGTGAAAAGAGAAAAGGGAACAATTTTAAGAATATTCAGGTGAAACAAGAAGGTGTGAAGAAGCAGGTAGTTCAGTGTGGGAACTGTGGGAAGAACCATACGGGTGAGTGCCTCAAGGGAGAGTTTGTGTGCTATAACTACGGGCAGGAGGGTCATATCTCTCCCAATTGCCCCAACCCAAGGATGAACGGTGGGTGTTTTCTGTGTGAATCTATGGAGCATAAGGTGAAGGATTGTCCAAAGAGGAGAATGGAGGTAGGGAGTGTAACCACAGGGAGAGGCGACTCTGGCGATCACAGGACCAACGTTATCAAGTAAGCCAACAAAATCAACTGCAAGAGTCTTCAACATGACGGACCAGTATATTGAGGCCGCTGGGAATGGAACTCCAGGTATTATTCAAATAACTTTTAATTTCGTATATATGATTTCCTTTATATAGTAAATCATTTTATAAAGAAATTTTGAGGGAGGAATTTGAGTTCTTTTAGAAATCAATTTTCCGTTTAATCAGATAGACAAGCTTTATGCTGAAAAGTTAAAGATTTGTTCGATCAATTGTGATCAAGATCTACTTGCAATGATTGTGTATGCTATGTACCATAATAGGTATAAGTTTTAAAACGATGATTATGGGGACAGAATCTTTATAAGGGAGGGTGAATGTAATTGCCCGATATTTTCTATATAATTAAATCAGAAATTTTGTGTATAAATTTTTTTTTATTTAATTTAAAGGTGGGAATATGTTTAAGGTAAAGCTTATGTATTTATGTGATAAATAAAAATTTAGTTATTACATGAATAATACTAAATAATTTTCTTAGAGTTATTGACTATTAGAAATTATATTTTTATAATTAATTTTGTAGTAAAAATATTTTTATTATTTATTTTCTATGAAAATATGATTATTATATTATTTAAATAATATATGAAATGATTATAGAATTATTATAATAATTATTTTGTTAGATGAATTTATTTCTGATTAATTAAGTTATTAACTTAATTAATAATGGAAAGTATAAGAAAGATAAATCAGATATGGAATCCAAACCCTAATTCTGGATTTAGATTAAGGAAAGAGAATATTAATATAATTTTAATTATATTCCAGTACTATAATTATGTACTGTATGTGTAGACTAATAATGGTTGATCAATTATGGTGTATACTGTCAAAATCCTAATTTCTAAATTAGTAACCCTAATTGCTAATTATTAGTCTTAATGCTAATTATGGGATCTTAAATCCTAAATGTTCAAGTAATGTAATTAGAAAACTAATTATAATTAGTAAATTCTAAATTTCATTTTTAGGAAACTAATATTTATTTTTAATTTAAACCCTAAATTAAAATCCTAGAAATACATTTTTTTTAAACTTTAGGGTTAAACCCTAAGGGTTTGTCAAGATTACAAGTGTGCCATTAAAATTGCTAGCCAAAAGATATTTTTACCCTTTTTGCATTTTATATTAGGAAACTTGCAAATCTAGCTAAGAGATCTTGCTAGATCTAATGACTCACCATGCTAAGATCTCCTATGTGCTCTAAATCTCAACCAATATTATCCCCTTTGACACTTTGCAAGTTAGATTCAATGCATCTAGCTTATATAAATAGAATTAGAGAGAGAAAGTGCACATTCTTGATTATTTTTGCACAAACACTCAACCAATTGCTCTCAACTCCAAACCCATGAATTTTCAGAGCTAGATCAGTCCCAAACCAAGCCCCACTAACACCCATAACCAAATCAGTAGCTAAGAATCAGAAATCGTTCATCAAGGTATAAAACCCTAATTTAAAAATCTGACTTTGATCCTCTGTTAGATGTTAGTTTTTTTATGTTAAACATGGTGTATGTAGGGTATAATGATGATCTGGGTTGCTAGATGTTAGATCCATAACATCTAGAGGCTCGAATTTGGTGATTTTAAAAATCTAGAAATTTTCTTTTATGTCGACTAACAACCATATGTCAGGTCTTCTAAATATCTGGCTGTTAATGATTTTTGTGTTTTTAATGTTTAAACATGTAGTATGATATGAGATCTTGGATCTGGAACTTGAATCCAGTCCAGATCATGTACAGATTATTAGATATATGTGGTCAAACCACGTTGACAGTCATTGAACGAACGTTTCTGGGTAACCCAGAACGTGCCCAGAAAGTCTGTCAGCATGTTCGTGCGTCTTGATCTTGCTTGTGTTTACGTTTTAGACCCTGTTAGTGTTGTACTGTTGTTGTCTGACGTGTAGGCTACATGACCATGCCTCTATAATCTTTATATCCTTCTCTGAATCAGAGTAATCAGTGGTCAAAGTGGTGTGGATGAAACTACCGGATGAAGTTTCTAGGTAACCCAAAAACCTTCATAAGCAATTTCTGACCACTACTTTGACCAGCCCATATCTGCTTGATGTGATGTTGTTAAACTGTTTTTATGTCATGGATCTGTTGTCTTACATGTGGTCTACATAATGAAACTCTAAGATCACAAAAACACTACACAAGCAACAAGTTGTGGAAGCCCAAAAGTGGACAGTCGAACTGTTCTTCATTTCTGGGTAACCTAGAAATGAAGAACAGCTCTGACAGCTACTTTGTGGGGCTAGATCTCTCTAGTTTTATGCTTGTTGGCCATGTTTGTTGTTGGATCGTGTAGTCTGACATTAGTACTACAACCTCTAATCATTTACTTGCCCAGAAACACAATAATCAGAGAGGAATGCTTAGTCAAATATGCTCACTTGTTAACTGCTATGAATGTTCTTGAGGACTCAAGAACACCTAAGGTGATAGATTTTGTCACTAAAGGCTATAGCGACAGTCATTTTAATTTTATTTAATTTATTTTCTAAAAATCATTTAAAAAATAGAAATTAATTATTAAAAATTCCATAAATAGTTTTAAAAATTATTTTAAGTTATAAAAATTAACTTTTAATAATTTGACTTATTTTTCATAAATATTAATATTTATTTGGATATTATTGATATTTAATTTATTTAATAAACACATTAAATAAATTAATTAAAAATGATTTTATTATATTAAAAATAATTTTAACTAATAATAAGGTATTTAATAATATTTTAAGTTATAAAATATAACTTTTAATATTTTAAGATAAATGTCATCAATTATCTAATATTAATGATATTAGATTTATTTAGTAATTATATTAAATAAATAAATTAAAAATGATTTTAATATTATAAAAATCATTTTTAATGAAAATAAATAGTTTAAGTTATAAAATATAAATTCTAATATTTAAAGGTAAATTTCATTAATAATTTAATATTAATGATATTAGTTTTATTTAATAATTATATTAAATAAATAGTTTAAAAATGGTTTTATTGATTTAAAAATTGTTTAAAAAGGAAATAAATGAATTAAAAATATTTTAAGTAGTAATAAATGACTTTTAATATTTTGGTGAATAATACATTAGTATTTAAATATTAATAGTAATTATTTAAAAATGATTTTAAATGTTTTAAAAATCATTTAAGGGTAATAAAAATATTTTAAAAATATTTTGAGTTATTATAAATGTGACGCCCCCAAATTCGGGTACTTAAAAACCAAACTCGGTACTTCACGATATCGTTTTTATAAGCTGAATAATACTAATAATAATAACAATAATATAAAATTCAAACTTAATTTACATATGCATCAAAGTTTACTCCCAGGTACGAGACCTTTAAACATTCATTACATCATAGATAATAAGTAACATTGTCTTAATAAACTATAACTATTACACAACATATTAGAAATCTCATTCGAACAGCTTTCCTTTTCCCTTGTTCTTGCCTGAGCCTTCGGGTTGATCATACTTAACTGAAAACATTTAATTTAAGAAAAAGTGAGCATTTGAGTGCCCAACAAGTAATAATAATTATAAATATTAGCTGAAAGGGTTAAATATTTTCTTTGTACTACCCTTCTACAACAAGTCAATAGTTGTGAAGTAATCTGAACCGATAATAATAACGTAACAACTGTCTATCAAATTTTTGAAACTACGTAATGACTATAATTGGGGTTAAGGTGACATACTATGAATATTGTTTTCAATTTTTGAATAGGTTTAGCAGAAATTCATCTTCAAACCGTAATAACTTACGGCCACGAGGGGGTGATCAGTCCGTTATGCCCTGTATTGATCAATACTACATGCAAGAACGATAGTATCGTTCACTCTGTCCACCTTGGGTGCATAAAAAGTTTTCCCGTTTACAGGATGTTCATACTTGTCGGGTTCCAAACAAAAAGTTTTATCTTATTCAACAATAATCTATAATTCAACATATATATATATATATATATATATATATATATATATATATATATATATATATACGGGTAATTAACAAAGGTGTATCAACATGTGATTAAATACAATGATTATCCAAGTGGGGACACTTGTATAACCATTTATAGAAATTAACAAACAGAATATATATATCTGAATTACCATATACTAATTAACATGTTGATAATCAATGAGCGTATATATTATAGAGTTAATAATTTGTACAGTAATAATATAATTCTGAAACATTCTTACTCATGCTCATTGCATAAAGAAAATGCAAAGGTAGGATACTTGCCTGATACGCTGCTTACAGTTCGTAACTTATTTTTATCTTTTATATAACCACCTATTAGTAATAAGATCATTTTACTGATTAAAACAACATATTATAACACATAGCACTGTATATTGCAGTCAGCACATTACCTAATCACATTGTCACATATGTTTAACAACCATTGAATCACAAATAAACACTTATCAAGTCAAATTATTTAAGTTCAGATCAATTTCTGAAACATGTCGGTGTACCGACTGCTTTATCGGGTAATTATCGAGTCTAAAATTCTATCGTGTAGCTCAATAACTGTAATTATCAGTCATATTAATTTTAAATGACTTATAATAATTTTAAAAGCATTTATTATAACTTATCATAAATTTTCAAATATTAGAATCATTATTAAAAAATTTAAAGATTAAACAATTTTATTATCATTAATATTTAATTAATATTAAATTATTAATGAAACCATTGCCAAAATATTAAAGTTATTTATAATAACTAAAAATACTTTTAAAGTATTAATATTACCCTTAAATGATTTTTAAAACAATTAAAATCATTTTTAAATAATTACCATTAATATTAAAATATTTATGTACTATTTATCAAAATATTAAAAGTCATTAATTATAACTTAAAATATTTTTAATTCATTTATATCTTTTTTTAAATTATTTTTAAATTAATAAAACCATTTTTAAACTATTTATTTAATATAATTATTAAATTAATTTAATATCATTAATAATAAATTAATAATCATTAATATTAACTTATTAATGAAATTATCGTTTAAATATTAAAAGTTATATTTTATAACTTAAAATATCATTAAACACTTTATTTTCATTTAAAATAATTTTTATAAACTAAATTATTTAATATAATTATTAAATAACTTTAATATCATTAATTAATGAAATTTACCTTTAAATATTGAAAGTTATATTTTATAACTTAAAATAATGAAAGCTTTGATACCAACCTGAGACGCCCCCAAATTCGGGTACTTGAAACCCGAACTCGGTGATTCACGATACCATTTCTATAAGCTGAATAATACTAATAATAATAACAATAATATAAAATTCAAACTTAATTTACATATGCATCAAAGTTTACTCCCAAGCACGAGACCTTTAAACATTCATTACATCATAGATAATAAGTAACATTGTCTTAATAAACTATAACAATTACACAACATATTAGAAATCTCATTCGAACAGCTTTCCTTTCCCCTTGTTCTTGCCTGAGCCTTCGGGTTGATCATACTTAACTGAAAACATTTAATTTAAGCAAAAGTGAGCATTTGAGTGCCCAGCAAGTAATAACAATTATAAATATTAGCTGAAAGGGTTAAATGTTTTCTTTGTACTACCCTTCTACAATAAGTCATTAGTTGTGAAGTAATCTGAACCGATAATAATAACATAACAACTGTCTATCAAATTTTTGAAACTACGTAATGACTATAATTGGGGTTAAGGTGACATACTATGAACATTATTTTCAATTTTTGAATAGGTTTAGCAGAAATTCATCTGCAACCCGTCATAACTTACGGGCACGAGGGGTGATCAGCCCGTTATGCCCTGTATTGATCAATACTACATGCAAGAATGATAGTATCGTTCACTCTGTCCACCTTGGGTGCATAAAAAGTTTTCCCATTTACGGGATGTTCATACTTGTCGGGTTCTAAACCAAAAGTTTTATCTTGTTCAACAATAATCTATAATTCAACATATATATACGGGTAATTAACAAAGATGTATCAACATGTGATTAAATATAATGATGATCCAAGTGAGGACACTTGTATAACCATTTATAGAAATTAACAAACAGAATATATATATCTGAATTACCATATACTAACATGTTTATAACCAATCAGCGTATATAGTATAGAGTTAATAATCTGTACAGTAATAATATAATTTTGAAACATTCTTACTCATGCCCATTGCTTAAAGGAAATGCAAAGGTAGGATACTTGCCTAATACGCTGCTTACAGTTCGTAACTTATTTTTATCTTTTATATAACCACCTATCAGTAATAAGATCATTTTACTGATTAGAACAACATATTATAACACATAGCACTGCATATTGCAGTCAGCACATTGCCTAATCACATTGTCACATATGTTTAACAACCATTGAATCACAAATAAACATTTATCAAGTCAAATTATCTAAGTCCAAATCAATTTCTGAAACATGTCGGTGTACCGACTGCTTTATCGGGTAATTATCGAGTCTAAAACTCTATCCTGTAGCTCAATAACTGTAATTATCAGTCATATTATTTTTAAATGACTTATAATAATTTTTAAAATATTTATTATAATTTATCATAAAGTTTCAAATATCGGAATCATTATTAAATGGTTTAAAGATTAAACAATTTTATTATTATTAATATTTAATTAATATTAAACTATTAATGAAACCATTGCCAAAATATTAAAGTTATTTATAATAACTCAAAATACTTTTAAAGTATTAATATTATCCTTAAATAATTTTTAAAACAATTAAAATCATTTTAAATAATTACCATTAATATTTAAATATTAATGTACTATTTATCAAAATATTAAAAGTCATTAATTATAACTTAAAATATTTTTAATTCATTTATATCCTTTTTTAAATCATTTTTAAATTAATAAAACCATTTTTAAACTATTTATTTAATATAATTATTAAATAAATTTAATATCATTAATAATAAATTAATAATCATTAATATTAACTTATTAATGAAATTATCCTTTAAATATTAAAAGTTATATTTTATAACTTAAAATATCATTAAACACTTTATTTTTATTTAAAATAATTTTTATAATAATAAAATTATTTTTAAATTAAATTATTTAATATAATTATTAAATAACTTTAATATCATTAATTAATAAAATTTACCTTTAAATATTGAAAGTTATATTTTATAACTTAAAATATTTTTAAATACCTTATTGTTATTTAAAATAATTTTTAATATAATAAAGTCATTCTTAATTAATTTATTTAATTCATTTAGTAAATAACTTAAATATCATTAATATTAATTAATTAATTAATTTCATCACAAAAAATTAAAAATCATTAAAAATAACTTAAAATATTTTCTTATACCATAATATAATTTTAAATGATTTTTCATGCATTAAAATTATTTTTAAATAATTTATTTAATATTATAATTAAAGAAATTAAATACCTTTAATATTCCAAAAAATTAAATATTAAGGAAATATATTCAAAATAATTAAAAATTAATTTTTAGACTTTAAAATAATTTTTAATAATTTATTTTGTATTTTTAATAATTTAAAACTATTTTTTTCTACTTATTTAATTAAAATAATTAATTTCCGAAATTAAGTGTCGCTAAAGTTACTTTAGGCGACAAAACTGTCGCTGAAGGTGTTCTTCAGCAAACCCAGATCTTCAAAGTCAGTCACGAGGGTACTAGGTTTGACCAAGTTTAATTCGTAATATGTAATGTTTCTGGGCATGTTGTTAGTCAAATCGTGCAGTACTCGTGCAAGACTACACGATCCAACCATCAACAGGTTCATAACATAACACAAATGCAAGATCTAGGGTCATAAACAAGCTGTCAGAGTTGTTCTTCATATTTTGGGTTACCCAGTAATGAAGAACAGTTCGGATGGTCATATTTGGGCTTCCACTACTTGTTGTACAGGTGAGGTTTTAGTGATCTAAAACTTCCATATTGTAGCCCACATGTAGAACTATAGATCTATTACAAAATATAACCATAACATCAAAACAATAGCAAGATATTGATTGGTCAAAGGCTGTCAGAATATGTGTTCTTCACGTTTCTGGAAATTCCAGAAAAATGCAATTGTGACCGAGTGGCCTGATTTGACCACTCTCTACGTTCGATCACGTGAGTCTTTAAGGGATCTAAAGGTCAGGATTCAAAGCCCAGATTACAGTCTACAATCTAGTTATAACAACAACATCAAAAAGTCAATAATCTGACAGATCTTGGCCTTCAAACATCCTGTCAGACGTTGAAAACTCATTTCTAGGTTACCCAGAAATGGTCTGGTCATGGTCGGTCAACGACCTTTGACCAACAATATCATGCAATCTAACACATATCTAAGTCTGATTTCAAGCCCAGATCCAAGAGCACATATCAGACTACAACTACCAACTTTCAAAACACAAAACACATTAAAGATCACAGAGATATAAGGTCTAACATTTGGTTGTCAAACATCAAAAAAAATTCCAGATTTTACAAATCTTCAAATCCGAGCCTCTAGATGTTGTGGATCTAACATCTAGCAACCCAGATCAATTAAATAAACTACAAACAACATGTTTTAACATTAAATCATAACATCTAACACAAGATCAAAAGTCAAATTTCTAGATTAGGGTTTACCTCTTTATGATCCAATTCTGATTTATATTCTTCTGATTTGATATTGGTGTTAGTGTGGCTTGATTTGTGACTGATCTAACACTAAAATTTCGTAGGTTTGGTCTTGAGAGAGTATGGCTAAGTATAAGTGATCAAATGGCTTTGTTTTACGATTTTCTCTCTCTTAAATTCCCATTTCTATTGATGCAATGTATTTGATTACTTGTAATGGCTGATGTGCTGCTATTCCTAGCTCATAGCTAGGTAGTGTAGGGTGGCTTGCAAGATTTTGCTAAGATCTCCCAACAATAATACACCAAATGGGACAAAAAGGGCACTTTGGTAATTTTATTTTAATTTTAAGGGCATTCTTGTCCAAGGTGCTTGAATCTAGGATTTATTCACTAGATTTTACATCTTAAAGTTTCCCAAATAATTTATAGGGTTTGAACAATTAAAATTAAAGTGTAATAAAATTTTAATTACAACACACTAATTTAAATTTAGGATTTTTAATAGAAAATTAGAGTTTTTAAATTAGGATTCCTTAATATTATTATGGTTCCTAAATTAACAATTAGGGTTTCCTAATTATCATTATAATTTACAAAAATAATAATTAGGGTTTCTAATTTTACCAAATTAGGGTTTTCAAATAATAATTAGGGTTTCTCCTAATTACAGAAATTCTATAATACATAGTAAAATTATGGTTTTTAATAGAAAATTAGAGTTTTTAAATTAGGGCTCCTTAATATTATTATGGTTCCTAAATTAACAATTAGGGTTTCCTAATTCTCATTATAATTTACAAAAATAATAATTAGGGTTTCTAATTTTAGCAAATTAGGGTTTTCAAATAATAATTAGGGTTTCTCCTAATTACAGAAATTCTATAATACACAGTAAAATTCATATAACGCAATTACTACATAGTCTCGAACTCATAACTGAGTTTAACAATTAGGGTTTAATAACATAATATAAGGGTCATTACATAATTTACCATAATTGACCAACCATTATCAGTCTACACATTTAAAGTATATATTTATAGCACTGAAAAATTAAAATATAATTAATATTATATTATTATTCTCATCCTTTGATCAAAATCCAAATTTAGGGTTTGGATTCCATATCTGATTTATCATTCATATGCAACATCAATAATTAAGCTAAAATAATTAACTTAAATATTCTGAACACATTCATATAATAAAATATTTATTATTATAATTCTAATAATCATTTCATATATTATTTAAATAATATAAAATCATGTTTTTATGGAAAATAATTAATAAAACATTTCTGCTTACAAAAATTAATTACTATAAGAATATAATTTGTAATGATCAAGTATTCTAAAACTATTTATAATTTTTCAGTTAATAAATATATTTGTATTTATCATACACATTACTAGACACTTATTCTTATCATTAAGATAAATAAAAAATATTATATGCAAAAATTTCATATTTATTTTATATTGAAAATATCGGGTTATTACAATAAATAAGTTTAATATTTTGTCGATGGTTTCATTAATAATTTATTATTAATTAAATATTAATGATAATAGAATTATTTAATATTTAAATCATTTAAAAATGATTCCAGTGTTTTAAAAAAATCATGATACATTTTAATAATTATTTAAAAACTATTATAAGGCTATGAAAAATAATTCGACTGATATTTAAAATATCTAAAGTAATATTAAACTGTAGAATAGAGTTTTAGACTCGATAATTACCCGTTAAAGCCGTCGGTACACCGAAATATTTCATAAATTGATCAGGACTTAGATAATTGGACTAGATAAATGTTTGTTTATGATCCAATGACTGCTAAACATATGTGCCAATGTGATTAGGTTATGTGCTGACTGCAAATAACAGTACTATGTGTTATAGTATCTTATTCTAATCGAACGAATGATCTTATTACTGATAGGTTGTGATATAAAATATAAAACTAAGTTTTGTTATTGTGAGCAGCAGCTCAGGCTAGTATCTTAACTTTGTATTTTTTTATGCAATGGACATGAGTAAGAAAGTTTCGGAATTATATTATTATTGTGTCAGATTATTAACTCTATTATTATCGATTATGTATCCAATCTTTTGTATTCATACAAGTTCTTAAATTATTTGATCATTGTTTGTCAATACAGTAATATTGTACAATCCAGATATTTATTCTGTTCGTTAATTTCTAAATATGGTTATACATGTGTCCTCACTTGGATAATCATTGTATTTAATCACATGTTGTTACATACTTATTGATTTTCAGTATGTATAAGTTGACTTAAAAGTTGTCTAAGCTATTTGATCCGGCTAGACACAAACTTAGAAATATCGGTGTACATGATAGAACTTTATTATTATTATCCAATCAAATTATTTTGGTTCGAATTCCCGACTAAGTATGAATATCCCGTACATGGGAAAACTTTTGTGCGCCAAAGGCAGATAAGATAAACGATAATATCGTTCTTGCATGTAGTATTGATCAATGCAAGGCATAACGGGCTAATCACCCCCCCCCCCCCCGCTTGCGTGTGACGCCCCCAAAATAGGTATACAACACCCATTCTGAGTCGCCAAATATATGGTACAGAAAGCAAACTATAACTTCAATAATACAATTATCGTGCAAAATACGACAACACATACTGTGAGTTTAAATACAAATATTGTCTTTTAGACAATATCCACACTCAAATAAGTCCTCAATACAATTATTCAAACACTATTTTATAGAAATAGTGAGGACTGCTAAAACATCTTTCTAGAACCATCACTCTATACCCCGACTAGATCCTGCTATGTTCTCACCTCCTGAGAAGAAAAATAGAACAAAAAAGAAAAGGGTGAGCTCAACTAGCCCAGTAAAGAATATTATGACTAATATAATATTCAACAAATTATCATTAGTATTCAACAGGGAAAAATCTGATAGAATATAATCGACAACAAGTTTTAGATCAACAACTGCAGCGGAAACAGCAAACCATTAGAAGAGTCAAGTAGAGAAAGAATTCTACTATCTTCTAAGATTTAAAAGTCCATCATCAATATTTTATCCCTGTAACATCGATTAATAATCATCTTTAACCAAATATTCATCTTTGCACTATAGGCCAAAGATATTCATTTGTATCACCAGTCGGTCATGTTCATCTCAACACCTGTTCATCTTGCACTACAGGCCAAAGATATTCATCAAGTAATCATACATCTTTGCACTACAGGCCAAAGATATTCAGTAATATCAACATTTAGGACTGAGGATGATGAAAAATATCTTAAAGAAAACGAATCCAGTGAGACAAAAGGACAAATAGTAGGGATTCGTATAACAGTTTATCCAAGATCAATAATACTTCATAATAATCAATTGTGAAGCAGAATTCAAAAAAATAAAGATCAAAACATGGATACAATCAAAGATAGTAACCATAATAGACATCTTTAACAAAAAGGGAAAATTTTATTTTTCGGTGAATAGTGCCGTATTCGTGAATAGTACCGTATACGTGAATAGTGCCGTATACGTGAATAGTAACTACGACACAAAAAGTTCCAAATTTGATAAAAACTCATATCAATATTTCAGCAAAATGATATTGAAGAAAATAATATCATTTAAGAAAAACCTAATATCCCTTACCTCAAAATATCAGTACTTCTGGTCGGAATACCGGTATAAGGCTGAAAGAAACTTGCACTGATGAATAGAAACTCTCAAAGTATCTAAATACTCACAAAATATACTCAATAATCTAGAGAGAGAAGGAGAGAAAACTTGTTTCAGGTGTGATTTTTAATTCTAACTTAGCCCTCTATTTATAGGAAAATTTTAGTAGGCTTGACCTGCAACCTGATGGCTTTACCTGCTACTATTCCCACCCACCACATTTGAAATATAATTCAGCACATTTCTTCACCAACCACAAGTGGGGCCCACCAATTCTAGAATTTTCTACCAAAATGATTAACTCTGAAAATTCAACAATTTCTGAACCAGTCATCTCGTAAAATTCATAATAAATCACACGTTCATTTTTAACGGTTCAAAATTTGTGGACATATACTCAACTTATATATGTATAACATATCCAAGAATTACCACGATCCAACGGTCGGATTAAAAATTATAACCCCCACAAAATATCTCAAAAACCCTAATTTTTAATACCTCCATTCCGACAAAAATACGGATAAAAACCTCAACATTAACTCCTTCATTTTTAACCACAAAAATATATCCCTCATTTATATCCACATAAAATAAATATTTCCTTATCATATGAATCAATAATTAATTATTCATAAATAATATTGCAGAATCACATTTATGACAAACAGGCCGTGCCCAGGAAAGAGGGGACTTTCCAATAAGGATTTCTCCTTAATGGCGCGCAATTAGATGACCAAACCTCTCCTTAGACAGAACTTTCTAGACATTGCCAATAATGTTATCTAATAATATTATTCAAATAATATGAATTATTGATCTGATAATGGAAAATACTGTGCAGCAATAATTATTGAAACAACAATAATATAAAATATCAACGCAGCAATTATTGAATCAATAAAATAAAATATTGAACAGTAACTACTGTAACAATTATTGAATAGTGCCTTCTTACGTAAGAATCAATAATTGGTGCAATACCGTGTGCTACTGTATTTTAACCACCGGGTATTCCAACAGTATTAACGGTAACAACTACGCCGTTATTTATAAACAACTTATACTTGTCGTTTTTTTCATCCAATCGCTTTCCGTTATGGGGCCCACACAAGGTTGCGCCGTCGTACGAATATTCCCCGACAGCAAGAATATTTCACGACCAAACGAATATTCGCCGACAAAATGAATATTTTATAACCACTTGCTTATTTTGTAAAATTTGCACATTTCACCCATAACCAAAGTATTATATCAAATTAACCCCTTATTATTCACAATAATATTTAGAGAAAATTTAATTTTATTCATTAATAAGTTGGGGTCTTACAACCTCCCCTCCTTATGAAATTTCGTCCTCGAAATTGACGTACGTACCTGATATTTCGAAAAGATGAGGATACCTCGCTTTCATTTCTGATTCCAACTCCCAGGTCATTTCTTCAATAGCATGGTTTCTCCACAAAACCTTAACTTGTGGTATAACCTTCGTGCGTAGGACATGCTCTTTTGTAAGACCCCAACTTTTATAAATAAAGATGAATTTTCTATAAATATCATTTTTGAATATTATGGAGTTAATTTGATATAATGTTATAGTTGTGGGTAATATTTATAAATTTTGCAAAGTACGTAAGTTGTTATATAATATTCGATTGGTCGGGAAATATTCGTTTTAACAGGGAATATTCGTACAACGACACAATCATTGGTGGACCCCACAACGGAATTATTGTCGGATTGAGAAAACGACAAAAATATTTTATTAAAAATAACGGCGGAAGTTTTACCATTATTACTGTTGAACTACTCGGTAGTAAAAGTACAGTAATACGTGTGGTTGCATAGTAGCACACGATATTGATTATTAATGCTTATGTGAGAAGTCACTCAGTTTGATTCAATTATTGTCAGTTAATAATATGAATTATTTAGCGATAATGACGTTTTGTTTTATTCGTATTATTAACGTAATAAAATAGAAACATCTTTTTATATAAAACAGAATACTTTATTAAAGTTATTCTATAAATAGAATATATTATATTTTATTTAAAAGATTTTTCTTTAAATATGGACCGTCAGATTAAAGTAATCAATCTGGACCGTTCATGGATTAGTTACTATGCATTCTATTTTTCTATAAATAGCAGCTCATTCCTTCATTATTTCTTACGAATTCACTGAACTCTAGAGAGAGAAACTATAGAGAGAGAGAAGAAGAGTATTCTGCTACTTAACTACTTCCTTACTTCAGCTCTTCTTTAAAATGGTAAGGGGTGTTATTCTTTCTTATTCATGAAGAGAACTGTTGTTATTCCATTTCTTATTATTCTGTTGGAATAACCTGTATACGCGGTCTACCCTATACTTGGTGACATTCTTCTATTATTCTGTTGGAACATCCTGTCTGTGTTTTACACCGGACCTGGTTCTATTTTTATTATTATTCTGTTGGAACATCCTGTCTGTGTGTTTTACACCGGACCTGGTTCCATTATTTATTATTCTGTCGGAATATCCTGTCTGTGCGTTTACGCCGGACCTGGTTCCATTATTTATTATTCTGTCGGAATATCCTGTCTGTGCGTTTACGCCGGACCTGGTTCCATTATTTATTATTCTGTTGGAATAACCTATCTGTGCGGTCTATCACATGTATGGTGATTTCTTTTGTTATTCCATTCTTTATTGTACTCAGTTGGTTAAGTTTTGACTTATATACTCCATGAAATTTGTGGAATATCCTTGATAATTGCGTTTCATCCAGTATCTTTTCATGAAAATATTCTTCTAAGCATTCTTGAATTTTACTCCACAAAGTAGTATCATGTTGACAATTTGGACGTTATTAATTCCTGGATAAATTAATTCTTGAACTTGTTTTATTGAATTCTTATATCATTGTCATCATCCTCATGTTTATAAAATGTTGAAAGTCATCTATGGCCTGTAGTGCATAGATGAACTTGGTATGATTATGACCAGGGATTATTTGGTATAATCATGACTGTAATATTACAAATGATATGGTAAAAGTCCTCATTGGCCCGTAGTGCATTGATGGACAGTTGTTGGCATGATCATGACCATTAATGAATACACGAATATCCTTGGCCGTAGTGCAGGGGTGATTCGATGATGTGGATTATTTTATTAAGTTGAGTCCCAGCGATCACAGTGTTGGAAAATCTTTTAAATCATAAAAGATAGTAGAGTTTATTTTCTACTTGACTCTTTTAATGGATTGCTTGTTCCGTTACAGTTAAACTTGATGTCTATTATATTTTATCAGTTTAACATTGTTGAAGGCTAATGATAATTTATTCTGCATTATCTTAGTCATAATATTTCTTACTGGGCTAGTTGAGCTCACCCTTTCTTTCACTGTTCTCTTCAAGAAATGAGAACGTAGTTGGGGCAAGTCGGGGAACGGAGTGATGGTCCGGATGATAGTATTAGTTAGTAGTCCTCACTATTCTATATAATAGTGTGTTAATAAATGTAATGAGGACTCCTTTTGAGTATGAATACTCTCTAGAAGATAATATTTGTATTTAACCTCGCAGTTTATGTTTTGTCGTATTGTACACGATAGTTGTATTAGTAAGTTATATTTATATTCTGTATTTTGTATCTGACGAACCAAGATGGGTGATGTATACCTAATTTTGGGGGCGTCACAGTTGGTATCAGAGCTTAGGGATATGATCCCTGGCTAAGATGTGAGAATAGAACTAGGAGGGGAGAGACGGGGAATTCCTTCGCTAGTATGACCTACCTAAGTTTATTTGCATGGTATTTAATTGGTCGGTCATAATATAAGGATAATATATGACATATCAATTAACTTTTATTTTGTGGCAGTATCTGAAAATGGCATCTGAGAATGTTGAGAATAGCAATGGAGCACAGGCGATTATTGATTCACCACATATCAATAATCAGGATAATGTGCATCAGGAATGTGACAATCCTGGTGCAAATAACAACACTAACCAGATGATGAATGATGGAATGTTCAGAGGTTTTATACAATTCATGCAACAACAGGTGAAAGCGGCTCCTGTCCACAACGTAGGTGGAAATACTGGAAACTCTCAGGCAGTCACCGCTAAGCAGTTTAAGGAGCTGGGACCACCGGAGTTTAAGGGAGAACCCAAACCACTTGTAGCTGAAACATAGATAAAGTAGATCACCAAGATATTTGATGTCTTGGGTTGCTCCGAGGAGCAGAAGGTTCCCTTTGCCGCCTTTATGTTGCGAGGAGAGGTAGATTACTGGTGGGAATCGATAAAGCGTACTCAACCTGCCGCACTAAAGATGTCTTGGGAGAAGTTCCAAGAGCTGTTCAATGACAAATACTTTCCCGAGAGTATTCGTCACATGAAGGAGGTGGAGTTCATCAAATTAGAGCAGAATAATATGACCGTGTCGCAGTACGAGGCAAAATTTGCGGAGTTATCCCGGTTTGCGTCCCACCTGGTGGATAATAAAGAAGGAATGACGCGGATGTTTTTAAGAGGTTTGAAGCCGGAGATACGTCAACACCTTGTTTCTCATAAACTGTGTTTGTATTCAGATGTTGTGAATAGGGCTCAGTTAGTGGAGCGCGATAACGAGTCAACGTAACCAAAAGAGAGCAGTCGACAAAATGATAATACCAGTGAGAGCAGTCATCGAAGCGGTGACAACAAGCGTGGAGGGAATCAACAGGCCAGAAATGGTAACCACTTCGGTGGTAATCAGGGCCAAAACAATAAGAATGGTCATTTCAAGAAGAGGAGATTCAACAATGATGGAAAGACGTCAGCACCAGCACCCGTTGTTAAGGAAGGAGAACGACCACCTATCATATGTTTCAAATGCGGAGGGGAGGGGCACATCAGTCCAAACTGCGCGATGTCGTCTAAAGCATGTTATAATTGTGGAAGAGAAGGTCATTTAGCTCGATTTTGTCATTTACCGAAGACAAGTTCAGCCAAGATGGAGACACCAAAGGCCGTCCCAGAAAAGTCAAAACCGGTAGTGCCAGGGAGAGCGTTTGTTGTGACCTCCCAAAAAGCAAGGAACCCGAATGAGGTCATCACGGGTAAGCTTATCTAAAACTCTAACGAAGTCTATACTTTATTTGATACCGGTTCTACCCATTCTTTTATTTCTCCTACTTTCGTTCATCGATTAAATTTGATTCCGGAGAAATTAGATTTTGACTTAGCAGTTGAAACCCCATTGGGAGAAACCTTCATTACCTCCACGGTTTATAAGTCTTGTTTGGTTCAAGTTGGTACCCACACATTACCTGTCGATCTTATTTCATTAAAAATACTTGCATTTGACGTGATTCTAGGGATTGATTGGTTAACTACTCATCATGCAAAAATTGATTGTTTTCGTAAGGTTGTTAGCTTTCATATTCCTAATCGACCTATTATGCGAATTCAAGCAACCAAACCATTAAAATCAATCGCTGTCATCTCAAGCCATACAGCTATTCGTTTATTAAAAAACCGATGTCAAGCTTTCTTAGCTCATGTCACGGATCTAAACAAAAATACGTCAGTTTTGAATGATATTTCTGTTGTTAATAAATTTCCTGACGTATTTCCCGAAAAACTTCCTGGCCTACCCCCAGAGCGTGAAATTGAATTTTGTATCGACCTTGAACCCGGTACAAAACCCATTTCCAAAGCCCCATATCGAATGGCTCCTATTGAACTTCAGGAGTTAAAGACCCAACTGCAGGAATTGTTAGACATTGGTTTTATTCGTCCTAGTACTTCTCCTTGGGGTGCTCCTATTCTGTTCGTGAAGAAGAAAGATGGGAGTATGCGACTTTGTATTGATTATGGGGAGTTGAATCATGTCACCATCAAAAATAGGTACCCATTGCCACGTATTGATGACCTGTTTGACCAGTTGCAAGGAGCACAATTCTTTTCAAAGATCGATCTTCGTTCTGGATATCATCAGCTGAAGGTTAGAACTGAGGATATTCCAAAGACTGCCTTCATAACTCGGTATGGGCATTATGAATTCTTAGTTATGTCTTTTGGATTGACTAATGCTCCTGCTGCCTTCATGGATATGATGAACATGGTACTCAAGGAATATTTGGATCACTTTGTGATTGTCTTTATCGATGACATCCTTGTTTATTCCAAAAGCCGTGAAGATCATGAGCAACACTTGAGGTTGGTACTCCAAAAGCTTCGTGAATACAAACTTTATGTCAAGTTGAAGAAATGCGAGTTCTGGCTGGAAGAGGTAGCATTCCTTGGGCACGTAGTATCAAGTCATGGAATATCGGTTGACCCGACAAAGATTGAAGCTATTCAAAGCTGGGAGCAACCTAAATCAGTGACCGAGGTACGTAGCTTTCTTGGTTTAGCTGGTTATTATCGGAGATTCTTGGAATAATTTTCTCGAATCGCTACTCCATTAACTCAGCTGACTCGGAAAGATACAAAGTTCGGTTGGAGCGAAGAATGTGAGCAGAGTTTTCAAGAACTCAAGAGGAGACTCATTTCAGCACCTGTTCTAACAATACCATCTGGCTCGGAGGGATTTGTCATCTGCAGTGATGCTTCGAGCAAAGTGTTGGGATGTGTTCTCATGCAACATGAAAAAGTCATAGCCTATGCATCAAGACAACTCAAGGAATATGAGAGGAATTATCCTACTCATGATCTAGAGTTGGCAGCTGTTGTCTTTGCACTTAAAATTTGGAGGCATTACTTGTATGGGGAGAAGGTGGAGATCTTTACGGATCATAAAAGCCTTAAATATTTCTTCACTCAAAAGGAACTCAACATGCGACAACGACGTTGGCTTGAACTGTTGAAAGATTATGATCATACCATTCAATACCATCCTGGAAAAGCGAACGTGGTAGCTGACGCATTGAGTAGAAGATCATATGCAAGTACGAGTGCGATATTGTCAACACAAAGGCCCATTTTGTGTGATTTGCAAAGGATGGAGATAGAGTTAAAGACTCCAGGGACCCATGTGATGATGGCGAATATACGAGTAGAACCGACTTTAATCGATAAAGTTAAAGCTGCTCAAGCTACAGACCTGGAGCTGATGCGTATGAGGAAGAAAGTGCAAGAAGGTGCTATGCCGGAAGCAAGAATCGATGAAAAAGGAATACTTCGAGTCAACTCCAGACTTTGTGTTCCTAACAACTCTGATTTAAAGTATGAAATCATGATGGAGGTGCACAACACACCGTTTGCAATCCATCCTGGAAGTACCAAAATGTATCATGATCTTCGTCATATATTTTGGTGGAGCAATATTGTAAGACCCCGAATTTTATGAAATAAAAGTATTCAATTTTTCTTATAATTACTATTTAGTAAATGGTTAAATTGATAAATGTTAAAGTTAAGGGTGATATATGAAATTTTTTTTTTCGAAATACACAAGTGGTTATAAAATATTCATTGTTGTCGGGGAATATTCGCTTGGTCGTGGAATATTCTTACTGTCGGAGAATATTCGTACGACGGCGCAGTCTTTTGTGGGCCCCATAACGGAAAGCGATTGGATGAAGAAAACGACAAGAGTAAGTTGTTTATAAATAACGGTGTAGTTGTTACCGTTAACACTGTTGGAATACCCGGTGGTTAAAACACAGTAATACGCGTTGTTGCACAGTAGCTCACGGTATTGCACCAATTATTGATTTTTACGTAAGAAGGCATTACTCAATAATTGTTACAGTAATTACTGTTCAATATTGTATTTTATTGATTCAATAATTGTTGCGTTGATATTTTATATTACTGTTGTTTTAATGGTCACTACACAGTATTTTCTATTATCGAAACAATAATTCATATTATCTGAATAATATTATTAGATAACATTATTGGTAATGCCTAGAAAGTTCTGTCTAAGGAGAGGTTTGGTCATCTAATTGTGCCCCAGTAAGGAGAGATCCTTATTGGAAAGCCCCCTCTTTCCTAGGAACGGCCTGGTTGCCAGTACTGTGATTCTGTAATATTATTTGTGTATAATTAATTATTGATTTATATGATGAATAAATATTGATTTTATGTGGATATAGATGGAGAAAATTTTTAATGTGACAATTGTTGAAAATTAATATTTTATCTTTTTCTGATAAAATAATTCATTTAAATATATTATTTTAATAATATATTGATGGTGGTATTTTTACAATGAATGTGGGATATATGAGTATATGAGGAGGAAGAGTATTTTTGTGGCATTAAATGATTAACACATGTTTTGTGTGTTGGTGAACACAATTCTTGACCGAAAATTTATTATTGACTGTAAAATCGTCCGTTTGTGGATTTCGGTCAATTTCTGTTTGGAATTTGGAAAAATTTTCTTCTACAAAGTTGTAGAGAATTGAATTTTCTATAAAAACTCGCGAGATTCAAATTTTCTAATAAAAGGGCTATTTATTATGAATTATTGAAGTTCCGAAGTTCTGAAATAATTGATTTTTGGGAGTTTAAGTTAATTATTTTGAGAAAAACGTTTTTTTGTGAGATGGTGGGGCCCACTGGTTGTTAAAATGTGCTGAATTCAGATCTTCAAAGGTGGGCTTGAAAATTTATATATATATATATATATATATATATATATATATATATATATATATATATATATATATATATATATATTATATTATATTAAATTTTCTGCTTTGGTGTTCTAAGCAATTTCCCATAAATAGGGTGCTTAGGTTAGAATTGAAAATCACACCAGAAACTGAAGTTTTCTCTCTATTTCTCTCTCTATATTATCGAGTGTATTCTTGTGAGTATTTTGATATCTTGAGTGTTGCTATACGGTGCAAGTTCGTTCAGCGTTATTCCAGTCAAGAGTACTGCTCTTTTGAGGTAAGGGATGGTAAGGGATAATAAGGGATGTTATTTTTAAAAAAAATGATATTATTTCTTTCAATATCATTATACCGGAATATTGGTAAGATTTTTCTTGTAAAATTCTTATCTTTTCATGTCGGGGTTACTATTCACGAGTTACTATTCACGAGTTACTATTCATGAGTTACTATTCACGAGTTACTATTCATGAGTTACTATTCACGAGTTACTATTTATAAGTTACTATTCACGAGTTACTATTCATGACAAAATTGGTTTTTTTTCTAACCAAATTATAGTTGATTTATGAATATTACTCTTGAGATTAAAACTATATGTTGATCATATTATTTTTTATTATCATATATAACATTTTTATAACCCTAATGATGATATTTCTCTTTGACTTGAGTATAAAGATGGGTAGATTTTTGGTACGATCATGACTATGGGTTCTCTTTGGCCAGTAGTGCAAAGTTGAATTTTTGACTGGTATGATCATGACCATTGAATTTATAATTGAATATCTTTATCTTAAGTGCAAAGGTGAAATGTTCAACATGGTTATAATTATTGGTTATATAAATTCTGAAATGATTATATATTTTTTTGAGATAATAATATATTTGGCCTGTAGTGCAAATATGAACTATTGAGGAATATCTTTGGCCTGTACTGCAAAGATGAGTTGTTGATGAATATCTTTGGTCGTAGTGCAAAGATGACTTGTTGTTGAATATCTTTGGCATGTAGTGCAAAGATGAATTGTTGATGAATATCTTTGGCCCGTGGTGCAAAGATGAATTTATTAGTATGATTATCAACAGGAACTGTGATTTGATATAACCATGATATTTGATGTTTCAGGTAAAGACAGGTGATGAAAATTATCTTCGTCTTGGATGTGAAATTTAGAATCACAATTATGATTATGAATTATTCATATGATTGTGGAAAGGAACTGTTGATTGATGTTACAGGGATAAAACATTGTTGGTGGACTTTTAACATGGAGAAGATAATAGACTTTATGGTCTATTTGACTCTTCTAATGGATTGCTCGTTCCGCTGCAACTATGGTTAAAATTTTTATCATTTACCATATGTTCTAAATCTCTGATTTATTATTGATGGAGGCTATTGATAATTTAATTATCTTTAGTCAAGATATTCTTTACTGAGCTAGTTGTGCTCACCCTTTTGCTTCACAATTCCTTTCAGGTAATAAGAGTGTAGCTGGGTCGAGCGAGGGTAACGGGAAAATAGAACGGTGGTCTCTAGCTGTGGATGTTCTCCCGAAGCAGTATAGAAAAGTTCATTTAGTAGTTTTATTTGGTGAATCCAATAGGGTAAGGTGTACCCAACGTTGGAAGGGTGATTTGCCACTATCATACAAGATGTCTAACGACATACAACCTCGTGTCATCATAAGACAGGGATGTGCTCATCCACTTGCTGAGTATATATACGAGCACTACCTATATAATCTTGGTGTTTGTTTGAAGTATAATTCTCAATTAGAGACAGTAGAGATAATGATATGTCAAGAGAAGACTCACCATTGGGAAGAATATGATAGTAATCTTCTCGTTTTTCTTTGGGGTCTATTGGGTCAACCAAGAATAATTCTGTGGCCATATGATATCTATCATAACCTAGACGCATGGCCTCCCATGTACGAAGGTTTCCTTGAGCACTTCCCAAAGATTCTAATTTCTAAAACAGTTTTTGACTATACCTTTATGTAAGGTGTCATTGTGAGGTGATGTCCACGGTTGGAACATGAGTCACATTTGGTATATATTTGTATCCAAACTCACAGCATATGTGTTGTTGTATTTTTCACGATAATTGTTGTAATAAAGTTATAGTTGTTTTCTGTACCATGTATTTGACGACTCAGAATAGGTTGGATGGAATGGACCTATTTTGGGGGCGTTACATTTGGTATCAGAGCTTAGGGATATGTTCTCTGGCTGAGATCGGGGAATAGGACTAGGAGGAGAGAGACGAGTAAATCCTTCGCTAGTGTGTCCTACCTAAGCTTATTTGTTGGTCAGTCATAATATCGGGATATTATGTGATATGTTAATTTGTTCAATTAACCTTTTTTTTGAAGCTGTATTCTAGAATGATATCTGAAATACAGGAGATGAGCAATGAAGAAATTATGATGACAGGAAAGATGGAATCTGAAATGAAAGCAAGGTATTCTCAACTCTTTGAAATACCAGGTACGTAAATTTCGAGGACGAAATTTCATAAGGAGGGGAGATTGTAAGACCCCGAATTTTATGAAATAAAAGTATTCAATTTTTCTTATAATTACTATTTAGTAAATGGTTAAATTGATAAATGTTAAAGTTAAGGGTGATATATGAAATTTTTTTTTTCGAAATACACAAGTGGTTATAAAATATTCATTGTTGTCGGAGAATATTCGCTTGGTCGTGGAATATTCTTACTGTCGGAGAATATTCGTACGACGGCGCAGTCTTTTGTGGGCCCCATAACGGAAAGCGATTGGATGAAGAAAACGACAAGAGTAAGTTGTTTATAAATAACGGCGTAGTTGTTACCGTTAACACTGTTGGAATACCCGGTGGTTAAAACACAGTAATACGCGTTGTTGCACAGTAGCTCACGGTATTGCACCAATTATTGATTTTTACGTAAGAAGGCATTACTCAATAATTGTTACAGTAATTACTGTTTAATATTGTATTTTATTGATTCAATAATTGTTGCATTGATATTTTATATTACTGTTGTTTTAATGGTCACTACACAGTATTTTCTATTATCGGAACAATAATTCATATTATCTGAATAATATTATTAGATAACATTATTGGTAATGTCTAGAAAGTTCTGTCTAAGGAGAGGTTTGGTCATCTAATTGCGCGCCAGTAAGGAGAGATCCTTATTGGAAAGCCCCCTCTTTCCTGGGAACGGCCTGGTTGCCAGTACTGTGATTCTGTAATATTATTTATGTATAATAAATTATTGATTTATATGATGAATAAATATTGATTTTATTTGGATATAGATGGAGAAAATTTTTAATGTGACAATTGTTGAAAATTAATATTTTATCTTTTTCTGATAAAATAATTCATTTAAATATATTATTTTAATAATATATTGATGGTGGTATTTTTACAATGAATGTGGGATATATGAGTATATGAGGAGGAAGAGTATTTTTGTGGCATTAAATGATTAACACATGTTTTGTGTGTTGGTGAACACAATTCTTGACCGAAAATTTATTATTGACTGTAAAATCGTCCGTTTGTGGATTTCGGTCAATTTCTGTTTGGAATTTGGAAAATTTTCTTCTACAAAGTTGTAGAGAATTGAATTTCCTATAAAAACTCGCGAGATTCGAATTTTCTGATAAAAGGGCTATTTATTATGAATTATTGAAGTTCCGAAGTTCCGAAATAATTGATTTTTGGGAGTTTGTTAATTATTTTGAGAAAAAAGTTTTTTTGTGAGATGGTGGGGCCCACTGGTTGTTAAAATGTGCTGAATTCAGATCTTCAAAGGTGGGCTTGAAAATATATATATATATATATATATATATATATATATATATATATATATATATATATTATATTAAATTTTCTGCTTTGGTGTTCTAAGCAATTTCCTATAAATAGGGTGCTTAGGTTAGAATTGAAAATCACACCAGAAACTGAAGTTTTCTCTCTATTTCTCTCTCTATATTATCGAGTGTATTCTTGTGAGTATTTTGATATCTTGAGTGTTGCTATACGGTGCAAGTTCGTTCATCGTTATTCCAGTCAGGAGTACTGCTCTTTTGAGGTAAGGGATGGTAAGGGATAATAAGGGATGTTATTTTTTAAAAAAATGATATTATTTCTTTCAATATCATTATACCGGAATATTGGTAAGATTTTTCTTGTGAGATTCTTATCTTTTCATGTCGGGGTTACTATTCACGAGTTACTATTCACGAGTTACTATTCATGAGTTACTATTCACGAGTTACTATTCACGAGTTACTATTCACGAGTTACTATTCATGACAAAATTGGTTTTTTTTTTCTAACCAAATTATAGTTGATTTATGAATATTACTCTTGAGATTAAAACTATATGTTGATCATATTATTTTTTATTATCATATATAACATTTTTATAACCCTAATGATGATATTTCTCTTTGACTTGAGTATAAAGATGGGTAGATTTTTGGTACGATCATGACTATGGGTTCTCTTTGGCCAGTAGTGTAAAGTTGAATTTTTGACTGGTATGATCATGACCATTGAATTTATAATTGAATATCTTTATCTTAAGTGCAAAGGTGAAATGATCAACATGGTTATAATTATTGGTTATATAAATTCTGAAATGATTATATATTTTTTTGAGATAATAATATATTTGGCCTGTAGTGCAAATATGAACTATTGAGGAATATCTTTAGCCTGTACTGCAAAGATGAGTTGTTGATGAATATCTTTGGTCGTAGTGCAAAGATGACTTGTTGTTGAATATCTTTGGCATGTAGTGTAAAGATGAATTGTTGATGAATATCTTTGGCTCGTGGTGCAGAGATGAA
Source organism: Panax notoginseng (assembly GCA_016801055.1). Lineage (NCBI taxonomy): Eukaryota > Viridiplantae > Streptophyta > Magnoliopsida > Apiales > Araliaceae > Panax > Panax notoginseng. Next base: position 51,642,733 of record CM029021.1, on the reverse strand, counting down.
TTTATTAGTATGATTATGAATAGGAACTGTGATTTGGTATAACCATGATATTTGATGTTTCAGGTAAAGACATGTGATGAAAATTATCTTCGTCTTGGATGTGAAATTTAGAATCACAATTATGATTATGAATTATTCATATGATTGTGGAAAGGAACTGTTGATTGATGTTACAGGGATAAAACATTGTTGGTGGACTTTTAACATGGAGAAGATAATAGACTTTATGGTCTATTTGACTCTTCTAATGGATTGCTCGTTCCGCTGCAACTATGGTTGAAATTTTTATCATTTACCATATGTTCTAAATCTCTGATTTATTATTGATGGAGGCTATTGATAATTTAATTATCTTTAGTCAAGATATTCTTTACTGAGCTAGTTGTGCTCACCCTTTTGCTTCACAATTCCTTTCAGGTAATAAGAGTGTAGCTGGGTCGAGCGAGGGTAATGGGGAAATAGAACGGTGGTCTCTAGCTGTGGATGTTCTCCCGAAGCAGTATAGAAAAGTTCATTTAGTAGTTTTATTTGGTGAATCCAATAGGGTAAGGTGTACCCAACGTTGGAAGGGTGATTTGCCACTATCATACAAGATGTCTAACGACATACAACCTCGTGTCATCATAAGACAGGGATGTGCTCATCCACTTGCTGAGTATATATACGAGCACTACCTATATAATCTTGGTGTTTGTTTGAAGTATAATTCTCAATTAGAGACAGTAGAGATAATGATATGTCAAGAGAAGACTCACCATTGGGAAGAATATGATAGTAATCTTCTCGTTTTTCTTTGGGGTCTATTGGGTCAACCAAGAATAATTCTGTGGCCATATGATATCTATCATAACCTAGACGCATGGCCTCCCATGTACGAAGGTTTCCTTGAGCACTTCCCAAAGATTCTAATTTCTAAAACAGTTTTTGACTATACCTTTATGTAAGGTGTCATTGTGAGGTGATGTCCACGGTTGGAACATGAGTCACATTTGGTATATATTTGTATCCAAACTCACAGCATATGTGTTGTTATATTTTGCACGATAATTGTTGTAATAAAGTTATAGTTGTTTTCTGTACCATGTATTTGACGACTCAGAATAGGTTAGATGGAATGGACCTATTTTGGGGGCGTTACAAATATGAAGAGAGAGATAGCGCTGTTTATCTCAAGATGTCTAACTTGTCAACGAGTCAAAGCGGAGCATCAAGTACCAAAAGGTCCATTGCAACCACTTGAAATTCCAGAATGGAAGTGGGAGCACATTACCATGGATTTCATTACCAGTCTTCCTAGGGTTTCTCAAGGTATTGATGCGATTTGGGTCATTGTTGATAGATTGACCAAGTCTGCTCAGTTCTTACCGATACGAGAAACTTATACACTTGAACGTCTTGCTCGTATGTACATAAACGAGATTGTAAGACTGCATGGTATGCCAGTATCCATAGTTTTTGATCGAGACCCAAGATTCACTTCACGATTTTGGGTTAGTTTACAAAAAGCTATGGGCACGGAGTTACGATTTAGTTCAGCATATCATCCTCAGACGGACGGACAATCAGAGAGGACTATTCAAACTCTTGAAGATCTATTAAGACTCTGTGTCTTTGACTTCAAGGGAAGTTGGGACAAGTTCTTACCATTGGTGGAGTTTTCCTACAACAACAGTTATCAAGCAAGTATTGACATGGCTCCATTCGAAGCATTGTATGGAAGAAAATGTCGTTCTCCAGTATGCTGGGATGAGGTGGGTGAAGCAACGTTGTTGGAACCGGAGTTGGTACGTATGACTACAGAAAAGATTTAAACGATCCGACAACGTATAAAAACCTCACAAGATCGACAAAAGAGTTATGCTGATCTTCATCGGAAGGACGTGGAATTTGATGTAGGAGATCATGTGTTCTTACGTGTTGCTCCATGGAAAGGAGTTACGAGATTTGGAAAGAGAGGAAAGCTCAATCCTCGATTCATCGGTCCATTTTTAATCCTCGATCGAGTAGGAACTGTGGCTTATAGACTCGCTTTACCGCCAAGTATGTCTTGTGTTCATAACGTTTTTCACATATCCATGTTACGCAAATATGTGAAAGACCCGAACCACATTATTGAGTTAGAACCGGACAAAATAGCGGAGGATTTGACGTATGAAGAAGTTCCTGTTCAAATCTTGGATAAGAAGGAACATATTCTACGCTCCAAGGTTATACCTCAAGTTAAAGTTTTGTGGAGAAACCACGATGTTGAGGAAATGACTTGGGAGTTAGAATCTGAAATGAAATCAAGGTATCCTTACCTCTTCGACATACCAGGTATGTATCCTAATTTTGAGGGCGAAATTTCATAAGAAGGGGAGGTTGTAAGACCCCAACTTTTATAAATAAAGATGAATTTTCTATAAATATCATTTTTGAATATTATGGAGTTAATTTGATATAATGTTATAGTTGTGGGTAATATTTATAAATTTTGCAAAGTACGTAAGTTGTTATATAATATTCGATTGGTCGGGAAATATTCGTTTTAACAGAGAATATTCGTACAACGACACAATCATTGGTTGACCCCACAACAGAATTATTGTCGGATTGAGAAAACGACAAAAATATTTTATTAAAAATAACGACGGAAGTTTTACCATTGTTATTGTTGAACTACTCGGCAGTAAAAGTACAGTAATACGTGTGGTTGCATAGTGGCACACGGTATTAATTATTAATGCTTATGTGAAAAGTCACTCAGTTTGATTCAATTATTGTCATTTAATAATATGAATTATTTAGCGATAATGACGTTTTGTTTTATTCGTATTATTAACGTAATAAAACAGAAACATCTTTTTATATAAAACAGAATACTTTATTAAAGTTATTCTATAAATAGAATATATTATATTTTATTTAAAAGATTTTTCTTTAAATATGGACCGTCAGATTAAAGTAATCAATCTGGATCGTTCATGGATTAGTTACTATGCATTCTATTTTTCTATAAATAGTAGCTCATTCCTTCATTATTTCTTACGAATTCACTGAACTTTAGAGAGAGAAACTATAGAGAGAGAGAAGAAGTGTATTCTACTACTTAACTACTTTCTTACTTCAGCTCTTCTTTAAAACGGTAAGGGGTGTTATTCTTTCTTATTCATGAAGAGAACTGTTGTTATTCCATTTCTTATTATTCTGTTGGAATAACCTGTATACGCGGTCTACCCTATTCTTGGTGATATTCTTCTATTATTCTGTTGGAACATCCTGTCTGTGTGTTTTACACCGGACCTGGTTCCGTTTTTATTATTATTCTGTTGGAACATCCTGTCTGTGTGCTTTACACCGGACCTGGTTCCATTATTTATTATTCTGTCGGAATATCCTGTCTGTGCGTTTACGCCGGACATGGTTCCATTATTTATTATTCTGTCGGAATATCCTGTCTGTGCGTTTACGCCGGACCTGGTTCCATTATTTATTATTCTGTTAGAATAACCTGTCTGTACTGTCTATCCCATGCATGGTGATTTCTTTTGTTATTCCATTCTTTATTATACTCAGTTGGTTAATTTTGACTTCTAAACTCCATGAAATTTGTGAAATATCCTTGATAATTGTGTTTCATCCAGTATATTTTCATGAAAATATTCTTCTAAGCATTCTTGAATTTTACTCCACAAAGCAGTATCATGTTGACAATTTAGACGTTATTAATTCCTGGATAAATTAATTCTTGAACTTGTTTTATTGAATTCTTATATCATTGTCATCATCCTCATGTTTATAAAATGTTGAAAGTCATCTATGGCCTGTAGTGCATAGATGGACTTGGTATGATTATGACCAGAGATTATTCGGTGTAATCATGACCGTAATATTACAAATGATGTGATAAAAGTCCTCATTGGCCCGTAGTGCATTGATGGACAGTTGTTGGCATGATCATGACTATTAATGAATACACGAATATCCTTGGCCGTAGTGCAGGGGTGATTCGATGATGTGATTATTTTATTAAGCTGAGTCCCAGCGATCACAGTGTTGGAAAATCTTTTAAATCATAAAAGATAGTAGAGTTTATTTTCTACTTGACTCTTTTAATGGATTGCTTGTTCCGTTACAGTTAAACTTGATGTCTATTATATTTTATCAGTTTAACATTGTTGAAGGCTAATGATAATTTATTCTGCATTATCTTAGTCATAATATTTCTTACTGGGCTAGTTGAGCTCACCCTTTCTTTCACTGTTCTCTTCAGGAAATGAGAACGTAGCTGGGGCAAGTCGGGGAACGGAGTGATGGTCCGGATGATAGTATTAGTTAGTAGTCCTTACTATTCTATGTAATAGTGTGTTAATAAATGTAATGAGGACTCCTTTTGAGTATGAATACTCTCTAGAAGATAATATTTGTATTCAACCTCGCAGTTTATGTTTTGTCGTATTGTACACGATAGTTGTATTAGTAAGTTGTATTTGTATTCTGTACTTTGTATCTGACGACCCAAGATGGGTGATGTATACCTAATTTTGGGGGCGTCACATATTTCCTATCCAAGATCTTAACATGTACCTCCTCGTATGTTAAATCTTCAGCTATCTCGTCTGGTTCTAACTCAATAATGTGGTTCGGGTCTTTAACATATTTACGAAGCATATATATGTGAAAAACATTATGAACACGAGACATGCTTGGAGGTAATGCGAGTCTATATGCCACATTTCCTATTCGCTCAAGAATCTCAAATGGACCAACAAATCTTGGATTGAGCTTTCCTCTCTTCCCAAATCTTGTAACTCCCTTCCATGGTGCAACACGTAACAATACATGATCCCAAATATTAAATTTCACGTCCTTCCGATGAAGATCCGCATAACTCTTTTGTCGATCCTGTGCCGTTTGTATATGTTGTCGAATCGTTTGGATCTTCTCTGTAGTAATGCGTACCAACTTTGGTCCCAACAATATTGCTTCACCCACCTCGTCCCAGCATACTGGAGAACGACATTTTCTTCCATACAACGCCTCGAATGGAGCCACACCTATGCTCGCCTGATAACTGTTGTTGTAGGAGAATTCTACCAATGGTAGGTACTTATCCCAACTCCCTTTGAGATCTAGGACACAAAGTCTTAATAGATCCTCAAGAGTTTGAATAGTCCTCTCTGATTGTCCGTCCGTTTGAGGATGGTATGCCGAACTGAATCGTAAATCCGTGCCCATAGCTTTCTGCAAGCTAACCCAAAATCGTGAAGTGAATCTTGGGTCACGATCCGAAACTATGGATACTGGCATGCCATGCAATCTCACAATCTCGTTCACGTATATACTAGCAAGACGTTCAAGGGAATAAGTCTCACGTATCGGTAAGAAATGAGCAGACTTGGTTAATCTATCTACAATAACCCAAATCGCATCTATGCCTTGAGAAACCTTGGGAAGACCTGTAACGAAATCCATAGTAATGTGTTCCCACTTCCATTTCAGAATCTCAAGTGGTTGCAATGGACCCTTTGGTACTTGATGCTTCGCTTTTACACGTTGACAAGTTAAACATCTCGAGATAAACTCCGCGATCTCTCTTTTCATATTGTTCCACCAAAATGTGTGTCGAAGATCGTGATACATTTTGGTACTCCCAGGATGGATTGCAAACGGTGTGTTGTGTGCCTCCATCATTATTCTATGCTTCAAGTCAAAATCGTTAGGAACACAAAGTCTGGAGTTGACTCGAAGTATTCCTTCTTCATCGATTCTTGCTTCTGGAATAGCACCTTCGTGCACTTTCTTCTTCATACGCATCAGCTCTATGTTCGTAGCTTGAGCAGCTTTAACTTTATCGATTAAAGTCGGTTCTACTCGTATATTTGATATCATCATGTGGGTACTTGGAGCCTTCATCTCTATCTCCATCCTTTGCAAGTCATACAAAACGGGCCTTTGTATTAACAACATTGCACTCGTACCCGCATATGATCTTCTACTCAATGCGTCAGCTACTACGTTTGCTTTTCCAGGATGATATTGGATGGTATGATCGTAATCTTTCAACAGCTCGAGCCAACGTCACTGCCGCATGTTGAGTTCTTTTTGGGTGAAGAAATATTTGAGGCTTTTATGATCTGTATAAATCTCCACTTTCTCCCCATACAAGTAGTGTCTCCAGATCTTCAACGCGAAAACGACTGCTGCCAACTCCAAATCATGAGTAGGATAATTCCTCTCATATTCTTTGAGTTGTCGCGAGGCATAGGCTATGACTTTCCCATGTTGCATGAGAACACATCCTAACCCTTTGCCTGAAGCATCGCTGTAGATAACAAATCCATCCGAACCAGATGGTATTGTCAGAACAGTGCCGAAATGAGTCTCCTCTTGAGTTCTTGGAAACTCTTCTCGCATTCCTCACTCCATACGAATTTTGTATCTCTACGAGTCAGCTGCGTTAATGGAATAGCGATTCGAGAATATCCTTCAACGAATCTCCGATAATAACCAACTAAGCCTAGAAAGCTACATATTTCGATTACCGACTTAGATTACTCTCAACTGTAACTCATATCCCAACCTTGGATAGCACGTCACAATGACACCTATCAGTTTACTATCGTACGAATATGGCGTCCCCTACGGAGAGTCTGGCTTTGGTGCATTCCACAAAGGAAGTCACCAGATAAAGGCTCGGGTACAAACTTCTACAGTTAGGTTTTTAACTCCTGAAGTTCAATAGGAGCCATTCGATATGAGATTTTAGAAGTGAGTTTTATACCAGATTCAAAGATAACACAAAATTCAATATCACGCGTAGGCCAAGAAATTCTTTAGGAAATACGTCAGGAAATTCACTAACAACAGAAATATCATTCAAATCTGACGTATTTTTGTTCAAGTCCATGACATGGGCTAAGAAAGCTTGACATCCGTTTTTCAATAAACGAATGACTTTATGGCTTGGTATGACAACGATTGATTTTAGTGGTTTGGTTGCTTGAATTCGAATAACAGGTTGCTTAGGAATATGAAAACTAACAACCTTACGAAAGCAATCAATTTTAGCATGATGAGTAGTTAACCAATCAATTTCTAAAATCACATTAAAAGCAAGTATCTTTAAAGTGATAAGATCAACAGGTAATGTGATAGTGCCAACTTAGATTAAACCAGATTTATAAACAGTGGATGTAACGAAAGTTTCTCCTAACGGAGTTTCCACAGATAAATCAAAGTCTAAATTTTCTAGAGTTAAGTTTAAACGTTGAGCACAAGCAGGAGAAATAAATGAATGGATAGAACCGGTATCTAATAAGGTATAGACTTCGTAAAAATTTATAATTAACTAACCCGTGCTAACTTCTTTCGGGTTCCTCGCATTCTGACCAGTCACGAAAAACGCTCTTCCAGGAACCGTTGACTTTGACTTTTCTGGGACAGCTTTTTGAGTCACCATCCCTGCTGAACTTGGTTTTTCTACAGAACACTCTCGACCTATATGACCCTCATTTCCACAGTTATAACATACCTTAGATTGTTGTGGGCAGTTTGGGCTGATATGTCCCTCTTTCCCACATTTGTAACATACGACCGGTGGTTGTTCTCCTCTCCTAGAAACAGTTGATGTTTGTGCTGACGTCTTCACGTTATTATTGTTGTCCCTTCTCTTCTTGAAATCTCCTCCCGACTCGCTCCTTCTATTATCACGACCACGATTACCACCAGAGTGGTTACCGTTTTTGTCCGAATGTTTTCCTCCCTACTGGTTTTCATTGCTTCGATGACTGCCGCCACCGGTATGACCCTGGTTGTGGTCCCTCGGTTGCACATACTCATTAACTCGCTCTAATAATTGAGCCATGTTTACAACATCTGAATATAAAGAAAATTTATGAGAGATAAGATATTGCCGAATCTCGGGTTTTAGACCTCTCAGAAACATCCTTGTCATTCGTTCCTCATTGTCGACCAAATGAGGTGCAAACCTGGATAACTCTGCAAACTTCGCCTCGTACTGGGACACATTCATGTTGTTTTGTTCCAGTCTGATAAACTCCACCTCCTTCATATGACGAATACTTTCAGGAAAGTACTTGTCATTGAATAGTTTTTGAAATGTTTCCCAGGACATGTTGAGTGCGTCAGGCTGGGTACGCTTCACAGACTCCCACCAGTAGTCTGCCTCACCGCGGAACATAAAGGTGGCGAATGGAACCTTCTGTTCCTCCGTGCATCCCAAGACATCGAATATCTTGGTAATTTGCTTGACCCACGTTTCCGCCATGATCGGATCCGGCTTTCCCTTAAATTCTGGTGGTCCCAATTCTTTGAACTGCTTAGCTGTGACAAACCGCGTGTTGTTATCATTTCCACCCGTATTCTACACACGAGTCTCCCTCGTCTGATTTTGCATGAACTACAAAAAGCTCCTAAACATTCCATCATTCATCGTTTGCTCGGTAACGTTGTTTACAGGAGGAATATTGCCTTCCTGTTGCACGTTCCCCTGGGTAGTGATTAAAGGTGTCTCCACAGTCTGATTTACTCTATTATTAACGTTCTCAGCTGCCATTCTTAAATACTGCCATAAAACAAGGGTTAATAGTCATGTCATATATTATCCCTATACTCTGACTGATCAAATAAACACCAAATAAACTTAGTCAGGTCATACTAGCGAAAGAATTCCTCGTCTCTCCCCTCCTAGTTCTTGTCTCACATCTCAGCCAGGGATCATATCCCTAAGCTCTGATACCAACTGTGACGTCCCCAAAATAGGTATACAACACCCATTCTAAGTCGCCAAATACATGGTACAGAAAGCAAACTATAACTTCAATAATACAATTGTCGTGCAAAATACGACAACACATACTGTGAGTTTAAATACAAATATTGTCTTCTAGACAATATCCACACTCAAATAAGTCCTCAATACAATTATTCAAACACTATTTTACAGAAATAGTGAGGACTGCTAAAACATCTTTCTAGAACCATCACTCCATACCCCGACTAGTTCTTGCTATGTTCTCACCTCCTGAGAAGAAAAATGGAACAAAAAGGAAAAGGGTGAGCTCAACTAGCCCAGTAAAGAATATTATGACTAAGATAATATACAACAAATTATCATTAGTATTCAACAGGGAAAAATCTGATAGAATATAATCGACAACAAGTTTTAGATCAACAACTGCAGCGAAAACAGCAAACCATTAGAAGAGTCAAGTAGAGAAAGAATTCTACTATCTTCTAAGATTTAAAAGTCCATCATCAATATTTTATCCCTGTAACATCGATTAATAATCATCTTTAACCAAATATTCATCTTTGCACTACAGGCCAAAGATATTCATTTGTATCACCAGTCGGCCATGTTCATCTCAACACCTGTTCATCTTTGCACTACAGGCCAAAGATATTCATCAAGTAATCATACATCTTTGCACTACAGGCCAAAGATATTCAGTAATATCATCATTTAGGACTGAGGATGATGAAAAATATCTTAAAGAAAACGAATTCAGTGAGACAGAAGGACAAATAGTAGGGATTCGTATAACAGTTTATCCAAGATCAATAATACTTCATAATAATCAATTGTGAAGCAGAATTCAAAAAAATAAAGATCAAAACATGGATACAATCAAAGATAGTAACCATAATAGACATCTTGGACAAAAAGGGAAAATTTTATTTTTCGGTGAATAGTGCCGTATTCGTGAATAGTACCGTATACGTGAATAGTGCCGTATACGTAAATAGTAACTACGACACAAAAAGTTCCAAATTTGATAAAAACTCATATCAATATTTCAGCATAATGATATTGAAGAAAATAATATCATTTAAGAAAAAAATAATATCCCTTACCTCAAAATATCAGTACTTCTTGTCGGAATACCGGTATAAGGCTGAAAGAAACTTGCACTGATGAATAAAAACTCTCAAAGTATCTAAATACTCACAAAATACACTCAATAATCTAGAGAGAGAAGGAGAGAAAACTTGTTTCAGGTGTGATTTTCAATTCTAACTTAGCCCTCTATTTATAGGAAAATTTTAGTAGGCTTGACCTGCAACCTGATGGATTTACCTCCTACTATTCCCACCCACCACATTTGAAATATAATTCAGCACATTTCTTCACCAACCACAAGTGGGGCCCACCAATTCTAGAATTTTCTACCAAAATGATTAACTCCGAAAATTCAACAATTTCTGAACTAGTCATCTCGTAAAATTCATAATAAATCACACGTTCATTTTTAACGGTTCAAAATTTATGGACATATACTCAACTTATATATGTATAATATATCCAAAAATTACCACGATCCAACGGTCGGATTAAAAATTATAACCCCCGCAAAATATCTCAAAAACCCTGATTTTTAATACTTCCATTCCGACAAAAATACGGATAAAAACCTCAACATTAACTCCTTCATTTTTAACCACAAAAATATATCCCTCATTTATATCCACATAAAATAAATATTTCCTTATCATATGAATCAATAATTAATTATTCACAAATAATATTACAAAATCACATTTATGACAACCAGGCCGTTCCCAGGAAAGAGGGGGCTTTCCAATAAGGATTTCTCCTTATTGGCGCGCAATTAGATGACCAAACCTCTCCTTAGACAGAACTTTCTAGACATTGCCAATAATGTTATCTAATAATATTATTCAAATAATATGAATTATTGATCTGATAATGGAAAATACTGTGCAGCAACAATTATTGAAACAACAATAATATAAAATATCAACGCAGCAATTATTGAATCAATAAAATAAAATATTGAACAGTAACTACTGTAACAATTATTGAATAGTGCCTTCTTACGTAAGAATCAATAATTGGTGCAATACCGTGTGCTACTGTATTTTAACCATTGGGTATTCCAACAGTATTAACGGTAACAACTACGCCGTTATTTATAAACAACTTATACTTGTCGTTTTTTTCATCCAATCGCTTTCCGTTATGGGGCCCACACAAGGTTGCGCCATCGTACGAATATTCTCCGACAGCAAGAATGTAAGACCCCAACTTTTATAAATAAAGATGAATTTTCTATAAATATCATTTTTGAATATTATGGAGTTAATTTGATATAATGTTATAGTTGTGGGTAATATTTATAAATTTTGCAAAGTACGCAAGTTGTTATATAATATTCGATTGGTCGAGGAATATTCGTTTTAACAGGGAATATTCGTACAACGACATAATCATTGGTGGACCCCACAACAGAATTATTGTTGGATTGAGAAAACGACAAAAATAGTTTATTAAAAATAACGGCGGAAGTTTTACCATTGTTACTGTTGAACTACTCGGTAGTAAAAGTACAGTAATACGTGTGGTTGCATAGTAGCACACGGTATTGATTATTAATGCTTATGTGAGAAGTCACTCAGTTTGATTCCATTATTGTCATTTAATAATATGAATTATTTAGCGATAATGACGTTTTGTTTTATTCGTATTATTAACGTAATAAAACAGAAACATCTTTTTATATAAAACAGAATACTTTATTAAAGTTATTCTATAAATAGAATATATTATATTTTATTTAAAAGATTTTTCTTTAAATATGGACCGTCAGATTAAAGTAATCAATCTGGACCGTTCATGAATTAGTTACTATGCATTCTATTTTTCTATAAATAGCAGCTCATTCCTTCATTATTTCTTACGAATTCACTGAACTCTAGAGAGAGAAACTATAGAGAGAAACTATAGAGAGAGAGAAGAAGAGTATTCTGCTACTTAACTACTTCCTTACTTCAGCTCTTCTTTAAAACGGTAAGGGGTGTTATTCTTTCTTATTCATGAAGAGAACTGTTGTTATTCCATTTCTTATTATTCTGTTGAAATAACCTGTATACGTGGTCTACCCTATACTTGGTGACATTCTGCTATTATTCTGTTGGAACATCATGTCTGTGTGTTTTACACCGGACCTGGTTCCGTTTTTATTATTATTCTGTTGGAACATCCTGTCTGTGTGTTTTACACCGGACCTGGTTCCATTATTTATTATTCTGTCGGAATATCTTGTCTGTGTGTTTTACACCGGACCTGGTTCCATTATTTATTATTCTGTCAGAATATCCTGTCTGTGTGTTTTACGGAATATCCTGTCTGTGTGTTTTACACCGGACCTGATTCCATTATTTATTATTCTGTCGGAATATCCTGTCTGTGCGTTTACGCCGGACCTGGTTCCATTATTTATTATTTTGTTAAGAATAACCTGTCTGTGCGGTCTATCGCATGCATGGTGATTTCTTTTGTTATTCCATTCTTTATTATACTCAGTTGGTTAAGTTTTGACTTCTATACTCCATAAAATTTGTGGAATATCCTTGACATTTGCGCTTCATCTAGTATCTATTCATGAAAATATTCTCCTGATCATTCTTGAATTTTACTCCACAAAGTAGTATCATGTTGACAATTTGGACGTTGTTAATTCTTGGATAAATTAATTCTTGAACTTGTTTTATTGAATTCTTATATCATTGTCATCATCCTCATGTTTATAAAATGTTGAAAGTCATCTGTGGCCTGTAGTGCATAGATGGACTTGGTATGATTATGTCCAGGGATTATTCGGTATAATCATGACCGTAATGTTACAAATGATGTGGTAAAAGTCCTCATTGGCCCGTAGTGCATTGATGGACAGTTGTTGGCATGATCATGACCATTAATGAATATACGAATATCCTTGGCCGTAGTGCAGGGGTGATTCGATGATGTGGATTATTTTATTAAGCTGAGTCTCAGCGATCACAGTGTTGGAAAATCTTTTAAATCATAAAAGATAGTAGAGTTTATCTTCTACTTGACTCTTTTAATGGATTGCTTGTTCCGCTGCAGTTAAACTAGATGTCTATTGTATTTTATCAGTTTAATATTGTTGAAGGCTAGTGATAATTTATTCTGCATTATCTTAGTCATAATATTTCTTACTGGGCTAGTTGAGGTCACCCTTTCTTTCACTGTTCTCTTCAGGAAATGAGAACGTAGCTGGGGCAAGTCGGGGAACGGAGTGATGGTCCGAATGATAGTATTAGTTAGTAGTCCTCACTATTCTATGTAATTGTAACGACCCCAAAATAGGTCCATTCCATCCAACCCATTCTGAGTCGTCAAATACATGGTACAGAAAATAACTACAACTTTATTACAACAATTGTCGTGCAAAATACAACAACACATATGCTGTGAGTTTGGATACAAATATATACCAAATGTGACATTGGACACCATCATGTATCAGCACTTCACAAAGGTACCTTACATAAAGGTACAGTCAAAAACTGTTTTAGAAACTAGAATCTTTGGGAAGTGCTCAAGGAAACCTTCGTATATGGGAGGCCACGCGTCTAGGTTATGATAGATATCATATGGCCACAGAATTATCCTTGGTTGACCCAATAGACCCCAAAAAAAAAATGAGAAGATTACTATCATATTCTTCCCAATGGTGAGTCTTCTCTTGACATATCATTATCTCTCTACTGTCTCTAATTGAGAATTATACTTCAAACAAACACCAAGATTATATAGGTAGTGCCCATAGATATACTCAGCAAGTGGATGAGCACAACCCTGTCTTATGATGACACGAGGTTGTATGTTATTAGACATCTTGTATGACAGTGGCAAAACACCCTTCCAACGTTAGCGCCTCACCCTATTTTCTTCACCAAATATAACTACTAAATGATGACCACCGTTCTATTCCCTTGTTACCCCCGCTCGACCCAGCTACACTCTTATTACCTGAAAGGAATTGTGAAGCAAAAGGGTGAGCACAACTAGCTCAGTAAAGAATATCATGACTAAAGATAATTAAATTATCAATAGCCTTCATCAATAATAAATCAGAGATTTAGAACATATGGTAAATGATAAAAATTTCAACCATAGTTGCAGCGGAACGAGCAATCCATTAAAAGAGTCAAATAGACTATAAAGTCTATTATCTTCTCCATGTTAAAAATCCACCAACAATGTTTTATCCCTATAACATCAATCAACAATTCTGGTCCACAATCATATGAATAACTCATAATCATAACTGTAGTTCTAAATTCCTCTTCTCATCCAGGACGAAGATAATTTTCATCACCTATTTTTACCTGAAACATCAAAGATCATGGTTACACCAAATCACATTTCCTGTTCATAATCATACTAATAACTTCATCTTTTGCACTACGGCCAAAGATATTCATTTTTATCACCAGTTGGTCATATTCATCTCAACATCTGTTCATCTTTGCACTACTGGCCAAAGATATTCAACAACATGTCATCTTTGCACTACGGGCCAAAGATATTCATCAACAATTCATCTTTGCACTACAGGCCAAAGATATTCCTCAACAGTTCATATTTGCACTACGGCCAAATATATTCATCAACAGTTCATATTTGCACTACATGCCAAATATATTAATATCTCAAAGAAATATATAATCATTTCAGAATTTATATAAACAATAATTATAACCATGTTAATCAATTCACCTTTGCACTTAAGCTAAAGATATTCACTTATAAATTCAATGGTCATGATCATACCAGTCAATAATTCAACTTTGCACTACTGGCCAAAGAGAACCCATAGTCATGATCATACCAATAATTTACCCATCTTTACACTCAAGCGAAAGAGAATTTCAACATCAAGGTTATAAAAATGTTATATATGATAATAAAAACAATATGATCAACATATAGATTTAATCTCAAGAGTAATATTCATAAATCAACTATAATTTGGTTAGAAAAAGAAACCAATTTTGTCGTGAATAGTAACTCGTGAATAGTAACTCATGAATAGTAACTCGTGAATAGTAACTCGTGAATAGTAACTCATGAATAGTAACCCCGACACAAAAGATAGAAATTCCACAATAAAATCCATACCAATATTTCGGTATAATGATATTGAAAGAATAACATTACTTAAATTTATAAACAATTTATTTTAATTGTTTACACTTTACTAATTAATGCATTTAATCATCATAAAATGTCAACTCTTACAATTTCATCATTAATAACCAAAACCCTCATCAAAATCTGCATATACCTCATATAGGATTCTCAAGCCATAAAATCCTATTTTCTAATTTTCTTACTTCACAAAAACATATTTAATTCATTTACTCATAACTAGACTATTTTCATGAAAAATACCAAATCAGTTCCAAAAATATTTCTTTTCTGGAATTTAGCATAATATAGTCCCATAGTGAACATATATTTTTCTCAGAATTTTTAAAAGTCATTTACTATTTTTCATATGGCCAAAACAGCCGAATATTTAGACATTTATCAAAAATTGTACTTTTATCTAAAAATTCTGAAATTTACAGAGTATACTTCTATCATATACATGTACTCCCAATAAAAATTTCATCAATTTTGGAGTTAACCACAAGGAATTATAAGCGGTTACTTTTAAAATAGTCTTTTCTCATAAAATTCATAACTCTCAATCTATACATCCAAAAATCACCATTTTTGGACACAATCAAGAAAACTCATCAAAATATCATTTCAAATTTTTCCAGAATTTTTGAAGATCAGAAAAATTACGAAACTGAAAATCATAACAACCCTTAAAATCCCTTAATATCCCTTACTATCCCTTACTATCCCTTACAATCCCTTACTATCCCTTACTATCCCTTACCTCAAAAGAGCAGTACTTCTGATCGGTATAAGGCTGAAGGAAACTTGCACTGATGAATAGAAACTCACAGAGTATCTAAATACTCACAAAATACACTCAATAATCTAGAGAGAGAAAGAGAGAAAGCTTATGTTTCTGGTGTGATTTTCAATTCTAACTTAGCCCTCTATTTATAGGAAAATTTTGGTAGGTTTGACCTGCAACCTGATGGCTTTACCTGCTACTATTCCCACCCACCACATTTGAAATATAATTCAGCACATTTCTTCACCAACCACAAGTGGGGCCCACCAATTCTAGAATTTTCCACCAAAATGATAAACTCCAAAAATTCAACAATTTCTGAACCAGTCATCTCGTAAAATTCATAATAAATCATACGTTCATTTTTAACGGTTCAAAATTTGTGGGCATATACTCAACTTATATATGTATAACATATCCAAAAATTACCACGATCCAACGGTCGGATTAAAAATTATAACCCCCGCAAAATATCTCAAAAACCCTGATTTTTAATACCTCCATTCCGACAAAAATACGGATAAAAATCTCAACATTATCTCCTTCATTTTTAACCACAAAAATATATCCCTCGTTTATATCCACATAAAATAAATATTTCTTTATCATATGAATCAATAATTAATTATTCACAAATAATATTACAGAATCACATTATGACAACCAGGCCGTTCCCAGGAAAGAGGGGGCTTTCCAATAAGAATTTTTCCTTACTGGCGCGCAATTAGATGACCAAACCTCTCCTTAGACAGAACTTTCTAGACATTGTCAATAATGCTATCTAATAATACTATTCAAATAATATGAATTATTGATCTGATAATGGGAAATACTGTGCAGCAACAATTATTGAACAACAATAATACAAAATTTCAACGTAGCAATTATTGAATCAATAAAATAAAATATTGAACAGTAATTACTGTAACAATTATTGAGTAGTGCCTTCTTACGTAAGAATCAATAATTTTAAAAATACTGTGCAATACCGTGTGCTACTGTGCAATAACGCGTATTACTGTATTTTAACCACCGGGTATTCCAACAGTGTTAACAGTAACAACTACGCCGTTATTTGTAAAAACTCAAATTTGTCGTTTTCTTCATCCGACAGTTATTCGTTTTGGGGCCCACAAATAGCTGCGCCGTCGTTCGAATATTCCCCGACAGAAAGAATATTCCACGACCAAACGAATATTCCCCGACAACAATGATTATTTTATAACCACTTGCTTATTTTGAAAAAATTCATATATCACCCATAACTTTAAACTTTTATCAATTTAACCATTTACTGAATAGTAATTATAAGAAAAATTGAATACTTTTATTTCATAAAATTCGGGGTCTTACAATCTCCCCTCCTTATGAAATTTCGTCCTCGAAATTTACGTACCTGGTATTTCAAAGAATTAAGAATACCTTCCTTTCATTTCAGATTCCATCTTCCTTGTCATCATAATTTCTCCATTGCTCATCTCCTGTATTTCAAATATCATTCTAGAATACAGCTTCAAAACAAGGGTTAATTTAGCAAATTAACATATCACATAATATCCCGATATTATGACTGACCAACAAATAAGCTTAGGTAGGACACACTAGCGAAGGATTTACTCATCTCTCCCCTCCTAGTTTTATTCCCCGATCTCCGCCAGAGATCATATCCCTAAGCTCTGATACCAAATGTAACGACCCCAAAATAGGTCCATTCCATCCAACCCATTCTGAGTCGTCAAATACATGGTACAGAAAATAACTACAACTTTATTACAACAATTGTCGTGCAAAATACAACAACACATATCCTGTGAGTTTGGATACAAATATATACCAAATGTGACATTGGACACCATCATGTATCAGCACTTCACAAAGGTACCTTACATAAAGGTACAGTCAAAAACTGTTTTAGAAACTAGAATCTTTGGGAAGTGCTCAAGGAAACCTTCGTACATGGGAGGCCACGCGTCTAGGTTATGATAGATATCATATGGCCACAGAATTATCCTTGGTTGACCCAATAGACCCAAAAAAAAACGAGAAGATTACTATCATATTCTTCCCAATGGTGAGTCTTCTCTTGACATATCATTATCTCTCTACTGTCTCTAATTGAGAATTATACTTCAAACAAACACCAAGATTATATAGGTAGTGCCCATAGATATACTCAGCAAGTGGATGAGCACAACCCTGTCTTATGATGACACGAGGTTGTATGTTATTAGACATCTTGTATGACAGTGGCAAAACACCCTTCCAACGTTAGCGCCTCACCCTATTTTCTTCACCAAATATAACTACTAAATGATGACCACCGTTCTATTCCCTTGTTACCCCCGCTCGACCCAGCTACACTCTTATTACCTGAAAGGAAATGTGAAGTAAAAGGGTGAGCACAACTAGCTCAGTAAAGAATATCATGACTAAAGATAATTAAATTATCAATAGCCTTCATCAATAATAAATCAGAGATTTAGAACATATGGTAAATGATAAAAATTTCAACCATAGTTGCAGCGGAACGAGCAATCCATTAGAAGAGTCAAATAGACTATAAAGTCTATTATCTTCTCCATGTTAAAAATCCACCAACAATGTTTTATCCCTATAACATCAATCAACAATTCTGGTCCACAATCATATGAATAACTCATAATCATAACTGTAGTTCTAAATTCCTCTTCTCATCCAGGACGAAGATAATTTTCATCACCTATTTTTACCTGAAACATCAAAGATCATGGTTACACCAAATCACATTTCCTGTTCATAATCATACTAATAACTTCATCTTTGCACTACGGCCAAAGATATTCATTTTTATCACCAGTTGGTCATATTCATCTCAACATCTGTTCATCTTTGCACTACTGGCCAAAGATATTCAACAACATGTCATCTTTGCACTACGGGCCAAAGATATTCATCAACAATTCATCTTTGCACTACAGGCCAAAGATATTCCTCAACAGTTCATATTTGCACTACGGCCAAATATATTCATCAACAGTTCATATTTGCACTACAGGCCAAATATATTAATATCTCAAAGAAATATATAATCATTTCAGAATTTATATAAACAATAATTATAACCATGTTAATCAATTCACCTTTGCACTTAAGCTAAAGATATTCACTTATAAATTCAATGGTCATGATCATACCAGTCAATAATTCAACTTTGCACTACTGGCCAAAGAGAACCCATAGTCATGATCATACCAATAATTTACCCATCTTTACACTCAAGCGAAAGAGAATTTCAACATCAAGGTTATAAAAATGTTATATATGATAATAAAAACAATATGATCAACATATAGATTTAATCTCAAGAGTAATATTCATAAATCAACTATAATTTGGTTAGAAAAAGAAACCAATTTTGTCGTGAATAGTAACTCGTGAATAGTAACTCATGAATAGTAACTCGTGAATAGTAACTCGTGAATAGTAACTCATTAATAGTAACCCCGACACAAAAGATAGAAATTCCACAATAAAATCCATACCAATATTTCGGTATAATGATATTGAAAGAATAACATTACTTAAATTTATAAACAATTTATTTTAATTGTTTACACTTTACTAATTAATGCATTTAATCATCATAAAATGTCAACTCTTACAATTTCATCATTAATAACCAAAACCCTCATCAAAAATTTGCATATACCTCATATAGGATTCTCAAGCCATAAAATCCTATTTTCTAATTTTCTTACTTCACAAAAACATATTTAATTCATTTACTCATAACTAGACTATTTTCATGAAAAATACCAAATCAGTTCCAAAAATATTTCTTTTCTGGAATTTAGCATAATATA
This sequence comes from Panax notoginseng, assembly GCA_016801055.1. NCBI lineage: Eukaryota > Viridiplantae > Streptophyta > Magnoliopsida > Apiales > Araliaceae > Panax > Panax notoginseng. Next base: position 51,623,142 of record CM029021.1, on the reverse strand, counting down.
GTCACATAGTGAACATATATTTTTCTCAGAATTTTTAAAAGTCATTTACTATTTTTCATATGGCCAAAACAGCCGAATATTTAGACATTTATCAAAAATTGTACTTTTATCTAAAAATTCTGAAATTTACAGAGTATACTTCTATCATATACATGTACTCCCAATAAAAAATTCATCAATTTTGGAGTTAACCACAAGGAATTATAAGCGGTTACTTTTAAAATAGTCTTTTCTCATAAAATTCATAACTCTCAATCTATACATCCAAAAATCACCATTTTTGGATACAATCAAGAAAACTCATCAAAATATCATTTCAAATTTTTCCAGAATTTTTGAAGATCAGAAAAATTACGAAACTGAAAATCATAACAACCCTTAAAATCCCTTAATATCCCTTACTATCCCTTACTATCCCTTACAATCCCTTACTATCCCTTACTATCCCTTACCTCAAAAGAGCAGTACTTCTGATCGGTATAAGGCTGAAGAAAACTTGCACTGATGAATAGAAACTCACAGAGTATCTAAATACTCACAAAATACACTCAATAATCTAGAGAGAGAAAGAGAGAAAGCTTATGTTTCTGGTGTGATTTTCAATTCTAACTTAGCCCTCTATTTATAGGAAAATTTTGGTAGGTTTGACCTGCAACCTGATGGCTTTACCTGCAACTATTCCCACCCACCACATTTGAAATATAATTAATCACATTTCTTCACCAACCACAAGTGGGGCCCACCAATTCTAGAACTTTCCACCAAAATGATAAACTCCAAAAATTTAACAATTTCTGAACCAGTCATCTCGTAAAATTCATAATAAATCATACGTTCATTTTTAACGGTTCAAAATTTGTGGGCATATACTCAACTTATATATGTATAACATATCCAAAAATCACAACGATCCAACGGTCGGATTAAAAATTATAACCCCCGCAATATATCTCAAAAACCCTGATTTTTAATACCACCATTCCGACAAAAATACGGATAAAAATCTCAACATTATCTCCTTCATTTTTAACCACAAAAATATATCCCTCGTTTATATCCACATAAAATAAATATTTCTTTATCATATGAATCAATAATTAATTATTCACAAATAATATTACAGAATCACATTTATGACAACCAGGCCGTTCCTAGGAAAGAGGGGGCTTTCCAATAAGAATTTCTCCTTACTGGCGCGCAATTAGATGACCAAACCTCTCCTTAGACAGAACTTTCTAGACATTGTCAATAATGCTATCTAATAATACTATTCAAATAATATGAATTATTGATCTGATAATGGGAAATACTGTACAGCAATAATTATTGAACAACAATAATACAAAATTTCAACGTAGCAATTATTAAATCAATAAAATAAAATATTGAACAGTAATTACTGTAACAATTATTGAGTAGTGCCTTCTTACGTAAGAATCAATAATTTTAAAAATACTGTGCAATACCGTGTGCTACTGTGCAATAACGCGTATTACTGTATTTTAATCACCGGGTATTCTAACAGTGTTAACAGTAACAACTACGCCGTTATTTGTAAAAACTCAAATTTGTCGTTTTCTTCATCCGACAGTTATTCGTTATGGGGCCCACAAATAGCTGCGCCGTCGTTCGAATATTCCCCGACAGAAAGAATATTCCACGACCAAACGAATATTCCCCGACAACAATGATTATTTTATAACCACTTGCTTATTTTGAAAAATATTCATATATCACCCATAACTTTAAACTTTTATCAATTTAACCATTTACTGAATAGTAATTATAAGAAAAATTGAATACTTTTATTTCATAAAATTCGGGGTCTTACAGTAATGGTGTGTTAATAAATGTAACGAGGACTCCTTTTGATTATGAATACTCTCTAGAAGATAATATTTGTATTCAAACTCACAGTTTATGTTTTGTCGTATTGTACACGACAGTTGTATTAGTAAGTTGTATTTGTATTCTGTACTATGTATCTGACGACCCAAGATGGGTGATGTATACCTAATTTTGGGGGCGTCACAGTTGGTATCAGAGCTTAGGGATATGATCCCTGGCTAAGATATGAGAATAGAACTAGGAGGGGAGAGACGGGGAATTCCTTCGCTAGTATGACCTACCTAAGTTTATTTGCATGGTATTTAATTGGTCGGTCATAATATAAGGATAAAATATGACATATCAATTAATTTTTATTTTGTGACAGTATTTGGAAATGGCATCTGAGAATGTTGAGAATATCAATGGAGCACAGGCGACTGTTGATTCACCACATATCAATAATCAGGATAATGTGCATCAGGAAGGTGACAATCCTAATGCAAACAACAACACTGACCAAATGATGAATGCTCAAATGTTCAGAGGCTTTATGCAATTCATGCAACAACAGGTGAAAGCGGCTCCTGTCCACAACGTAGGTGGAAATACTGGAAACTCTCTGGCGGTCACCGCTAAACAGTTTAAGGAGCTGGGACCACCGGAGTTTAAGGGAGAACCCAAACCACTTGTAGCTGAAACATGGATAAAGCAGATCACCAAGATATTTGATGTCTTAGGTTGCTCCGAGGAGCAAAAGGTTCCCTTTGCCGCCTTTATGTTGCGAGGAGAGGCAGATTACTGGTGGGAATCGATAAAGTGTACTCAACCTGCCGCACTAAAGATGACCTGGGAGAAGTTCCAAGAGCTGTTTAACGACAAATACTTTCCCGAGAGTATTCGTCATATGAAGGAGGTGGAGTTCATCAAATTGGAGCAGAATAATATGACCGTGTCGCAGTACGAGGCAAAATTTGCAGAGTTATCCCGGTTTGCGTCCCACCTGGTGGATAATGAAGAAAGAATGACGCGGATGTTTTTAAGAGGTTTGAAGCCGGAGATACGTCAACATCTTGTTTCTCATAAGCTGTGTTTGTATTCAGATGTTGTAAATAGGGCTCAGTTGGTGGAGCGCGATAACGAGACAACACAACCAAAAGAGAGCAGCCGACAAAATGATAATACCAGTGAAAGCAGTCATCGAAGCGGTGACAACAACCGTGGAGGGAATCAACAGGCCAGAAATGGTAACCACTTCGGTGGTAATCAGGGCCAAAACAATAAAAATGGGCATTTCAAGAAGAGGAGATTCAACAATGATGGAAAGACGTCAGCACCAGCACCTGTCGTTAAGGAAGGAGAACGATCACCTATCATATGTTTCAAATGCGGAGGGGAGGGCCACATCAGTCCAAACTGCGCGATGCCGTCCAAAGCATGTTATAATTGTGGAAGAGAAGGTCATTTAGCCCGATTTTATCGTTTACCGAAGACAAATTCAGCTAGGATGGAGGCACCAAAGGCCGTCCCAGAAAAAGTCAAAACTGGTTGTGCAAGGGAGAGCGTTTGTTGTGAACTCTCAGAGAGCAGGGAACCCGAATGAGGTCATCACGGGTAAGCTTATCATAAACTCTAACGAAGTCTATACTTTATTTGATACCGGTTCTACCCATTCTTTTATTTCTCCTACTTGCGCTCATCGATTAAATTTGATTCCGGAGAAATTAGACTTTGACTTAGCAGTTGAAACTCCATTGGGAGAAACCTTCATTACATCCACGGTTTATAAGTCTTGTTTGGTTCAAGTTGGTACCCACACATTACCTGTCGATCTGATTTCATTAAAAATACTTGTATTTGACGTGATTCTAGGGATTGATTGGTTAACTACTCATCATGCAAAAATTAATTATTTTCATAAGGTTGTTAGCTTTCATATTCCTAATCGACCTATTATGCGAATTCAAGCAACCAAACCATTTAAATCAATCGCTGTCATCTCAAGCCATAAAGCTATTCGTTTATTGAAAAACGGATGTCAAGCTTTCTTAGCTCATGTCACAGATCTAAACAAAAATACGTCAGCTTTGAATGATATTTCTGTTGTTAATAAATTTCCTGACGTATTTCCCGAAGAACTTCCTGGCCTACCCCCAGAGCGTGAAATTGAATTTTGTATCGACCTTGAACCCGGTACAAAACCCATTTCCAAAGCCCCATATCGAATGGCTCCTATTGAACTTCAGGAGTTAAAGACTCAACTGCAGGAATTGTTAGACATTGGTTTTATTCGTCCTAGTACTTCTCCTTGGGGTGCTCCTGTTCTGTTCGTGAAGAAGAAAGATGGGAGTATGCGACTTTGTATTGATTATCGGGAGTTGAATCATGTCACCATCAAAAATAGGTATCCATTGCCACGTATTGATGACCTGTTTGACCAGTTGCAAGGAGCACAATTCTTTTCAAAGATCGATCTTCGTTCTGGATATCATCAGCTGAAGGTTAGAACTGAGGATATTCCAAAGACTGCCTTCAGAACTCGGTATGGGCATTATGAATTCTTAGTTATGTCTTTTGGATTGACTAATGCTCCTGCTGCCTTCATGGATATGATGAACAAGGTATTTAAGGAATATTTGGATCACTTTGTGGTCGTCTTTATCGATGACATCCTTGTTTATTCCAAAAGCCTTGAAGATCATGAGCAACACTTGAGGCTGGTACTCCAAAAGCTTCGTGAATACAAACTTTATGCCAAGTTGAAGAAATGTGAGTTCTGGCTGGAAGAGGTAGCATTCCTTGGGCACGTAGTATCAAGTCGTGGAATATCGGTTGACCCGGCAAAGATTGAAGCTATTCAAAGCTGGGAGCAACCTAAATCAGTAACCGAAGTACGTAGCTTTCTCGGTCTAGCTGGTTATTATCGGAGATTCGTGGAAGGATTTTCTCGAATCGCTACTCCGTTAACTCAGCTGACTTGAAACGATACAAAGTTCGGTTGGAGCGAAGAATGTGAGCAGAGTTTTCAAGAACTCAAGAGGAGACTCATTTCAGCACCTGTTCTAACAATACCATCTGGCTTGGAGGGATTTGTCATCTACAGTGATGCTTCGAGCAAATGGTTGGGATGCGTTCTCATGCAACATGGAAAAATCATAGCCTATGCATCAAGACAACTCAAGGAATATGAGAGAAATTATCCTACTCATGATCTAGAGTTGGCAGCTGTTGTCTTTGCACTTAAAATTTGGAGGCATTACATGTATGGGGAGAAGGTGGAGATCTTTACGGATCATAAAAGCCTCAAATATTTCTTCACTCAAAAGGAACTCAACATGCGACAATGACGTTGGCTTGAACTGTTGAAAGATTATGATCATACCATTCAATACCATCCTAGAAAAGTGAACGTGGTAGCTGACGCATTGAGTAGAAGATCATATGCGGGTACAAGTGCGATATTGTCAATACAAAGGCCCATTTTGTGTGATTTGCAAAGGATGGAGATAGAGTTAAAGACTCCAGGGACCCATATGATGATGGCGAATATACGAGTAGAACTGACTTTAATCGATAAAGTTAAAGTTGCTCAAGCTACAGACCTGGAGCTGATGCGTATGAAGAAGAAAGTGCAAGAAGGTGCTATACCGGAAGCAAGAATCGATGAAGAAGGAATACTTCGAGTCAACTCCAGACTTTGTGTTCCTAACAACCCTGATTTAAAGTATGAAATCATAATGGAGGCGCACAACACACCGTTTGCAATCCATCCTGGAAGTACCAAAATGTATCATGATCTTCGTCATATATTTTGGTGGAGCAATATGAAGAGAGAGATAGCGTTGTTTATCTCAAGGTGTCTAACTTGTCAACGAGTCAAAGCGGAGCATCAAGTACCAAAAGGTCCATTGCAACCACTTGAAATTCCAGAATGGAAGTGGGAGCACATTACCATGGATTTCGTTACCGGTCTTCCTAGGGTTTCTCAAGGTATTGATGCGATTTGGGTCATTGTTGATAGATTGACCAAGTCTGCTCATTTCTTACCGATACGAGAAACTTATACACTTGAACGTCTTGCTCGTATGTACATAAACGAGATTGTAAGACTGCATGGTATGCCAGTATCCATAGTTTCTGACCGAGACCCAAGATTCACTTCACGATTTTGGGTTAGTTTACAAAAAGCTATGGGCACGGAGTTACGATTTAGTTCAGCATATCATCCTCAGACGGACGGACAATCAGAGAGGACTATTCAAACTCTTGAAGATCTATTAAGACTCTATGTCTTTGACTTTAAAGGAAGTTGGGACAAGTTCTTATCATTGGTGGAATTTTCCTACAACAACAGTTATCAAGCAAGTATTGGCATGGCTCCATTCGAAGCATTGTATGGAAGAAAATGTCGTTCTCCAGTATGCTGGGATGAGGTGGGTGAAGCAACGTTGTTGGGACCGGAGTTGGTACGTATGACTACAGAAAAGATTTAAACGATCCGACAACGTATAAAAACCTCACAAGATCGACAAAAGAGTTATGCTGATCTTCATCGGAAGGACGTGGAATTTGATGTAGGAGATCATGTGTTCTTACGTGTTGCTCCATGGAAAGGAGTTACGAGATTTGGAAAGAGAGGAAAGCTCAATCCTCGATTCATCGGTCCATTTTTAATCCTCGATCGAGTAGGAACTGTGGCTTATAGACTCGCTTTACCGCCAAGTATGTCTCGTGTTCATAACGTTTTTCACATATCCATGTTACGCAAATATGTGGAAGACTCAAACCACATTATTGAGTTAGAACCAGACGAAATAGCGGAAGATTTGACGTATGAAGAAGTTCCTGTTCAAATCTTGGATAAGAAGGAACATATTCTACGCTCCAAGGTTATACCTCAAGTCAAAGTTTTGTGGAGAAACCACGATGTTGAGGAAATGACTTGGGAGTTAGAATCTGAAATGAAATCAAGGTATCCTTATCTCTTCGACATACCAGGTACGTACCCTAATTTCGAGGGCGAAATTTCATAAGAATGGGAGGTTGTAAGACCCCAACTTTTATAAATAAAGATGAATTTTCTATAAATATCATTTTTGAATATTATGGAGTTAATTTGATATAATGTTATAGTTGTGGGTAATATTTATAAATTTTGTAAAGTACGCAAGTTGTTATATAATATTCGATTGGTCGGGGAATATTCGTTTTAACAGGGAATATTCGTACAACGACACAATCATTGGTGGACCCCACAACAGAATTATTGTCAGATTGAGAAAACGACAAAAATAGTTTATTAAAAATAACGGCGGAAGTTTTACCATTGTTACTGTTGAACTACTCGGTAGTAAAAGTACAGTAATACGTGTGGTTGCATAGTACCACACGGTATTGATTATTAATGCTTATGTGAGAAGTCACTCAGTTTGATTCCATTATTGTCAGTTAATAATATGAATTATTTAGCGATAATGACGTTTTGTTTTATTCGTATTATTAACGTAATAAAACAGAAACATCTTTTTATATAAAACAAAATACTTTATTAAAGTTATTCTATAAATAGAATATATTATATTTTATTTAAAAGATTTTTCTTTAAATATGGACCGTCAGATTAAAGTAATCAATCTGGACCGTTCATGGATTAGTTACTATGCATTCTATTTTTCTATAAATATCAGCTCATTCCTTCATTATTTCTTACGAATTCACTGAACTCTAGAGAGAGAAACTATAGAGAGAGAAGAAGAGTATTCTGCTACTTAACTACTTCTTTACTTCAGCTCTTCTTTAAAACGGTAAGGGGTGTTATTCTTTCTTATTCATGAAAAGAACTGTTGTTATTCCATTTCTTATTATTCTGTTAGAATAACCTGTATACGTGGTCTACCCTATACTTGGTGACATTCTGCTATTATTCTGTTGGAACATCCTGTCTGTGTGTTTTACACCGGACCTGGTTCCGTTTTTATTATTATTCTGTTGGAACATCCTGTCTGTGTGTTTTACACCGGACCTGGTTCCATTATTTATTATTCTGTCAGAATATCCTGTCTGTGTGTTTTACACCGGACCTGGTTCCATTATTTATTATTATGTCGGAATATCCTGTCTGTGTGTTTTACGGAATATCATGTCTGTGTGTTTTACACCGGACCTGGTTCCATTATTTATTATTCTGTCGGAATATCCTGTCTGTGCGTTTACGCCGGACCTGGTTCCATTATTTATTATTCTGTTAAGAATAACCTGTCTGTGCGGTCTATCGTATGCATGGTGATTTCTTTTGTTATTCCATTCTTTATTATACTCAGTTGGTTAAGTTTTGACTTCTATACTCCATAAAATTTGTGAAATATCCTTGACATTTGCGCTTCATCTAGTATCTATTCATGAAAATATTCTCCTGATCATTCTTGAATTTTACTCCACAAAGTAGTATAATGTTGACAATTTGGACGTTGTTAATTCTTGGATAAATTAATTATTGAACTTGTTTCATTGAATTCTTATATCATTGTCATCATCCTCATGTTTATAAAATGTTGAAAGTCATCTGTGGCCTGTAGTGTATAGATGGACTTGGTATGATTATGACCAGGGATTATTCGGTATAATCATGACCGTAATGTTACAAATGATGTGGTAAAAGTCCTCATTGGCCCGTAGTGCATTGATGGACAGTTGTTGGCATGATCATGACCATTAATGAATATACGAATATCCTTGGCCGTAGTGCAGGGGTGATTCGATGATGTGGATTATTTTATTAAGCTGAGTCTCAGCGATCACAGTGTTGGAAAATCTTTTAAATCATAAAAGATAGTAGAGTTTATCTTCTACTTGACTCTTTTAATGGATTGCTTGTTCCGCTGCAGTTAAACTAGATGTCTATTGTATTTTATCAGTTTAATATTGTTGAAGGCTAATGATAATTTATTCTGCATTAGCTTAGTCATAATATTTCTTACTGGGCTAGTTGAGCTCACCCTTTCTTTCACTGTTCTCTTCAGGAAATGAGAACATAGCTGGGGCAAGTCGGGGAACGGAGTGATGTTCCGAATGATAGTATTAGTTAGTAGTCCTCACTATTCTATGTAACGGTGTGTTAATAAATGTAACGAGGACTCCTTTTGAGTATGAATACTCTCTAGAAGATAATATTTGTATTCAAACTCACAGTTTATGTTTTGTCGTATTGTACACGACAGTTGTATTAGTAAGTTATATTTGTATTCTGTACTATGTATCTGACGACCCAAGATGGGTGATGTATACCTAATTTTGGGGGCGTCACAAAGAATATTCCACGACCAAACGAATATTCCCCGACAAAATGAATATTTTATAACCACTTGCTTATTTTGCAAAATTTGCACATTTCACCCATAACCAAAGTATTATATCAAATTAACCCCTTATTATTCACAATAATATTTAGAGAAAATTTGATTTTATTCATTAATAAGTTGGGGTCTTACAGTGCGTGTAAGTTATGACGGTTTACAAATGAAGTTCTGCTTGACCTTTTCGAAAATAGAAAATAATGTTCATAGTCTGTCGACTGATCTCCAGTTATAGTCAGTACGTAGTTTCAAAAATTTGATATAGAATTGATATGTTGTTATTATTGGTTCAGCTTACTTCACAACTGTTGATTTGTTGTAGAAGTGTCATTCAAAGAAAATATTTAATCCTTTCAGCTAATATTTATTGTTGCTAGTACTTGTTAGGCACTCAAATGCTCATTCTTGCTTAATTTAAATGTTTTCAACTAAGCGTGATCAACTAGAAAGCTCTTCCAAGAACAAAGGAAAAGGAAAGTTGGTAGAATAAGTTTGTGTTCTCTTATGTAATAATTAGACTTTATTATTAAGACAATGATACTTATTAATTATTATGTAATGAATGCTTAAAGGTCACGTACGTGGGGATTTAGACTCTGATATGTAAATTAAGTTTAAAATTTATATTATTTTTATTATTATTAGTATTGTTCCGCTCATAAAAATGGTATCGTGAAGCACCGAGTTCGGGTTTCAAGTACCTAAATTTGGGGGCGTCATTGGTTGGTATCAGATGTGACGCCCCCAAAATAGGTATACATCACCCATTCTAAGTCGCCAAATACATGGTACAGAATACAAATACAAATTTTAATATACAACATGAGCTGTGAGTTTTATTACAAATATTGTCTTCTAGACAGTATTAAAACTCAAAATAAGTCCTCAATACATTTATTATCACACTATTTCACAGAATAGTGAAGACTACTAATGTAAATATCTAGACCGTCACTCCGTTCTCCGACTAGTCCTAGCTATATTCTCATTTTCTAAAGAGAACAATGAAAGCAAAGGGTGATCTCAACTAGCCCAGTAAGAAATATTATGACTAAGATAATGCAGAATAAATTATCGTTAGCCTTCAACAGTATTAAACTGATAAAATATAACAAACATCAAGTTTAACTGCAGCGGAACAAGCAATCCATTAGAAGAGTCAAATAGAGAATAAAATCTACTATCTTCTATGATTGAAATGGTTTTTTCATCACTTTTATCGCTGAGACTCAGCTTAATACATAATCCACATCATCCCTGCACTACGGTCAAGGATATTCATTTGTATCACGACCATAAATTATCGATGTACTACGGGCTAAGGATATTCGTGTATTCATCAATGGTCATGATCATGCCAACAACTGTCCACCAATGCACTACGGGCCAATGAGGACTTTTACCACATTATTTGTAACATTACGGTCATGATTATACCGAATAATCCCTGGTCATAATCATACCAAGTCCATCTATGCACTACAGACCACAGATGACTTTCAATAGAATATAAACATGAGGATGATGACAATGATATAAGAATTTAATAAAACAAGTTCAAGGATAAATTTTTAAAGATTTATAATTTAATTTATCCAGAAATCAGTAACGTCCAAATTGTCAACATGATACTGCTTTGTGGAGTAAAATTCAAGAATAATATTGTACCAAAAATAATTTGGACCGAAAACGAATCAATTTTTATCATAAATAGTACCCCGGGTGAATAGTACTTGAGTGAATAGTATCCCGTGAATAGTACTTCGAGAATAGTAACCCCGTGAATAGTACTCCGGCATGAAAAAGTTAGAAACTTATCAAGAATGCTCAGAATAATATTTCCATGAAAAGATACTGAATGAAGCGCAAATATCACGGATATTTTACTAATTTCATGGAGTATAGAAGCCAACATTTTAACAAAACGAGTATAGAATTTGAAATCTGAAACGAAATAATATTACTTACATACTACAGAGTATGAAAAAAAATATTATTTCAAGAGAATATTGAACAAAAATAACATCCCTTACCTTAAAAAGAAGAGTATTCCAGCTGGTATAGCGGGAATATTTTTGAAGAAAACTTTCACTATTTTCTACGCTCAAAGCTTTCTAAAACTCGAAAGAAATACGCTCAAGATTATAGAAGAAGAATTCTCTGATTCTGGTGTGATTTTTAATTCGAACTTAAGCACCTATTTATAGGAAAATGCTAGAACGCCAAAGGAGACTAAATTAATAAAATAATATTATTTATTCCTTCACTTCTACGCCCACCCCATTTTGATCAAACAAGCCAGCCATCTTTGAAAGAATTTTCAGCCCACATGTTTTGGAAAAAAAATAAAGTGGGTCCCACCCATATTTTTAATAAAAATATTTTAATTTCTGAAACTTCAACAATTCATAAATAGTCATTTTATCAGAAAAATACAAATTTTATATCTATTTCACACGAAATCAAATTCTCTACAACTTTGTATCTTTAAGTTTTTCAAAATTCCAGACATCAAATATCCGAAATCTACAAACGGATGATTTTCAATAACTCATAAAATTCATAACAAATCATACGTTAATTTTTAACGGTTCAAAATTTGTGGACATATACTCAACTTATATATATATAACATATCCAAAAATCACAACGATCCAACGGTCATATCAAAATTATAACTCACGCAATAGAACTTTAAGAACACTAATTTGATTTTTAATACCTTCATTTCGACAAAAATACTGATAAAACACCTCAACATTAATTCCTTCATTTATAACCACATAAAATAAATATTTTTCTATCAATCATTTATGTCCACATAAAATAAATATTTTCTTATCATATAAATTAATAATTAATTATTCACAAATAATATTACAGAATCACAATAATGACAACAAGGTCGTTTCCAGAAAAGAGGGGGCTTTCCGATAAGGATTTCTCCTTACTAACGCGCAATTAGGTGACCAAACCTCTCCGTGACAGAACTTTCTAGACATTACAAATAATGCTATCTAATAATATTATTCAAATAATATGAATTATTGATCTGATAATGAGAAATATTGTGCAGTGACAATTATTGAAACAATAATAATATAAAATAACAATGTAGCAATTATTAAACTAATAAAATAAAATATTAAACAATAGTTACTGTAATAATTATTGAGTAGTGCCTTCTTACGTAAGAATTAATAATTTAAAAATAATGTGCAATACCGTATGCTACTGAGCCACAACGCGTATTACTGTATTTTAACCACCAGGTATTTCAACAGTTAACGGTAAAACTTTCGCCGTTATTTTATAAAAAATATTTTTGTCATTTTCTCAATCCGACAATAATTCCATTGTGGGGTCCACCAATGATTGTGTCGTCGTACGAATATTCCCTGTTAAAATGAATATTCACCAACTAAACGAATAATATATAACAACTTGCGTATTTTACAAAATTTATAAATATTACCCACAACTATAATATTATATCAAATTCACTCCATAATATTCAAAAATGATATTTATAAAAAATTCATCTTTATTTATAAAAGTTGGGGTCTTACAACCTCTCTTCCTTATGAAATTTTACCCTTGAAATTAGGGTATGTATCTGGTATGTTGAAGAGGTAAGAATACCTTGATTTCATTTCAGATTCTAACTCCCAGGTCATTTCCTCAATATCGTGGTTTCTCCACAAAATTTTGACTTGAGGTATAACCTTAGAGCGTAAAATATGCTCTTTCTTATCCAAAATTTTAACAGGAACCTCTTCATACGTTAAATCTTCCGCTATTTCGTTCGGTTCTAACTCAATAATGTAGTTCGGGTCTTTCACATATTTATGTAATATAGATATGTAAAAAATATTATGAACACGAGACATACTTGGCGGTAAGGCAAGTCTATAGGCCACAGTTCCTACTCGTTCGAGGATTAAAAATGGGCCAATTAATCGAGGATTGAGCTTTCCTCTCTTTCTAAATCTCGTAACTCCTTTCCATGGAGCAACACGTAACAACACATGTTGTCCAATATTAAATTCTACGTCCTTTCGATGAAGATCTGCATAACTCTTTTGTCGATCATGTGAGGTTTTTATACGTTGACGGATCGTTTGAATCATTTTCGTAGTCATACATACCAACTCCGGTCCCAACAACGTTGCTTCACCCACCTCATCCCAACATACTGGAGAATGACACTTTCTCTCATACAACGCCTCAAATGGAGCCATGCCAATACTTGCTTGATAACTGTTGTTGTAGGAAAACTCCACCAATGGTAAGAACTTGTCCCAACTTCCCTTGAAATCAAGGACACAGAGTCTTAATAGATCTTCAAGATTTTAAATAGTTCTCTCTGACTGCCCGTCCGTTTGAGGATGATAAGCTGAACTAAATTGTAAATCCGTGACCATAGCTTTTTGCAAACTAACCCAAAATCTTGAAGTGAATCTTAGGTCTCGATCAAAAACTATGGATACTGGCATACCATGCAATCTTACAATCTCGTTTATGTACATACAAGAAAGATGTTCAAGTGTATAAATTTCTCGTATAGGTAAGAAGTGAGCAGACTTGGTCAATCTATCAACAATGACCCAAATCGCATTTATGCCTTGAGAAACCTTGGTAAAACCGGTAACAAAATCCATGGTAATGTGCTCCTACTTCCATTCTGGAATTCTAAGTGGTTGCAATAGACCTTTTGGTACTTGATGCTCCGCCTTGACTCGTTGACAAGTTAGACACCTTGAGATAAACTCCGCGATCTCTCTCTTCATATTGCTCTACCAAAATATATGTCGAAGATCATGATATATTTTGGTACTCCCAAGATGGATTGCAAACGGTGTGTTGTGTGCCTCCATCATGATTTTATACTTTAAATCAGGGTCGTTAGGAACACAAAGTCTGGAGTTGACTCGAAGTATCCCTTTCTTCATCGATTCTTGCTTCCGGCATAGCATCTTCTTGCACTTTCTTCCTCATACGCATCAGCTCCAGGTTTATGGTTTGAGCTGCTTTAACTTTATCGATTAAAGTCGGTTCTACTCGTATATTTGCCATCATCACATGGGTTCCTGGAGTCTTTAACTCTATCTTCATCCTTTGCAAGTCGTATAAAATGGGTCTTTACGTTGATAATATCGCACTCGTACCCGCATATGATCTTCTACTCAATTCGTCAGCTACTACATTCGCTTTACCAGGATAGTATTGAATGGTATGATCATAATCTTTCAACAGTTCAAGCCAACATTTTGTCGTATGTTGAGTTTCTTTTAGGTGAAGAAATATTTGAGGCTTTTATGATCCGTTGATAAGTGGGTTTTATACCTACTTATTGGATATCAATTCACGAGAACTATGCCCATCTCAAGTACATTTTAGTGTATTTTTAGTTGTATTTTGTGTTATTTTGCATTGCATGTATTGAGAACTCCTTTGGTGTAAAAGTGCAAGAGATGGCAAAGCTCGATGTTAGTAGGTGGTACTAAGACTAATGGAAGCATGACGCAAGGAACAAGTGGAGATAAGCAACTGAGCATTGATGAAGGAAGAAGGATTAGCAGTTGAACACATAAGCAGTAGCAGTAGCAGACTCAAGAATGTAGATTTCAGGATCCGCGCGGCCGCGTGGCTATATAAGTTGCAACACACGCGCCCGTGCTATTAACCGGACAGAGCTTATTTTGCACACGCGTGCCCTCGCCATATTTACAAAGGAATCGCGGGCGGCCGCTCGCGTCATTAACTGCAGTTGCTGACTTTATTTTATTTTTAAAATTTTAAGTTTTTGAGTTGATATAAACTACTCTGGTTGATACCAGACGTGACAATCTTTAGTTTTTACGAGTTTTTCATATTAGGGAACTAGGGTTTTACGCTTTGAGCGAATTCCATCGAGGAACCAAGCATAGACTTATTATTTTAAACCTTCACATAGAAATATAGTGATTTTGGTTTTATTGATGATTACATGATTTCTATTGTATGTGGATATTATGTAACTAGATCATAATTCATTGAAAAATGGTTATGTCTACATTCGTGCTCTTGGCTAATTTTCTGTGATACATGAATAATCTTGCATGATGGTGGTATTTAGATGAACTATTAAATGAAGTTAGGATCCCATTATTTCTAGGTTTGATTTATTATTCTATTTTTGTTCTTTTAGTTATTATTTAAGTTTAGAGTAATTCAAAATCATAAGCGTTCGTTTAAGCATATAAAATTAGTGATATGGTTGATGCGTAATAATTTAAATTTGAAACCTTTCTCCGTGGATCGATACTTTACTTACTATGTATTACTTGTTGACCCATGTATGCTTGCATGAGTTAAAGTCCTTTTGTTAAAGCTAAAAAGGAGGCAACATCCGTAAAGATCTCCACTTTCTCCCCATACAAGTAATGCCTCCAAAATTTAAGTGCGAAGACAACATCTGTCAACTCTAGATCATGAGTAGGATAATTTCTCTGATATTCTTTGAGTTGCCGAGAGGCATAGGCTATGACTTTTCCATGTTGAATGAGAACACATCCTAACCCTTTGCCCGAAGCATCACTGTAGATGACAAATCCCTCCGAGCCAGATGGTATTGTCAGAACAGGTGCTGAAATAAGTCTCCTCTTGAGTTCTTGAAAACTCTTCTCACATTCCACGCTCTAACCAAATTTTGTATCTTTTTGAGTCAGCTGAGTTAATCGAGTAGCGAATCGAGAAAACCCTTCTACGAATCTTCGATAATAACCAGCTAAGTCGAGAAATCTACGTACTTCGGTCACTGATTTAGGTTGCTCCCAGCTTTGAATAGCTTCAATCTTTGCCGGGTCAACAGATATCCCATGACTTGATACAATGTACCCCAGGAATGCTACTTCCTCAAGCCAGAACTCGCATTTCTTCAACTTGACATAAAGCTTGTTTTAACGAAGCTTTGAAGTATCAGCCTCAAGTGTTGCTCATGATCTTCATGGCTTTTAGAATATATGAGAATGTCATCAATAAAGACAACCACAAAATGATCCAAATATTCCTTGAATACTCGGTTCATCATATCCATGAAGGCAGCAGGAGTATTAGTCAATCTAAAAGACATGACTAAGAATTCATAATGCTCGTACCAAGTTCTGAAGGCAGTCTTTGGAATACCCTTAGTTTTAACCTTCAGCTGAAGATATCTAGAATGAAGATCGATCTTTGAAAAGAATTTGGCGCCTTACAACTGGTCAAACATGTCATCAATACGTGGCAACAGATATCTATTTTTGACAGTGACATGATTCAACTCTTGATAATCAATACAAAGTTGCATACTCTCATCTTTCTTCTTCACGAATAGAACCGGAGCACCCCAAGGAGACGTACTAGGACGAATGAAACCGATGTCTAACAATTCCTACAATTGGGTCTTTAACTTCTGAAGTTCAATAGGAGTCATTCGATATGGGGCTTTAGAAATAGGTTTTGTACCAGGTTCAAGGTCGATAAAAAATTCAATTTCTCGCTCTGGGGGTAGGCCAGGAAGTTCTTCAGTGAATACGTCAGGAAATTTATTAACAATAGAAATGTCATTCAAAACTGACGTATTTTTGTTTAAATCTGTGACATGAGCTAAGAAAGCTTGACATCCATTTTTTAATAAACGAATAGCTTTATGGCTTGAGATGACAGTGATTGATTTTAATGGTTTGGTTGCATGAATTCGCATAATAGGTTGGTTAGGAATGTGAAAGCTAACAACCTTACAAAAAAATCAATTTTTGCATGATGAGTAGTTAACCAATCAATCCCTAGAATTACGTCAAATACAAGTATTTTCAATGAAATAAGATCGACAGGTAATGTGAGGGTACCTATTTGAACCAAACAAAACTTATAAACAGTGGATGTGTTGAAGGTTTCTCCCAACGGAGTTTCAACAGATAAGTAAAAGTCTAATTTCTCCGGAGTCAAATTTAAACATTGAGCTCAAGTAGGAGAAATAAAAGAATGGGTAGAACCGGTATCAAATAAGGTATAGACTTCGCTAAAGTTTATGTTAAGCTTACCCGTGATGACCTCGTTCGGGTTCCTTACTTTCTGGGAGGTCACGTCAAACGCTCTCCCTTGAACTACCAGCTTTGACTTTTCTGGGATGGCCTTTGGTGCCTCCATCCCAGCTGGACTTGTATTCGGTGCACGATAAAATCGGGCAAGGTGGCCTTTTCTTCCATAATTATAACACGCTTTGGACTGCATCGCGCAGTTTGGACTAATGTGTCCCTCCCCTCCGCATTTGAAGCATATGATAGGTGATCGTTCTCCTTCCTTAACAACGGGTGCTGGTGCTAACATCTTTCCATCATTGTTGAATCTCCTCTTCTTGAAATGTCCACTCTTATTGTCTTGGCCATGATTACCACCGAAGTGGTTACCATTTCTGGTATGTTGATTCCCTCCACGTTTGTTGTCACCACTTCGATGACTTCTATCACTGGTATTATCATTTTGTCGGCTGCTCTCTCTTGGTTGGGTTGACTCATTATCACGTTCCAATAACTAAGCCATATTCACAACATCTGAATACAAGCAAAGTTTATGAGAAATTAGGTATTGATGTATCTCAGGTTTTAAACCTCTTAGAAAGATCCACGTCATTCTCTCCTCATTATCAACCAAGTGGGATGTAAACCCGGATAACTCGGCAAACTTAGCTTCGTACTGCGACACGGTCATATTGTTCTGCTCCAACTTGATTAACTCTACCTCTTTCATATGAAGAATACTTTCAGGAAAGTATTTGTCGTTTGGATTATAATCTGAAATTAGGTTTCATCAATTCTATTTTCTCTTTCAATTGTTTAATTATTTTACATGTGTTACTGTAATCCCATAATGGCTTTTGGTTCAGACATGAACTAAACTCCATTATGGGATTCTAATGGATTTTAATATGTAGTCTAATTGATGGCTTGATTGCTGGATTGTTAGTGTATCATCAAGAACTTCTATTATGGTTGATTTGATTGCATGAATGCTTGATCACCATTCATTTTATATACTTGTATGGAATTGAAAAATAACATGCAGTATGGTTGTAATCATGATAGCATGCGTGTATGGGGCTGAATTGCTTTGCTTTATATTTCGTAAATCAGATAGACATATACTGTTTCACCGTGTGAGTTATATAAGGACTTGTGCTTAAATTCAATATGGCTGCAACTACACATAGAAATATAGTGATTTTGGTTTTATTGATGATTACATAATTTCTATTGTATGTGGAGATTATGTAAGTAGGTCATAATTCTTTGAAAAATAGTTATGTCTACATTTGTGCTCTTGGCTAATTTTCTGTGATACGTTAATAATCTTGCATGATGGTGGTATTTAGATGAACTATTAAATGAAGTTAGGATCTCATTATTTCCATATTTAATTTATTATTCTATTTTTGTTCTTTTAGTTATTATTTAAGTTTAAAGTAATTCAAATTCATAAGCGTTTGTTTAAGCATATAAAATTAGTGATATGGTTGATGCGTAATAATTTAAATTTGAAACCTTTTTCCGTGGATCGATACTTTACTTACTCTATATTACTTGGTGGCCCATGTATGCTTGCATGAGTTAGAGTCCTTTTGTTAAAGCTAAAAAGGAGGCAACAAGTTTTTGGCGCCGTTACCGGGGAAAGGCGTTTAAATTTTTATTATTATCATCAATTTTAAGCTATATTGTATGACTTAAATAAATCTAATCTTATCTCATTTCTATCTTTATTTTTGTGTTTATTTCAGGTACTTGTATAATTTTTATGCACACACGATCGTCCAATTCAAAGTTGATACCAGCATAGGATGATATTAACGGGAGAGGTTGGAAAGCGAGAGTGCGTAGAAATTTACAAGCAGAGTTAGAGGGTACTACATCTACTATGGCAGCCGAGGGACAAAGAGAAAAGCAAAGAGAGGAGTTTAGAGCTTTAAGGGACTATTCGCTGCCGAACATTAATGGACTACAGTCAAGCATAGTCAGGCCAACGATAGCAGCCAACACCTTTGAGATAAAACCGGGCACTATTTAGATGGTGCAGAACTCGATACAGTTTGGGGGTGCTGCTACAGATGATCCTAAATAACACCTGTTGAGTTTCATCAAAATATATGATACGTTCAGATAAAACGGGGTGACGGAGGATGCTATTAGACTAAGACTGTTTCCATTCTCATTGAGGGATAAAGCGAGAAGTTGGCTTCATTCTTTGCCTTCAGGTTCTATAACTACATGGGAGGACCTAGCACAGAAATTCTTAGCCAAGTTTTTCCCAATGGCTAAGACTGCAAAGATGAGGACATCAATCTCCCAGTTTGAGCAACAACAGGGTGAATTTCTATATGAAGCTTAGGAGAGGTATAAAGAGATGCTAAGGAAGTGTCCACACCATGGCATGCTAGATTGGATGATGATCAACACATTTTATAATGGATTAGGATGACAGTCCAGGCCTATTGTAGATGCAGCTGCAGGAGGAGCCCTATGGGCGAAGAGTTATGAGGAAGCTTATAATCTTATTGTGACAATGGCAGCGAATGATTTTCAAAACCCTACATCTAGGATGCCACAGCCCAAAGTTGCAGGTTTGTTGGAAGTGGATGCTATCACTCAGTTGTTAGCATAGATGGCATCCATGGCAAAGAAGATTGACTCTTTGACAGAGACTAAGGCAAAGACTTTTGCCTTTGTATGTGAGATTTGTTCAGGGTCACATTCAACAGATCAATGTGCTATTAGCTCGGAGTCGGTATAGTATGTGAGCAATTATAGGAAGGACCAAGGTCAATTTCAAAACACATACAACTCCAACAATCACAACCATCCAAACTTTAGTTGGTCAAATAATTAGGGAAATCAACAAAATCAGTTTCAGCCGAATCACCAATTTCAGTCACAGCCAGCTCAGCCTCAATTTACACCAAGACCACCTTTTCCACTGGGATTTTCTCAACAACAACAACATCACACCCCATCTGCACCTCAGCAAGAAAAGAAATCATAAATGGAGGAGATGATGATGAAGTACATGGCAAACACAGAGGTGATGATCAAAAGCCAACCAGTGGCTATTAAAAATCTGGAAACTCAAATGGGACAAATGGCGAGCATACTTAACAACAGGCCCCAGGGTTCATTGCCAAGTACTACGGAGATAAATCCACGAAGAGAAGGGAAGGAACAATGTCAAGTGATCACATTAAGGTCTGGCAAAAAGGTTGTAGAAAATGAGCATGGCGCGGCCGTGCCATATTTACAAAGGGAGGACGCGATGCCGCGCGAGGCAGAAACTGAGTCTGAGAAGAAAGAAAATCATGAAGGTTCTGAGTTATAGCTGGAAGAGGATAACAAAGCAGGTTCAGTCGAGAAGCCCGTGAGTAAAATACCACTAGTTCACCCTCCAGTACCGTTTCCACAGAGATTGAATAAGCAGAGGGAAGACAAGCAGTTCAGTAAGTTCTTGGAGGTTTTTAAAAAGCTGCAGATTAACATACCCTTCGCTGAGGCATTGGAACAGATGCCGAGTTATGCAAATTTCATGAAGGGTATATTGTCAAGGAAGAGGAGATTAGAAGAGTTTGAGACAGTGGTCTTGACAGAGGAATGCAGTGCAGTGCTTCAGCACAAATTACCTCCAAAGCTGAAGGATCCGGGCAGTTTCACAATTCCATGTACGATCGGAAAGATGAGCTTCAGTAAATGTTTGTGTGATCTTGGAGCAAGCATAAATTTGATGCCCTTGTCAGTATTCAACCAGTTGGGATTGCCGGCTCCAAGGCCGACAAATATTTCTCTACAGCTAGCTGACAGATCCATTACTTGTGAGACCCCGAATTTTATGAAATAAAAGTATTCAATTTTTCTATTTTGGTAAATGGTTAAATTGATAAAAGGTTAAAGTTAAGGGGTGATATGTAATTTTTTTTAAAGTAAACAAGTTGTCATAAAATACCTGGTCACTATTCACTCTAATATTGTTCACTCGAGTATTTGGGACACTTTTTGTGTCGGAGTTACTATTCACGAGTTACTATTCATGAGTTACTATTCACGAATTACTATTTACGGGCTACTATTCACCCAAATTACTATTCACTCTAGTATTATTCACTCGGGTATTTGAGACACTTTTTGTGTCGGAGTTACTATTCACGGGTTACTATTCACGGGTTACTATTCATCCAAATTACTATTCACTCTAGTATTGTTCACTCGAGTATTTGTGACACTTTTTGTGTCGGAGTACTATTCACAAGTTACTATTCACGGGGAATATTCTTTTTGTCAGGAAATATCCGTACGACGGTACAATCATTGGTGGACCCCACAACAGAATTATTATCGGATTGAGAAAATGAAAAAAATATTTTATGAAAATAACGGCAAAAGTTTTACCGTTGATACTGTTGAACTACTCGGTAGTAAACGTACAGTAATACGTGTGGTTGCATAGTAGCACACGGTATTGATTATTAATGCTTATGTGAGAAGTCACTCAGTTTGATTCAATTATTGTCAATTAATAATCTGAATTATTTAGCGATAATGAAGTTTTGTTTTATTCGTATTATTAACGTAATAAAACAGAAATATCTTTTTATATAAAATAGAATACTTTATTAAAGTTATTCTATAAATAGAATATATTATATTTTATTATGCATAGTGTTGCATAGTGTTTGCATAGTAAAAATCATTTTATATAAATAGAATATATTATATTTTATTTAAAAGATTTTTCTTTAAATATAGACTGTCAGATTAAAGTAAATCAATCTGGACCGTTCATAGATTAGTTACTATGCATTCTATTTTCCTATAAATAGAAGCTCATTCCTTCATTATTTTCTTACGAATTCATTGAAACTCTAGAGAGAGAAACTATAGAGAAAATTCTTCTTCTATAATCTTGAGCGTATTTCTTTAGAGTTTAAGAAAACTTTGAGCGTAGTACAAGTTTTCTTCGAGTATATCTTCGCCCTACAAGTCGGAATACTTTTCTTTCAAAGGTAGAGAATATTATTTGTTGTACTCATAAGGGGTGTTATTCTTTCTTATTCATGAAGAGAACTTCTGTTATTTCATTCTTTATTATTCTGTTGGAATAACCTGTATGTGCGGTTTACCCTATATTTGGTTGAATGACCTGTATATGCGGTTTACCCAATACTTGGTGATCTTCTTTTATTATTCCGCATTTACGATTCTGTCGGAATATCCTGTCGGTGTGAATTTCACCTGACCTGGTTCCATCATTTATTATTCCGTATTTACGATTCTGTCAGAATATCCTGTCGGTGTGAATTTCACCTGACCTGGTTCCATCATTTATTATTCCGTATTTACGATTCTATCGGAATATCCTGTCTGTGCATTTTACGCCGGACCTGGTTCCATCATTTATTATTCCGTATTTATTATTCTGTTGGGAATAACCTGTTTGTGCGGTCTCTATCGCATCCATGGTGAATCCTTCTGTTATTCTATTCTTTATTATTATGTTGGAATAACCTATCTATGTGGATTGCCACATGCATGGTGAATGATCCTTTGTATTCATTCCTTATTAAATTGTGAAAATGATCTGTTTACGTTGATTATGATGAGAGTCATAATAAAAGTATTGGACTGATGAAAATCATGGGTATATGAAGTATTAGTAAGTGTTATGATGTGTTATGTTGGTTATTATGTGAAAACAAGAAAGTTTCTTAGAAATCACAAAGGGTTGAAAAATCAGATTTTGGTAAAAACGTAACATAAAATTCAATTGATCATATCTCCTATTATATTTTGAATTTTTGAGTGTGGTCAAGTCTTAGAGTTAGATCTATGAGTTTTCTAACTTATCCAAATGGAATTACTAGAAAAGATATTGTAGATTTTCGTGTGGACTGATTTTAGCAAAGGAGTCAAAACTGCAAAATGGCCAAAAAGCTGCTGCCACGTTTTTGTGAGGGCTGTTTCGGCCACTTAATTAGTAAGAAAAATTCAGGCCTTTTGGGACATGAAAGTATATGGTATAAAGAACATCATGTCCAAAAATGAGCTCATTCCGACTTAAAATGAGCAAGTTATGACCATTTCAATATTTAGGTTTTTCTGACGAAAAACGCTATAACCGGAGTTCTATAACTCTGATGATCATGAAATTTAAACTGGGAGCTCATGTTAACATGTGTAAGATCCTGCCAAGATTTGGGGATTTATGGATTTAAACTTGAGGTAGCTAATTTCTTAAGGAATTAATTAGAAATTAATTTTTAAAAAATAGTAAATGAATTTTAAAAATTTCGAGAAAAATATATTTTCAGTATGAGACTATATTATGCTAAAACCCAGAAAAGAAATATTTTTGGAACTGATTTGGTATTTTTCATGAAAATGATCTAGTTATGAGTAAATGAGTTAAATATGTTATGTGAAGTAACAAAGTTAAAAGATAGGATTTTATGACTTAGAAATCCTATATAAGGTATATGTAGATTGTTGATAAGGAATTTGATCATTGGTGATGAAATATTATGAGTATGACATGTTTGAATGATTAAATACATTATTTGGTAAAGTGTAAACAACTGAAATAAATTATTTATAAGTTTAAGAAGTGATTAAAATATTGTTATGATATTAATAATATTAGATTATGAATTTATTTTGTGATTGATAATATTTGGATAAAGTTAATGTCTGTAACATTTATCCTTGTTTTAGTTTGATTAATGCTTATATCATTGTCATCATCCTCATGCTTATATATATGGTGATGAAAGTTATCGTTGGCTTACGTGTAGAGATGGACCAGAGATTATTCGGTATAGTCATGACCATTGATAATTTAATGAATATCCTTGGCCCGTAGTGCAAGGATTATTCGATGATGTGGATTATTTTATTAAGCTGAGTCCCAGCGATAACAGTGTTGAAAAACCTTTTAAATCATAGAAGATAGTAGATTTTATTCTCTACTTGACTCTTCTAATGGATTGATTGTTCTGCTGCAGTTAAACTTGATGTTTATTATATTTTATCAGTTTAACACTGTTGAAGGCTAATGATAATTTATTCTGCATTATCTTAGTCATAATATTTCTTACTGGGCTAGTTGAGTTCACCCTTTCTTTCATTGTTCTCTTCAGGAAATGAGAATATAGCTGGGACGAGTCGGAGAACGGAGTGATGGACCAGATGATAGTATTAGTAGTCCTCACTATTCTATTAAATAGTGCGACGATAATTGTAATGAGAACTCCTTTTGAGTTTGTATAATCTCTAGTAGACAATAATTGTATTCAAACTCATAGTTATGTTTTGTCTTATTGTACACGACAGTTGTATTAGTAGGTTGTATTTGAATTCTGTACCATGTAAGTGGTGACCCAAGATGGGTGACGTATACCTAATTTTGGGGGCGTCACATTACTTATCTACGGGGAATAGTTGAAGATGTATTGGTAAAAGTGGATAAATTCATCTTTCCGACTGACTTCATCATTTTATATTATGAAGAAGATAAGAGTATACCAATCATACTGGGGAGACCATTATTAGCCACAAGAAGGACTTTGATAGACGTGCAAAAAGGGGAACTCACTATGCGTGTTCATGATCAAGAGGTTACCTTTAACGTATTCAAGGCGATGAAGTTTCCAACAGATGAAGAAGAATGATTCTGGGTTGATTTGGTGGATCAAGTCTTAAATAATGAAGTAGAGAGTTTGATGAGTCATGAGCCGTTGAGAAGTGTTATTGCTGAAAATTCAGAACTAGAGAATGAGGAATTTGAAGAACTTGTGCAATTTCTTGATACTACTCCACAATTCAGAAAATTCAAAACACCTGTTGAGCCATTGAAGAAAGCAGGAGAGACGTCAGTAAAATTGAAGCCATCTCTTGAGACACCTCCAGAACTTGAATTGAAACCACTTCCAGATCATTTACGGTATGCATTTTTAAATAAAGATTCAAAGCTACCTATGATTATTTCTTCTGCACTAACATCTTTTCAGGAAGAAAAACTGCTATGAGTCCTTAGAGAGTTCAAGTCGGCTGGATAGACTATACCAGATATAAAAGGGATCAGCCCTTCATTTTGCATGCATAAGATCCTGTTGGAAGATGATAGTAAGCCGTCGGTCGAGCAATAAAGAAGACTTAATCTGATAATGAAAGAAGTGGTCAAGAAAGAAGTATTGAAATGGCTGGATGCCGGCATAATCTATCTGATTTCAGATAGTTGCATATAGGGTTTGCATGATGAGTTTTAAGGTTTGCATGATTAGTTTAAATTTTGCATGTTTATGTGTTAGATAATAATTGCAGTAAATTTTTTAGTTTTTTGTCATTATAATTTGTGTTAGTATATGTTTAGTTGCATGTCTCACAGTTCTAGCTTTATGGAAGTGATGTTTAGCCTATGATGAAAGTGAATTGTGAAGGATTGTTGAGTATTTTGGATAACTTGAGCTTAGATATAATGTTTTACATGAGGTAATTCATGATGCTGTCTAGAGGCTTTCGGTTTGCACTGTCGTGTTCATAATTGCTTGTAGGAATAAGAATTATGTGTTGCATTGCTTAATAGGAAATGTGGTTTTAAAAAGAGAATTATGTGAAAAATGAACTGAAACTGTACAAAATATTGATAATCAAATTTTGGGAACACATGGGTATGCTATATATAAAAAAAATAATAAAAAATAAATAAAAAACAATAACGTGGCTAGTCTTATTTCGGGACCCTTGTTACTTAAGTAAGTACGCCTGTAGGGGTGTCTTAACACCTAGCGCCCTAAGGTCTTTTATGGTCTGGAAGTCATTGTTTGAAAGCTTGCTAAGGGGTATCAGTGTTTGCCTAATGGAATGAGGCACTGCACAGTCATGTGAAAAAAAAAGAAAAAACAAAGAAGAGAAAGATAGCAATAAACACCGCGGGAAAGAGCGAAAATCGCCCTCGTGAGTAGAAATAAAGCAATTAAACCCATTGTTGAACCTTAGTTTGTTTTGATATGTTGGAAAAGTCTTTGTGGCATAAGTATACATGAATCTTGATTTAGACTGTAATTTTTTATTTTAAGCAATTTAGCATGTGTATTCTTGCTTTAATCAAGTTTTGGTGAATACAACACACACACACACAGAGCATCTTTATAGCATATATGAATTATTTGAGTGTATGATATTATGCCTATAGTTTGGTTTGAATTTGTATTCTCGAATCTAGATAATTCGTTGAGGCAGTTTGGACTGAAATTCTGTTATAGCTGGAGAATGTGAGACTCATTTGCATCATAATCTAGTTGCATAGCATGTAGTTGCATTGTCAGTGTTTAATGTTGTATGCATTGCTTGAGGACAAGCAATAGTTCAAGTTTGGGGGTATTTGATAAGTGAGTTTTATACCTACTTATTGGATATCATTCACGAGAACTATGCCCATCTCAAGTACATTTTAGTGTGTTTTTAGTTGCATTTTGTGTTATTTTGCATCGCATGTACTGAGAACTCCTTTAGTGTAAAAGTGCAAGAAATGGATGAGCTCGATGTTAGTAGGTGGCAATGAGACTAATGGAAGCATGACGCAAGGAACAAGTGAAGATAAGCAACTGAGCATTGATGAAGGAAGAAGGATTAGCAGTTGAACACAGAAGCAGTAGCAGCAGCAGACTCAAGAATGCAGATTTCAGGAACCGTGCGGCTATATAAGCTGGAACACGCGCGCCCGTGCCATTAACCGGACAGAGCTTATTTTGCACACGCGTGCCCTCACCATATTTACAAAGGAATCGCGGGCGGCCGCTCGCGTCATTGACTGCAGTTGCTGACTTTATTTTATTTTTAAAATTTTAAGTGTCTGAGTTGATATAAAATACTCTGGTTGATACCAGACGTGACAATCTTTAGTTTTTACGAGTTTTTCATATTAGGGAACTAGGGTTTTACGCTTTGAGCGAATTCCATCGAGGAACCAAGCATAGACTTATTATTTTATATCTCTTCTTTGGAATTCAATCATCGACTACGAACTACTGTTATGTTACTGGATATTATTGAGAATTTGAACATCACGTTTGGATTATAACCTGCAATTGGGTTTGATCTATTATATCTTCTCTTTCAATTGTTTAATTATTTTTCATGTGTTACTCTAATCACATAATGGCTTTTGGTTCAGACATGAACTAAACTCCATTATGGGATTTTAACAGATTTTAATATGTAGTCTAATTGATGGCTTGATTGCTGGATTGTTAGTGGATCATCAGGAACTTCTATTATGGTTGATTTGATTGCATGAATGCTTGATCAACATTCATTTTATGTACTTGTATGTAATTGAAAAATAACATACAGTATGGTTGTAATCATGATAGCATGCGTGTATGGGGCTGAATTGCTTAGCTTTATATTTCGTGAATCAGATAGACATATACTGTTTCACCGTGTGAGTTATATAAGGGCTTGTGCTTAAATTCAATATGGCTACAACTTCACATAGAAATATAGTGATTTTGGTTTTATTGATGATTACATGATTTCTATTGTATGTGGATATTATGTAAGTAGGTCATAATTCATTAAAAAATGGTTATGTCTACATTTGTGCTCTTGGCTAATTTTCTGTGATACATGAATAATCTTGCATGATGGTAGTATTTAGATGAACTATTAAATGAAGTTAGGATCCCATTATTTCTAGGTTTGATTTATTATTCTATTTTTGTTCTTTTAGTTATTATTTAAGTTTAGAGTAATTCAAAATCATAAGCGTTCGTTTAAGCATATAAAATTAGTGATATGGTTGATGCGTAATAATTTAAATTTGAAACCTTTCTCCGTGGATTGATACTTTACTTACTCTGTATTACTTGTTGACCCATGTATGCTTGAATGAGTTAAAGTCCTTTTGTTAAAGCTAAAAAGGAGGCAACATCCGTAAAGATCTCCACTTTCTCCCCATACAAGTAATGCCTCCAAATTTTAAGTGCGAAGACAACAGCTGTCAACTTTAGATCATGAGTAGGATAATTTCTCTAATATTCTTTGAGTTGCCGAGAGGCATAGGCTATGACTTTCCCATGTTGAATGAGAACACATCCTAACCCTTTGCCCGAAGCATCACTGTAGATGACAAATCCCTCCGAGCCAGATGGTATTGTCAGAACAGGTGCTGAAATGAGTCTCCTCTTGGGCTCTTGAAAACTCTTCTCACATTCCACGCTCTAACCAAATTTTGTATCTTTTCGAGTCAGCTGAGTTAATCGAGTAGCGAATCGAGAAAACCCTTCTACGAATCTTTGATAATAACCTGCTAAGCCGAGAAATCTACGTACTTCGGTCACTGATTTAGGTTGCTCCCAGCTTTGAATAGCTTCAATCTTTGTCGGGTCAACAGATATCTCATGACTTGATACTATGTACCCCAGGAATGCTACTTCCTCAAGCCAGAACTCGCATTTCTTCAACTTGACATAAAGCTTGTTTTAACGAAGCTTTTGGAGTATCAGCCTCAAGTGTTGCTCATGATCTTCATGGCTTTTGGAATATATGAGAATGTCATCAATAAAGACAACCACAAAATGATCCAAATATTCCTTGAATACTCGGTTCATCATATCCATGAAGGCAGCAGGAGTATTAGTCAATCCAAAAGACATGACTAAGAATTCATAATGCTCGTACCAAGTTCTGAAGGCAGTCTTTGGAATATCCTTAGTTTTAACCTTTAGCTGATGATATCCAGAATGAAGATCGATCTTTGAAAAGAATTTGGCGCCTTACAACTGGTCAAACAGGTCATCAATACGTGGCAACGGATATCTATTTTTGACAGTGACATGATTCAACTCTTGATAATCAATACAAAGTTGCATACTCCCATCTTTCTTCTTCACGAATAGAACAGGAGCACCCCAAGGAGACGTACTAGGACGAATAAAACCGATGTCTAACAATTCCTGCAATTGGGTCTTTAACTTCTGAAGTTCAATAGGAGTCATTCGATATGGGGCTTTAGAAATGGGTTTTGTACCAGGTTCAAGGTCGATAAAAAATTCAATTTCTTGCTCTGGGGGTAGGCCAGGAAGTTCTTCAGTGAATACGTCAGGAAATTTATTAACAATAGAAATGTCATTCAAAACTGACGTATTTTTGTTTAAATATGTGACATGAGCTAAGAAAGCTTGACATCCATTTTTCAATAAACGAATAGGTTTATGGCTTGAGATGACAGTGATTGATTTTAATGGTTTGGTTGCATGAATTCGCATAATAGGTTGGTTAGGAATATGAAAGCTAACAACCTTACAAAAAAAATCAATTTTTGCATGATGAGTAGTTAACCAATCAATCCCTAGAATTACGTCAAATGCAAGTATTTTCAATGAAATAAGATCGACAGGTAATGTGAGGGTACCTATTTGAACCAAACAAGACTTATAAACAGTGGATGTGTTGAAGGTTTCTCCCAACGGAGTTTCAACAGATAAGTAAAAGTCTAATTTCTCCGGAGTCAAATTTAAACATTGAGCTCAAGTAGGAGAAATAAAAGAATGGGTAGAACCAGTATCAAATAAGGTATAGACTTCGCTAAAGTTTATG
This sequence comes from Panax notoginseng, assembly GCA_016801055.1. NCBI lineage: Eukaryota > Viridiplantae > Streptophyta > Magnoliopsida > Apiales > Araliaceae > Panax > Panax notoginseng. The sequence goes on along the minus strand of CM029021.1, from coordinate 51,593,312 downwards.
ATAAGCTTACCCGTGATGACCTCGTTTGGGTTCCTTACTTTCTGGGAGGTCACGTCAAACGCTCTCCCTTGAACTACCAGCTTTGACTTTTCTGGGATGGCCTTTGGTGCCTCCATCCCAGCTGGACTTGTATTCGGTGCACGATAAAATTGGGCTAGGTGGCCTTCTCTTCCATAATTATAACACGCTTTGGACTGCATCGCGCAGTTTGGACTAATGTGTCCCTCCCCTCCGCATTTGAAGCATATGATAGGTGATCGTTCTCCTTCCTTAACAACGGTTGCTGGTGCTGACGTCTTTCTATCATTGTTGAATCTCCTCTTCTTGAAATGTCCACTCTTATTGTCTTGGCCATGATTACCACCGAAGTGGTTACCATTTCTGGTATGTTGATTCCCTCCACGTTTGTTGTCACCGCTTCGATGACTTCTATCACTGGTATTATCATTTTGTCGGCTGCTCTCTCTTGGTTGGGTTGACTCATTATCACGTTCCAATAACTAAGCCATATTCACAACATCTGAATACAAGCAAAGTTTATGAGAAATTAGGTATTGACGTATCTCAGGTTTTAAACCTCTTAGAAAGATCCACGTCATTCTCTCCTCATTATCAACCAAGTGGGATGTAAACCCGGATAACTCGGCAAACTTAGCTTCGTACTGCGACACGGTCATATTGTTCTGCTCCAACTTGATTAACTCTACCTCTTTCATATGAAGAATACTTTCGGGAAAGTACTTGTCGTTGAATAGTTCTTGGAGCTTCTCCCAAGACATCTTCAGTGCTGCTGGTTGAGTACGCTTTACAGATTCCCACAAGTAATCTGCTTCTGCCAGTAACATGAAGGTGGCAAAGGGAACCTTTTGTTCCTCGGAGCATCCCAAGACATCAAATATCTTGTTGATCTGCTTTATCCACGTCTCCGCCTTAAGTGGTTTTGGCTCTCTAAAAAACTCCGGTGGTCCCATCTCCTTAAACTGTTTAGCAGTGACCGTCCGAGAGTTGCCAATGTTTCCACCTGCATTTCGGACAGGAGTCTCTCTTGTCTGATGTTGCATGAATTGCAGAAAGCCTCTGAACATTTCATCGTTCATCATTTGGTCGTTGTTGTTTACCTGAGGATTATTGTCTTCCTGTTGCACATTATCCTAGGTATTGATATGTGGTGACTCAACGGTCTCCTGTGCTCCATTGCTATTCTCAATATTCTCGGATGTCATTTTCAAATACTGCCACAAAACAAGGGTTAATTGACATGCAACATATTATCCCTATACTCTGACCGACCAATTAAATATCAAATAACTTAGGTATGTCACACTAGTGAAGGAATTCCCCATCTCTCCCCTCCTAGTTCTTGTCTCACATCTCAGCCAGTGATCATATCCCTAAGCTTTGATACCAACTGTGACACCCCCAAAATAGATATACATCACCAACTCTGAGTCGCCAAATACATGGTACAGAATACAAATATAAATTTAAATATACAACATGAGCTGTGAGTTTTAATACAAATATTACCTTCTAGACAGTATTAAAACTCAAAATAAGTCCTCAATATATTTATTATCACACTATTTCACAAAATAGTGAGGACTACTAATGCAAACATCTGGACCATCACTCCGTTCCCCGACTAGTCACAGCTATATTCTCATTTCCTGAAGAGAAAAATGAAAGCAAAGGGTGAGCTCAACTAGCCCAGTAAGAAATATTATGACTAAGATAATATTGAATAAATTATTGTTAGCCTTCAACAGTGTTAAACTGGTAAAATATAACAAATATCAAGTTTAACTGTAGTGGAACAAGCAATCCATTAAAAGAGTCAAATAGAGAATAAAATCTACTATCTTCTATGATTGAAAAGGTTTTTACATCACTTTTATCGCTGAGACTCAGCTTAATACATAATCCACATCATCCCTGCACTACGGCCAAGGATATTCATTAGTATCACGACTAAAAATTATCCATACACTACGGGCCAAGGATATTCGTGTATTCATCAATGGTCATGATCATGCCAACAACTGTCCACCAATGCACTACGGGCCAATGAGGACTTTTACCACATCATTTGTAACATTACGGTCATGATTATACCAAATAATCCCTGGTCAAAATCATACCAAGTTCATCTATGCACTACAGGCCACAGATGACATTCAACAGAATATAAACATGAGGACGATGACAATGATATAAGAATTCAATAAAACAAGTTCAAGGATAAATTTTTAAAGATTTATAATTTAATTTATCTAGAAATCAATAACGTCCAAATTGTCAACATGGTACTGCTTTGTGGAGTAAAATTCAAGAATAACTTAGACTGAAAACGAATCAATTTTTATCATGAATAGTACTCCGGGTGAATAGTACTCGAGTGAATAGTACCCCGTAAATAGTACTTTGGGAATAGTAACCCCGTGAATAGTACTCTGACATGAAAAAGTTAAAAACTTGTCAAGAATGCTCAGAATAATATTTTTATGAAAAGATATTGAATGAAGCGCAAATATTAAGGATATTTTACTAATTTCATGGAGTATAGAAGCCAAAATTTTAACAAAACGAGTATAGAATTCGAAATCTGAAGCGAAATAATATTACTTACATACTACAGAGTATGGAAGAAGAGTATTCCAACTAGTATAGCGGGGATATTTTGAAGAAAACTTTCACTATTTTCTACGCTCAAAGCTTTCTAAAACTCGAAAGAAATACGCTCAAGATTATAGAAGAAGAATTCTCTGATTCTGGTGTGATTTTTAATTCTAGCTTAAGCACCTATTTATAGGAAAACGCTAGAACGCCAAAGGAGACTAAATTAATAAAATAATATTATTTATTCCTTCACTTCTACGTCCACCCATTTTGATCAAACAAGCCAACCATCTTTGAAAGAATTTTCAGCCCACATGTTTTGAAAAAAAATAAAAGTGGGTCCCACCCATATTTTTAATAAAAATATTTTAATTTTTGAAATTTTAACAATTCATAATAAATAGCCCTTTTATCAGAAAAATAAGAATTTTATGTCCATTCCACACGAAATTGAATTCTCTACAACTTTGTAGCTTTACGTTTTTCCAAATTCAAGACAGAAAATATCTGAAATCCACAAACGGATGATTTTCAATACCTCATAAAATTCATAACAAATCATACGTTAATTTTTAACGGTTCAAAATTTGTGGACATATACTCAACTTATATATGTATAACATATCCAAAAATCACAACGATCCAACGGTCGGATCAAAATTATAACTCACGCAATAGAACTTTAAGAAATTGATTTGATTTTTAATACCTCCATTTCGACAAAAATACTGATAAAAAACCTCAACATTAATTTCTTCATTTATAACCGCATAAAATAAATATTTTCCTATCCATCATTTATGTCCACATAAAATAAATATTTTCTTATCATACAAATCAATAATTAATTATTCACAAATAATATTACAGAATCACAATAATGACAACCAGGCCGTTCCCAGGAAAGAGGGGGCTTTCCGATAAAAATTTCTCCTTACTGACGCGCAACTAGGCGACCAAACCTCTCCTTGACATAACTTTCTAGAAATTGCCAATAATGCTATCTAATAATATTATTCAAATAATATGAATTATTGATCTGATAATGAGAAATACTGTGCAGTGACAATTATTGAAACAACAATAATATAAAATAACAACGTAGCAATTATTGAACCAATAAAATAAAATATTAAACAGTAGTTACTGTAATAATTATTGAGTAATGCTTTCTTACGTAAGAATTAATAATTCAAAAATACTGTGCAATACCGTGTGCTATTGAGCCACAACGCGTATTACTGTATTTTAACCACCAGGTATTCTAACAGTTAACGGTAAAACTTTCGCCGTTATTTTATAAAAAATATTTTTATCATTTTCTCAATCCGACAATAATTCCGTTCTGGGATCCACCAATGATTGTGCCGTCGTACGAATATTCCCTGTTAAAACGAATATTCCCCGACCAATCGAATATTATATAACAACTTGCGTATTTTACAAAATTTATAAATATTACCCACAACTATAATATTATATCAAATTCACTCCATAATATTCAAAAATGATATTTATAGAAAATTCATCTTTATTCATAAAAGTTGGGGTCTTACATCAGAGCTTAGGGTTAGAAACCTTAGGTGGGATAGACCTTAGGCTATAACCTTAGAACAGAGGAAAACGTTGAAAATACAAATAACTCATATAGACTTTAAAAATGAGATGAATTGGATAGATTCACCGTCAAACAAAATAAAAGATAACTTATATAAAACTACTATTTGCTGTGTGTATATATTATATGCTAATATACATAATTTGTGTGTAGATGTCAGGTGGAAAAGGCTTATTATATGCTTATAACTGAAGAAGGATCAAATCCATACACCCAAGCTAATATCGAAGCCAATAGCTGAAATAGAAGCTCACAATGAAAATAACTCGGATGAGGTGGTTATTTTGAAAAACGTAGTACCAGATCTGAAAATGGTGGAACTAACAGATAGTGATTCGGACACCGAAGTTGGAGCTGATCAAGCATCAATGGAAGTGCAGAATCTGAGGAACCAGGTTTCTTCTCTGAAAAAGTTATGGGAAATAGAAAAGCTATTAAGTAGTCAGTTGCGAAAGGCGTTAATAGAAACAATGGAAGAACAAGATAAGCTTAAAATTTAAATTAATCAGATGGGAGCCAAAAGCAACATATCGTGTGCAGCTCCGAGCAATAAGGGGAAAAGGAAGATGAAATACCACAACTTAGGAAAATCTGATAAGAACCAGGAGAAAAAGATATGTTATATTTGCGGCCATGAGGGAAATTCACATAAGAAAATCAACTGTCAAATTTTCTGAGGCTCAGTGTCGGGGCCGCAGCGCCGCCCAAAGCACTGTCTTTAGCGCTGCAGCGCTAGGCTTGACCTTCAGCTACTATGAAGTGGCGTCGCGGCATGGATGGTAACAAAGAGACTCGCGCCGCAGCGCCGAGTCCGGGACATAGACACTGAAGAGTCGCACCGCAGCGCGAGCTCTATATAGAAAACTGGCGCCGCAACGCCAGCACTAAAGAAGAGGCAGAGAAGGATGTTTAAGTGTATAAAGAAGAAAGAAGTTAATTAGTAATGAATTATATACCTAATTGACTTGAAGTAACATCAATAAAGGATGTTTAAAACCTTAAGAATGATGACTAAAGGTTGACGAATGATTATATAAACATAAAAACAATGGTAAACAATCTAAAGCATGATTGGATTTAAAAGAAGGGTAAGATATAGTAGTGAGTTTACATGATTGTTTATGGCCTAATGTGGTATGTTATGTGATCATGTATTGTAGAAACCTTAAAGACACAAAGGGAAATTGTATTAACTGTAGAAGACGCTAAAGGCAAGTGTTCTAACCCTTGTATATGTTTATTTTTGACAAGCTTTGTAAATTCATGTATCTTACGCATGAATTGATGTATGATGAAGTCAAAGCCAATTCCTTCGGCTAGACTTAATGTGTTTGTATATTTCTTATAATATATCGAACTATTGTCAATGTTGCTATCTTTTGCCAAACTGTTTTGGTATTGATTTCAAAGAAAGACTGAGTATGATAAACAAATGTCTTGTCGTCAAATGATAGGCACGTGAGGTTGCCAAACCTTAAACGTGCATACGTTTAAAAAAGTAGTGTTGTACAGCATAGAGTACTATAGGCTAATCACCTAGACGTGCTCGTAAGATATACCGGACTTACGCACTTGGTGTCGGGTTTTCCTTTTCAAAGAAAGAATGAAATGTTCAAGGTCTTGGACCAAAATTTATGTTTAATGAATGTTGTTCATTGCGAAACATTTTAAGGAAAAGAGAAGTGCTATTTTGAATTATCGATAGTACTTCATAACGATTGATTCAGTTATTAAAGATATATGATTTATATGATTCAAGCCTCTTGTTTAAATGAAATTGCCATACTTGTTGAACTAGTTATGCTCATTCTTGCTTGAACCATATGAATGCTGCTAAGACCGAATAGACTGAAGGTTTCGGAAAAGATAAAGGGAAGGCCAAGGCAAACTAATAGGTTGCCTTTGTAATAGAATAGTACGGATGTTATAATTATTTAATATTATGACAAGTACTTATGTAATGGTTATAAAGAACCTGGGAATGGTAATATTATTTTGGAATATATATAAGACATTTTCACTCTTTTGAGGTATTTCAATTGAATGAATGTGTGAACTGTAGCACCGTGTAGAACCATCTGTCGGGTTGTAAGATACCCGAATTTTGGGGGCGTCACAAGTGTATGTGATGATATTATTCTAATTAAGAGATCGATATTATCAATAATAAGTCTTTCAACTGAAGCTAAATTAGCTTTGCGTAGCAGTAGTCAACGATATAGGCAAGTTCCTATACTTTTATTGTGCAAGTTTCTCGAACTATACTTTTAATTAAGCAAGTTATCTAACTTAAACTTGAGTTGTTATTTCAATGCATGCTCGTGGATAATCATTGTTGATTATACCACATCTATGAATTATTGATTCGCACGTTGTGCATGTTGTATATGTTCATCAGGTATGAAAGGCTGATCACCTTCATTACCATTTGGTTTAGTTAAATTTGTTTATGGTTATTGTTGGCCATTCATCATTATTGTCTCGATCATTCAGTTATGAAAATTGATTCATGTTCTTTCATAATTATTATATTATTGAAAGTTTGTCAGCTTTTATTCTTTTCAATTATGATATATCTTTCTTTGAACTTAAACTTGTTGGGCAAACTTGTTGCTCACCGTTGTTATATCATGATAAACATTTCAGATTAAGACGAAATGTCGGATACAAGCAAAGTCAAAGACAATTCTAGCATTGATTTATTGTATAGGTTAAAATTGTAATAGTATTAAAGGTAAATAACATTGTAAGTAATTTAGGATTTGAATTTGTGTATTAAATTAAGGTTATCAACCTTGGGGATTATGTGTAAAGGTATTTGTATAAACAATTTATGTTTATATCTTCCACAATAGTTATAGAATTGGCGTACCAGGTTCGTGGTGATTAGTACTCGGATTTGGGGATGCTACAATCAAAGTCTTGGCTTAAGTATTCACCTCCTCGATCGGATCGAAGAGCTTTTATGCTTTTGCCAAATTTGTTTTGAACTTCATTCTTGATTTCCTTAAACTTTTCAAAGGATTCAGATTTGTGTCTCATAAGATACACATATCCATATCTACTGAAGTCGTCAGTAAATGTAATAAAGTAATAAAACCTACGTCTTGCTAACGAACTCATGGGTCCACATACATCACTATGTGTAAGTCCCAATACATCGCTAGCCCGTTCACTATGTCCAGTGAAAGGGGCTTTAGTCATCTTGCCTAATAAACAAGACTCGCATTTCTTATATGATTCAAGTTCAAATGAATCTAAAAACCCATCTTTATGGAGTTTGGATATGTGTTTCTCATTTATATGGCCTAAACGACAATGCCAGAGATATGTCAGATTTGAATCATTTGATTTAAATCTTTTTGTATTTATGTTATAGATAGGCATTTCTAAATCAAGAATACAAAAATCATTAAACAATTGTGCAACACCATAGCATATTTCATTTAAGTAAAATGAACAACGGTTGTTCTTTATTATAAATGAAAAACCTTTCTTGTCCAAACAAGAAATATAAATAATATTTTTGCTCATAGCAGGCACATAATAACATTCCTCTAAATCTAATACTAACCTAGTGGGCAAAGATAAATGATAAGTTCCTACGGCTAGTGCATCAACTTTTGCTCCATTCCCAACTCGTAGGTCAACCTCTCCTTTTGCCAAAGTCCTACTCCTTCGAAGTTCCTACACATTAACACAAATGTGAGAACCACATCCAGTATCCAATACCCATGATGTAGAAGTGGACAAGTTGACTACTATAACATATATACCTGAATCAGAAGTCACACTTCCTTTCTTTTTTTTCACTTCTTCCAAATAAGCTTGACAATTCCTCTTATAGTGTTCAGGTTTTCCACAGAAGTGATAATCACCTTCTTTAGCCACTCCGCCTTTAGGTTTTAAAGGCTTTTTGGTTTTGGAATTGGGTTTGGCACCAGATTTAGATCTTATCTTCTTCTTGCCTTTCCAATTTCCCTTAGCATTCCTGCATTTTTTATGTTGTTCTCGACAGTTCTCAACATGCTCAACAACTTAGTAAGTGGTTTCTCAATTTCATTCATGGGATAATTCATAACAAATTGAGAGTAGTTGTTGTTCAAATATTGCAAAACAAGATCTGTTTGGGCTTCCGGAGTAATCGAAAAATCCAACCTATCAAGGTACTCAATATACCCAATCATTTTCAGCACATTTGGACCAACTGGATCACGTTCACCCATCTTGCAGTGATACAACGCTTTGCTTGTATCATACCTCTCCTGTCGATTATGCCCTTCTAATAATTTCTTGAGATGCTCGATCATCTCATAAGCATCCATTAACTCATGTTGCTTCTAAAGCTCACAGTGTTCGTGGTTGCTAGCATGAGAAAACTCACGTCCAGAGCGTCATCTTGATTCTTCTTGTAAGCATCATGCTCTACACGTCGTGCAGTATCAGCTGGTGCTGCAGGAACGAGCTTTTCAATGACATATAGCTTGCGCTCTTGTTTGAGGACAATCCTCAAGTTCGTATGCCAGGTTAGGAAATTAATTCCACTCAGCTTTTCCTTCTCAAGGATTGATCGTAGTGAAAGACTATTTGTGTTGTTGTTATTTGCCATTGATATCTATAATTTATAAGTGCAAAAATAATAAGTCAAATTGCAGAGTTTTTGACATTATGTAATTGATAATAGTACATTCAAAATATACCTCTCACTATTTTATTCAAATTAATAGCTCTCACCATTAATTCAGAAAGCATTTTTTATTAAATCTTTCTAGTGAGCCAAGATCCATATTTCATTATGCCTTAAGTTAGCTTTGGCTAATCTCTCAAAACACAATTATTTAGGTAGACAACCCCTTGTCAATTATATCATATATAACTCTTGGATAGTTTGGTAAACAACATTTGTTTCTAGTCCATCTAATGGTACCTACCGAACTCCATGCCTCTAAGTCCACAATTCTATTGAGATAACTTAGTTAAGTCAGGCCCAATGATTTTAACAGTTTGGATATCACAATTATCCTATCGCATCTTACAAAGATTAATAGGGTACTTAGCTTTGGCAAACCTACATCCATCGATCAAGGTCTTGATGAGTGTTATTCATTGGAATATATCTGATTTAGACTTAATAATTTAATGAGTGATTTTATTAATTAATTTAGATCCCACTAATTTTAATCTTATTAAGCATGCACATTATTTATCATATCATATCGCATACAAGCATAAATAAAGTGCAAAATTAAATGTGTCGCAGTTATGGGCCAATCCACTGTCAATCTTTTCAAGATAATGAAAAATTGAAGGTCAATCTAAGTTGATCAAAGATCTTCAAAATAGTAGCTTCCTTAGATCTTCCTCATGCATGTGCCTCCTCTCCATCATCATCTTTCCATCGTGTTGTTCATCTTGTCATCTTCATCTTGTTATCGATTATTACATGACATAAAGAAACCTCGAGTTAGATTCGAGGGAATTTAGATGACAAGAGAATGTTACATCAGAATTTATAGAAAGACACGACATGCAAGCCGTATTTCAAAAACCAAAAACTACTAACCTATGGGTCAAACGAGCCATAACTGTGCACCATGCATATCGCAAAAGCACATAACAGTGTATATAGAATTAAAGAAAACTATATATAAAATATTAGGGTCACGGCCATCGTGCGCTACGACGGGGGGTCCAAGGGGGGGTCTCCCCCCTTGGCGGTGGTCCGGATGACCGATCAGCCGGCGGGTGGTCTTGCTGCCCGGTCAGCGACCAAGAATATTTTAAACTATAATCTATATTGTAGAATTTTTCCATACGAATCTCTGAAATAATTCCAGAATCATATCAAATCCACCAAAACACTCATAATAACAATACACCCAGAACATATCATATATGTCCAGTTTCGATTAATCATATTAAACCGAATCTTCATGCTTCTAATCCAATCATAACAGAAGTTGTATTGTTATTCCACCTTCTAAGATACGATTAACAGAACATCATATACATGCAAATATATTACAGATATAATTTATAATTCTAGAATATGCATACACGCAGAATATCATATATTCAATTTCAAATCAGCAAACATGCATCATCATATATCATATATATCGAATACAATTAAAACATGTAATCTAAATTAATCATTTTCGCAAGTAGCTCTATTACCACTGTAGGGATTTCGGCACATAAAACACAACGGAATTTAAGATTTTCAAAGATAATTCCGAAACCCTAAAACAGGATCCATGCGAAAACATATTAATTCAGTGGTTTAGATATTTTACCGATTATAGAAAATTCTGTAATGGCTTCTAATCTCCAATGCAATCGTACAGAACTGTGTCTCTACGGTATCCACATGAACGTCTGGCGAATCGTCACACGATCTGCAGTAAAGAGAGTCGCGGTACTAGCCACCAAGGATATGAATTTTCGAAACTTCTCTCTAAGAGCGGCAAGGGTTTTTTAGGATAATGATGTGATCCCTAAAATGGTTGATACATCATATATATAGCAGTCCAAAAGGAATTAATCAAAAACCTAATCTAATAAAAAAAACCGAATTTATATATTTTATATCTTAATAAAGTCTTACTTAATTAATATACATATATACAAATTATCCTATTACTTTAAATTCGTAATTTAAATACTATCAATCATATTGACATATTTAAATCCTTATAATTTAAATTAATTCCCTTTTTAATTACGTTATATGTGTGTGACCCTATAGGTTATTATTACGTTGGCAATAATTTTAAAATCATATTATATAATTATAAACAGTGAGCGGCATCACTGCTACCCAAGTAATAATAAGATCGATGATTTGATGCAACCTTTTTGTGACCAATATTTTAATGTAATTTAATCCTTTTAACCTTGACATCCTAGATTAAACTCGAGTCATGGAATGTGTCATACTCTTAATAATTTAATCTGAGTTTTCTTGATCAATGAGTAGACTATATGAAACAAATCATTATTTGAGCATGGCCATGCATTTCATAGTTCTACTCAATCAAGAGGCCTATGGATATCACCCCTAATATATAGGAGGGTTAAATTCCATCTAGATCACTCATATTCCTCACATGATTCATGATGCACCTAATAATCACCTTTATTGTACACCCTATTAAAGGTGACTTTTGATGATATCAATGTACATAAATTCCCGTGTAGAAATATAATGATTTTAGGTCGAAGGATCATTACATCATTGTCACTATAAGAATCGCTAATGACACTTTGCATAATGTTCCACGTAAAATTCTCATGGTGAGTCTATCCAGTACATCGTTCTCTAACATGTACAGAAGCATTAATATATTTATGACCAATGGGATTTGGTCATCAGTCAATCCACATACTAGTCCCAATGTAGAATTGTTGTCCCATTAACAATGATACTCGACTAGGGACATTTAAGAGAAATGATACTATTTGTAATTATATAATCTCATGTTCTAGTCACATACTTGAAGCTATATAATTTATATCACTATTCTAAGGACATTTATTATGCTAACATTTATATAATGCATTAAATAAAAATCAAAATAAAATAACTCATTTATTCAATCAAATATAATATCAAAAATATTAAGCAATTATATCAAATAATTTGCCTCTAGGGCATAAACTTTAACAGAAAGTTCTATTAAGACTTTTTGTTAAGGACAAACTATTGATTTACATTATTATAAACATGAATTGTGAATTTAACTATAATCTCTGGTGGTTCAGGTGAAGACAGGTGATGAAAGTTCTCTCTATGTTGGGTACAACAAAGAACTAATGGATTGCTATTTCTGCTACAGTTGTTGATCTAAAACTTGTTGTCTATTGTATTCTATCATATTTTTCCCTGTTGAGGACTAAGGATAATTTTTTCTACATTATCTTAGTCATAATATTCTTTACTGGGCTATTTGTGCTCACCCTTTTGCTACACAATTCCTTTCAAGTAATAAGAATGTTGTGATACCCCCAAATCTGGGCACTTCAATTCTCACGGGATTTGGTGTTCACTGTCCAAATATCATGTATCTATCTACCCATAATAAATGAAAAACCATAAATAGATAGAAATAAATCTTCTCCTTATGGAGTTACAACATCTGAATGTAAATACATCAATCCTAGGTCATACTAACCTTAAATCTCAAATGCGGAAACATAAACAAATAATAAGTCTTACACAACTTTAACACAAGTCTAAAATATAAATACATCAAATAAACAGCAAGCCTTCATCAATTGTTAACTTTGCCCTTGCCTTTGCTAGTTGAAGGCTCGTCGGACCTTTCGTTCTTAACTGCAAGGTTATTATTACGCAAGAGTGAGCACGATTGCCCACAAGTATAATAATATAACAATAAAATAATAACATGTGAATGAATCAAAGACTTCTGAAATAAGAAAACTCGTCTTTTGAATCAAGAATGAATAACAAGAATCAAAAAAACTTCTAAGGGTCATAAGATCTTGAACTATGTCCTAGGTTGTCAAGTGTTTTACTTGAAACCTTTAACAGTCATAAGATTATGGACTCTTCTTCTCGTACTTAAGGGGATCAGCCCTTAGTACCATACTTTCACAATATCTTAACGCTAAAGCATAATTAATGTAAGACCCCAACTTTTATGAATAAAGATAAATTTTCTATAAACATCATTTTTGAATATTATGGAATGAATTTGATATAACGTTATAGTTGTGGGTAATATTTATAAATTTTGCAAAGTACGCAAGTTGTTATATTATATTCGGTTGGTCGGGGAATATTCGTTTTAACAGAGAATATTCGTACGACGGCACAATCATTGGTGGACCCCACAACGAAATTATTGTCAGATTGAGAAAATAAAAAAATATTTTTTATAAAATAACGGCGAAAGTTTTACCGTTAACTGTTGAAATACCGGATGGTAAAAATACAGTAATACGCGTGGTTGCATAGTAGCACATGGTATTGATTAGTGATGCTTACGTAAGAAGCCACTCAATTATACTCAATTATTGCTACAGTAATTGCTGCATAGTATCTCATATTATTGATTCAATTATTGTCACAGTATCATTTGCATAATATTTTATATTATTAAATCAATAATTGAGACGATAAAGTTATTCATATTATTATTTGAAATATTGACGATGTCTAGAAAGTTCTGTCGAGGAGAGGTTTGGTCACCTAATTGTGCGCCAATTGGGAGAAATCCTTATCGGAAAGCCCCCTCTTTCCTAGGAATAATCTGGTTGTTAAATATTGTGAGTTATAATATTAATGATGAATAATTATTGGAAAATTAAAAATGTGTTGATAGAAGATAAACTAATTTGTGGTAATATTTATTCAATCTTTGATATAAATAAGAAGTTTGTTATGAGACGTTTGTGGTAAGTTTGGTTTATTCTATGGAGGCCCATATGTCATCATCTAAGAGTCACTTTCGCCAATAGTAATTGCCTTTACCAGACGTCAAACCACTTGCCGTTTCATATTACAGGCGTCGAACCAATTGTCATTTCACATTACAGGCATCGACCAATTATCGTTTCACATTATAGGCGTCGACCAATTGTCGTTTCACATTACAGGCGTCAACCAATTGTTGTTTCACATTACAGGCGTCAAACCACTTGTTGTTTCACATTACAGGCGTCAAACCACTTTTCTTTTCACATCACCAGTCGTCAAGCCACTTGTCTCTTCACATTGCAAGGGCTAAGCTAGAAATCTTCTATAAATAGAAGCTTATTTCTTCTTTCACTCACACCAATTCACTACGACTCATAAGAGAATTCTATAGAGAGAGAAACAAAGAGAAAGAAGAAGAGTATTTTGTTACTACACTATTTCAGTATCCAATCTCCTACTAAGGTAAGGGGTATTATGTAAGACCCCAACTTATTAATGAATAAAATCAAATTTTCTCTAAATATTATTGTGACTAATAAGGGATTAATTTGATATAATACTTTGGTTATGGGTGAAATGTGCAAATTTTACAAAATAAGCAAGTGGTTATAAAATATTCATTTTGTCAGGGAATATTCGTTTGGTCGTGGAATATTCTTGCTGTCAGAGAATATTCGTACGACGGCGCAACCTTGTGTGGGCCCCATAACGGAAAGCGATTGGATGAAAAAAACGACAAGTATAAGTTGTTTATAAATAACGGTGTAGTTGTTACTGTTAATACTGTTGGAATACCCGGTGGTTAAAATACAGTAGCACACGGTATTGCACCAATTATTGATTCTTACGTAAGAAGGCACTACTCAATAATTGTTATAGTAGTTACTGTTTAATATTTTATTTTATTGATACAATAATTGTTGTGTTGATATTTTATATTATTGTTGTTTTAATAATTGTTGATGCATAGTATTTTCCATTATCAGATCAATAATTCATATTATTTGAATAATATTATTAGATAACATTATTGGTAATGTCTAGAAAGTTCTATCTAAGAAGAGGTTTGGTCATCTAATTGCGCGTCAGTAAGGAGAAATCCTTATTAGAAAGCCCCCTCTTTCCTGGGAACGGTCTGGTTGTCATAAATGTGATTCTGTAATATTATTTGTGAATAATTAATTATTGATTCATATGATAAGGAAATATTTATTTTATGTGGATATAAATGAGGGATATATTTTTGTGGTTAAAAATGAAGGAGTTAATGTTGAGATTTTTATCCGTATTTTTGTCGGAATGGAGGTATTAAAAATTAGGGTGTTTGAGATATTTTGCGGGGGTTATAATTTTTAATCCGATCGTTGGATCGTGGTAATTTTTGGATATGTTATACATATATAAGTTGAGTATATGCCAACAAATTTTGAACCGTTAAAAATGAACGTATGATTTATTATGAATTTTACAAGATGACTGGTTCAGAAATTGTTGAATTTTTGGAGTTTATCATTTTGATAGAAAATTCTAGAATTGGTGGGCCCCACTTGTGGTTGGTGAAGAAATGTGCTGAATTATATTTCAAATGTGGTGGGTGGGAATAGTAGCAGGTAAAGCCATCAGGTTGCAGGTCAAGCCTACTAAAAATTTCCTATAAATAGATGGCTAAGTTAGAATTGAAAATCACACCAGAAACAAGTTTTCTCTCTTTCTCTCTCTAGATTATTGAGTGTATTTTGTGAGTATTTAGATACTTTAAGAGTTTCTATTCATCAGAGCAAGTTTCTTTCAGCCTTATACCGGTATTCCGACCAGAAGTACTGATATCTTGAGGTAAGGGATATTATTTTCTTCTTAAATGATATTATTTTCTTCAATATCATTATGTTGAAATATTGATATGAGTTTTTATCAAATTTGAAACTTTTTGTGTCGGGGTTACTATTCACGTATACGGCACTATTCACGAATACGACACTATTCACCGAAAAATAAAATTTTCCCTTTTTGTCCAAGATGTCTATTATGGTTACTATCTTTGATTGTATACATGTTTTGATCTTTATTTTTTGAATTCTGCTTCACAATTGATTATTATGAAGTATTATTGATCTTGGATAAACTGTTATACGAATCCCTAATATTTGTCCTTCTGTCTCACTGGATTCGTTCTCTTTAAGATATTTTTCATCATCCTCAGTCCTAAATGATTATATTACTGAATATCTTTGGCCTGTAGTGCAAAGATGTATGATTACTTGATGAATATCTTTGGCCTGTAGTGCAAAGATGAACAGGTGTTGAGATGAACATGACTGACAGGTGATACAAATGAATATCTTTGGCCTGTAGTGCAAAGATGAATATTTGGATAAAGATGATTATTAATCGATGTTACAGGGATAAAATATTGATGATGGACTTTTAAATCTTAGAAGATAGTAGAATTCTTTCTCTACTTGACTCTTCTAATGGTTTGCTGTTTCCGCTGCAGTTGTTGATCTAAAACTTGTTGTCCATTATATTCTATCAGATTTTTCCCTGTTGAATACTAATGATAATTTGTTGTATATTATCTTAGTCATAATATTCTTTACTGGGCTAGTTGAGCTCACCCTTTTCCTTTTTGTTTCATTTTTCTTCTCAGGAGGTGAGAACATAGCAGGATCTAGTCGGGGTATGGAGTGATGGTTCTAGAAAGATGTTTTAGCAGTCCTCACTATTTCTGTAAAATAGTGTTTGAATAATTGTATTGAGGACTTATTTGAGTGTAGATATTGTCTAGAAGACAATATTTGTATTCAAACTCACAGTATGTGTTGTCGTATTTTGCACGACAATTGTATTATTGAAGTTGTAGTTTGTTTTCTGTACCATGTATTTGGCGACTCAGAATGGGTGTTGTATACCTATTTTGGGGGCGTCACAGTTGGTATCAGAGCTTAGGGATATGATCTCTGGCGGAGATCGGGGAATAGAACTAGGAGGGGAGAGACGAGTAAATCCTTCGCTAGTGTGTCCTACCTAAGCATATTTGTTGGTCGGTTATAATATAGGGATATTATGTGATTTGTTAATTTGTTAAATTAACCCTTGTTTATGGCAGTATTTGAGAATGTCGACTGAGAATGTTAACAGTGGAGTAAATGAAACCGTGGAGACACATGTACTCACCAACGAGGAGAACGTGCAACAGGCTGGCAATATTCCTCCTGTAAACAACGTTGCCGAGCAAACGATGAATGATGGAATGTTTAGGAGCTTTTTGCAGTTCATGCAAAATCAGACGAGGGAGACTCGTGTGCAGAATATGGGTGGAAATGATAACAACGCGCGATTTGTCACAGCTAAGCAGTTCAAAGAATTGGGACCACCAGAATTTAAGGGAAAGCCGGATCCGATCATGGCGGAAACGTGGGTCAAGCAAATTACCAATATATTCGATGTCTTGGGATGCACGGAGGAACAGAAGGTTCCATTCGCCACCTTTATATTCCGCGGTGAGGTAGACTACTGGTGGGAGTCTGTGAAGCGTACCCAGCCTGACGCACTCAACATGTCTTGGGAAACGTTTCAGAAACTATTCAATGACAAGTACTTTCCTGAAAGTATTTGTCATATGAAGGAGGTGGAGTTTATCAGACTGGAACAAAACAACATGACGGTGTCCCAGTACGAAGCGAAGTTTGCAGAGTTATCCAGGTTTGCACCTCATTTGGTCGAAAATGAGGAACGAATGACAAGGATGTTTCTGAGAGGTCTAAAACCCGAGATTCGACAATATTTTATCTCTCATAAATTTTCTTTATATTCAGATGTTGTAAACAGGGCTCAATTATTAGAGCGAGATAATGAGTATGTGCAACTGAGGGACCATAACCAGGGTAATACCGGTGGCAGCGGTCATCGGAGCAATGACAACCAGAGGGAAGGAAAGCATTCGGACAAAAGCGGTAACCACTCTGGTGGTAATCGTGGTCGTGATAATAGAAGGAGCGAGTCGGGAGGAGATTTTAAGAAGAGAAGGTACAACAATGATAACGTGAAGACGTCAGCACAAACATCAACTGTTTCTAGGGGAGGAGAACGACCACCGGTCGTACGTTACAAATGTGGGAAAGAGGGACATATCAGCCCAAACTGCCCACAACAATCTAAGATATGTTATAACTGTGGAAAGGAGGGTCATATAGCTCGAGAGTGTTCTGTAGAAAAACCAAGTTCAGCGGGCATGGTGACTCAAAAAGCTGTCCCAGAAAAGTCAAAGTCAACGGTTCCTAGAAGAGCGTTTTTCGTGACTGATCAGAATGAGAGGAACCCGAACGAAGTTAGCACGGGTTAGTTAATTATCTATTTTTGCGAAGTCTATACCTTATTAGATACCGGTTCTACCCATTCATTTATTTCTCCTGCTTGTGCACAACGTTTAAACTTGACTCCGGAGAAATTAGACTTTGATTTATCTGTGGAAACTCCGTTAGGAGAAACTTTCGTTACATCCACTGTTTATAAATCTTGCATGATCCAAGTTGGCACTATCACATTACCTGTTGATCTTATCTCTTTAAAGATACTTGCTTTTGATGTGATTTTAGGAATTGATTGGTTAACTACTTATCATGCAAAAATTGATTTCTTTCGTAAGGTTGTTAGTTTTCATATTCCTAAGCAACCTGTTATTCAAATTCAAGCAACCAAACCATTGAAGTCAAACTCTTTCATATCAAGCCGTAAAGTCATTCGTTTATTGAAAAACGGATGTCAAGCTTTCTTAGCTATGTCATGGACTTGAACAAAAATACGTCAGATTTGAATGACATTTCTGTTGTTAGTGAATTTCCTGACGTATTTCCTGAAGAATTTCCTGGCCTAACCCAGAGCGTGATATTGAATTTTTGTATTGATCTTCAACCCGATACAAAACCCATTTCTAAAATCTCATATTGAATAGCTCCTATTGAACTTCAGGAGTTAAAAACCCAACTATAGAAGTTGGTACCCGAGCCTCTATCTGGTGACTTCCTTTGTGGAATGCACCAAAGCCAGACTCTCCGTAGGGGACGCCATATTCGTGCGATAGTAAACTGATAGGTGTCATTGTGACGTGCTATCCAAGGTTGGGATATGAGTCACAGTTGAGAGCAATCTATGTCGGTAATCGAAATATGTAGCTTTCTAGGGTTAGTTGGTTATTATCGGAGATTCGTTGAAGGATATTCTCGAATCGCTATTCCATTAACGCAGCTGACTCGTAGAGATACAAAATTCGTATGGAGTGAGGAATGCGAGAAGAGTTTTCAAGAACTCAAGAGGAGACTCATTTCGGCACCTGTTCTGACAATACCATCTGGTTCAGATGGATTTGTTATCTACAGCGATGCTTCAGGCAAAGGGTTAGGATGTGTTCTCATGCAACATGGGAAAGTCATAGCCTATGCCTCACGACAACTCAAAGAATATGAGAGGAATTATCCTACTCATGATTTGGAGTTGGCAACAGTCGTTTTCGCGTTGAAGATTTGGAGACACTACCTGTACGGGGAGAAAGTGGAGATCTATACGGATCATAAAAGCCTCAAATATTTCTTCACCCAAAAGAAACTCAACATGCGGCAACGACGTTGGCTTGAGCTGTTGAAAGATTACGATCATACCATCCAATATCATCCTGGAAAAGCGAACGTAGTAGCTGACGCATTGAGTAGAAGATCATACGCGGGTACGAGTGCAATGTTGTTAACACAAAGGCCCATTTTGTATGACTTGCAAAGGATGGAGATAGAGATGAAGGCTCCAAGTACCCACATGATGATATCAAATATACGAGTAGAACCAACTTTAATCGATAAAGTTAAAGTTGCTCAAGCTACGGACATGGAGCTGATGCGTATGAAGAAGAAAGTGCAAGAAGGTGCTATTCCAAAAGCAAGAATCGATGAAGAAGGAATACTTCGAGTCAACTCCAGACTTTGTGTTCCTAACGATTTTGACTTGAAGCATAGAATAATGATGGAGGCACACAACACACCGTTTGCAATCCATACTGGGAGTTCCAAAATGTATCACGATCTTCGACATACATTTTGGTGGAGCAATATGAAAAGAGAGATCGCGGAGTTTATCTCGAGATGTTTAACTTGTCAACGTGTAAAAGTGGAGCATCAAGTACCAAAGGGTCCATTGCAACCACTTGAGATCCCGAAATGGAAGTGGGAACACATTACTACGGATTTTATTACGGGTCTTCCCAAGGTTTCTCAAGGCATAGATGTGATTTGGGTTATTGTTGATAGATTAACCAAGTCTGCTTATTTCTTGCCGATACATGAGACTTATTCCCTTGAACGTCTTGCTAGTATGTACGTGAACGAGATTGTGAGATTGCATGGCATGCCAGTATCCATAGTTTCAGATCGTGACCCAAGATTCATTTCACGATTTTGGGTTAGCTTGCAGAAAGCTATGGGCACAGATTTACGATTTAGTTCAGCATACCATCCTCAAACGGACGGACAATCAGAGAGGACTATTCAAACTCTTGAAGATCTATTAAGACTTTGTGTCCTAGATCTCAAAGGGAGTTGGGATAAGTACCTACCATTGGTGGAATTCTCCTACAACAACAGTTATCAGGCGAGCATAGGTGTGGCTCCATTCGAGGCGTTGTATAGAAGAAAATGTCGTTCTCCAGTATGCTGGGACGAGGTGGGTGAAGCAACATTGTTGGGACCAGAGTTGGTACGCATTACTACAGAGAAGATCCAAACGATTCGACAACGTATACAAACAGCACATGATCGACAAAAGAGTTATGCGGATCTTCATCGGAAGGACGTGGAATTTAATATTGGGGATCATGTATTATTACGTGTTGCACCATGGAAGGGAGTTACAAGATTTGGGAAGAGAGGAAAGCTCAATCCAAGATTTGTTGGTCCATTTGAGATTCTTGAGCGAATAGGAAATGTGGCATATAGACTCGCATTACCTCCAAGCATGTCTCGTGTTCATAATGTTTTTCACATATCTATGCTTCGTAAATATGTTAAAGACCCGAACCACATTATTGAGTTAGAACCAGATGAGATAGCTGAAGATTTAACGTGTGAGGAGGTACCTGTTAAGATCTTGGATAGGAAAAAGCATGTCCTACGCACGAAGGTTATACCACAAGTTAAGATTTTGTGGAGAAACCATGCTATTGAAGAAATGACCTGGGAGTTGGAATCAGAAATGAAAGCGAGGTATCCTCACCTTTTTGAAATATCAGGTACGTACGTCAATTTCGAGGACAAAATTTCATAAGGAGGGGAGGTTGTAAGACCCCAACTTATTAATGAATAAAATCAAATTTTCTCTAAATATTATTGTGAATAATAAGGGGTTAATTTGATATAATACTTTGGTTATGGGTGAAATGTGCAAATTTTGTAAAATAAGCAAGTGGTTATAAAATATTCATTTTGTCGGGGAATATTCGTTTGGTCGTGGAATATTCTTGCTGTCGGGAAATATTCGTATGACGGCGCAGCCTTGTGTGGGCCCCATAACGGAAAGCGATTAAATGAAGAAAACGACAAGTATAAGTTGTTTATAAATAACGGCGTAGTTGTTACCGTTAATACTGTTGGAATACCCGGTGGTTAAAATACAGTAGTACACGGTATTGCACCAATTATTGATTCTTACGTAAGAAGGCACTACTCAATAATTGTTACAGTAGTTACTGATCAATATTTTATTTTATGGATGCAATAATTGTTGCGTTGATATTTTATATTATTGTTGTTTCAATAATTGTTGCTGCACAATATTTTCCATTATCAGATCAATAATTCATATTATTTGAATAATATTATTAGATAACATTATTGGTAATGTCTAGAAAGTTCTGTCTAAGGAGAGGTTTGGTCATCTAATTACGCGCCAGTAAGGAGAAATCCTTATTAGAAAGCCCCCTCTTTCCTGGGAACGGCCTGGTTGTCATAAATGTGATTCTGTAATATTATTTGTGAATAATTAATTATTGATTCATATGATAAGGAAATAGTTATTTTATGTGGATATAAATGAGGGATATATTTTTGTGGTTAAAAATGAAGGAGTTAATGTTGAGGTTTTTATCCGTATTTTTGTCGGAATGGAGGTATTAAAAATCAGGGTTTTTGAGATATTTTGCGGGGGTTATAATTTTTAATCCGACCGTTGGATCGTGGTAATTTTTGGATATGTTATACATATATAAGTTGAGTATATGCCCACAAATTTTGAACCGTTAAAAATGAACGTATGATTTATTATGAATTTTACAAGATGACTGGTTCAGAAATTGTTGAATTTTTGGAGTTTATCATTTTGATGGAAAATTCTAGAATTGGTGGGCCCCACTTGTGGTTGGTGAAGAAATGTGCTGAATTATATTTCAAATGTGGTGGGTGGGAATAGTAGCAGGTAAAGCCATCAGGTTGCAGGTCAAGCCTACTAAAATTTTCCTATAAATAGAGGGCTAAGTTAGAATTGAAAATCACACCAGAAACAAGTTTTCTCTCTTTCTCTCTCTAGATTATTGAGTGTATTTTGTGAGTATTTAGATACTTTGAGAGTTTCTATTCATCAGAGCAAGTTTCTTTCAGCCTTATACCGGTATTCCGACCAGAAGTACTGATATCTTGAGGTAAGGTATATTATTTTCTTCTTAAATGATATTATTTTCTTCAATATCATTATGTTGAAATATTGATATGAGTTTTTATCAAATTTGAAACTTTTTGTGTCGGGGTTACTATTCACGTATACGGCACTATTCACGTATACGGCACTATTCACGAATACGGCACTATTCACCGAAAAATAAAATTTTCCCTTTTTCTCCAAGATGTCTATTATGGTTACTATCTTTGATTGTATCCATGTTTTGATCTTTATTTTTTGAATTCTGCTTCACAATTGATTATTATGAAGTATTATTGATCTTGGATAAACTGTTATACGAATCCCTAATATTTGTCCTTCTGTCTCACTGGATTCGTTCTCTTTAAGATATTTTTCATCATCCTCAGTCCTAAATGATGATATTACTGAATATCTTTGGCCTGTAGTGCAAAGATGTATGATTACTTGATGAATATCTTTGGCCTGTAGTGCAAAGATGAACAGGTGTTGAGATGAACATGACTGACAGGTGATACAAATGAATATCTTTGGCCTGTAGTGCAAAGATGAATATTTGGATAAAGATAATTATTAATCGATGTTACAGGGATAAAATATTGATGATGGACTTTTAAATCTTAGAAGATAGTAGAATTCTTTCTCTACTTGACTCTTCTAATGGTTTGCTGTTTCCGCTGCAGTTGTTGATCTAAAACTTGTTGTCCATTATATTCTATCAGATTTTTCCCTGTTGAATACTAATGATAATTTGTTGTATATTATCTTAGTCATAATATTCTTTACTGGGCTAGTTGAGCTCACCCTTTTCCTTTTTGTTCCATTTTTCTTCTCAGGAAGTGAGAACATAGCAGGATCTAGTCGGGGTATGGAGTGATGGTTCTAGAAAGATGTTTTAGCAGTCCTCACTATTTCTGTAAAATAGTGTTTGAATAATTGTATTGAGGACTTATTTGAGTGTAGATATTGTCTAGAAGATAATATTTGTATTCAAACTCACAGTATGTGTTGTCGTATTTTGCACGACAATTGTATTATTGAAGTTATAGTTTGCTTTCTGTACCATGTATTTGGCGACTCAGAATGGGTGTTGTATACCTATTTTGGGGGCGTCACAGTTGGTATCAGAGCTTAGGGATATGATCTCTGGCGGAGATCGGGGAATAGAACTAGGAGGGGAGAGACGAGTAAATCCTTCGCTAGTGTGTCCTACCTAAGCTTATTTGTTGGTCGGTTATAATATAGGGATATTATGTGATTTGTTAATTTGTTAAATTAACCCTTGTTTATGGCAGTATTTGAGAATGTCGACTGAGAATGTTAACAGTGGAGTAAATGAAACCGTGGAGACACATGTACTCACCAACGAGGAGAACGTGCAACAGGCTGGCAATATTCCTCCTGTAAACAACGTTACCGAGCAAACGATGAATGATAGAATGCTTAGGAGCTTTTTGCAGTTCATGCAAAATCAGACGAGGGAGACTCGTGTCCAGAATACGGGTGGAAATGATAACAACGCACGGTTTGTCACAGCTAAGCAGTTCAAAGAATTGGGACCACCAGAATTTAAGGGAAAGCCGGATCCGATCATGGCGGAAACGTGGGTCAAGCAAATTACCAAAATATTCGATGTCTTGGGATGCACGGAGGAACAGAAGGTTCCAATCGCCACCTTTATGTTCCGCGGTGAGGCAGACTACTGGTGGGAGTCTGTGAAGCGTACCCAGCCAGACGCACTCAACATGTCTTGG
The DNA here is from genome assembly GCA_016801055.1 of Panax notoginseng. Taxonomy (NCBI): domain Eukaryota; kingdom Viridiplantae; phylum Streptophyta; class Magnoliopsida; order Apiales; family Araliaceae; genus Panax; species Panax notoginseng. The sequence continues at coordinate 51,569,212 of CM029021.1, read as the reverse complement.
GAAACGTTTCGAAAACTATTCAATGACAAGTACTTTCCTAAAAGTATTCGTCATATGAAGGAGGTGGAGTTTATCAGACTGGAACAAAACAACATGACGGTGTCCCAGTACGAAGTGAAGTTTGCAGAGTTATCCAGATTTGCACCTCATTCGGTCAAAAATGAGGAACGAATGACAAGGATGTTTCTGAGAGGTCTAAAACCCGAGATTCGACAATATCTTATCTCTCATAAATTTTCTTTATATTCAGATGTTGTAAACAGGGCTCAATTATTAGAGCGAGATAATGAGTGTGTGCAACTGAGGGACCACAACCAGGGTTATACCGGTGGCAGCGGTCATCGGAGCAATGACAACCAGAGGGAAGGAAAGCATTCGGACAAAAGCGGTAACCACTCTGGTGGTAATCGTGGTCGTGATAATAGAAGGAGCAAGTCGGGAGGAGATTTCAAGAAGAGAAGGTACAACAATGATAACGTAAAGACGTTAGTACAAACATCAACAGTTTCTAGGGGAGGAGAACGACCACCGGTCGTATATTACAAATGTGAGAAAGAGGGACATATTAGCCCAAACTGCCCACAACAATCTAAGATATGTTATAACTATGGAAAGGAGGGTCATATAGCTCGAGAGTGTTCTATAGAAAAACCAAGTTCAGCGGGGATGGTGACTCAAAAAACTGTCCCAGAAAAGTCAAAGTCAACGATTCCTGGAAGAGCGTTTTTCGTGACTGGTCAGAATGCGAGGAACCCGAACGAAGTTAGCACGGGTTAGTTAATTATAAATTTTTGCGAAGTCTATACCTTATTAGATACTGGTTCTACCCATTCATTTATTTCTCCTGCTTGTGCTCAACGTTTAAACTTGACTCCGGAGAAATTAGACTTTGATTTATCTGTGAAAACTCCGTTAGGAGAAACTTTCGTTACATCCACTGTTTATAAATCTTGCATGATCCAAGTTGGCACTATCACATTACCTGTTGATCTTATCTCTTTAAAGATACTTGCTTTTGATGTGATTTTAGGAATTGATTGGTTAACTACTCATCATGCCAAAATTGATTGCTTTCGTAAGGTTGTTAGTTTTCATATTCCTAAGCAACCTGTTATTCAAATTCAAGCAACCAAACCATTGAAGTCAAACTCTTTAATATCAAGCCGTAAAGTCATTCGTTTATTGAAAAATGGATGTCAAGCTTTCTTAGCTATGTCATGGACTTGAACAAAAATACGTCAGATTTGAATGATATTTCTGTTGTTAGTGAATTTCCTGACGTATTTCCTGAAGAATTTCCTGTCCTAACCCAGAGCGTGATATTGAATTTTTGTATTGATCTTCAACCCGATACAAAACCCATTTATAAAATCTCATATTCAATAGCTCCTATTGAACTTCAGGAGTTAAAAACCCAACTATAGAAGTTGGTACCCGAGCCTCTATCCGGTGACTTCCTTTGTGGAATGCACCAAAGCCAGACTCTCCGTAGGGGACGCCATATTCGTGCGATAGTAAACTGAAAGGTGTCATTGTGACGTGCTATCCAAGGTTGGGATATGAGTCACAGTTGAGAGCAATCTAAGTCGGTAATCGAAATATGTAGCTTTCTAGGGTTAGTTGGTTATTATCGGAGATTCGTTGAAGGATATTCTCGAATCGCTATTCCATTAACGCAGCTGACTCGTAGAGATACAAAATTCGTATGGAGTGAGGAATGCGAGAAGAGTTTTCAAGAACTCAAGAGAAGACTCATTTCGGCACCTGTTCTGACAATACCATCTGGTTCGGATGGATTTGTTATCTACAGTGATGCTTCAGGCAAAGGGTTAGGATGTGTTCTCATGCAACATGGGAAAGTCATAGCCTATGCCTCACGACAACTCAAAGAATATGAGAGGAATTATCCTACTCATGATTTGGAGTTGGCAGCAGTCGTTTTCGCGTTGAAGATTTGGAGACACTACCTGTATGGGGAGAAAGTGGAGATCTATACGGATCATAAAAGCCTCAAATATTTCTTCACCCAAAAGAAACTCAACATGCGGCAACGACGTTGGCTTGAGCTGTTGAAAGATTACGATCATACCATCCAATATCATCCTGGAAAAGCGAACGTAGTAGCTGACGCATTGAGTAGAAGATCATATGCGGGTACGAGTGCAATGTTGTTAACACAAAGGCCCATTTTGTATGACTTGCAAAGGATGGAGATAGAGATGAAGGCTCCAAGTACCCACATGATGATATCAAATATACGAGTAGAACCGACTTTAATCGATAAAGTTAAAGCTGCTCAAGCTACGGACATGGAGCTGATGCGTATGAAGAAGAAAGTGCAAGAAGGTGCTATTCCAGAAGCAAGAATCGATGAAGAAGTAATACTTCGAGTCAACTCCAGACATTGTGTTCCTAACGATTTTGACTTGAAGCATAGAATAATGATAGAGGCACACAACACACCGTTTGCAATCCATCCTGGGAGTACCAAAATGTATCACGATCTTCGACATACATTTTGGTGGAGCAATATGAAAAGAGAGATCGCGGAGTTTATCTCGAGATGTTTAACTTGTCAACGTGTAAAAGTGGAGCATCAAGTACCAAAGGGTCCATTACAACCACTTGAGATCCCGAAATGGAAGTGGGAACACATTACTACGGATTTTATTACGGGTCTTCCCAAGGTTTCTCAAGGCATAGATGCGATTTGGGTTATTGTTGATAGATTAACCAAGTCTGCTCATTTCTTGCCGATACATGAGACTTATTCCCTTGAACGTCTTGCTAGTATGTACGTGAACAAGATTGTGAGATTGCATGGCATGCCAGTATCCATAGTTTCGGATCGTGACCCAAGATTCACTTCACGATTTTGGGTTTGCTTGCAGAAAGCTATGGGCACGGATTTACGATTCAGTTCAGCATACCATCCTCAAACGGACGGAAAATCAGAGAGGACTATTCAAACTCTTGAAGATCTATTAAGACTTTGTGTCCTAGATCTCAAAGGGAGTTGGGATAAGTACCTACCATTGGTGGAATTCTCCTACAACAACAGTTATCAGGCAAGCATAGGTGTGGCTCCATTCGAGGCGTTGTATGGAAGAAAATGTCGTTCTCCAGTATGCTGGGAAACCATGCTATTGAAGAAATGACCTGGGAGTTGGAATCAGAAATGAAAGCGAGGTATCCTCACCTTTTTGAAACATCAGGTACGTACGTCAATTTCGAGGATGAAATTTCATAAGGAGGGAAGGTTGTAAGACCCCAACTTATTAATGAATAAAATCAAATTTTCTCTAAATATTATTGTGAATAATAAGGGGTTAATTTGATATAATACTTTGGTTATGGGTGAAATGTGCAAATTTTGTAAAATAAGCAAGTGGTTATAAAATATTCATTTTGTCGGGGAATATTCGTTTGGTCGTGGAATATTCTTGCTATCGGGGAATATTCGTACGACGGCGCAGCCTTGTGTGGGCCCCATAACGGAAAGCGATTGGATGAAGAAAATGACAAGTATAAGTTGTTTATAAATAACGGCGTAGTTGTTACCGTTAATACTGTTGGAATACCCGGTGGTTAAAATACAGTAGCACACGGTATTGCACCAATTATTGATTCTTACGTAAGAAGACACTACTCAATAATTGTTACAGTAGTTACTGTTCAATATTTTATTTTATTGATGCAATAATTGTTGCGTTGATATTTTATATTATTGTTGTTTCAATAATTGTTGCTGCACAGTATTTTCTATTATCTGATCAATAATTCATATTATTTGAATAATATTATTAGATAACATTATTGGCAATGTCTAGAAAGTTCTGTCTAAAGAGAGGTTTGGTCATCTAATTGCGCGCCAGTAAGGAGAAATCCTTATTGGAAAGCCCCCTCTTTTGTGGGAACGGCCTGGTTGTCATAAATGTGATTCTGTAATATTATTTGTGAATAATTAAATATTGATTCATATGGTAAGGAAATATTTATTTTATGTGGATATAAATGAGGGATATATTTTTGTGGTTAAAAATGAAGGAGTTAATGTTGAGATTTTTATCCGTATTTTTGTCGGAATGGAGGTATTAAAAATTAGGGTGTTTGAGATATTTTGCGGGGGTTATAATTTTTAATCCGACCGTTGGATCGTGGTAATTTTTGGATATGTTATACATATATAAGTTGAGTATATGCCCACAAATTTTGAACCGTTAAAAATAAACGTATGATTTATTATTAATTTTACAAGATGACTGGTTTAGAAATTGTTGAATTTTCGGAGTTTATCATTTTGATGGAAAATTCTAGAATTGGTGGGCCCCACTTGTGGTTGGTGAAAAAATATGCTGAATTATATTTCAAATGTGGTGGGTGGGAATAGTAGCAGGTAAAGCCATCAGGTTGCAGGTCAAGCCTACTAAAATTTTCCTATAAATAGAGGGCTAAGTTAGAATTGAAAATCACTCCAGAAATAAGTTTTCTCTCTTTCTCTCTCTAGATTATTGAGTGTATTTTGTGAGTATTTAGATACTTTGAGAGTTTCTATTCATCAGAGCAAGTTTCTTTCAGCCTTATTCCGGTATTCCGACCAGAAGTACTGATATCTTGAGGTAAGGGATATTATTTTCTTCTTAAATGATATTATTTTCTTCAATATCATTATGTTAAAATATTGATATGAGTTTTTATCAAATTTGAAACTTTTTGTGTCGGGGTTACTATTCACGTATATGGCACTATTCACGTATACGGCACTATTCACGAATACGGCACTATTCACCGAAAAATAAAATTTTTTCTTTTTGTCCAAGATGTCTATTATGGTTACTATCTTTGATTGTATCCATGTTTTGATCTTTATTTTTTGAATTCTGCTTCACAATTGATTATTATGAAGTATTATTGATCTTGGATAAACTGTTATACGAATCCCTAATATTTGTCCTTCTGTCTCACTGGATTCGTTCTCTTTAAGATATTTTTCATCATCCTCAGTCCTAAATGATGATATTACTGAATATCTTTGGCCTGTAGTGCAAAGATGTATGATTACTTGATGAATATCTTTGGCCTGTAGTGCAAAGATGAACAGGTGTTGAGATGAACATGACTGACAGGTGATACAAATGAATATCTTTGGTCTGTAGTGCAAAGATGAATATTTGGATAAAGATGATTATTAATCGATGTTACAGGGATAAAATATTGATGATGGACTTTTAAATCTTAGAAGATAGTAGAATTCTTTCTCTACTTGACTCTTCTAATGGTTTGCTATTTCCGCTGCTGTTGTTGATCTAAAACTTGTTGTCGATTATATTCTATCAGATTTTTTCCTGTTGAATACTAATGATAATTTGTTGTATATTATCTTAGTCATAATATTCTTTACTGGGCTAGTTGAGCTCACCCTTTTCCTTTTTGTTCCATTTTTCTTCTCAGGAGGTGAGAACATAGCAGGATCTAGTCGGGGTATGGAGTGATGGTTCTAGAAAGATGTTTTAGCAGTCCTCACTATTTCTGTAAAATAGTGTTTGAATAATTGTATTGAGGACTTATTTGAGTGTGGATATTGTCTAGAAGACAATATTTGTATTTAAACTCACAGTATGTGTTGTCGTATTTTGCACGACAATTGTATTATTAAAGTTGTAGTTTGCTTTCTGTACCATGTATTTGGCGACTCAGAATGGGTGTTGTATACCTATTTTGGGGGCGTCACATATTATTTCTTTCGTATTCGTAAGGGATGTTATTTTTGTTCAATATTCGCTTGAAATAATATTTTCTTCCATACTCTATAGTATGTAAGTAATATTATTTCGTTTCAGATTTCGAATTCTATACTCGTTTTGTTAAAATTTTAGCTTCTATACTCCATAAAATTAGTAGAATATCCTTGATATTTGCGCTTCATCTAGTATCTTTTTATGGAAATATTATTCTGAGCATTCTTGATAAGTTTTAATTTTTTCATGTCGGAGTACTATTCACGGGGTTACTATTCCTGAAGTACTATTCACGGGATACTATTTACTCGAGTACTATTCACCCGGGGTACTATTCATGATAAAAATTGATTCGTTTTCGGTCCAAATTATTTTTGATACAAAATTATTCTTGAATTTTACTCCACAAAGCAGTATCATGTTGACAATTTGGACGTTATTGATTTCTGGATAAATTAAATTATAAATCTTTAAAAATTTATCATTGAACTTATTTTATTGAATTCTTATATCATTGTCATCATCCTCATGTTTATATTATGTTGAAAGTCATCTGTTGCCTGTAGTGCATAGATGGGCTTGGTATAATTTTGACCAGGGATTATTCGGTATAATCATGACCGTAATGTTACAAATAATGTGGTAAAAGTCCTCATTGGCCCGTAGTGCATTGATGGACAGTTGTTGGCATGATCATGACCATTGATGAATACACGAATATCATTGGCCCGTAGTGTATGGTTAATTTGTAGTCGTGATACTAATGAATATCCTTGGCCGTAGTGCAGGGATGATGTGGATTATTTATTAAGCTGAGTCTCAGCGATAAAAGTGATGAAAAACCTTTTAAATCATAGAAGATAGTAGATTTTATTCTCTATTTGACTCTTCTAATGGATTGCTTGTTCCGCTGTAGTTAAACTTGATGTTTTTAATTTTTTATCAGTTTAACACTGTTGAAGGCTAACGATAAATTATTCTGCATTATCTTAGTCATAATATTTCTTACTGGGCTAGTTGAGCTCACCCTTTTGCTTTCATTGTCCTCTTCAGGAAATGAGAATGTAGCCGGGACTAGTCGGGGAACGGAGTGACGGTCCAGATGATAGCATTAGTAGTCCTCAATATTCTATGAATTAGTGTGATAATAAATGTAATGAGGACTTAGTTTGAGTTTTAAATACTGTCTAGAAGATAATATTTGTATTAAAACTCACAGCTTATGTTGTGTCGTATTCTATACGACACTTAACAGTTGTATAAATTAAGTTTGTATTTATATTTTGTACCATGTATTTGGCGACTCAGAATGAGTGATGTATACCTATTTTGGGGGCATCACAGTTGGTATCAAAGCTTAGGGATATGATCCCTAGCTGAGATGTGAGACAAGAACTAGGAGGGGAGAGACGGGAAATTCTTTCGTTAGTAGGACCTGCCTAAGTTTATTTGGTATTTAATTGGTCGGTCAGAGTATAGGGATAATATGTGACATGTCAATTAACCCTTGTTTTGTGGCAGTATTTGAAAATGACATCTGAGAATGTTGATAATAGCAATGGAGCACAGGAGACCGTTGAGTCTCCACAGATTAACAATCAGGATAATGTGCATCGGGAAGGCAACAGTCCTCATACAAACAACAACACTGACCAAATGATGAACGATGGAATGTTCAGAGGCTTTCTGCAATTCATGCAACATCAGGCAAGAGAGACTCCTATCCAAAATGCAGGTGAAAACACTGACAACTCTCGGACGGTCACTGCTAAATAGTTCAAGGAGCAGGGACCACCGGAGTTTTTTGGAGAGCCAAAACCACTTAAGGCGGAGACTTGGATAAAGCAGATCAACAAGATATTTGATGTCTTGGGATGCTCCGAGGAGAAAAAGGTTCCCTTTTCCACCATCATGTTACGGGCAGAAGTAGATTACTGGTGGGAATCTGTAAAGTGTACTCAACCTGCCGCACTGAAGATGTCTTGGAAAAAGTTCCAAGAACTATTCAACGACAAGTACTTTCTCGAAAGTATTCGTCACATGAAAGAGGTAGAGTTCATCAAGCTGGAGCAGAACAATATGACCGTGTCGCAGCACGAAGCTAAGTTTGCCGAGTTGTCCCGGTTTGCGTCCCACTTGGTTGATAATCAGGAGAGAATACGCGAATGTTTCTAAGAGGTTTAAAACCTGAGATACGTCAATACCTAATTTCTCATAAACTGTATTTGTATTCAGATGTTGTAAATAGGGCTCAGTTATTGGAGCGCGATAACGAGTCAACCTAACCAAGAGAAAGCAGCCGGCAAAATAATAATACCAGTGGTAGTAGTCATCGAAGTGGCGATAACAAACGTGGAGGGAATCAACATGCCAGAAATGGTAACCACTTCGGTGGTAATCATGGCCAAGATAATAAAAGTGGACATTTTAAGAAGAGAAGATTCAACAATGATGAAAAGACGTCAGCACTAGCATCCGTTGTTAAGGAAGGAGAACGACCACTTATCATATGCTTCAAATGCAGAGGGGAGGGACACATCAGTCCAAACTGCGCGATGCAGTCCAAACTGCGCGATGCAGTCCAAAGTGTGTTATAATTGTGTAAGAGAAGGTCACCTAGCCCGATTTTGTTGTGCACCGAAGACAAGTCCAACTGGGATTGAGGCACCAAAGGCCGTCCCAGAAAAGTCAAAGCCGGTAGTTTAAGGGAGAGCGTTTGTCGTGACCTCCTAGAAAGCAAGGAACCAGAACGAGGTCATCACGGGTAACCTTATCATAAACTCTAGTAAAGTCTACACCTTATTTGATACCGGTTCTACCCATTCTTTTATTTCTCCTACTTGTGCTCAACGTTTAAATTTGACTCCGGAGAAATTAGACTTTGACTTATCTGTTGAAACTCCGTTAGGAGAAACCTTCATTACATCCACTGTTTATAAGTCTTCTTTGGTTCAAATCGGTACCCTCACATTACTTGTCGATCTTATTTCATTAAAAATACTTGCATTTGACGTAATTCTAGGGATTGATTGGTTAACTACTCATCATGAAAAAATTAATTATTTTCGTAAGGTTGTTAGCTTTCATATTCCTAACCAACCTATTATGCGAATTCAAGAAACCAAACCATTAAAATCAATCACTGCCATCTCAAGACATAAAGCTATTCATTTATTGAAAAACGGATGTCAAGCTTTCTTAGCTCATGTCACGGATTTAAACAAAAATACGTCAGTTTTGAATGATATTTCTATTGTTTATAAATTTCCTGACGTATTCCCTGAAGAACTTCCTGGCCTACCTCCAAAGTGAGAAATTAAATTTTGTATCGACCTTGAACCTGGTACAAAACCCATTTCAAAAGCCTCATATCAAATGGCTCTTATTGCACTTCAGGAGTTAAAGACCCAATTGCAAGAATTGTTAGACATCGATTTCATTCGTCCTAGTACGTCTCCTTGGGGTGCTCCTGTTCTATTCGTGAAGAAGAAAGATGGGAGTATGCGACTTTGTATTGATTATCGGGAGTTGAATTATGTCACCATCAAGAATAGGTACCCATTGCCACGTATTGATGACCTGTTTGACCAGTTGCAAGGCGCCAAATTCTTGTCCAAGATCGATCTTCGTTCCGAATATCATCAGTTAAAGATTAGAACCAATGACATTCCAAAGACTGCTTTTAGAACTCGGTACGGGCATTACGAATTCCTAGTCATGTCTTTTAGATTGATTAATGCTCATCCGGCCTTCATGGATATGATGAACCGAGTATTCAAGGAATATTTGGATCATTTTGTTGTTGTCTTTATTGATGACATCCTCATATACTCCAAAAGCCGTGAAGATCATGAGCAACACTTGAGGCTAATACTCCAAAAGCTTCGTGAAAATAAGCTATATACCAAGTTGAAGAAATGTGAATTCTAGCTTAAGGAAGTAGCATTCCTAAGGCACGTAGTATCAAGTGATGAAATATTTATTGACCCGGCAAAGATCGAAGCTATTCAAAGCTGGGTGCAACCTAAATTAGTGACCGAAGTACATAGTTTTCTCGGTTTAGCTGGTTATTATCGGAGATTCGTAGAAGGGTTTTCTCGAATCGCTACTCCATTAACTCAGTTGACTCGGAAAGATACAAAATTTGGTTGGAGCGTGGAATGTGAGAAGAGTTTTCAAGAACTCAAGAGGAGACTCATTTCAGCACATGTTCTGACAATACCATCTAGCTCGGAGGGATTTGCCATCTACAGTGATGCTTCGGGCAAAGGGTTAGGATGTGTTTTCATGCAACATGGAAAAGTCATAGCCTATGCCTCTCGACAACTTAAAGAATATGAGAGGAATTATCCTACTCATGATCTAGAGTTGGCAGCTGTTGTCTTTGCACTTAAAATTTAGAGGCATTGCTTGTATGGGGAGAAAGTAAAGATCTTTACGGATCATAAAAACCTCAAATATTTCTTCACCCAAAAGGAACTCAACATGCGGCAATGACTTTGGCTTGAACTGTTGAAAGATTATAATCATACCATTCAATACCATCATGGTAAAGCGAACGTAGTAGCTGATGCGTTGAGTAGAAGATCATATGCGAGTAGGAGTGTGATATTATCAACGCAAAGGCCCATTTTACATGACTTGCAAAGGATGGAGATAGAGTTAAAGACTCCAGGGACACATGTGATGATAGCGACTATACGAGTAGAACCGACTTTAATCGATAAAGTTAAAGCTGCTCAAGCTACAGACCTGGAGCTGATGCGTATGAGGAAGAGGGTGCAAGAAGGTGCTATGCCAGAAGCAAGAATAGATGAAGAAGGAATACTTTGAGTCAACTCTAGACTTTGTGTTCCTAACGACCCTGATTTAAAGTATAAAATCATGATGCAGGCGCACAACACACCGTTTGCAATCCATCCTGGGAGTACCAAAATGTATCATGATCTTTGACATATATTTTGGTGGAGCAATATGAAGAGAGAGATCGCGGAGTTTATCTCAAGGTGTCTAACTTGTCAACGAGTCAAGGCGGAGCATCAAGTACCAAAAGGTCCATTGCAACCACTTGAAATTCCAGAATAGAAGTGGGAGCACATTACCATGGATTTTGTTACCGGTCTTTCCAAGGTTTCTCAAGGTATAGATGCAATTTGGGTCATTATTGATAGATTGACCAAGTCGGCTCATTTCTTACCTATACGAGAAACTTATACACTTAAACGTCTGCTCGTATATACATAAACGAGATTATAAGATTGCATGGTATGCCAGTATCCATAGTTTCTGATCGAGACCCAAGATTCACTTCAAGATTTTGGGTTAGTTTGCAAAAAGCTATGGGCATGAATTTACGATTTAGTTCGACTTATCATCCTCAAACGGACGGGCAGTCAGAGAAGACTATTCAAACTCTTGAAGATCTATTAAGACTCTGTGTCCCTGACTTCAAGGGAAGTTGGGATAAGTTCTTACCATTGGTGGAGTTTTCCTACAACAATAATTATCAAGCAAGTATTGGCATGGCTCCATTCGAGGCGTTGTATGGAAGAAAGTGTCATTCTTCAGTATGCTGGGATGAGGTGGGTGAAGCAACATTGTTGAAACCGGAGTTGTTACGTATGACTACGAAAAAGATTCAAACGATCTGACAACGTATAAAAACCTCACAAGATCGACAAAAGAGTTATGCTGATCTTCATCGAAAGGACGTAGAATTCAATATTGGAGAACATGTGTTGTTACGTGTTGCTCCATGGAAAGGAGTTATGAGATTTGGAAAGAGAGGAAAGCTGAATCCTATATTCATTGGCCCATTTTTAATCCTCAAACGAGTACGAACTGTGGCCTATAGACTCGCCTTACCGCCAAGTATGTCTCGTGTTCATAACGTTTTTCACATATATATGTTACATAAATATGTGAAAGAACCGAACCATATTATTGAGTTAGAACCGGACGAAATAGCGGAAGATTTAACATATGAAGAGGTTCCTGTTAAAATCTTGGATAAGAAGGAGCATATTTTACGCTCCAAGGTTATACCTCAAGTCAAAGTTTTGTGGAGAAATCACGATATTGAGGAAATGACCTGGGAGTTAAAATCTGAAATGAAATCAAGATATCCTTACCTCTTCGACATACCAGGTACGTACCCTAATTTTGGAGGAGAAATTTTATAAGAAGGGGAGGTTGTAAGACCCCAACTTTTATGAATAAAGATGAATTTTCTATAAATATCATTTTTGAATATTATGGAGTGAATTTGATATAATGTTATAGTTGTGGGTAATATTTATAAATTTTGCAAGGTACGCAAGTTGTTATATTATATTCGGTTGGTCGGGGAATATTCGTTTTAATAGAGAATATTCGTACGACTGCACAATCATTGGTGGACCCCACAACAGAATTATTATTGAATTGAGAAAACGACAAAAATATTTTTATAAAATAACGGCGAAAGTTTTACCGTTAACTATTAAAATACCCGGTGGTAAAAATATAATAATACGCATGGTTGTATAGTAACACACGGTATTGATTATTGATGCTTACGTAAGAAGTCACTCAGTTATACTCAATTATTGCTACAGTAATTGCTGCATAGTATCTCATATTATTGATTTAATTATTGTCACAGTATCATCTGCATAATATTTTATATTATTAAATCAATAATTGAGACGACAAAGTTATTCATATTATTATTTGCAATATTGACGATGTCAAGAAAGTTCTGTCGAGGATAGGTCTGGTCACCTAATTGCGCGCCAATAGGGAGAAATCTTTATCGGAAAGCCCCATCTTTCCTGGGAATAATCTGGTTGTTAAATATTGTGAGTTATAATATTAATGATGAATAATTGTTGGACGATTAAAAATGTGTTGATTAAAGATAAAATAATTTGTGGTAATATTTATTCAATCTTTGATATAAATAAGAAGTCTGTTATGAGACGTTTGTGGTAAGTTTGGTTTATTCTATGGGGGCTCATATGTCATCATCTAAGAGTCACTTTTGCCAATAGTAATTACCTTTACCAGACGTCAAACCACTTGCTGTTTCATATTACAGGCGTCGAACCAATTGTCATTTCACATTACAGGCATCGACCAATTATCGTTTCACATTACAGGCGTCGACCAATTGTCGTTTCACATTATAGGCATCGACCAATTGTCGTTTCACATTACAGGCGTCAAACCATTTGTTGTTTCACATTAAAGGCGTCAAACCACTTTTATTTTCACATCACCAGTCGTCAAGCCACTTGCCTCTTCACATTGCAAGGGCTAAGCTAGAAATCTTCTTTAAATAGAAGCTTATTTCTTCTATCATTCTCACCAATTCACTACGACTCACAAGAGAATTCTATAGAGAGAGAATCAGAGAGAAAGAAGAAGAGTATTTTGTTACTACACTATTTCAGTATCCAATCTCCTACTAAGGTAAGGGGTATTATTTCTTTCGTATTCGTAAGGGATGTTATTTTTCTTCAATATTCGCTTGAAATAATATTTTCTTCCATACTCTATAGTATGTAAGTAATATTATTTCGTTTCAGATTTCAAATTCTATACTCTTTTTGTTAAAATTTTGGCTTCTATACTCCATAAAATTAGTAGAATATCCTTGATATTTGCGCTTCATCCAGTATCTTTTTATGGAAATATTATTCTGAGCATTCTTGATAAGTTTTAATTTTTTCATGTCGGAGTACTATTCACGGGGTTACTATTCTCGAAGTACTATTCACGGGATACTATTTACTCGAGTACTATTCACCCGGGGGTACTATTCATGATAAAAATTGATTCGTTTTCGGTCCAAATTATTTTTGATACAAAATTATTCTTGAATTTTACTCCACAAAGCAGTATCATGTTGAAAATTTGGACGTTATTGATTTCTGGATAAATTAAATTATAAATCTTTAAAAATTTATCATTGAACTTGTTTTATTGAATTCTTATATCATTGTCATCATCCTCATGTTTATATTATGTTGAAAGTCATCTGTTGCCTGTAGTGCATAGATGGGCTTGGTATAATTTTGACCAGAGATTATTCGGTATAATCATGACCGTAATGTTACAAATAATGTGGTAAAAGTCCTCATTGGCCCGTAGTGCATTGATGGACAGTTGTTGGCATGATCATGACCATTGATGAATACACAAATATCCTTGGCCCGTAGTGTATGGATAATTTGTAGTCGTGATACTAATGAATATCCTTGGCCGTAGTGCAGGGATGATGTCGATTATTTATTAAGCTGAGTCTCAGCGATAAAAGTGATGAAAAACCTTTTAAATCATAGAAGATAGTAGATTTTATTCTCTACTTGACTCTTCTAATGGATTGCTTGTTCCGCTGCAGTTAAACTTGATGTTTGTTATATTTTATCTGCTTAACATTATTGAAGGCTAACGATAAATTATTCTGCATTATCTTAGTCATAATATTTCTTACTGGGCTAGTTGAGCTCACCCTTTTGCTTTCATTGTCCTCTTCAGGAAATGAGAATGTGACGCCCCCAAATTCGGGTATCTTCCAACCTGACATATGGTGCTCCATTGTACTAACATTCATACAACCATTCCATTGAAATACAACAAAATGAATGTAATTACTATCTTCTTATTACAATCAAAGTATAATCCTTCCTAGGTTCATAAACCAATTACATCATTCGTTGTTCATAATGTATAATACATACAAACATACTAGTCTATTACACGATGGTTAAGTATCCATCTTAGCCTTGCCCTTATCTCTCTTAGCTTTCTCAGTACGTTCATCCTTAACTGCAATTATATAATTCACGCAAGAAGTGAGCATGACAGCTCAGCAAGTTTATCAAAGGATAACAGTAATACCACATTCGTGAATTATATAACAATTCCTACATAATTGAACAAATAGTTATGAAGTATTATGAAACAATAATACTTTAACATTTCATATCATCAATTCCCAATGTATAGAGTAGATTAGGAATTCTGAACCGGTCGATAGACCATGAACAGTAGCTTTCATTTTTCATATTTGAAAAGGATATCACAGCACTAAGGTTGTACATCTGCATTACTTACGAGCACTTCTAGGTGATCAGCCTATAGTACTCTATGTTGATCAACATTCATTCGTTAAACGTATTTACGTTTAACATTTTGGCAAACTCGCGTGCCCATCGAAATATCGATGAAAAATACTTCTGTTTGTTCATAGACAAACCTTACCTTCACGTCCGTACCAATTTCTTGGCATAGGATAGTGTTAACATTTCTATATAGAAAGATATGAATATCAATCAATCTATATCTTACGAGTAGTCTAGCCGAATTAAATCTGGCATCGACCCTTTCTTTAAAATCAGTCATGCAATTCAGTACAATGAATCACATAAAACTTGGCTAACTTGAAAGTCAGACAAGCGTTAAGAAACTTGCCTTTCAGCGTCTTCAAATAACTTAATCGACTGACCACAGCCTTTATAGAATCTACATGATATATTCACATAGCACACTGTAATTGGCTATTAAACAATTGTTCACATTGTTCCTACCAACTTCTTTCTCTTCTATATCTTTGTTAACTTAATATCATTAATAAAGTCAACTCGACTTATTACCCTTCATCCCGATTTATTAATCAACTTACGATATCAACCGGACTCTAACATTGTTGATAAGGTACCAACTTTGTTCATCATTCATAACTTATTAACATGCATTCAATTCTTAAGTTCAATACCATATACATTAGTATAGGTAGTATAGGATTAGTCTTAGTACAGTTATTGAGTATATAAACTCAACTCATGTAGGTCTCGGAACAACTGAAGTTTAACACTTAAGTTTTCTAACAAAACCCCTGACTCGGCGCCGCGGCGTGACCTTCCTATACACGACTGGTGCTGCGGCGCCAGTTTCCAGTACCTAAGTCCCGGTCTCGGCGCTGCGGCGCGAGACTTCCTTCTATCAGTGGTGCTGCGGTGCCACTTTCCAGTAGCCACTGACACTGTGCCGGCGCTGTGGCGCGGCATTTAACACACGATCTGGCGCCGCGGCGCCAGACCTCAGCACCAGAAAATTTCAACAGATAAAAATTTTGGTGAGATTCTCGGAGCCATAACTTCTTCGTTATAAGTCCGATTTGGTCTGTTCAAAAGCCTACACATCATAAATGACATACTCTACGCGTTCATATAAGAATTTGACACTTTTGAATCCGTTAACTCAAAATTCACTATTGAGTTCATTTTCTAAGCGTTCGTAAACGTTAATGAGCGTTCAATGCTCTTTTTCTTCGTTTTAAGTCAGAATCCGACGATTCTCAAACTCACAACTCTTATTTACCCTATCTCATGTGTTGACATTGAAAAAACAACTATTTCAAGTCTCATGACAACTTTCGTCCACCAATTCGGAATTTTAACGTTTTCGACGTTTAACATCTATTTCCGTAAAATTCGCCATAACTTCATTACTAATGTTCTCTAAGCCAAATCACATGGAATACTCCATTGATTTCATATCTACATCCTAACCAAGCAAGATGCACATATCTACGTATTGATGGAGTTCAATTGTTTATCAACAATCAATCTCAACAATCAATAATTTCATGGTTTAAAACTATATCAAACCTTATGATTTCTATGAGTACATGACTTATAGAGATTGAATCTATGGTAAGTCACTCTTATTCCACCATACCAGCCATACCCCACCCATCTATGATTCTCCATGATAAAAGAAAACCAAAAGAGATGAAAGTAGAATTAAGGAATATTACCTTAAAGAACTCTTTATGAAATCTCTTGGAAAACTCTAAGTCAAAGCTTCCAAAGTGTATGATTGGATGAGTCTAGCTCTCTTTCTCTCTCAAATAATCTAGGTTGAGCAATTGAAAAACTCTCAAATGACCAACCTTGGCTTTCTATTTATAGAAAATGAAATGGAGGGCAAAATAGGCATTACACCACCACCTCCTTACTATTCAACACTTTGTCACCAAGTAAAATACTTGGTGACCAAGTGATATGCTTGCCTTGTACCCCAAGTGGCCGGCCCACCATGCCCAAGAGTCATCCCCATGGGTTGCCCCATGGGTTTTACCTATTCGGTGACCCATCGGTTCGATCCACGGTTCAGTTTTCTTGCATTGGGCTTAACCAATCTACTATTGGGCCTTGACTTGGGCTTAACCCATTAATCCCTTGGGCTTGCTCCTTCAATTAATTGGACTAAACATAATCCAACTTAAATGAATTAACCTTAAGTCTTAACTTAATTCTACAATACGAATCGTATTCTATATGTATAATTCATGTATTCCTTCCGTATAATACTCATACAATAATCGTATTGTACTTCGTATTAACTCATCGTATTATACATAGATACTAAAAAGTATCAAACTTGTATAACACACACTTTAACCATAACTCAATTCCTTCTACGCATATCATTTCCTTCTCGGAAATCAATATACTCAACCCTTAGGTTTTAAGTCTGCAGGCGAAAACTTCGTTTGCCATAAATAAAATATTATCAGATATTTCATCTTATCTCAATATTCTATCATTACACATAATTTCAAAATTATTCCCCGAACAGAAACGGATGAATAGTGTTTTTACAAAAATTTCTCGAAAATCATTTATTTTCGTCTCGAAAATTCTAAACAATTAATTCTAGCACGTAGCCAGATTACTAACCATATAACCACATTCTAGGTCATAGAACGACCTTCACATAGCTTACTCACAAAATAAATCAATTAAATTCATTTAATTCACATAATCAAATAAAAATTTAATTGTCATAAAAATCTGATTTTCTCGGGCGCTACATTCTCTCCCCTAACCCGTTCCACTATGGTTGGTTGGGTTTCCATGGAAAATAACATTTCTACCACTTCCTCCAGTAACTTAACTTCTAACTCCATTCTTGCCATCGCTGTTACCAACTCATTCTGAGTTGTTAACATTGACAGTTTCTCTCTTCCCTTCCTACTGAGCGCATCGGCCACTACATTTGCTTTCCCCAAATGATATAAAATATCACAATCATAATCTT
Source organism: Panax notoginseng (assembly GCA_016801055.1). Lineage (NCBI taxonomy): Eukaryota > Viridiplantae > Streptophyta > Magnoliopsida > Apiales > Araliaceae > Panax > Panax notoginseng. The sequence goes on along the minus strand of CM029021.1, from coordinate 51,551,384 downwards.
TGATTAACTCTAACCATCTTCTCTGTCTCATATTCAACTCCTTCTGTGTGAAGATATATTTCAAACTTTTGTGGTCCGTGTATATCTCACACTTCTCACCATATAGATAATGCCTCCATATCTTCAAGGCAAAAACTACCGCTGCTAATTCCAGATCATGAGTAGGATAGACCTTCTCATAATCCTTCAATTGACGTGACGCATAAGCAATGACTTTTCCATGCTGCATGAGCACGCAACCCAGTCCTTTATGTGAAGCATCGCTATACACTACAAAGTTCCCTGTATCGTCGGGCAAGGACAATACAGGTGCCTCACTTAATCTCCTTTTCAACTCCTGAAAACTGTTCTCACATTTTTCAATCCACACATACTTAACCGACTTTCTCGTCAGATTTGTCAACGGAGTAGCTATTTTAGAAAAGTCCGGAATGACCATTCTATAGTATCTCGCTAACCCCAAAAAACTCTGAACCTCGGTTGGCATTTTCGGTTGCTCCCACTCATTAACTGCTTTGACTTTTGCTGGATCCACGGAAATGCCACCTTTATCAATAACATGCCCTAGAAATTGCACTCTCTCAAGCCAAAATTCACACTTTATGAATTTCGCATACAACTTCTCCTTAGTGTTTCCAACACTATTCTTAAATGTTCTGCATGATCTTCTAACGTCTTAGAGTAGACTAGAATATCATCAATGAACACTACAACGAAATTGTCCAAATATTGTTTGAACACTCTGTTCATCATATCTATAAATGCGGCTGGCGCATTAGTTAACCCAAACAACATCACCAAAAACTCGTAATGACCATAACGAGTTCTGAACGCCGTCTTAGGTACATCCTCCTTCCTCACCTTTAACTGATGAAACCCCGTGCGCAAATCTATCTTAGAAAAATACTTTGCCCCTTTCAACTGATCAAATAGATAATCGATCCTGGGCAATGGGTATTTATTCTTAATCATTAACTTGTTCAACTCTCGATAGTCGATACAAAGTCTTAATGACCCATCCTTCTTCTTTACAAACAACACCGGTGCTCCCCAAGGAGACACACTCGGTTGAATGTACTTTCTATCTAATAGTTCTTGTAATTGAACCATTAACTCCTTCATCTCAACTGGCGCCATCCAATATGGTTCCCTTGAAACTGGTGTCGTTCCCGGTAACAGATCAATTACAAACTCAACTTCCCTATCCAGTTAAATAACAGTCCACATGGAACACTCTCTAGTGATACAGAGATAAATTCGGGCAGAGACGAGCATTGCAAGGCTGTAACTTTACGCAGTGGGAAGGATTTGCAAGAGACAATTAAGGATAAGGAAAAGACGGATAACGTAATAGCTGAAACAGAGGAAGTTGTGGAACCCGGAAAATGTCAAGATGAAACCGTAGAGCAAAAAGCACCAGAACCACCTATCACAATGCCTCCCATACCGTATCCGCAGAGGTTCCAGAAATCCAAGTTGGATAAGCAGTTTTCAAGATTCTTGGATATTTTCAAAAAATTGCATATCAACATCCCCTTTGCCGAAGCCTTGGAACAAATGCCGAGTTACGCTAAATTTATGAAAGAGGTTTTATCGAGAAAGAGGAAATTGGGTGAGTTCGAAACAGTGGCATTGGCCGAAGAATGCAGCGCGATCATACAAAATAAGTTACCTCCGAAGCTCAAGGATCTAGGTAGCTTCAATATTCCATGTGAAATTGGAAATCAGTTTTTGGGACGAGCATTGTGTGATTTGGGGGCCAGTATAAATTTGATGCCATTATCCGTCTACAGCCAGTTTGGACTTCAAGCACCACGACCGACAAATATCAGTTTGCAGCTGACGGATCGTTCGGTTACATATCCACGAGGTATTGTTGAGGATATTTTAGTCAAAGTGGATAAATTCATTTTTCCTGCGGATTTCTTTATCTTGGATTGTGAAGTAGATAGTGAAATTCCAATTATTCTTGGGCGACCATTCTTAGCAACGGGACGAACTTTGATTGATGTGCAAAAAGGAGAACTGACAATGCGAGTTGAGGATCAACAGGTCACCTTTAATGTATTCAAGTCAATATCTTATCCGAAAGAAAAAGGTGAGTGTATGCGGGTGGATATCATGGAGGAATTAGTTAATCACAAGTTCAGTGGAAATTATTCGGAGGACCCGCTAGAATCCATTTTGCTCGGGATGGACGATAATGGTATTGAAGATGACGTTGAGTATATCAAATGGCTAGACACATCATCTTTCTTTCGGAAAAACAATCAATCATTCGACACCCTTGATAGCCCCGAAACGGAAGGTAAAAAGTCCAAACCCTCGATAGAAGAGCCACCGGTGTTGGAATTAAAGCCAATACCGTCTCATCTGGAGTATACTTATTTGGGAAAAGATACTACCCTACCAGTTATTGTTTTGACAGAGTTAACGGACATGCAAAAGGAGAAACTGTTATGGGTCTTGCGAGAGTTCAAAATAGCAATTGGGTGGACTATAGTGGATATTCGGGGAATTAGTCCATCCTTCTGCATGCATAAGATTTTAATGGAAGAGGGGGAAAAACCAACCATTGAGCTGCAAAGAAGGCTAAACCCCATTATGAAGGATGTCGTGAAAAAGGAGATTATAAAGTGGTTGGATGCTGGTATTATTTACCCAATCTCGGACAGTTCATGGGTAAGTCCTGTACAGTGCGTACCAAAGAAAGGGGGTATGACAGTGGTGAAGAATGAAGCTAATGAGGTTATCCCTACTAGAACCGTTACAAGATGGAGAGTATGTATAGACTACCGCAAGCTGAACAAAGCCACACGCAAGGATCACTTCCCCTTGCCATCATTGATCAGATGTTGGATAGGTTAGCAGGACATCAGTTCTATTGTCTCTTGGATGGATATTTCGGATACAATCAAATTGCCATAGCTCCAGAGGATCAAGAGAAAACCACATTCACATGTCCGTATGGTACGTTTGCATTCCGTCAAATGTCCTTTGGTCTATGTAATGTGCCGGCAACCTTTCAATGGTGCATGATGGCGATCTCCTCCGATATGGTCGAATAGAATTTGGAGGTATTCATGGATGACTTTTTTGTGTTCGGTGATAGCTTTGATTTATGTTTGAAAAATTTGATTTTAGTGTTGAAGCGATGCGTGGGGACTAACCTGGTCCTTAACTGGGAAAAATGCCACTTCATAGTGAAAGAAGGGATTATTTTGGGGCGTAAGGTCTCTGCAGCAGGGTTAGAGGTGGACAAAACGAAGATTGAGACGATTGAGAAACTACCTCCTCCATCATCTATGAAGGGAATACGAAGTTTTTTGGGACATGCGGGTTTCTACAGACGCTTCATTAAAGATTTTTCAAAAATTTCAAAACCTTTATGTTACCTGTTGGAGAAAGATGTGCCTTTTAAGGTGGATCAGTCATGTATCGAGGCATTTGAGGTATTAAAGAAGTAGTTGGTCTCTGCTCCAATTATTGTGGCGCCCGATTGGTCTTTACCGTTCGAATTAATGTGCGATGCCAGTGACTACACAGTTGGAGCAGTGTTGGGACAACGTCACGACAAGACTTTTCACATAATCTACTACTCCAGCAAGACGTTGACAGATGCTCAGTTGAACTACACAACCACCGAAAAAGAATTACTTGCAGTTGTGTTTGCCTTTGACAAATTCAGAGCATATCTTGTTGGGACCAAGGTAATTGTCTACACTGATCATTATGCCGTTAAGTATCTAATTGAGAAGAAGGATGCCAAAACGCGATTATAACGGTGGGTATTATTGCTACAAGAATTTGATTTGGAGATCCGGGATAGAAAAGGTACCGAAAATCAAGTGGCGGATCATCTCTCCCGGTTGGAAAATGCAGAAGTCTAGCAAAAAGACAACACCATGTTCAATGAGAAATTTCTGGATGAACAACTTCTCCGAGTGACAACAATATTACCATGGTATGCAGATTACGTGAATTACGTGGTTGCTAAGGTGTTTCCACCGGATTTGAACTCACAGCAACGTAAGAAGTTTATCCACGATGTTAAGCAATACTATTGGGATGAACCATTTCTGTTTAAGGCTTGCGCGGATCAAATGATTAGACGTTGTGTGCCACATGAAGAGATGGACAGCATATTAGGACATTGCCACTGATCATATTACGGAGGTCATTATTCTGGTGATCGAACAGCGGCCAAAGTGTTATAATTAGGATTTTTCTGTCCTTCTCTATTCAAGGATGCTTACCTCTATGTGCTGAAGTGTGATCGGTGCCAACGCGTGGGCAATATCTCCAAGCGCAATGAAATGCCACTCAACACAATTTTGGAGGTTGAACTACTCGACGTGTGGGGAATTAATTTTATGGGACCTTTCCCATCATCCTTCACTAATCAGTACATTCTGTTGGCGGTCGATTATGTTTCCAAATGGATAAAAGCCGCAGCTTTACCCACAAAGGATGCCAACGTTGTTCTCCGATTCTTAAAGAGAAACATCTTCACACGATTTGGGACGCCGAAGGCAATAATAAGTGATGAGGGAACTCATTTCTGTAATAAGCAGTTCACAAAATTGCTTATAAAATATGGGGTTCGTCATAAAATTACAGCCGCATATCATCCCCAAACGAATGGTCAAGCGAAAGTCTCGAATAGGGAGGTAAAGCGAATTCTAGAAAAGGTGGTCAATTCATCAAGAAAAGATTGGTCAATGCGTCTTGACGACGCCCTATGGGCATATCGAACAGCATATAAAAATTTGATCGGCATGTCACCTTATCGAATGGTCTACGGAATGGCATGTCACCTCCCGGTCGAGCTAGAACACAGTGCACACTGGGCAATACGGAAACTTAACTTTGATCTACAAGCAGCGGGTGAGAAAAGGTTACTGCAATTAAATGAGATGGACGAAATTCGGTTCAATGCCTATGAGAACGTAAAATTATACAAGGAAAAAGTCAAAGCCTGGCACGATAAGAAAATTCTTGATCGGACATTTGAACCAGGCCAACGAGTATTACTCTTCAACTCACGATTGCGTTTATTTCCTGGGAAACTGAAATCTCGTTGGTTGGGACCGTTCACGATTATATCTGTCGCACCACATGGAAACATTGAAGTCGAGGAACCGAATTCAAAACGCAAATTTAAGATAAACGGTCAACGACTTAAACATTACTGGAGTGAACCCATCGAACGTCAATCAACGGTCATGTACCTCTCCGAACCGGTGGTAAATTGAGCACACAGAAAAGTCTGGCTGACGACTTAAAACCAAGTGCTATGGGTCAGAATTGTCTAAATGGCATCGAAGCGTCAACGTGGCGAAGGTTCCAGTTCTACCTCGGCCCCACCCAAGTTTGATAATCAAAGGTTTGTCAGCGCCGAGGCACAGGAACGATACAACAAGATGGCTACCCGCTCTCTCATCCCCGAACGAGGTTTACGGCCTGATCAATCCAAAGACGGTGACATAGCGGTCATGATAGCTGAGAGGAATTGGTTCACGCTCACCGAATAGCCCGATCCAGCCGTAATTACAGTTGTAAAAGAATTCTACGCCAACGTCCCCGAACATTACCACTATGGGGTGTTTGTGAGGGGCAAAACTATTAAAATTGGCAAAGAAGACATTAATGGTTGCCATCAACTGTCATTAGAGGGACTCAATGACGAGTATGCCAATCTTGTGAGCCAAGGTCCAAACTATGAGAAAATAATCCGAGAACTTTATCAACTGGGCACCACATGGACATTACATGAACGTGGCAGCATAACCTTCCCTCTTTCTCACCTCAGTTTATATGGGAAGGTATGGTATGCCTTTATATGCGCCAAACTCATGCCATGTACACATGTGAGCCATATCACTAAGGAGAGGGATATGCTACTATATTCGATAATTCAAGGCTTGAAAATTAATATAGGCCACCTTATTCAGCAGTCTATTCTCCCAGCGTCACAAGGAGGGACCACAGGAGGGTTACCCCATCCATCTCTCATCTGCATTTTGTGTGCTAAGTTTGGGGTCAAATGGAAATCAGATAAGATAATTCAAACACCTATGCCAGTTTTGGACCATAAGTTGATACGCAGGTATAAAGTGTGGACGGGTGGGGAGAACCGCCCTAGGGGATTGGGTTTTATAATTTCTCAAGTTGAAGCTTCACAAGCTCCACCACCTCAGGCTCCACATATTTATGGTCCTTCCTCCGCAGCTCACCGTGGTGTGGTTCCTGAAGCGGTCCAACGTGAAATTGATGGATGGTTTCACAATCTTGAAGCCCAGAACGTCCGCCTGTCTGAATGCAAGGATGTTATCTACAAGTACTTGGTTGACCAGTTTGCAGCCTAGAATGCCATGAAAGCCCAACTGTACCAGAGCGTTAATCTTAGCCAGTTCCCTACTTCTCCTATTCTGCCTGTGTTTCCCCCTTCCGATCTAAAGATGAGCGACGATGATGATGCTCCACCCGAGGCATAAGCTCGTCAGGGAAGTCCTCTGTTTTATTTTGTTTTATTTTTCGCATGAGGACATTGCTCTAGATAAGTTTGGGGGTAGTTAATTTTTATTTGCAGTCGTAGTTTGTGGATTTGGATTGTTATTGTTAGTTACATATTGCATTTAGGATTTGCATGTTAATTCTAGCTTTTGATAGTACGTATGTTTGGGCCCAATGATGAAAGTAAAATTACATGAACAAGTCTAGTACGAATTGTTAAGCTAGTGATATGATTTTCTTGACATGATTTAAATCTTTATCTGTTTGACACTGATATTATCAGTATAGTACATTTTGAAAAATGACCATGTTGGCTATGATAGTTTAAATGGATAGATAATAGACTTCTAAAGGATGAATGCTAGTGAAATGAAGGAACAATTTGAATAGCTAGTGAAGACTGAATTTAGACATAAACTCAAGTTTGGGGGAAAAATATTTGGAATATATAAGCTTAAAAAAAACTGTGGCATGCTTGCCTAGTTTTGTGGCCTTTGTTACTTGAGTAAGTAAGCCCGAGGGGATTGTCTCTACACCTAGCGCCCTAAGGTCTTAATGGCTTGGGAGTTATTGGTCGAAAGCTCGTTAAGGTAACACAGAAAAACCTAAGGGAATAAGATAATACTTAGTCATGAAAAAAAAGTAATAATAGAGCGGGAAAAGTGCAAAGAGCCCCCGTTAGTAGAAAAAAAAAAGAGCATAAGTATTCCATTTTGACTCTTGAATTTTGGTAGTTGTTTGGTTTCAGCCGAATCAAGTTTATTTGATGAGTTTTCGAGTTTAAACTGTATGATGCCTATTAAGAAATTTATTATCTTTCATATTTTGTTTTTCAATGGTTAGCATGGTTGTTGAACACACACTCACAATATCAGTAATAACAGATTTAGATTCATTGATTGTTGGGATATTATTGAACTGTAATAACATGATTTATTGACATGTTTTTGTGATTTTTCTGAGGCCTATGGATATATGTGTGCTATTTAATTGCTGGAATTACGATCATATAGATAGTTTTAGGTGCATTTGTAGTTTGGTTTGGTTTTTCGTGTTATTTTGTGTTTTGTTGCTTGAGGACAAGCAATGGTTTAAGTTTGGGGATATTTGATGATTGGGTAATATACCCATGAATTAGATACGCATGGGCTTAAATTATTGTATTATCAAGTCATTTAGAAGCATTTTTACTATGTTTAGTTGTTATTTTGCAAATTTGGGAGCTGTAGGGGCAATTTGGGAGTTTTAGTGGTTCAATGGCATTTCTGTAATTAATTTGAAGAACAGCGCCGGGGCGCTCTGTCTAGTTCTTTCTCCAGCGTCGGGGCGCTGGACCGTGATGTTTGTTGACCAAGTTGCGCGTTTGACTATCTGTTTGACTTGTTAAAGGGAAGGTTATTTTGACAAGTTGATTTGGAAAAGGATTGTGGTACGAGATGAGAAGTATATAAGGGTTATTTTCATTGAAGTAGGGGACTGATCAACCACAATTGGAAGACTAAGCAAGGGATTACTTGAAGATTGAAGGATTGGCTCTAGAGTTTTCTCCTTCTCCTTATTTTCAATTTGTGTAATTCCTTAAGGATGTTTTGCAAAAGTTTGTTGGTTTTAATTTCTGCTATGAACTAATTTCTTTAATTAAGATTTCAATTGAACCTTTTATGGCTATTAATTAGTTGTTCAATTTATTCCAATTATTTATGTCAAAGTAAGTTTTTTATTTTGCCTTGTATTTATTGATTAATTATTTGGCCAGTAATTACCTTGTTACCCTAGAAGGAATTGAGAAAGGAATTCTATGGTTAGAACTGGGCATGATAATATGTGACTTAGTTATTTGCATAGTGAATAATTAGGTTTGTAAATTGAATGAAAATATATGTTCACCTCATGTAACACATAAGGAATTGGGATTGAAGGAGTTTAATTCAATTATTTTGCATAGAAATATAGCAAGATTAATCTGGATTAAATAGAAGTCAATTGATCACTTGGAAAAGGACTTTTGACATTTGAGAATTCCTGTTAACAATTCAGCAGGCGTAATAATTGGGATAATTGGATAATTGGTTTATAGTTCATAATTGGGGATATTGAAGTCTTAATCCTTATTTATCTGAATTCGTTCGTTCAAATCTTAGTTTTATTTATTTGCTTTATTTTTGAGTAATCTTTCTTTATTGTTTAATTTAGTTTAATTATTTCAGAAAGTCACAATTTATAGTTGTTTAAATAAAATTGGATTGATATAATACTAATAGTTGGAATTTATTAATTAAAATTCTCTGTAGGATCGACACTCTATCTTATCACTCTATTACTTGTTGACTGTGTATACTTGCACGTATTCATTGATTGCGAAATCGACCAACATCTTCGCCACATCCTCTGCCCTCACCTTCAGTTGATGATAACCACTTCTCAAGTCTAACTTTGAAAAGTATCTTGCTCCCTTCAATTGATCAAACAGATTGTTGATCCACGGTAATAGATATCTATTCTTAATGGTGACCTTATTCAGTTCTCTATAGTCGATGCAAAGTCGCATCGTCCCGTCCTTTATCCTCACAAATAACACCGGCGCTCCCCACGGTGATACGCCCGGTTGGATGTACTTCTCGTCCAATAGCTCTTGTAGTTGCACCATCAATTCTTTCATCTCTGCCGGAGCCATCCGGTATAGTGCCTTCGATATTGGGGCCGTTCCTGGCGCCAAATCGATCACAAACTCAACCTCTCAATCTGGTATAAGTCTGGCATATCATCTGAAAATACGTTTGTGAAGTCCCTCACTACTGATATCTCCTCTATTTTCGGGTTCTCTTTACAACTGTCAACTATGTAAGCTAAATATCCTACACAGCCTTATCTTAACAACTTCTTGGCATGCATCATTGTCAGATGAGATTCTTTAGGTTGAGCTTGAAATCTAGCACAAAGGCATACACTATACATAATATCCGGTCTTGATGCAGTTAAATAAAGTAAACAACCAATCATACCTCGATACATTGTCACTTCAACTTCTTTACCTGTAGCATCCGTAGTAAGCTTGATGGTAGTACTCATTGGTGTTGACTTTGGTTTGGTATTTTCAAAACCAAATCTCTTTAATAACTCCTCTACATACTTAGATTGGTGAATGTAAATCCCTTCATTGGATTGTTTGATTTGAAGTCCCAAAAAATAGTTTAATTCCCCCATAAGGCTCATGTCAAACTCATTATGCATACATTGGGAAAATCACTCACACAAAGAGTTAGTAGTAGCTCCAAAAATTATGTCATCCACATAAATTTGAACAATTAATAAATCTTTATTTTTGATTTTAATATAAAGAGTAGAATCAATCTTACCGCGATTAAAACCATTTTCTAATAAAAACTTGCTTAGTCTTTCATACCAAGCTCTTGGAGCTTGTTTTAATCCATACAAAGCCTTTTTCAATTTAAACACATGATGTGGATATTTTTCATGTTCGAAACCGGGTGGTTGCTTAACATATACTTCTTCATTTAAGTAACCATTTAAAAAAGCACTTTTCACATCTATTTGAAATAATTTAAATTGTCTAAAGCATGCATAGGCTAATAAAATTCTTATAGCTTCCAACCTTGCAACAGGGGCAAAAGTTTCTTCATAGTCTATACCTTACTGTTGATTATAGGCTTGAGCTACCAATTTAGCCTTATTTCTAGTGATTATGCCATTTTCATCAAATTTATTTTTGAAAATCTATTTTGTACCAATTATAGAAGCATCTTTAGGAGGTTTGACAAGATCCCATACCTGACACCTTTCGAATTGGTTTAATTCTTCCTGCATGGCAATAGACCAATTTTCATCTTGAACTGCTTCCTTGGCATTCTTTGGTTCTATTTGTGAAAGAAATGCGGAGAATGCACAGTAATTCCTTGCTTTCCTTCTTGTGTTCATCCAAGTGTCAGGATCACCTATGATCAGATTTGGTGGATGATTTCTCACTGTTCTAGATGCTTTAGGAAGCCTTGCTGTAGTCATTTGTTCGTTGGATTCAAACTGTGGTATGTCACATTCTGTATCAGTGTGTTTGTCTGATTTTTCTTCTATATTGGACGGGTCTGACTGTCTATTTTTCGGTGTCTGCATATCTGAGTTTTCTACTAAAACGGACGGGTCAGGCTGTCTGATTTTAGCTGTATTTCTTTCTGATTCGGACGGCTTAGGCTGTCTGATTTCAGCTGTCTTTCCTTCTGATTCGGACGGTTTAGGCTGTCTGATTTCAGCTGTCTTTCCTTCTTATTCGGACGGTTTAGACTGACCGAATTTATAAGTTTGGCTTCCACGACTCAAATTGTTATTTCCTGCAGAATCCTCATCTTTCGACATATCATAGTTAAATTCATCAAATATTGCATGCACTGACTCTTCAACCTTTGACTTGTCAAGATTATAAACCCTATATGCCTTACTATGAACTGAATAACCAAGAAAAATAGCTTCAGTTGATTTTGCATCAAATTTTCCAAGATTACTATTAGTATTTAAAACAAAACATTTAGCACCAAACACTTTAAAACAATTAATATTAGGAATCCTTTTGTTTAGTAACTCATATGGTATTTTTAATAAAATGGGTCTAATCAATACTCTATTTAGAATGTAACATGCAGTACTTACAGCCTCTGCCTAAAATCTTTTAGGCAGTTTACTTTCTTGAAGTAACGTTCTTGCAGTTTCTTGGAGAGTGCGATTTTTGTGTTCCACTACACCATTTTGTTGTGGTGTTCTTGGTGCAGAAACTTCATGTGTAACATCTTTCTCACTGCAATATGGTATAAAGTCTTTTACAAATTCCCCACCATGGTCACTCCGAATGCCAATCAGCTTGAGGCTGTGTTTTGTTTCAACATTCTTTATAAGCTTTTTAAATTCTGCAAAAGCTTGATCTTTAGTTTTCAAAAATAAAACCCATGTAAATCTTGAAAAATCATCAACAATAACAAAGGCATAATGATTATTTCCTAAGCTAGCATATCTCTCGGGTCCAAACAAATCAAGATGCAATAATTGAAGAGATAAAGAAGTTCATACCTAATTTTTACTGATAAAGGAGTTTCTTGCTTGCTTACCTAACTGACATGCATTACAAATCCCTGTCTTTTCATATTTTAGCTTTGGCAATCCTTTGACAAGGTTCTTGGTAGCTAATTTGTTAATCAATTCCATATGCACATGTCCTAACCTTCTATGCCAAAGAATAGTTTGATTGAATAGCAGTAAGGCAAATATCTTCATTTTGATTTTCAAAATTAATTGTATAAATATTACCTTCCCTTTGAGCAATTAAAGGAATATTGTGAGAAGCATGAATAATAGCACATTTATCTTTTTCAAAAATTACTTTATGTCCACTATCCATTAGTTGACTTACACTAATTAAATTATATTTTAATCCTTCAACACAATGAACATTATCAATGAAAACCTTACCATTTCTAATTTTACCTTTACCGACGATTTGGCATGTGGTGTCATCTCCAAAGGTAACAGTTCCTCCCTTCTTAGTAGTTAATGAGATGAATTTAGCACTATCACCCGTCATGTGTCTAGAACACCCACTGTCTAGCACCCATTTATGTGATGGTACTTTAGCTTTAAAACACATCTACAAAACAAAGAAGTAGCTCAACGTTTTGGTACCCAAATCTGTTTGGGTTCGGTATTGTTAGTAGCAATTAAATCTGTTTGGGTTCGGTACAGGTTAAAATTGTAATAGTATTAAAGGCAAATAACATTGTAAGTAATTTAGGATTTGAATTTGCGTATTAAGTTAAGGTTATCAACCTTGGGGATTATGTGTAAAGGTATTTGTATAAACAATTTATGTTTATATCTTCCACAATAGTTATAGAATTGGTGTACCAGGTTCGTGGTGATTAGTACTCGGATTTGGGGATGCTACAATCAAAGTCTTGGCTTAAGTATTCACCTCCTCGATCGGATCGAAGAGCTTTTATGCTTTTGCCAAATTTGTTTTGAACTTCATTCTTGATTTCCTTAAACTTTTCAAAGGATTCAGATTTGTGTCTCATAAGATACACATATCCATATCTACTGAAGTCGTCAGTAAATGTAATAAAGTAATAAAACCTACGTCCTGCTAACGAACTCATGGGTCCACATACATCACTATGTGTAAGTCCCAATACATCGCTAGCACGTTCACTATGTCCAGTGAAAGGGGCTTTAGTCATCTTGCCTAATAAACAAGACTCGCATTTCTTATATGATTCAAGTTCAAATGAATCTAAAAACCCATCTTTATGGAGTTTGGATATGTGTTTCTCATTTATATGGCCTAAACGACAATGCCAGAGATATGTCAGATTTGAATCATTTGATTTAAATCTTTTTGTATTTATGTTATAGATAGGCATTTCTAAATCAAGAATACAAAAATCATTAAACAATTGTGCAACACCATAGCATATTTCATTTAAGTAAAATGAACAACGGTTGTTCTTTATTATAAATGAAAAACCTTTCTTGTCCAAACAAGAAATATAAATAATATTTTTGCTCATAGCAGGAACATAATAACATTCCTCTAAATCTAATACTAACCTAGTGGGCAAAGATAAATGATAAGTTCCTACGGCTAGTGCATCAACTTTTGCTCCATTCCCAACTCGTAGGTCAACCTCTCCTTTTGCCAAAGTCCTACTCCTTCGAAGTTCCTACACATTAACACAAATGTGAGAACCACATCCAGTATCCAATACCCATGATGTAGAAGTGGACAAGTTGACTACTATAACATATATACCTGAATCAGAAGTCACACTTCCTTTCTTTTTTTTCACTTCTTCCAAATAAGCTTGACAATTCCTCTTATAGTGTTCAGGTTTTCCACAGAAGTGATAATCACCTTCTTTAGCCACTCCGCCTTTAGGTTTTAAAGGCTTTTTGGTTTTGGAATTGGGTTTGGCACCAGATTTAGATCTTATCTTCTTCTTGCCTTTCCAATTTCCCTTAGCATTCCTGCATTTTTTATGTTGTTCTCGACAGTTCTCAACATGCTCAACAACTTAGTAAGTGGTTTCTCAATTTCATTCATGGGATAATTCATAACAAATTGAGAGTAGTTGTTGTTCAAATATTACAAAACAAGATCTGTTTGGGCTTCCGGAGTAATCGAAAAATCCAACCTATCAAGGTACTCAATATACCCAATCATTTTCGGCACATTTGGACCAACTGGATCACGTTCACCCATCTTGCAGTGATACAACGCTTTGCTTGTATCATACCTCTCCTGTCGATTATGCCCTTCTAATAATTTCTTGAGATGCTCGATCATCTCATAAGCATCCATTAACTCATGTTGCTTCTAAAGCTCACAGTGTTCGTGGTTGCTAGCAGGAGAAAACTCACGTCTAGAGCGTCATCTTGATTCTTCTTGTAAGCATCATGCTCTACACGTCGTGCAGTATCAGCTGGTGCTGCAGGAACGAGCTTTTCAATGACATATAGCTTGCGCTCTTGTTTGAGGACAATCCTCAAGTTCGTATGCCAGGTTAGGAAATTAATTCCACTCAGCTTTTCCTTCTCAAGGACTGATCGTAGTGAAAGACTATTTGTGTTGTTGTTATTTGCCATTGATATCTATAATTTATAAGTGCAAAAATAATAAGTCAAATTGCAGAGTTTTTGACATTATGTAATTGATAATAGTACATTCAAAATATACCTCTCACTATTTTATTCAAATTAATAGCCCTCACCATTAATTCAGAAAGCATTTTTTATTAAATCTTTCTAGTGAGCCAAGATCCATATTTCATTATGCCTTAAGTTAGCTTTGGCTAATCTATCAAAACACAATTATTTAGGTAGACAACCCCTTGTCAATTATATCATATATAACTCTTGGATAGTTTGGTAAATAACATTTGTTTCTAGTCCATCTAATGGTACCTACCGAACTCCATGCCTCTAAGTCCACAATTCTATTGAGATAACTTAGTTAAGTCAGGCCCAATGATTTTAACAGTTTGGATATCACAATTATCCTATCGCATCTTACAAAGATTAATAGGGTACTTAGCTTTGGCAAACCTACATCCATCGATCAAGGTCTTGATGAGTGTTATTCATTGGAATACATCTGATTTAGACTTAATAATTTAATGAGTGATTTTATTAATTAATTTAGATCTCACTAATTTTAATCATATTAAGCATGCACATTATTTATCATATCATATCGCATACAAGCATAAATAAAGTGCAAAATTAAATGTGTCGCAGTTATGGGCCAATCCACTGTCAATCTTTTCAAGATAATGAAAAATTGAAGGTCAACTAAGTTGATCAAAGATCTTCAAAATGGTAGCTTCCTTAGATCTTCCTCATGTATGTGCCTCCTCTCCATCATCATCTTTCCATCGTGTTCTTCATCTTGTCATCTTCATCTTGTTATCGATTATTACATGACATAAATAAACCTCGAGTTAGATTCGAGGGAATTTAGATGACAAGAGAATGTTACATCAGAATTTATAGAAAGACACGACATGCAAGCCGTATTTCAAAAACCAAAAACTACTAACCTATGGGTCAAACGAGCCATAACTGTGCACCATTCATATCACAAAAGCACATAACAGTGTATATAGAATTAAAGAAAACTATATATAAAATATTAGGGTCACGGCCATCGTGCGCTACGACGGGGGGTCCAAAGGGGGGTCTCCCCCCTTGGCGGTGGTCCGGATGACTGATCAGCCGGCGGGTGGTCTTTCTGCCCGGTCAGCGACCAAGAATATTTTGAACTATAATCTATATTGTAGAATTTTTCCATACGAATCTCTGAAATAATTCCAGAATCATATCAAATCCACCAAAACACTCATAATAACAATACACCCAGAACATATCATATATGTCCAGTTTCGATTAATCATATTAAACCGAATCTTCATGCTTCTAATCCAATTAGAACAGAAGTTGTATTGTTATTCCACCTTCTAAGATACGATTAACAGAACATCATATACATGCAAATATATTACAGATATAATTTATAATTCTAGAATATGCATACACGCAGAATATCATATATTTAATTTCAAATCAGCAAACATGCATCATCATATATCATATATATCGAATACAATTAAAACATGTAATCTAAATTAATCATTTTCGCAAGTAGCTCTATTACCACTGTAGGGATTTCGGCACATAAAACACAACGGAATTTAAGATTTTCAAAGATAATTCTGAAACCCTAAAACAGGATCCATGCGAAAACATATTAATTCAGTGGTTTAGATATTTTACCGATTATAGAAAATTCTGTAATGGCTTCTAATCTCCAATGCAATCGTACAGAACTGTGTCTCTACGGTATCCACATGAACGTCTGGCGAATCATCACACGATCTGCAGTAAAGAGAGTCGCGGTACTAGCCACCAAGGATATGAATTTTCGAAACTTCTCTCTAAGAGCGGCAAGGGTTTTTTAGGATAATGATGTGATCCCTAAAATGGTTGATACATCATATATATAGCAGTCCAAAAGGAATTAATCAAAAACCTAATCTAATAAAAAAACCGAATTTATATATTTTATATCTTAATAAAGTCTTACTTAATTAATATACATATATACAAATTATCCTATTACTTTAAATTCGTAATTTAAATACTATCAATCATATTGACATATTTAAATCCTTATAATTTAAATTAATTCCCTTTTTAATTACGTTATATGTGTGTGACCCTATAGGTTATTATTACGTTGGCAATAATTTTAAAATCATATTATATAATTATAAACAGTGAGCGGCATCACTGCTACCCAAGTAATAATAAGATCGATGATTTGATGCAACCTTTTTGTGACCAATATTTTAATGTAATTTAATCCTTTTAACCTTGACATCCTAGATTAAACTCGAGTCATGGAATGTGTCATACTCTTAATAATTTAATCTGAGTTTTCTTGATCAATGAGTAGACTATATGAAACAAATCATTATTTGAGCATGGCCATGCATTTCATAGTTCTACTCAATCAAGAGGCCTATAGATATCACCCCTAATATATAGGAGAGTTAAATTCCATCTAGATCACTCATATTCCTCACATGATTCATGATGTACCTAATAATCACCTTTATTGTACACCCTATTAAAGGTGACTTTTGATGATATCAATGTACATAAATTCCCGTGTAGAAATATAATGATTTTAGGTCGAAGGATCATTACATCATTGTCACTATAAGAATCGCTAATGACACTTTGCATAATGCTCCACGTAAAATTCTCATGGTGAGTCTATCCAGTACATCGTTCTCTAACATGTACAGAAGCATTAATATATTTATGACCAATGGGATTTGGTCATCAGTCAATCCACATACTAGTCCCAATGTAGAATTGTTGTTCCATTAACAATGATACTCGACTAGGGACATTTAAGAGAAATGATACTATTTATAATTATATAATCTCATGTTCTAGTCACATACTTGAAGCTATATAATTTATATCACTATTCTAAGGACATTTATTATGCTAACATTTATATAACGCATTAAATAAAAATCAAAATAAAATAACTCATTTATTCAATCAAATATAATATCAAAAATATTAAGCAATTATATCAAATAATTTGCCTCTAGGGCATAAACTTTAACAGAAAGTTCTATTAAGACTTTTTGTTAAGGACAAACTATTGATTTACATTATTATAAACATGAATTGTGAATTTAACTATAATCTCTGGTGGTTCAGGTGAAGACAGGTGATGAAAGTTCTCTCTATGTTGGGTACAACAAAGAACTAATGGATTGCTATTTCTGCTACAGTTGTTGATCTAAAACTTGTTGTCTATTGTATTCTATCATATTTTTCCCTGTTGAGGACTAAGGATAATTTTTTCTACATTATCTTAGTCATAATATTCTTTACTGGGCTATTTGTGCTCACCCTTTTGCTACACAATTTCTTTCAAGTAATAAGAATGTTGTGACACCCCCAAATCTGGGCACTTCAATTCTCACGGGATTTGGTGTTCACTGTCCAAATATCATGTATCTATCTACCCATAATAAATGAAAAACCATAAATAGATAGAAATAAATCTTCTCCTTATGGAGTTACAACATCTGAATGTAAATACATCAATCCTAGGTCATACTAACCTTAAATCTCAAATGCGGAAACATAAACAAATAATAAGTCTTACACAACTTTAACACAAGTCTAAAATATAAATACATCAAATAAACAGCAAGCCTTCATCAATTGTTAACTTTGCCCTTGCCTTTGCTAGTTGAAGGCTCATCGGACCTTTCGTTCTTAACTGCAAGGTTATTATTACGCAAGAGTGAGCACGATTGCCCACAAGTATAATAATATAACAATAAAATAATAACATGTGAATGAATCAAAGACTTCTGAAATAAGAAAACTCGTCTTTTGAATCAAGAATGAATAACAAGAATAAAAAAAACTTCTAAGGGTCATAAGATCTTGAACTATGTCCTAGGTTGTCAAGTGTTTTACTTGAAACTTTTAACAGTCATAAGACTATGGACTCTTCTTCTCGTACTTAAGGGGATCAGCCCTTAGTACCATACTTTCACAATATCTTAACGCTAAAGCATAATTAATGTAAGACCCCAACTTTTATGAATAAAGATAAATTTTCTATAAACATCATTTTTGAATATTATGGAATGACTTTGACATAACGTTATAGTTATGGGTAATATTTATAAATTTTGCAAAGTACGCAAGTTGTTATATTATATTCGGTTGGTCGGGGAATATTCGTTTTAACAGAGAATATTCGTACGACGGCACAATCATTGGTGGACCCCACAACGAAATTATTGTCAGATTGAGAAAATAAAAAAATATTTTTTATAAAATAACGGCGAAAGTTTTACCGTTAACTTTTGAAATACCGGATGGTAAAAATACAGTAATACACGTGGTTGCATACTAGCACATGGTATTGATTATTGATGCTTACGTAAGAAGCCACTCAATTATACTCAATTATTGCTACAGTAATTGCTGCATAGTATCTCATATTATTGATTCAATTACTGTCACAGTATCATCTGCATAATATTTTATATTATTAAATCAATAATTGAGACGACAAAGTTATTCATATTATTATTTGTAATATTGACGATGTCTAGAAAGTTCTGTCGAGGAGAGGTTTGGTCACCTAATTGTGCGCCAATTGGGAGAAATCCTTATCGGAAAGCCCCCTCTTTCCTAGGAATAATCTGGTTGTTAAATATTGTGAGTTATAATATTAATGATGAATAATTATTGGAAGATTAAAAATGTGTTGATAGAAGATAAACTAATTTGTGGTAATATTTATTCAATCTTTGATTTAAATAAGAAGTTTGTTATGAGACGTTTGTGGTAAGTTTGATTTATTCTATGGAGGCCCATATGTCATCATCTAAGAGTCACTTTCGCCAATAGTAATTGCCTTTACCAGACGTCAAACCACTTGCCGTTTCATATTACAGGCGTCGAACCAATTATCATTTCACATTACAGGCATCGACCAATTATCGTTTCACATTATAGGCGTCGACCAATTGTCGTTTCACATTACAGGCGTCAACCAATTGTTGTTTCACATTACAGGCGTCAAACCACTTGTTGTTTCACATTACAGGCGTCAAACCACTTTTCTTTTCACATCACCAGTCGTCAAGCCACTTGTCTCTTCACATTGCAAGGGCTAAGCTAGAAATCTTCTATAAATAGAAGCTTATTTCTTCTTTCACTCACACCAATTCACTACGACTCATAAGAGAATTCTATAGAGAGAGAAACAAAGAGAAAGAAGAAGAGTATTTTGTTACTACACTATTTCAGTATCCAATCTCCTACTAAGGTAAGGGGTATTATGTAAGACCCCAACTTATTAATGAATAAAATCAAATTTTCTCTAAATATTATTGTGAATAATAAGGGATTAATTTGATATAATACTTTGGTTATGGGTGAAATGTGCAAATTTTGCAAAATAAGCAAGTGGTTATAAAATATTCATTTTGTCGGGGAATATTCGTTTGGTCGTGGAATATTCTTGCTGTCAGGAAATATTCGTACGACGGCGCAGCCTTGTATGGGCCCCATAACGGAAAGCGATTGGATGAAGAAAACGACAAGTATAAGTTGTTTATAAATAACGGCGTAGTTGTTACCGTTAATACTGTTAGAATACCCGGTGGTTAAAATACAGTAGCACACGGTATTGCACCAATTATTGATTCTTACGTAAGAAGGCACTACTCAATAATTGTTACAGTAGTTACTGTTTAATATTTTATTTTATTGATACAATAATTGTTGTGTTGATATTTTATATTATTGTTGTTTTAATAATTGTTGCTGCACAGTATTTTCCATTATCAGATCAATAATTCATATTATTTGAATAATATTATTAGATAACATTATTGGCAATGTCTAGAAAGTTCTATCTAAGGAGAGGTTTGGTCATCTAATTGCGCGTCAGTAAGGAGAAATCCTTATTAGAAAGCCCCCTCTTTCCTGGGAACGGTCTGGTTGTCATAAATGTGATTCTGTAATATTATTTGTGAATAATTAATTATTGATTCATATGATAAGGAAATATTTATTTTATGTGGATATAAATGAGGGATATATTTTTGTGGTTAAAAATGAAGGAGTTAATGTTGAGATTTTTATCCGTATTTTTGTCGGAATGGAGGTATTAAAAATTAGGGTGTTTGAGATATTTTGTGGGGGTTATAATTTTTAATCCGACCGTTGGATCGTGGTAATTTTTAGATATGTTATACATATATAAGTTGAGTATATGCCCACAAATTTTGAACCGTTAAAAATAAACGTATGATTTATTATTAATTTTACAAGATGACTGGTTCAGAAATTGTTGAATTTTCGGAGTTTATCATTTTGATGGAAAATTCTAGAATTGGTGGGCCCCACTTGTGGTTGGTGAAGAAATGTGCTGAATTATATTTCAAATGTGGTGGGTGGGAATAGTAGCAGGTAAAGTCATCAGGTTGCAGGTCAAGTCTACTAAAATTTTCCTATAAATAGAGGGCTAAGTTAGAATTGAAAATCACACCAGAAACAAGTTTTCTCTCTTTCTCTCTCTAGATTATTGAGTGTATTTTGTGAGTATTTAGATACTTTGAGAGTTTCTATTCATCAGAGCAAGTTTCTTTCAGCCTTATACCGGTATTCCGACCAGAAGTACTGATATCTTGAGGTAAGGGATATTATTTTCTTCTTAAATGATATTATTTTCTTCAATATCATTATGTTAAAATATTGATATGAGTTTTTATAAAATTTGGAACTTTTTGTGTCGGGGTTACTATTCACGTATACGGCACTATTCACGTATACGGCACTATTCACGAATACGACACTATTCACCGAAAAATAAAATTTTCCCTTTTTGTCCAAGATGTCTATTATGGTTACTATCTTTGATTGTATCCATGTTTTGATCTTTATTTTTTGAATTCTGCTTCACAATTGATTATTATGAAGTATTATTGATCTTGGATAAACTGTTATACGAATCCCTAATATTTGTCCTTCTGTCTCACTGGATTCGTTCTCTTTAAGATATTTTTCATCATCCTCAGTCCTAAATGATGATATTACTGAATATCTTTGGCCTGTAGTGAAAAGATGTATGATTACTTGATGAATATCTTTGGCCTGTAGTGCAAAGATGAACAGGTGTTGAGATGAACATGACTGACAGGTGATACAAATGAATATCTTTGGCATGTAGTGCAAAGATGAATATTTGGATAAAGATGATTATTAATCGATGTTACAGGGATAAAATATTGATGATGGACTTTTAAATCTTAGAAGATAGTAGAATTCTTTCTCTACTTGACTATTCTAATGGTTTGCTGTTTCCGCTGCAGTTGTTGATCTAAAACTTGTTGTCGATTATATTCTATCAGATTTTTCCCTGTTGAATACTAATGATAATTTGTTGTATATTATCTTAGTCATAATATTCTTTACTGGGCTAGTTGAGCTCACCCTTTTCCTTTTTGTTCTATTTTTCTTCTCAGGAGGTGAGAACATAGCAGGATCTAGTCGGGGTATGGAGTGATGGTTCTAGAAAGATGTTTTAGCAGTCCTCACTATTTCTGTAAAATAGTGTTTGAATAATTGTATTGAGGACTTATTTGAGTGTAGATATTGTCTAGAAGACAATATTTATATTCAAACTCACAGTATGTGTTGTCGTATTTTGCACGACAATTGTATTATTGAAGTTGTAGTTTGTTTTCTGTACCATGTATTTGGCGACTCAGAATGGGTGTTGTATACCTATTTTGGGGGCGTCACAGTTGGTATCAGAGCTTAGGGATATGATCTCTGGCGGAGATCGGGGAATAGAACTAGGAGGGGAGAGACGAGTAAATCCTTCGCTAGTGTGTCCTACCTAAGCATATTTGTTGGTCGGTTATAATATAAGGATATTATGTGATTTGTTAATTTGTTAAATTAACCCTTGTTTATGGCAGTATTTGAGAATGTCGACTGAGAATGTTAACAGTGGAGTAAATGAAACCGTGGAGACACCTGTACTCACCAACGAGGAGAACGTGCAACAGGCTGGCAATATTCCTCCTGTAAACAACGTTACCGAGCAAACGATGAATGATGGAATGTTTAGGAGCTTTTTGCAGTTCATGCAAAATCAGACGAGGGAGACTCGTGTGCAGAATACGGGTGGAAATGATAACAACGTGCGATTTTTCACAGCTAAGCAGTTCAAAGAATTGGGACCACCAGAATTTAAGGGAAAGCCGGATCCGATCATGGCGGAAACGTGGGTCAAGCAAATTACCAAGATATTCAATGTCTTGGGATGCACGGAGGAACAGAAGGTTCCATTCGCCACCTTTATGTTCCGCGGTGAGGCAGAATACTGGTGGGAGTCTGTGAAGCGTACCCAGCCTGACGCACTCAACATGTCTTGGGAAACGTTTCAGAAACTATTCAATGACAAGTACTTTCCTGAAAGTATTCGTCATATGAAGGAGGTGGAGTTTATCAGACTGGAACAAAACAACATGACGGTGTCCCAGTACGAAGCGAAGTTTGCAGAGTTATCCAGGTTTGCACCTCATTTGGTCGAAAATGAGGAACGAATGACAAGGATGTTTCTGAGAGGTCTAAAACCCGAGATTCGACAATATCTTATCTCTCATAAATTTTCTTTATATTCAGATGTTGTAAACAGGGCTCAATTATTAGAGCGAGATAATGAGTATGTGCAACTGAGGGACCACAACCAGGGTAATACCGGTGGCAGCGGTCATCGGAGCAATGACAACCAGAGGGAAGGAAAGCATTCGGACAAAAGCGGTAACCACTCTGGTGGTAATCGTGGTCGTGATAATAGAAGGAGCGAGTCGGGAGGAGATTTTAAGAAGAGAAAGTACAACAATGATAACGTGAAGACGTCAGCACAAACATCAACTGTTTCTAGGGGAGGAGAACGACCACCGGTCGTATGTTACAAATGTGGGAAAGAGGGACATATCAACCCAAACTGCCCACAACAATCTAAGATATGTTATAACTGTGGAAAGGAGGGTCATATAGCTCGAGAGTGTTCTGTAGAAAAACCAAGTTCAGCGGGCATGGTGACTCAAAAAGTTGTCCCAAAAAAGTCAAAGTCAACGGTTCCTGGAAGAGCGTTTTTCGTGACTGGTCAGAATGAGAGGAACCCGAACGAAGTTAGCACGGGTTAGTTAATTATAAATTTTTGCGAAGTCTATACCTTATTAGATACCGGTTCTACCCATTCATTTATTTCTCCTGCTTGTGCTCAACGTTTAAACTTGACTCCGGAGAAATTAGACTTTGATTTATCTGTGGAAACTCCGTTAGGAGAAACTTTCGTTACATCCACTGTTTATAAATCTTGCATGATCCAAGTTGGCACTATCACATTACCTGTTGATCTTATCTCTTTAAAGATACTTGCTTTTGATGTGATTTTAGGAATTGATTGGTTAACTACTCATCATGCCAAAATTGATTGCTTTCGTAAGGTTGTTAGTTTTCATATTCCTAAGCAACCTGTTATTCAAATTCAAGCAACCAAACCATTGAAGTCAAACTCTTTCATATCAAGCCGTAAAGTCATTCGTTTATTGAAAAACGGATGTCAAGCTTTCTTAGCTATGTCATGGACTTGAACAAAAATACGTCAGATTTGAATGATATTTCTGTTGTTAGTGAATTTCCTGACGTATTTCCTAAAGAATTTCCTGTCCTAACCCAGAGCGTGATATTGAATTTTTGTATTGATCTTCAACCCGATACAAAACCCATTTCTAAAATCTCATATTGAATAGCTCCTATTGAACTTCAGGAGTTAAAAACCCAACTATAGAAGTTGGTACCCGAGCCTCTATCTGGTGACTTCCTTTATGGAATGCACCAAAGCCAGACTCTCCGTAGGGGACGCCATATTCGTGTGATAGTAAACTGAAAGGTGTCATTGTGACGTGCTATCCATGGTTGGGATATGAGTCAAAGTTGAGAGCAATCTAAGTCGGTAATCGAAATATGTAGCTTTCTAGGGTTAGTTGGTTATTGTCGGAGATTCGTTGAAGGATATTCTCGAATCGCTATTCCATTAACGCAGCTGACTCGTAGAGATACAAAATTCGTATGGAGTGAGGAATGCGAGAAGAGTTTTCAAGAACTCAAGAGGAGACTCATTTCGGCACCTGTTCTGACAATACCATCTGGTTCGGATGGATTTGTTATCTACAGTGATGCTTCAGGCAAAGGGTTAGGATGTGTTCTCATGCAACATGGGAAAGTCATAGCATATGCCTCACGACAACTCAAAGAATATGAGAGGAATTATCCTACTCATGATTTGGAGTTGGCAGCAGTCGTTTTCGCGTTGAAGATTTGGAGACACTACCTGTATGGGGAGAAAGTGGAGATCTATACGGATCATAAAAGCCTCAAATATTTCTTCACCCAAAAGGAACTCAACATGCAGCAACGACGTTGGCTTGAGCTGTTGAAAGATTACGATCATACCATCCAATATCATCCTGGAAAAGCGAACGTAGTAGCTGACACATTGAGTAGAAGATCATACGCGGGTACGAGTGCAATGTTGTTAACACAAAGGCCCATTTTGTATGACTTGCAAAGGATGGAGATAGAGATGAAGGCTCCAAGTACCCACATGATGATATCAAATATATGAGTAGAACCGACTTTAATCGATAAAGTTAAAGCTGCTCAAGCTACGGACATGGAGCTGATGCGTATGAAGAAGAAAGTGCAAGAAGGTGCTATTCCAGAAGCAAGAATCGATGAAGAAGTAATACTTCGAGTCAACTCCAGACTTTGTATTCCTAACGATTTTGACTTGAAGCATAGAATAATGATGGAGGCACACAACACACCGTTTGCAATCCATCCTGGGAGTACCAAAATGTATCACGATCTTCGACATACATTTTGGTGGAGCAATATGAAAAGAGAGATCACGGAGTTTATCTCGAGATGTTTAACTTGTCAACGTGTAAAAGTGGAGCATCAAGTACCAAAGGGTCCATTGCAACCACTTGAGATCCCGAAATGGAAGTGGGAACACATTACTACGGATTTTATTACGGGTCTTCCCAAGGTTTCTCAAGGCATAGATGCGATTTGGGTTATTGTTAATAGATTAACCAAGTCTGCTCATTTCTTGCCGATACATGAGACTTATTCCCTTGAACGTCTTGCTAGTATGTACGTGAACGAGATTGTGAGATTGCATGGCATGCCAGTATCCATAGTTTCGGATCGTGACCCAAGATTCACTTCACGATTTTGGGTTTGCTTGCAGAAAGCTATGGGCACGGATTTACGATTCAGTTCAGCATACCATCCTTAAACGGACGGAAAATCAGAGAGGACTATTCAAACTCTTGAAGATCTATTAAGACTTTGTGTCCTAGATCTCAAAGGGAGTTGGGATAAGTACCTACCATTGGTGGAATTCTCCTACAGCAATAGTTATCAGGCAAGCATAGGTGTGGCTCCATTCGAGGCGTTGTATGGAAGAAAATATCGTTCTCTAGTATGCTGGGAAACCATGCTATTGAAGAAATGACCTGGGAGTTGGAATCAGAAATGAAAGCGAGGTATCCTCACCTTTTTGAAACATCAGGTACGTACGTCAATTTCGAGGATGAAATTTCATAAGGAGGGAAGGTTGTAAGACCCCAACTTATTAATGAATAAAATCAAATTTTCTCTAAATATTATTGTGAATAATAAGGGGTTAATTTGATATAATACTTTGGTTATGGGTGAAATGTGCAAATTTTGTAAAATAAGCAAGTGGTTATAAAATATTCATTTTGTCGGGGAATATTCGTTTGGTCGTGGAATATTCTTGCTGTCGGAGAATATTCGTACGACGGCGCAGCCTTGTGTGGGCCCCATAACGGAAAGCGATTGGATGAAGAAAACGACAAGTATAAGTTGTTTATAAATAACGGCGTAGTTGTTACCGTTAATACTGTTAGAATACCCGGTGGTTAAAATACAGTAGCACACGGTATTGCACCAATTATTGATTCTTACGTAAGAAGGCACTACTCAATAATTATTACAGTAGTTACTGTTCAATATTTTATTTTATTGATGCAATAATTGTTGCGTTGATATTTTATATTATTGTTGTTTCAATAATTGTTGCTGCACAGTATTTTCCATTATCAGATCAATAATTCATATTATTTGAATAATATTATTAGATAACATTATTGGCAATGTCTAGAAAGTTCTGTCTAAAGAGAGGTTTGGTCATCTAATTGCGCGCCAGTAAGGAGAAATCCTTATTGGAAAGCCCCCTCTTTCCTGGGACCAGCCTGGTTGTCATAAATGTGATTCTGTAATATTATTTGTGAATAATTAAATATTGATTCATATGATAAGGAAATATTTATTTTATGTGGATATAAATGAGGGATATATTTTTGTGGTTAAAAATGAAGGAGTTAATGTTGAGATTTTTATCTGTATTTTTGTCGGAATGGAGGTATTAAAAATTAGGGTGTTTGAGATATTTTGCGGGGGTTATAATTTTTAATCCGACCGTTGGATCGTGGTAATTTTTGGATATGTTATACATATATAAGTTGAGTATATGCCCACAAATTTTGAACCGTTAAAAATAAACGTATGATTTATTATGAATTTTACAAGATGACTGGTTCAGAAATTGTTGAATTTTCGGAGTTTATCATTTTGATGGAAAATTCTAGAATTGGTGGGCCCCACTTGTGGTTGGTGAATAAATATGCTGAATTATATTTCAAATGTGGTGGGTGGGAATAGTAGCAGGTAAAGCCATCAGGTTGCAGGTCAAGCCTACTAAAATTTTCCTATAAATAGAGGGCTAAGTTAGAATTGAAAATCACACCAGAAACAAGTTTTCTCTCTTTCTCTGTCTAGATTATTGAGTGTATTTTGTGAGTATTTAGATACTTTGAGAGTTTCTATTCATCAGAGCAAGTTTCTTTCAGCCTTATACCGGTATTCCGACCAGAAGTACTGATATCTTGAGGTAAGGGATATTATTTTCTTCTTAAATGATATTATTTTCTTCAATATCATTATGTTAAAATATTGATATGAGTTTTTATCAAATTTAAAACTTTTTGTGTCGGGGTTACTATTCACGTATACGGCACTATTCACGAATACGGCACTATTCACCGAAAAATAAAATTTTCTCTTTTTGTCCAAGATGTCTATTATGGTTACTATCTTTGATTGTATCCATGTTTTGATCTTTATTTTTTGAATTCTGCTTCACAATTGATTATTATGAAGTATTATTGATCTTGGATAAACTGTTATACGAATCCCTAATATTTGTCCTTCTGTCTCACTGGATTCGTTCTCTTTAAGATATTTTTCATCATCCTCAGTCCTAAATGATGATATTACTGAATATCTTTGGCCTGTAGTGTAAAGATGTATGATTACTTGATGAATATCTTTGGCCTGTAGTGCAAAGATGAACAGGTGTTGAGATGAACATGACTGACAGGTGATACAAATGAATATCTTTGGTCTGTAGTGCAAAGATGAATATTTGGATAAAGATGATTATTAATCGATGTTACAGGGATAAAATATTGATGATGGACTTTTAAATCTTAGAAGATAGTAGAATTCTTTCTCTACTTGACTCTTCTAATGGTTTGCTATTTCCGCTGCTGTTGTTGATCTAAAACTTGTTGTCGATTATATTCTATCAGATTTTTTCCTGTTGAATACTAATGATAATTTGTTGTATATTATCTTAGTCATAATATTCTTTACTGGGCTAGTTGAGCTCACCCTTTTCCTTTTTGTTCCATTTTTCTTCTCAGGAGGTGAGAACATAGCAGGATCTAGTCGGGGTATGGAGTGATGGTTCTAGAAAGATGTTTTAGCAGTCCTCACTATTTCTGTAAAATAGTGTTTGAATAATTGTATTGAGGACTTATTTGAGTGTGGATATTGTCTAGAAGACAATATTTATATTTAAACTCACAGTATGTGTTGTCGTATTTTGCACGACAATTGTATTATTGAAGTTGTAGTTTGCTTTCTGTACCATGTATTTGGCGACTCAGAATGGGTGTTGTATACCTATTTTGGGGGCGTCACATATTATTTCTTTCGTATTCGTAAGGGATGTTATTTTTGTTCAATATTCGCTTGAAATAATATTTTCTTCCATACTCTATAGTATGTAAGTAATATTATTTCGTTTCAGATTTCGAATTCTATACTCGTTTTGTTAAAATTTTAGCTTCTATACTCCATAAAATTAGTAGAATATCCTTGATATTTGCGCTTCATCTAGTATCTTTTTATGGAAATATTATTCTGAGCATTCTTGATAAGTTTTAATTTTTTCATGTCGGAGTACTATTCACGGGGTTACTATTCCTGAAGTACTATTCACGGGATACTATTTACTCGAGTACTATTCACCCGGGGTACTATTCATGATAAAAATTGATTCGTTTTCGGTCCAAATTATTTTTGATACAAAATTATTCTTGAATTTTACTCCACAAAGCAGTATCATGTTGACAATTTGGACGTTATTGATTTCTGGATAAATTAAATTATAAATCTTTAAAAATTTATCATTGAACTTATTTTATTGAATTCTTATATCATTGTCATCATCCTCATGTTTATATTATGTTGAAAGTCATCTGTTGCCTGTAGTGCATAGATGGGCTTGGTATAATTTTGACCAGGGATTATTCGGTATAATCATGACCGTAATGTTACAAATAATGTGGTAAAAGTCCTCATTGGCCCGTAGTGCATTGATGGACAGTTGTTGGCATGATCATGACCATTGATGAATACACGAATATCATTGGCCCGTAGTGTATGGTTAATTTGTAGTCGTGATACTAATGAATATCCTTGGCCGTAGTGCAGGGATGATGTGGATTATTTATTAAGCTGAGTCTCAGCGATAAAAGTGATGAAAAACCTTTTAAATCATAGAAGATAGTAGATTTTATTCTCTATTTGACTCTTCTAATGGATTGCTTGTTCCGCTGTAGTTAAACTTGATGTTTTTAATTTTTTATCAGTTTAACACTGTTGAAGGCTAACGATAAATTATTCTGCATTATCTTAGTCATAATATTTCTTACTGGGCTAGTTGAGCTCACCCTTTTGCTTTCATTGTCCTCTTCAGGAAATGAGAATGTAGCCGGGACTAGTCGGGGAACGGGGTGACGGTCCAGATGATAGCATTAGTAGTCCTCATTATTCTATGAATTAGTGTGATAATAAATGTAATGAGGACTTAGTTTGAGTTTTAAATACCGTCTAGAAGATAATATTTGTATTAAAACTCACAGCTTATGTTGTGTCGTATTCTATACAACACTTAACAGTTGTATAAATTAAGTTTGTATTTGTATTTTGTACCATGTATTTGACGACTCAGAATGAGTGATGTATACCTATTTTGGGGGCATCACAGTTGGTATCAAAGCTTAGGGATATGATCCCTAGCTGAGATGTGAGACAAGAACTAGGAGGGGAGAGAAGGAAAATTCCTTCGTTAGTAGGACCTGCCTAAGTTTATTTGGTATTTAATTGGTCGGTCAGAGTATAGGGATAATATGTGACATGTCAATTAACCCTTGTTTTGTGGCAGTATTTGAAAATGACATCTGAGAATGTTGATAATAGCAATGGAGCACAGGAGACCGTTGAGTCTCCACAGATTAACAATCAAGATAATGTGCATCGGGAAGGCAACAGTCCTCATACAAACAACAACACTGACCAAATGATGAACGATGGAATGTTCAGAGGCTTTCTGCAATTCATGCAACATCAGGCAAGAGAGACTCCTATCCAAAATGCAGGTGAAAACACTGACAACTCTCGGACGGTCACTGCTAAACAGTTCAAGGAGCAGGGACCACCGGAGTTTTTTGGAGAGCCAAAACCACTTAAGGCGGAGACTTGGATAAAGCAAATCAACAAGATATTTGATGTCTTGGGATGCTCCGAGGAGAAAAAGGTTCCCTTTTCCACCTTCATGTTACGGGCAGAAGCAGATTACTGGTGGGAATCTGTAAAGTGTACTCAACCTGCCGCACTGAAGATGTCTTGGAAAAAGTTCCAAGAACTATTCAACGACAAGTACTTTCTCGAAAGTATTCGTCACATGAAAGAGGTAGAGTTCATCAAGCTGGAGCAGAACAATATGACCGTGTCGCAGCACGAAGCTAAGTTTGTCGAGTTGTCCCGGTTTGCATCCCACTTGGTTGATAATCAGGAGAGAATACGCGAATGTTTCTAAGAGGTTTAAAACCTGAGATACGTCAATACCTAATTTCTCATAAACTGTATTTGTATTCAGATGTTGTAAATAGGGCTCAGTTATTGGAGCGCGATAACGAGTCAACCTAACCAAGAGAAAGCAGCCGGCAAAATAATAATACCAGTGGTAGTAGTCATCGAAGTGGCGACAACAAACGTGGAGGGAATCAACATGCCAGAAATGGTAACCACTTCGGTGGTAATCATGGCCAAGATAATAAAAGTGGACATTTTAAGAAGAGAAGATTCAACAATGATGAAAAGATGTCAGCACTAGCATCCGTTGTTAAGGAAGGAGAACGACCACTTATCATATGCTTCAAATGCAGAGGGGAGGGACACATCAGTCCAAACTGCGCGATGCAGTCCAAACTGCGCGATGCAGTCCAAAGTGTGTTATAATTGTGTAAGAGAAGGTCACCTAGCCCGATTTTGTTGTGCACCGAAGACAAGTCCAACTGGGATTGAGGCACCAAAGGCCGTCCCAGAAAAGTCAAAGCCGGTAGTTTAAGGGAGAGCGTTTGTCGTGACCTCCTAGAAAGCAAGGAACCAGAACGAGGTCATCACGGGTAAGCTTATCATAAACTCTAGTAAAGTCTACACCTTATTTGATACCGGTTCTACCCATTCTTTTATTTCTCCTACTTGTGCTCAACGTTTAAATTTGACTCCGGAGAAATTAGACTTTGACTTATCTGTTGAAACTCCGTTAGGAGAAACCTTCATTACATCCACTGTTTATAAGTCTTGTTTGGTTCAAATCGGTACCCTCACATTACTTGTCGATCTTTTTTCATTAAAAATACTTGCATTTGACGTAATTCTAGGGATTGATTGGTTAACTACTCATCATGCAAAAATTAATTATTTTCGTAAGGTTGTTAGCTTTCATATTCCTAACCAACCTATTATGCGAATTCAAGAAACCAAACCATTAAAATCAATCACTGCCATCTCAAGACATAAAGCTATTCATTTATTGAAAAATGGATGTCAAGCTTTCTTAGCTCATGTCACGGATTTAAACAAAAATACGTCAGTTTTGAATGATATTTCTATTGTTTATAAATTTCCTGACGTATTCCCTGAAGAACTTCATGGCCTACCTCCAAAGTGAGAAATTAAATTTTGTATCGACCTTGAACCTGGTACAAAACCCATTTCAAAAGCCTCATATCAAATGGCTCTTATTGCACTTCAGGAGTTAAAGACCCAATTGCAAGAATTGCTAGACATCGATTTCATTCGTCCTAGTACGTCTCCTTGGGGTGCTCCTGTTCTATTTGTGAAGAAGAAAGATGGGAGTATGCGACTTTGTATTGATTATCGGGAGTTGAATTATGTCACCATCAAGAATAGGTACCCATTGCCACGTATTGATGACCTGTTTGACCAGTTGCAAGGCGCCAAATTCTTGTCCAAGATCGATCTTCGTTCCGGATATCATCAGTTAAAGATTAGAACCAATGACATTCCAAAGACTGCTTTTAGAACTCGGTACGGGCATTACGAATTCCTAGTCATGTCTTTTAGATTGATTAATGCTCATGCGGCCTTCATGGATATGATGAACCGAGTATTCAAGGAATATTTGGATCATTTTATTGTTGTCTTTATTGATGACATCCTCATATACTCCAAAAGCCGTGAAGATCATGAGCAACACTTGAGGCTAATACTCCAAAAGCTTCGTAAAAATAAGCTATATACCAAGTTGAAGAAATGTGAATTCTAGCTTAAGGAAGTAGCATTCCTAAGGCACGTAGTATCAAGTTATGGAATATTTATTGACCCGGCAAAGATCGAAGCTATTCAAAGCTGGGAGCAACCTAAATTAGTGACCGAAGTACATAGTTTTCTCGGTTTAGCTGGTTATTATCGGAGATTCGTAGAAGGGTTTTCTCGAATCGCTACTCCATTAACTCAGTTGACTCGAAAAGATACAAAATTCGGTTGGAGCGTGGAATGTGAGAAGAGTTTTCAAGAACTCAAGAGGAGACTCATTTCAGCACATGTTCTGACAATACCATCTAGCTCGGAGGGATTTGCCATCTACAGTGATGCTTCGGGCAAAGGGTTAGGATGTGTTCTCATGCAACATGGAAAAGTCATAGCCTATGCCTCTCGACAGCTCAAAGAATATGAGAGGAATTATCCTACTCATGATCTAGAGTTGGCAGCTGTTGTCTTTGCACTTAAAATTTAGAGGCATTACTTGTATGGGGAGAAAGTAAAGATCTTTACGGATCATAAAAACCTCAAATATTTCTTCACCCAAAAGGAACTCAACATGCGGCAATGACTTTGGCTTGAACTGTTGAGAGATTATAATCATACCATTCAATACCATCATGGTAAAGCGAACGTAGTAGCTGACGCGTTGAGTAGAAGATCATATGAGAGTACGAGTGTGATATTATCAACGCAAAGGCCCATTTTACATGACTTGCAAAGGATAGAGATAGAGTTAAAGACTCCAGGGACACATGTGATGATAGCGACTATACGAGTAGAACCGACTTTAATCGATAAAGTTAAAGCTGCTCAAGCTACAGACCTGGAGCTGATGCGTATGAGGAAGAGGGTGCAAGAAGGTGCTATGCCAGAAGCAAGAATAGATGAAGAAGGAATACTTTGAGTCAACTCCAGAATTTGTGTTCCTAACGACCCTGATTTAAAGTATAAAATCATGATGCAGGCGCACAACACACCGTTTGCAATCCATCCTGGGAGTACCAAAATGTATCATGATCTTTGACATATATTTTGGTGGAGCAATATGAAGAGAGAGATCGCGGAGTTTATCTCAAGGTGTCTAACTTGTCAACGAGTCAAGGCAGAGCATCAAGTACCAAAAGGTCCATTGCAATCACTTGAAATTCTAGAATAGAAGTGGGAGCACATTACCATGGATTTTGTTACCGGTCTTTCCAAGGTTTCTCAAGGTATAGATGCAATTTGGGTCATTATTGATAGATTGACCAAGTCGGCTCATTTCTTACCTATACGAGAAACTTATACACTTAAACGTCTGCTCGTATGTACATAAACGAGATTATAAGATTGCATGGTATGCCAGTATCCATAGTTTCTGATCGAGACCCAAGATTCACTTCAAGATTTTGGGTTAGTTTGCAAAAAGCTATGGGCATGAATTTACGATTTAGTTCGACTTATCATCCTCAAACGGACGGGCAGTCAGAGAAGACTATTCAAACTCTTGAAGATCTATTAAGACTCCGTGTCCCTGACTTCAAGGGAAGTTGGGACAAGTTCTTACCATTGGTGGAGTTTTCCTACAACAACAGTTATCAAGCAAGTATTGGCATGGCTCCATTCGAGGCGTTGTATGGAAGAAAGTGTCATTCTTCAGTATGCTGGGATGAGGTGGGTGAAGCAACGTTGTTGAAACCGGAGTTGTTACGTATGACTACGAAAAAGATTCAAACGATCTGACAACGTATAAAAACCTCACAAGATCGACAATAGAGTTATGCTGATCTTCATCGAAAGGACGTAGAATTCAATATTGGAGAACATGTGTTGTTACGTGTTGCTCCATGGAAAGGAGTTATGAGATTTGGAAAGAGAGGAAAGCTGAATCCTATATTCATTGGCCCATTTTTAATCCTCAAACGAGTACGAACTGTGGCCTATAGACTCGCCTTACCGCCAAGTATGTCTTGTGTTCATAACGTTTTTCACATATATATGTTACATAAATATGTGAAAGAACCGAACCATATTATTGAGTTAGAACCGGACGAAATAGCGGAAGATTTAACATATGAAGAGGTTCCTGTTAAAATCTTGGATAAGAAGGAGCATATTTTACGCTCCAAGGTTATACCTCAAGTCAAAGTTTTGTGGAGAAATCACGATATTGAGGAAATGACCTGGGAGTTAAAATCTGAAATGAAATCAAGGTATCCTTACCTCTTCGACATACCAGGTACGTACCCTAATTTTGGAGGAGAAATTTTATAAGAAGGGGAGGTTGTAAGACCCCAACTTTTATGAATAAAGATGAATTTTCTATAAATATCATTTTTGAATATTATGGAGTGAATTTGATTTAATGTTATAGTTGTGGGTAATATTTATAAATTTTGCAAGGTACGCAAGTTGTTATATTATATTCGGTTGGTCGGGGAATATTCGTTTTAATAGAGAATATTCGTACGACTGCACAATCATTGGTGGACCCCACAACAGAATTATTGTCGAATTGAGAAAACGACAAAAATATTTTTTATAAAATAACGGCGAAAGTTTTACCGTTAACTATTGAAATACCCGGTGGTAAAAATACAATAATACGCATGGTTGTATAGTAACACACGGTATTGATTATTGATGCTTACGTAAGAAGTCACTCAGTTATACTCAATTATTGCTACAGTAATTACTGCATAGTATCTCATATTATTGATTTAATTATTGTCACAGTATCATCTGCATAATATTTTATATTATTAAATCAATAATTGAGACGACAAAGTTATTCATATTATTATTTGCAATATTGACGATGTCTAGAAAGTTCTGTCGAGGATAGGTTTGGTCACCTAATTGCGCGCCAATAGGGAGAAATCTTTATCGGAAAGCCCCCTCTTTCCTGGGAATAATCTGGTTGTTAAATATTGTGAGTTATAATATTAATGATGAATAATTGTTGGACGATTAAAAATGTGTTGATTAAAGATAAAATAATTTGTGGTAATATTTATTCAATCTTTGATATAAATAAGAAGTCTGTTATGAGACGTTTGTGGTAAGTTTGGTTTATTCTATGGGGGCTCATATGTCATCATCTAAGAGTCACTTTTGCCAATAGTAATTACCTTTACCAGACGTCAAACCACTTGTTGTTTCATATTACAGGCGTCGAACCAATTGTCATTTCACATTACAGGCATCGACCAATTATCGTTTCACATTACAGGCGTCGACCAATTGTCGTTTCACATTATAGGCATCGACCAATTGTCATTTCACATTACAGGCGTCAAACCATTTGTTGTTTCACATTAAAGGCGTCAAACCACTTTTATTTTCACATCACCAGTCGTCAAGCCACTTGCCTCTTCACATTGCAAGGGCTAAGCTAGAAATCTTCATTAAATAGAAGCTTATTTCTTCTTTCATTCTCACCAATTCACTACGACTCACAAGAGAATTCTATAGAGAGAGAATCAGAGAGAAAGAAGAAGAGTATTTTGTTACTACACTATTTCAGTATCCAATCTCCTACTAAGGTAAGGGGTATTATTTCTTTCGTATTCGTAAGGGATGTTATTTTTCTTCAATATTCGCTTGAAATAATATTTTCTTCCATACTCTATAGTATGTAAGTAATATTATTTCGTTCCAGATTTCAAATTCTATACTCGTTTTGTTAAAATTTTGGCTTCTATACTCCATAAAATTAGTAGAATATCCTTGATATTTGCGCTTCATCCAGTATCTTTTTATGGAAATATTATTCTGAGCATTCTTGATAAGTTTTAATTTTTTCATGTCGGAGTACTATTCACGGGGTTACTATTCCCGAAGTACTATTCACGGGATACTATTTACTCGAGTACTATTCACCCGGGTACTATTCATGATAAAAATTGATTCGTTTTCGGTCCAAATTATTTTTGATACAAAATTATTCTTGAATTTTACTCCACAAAGCAGTATCATGTTGACAATTTGGACGTTATTGATTTCTGGATAAATTAAATTATAAATCTTTAAAAATTTATCATTGAACTTGTTTTATTGAATTCTTATATCATTGTCATCATCCTCGTGTTTATATTATGTTGAAAGTCATCTGTTGCTTGTAGTGCATAGATGGGCTTGGTATAATTTTGACCAGAGATTATTCGGTATAATCATGACCGTAATGTTACAAATAATGTGGTAAAAGTCCTCATTGGCCCGTAGTGCATTGATGGACAGTTGTTGGCATGATCATGACCATTGATGAATACACAAATATCCTTGGCCCGTAGTGTATGGATAATTTGTAGTCGTGATACTAATGAATATCCTTGGCCGTAGTGCAGGGATGATGTCGATTATTTATTAAGCTGAGTCTCAGCGATAAAAGTGATGAAAAACCTTTTAAATCATAGAAGATAGTAGATTTTATTCTCTACTTGACTCTTCTAATGGATTGCTTGTTCCGCTGCAGTTAAACTTGATGTTTGTTATATTTTATCTGCTTAACATTATTGAAGGCTAACGATAAATTATTCTGCATTATCTTAGTCATAATATTTCTTACTGGGCTAGTTGAGCTCACCCTTTTGCTTTCATTGTCCTCTTCAGGAAATGAGAATTTGACGCCCCCAAATTCGGGTATCTTCCAACCTGACATATGGTGCTCCATTGTACTAACATTCATACAACCATTCCATTGAAATACAACAAAATGAATGTAATTACTATCTTCTTATTACAATCAAAGTATAATCCTTCCTAGGTTCATAAACCAATTACATCATTCGTTGTTCATAATGTATAATACATACAAACATACTAGTCTATTACACGATGGTTAAGTATCCATCTTAGCCTTGCCCTTATCTCTCTTAGCTTTCTCAGTACGTTCATCCTTAACTGCAATTATATAATTCACGCAAGAAGTGAGCATGACAGCTCAGCAAGTTTATCAAAGGATAACAGTAATACCACATTCGTGAATTATATAACAATTCCTACATAATTGAACAAATAGTTATGAAGTATTATGAAACAATAATACTTTAACATTTCATATCATCAATTCCCAATGTATAGAGTAGATTAGGAATTCTGAACCGGTCGATAGACCATGAACAGTAGCTTTCAGTTTTCATATTTGAAAAGGATATCACAGCACTAAGGTTGTACATCTGCATTACTTACAAGCACTTCTAGGTGATCAGCCTATAGTACTCTATGTTGATCAACATTCATTCGTTAAACGTATTTACGTTTAACATTTTGGCAAACTCGCGTGCCCATCGAAATATCGATGAAAAATACTTTTGTTTGTTCATAGACAAACCTTACCTTCACGTCCGTACCAATTTCTTGGCATAGGATAGTGTTAACATTTCTATATAAAAAGATATGAATATCAATCAATCTATATCTTATGAGTAGTCTAGCCGAATTAAATCTGGCATCGACCCTTTCTTTAAAATCAGTCATGCAATTCAGTAAAATGAATCACATAAAACTTGGCTAACTTGAAAGTCAGACAAGCGTTAAGAAACTTGCCTTTCAGCGTCTTCAAATAACTTAATCGACTGACCACAGCCTTTATAGAATCTACATGATATATTCGCATAGCACACTGTAATTGGCTATTAAACAACTGTTCACATTGTTCCTACCAAATTCTTTCTCTTCTATATCTTTGTTAACTTAATATCATTAATAAAGTCAACTCGACTTATTACCCTTCGTCCCGATTTATTAATCAACTTACGATATCAACCGGACTCTAACATTGTTGATAAGGTACTAACTTTGTTCATCATTCATAACTTATTAACATGCATTCAATTCTTAAGTTCAATACCATATACATTAGTATAGGTAGTATAGGATTAGTCTTAGTACAGTTATTGAGTATATAAACTCAACTCATGTAGGTCTCGGAACAACTGAATTTTAACACTTAAGTTTTCTAACAAAACCCCTGACTCGGCGCCGCGGCGTGACCTTCCTATACACGACTGGTGCTGCGGCGCCAGTTTCCAGTACCTAAGTCCCGGTCTCGGCGCTGCGGCGCGAGACTTCCTTCTATCAGTGGTGTTGCGGTGCCACTTTCTAGTAGCCACTGACACTGTGCCGGCGCTGTGGCGCGGCATTTAACACACGATCTGGCGCCGCGGCGCCAGACCTCAGCACCAGAAAATTTCAACAGATAAAAATTTTGGTGAGATTCTCGGAGCCATAACTTGTTCGTTATAAGTCCGATTTGGTCCGTTCAAAAGCCTACACGTCATAAATGACATACTCTACACGTTCATATAAGAATTTGACACTTTTGAATCCGTTAACTCAAAATTCACTATTGAGTTCATTTTCTAAGCGTTCGTAAACGTTAATGAGCGTTCAATGCTCTTTTTCTTCGTTTTAAGTCAGAATCCGACGATTCTCAAACTCACAACTCTTATTTACCCTATCTCACGTGTTGACATTGAAAAAACAACTATTTCAAGTCTAACGACAACTTTCGTCCACCAATCCAGAATTTCAACGTTTTCGACGTTTAACATCTATTTCCGTAAAATTCGCCATAACTTCATTACTAATGTTCTCTAAGCCAAATCACATGGAATACTCCATTGATTTCATATCTACATCCTAACCAAGCAAGATGCACATATCTACGTATTGATGGAGTTCAATTGTTTATCAACAATCAATCTCAACAATCAATAATTTCATGGTTTAAAACTATATCAAACCTTATGATTTCTATGAGTACATGACTTATAGAGATTGAATCTATGGTAAGTCACTCTTATTCCACCATACCAGCCATACCCCACCCATCTATGATTCTCCATGATAAAAGAAAACCAAAAGAGATGAAAGTAGAATTAAAGAATATTACCTTAAAGAACTCTTTATGAAATCTCTTGGAAAACTCTAAGTCAAAGCTTCCAAAGTGTATGATTGGATGAGTCTAGCTCTCTTTCTCTCTCAAATAATCTAGGTTGAGCAATTGAAAAACTCTCAAATGACCAACCTTGGCTTTCTATTTATAGAAAATGAAATGGAGGGCAAAATAGGCATTACACCACCACCTCCTTACTATTCAACACTTTGTCACCAAGTAAAATACTTGGTGACCAAGTGATATGCTTGCCTTGTACCCCAAGTGGCCGGCCCACCATGCCCAAGAGTCATCCCCATGGGTTGCCCCATGGGTTTTACCTATTCGGTGACCCATCGGTTCGATCCACGGTTCAGTTTTCTTGCATTGGGCTTAACCAATCTACTATTGGGCCTTGACTTGGGCTTAACCCATTAATCCCTTGGGCTTGCTCCTTCAATTAATTGGACTAAACATAATCCAACTTAAATGAATTAACCTTAAGTCTTAACTTAATTCTACAATACGAATCGTATTCTATATGTATAATTCATGTATTCCTTCCGTATAATACTCATACAATAATCGTATTGTACTTCGTATTAACTCATCGTATTATACATAGATACTAAATAGTATCAAACTTGTATAACACACACTTTAACCATAACTCAATTCCTTCTACGCATATCATTTCCTTCTCGGAAATCAATATACTCAACCCTTAGGTTTTAAGTCCGCAGGCGAAAACTTCGTTTGCCATAAATAAAATATTATCAGATATTTCATCTTATCTCAATATTCTATCATTACACATAATTTCAAAATTATTCTCCGAACAGATACGGATGAATAGTGTTTTTACGGAAATTTCTCGAAAATCATTTATTTTCGTCTCGAAAATTCTAAACAATTAATTCTAGCACGTAGCCAGATTACTAACCATATAACCACATTCTAGGTCATAGAACGACCTTCACATAGCTTACTCACAAAATAAATCAATTAAATTCATTTAATTCACATAATCAA
Source organism: Panax notoginseng (assembly GCA_016801055.1). Classification (NCBI taxonomy): domain Eukaryota; kingdom Viridiplantae; phylum Streptophyta; class Magnoliopsida; order Apiales; family Araliaceae; genus Panax; species Panax notoginseng. Next base: position 51,511,276 of record CM029021.1, on the reverse strand, counting down.
ATAAAAATTTAATTGTCATAAAAATCTGATTTTCTCGGGCGCTACATTCTCTCCCCCTTATAAGGATTCTGTCCCCAAAATCTTAGCTTATAATTACATAAACAAATTAGAAAAATCTTCCTTCATTTTACTTTCGAGCTCCCACGTTGCTTCTTCAGCATTGTGGTTTCTCCATAACACCTTCACTGAAGGTATGACCTTATTTCTTAATACTTGTTCCTTCCTATCAATAATTTGAATTGGAAGTTCCTCATAGGATAAATCTTTCTCTACCTAAATAGAGTCATACTCTATTAAGTGTTTATAGTCCGGTTTATAAGGACGCAAGACCGACACATGAAACACATTATGAATGCGTTCCATTTCTGGAGGTAAGGCTACTTCATAAGCCACCTCTTCTACCCTTCTTAAGATCTCAAAAGGTCCTACAAACCTTGGACTTAACTTCCCTTTCTTTCCAAAATGTATCTTCTCCTTCCAAGGCGATACTTTCAGAAAGACAAAAGACCCCACCTCAAATTCTCTATTCTCTTTTTCATCTGCTTCGATTCTTCGTTGTTCAATTGTACTCCCCTAACCCGTTCCACTATGGTTGGTTGGGTTTCCATGGAAAATAACATTTCTACCACTTCCTCCAGTAACTTAACTTCTAACTCCATTCTTGCCATCGCTGTTACCAACTCATTCTGAGTTGTTAACATTGACAGTTTCTCTCTTCCCTTCCTACTGAGCGCATCGGCCACTACATTTGCTTTCCCCAAATGATATAAAATGTCACAATCATAATCTTTGATTAACTCTAACCATCTTCTCTGTCTCATATTCAACTCCTTCTGTGTGAAGATATATTTCAGACTTTTGTGGTCCGTGTATATCTCACACTTCTCACCATATAGATAATGCCTCCATATCTTCAAGGCAAAAACTACCGCTGCTAATTCCAGATCATGAGTAGGATAGACCTTCTCATAATCCTTCAATTGACGTGACGCATAAGCAATGACTTTGCCATGCTGCATGAGCATGCAACCCAGTCCTTTATGTGAAGCATCGCTATACACTACAAAGTTCCCTGTATCGTCGGGCAAGGACAATACAGGTGCCTCACTTAATCTCCTTTTCAACTCCTGAAAACTGTTCTCACATTTTTCAATCCACACATACTTAACCGACTTTCTCGTCAGATTTGTCAACGGAGTAGCTATTTTAGAAAAGTCCGGAATGACCATTCTATAGTATCTCGCTAACCCCAAAAAACTCTGAACCTCGGTTGGCATTTTCGGTTGCTCCCACTCATTAACTGCTTTGACTTTTGCTGGATCCACGGAAATGCCACCTTTATCAATAACATGCCCTAGAAATTGCACTCTCTCAAGCCAAAATTCACACTTTATGAATTTCGCATACAACTTCTCCTTAGTGTTTCCAACACTATTCTTAAATGTTCTGCATGATCTTCTAACATCTTAGAGTAGACTAGAATATCATCAATGAACACTACAACGAAATTGTCCAAATATTGTTTGAACACTCTGTTCATCATATCTATAAATGCGGCTGGCGCATTAGTTAACCCAAACAACATCACCAAAAACTCGTAATGACCATAACGAGTTCTAAACGCCGTCTTAGGTACATCCTCCTTCCTCACCTTTAACTGATGAAACCCTGTGCGCAAATCTATCTTAGAAAAATACTTTGCCCCTTTCAACTGATCAAATAGATAATCGATCTTGGGCAATGGGTATTTATTCTTAATCATTAACTTGTTCAACTCTCGATAGTCGATACAAAGTCTTAATGACCCATCCTTCTTCTTTACAAACAACACCGGTGCTCCCCAAGGAGACACACTCGGTTGAATGTACTTTCTATCTAATAGTTCTTGTAATTGAACCATTAACTCCTTCATCTCAACTGGCGCCATCCAATATGGTTCCCTTGAAACTGGTGTCGTTCCCGGTAACAGATCAATTACAAACTCAATTTCCCTATCCAGTTAAATAACAGTCCACATGGAACACTCCCTAGTGATACAGAGATAAATTCGGGCAGAGACGAGCATTGCAAGGCTGTAACTTTACGCAGTGGGAAGGATTTGCAAGAGACAATTAAGGATAAGGAAAAGACGGATAACGTAATAGCTGAAACAGAGGAAGTTGTGGAACCCGGAAAATGTCAAGATGAAACCGTAGAGCAAAAAGCACCGGAACCACCTATCACAATGCCTCCCATACCGTATCCGCAGAAGTTCCAGAAATCCAAGTTGGATAAGCAGTTTTCAAGATTCTTGGATATTTTCAAAAAATTACATATCAACATCCCCTTTGCCGAAGCCTTGGAACAAATGCCGAGTTACGCTAAGTTTATGAAAGAGGTTTTGTCGAGAAAGAGGAAATTGGGTGAGTTCGAAACAGTGGCATTGGCCAAAGAATGCAGCACGATCATACAAAATAAGTTACCTCCGAAGCTCAAGGATCTAGGTAGCTTCAATATTCCATGTGAAATTAGAAATCAGTTTTTTGGGACGAGCATTGCATGATTTGGGGGCCAGTATAAATTTGATGTCATTATCCGTCTACAGCCAGTTTGGACTTCAAGCACCACGACCGACAAATATCAGTTTGCAGCTGACGGATCGTTCGGTTACATATCCACGAGGTATTGTTGAGGATATTTTAGTCAAAGTGGATAAATTCATTTTTCCTGCGGATTTCTTTATCTTGGATTGTGAAGTAGATAGCGAAATTCTAATTATTCTTGGGCGACCATTCTTAGCAACGGGACGAACTTTGATTGATGTGCAAAAAGGAGAACTGACAATGCGAGTTGAGGATCAGCAGGTCACCTTTAATGTATTCAAGTCAATATCTTATCCGAAAGAAAAAGGTGAGTGTATGCGGGTGGATATCATGGAGGAATTAGTTAATCACAAGTTCAGTGGAAATTATTCGGAGGACCCGCTAGAATCCATTTTGCTGGGGATGGACGATAATGGTATTGAAGATCACGTTGAGTATATCAAATGGCTAGAAACATCATCTTTCTTTCGGAAAAACAATCAATCATTCGACACCCTTGATAGCCCCGAAACGGAAGGTAAAAAGTCCAAACCCTCGATAGAAGAGCCACTGGTGTTGGAATTAAAGCCAATACCGTCTCATCTGGAGTATACTTATTTGGGAAAAGATACTACCCTACAAGTTATTGTTTTGACAGAGTTAACGGACATGCAAAAGGAGAAACTGTTATGGGTCTTGCGAGAGTTCAAAACAGCAATTGGGTGGACTATAGTGGATATTCGGGGAATTAGTCCATCATTCTGCATGCATAAGATTTTAATGGAAGAGGGGGGAAAACCAACCATTGAGCTGCAAAGAAGGCTAAACCCCATTATGAAGGATGTCGTGAAAAAGGAGATTATAAAGTGGTTGGATGCTGGTATTATTTACCCAATCTCGGACAGTTCATGGGTAAGTCCTGTACAGTGCGTACCAAAGAAAGGGGGTATGACAGTGGTGAAGAATGAAGCTAATGAGCTTATCCCTACTAGAACCGTTACAAGATAGAGAGTATGTATAGACTACCGCAAGCTGAACAAAGCCACACGCAAGGATCACTTCCCCTTGCCATCATTGATCAGATGTTGGATAGGTTAGCAGGACATCAGTTCTATTGTCTCTTGGATGGATATTTCGGATACAATCAAATTGCCATAGCTCCAGAGGATCAAGAGAAAACCACATTCACATGTCCGTATGGTACGTTTGCATTCCGTCGAATGTCCTTTGGTCTATGTAATGTGCCGGCAACCTTTCAACGGTGCATGATGGCGATCTCCTCCGATATGGTCGAATAGAATTTGGAGGTATTCATGGATGACTTTTCTGTGTTCGGTGATAGCTTTGATTTATGTTTGAAAAATTTGATTTTAGTGTTGAAGCGATGCGTGGGGACTAACCTGGTCCTTAACTGGGAAAAATGCCACTTCATAGTGAAAGAAGGGATTATTTTGGGGCATAAGGTCTCTGCAGCAGGGTTAGAGGTGGACAAAGCGAAGATTGAGACGATTGAGAAACTACCTCCTCCATCATCTGTGAAGGGAATACGATGTTTTTTGGGACATGCGGGTTTCTACAGACGCTTCATTAAAGATTTTTCAAAAATTTCAAAACCTTTATGTTACCTGTTGGAGAAAGATGTGCCTTTTAAGGTGGATCAGTCATGTATCGAGGCATTTGAGGTATTAAAGAAGTAGTTGGTCTCTGCTCCAATTATTGTGGCGCCCGATTGGTCTTTACCGTTAGAATTAATGTGCGATGCCAGTGACTACACAGTTGGAGCAGTGTTGGGACAACGTCACGACAAGACTTTTCACATAATCTACTACTCCAGCAAGACGTTGACAGATGCTCAGTTGAACTACACAACCACCGAAAAAGAATTACTTGCAGTTGTGTTTGCCTTTGACAAATTCAGAGCATATCTTATTGGGACCAAGGTAATTGTCTACACTGATCATTATGCCATTAAGTATCTAATTGAGAAGAAGGATGCCAAAACGCGATTATTACTGTGGGTATTATTGCTACAAGAATTTGATTTGGAGATCCGGGATAGAAAAGGTACCGAAAATCAAGTGGCGGATCATCTCTCCCGGTTGGAAAATGCAGAAGTCTAGCAAAAAGACAACACCATGTTCAATGAGAAATTTCTGGATGAACAACTTCTCCGAGTGACAACAATATTGCCATGGTATGCAGATTACGTGAATTACGTGGTTGCTAAGGTGTTTCCACCGGATTTGAACTCACAGCAACGTAAGAAGTTTATCCACGATGTTAAGCAATACTATTGGGATGAACCATTTCTGTTTAAGGCTTGCGCGGATCAAATGATTAGACGTTGTGTGCCACATGAAGAGATGGACAGCATATTAGGACATTGCCACTCATTACGGAGGTCATTATTCTGGTGATCGAACAGCGGCCAAAGTGTTACAATTAGGATTTTTCTGTCCTTCTCTATTCAAGGATGCTTACCTCTATGTGCTGAAGTGTGATCGGTGCCAACGCGTGGGCAATATCTCCAAGCGCAATGAAATGCCACTCAACACAATTTTGGAGGTTGAACTACTCGACGTGTGGGGAATTAATTTTATGGGACCTTTCCCATCATCCTTCACTAATCAGTACATTCTGTTGGCGGTCGATTATGTTTCCAAATGGATAAAAGCCGCAGCTTTACCCACAAATGATGCCAACGTTGTTCTCCGATTCTTAAAGAGAAACATCTTCACACGATTTGGGACGCCGAAGGAAATAATAAGTGATGAGGGAACTCATTTCTGTAATAAGCAGTTCACAAAATTGCTTATAAAATATGGGGTTCGTCATAAAATTACAGCCGCATATCATCCCCAAACGAATGGTCAAGCGAAAGTCTCGAATAGGGAGGTAAAGCGAATTCTAGAAAAGGTGGTCAATTCATCAAGAAAAGATTGGTCAATGCGTCTTGACGACGCCCTATGGGCATATCGAACAACATATAAAAATTTGATGGGCATGTCACCTTATCGAATGGTCTACGGAATGGCATGTCACCTCCCGGTCGAGCTAGAACACAGTGCACACTGGGCAATACGGAAACTTAACTTTGATCTACAAGCAGCGGGTGAGAAAAGGTTACTGCAATTAAATGAGATGGACGAAATTCGGTTCAATGCCTATGAGAACGTAAAATTATACAAGGAAAAAGTCAAAGCCTAGCACGATAAGAAAATTCTTGATCGGACATTTGAACCAGGCCAACGAGTATTACTCTTCAACTCACGATTGCGTTTATTTCCTGGGAAACTGAAATCTCGTTGGTTGGGACCGTTCACGATTATATCTGTCGCACCACATGGAAACATTGAAGTCGAGGAACCGAATTCAAAACACAAATTTAAGGTAAATGGTCAACGACTTAAACATTACTGGAGTGAACCCATCGAACGTCAATCAACGGTCATGTACCTCTCCGAACCGGTGGTAAATTGAGCACACAGAAAAGTCTGGCTGACGACTTAAAACCAAGTGCTATGGGTCAGAATTGTCTAAATGGCATCGAAGCGTCAACGTGGCGAAGGTTCCAGTTCTACCTCGGCCCCACCCAAGTTTGATAATCAAAGGTTTGTCAGCGCCGAGGCACAGGAACGATACAACAAGATGGCTACCCGCTCTCTCATCCCTGAACGAGGTTTACGGCCTGATCAATCCAAAGACGGTGACATAGCGGTCATGATAGCTGAGAGGAATTGGTTCACGCTCACCGAATAGCCCGATCCAGCCGTAATTGCAGTTGTAAAAGAATTCTACGCCAACGTCCCCGAACATTACCACTATGGGGTGTTTGTGAGGGGCAAAATTATTGAAATTGGCAAAGAAGACATTAATGGTTGCCATCAACTGTCATTAGAGGGACTCAATGACGAGTATGCCAATCTTGTGAGCTAAGGTCCAAACTATGAGAAAATAATCTGAGAACTTTATCAACTGGGCACCACATGGACATTACATGAACGTGGCAGCATAACCTTCCCTCTTTCTCACCTCAGTTTATATGGGAAGGTATGGTATGCCTTTATATGCGCCAAACTCATGCCATGTACACATGTGAGCCATATCACTAAGGAGAGGGTTATGCTACTATATTCGATAATTCAAGGCTTGAAAATTAATATAGGCCACCTTATTCAGCAGTCTATTCTCCCAGCGTCACAAGGAGGGACCACAGGAGGGTTACCCCATCCATCTCTCATCTGCATTTTGTGTGCTAAGTTTGGGGTCAAATGGAAATCAGATAAGATGATTCAAACACCTATGCCAGTTTTGGACCATAAGTTGATACGCAGGTATAAAGTGTGGACGGGTGGGGAGAACCGCCATAGGGGATTGGGTTTTATAATTTCTCAAGTTGAAGCTTCACAAGCTCCACCACCTCAGGCTCCACATATTTATGGTCCTTCCTCCGCAGCTCACCGTGGTGTGGTTCCTGAAGCGGTCCAACGTGAAATTGATGGATGGTTTCACAATCTTGAAGCCCAGAACGTCCGCCTGTCTGAATGCCAGGATGTTATCTACAAGTACTTGGTTGACCAGTTTGCAGCCTAGAATGCCATGAAAGCCCAACTGTACCAGAGCGTTAATCTTAGCCAGTTCCCTACTTCTCCTATTCTGCCTGTGTTTCCCCCTTCCGATCTAAAGATGAGCGACGATGATGATGCTCCACCCGAGGCATAAGCTCGTCAGGGAAGTCCTCTGTTTTATTTTATTTTATTTTTCGCATGAGGACATTGCTCTAGATAAGTTTGGGGGTAGTTAATTTTTATTTGCAGTCGTAGTTTGTGGATTTGGATTGTTATTGTTAGTTACATATTGCATTTAGGATTTGCATGTTAATTCTAGCTTTTGATAGTACGTATGTTTGGGCCCAATGATGAAAGTAAAATTACATGAACAAGTCTAGTACGAATTGTTAAGCTAGTGATATGATTTTCTTGATATGATTTAAATCTTTATCTGTTTGACACTGATATTATCAGTATAGTACATTTTGAAAAATGACCATGTTGGCTATGATAGTTTAAATGGATAGATAATAGACTTCTAAAGGATGAATGCTAGTGAAATGAAGGAACAATTTGAATAGCTAGTGAAGACTGAATTTAGACATAAACTCAAGTTTGGGGGAAAAATATTTGGAATATATAAGCTTAAAAAAAACTGTGGCATGCTTGCCTAGTTTTGTGGCCTTTGTTACTTGAGTAAGTAAGCCCGAGGGGATTGTCTCTACACCTAGCACCCTAAGGTCTTAATGGCTTGGGAGTTATTGGTCGAAAGCTCGTTAAGGTAACACAGAAAAACCTAAGGGAATAAGATAATACTTAGTCATGAAAAAAAAAAAGTAATAATAGAGCGGGAAAAGTGCAAAGAGCCCCCGTTAGTAGAAAAAAAAGAGCATAAGTATTCCATTTTGACCCTTGAATTTTGGTAGTTGTTTGGTTTCAGCCGAATCAAGTTTATTTGATGAGTTTTCGAGTTTAAACTGTATGATTCCTATTAAGAAATTTATTATCTTTCATATTTTGTTTTTCAATGGTTAGCATGGTTGTTGAACACACACTCACAATATCAGTAATAACAGATTTAGATTCATTGATTGTTGGGATATTATTGAACTGTAATAACATGATTTATTGACATGTTTTTGTGATTTTTCTGAGGCCTATGGATATATGTGTGCTATTTAATTGCTGGAATTACGATCATATAGATAGTTTTAGGTGCATTTGTAGTTTGGTTTGGTTTTTTGTGTTATTTTGTGTTTTGTTGCTTGAGGACAAGCAATGGTTTAAGTTTGGGGATATTTGATGATTGGGTAATATACCCATGAATTAGATACGCATGGGCTTAAATTATTGTATTATCAAGTCATTTAGAAGCATTTTTACTATGTTTAGTTGTTATTTTGCAAATTTGGGAGCTGTAGGGGCAATTTGGGAGATTTAGTGGTTCAATGGCATTTCTGTAATTAATTTGAAGAACAGCGCCGGGGCACTCTGTCTAGTTCTTTCTCCAGCGTCGGGGCGCTGGACCGTGATGTTTGTTGACCAAGTTGCGCGTTTGACTATCTGTTTGACTTGTTAAAGGGAAGGTTATTTTGACAAGTTGATTTGGAAAAGGATTGTGGTACAAGATGAGAAGTATATAAGGGTTATTTTCATTGAAGTAGGGGACTGATCAACCACAATTGGAAGACTAAGCAAGGGATTACTTGAAGATTGAAGGATTGGCCCTAGAGTTTTCTCCTTCTCCTTATTTTCAATTTGTGTAATTCCTTAAGGATGTTTTGCAAAAGTTTGTTGGTTTTAATTTCTGCTATGAACTAATTTCTTTAATTAAGATTTCAATTGAACCTTTTATGGCTATTAATTAGTTGTTCAATTTATTCCAATTATTTATGTCAAAGTGAGTTGTTTATTTTGCCTTGTATTTATTGATTAATTATTTGGCCAGTAATTACTGATTGTTGTTACAGGGATAAAATATTGATGATGGACTTTTAAATTTTAGAAGATAGTAGAACTCATTCTCTACTTGACTCTTCTAATGGTTTGCTATTTCCGCTGCAGTTGTTGATCTAAAATTTGTTGTCTATTATATTTTATCAGATTTTTCCCTGTTGAAGACTAATGATAATTTGTTGTATATTATCTTAGTCATAATATTCTTTACTGGGCTAGTTAAGCTCATCCTTTTCTTTTTTGTTTCGTTTTTCTTCTCAGGAGGTGAGAACATAGCAGGATCGAGTCGGGGTATGGAGTGATGGTTCTAGAAAGATGTTTTAGCAGTCCTCACTATTTCTGTAAAATAGTGTTTGAATAATTGTAATGAGGACTTATTTGAGTGTGGATATTGTCTAGAAGATAATATTTGTATTTAAACTCACAGTATGTGTTGTCGTATTTTGCACGACAATTGTATTATTGAAGTTGTAGTTTGTTTTTTGTACCATGTATTTGGCGACTCAGAACGGGTGTTGTATACCTATTTTGGGGGCGTCACATCAGCTATGAAGAAGTCAATTAGGAATCAAATACTAGTTGAAAGAGTCCTATTAGCAATTAGCAAGATCCCTTAAAAATAGCAATTACTGTTTTAGCATGTGACAAAATAATAGCTCCATCAACTTTATATAAGAATCCTTAATAAAACCAATTCCTAAAGCATCTCCCAAATATGTATAAATTGGTAGCACAATATATATCTATATAACAGATAACACACACACACACACACACACACACATACACACACACACACACACACACACACACACACACACACATATATATATATATATATATATATATATATATATATATATATATATATTAGAAGGATATAATTCCACAATTAAATATGAGAAATTTATGGAATATTAAATAGATTTTCAATCTCCTTAAAATACTCCAATTTGAATTAGTCTTCAAAGCAAATCAGGATTGGATATATATTCTATATAACAACTTAAAGCATGTGACAAAAATAACCACCTTGATTTACTCACTCCAATACTGCCTTAACTTACGTGAGTAAAAACCATGACCCAATAACATAGTGATTAATCCATGCAATAACATATGCAAACTATTATATAATTAATATTTGAATAACATGACCCAATGTGATTAATCCATGCAAACTATTATTTATTATATAATTAATATTTGAATAACATGACCCAATTAAAGAATAAGTCAATATAAAATCAATTAAGCTCATATAAATATTGTCATCATTAAAACCACAAAGTATATAAACCAACATTCTCCCCCTTTTTTATGATGACAGTATATTATCTTTTAAATTTATATGATCCCCCTATCTATAAGGCTCCCCCTAAATATATGCATATTAAGGAGCAAAAAAAATGATTTGGATCTTGATTCAAATACCCAGTCAATTCAAATTTCAAAAGCAGATATCTCTCCCCCTTTGTCATTATCAGAAAAAATCATTAAGCACAAGTTGGTTAGAACATAATCATCACTACCCAATATCTCTCCCCCGTTGTCATTGACAAAAAAAAAGAAATTAGTGAGATCCTTGAATTTCACATTCGAACCACATACAGACATTCCAAGTTTTCTTCTCAAAGTGCAAAAACGCTCTTCACTTAAAGATTTTGTAAAAATATATGCCAATTGATGTTCAGTAGGGACAAATATTAATTTAATTAATCCTTTAGCAACATTATCTCTTAAAAAATGATGTCTCACTTCAATATGCTTAGTACGAGAATAAAGCACATGATTTTTGGAAATATCAATTGCACTAGTATTGTCACACATAATAGGCACATTTTCACATATCACATTAAAATCATGAAGAGTTTGAATCATCCATAAAATTTGTGAACAACAACTACCTGCCGCCAAATATTCACCTTCTGTAGTAGACAAGGCAACAGATGTTTGTTTCTTGTTGTGCCAAGCAACAAGGCTTTGACCTAAAAATTCACAAGCACCACTTGTACTTTTTCTATCAACTTGGCACACTGCATAATCTGCATATGAATATCCAATTAGTTCAAAACTTGGAGATACAGGATAGTATAAGCCTAAATTAATTGTCCCAGCTAAATATTTAAATATTCTTTTTATCGCTTTAAGATGAGATTCTTTAGGTTGAGCTTGAAATCTAGCACAAAGGCATACATTATACATAATATCTGGTCTTGATGCAGTTAAATAAAGTAAACAACCAATCATACCTCAATACATTGTCACTTCAACATCTTTACCTGTAGCATCTGTAGTAAGCTTGATGGTAGTACTCATTGGTGTTGACTTCGGTTTGGTATTTTCAAAACCAAATCTCTTTAATAACTCCTTTACATATTTGGATTGGTGAATGTGAATCCCTTCATTGGATTGTTTGATTTTAAGCCCCAAAAAATAGTTTAATTCCCCCATAAGGCTCATGTCAAACTCATTATGCATACATTGGGAAAACCACTCACACAAAGAGTTAGTAGCAGCTCCAAAAATTATGTCATCCACATAAATTTGAATAATTAATAAATCTTTATTTTTGGTTTTAATAAAAAGAGTAGAGTCAATCTTACCGCGATTAAAACCATTTTCTAATAAAAACTTGCTTAGTCTTTCATACCAAGCTCTTGGAGCTTCTTTTAATCCATACAAAGCCTTTTTCAATTTAAACACATGATGTGGATATTTTTCATGTTCGAAACCGAGCGGTTGCTTAACATATACTTCTTCATTTAAGTAACCATTTAAAAAAGCACTTTTCACATCCATTTGATATAATTTAAATTGTCTAAAGCATGCATAGGCTAATAAGATTCTTATAGCTTCCAACCTTGCAACAGGGGCAAAAGTTTCTTCATAGTCTATACCTTCCTGTTGATTATAGCCTTGAGCTACCAATCTAGCCTTATTTCTAGTGATTATGCCATTTTCATCAAGTTTATTTTCGAAAATCCATTTTGTACCAATTATAGAAGCATCTTTAGGAGGTTTGACAAGATCCCATACCTGACACCTTTCGAATTGGTTTAATTCTTCCTGCCTAGCAATAGACCAATTTTAATCTTGAATTGCTTCTTTGGCATTCTTTGGTTCTATTTGTGAAAGAAATGCGGAGAATGCACAGTAATTCCTTGCTTTCCTTCTTGTGTTCATCCAAGTGTCAGGATCACCTATGATTAGATTTGGTGGATGATTTCTCACTGTTCTAGATGGTTTAGGAAGCCTTGTTGTAGTCATTTGTTCGTTGGATTCAAATTGTGGTATGTCACATTCTGTATCAGTGTGTTCGTCTGGTTTTTCTTCTATATTGGACGTGTCTGACTGTCTATTTTTCGGTGTCTGCATGTCTGAGTTTTCTACTGAAACGGAAGGGTCAGGCTGTTTGATTTCAGCTATATTTCTTTTTGATTCGGACGGCTTAGGCTGTCTGATTTCAGCTGTCTTTCCTTCTGATTCGGACGGTTTAGGTTGTCTGATTGCAGCTGTCTTTCCTTCTGATTCGGACGGTTTAGACTGACCGTATTTATCAGTTTGGCTTCCATGACTCAAATTGTTATTTCCTGTAGAATCCTCATCTTTCGACATATCATAGTTAAATTCATCAAATATTACATGCACTGACTCTTCAACCTTTGACTTGTCAAGATTATAAACCCTATATGCCTTACTATGAACTGAATAACCAAGAAAAATAGCTTCGGTTGATTTTGCATCAAATTTTCTAAGATTACTATTAGTATTTAAAACAAAACATTTAGCACCAAACACTTTAAAATAATTAATATTAGGAATCCTTTTGTTTAGTAACTTATATGGTGTTTTTAATAAATTGGGTCTAATCAATACTCTATTTAGAATGTAACATGCAGTACTTATAGCCTCTGCCCAAAATCTTTTAGGCAGTTTACTTTCTTGAAGTAACGTTCTTGCAGTTTCTTGGAGAGTACGATTTTTGCGTTCCACTACACCATTTTGTTGTGGTGTTCTTGGTGCAGAAAATTCATGTGTAACACCTCTCTCACTGCAATATGGTATAAAGTCTTTTCCAAATTCCCCACCATGGTCACTCCGAATACCAATTAGCTTGAGGCTGTGTATTGTTTCAACATTCTTTATAAGCTTTTCAAATTCTGCAAAAGCTTGATCTTTAGTTTTCAAAAATAAAACCTATGTAAAACTAGAAAAATCAGCAACAATAACAAAGGCATAATGATTATTTCCTAAGCTAGCATATCTCTTCGGTCCATACAAATCAAGATGCAATAATTGAATAGGTAAAGAAGTTGATACCTGATTTTTGTTGATAAAGAAATTTCTTGCTTGCTTACCTAACTGACATGCATTACAAATCCCTATCTTTTCATATTTTAGCTTTGGCAATCCTTTGACAAGGTTCTTGGTAGCTAATTTGTTAATCAATTCCATATGCACATGTTCTAACCTTCTATGCCAAAGAATAGTTTGATCTTAAATAGCAGTTAGGCAAATATCTTCATTTTGATTGTCAAAATTAATTGTATAAATATTACCTTCCCTTTGAGCAATTAAAGGAATATTGTGAGAAGCATGAATAATAGCACATTTATCTTTTTCAAAAATTACTTTATATCCACTATCCATTAGTTGACTTACACTAATTAAATTATATTTTAATCTTTCAACACAATGAACATTATCAATGAAAACCTTACCATTTCCAATTTTACATTTACCGACGATTTGGCATGTGGTGTCATCTCCAAAGGTAACAGTTCCTCCCTTCTTAGTAGTTAATGAGATGAATTTAGCACTATCACCCGTCATGTGTCTAGAACACCCACTGTCTAGCACCCATTTATGTGATGGTACTTTAGCTTTAAAACACATCTACAAAACAAAGAAGTAGCTCATCGTTTTGGTACCCAAATTTGTTTGGGTCCGGTATTGTTAGTAGCAATTAAATCTCTTTTCTTTACCCAAACTTGTTTTATTTTAATTTTATTACAGTTTGTATCAAAATGTCCTTTTAAACCACAATTTTTACAAGTAACAAAAGGTGAGCAATAAAGAGGATTGTTCCTTGGTTTATTATTTATTACTCTAATTTTATTAGTAGTGCTTGTAATGTTCTTAACAGGATTGTATTCTATTCCTTGTTTATCTAGACTTGACCTTTGAGCACCTAACGTTATATTTAAATTCTCTTCCCCTTGAACAAATTTTGCAAGATCCTTTTTCAATGAAATTATTTCTTCCTCATTATTATTTTGCATGTTTAATATTTTTTCATCATTAAATGCATCAATACAAATATCTCTCATTTTCAAACTTTCTTTTAAAATATTATTTTTCTTTTTAAGATCATTAAATTCTTCATTTAATTTGTTTGCACGATTATATAGAATTTTATTATAGTTATCAAGATAATCAATTCTAGCATTTAACTTAGATACTTCACTTAATGTGCAATCTTTAATTATTTCTTGTTTTTCTTCAATTAATGTTTCTACCTCTTTCATTAAATCATTTATCCAATTTTTTAAATGAACATTTTTCTCTTTAATATGAATATTTTCATTTTTTAAAACTAGATAATCAGAAATAGTAATACCACCAAGTTCAGAGTTTACCTCAGATGATTCTTGATTGCATAATCCAGTGAAACACAGCTGAGCAGTTTCATCTTCTTCCTCGTCATGATTGGACTCATTATCGTTCTATGTCATTAACGCCTTTCCTTTTGAATTGTTTGCTTTGTTCTTCCTTTTTAATTGGAAACAGTCTCTCTTGAAATGTTCGGGCCTTCCACATTCAAAACAGTTATCTTCTTGTGGCTTTTGCTTGGCGTCATTCTTGTTGTTGAATGTCTTGCCTTGAAACTTTGATTTATTCTTATTTCTAATTAGCTCTCTCAATTTTCGGGATATCATAGCTATTTCTTCATCAGAGTCTTCATCATCATCTTCTACGTAGCTTTGAAGAGCTAAGGTCTTCCTTTTAGGTCCTTCATCTTCTTCATCATACCTCTTTAATTGGTTTTCAAATTCTTCAAGTTCTCCAAACAAAGTTAGAGTTTCCATCGTACTGATTGTAGTTGAGTCTTGAAGAGTTGTAACTTTTGGTGCGAACTGTTTGGGCATGACTCTAAGTATCTTTCTATTTATCTCCCTTTGATCAATTTTTCGGCCGAGCATGCTTAGAGAGTTCATAAGAGTGAGGAATCTAGCCTGAGCTTCTTTGATGGATTCATTCTTCTCTAACCTGAAAACTTCATATTCTTGGATTAGCATACTTAATTTGACTTCTTTTAACTTTGTAGTTCCCTCATGGCTTATGATGATTGTATCCCATATTTCTTTAGCAGTTGTGCATGCAGAAACTTTGTCAATTTCAGCTTGAATCATCCCACTTAGCAACGTGTTCATGGCTTTGGAGTCGTAGGATACCATGTATGATTCATTTGAATCCATTTCCATGAGAGCCTTCAGTTTTCCATCATCATGTCTTGGAATGACAGGGCCATTTTCAACAACCCACCATTCCCATGGGTCTCGTTTGAGATAAATCATCATTCTAAACTTCCAAAAGTTGAAGTTTTCACTTCCGAGCAACAAAGGTGGTCGGCTTGTGGATTGGCCTTCTTGAAAATTGAGGTGTGTCAAAGGATCTTTCCCTACGACCTGCAAAGACCAATATTAGTAGAGCCTAGCTTTGATACCAAATATAATTCTATAATAAAGCACACCTAGAGGGGGGTGAATAGGTGTAAATACTTAGACGTGATCTACAGTGGCCAATTTTTTAAGTTTACTATAGCAAACTATAATCGGACGGTCTAACCCTGTCTGTATTAGTTATATTCTTAGCTGTTAAAAATGGACAGCTAATACCTGTCCGGATTAGTGTAAAACTTTTTTGACGCAAACAACAAAATTGCAGAATATTGAAGCTAAAAACAGAAGCAAAAAGGTAGTAAATCACACCGAGATTTTTACGTGGTTCAGCCCATATCCTCTACTCTAGTGGCCTAATCTACGTCCAATCCCAACTAGGATTGGAGACTCACATTATTAAAATAATATTCAGTAATTACAAAGACAATAAAACTCCCTGTTACAACGACGATCGATTGGACACCTCTACCCCCTTTGGACCTCTACAACACCTCTCACCTCTGAGACTTTGATACCTTCGTTGTACAGACTGAATATTACTAAAATAAAAACCCCAAGCCAACCTAGACTTGTACTATGTTTACAACATATATGAAATAAGGAATACACGAACACTGTAAACCAAGACTAAAAGAATGATATGATGTGTATCTTGGATAGCTTGAAGTGTTTCTGCTCAGTAGTCTTGTGTATCTCTTGAAGCCGTGTAAACAGTATATATATAAAGAAGAGAGTAACGGCTATGTACCCTTCCAAATCCTCCTGCAACGTCTATATCTTTTTGATTGAAATAGGAGATCCACGTTACCAAAGACAACATCAGTAGGTAAGGAAATTCAGCTATGAAGAAGTCAATTAGGAATCAAATACTAGTTGAAAGAGTCCTATTAGCAATTAGCAAGATCCCTTAAAAATAGCAATTACTGTTTTAGCATGTGACAAAATAATTGCTCCATCAACTTTAAATAAGAATCCTTAATAAAACCAATTCCTAAAACATCTCCCAAATACGTATAATTTGGTAGCACAATATATATATAACAGATAACACACACACACACACACAAATATATATATATATATATATATATATATATATATATATATATATATATATATATATATATATTAGAAGGATATAATCCCACAATTAAATATGAGAAATTTATGGAATATTAAATAGATTTTCAATCTCCTTAAAATACTCCAATTTGAATTAGTCTTCAAAGCAAATCAGGATTGGATATATATTCTATATAACATGTAAGACCCCAACTTTTATAAATAAAGATAAATTTTTTTATAAATATCATTTTTGAATATTATGGAGTTAATTTGATATAATGTTATAGTTGTGGGTAATATTTATAAATTTTGCAAAGTACGCAAGTTGTTATATAATATTCGATTGGTCGGGGAATATTCGTTTTAACAGGGAATATTCGTACAACGGCACAATCATTGGTGGACCCCACAACGGAATTATTGTCGGATTGAGAAAACGACAAAAATATTTTATTAAAAATAACGGCGAAAGTTTTACCATTGTTACTGTTGAACTACTCGGTAGTAAAAGTACAGTAATACGTGTGGTTGCATAGTAGAACACGGTATTGATTATTAATGCTTATGTGAGAAGTCACTCAGTTTGATTCAATTATTGTCAGTTAATAATATGAATTATTTAGCGATAATGACGTTTTGTTTTATTCGTATTATTAACGTAATAAAACAGAAACATCTTTTTATATAAAACAGAATACTTTATTAAAGTTATTCTATAAATAGAATATATTATATTTTATTTAAAAGATTTTTCTTTAAATATGGACCGTCAGATTAAAGTAATCAATCTGGACCGTTCATGGATTAGTTACTATGCATTCTATTTTTCTATAAATAGCAGCTCATTCCTTCATTATTTCTTACGAATTCACTGAACTCTAGAGAGAGAAACTATAGAGAGAAACTATAGAGAGAGAGAAGAAGAGTATTCTGCTACTTAACTACTTCCTTATTTCAGCTCTTCTTTAAAACGGTAAGGGGTGTTATTCTTTCTTATTCATGAACAGAACTGTTGTTATTCCATTTCTTATTATTCTGTTGGAATAACCTGTATACGCGGATCTACCATATACTTGGTGACATTCTTCTATTATTCTGTTGGAACATCATGTCTGTGTGTTTTACACCGGACCTGGTTCCGTTTGTATTATTATTCTGTTGGAACATCCTGTCTGTATGTTTTACACCGGACCTGGTTCCGTTTTTATTATTATTCTGTTGGAACATCCTGTCTGTATGTTTTACACCGGACCTGGTTCCGTTTTTATTATTATTCTGTTGGAACATCCTGTCTGTGTGTTTTACACCGGACCTGGTTCCGTCTTGTTATTATTCTGATTGGAACATCCTGTCTGTATGTTTTACACCGGACCTGGTTCCATTATTTATTATTCTGTTGGAATATCCTGTCTGTGCGTTTACGCCGGACCTGGTTCCATTATTTATTATTCTGTTGGAATAACCTGTCTGTGCGGTCTATCGCATGCATGGTAATTTCTTTTGTTATTCCATTCTTTATTGTACTCAATTGGTTAAGTTTTGACTTCTATACTCCATGAAATTTGTGGAATATCCTTGATAATTGCGTTTCATCCAGTATTTTTTCATGAAAATATTCTTCTAAGTATTCTTGAATTTTACTCCACAAAGCAGTATCATGTTGACAATTTGGACGTTGTTAATTCTTGAACTTGTTTTATTGAATTCTTATATCATTATCATCATCCTCATGTTTATAAAATGTTGAAAGTCATCTGTGGCCTGTAGTGCATAGATGGACTTGGTATGATTATGACCAAGGATTATTCGGTATAATCATGACCGTAATGTTACAAATGATGTGGTAAAAGTCCTCATTGGCCCGTAGTGCATTGATGGACAGTTGTTGGCATGATCATGACCATTAATGAATACACGAATATCCTTGGTCGTAGTGCAGGGGTGATTCGATGATGTGGATTATTTTATTAAGCTGAGTCCCAGCGATAACAGTGTTGAAAAACCTTTTAAATCATAAAAGATAGTAGAGTTTATTTTCTACTTGACTCTTTTAATGGATTGCTTGTTCCGCTGCAGTTAAACTTGATGTCTATTATATTTTATCAGTTTAACATTGTTGAAGGCTAATGATAATTTATTATGCATTATCTTAGTCATAATATTTCTTACTGGGCTAGTTGAGCTCACCCTTTCTTTCACTGTTCTCTTCAGAAAATGAGAACGTAGCTGGGGCAAGTTGGGGAACGGAGTGAGTGATGGTCCGGATGATAGTAGTAGTTAGTAGTCCTCACTATTCTATGTAATGATGTGTTAATAAATGTAATGAGGACTCCTTTTGAGTATGAATACTCTCTAGAAGATAATATTTGTATTCAAACTCACAGTTTATGTTTTGTCGTATTGTACACGACAGTTGTATTAGTAAGTTGTATTTGTATTTTGTACTATGTATCTGACGACCCAAGATGGGTGATGTATACCTAATTTTGGGGGCGTCACAGTTGGTATCAGAGCTTAGGGATATGATCCCTGGCTAAGATGTGAGAATAGAACTAGGAGGGGAGAGACGGAGAATTCCTTCGCTAGTATGACCTACCTAAGTTTATTTGCATGGTATTTAATCGGTCGGTCATAATATAAGGATAATATATGACATATCAATTAACTTTTATTTTGTGGCAGTATCTGAAAATGGCATCTGAGAATGTTGAGAATAGCAATGGAGCACAGGCGACTATTGATTCACCACATATCAATAATCAGGATAATGTTCATCAGGAAGGTGACAATCCTCATGCAAACAACAACACTGACCAGATGATGAATGATGGAATGTTCAGAGGTTTTATGCAATTCATGCAACAACAGGTGAAAGCGGCTCCTGTCCACAACGTAGGTGGAAATACGGGAAACTCTCAGGCGGTCACCGCTAAACAGTTTAAGGAGCTGGGACCACCGGAGTTTAAGGGAGAACCCAAACCACTTGTAGCTGAAACATGGATAAAGCAGATCACCAAGATATTTGATGTCTTGGGTTGCTCCGAGGAGCAAAAGGTTCCCTTTGCCGCCTTTATGTTGCGAGGAGAGGCAGATTACTGGTGGGAATCGATAAAGCGTACTCAACCTGCCGCACTGAAGATGTCTTGGGAGAAGTTCCAAGAGCTGTTTAACGACAAATACTTTCCCGAGAGTATTCGTCACATGAAGGAGGTGGAGTTCATCAAATTGGAGCAGAATAATATGACCGTGTCGCAGTACGAGGCAAAATTTGCGGAGTTATCCCGGTTTGCGTCCCACCTGGTGGATAATGAAGAAAGAATGACGCGGATGTTTTTAAGAGGTTTGAAGCCGGAGATACGTCAACATCTTGTTTCTCATAAATTGTGTTTGTATTCAGATGTTGTAAATAGGGCTCAGTTGGTGGAGCGCGATAACGAGACAACGCAACCAAAAGAGAGCAGCCGGCAAAATGATAATACCAGTGAAAGCAGTCATCGAAGCGGTGACAACAAGCGTGGAGGGAATCAACAGGCCAGAAATGGTAACCACTTCGGTGGTAATCAGGGCCAAAACAATAAGAATGGGCATTTCAAGAAGAGGAGATTCAACAATGATGGAAAGACGTCAGCACCAGCACCTGTCGTTAAGGAAGGAGAACGACCACCTATCATATGTTTCAAATGCGGAGGGGAGGGGCACATCAGTCCAAACTGCGCGATGCCGTCCAAAGCATGTTATAATTGTGGAAGAGAAGGTCATTTAGCCCGATTTTGTCATTTACCGAAGACAAATTCAGCTAGGATTGAGGCACCAAAGGCCATCCCAGAAAAGTCAAAACCGGTTGTGCAAGGGAGAGCGTTTGTTGTGAACTCCCAGAGAGCAAGGAACCCGAATGAGGTCATCACGGGTAAGCTTATCATAAACTCTAACGAAGTCTATACTTTATTTGATACCGGTTCTACCCATTCTTTTATTTCTCCTACTTGCGCTCATCGATTAAATTTGATTCCAGAGAAATTAGACTTTGACTTAGCAGTTAAAACTCCATTGGGAGAAACCTTCATTACATCCACGGTTTATAAGTCTTGTTTGGTTCAAGTTGGTACCCACACATTACCTGTCGATCTTATTTCATTAAAAATACTTGCATTTGACGTGATTCTAGGGATTGATTGGTTAACTACTCATCATGCAAAAATTGATTGTTTTCGTAAGGTTGTTAGCTTTCATATTCCTAATCGACCTATTATGCGAATTCAAGCAACCAAACCATTAAAATCAATCGCTGTCATCTCAAGCCATAAAGCTATTCGTTTATTAAAAAACGGATGTCAAGCTTTCTTAGCTCATGTCACAGATCTAAACAAAAATACGTCAGCTTTGAATGATATTTCTGTTGTTAATAAATTTCCTGACGTATTTCCCGAAGAACTTCCTGGCCTACCCCCAGAGCGTGAAATTAAATTTTGTATCGACCTTGAACCCGGTACAAAACCCATTTCCAAAGCCCCATATCGAATGGCTCCTATTGAACTTCAGGAGTTAAAGACCCAACTGCAGGAATTGTTAGACATTGGTTTTATTCGTCCTAGTACTTCTCCTTGGGGTGCTCCTGTTCTGTTCGTGAAGAAGAAAGATGGGAGTATGCGACTTTGTATTGATTATCGGGAGTTGAATCATGTCACCATCAAAAATAGGTACCCATTGCCACGTATTGATGACCTGTTTGACCAGTTGCAAGGAGCACAATTCTTTTCAAAGATCGATCTTCGTTCTGGATATCATCAGCTGAAGGTTAGAACTGAGGATATTCCAAAGACTGCCTTCAGAACTCGGTACGGGCATTATGAATTCTTAGTTATGTCTTTTGGATTGACTAATGCTCCTGCTGCCTTCATGGATATGATGAACAGGGTATTCAAGGAATATTTGGATCACTTTGTGGTCGTCTTTATCGATGACATCCTTGTTTATTCCAAAAGCCGTGAAGATCATGAGCAACACTTGAGGTTGGTACTCCAAAAGCTTCGTGAATACAAACTTTATGCCAAGTTGAAAAAATGCGAGTTCTGGCTGGAAGAGGTAGCATTCCTTGGGCACGTAGTATTAAGTCGTGGAATATCGGTTGACCCGGCAAAGATTGAAGCTATTCAAAGCTAGGAGCAACCTAAATCAGTGACCGAGGTACGTAGCTTTCTTGGTTTAGCTGGTTATTATCGGAGATTCGTGGAAGGATTTTCTCGAATCGCTACTCCATTAACTCAGCTGACTCGGAAAGATACAAAGTTCGGTTGGAGCGAAGAATGTGAGTAGAGTTTTCAAGAACTCAAGAGGAGACTCATTTCAGCACCTGTTCTAACAATACCATCTGGCTCGGAGGGATTTGTCATCTACAGTGATGCTTCGAGCAAAGGGTTGGGATGCGTTCTCATGCAACATGGAAAAGTCATAGCCTATGCATCAAGACAACTCAAGGAATATGAGAGGAATTATCCTACTCATGATCTAGAGTTGGCAGCTGTTGTCTTTGCACTTAAAATTTGGAGGCATTACTTGTATGGGGAGAAGGTGGAGATCTTTACGGATCATAAAAGCCTTAAATATTTCTTCACTCAAAAGGAACTCAACATGCGACAACGACGTTGGCTTGAACTGTTGAAAGATTATGATCATACCATTCAATACCATCCTGGAAAAGCGAACGTGGTAGCTGACGCATTGAGTAGAAGATCATATGCAAGTACGAGTGCAATATTGTCAACACAAAGGCCCATTTTGTGTGACTTGCAAAGGATGGAGATAGAGTTAAAGACTCCAGGGACCCATGTGATGATGGCGAATATACGAGTAGAACCAACTTTAATCGATAAAGTTAAAGCTGCTCAAGCTACAGACCTGGAGCTGATGCGTATGAGGAAGAAAGTGCAAGAAGGTTCTATGCCGGAAGCAAGAATCGATGAAGAAGGAATACTTCGAGTCAACTCCAGACTTTGTGTTCCTAACAACCCTGATTTAAAGTATGAAATCATGATGGAGGCGCACAACACACCGTTTGCAATCCATCCTGGAAGTACCAAAATGTATCATGATCTTCGTCATACATTTTGGTGGAGCAATATGAAGAGAGAGATAGCGTTGTTTATCTCAAGGTGTCTAACTTGTCAACGAGTCAAAGCGGAGCATCAAGTACCAAAAGGTCCATTGCAACCACTTGAAATTCCAGAATGGAAGTGGGAGCACATTACCATGGATTTCGTTACCGGTCTTCCTAAGGTTTCTCAAGGTATAGATGCGATTTGGGTCATTGTTGATAGATTGACCAAGTCTGCTCATTTCTTACCGATACGAGAAACTTATACACTTGAACGTCTTGCTCGTATGTACATAAACGAGATTGTAAGACTGCATGGTATGCCAGTATCCATAGTTTCTGATCGAGACCCAAGATTCACTTCACGATTTTGGGTTAGTTTACAAAAAGCTATGGGCACGGATTTACGATTTAGTTCAGCATATCATCCTCAGACGGACGGACAATCAGAGAGGACTATTCAAACTCTTGAAGATCTATTAAGACTCTGTGTCTTTGACTTCAGGGGAAGTTGGGACAAGTTCTTACCATTGGTGGAGTTTTCCTACAACAACAGTTATCAAGCAAGTATTGGCATGGCTCCATTCGAAGCATTGTATGGAAGAAAATGTCGTTCTCCAGTATGCTGGGATGATGTGGGTGAAGCAACGTTGTTGGGACCGGAGTTGGTACGTATGACTACAGAAAAGAATCAAACGATCCGACAACGTATAAAAACCTCACAAGATCGACAAAAGAGTTATGCTGATCTTCATCGAAAGGACGTGGAATTTGATGCAGGAGATCATGTGTTCTTACGTGTTGCTCCATGGAAATGAATTACGAGATTTGGAAAGAGAGGAAAGCTCAATCCTCGATTCATCGGTCCATTTTTAATCCTCGATCTCGTGTTCATAACGTTTTTCACATATCCATGTTACGCAAATATGTGGAAGACCCGAACCACATTATTGAGTTAGAACCGGACGAAATAGCGGAAGATTTGACGTATGAAGAAGTTCCTGTTCAAATCTTGGATAAGAAAGAGCATATTCTACGCTCCAAGGTTATACCGCAAGTCAAAGTTTTGTGGAGAAACCACGATGTTGAGGAAATGACATGGGAGTTAGAATCTGAAATGAAATCAAGGTATCCTTACCTCTTCGACATACCAGGTACGTACCCTAATTTCGAGGGCGAAATTTCATAAGAAGGGGAGGTTGTAAGACCCCAACTTTTATAAATAAAGATAAATTTTTTTATAAATATCATTTTTGAATATTATGGAGTTAATTTGATATAATGTTATAGTTGTGGGTAATATTTATAAATTTTGCAAAGTACGCAAGTTGTTATATAATATTCGATTGGTCGGGGAATATTCGTTTTAACAGGGAATATTCGTACAACGGCACAATCATTGGTGGACCCCACAACGGAATTATTGTCGGATTGAGAAAACGACAAAAATATTTTATTAAAAATAATGGCGAAAGTTTTACCATTGTTACTGTTGAACTACTCGGTAGTAAAAGTATAGTAATACGTGTGGTTGCATAGTAGCACACGGTATTGATTATTAATGCTTATGTGAGAAGTCACTCAGTTTGATTCAATTATTGTCAGTTAATAATATGAATTATTTAGCGATAATGACGTTTTGTTTTATTCGTATTATTAACGTAATAAAACAGAAACATCTTTTTATATAAAACAGAATACTTTATTAAAGTTATTCTATAAATAGAATATATTATATTTATTTAAAAGATTTTTCTTTAAATATGGACCGTCAGATTAAAGTAATCAATCTGGACCGTTCATGGATTAGTTACTATGCATTCTATTTTTCTATAAATAACAGCTCATTCCTTCATTATTTCTTACGAATTAACTGAACTCTAGAGAGAGAAACTATAGAGAGAGAGAAGAAGAGTATTATGCTACTTAACTACTTCCTTATTTCAGCTCTTCTTTAAAACGGTAAGGGGTGTTATTCTTTCTTATTCATGAAGAGAACTGTTGTTATTCCATTTCTTATTATTCTGTTGGAATAACCTGTATACGCGGATTTACCCTATACTTAGTGACATTCTTCTATTATTCTGTTGGAACATCCTGTCTGTGTGTTTTACACCGGACCTGGTTCCATTTTTATTATTATTCTGTTGGAACATCCTGTCTGTGTGTTTTACACCGGACCTGGTTCCGTCTTGTTATTATTCTGATTGGAACATCTTGTCTGTGTGTTTTACACCGGACCTGGTTCCATTATTTATTATTCTATTGGAATATCATGTCTGTGCCTTTACGCCGGACCTGGTTCCATTATTTATTATTCTGTTGGAATAACCTGTCTGTGCGGTCTATCGCATGCATGGTGATTTCTTTTGTTATTCCATTCTTTATTGTACTCAGTTGGTTAAGTTTTGACTTCTATACTCCATGAAATTTGTGGAATATCCTTGATAATTGTGTTTCATCCAGTATCTTTTCATGAAAATATTCTTCTAAGTATTCTTGAATTTTACTCCACAAAGCAGTATCATGTTAACAATTTGGACGTTGTTAATTCTTGAACTTGTTTTATTGAATTCTTATATCATTATCATCATCCTCATGTTTATAAAATGTTGAAAGTCATCTGTGGCCTGTAGTGCATAGATGGACTTGGTATGATTATGACAAAGGATTATTCGGTATAATCATGACCGTAATGTTACAAATGATGTGGTAAAAGTCCTCATTAGCCCGTAGTGCATTGATGGACAGTTGTTGGCATGATCATGACCATTAATGAATACACGAATATCCTTGGCCGTAGTGCAGGGGTGATTCGATGATGTGGATTATTTTATTAAGCTGAGTCCCAGCGATAACAGTGTTGAAAAACCTTTTAAATCATAAAAGATAGTAGAGTTTATTTTCTATTTGACTCTTTTAATGGATTGCTTGTTCCGCTGCAGTTAAACTTGATGTCTATTATATTTTATCAGTTTAACATTGTTGAAGGCTAATGATAATTTATTCTGCATTATCTTAGTCATAATATTTCTTACTGGGCTAGTTGAGCTCACCCTTTCTTTCACTGTTCTCTTCAGGAAATGAGAACGTAGCTGGGACAAGTCGGGGAACGGAGTGAGTGATGGTCCGGATGATAGTAGTAGTTAGTAGTCCTCACTATTCTATGTAATGGTGTGTTAATAAATGTAATGAGGACTCCTTTTGAGTATGAATACTCTCTAGAAGATAATATTTGTATTCAAACTCACAGTTTATGTTTTGTCGTATTGTACACGACAGTTGTATTAGTAAGTTGTATTTGTATTTTGTACTATGTATCTGGCGACCCAAGATGGGTGATGTATACCTAATTTTGGGGGCGTCATATAACAACTTAAAGCATGTGACAAAAATAACCACCTTGATTTACTCACTCCAATACTGACTTAACTTACGTGAGTAAAAACTATGACCCAATAACATAGTGATTAATCCATGCACTAACCCATGCACACTATTATATAATTAATATTTGAATAACATGACCCAATGTGATTAATCCATGCAAACTATTATTTATTATATAATTAATATTTGAATAACATGACCCAATTAAAGAATAAGTCAATATAAAATCAATTAAGCTTATATAAATATTGTCATCATTAAAACCACAAAGTATATAAACCAATAGGTTATTCCAACATAATAATAATTAATGGAACCAGGTCAGGCGTAGTACGCACCAACAGGATATTCCGACAGAATAATAAAAAACGGAATAATAGAAGAATTTCACCATGTATGCGGTACTTCGCATAAACAGGTTATTCCAACATAATAATAAAGAATGGTATATAACAGAAGAATTTCACCAAGTATAGGGTAGTCCACGTATACAGGTTATTCTAACAGAATAATAAAGAATGGAATAACAGAAGAATTTCACCAAGTATAGGGTAGCCCGCGTATACAGGTTATTTCAACAGAATAATAAATAATGGAATAATAGAAGTTCTCTTCATGAATACAAAAGAAATAATACCCCTTACGGGTATAACAAATAATATTCCTTACCTTTGAAAGAAGAGTATTCCGACTGGTAGGGCGATGATATACTCGAAGAAAACTTGCACTACGCTCAAAACTTTCTTAAACTCTAAATAAATACGCTCAAGATTATAGAAGAAGAACTCTCTCTATAGTTTCTCTATCTAGAGTTTCAGTAAATTCGTAAGAAATAATGAAGGAATGAACTTCTATTTATAGAAGAATGGACTGCACAGACATCGGAGCCGATCCCGGTCACCTCGACGGGGAGAGGCGGAAAGACGAAAGAGTAGACCCAGAAGCCGTTCCCGAGACGGTAGAAGCCAAAGAAAGAGTCGTTCAGTAGATCAGAGATCAGAGCATCCGGGCAGATCGGGACAGAGGAGAAGGGACTCGTCTCCTGAATACGAGAGACACAAACATAGATTGTCCCCTCGTAAAGAGGAGTCCGACCCCCTTGCTCGAATGGTTGCAGAGTTGGAGAAGTTACTGGAAGCAAAGAGTTCACTGGGAACGCCTTTGGCTTGTATGGGATCGCCCTTTTCACCCAAGATAAATCATGTTACCGCCGACCCCAAGAAGAAGATGTCGCCGATGGAGACGTATGACGGACTGGGAGACCCCTATGATCATTTAGACGGGTATGACAGGTTGATGACCTACTATGGACATTCGGACGCAGCTAAGTGCCACATATTTGTAACGACCTTGAAAAAGAGTGCCCGAGAATGGATGAGAACCCTAGCAGCTGGATCAATTAACTCTTAGAGTGACCTTCGGGAAAAGTTTCACGCCCGGTTTAGGAGTAATAGAAGACGAGGAAAGATTACTGCTTCCCTCATGCAGATCAGGCAGAAGTCGGATGAAAACCTAGGCCAATATGTTAAAAGATTTTGAGAGGCTGTGGGTTAGGTAGCAGAGTTGAATTCTCCACAGGCCTTAGGATTCTTCACAACTGGTCTAGATATCGGCAAGTCGAAGAAACTGATGAAGGATCTAGTGATCAACCCTCCGACCGATTTGACAGAAGCCTTCCATCGAGCCGAGGGATTCATAGCGATAGAGAAGGCTATGGGAAATTTCAAACCGAACTCCCAATCTTATGAGAAGTCCAAAGATCAGGATAAGCAGGCTTATCAGCGGTCGGACAATCAGGGGAGGTCGGATAGTTTGGGCAAAAAAAACTATAATAGTGGAGGTTCAGGCAGTGGGCGACCACCCTTCCCAAGCCGAAAGGTCAACAAAGTCTACACTGCCCTCAACACAGATCGGGCGAAGATATTGGAGGAGATGCAGAACAAACCATTCTTTGTGCCATGTTCAACACACCCGAAGCCCGGCAAGAGAGGACGAGACAAGTATTGCAAATATCATCAAAGTCGCGGGCATACGACGGAGATGTGCAATGATCTAAAGGATTTGATAGAGAAAAATGTCCAGAATAGGAAGTTGGTACAGTATGTGGTTGGTCGGGAAGGTTCAGAGGCATCCCGAGAGGAAAATAAAGGGCCAGCTCGAGATACACAGCCAAAATCGAACCCGCCACCCCAAGGCGTGATCGACGTATTTTTGAGTGATTCGGTACGGCGTGTGACGGGGAAAAAGAGAGGTGGACATTTTGAGGCCGTGTTGTCAGTAGCAGGTTCATCGCCAAGAAAGGATCGGGCTTACTCGAGAATATCCATCTCTTTCTCAGACGAAGACTATCCTACAGACCCTATAGACCCACATGATGGGGCATTAGTAATAACTGCTCAAGTCGGGCCGGTGGACATGAAGAGAATGATGATTGACAATGGGTCCTCGGTCTACATACTGTATACCCAAGCTTATCAAAGATTGGATTTAGAAGGAAAGAAAATGGAGTTGGGTGGAGAAGGCCCGTTGTACGATTTTAGTGGAGACCCAGTGCATGTATCAGGCACCATCGAAATGCCAGTCAGGTTCAGCACGACTCCCCAGCAGGTAGAGATAATGGTCAGATTTTTTGTGGTACAGGTAGATTCGACATACAATGCTATACTGGGAAGGCTGACTCTAGCATCCCTGCAAGCCGTCACATCCATACCCCACTTTAAGATAAAGTTTTTGACACCAAACGGGATAGGGGAGGTAAAAGGAGATCTTGATATTGCTCAAAGTTGTTATCGGAATACATTAATTTCTTCGGGGGTCGGGGTTAGCAAGCAGAAGCAAACAATGCCAATTGAAATAGAGCCTTGCACTAAAAGTAGCACCGAACTGCTTGCCTTCCCTTTCGAAGAGACAGAGGATTTAGAATTGGTCCAGGGAAACACCAAAAAATTGATCAAGATTGGATCGTGATTGATGGAATCGTTCCGAACAAGGTTGATAGATCTTCTTCAGGATAATGTCGACATCTTTGCGTGGGAACCTAGTGGCATGCCCGGAGTAAGTGAGTCAGTGGCATTACTCAGGTTGCATGTAGACCCGAAGAAGAAGCCAGTTATACAAAAAAGAAGGATTTTTACCCTAGAAAGGCAGAAGATTACAGACGAGGAGATCGCCAAACTCCTGGAGGAAGAATTAATCTTCGATATTAATTACCCGGAGTGGCTGACTAATGTGGTCTTGGTCCAGAAGCAGAACGGGAAGTGGAGGTTATGCATCGACTATACCGACTTGAACAGGGTATGTCCGAAAGACTTCTATCTTTTACCCAACATAGATCATTTGATTGACGCCACTTCGGGATATGGCATGCTGAGCTTCATAGACGCCTTTTTAGGATACCATCAGATTTCAATGAATAAGGAAGATATCCCGAAGACCAGTTTCATCACACATCGGGCTATCTACGCATATAGAAAGATGACCTTCGGGCTGTTGAATGCCGGGGCGACGTATCAGAGAATGATGAACTTCGTGTTCACAAAGCAGTTAGGACGAAGCATGGAAGTCTACGTGGACGACATGATTGTCAAAAGCATGTCAGTCCGTGACCATCTCGAGGATCTAGAAAACTGCTTCGAAATAGTAAGAAGACGTAAGCTGAGGTTAAACCCGACCAAGTGCATTTTTGGATTGGTCGGGAAAATTCTTAGGATATCTGGTTAGCAAAAGGGGAATTGAAGAGAATCAAGAAAAGATTCAGGCGGTCCTGGATATGAAATCCCCAAAGTCATATAAAGATGTCCAGAGATTGACAGGACGGATCGCGGCCCTTCGAAGGTTTGTCTCGAAGTCAGCAGAGAGATGCCTACCGTTCTTCGACACCTTGAAAGGGCCTAAAAACGACAAAAGTTTTTAGTGGACGTCAGAATGCGAAGATGCGTTCCAAGGGATCAAAAATTATTTATCCTTGACACCATTGCTGATGAAGCCGATCTTTTCGGAACCTCTGTATTTATACTTAGCTGTAAGTTCGATGGCGGTGGGAGCAACATTGGTTCGGGATAAGGGGGAATTCAGTTCCCGATATACTACGTCAGCCATGTACTTAGAGATGCAGAAATCTGATACCCGAACCTGGAAAAATTTGCTTACGCTTTAATAATTGCAAGTAGGAAATTTAGGCATTATTTCCAGGGTCGGTTGGTGGTAGTATACACGGATCAGTCATTAAAGAAAGTATTGCATAGGCCAGAGGTCTCGGGATGGCTTGCTGCATGGGCAATGGAACTGACGCAATTTGTACTGGAATATCTACCCCGAACAGCAATCAAAGGACATGCATTAGCAGATTTTGTTGTGGAGTGTTCGTTCACGGAACCGGATGTGGGTTCGATCACTGAAACACAGCACATGTAGACTGCATGGACCCTCTATGTCGATGGCTCATCAACTTCGGATATCAGCGGTGCAGGGGTCATACTGACGAGTCCCGAAGTATTCAAAGTCCAACAGGCCATCAGGTTCCAGTTCAAAGCCACCAACAACGAAGCAAAATACGAGGCCGTCCTAGCAGGACTACGGTTGGCCCGGAGCCTAGAGGTGCAAAAATTAGTCATCTATAGTGATTCACAGCTGATCGTCAAACAGATATCAGGGGAGTATTATGACAACCCGAAAATTCGGTTTGTCCATAATTTAAGTTTAAAGAATTAGTTATTAATAAAATAAAATTTTATTAATACTATTATGTGCTATGTGTTTATTAATCGTTTTATAACCTAGGATGATTATAAGTCGGGAGTATTCTGGCTATGAGCTAGATTGAACGAGTAAGAATTTTCAAGGTGAAAATGAAAGTTTTCCGGGAACAAAATATTTTTTGGGAAAAAAGACGAAATAGGCACAATTCATCCGTTCTGCTCGAAGATTTATTTTGAAATTCCGAGAATTTAATGATTACGTATAATTTTGAGACGTGATGGAATATTCAATAATATTTCAGTTATGGCAAAAACGAAGTTTTCGCTTGTGGATTCAAAACCTCAAGGTTAGGGAATGTGAGTTCCGAGAATATTATGACCACGTATAATAATTAGGGTTATTATGCGTGAGAGATACGAGTATAATACTAGTTATTATACGAGTGTAGTACGAAGATTAGTACGACGTATAATATGAATATCGTACGAACGATATACGAAGAGAATACGAGAATACGAGAATGGAATGTGTAGAATACGATTAGTCTTAATGGACTTTGAGTTCATGGACTTTGTAGAATCCAATTGGACTTGGATTATGTCAAGCCCAATGCTTTGTGATAATCAAGCCAAAGATAGGCCCAATAAGAATTAGGGTTAAGGCCCAAACCAAGAAAAGAAACCGCGGATCGAACCGATGGGTAAACGGATGGGTAAGAACCATTGGGGCAACCCATGGGATAACCCATGGGCATGTGGGCCGGCCACTTGGCCACCAAGTACAGGTGGAGGCCAAGTTTACTTGGTGGCTAAGTGTTGGAAGAGGTGGGAATAGTAAGGAGGTGGGGGCGAAATGCCCAATTTTCCCTAAGCTTTGGTTTTCTATAAATAGGAAGCTAGATTTCATTTTTAGGATTTTAAAAATCCTATAACTTGAGAGAGAGAGAGAGAGAGAGAGAGAGCTTGGATGAAGAGGGAGAAGGAAGAGTTGAGCATGAATGCTCGGATCAAAAGTGATCGTGAAATAGAAAAGCTTGCAAATCGCCGGCTTTGTCTAACGGAAGAGTATTAAAGAAGAACGATAATCTGAACCCTAGTTTCTTCTAATATTTTCTTTAAGTTTCTATGTTTAAATCATAGCTTAATGAGAGTAGGGAGAAGATGATGTTTGAAATGATTTCTTATGGTTGAAATCATGAGAAAAGAAGAAATAAGAATTAGAAATTTAGTTTATAAATTTCTTAAGGAAGTACAAGATTCATGAGTATTTTGAGCGATCCGAATGAATATTATAAACGAGTAGGTGAAATAAGTAAGGAATGGTGTTTTATAACATCAAATTTCAAGAAAAAGTAGAATCGTAATCCAAAATATCGATTAAAATGAAGAACGAATGAAGAACATGAAGAACACGCGAAGAATACGAAGAATGTTGTTGATGGACAAATTTAAAACCATCGTAGAATAATTGTTGTTAATGGAAAAGTTTAAAATCATCGTGTATAAGTTAGTTGCATGTTGCTTGGTTAGGAACGGTAGAAACGTTCATGAAGAACAGATTAAAACGTAGCTATAACGAAGTTATGGTAAAATTTCGTAAAAGACGAATGAGAATTAAAAAGTTAGTAAATGGACCCGAACATTTAGGGTTTCATAAGAAAGTAAGAGAACATACAAAACGTGAGTTGTGGACTCAAGAACGAATGAGTTCCGAGTTCGGATGACCGAATTACGGACGAACGAGCGAAGAACGTTAAAAGCGTAAAAAATGATTGAAGGGTGAAGATTAAGCCAATTGAATGGCATGTTAATGGATTTAGAATGAAGTTCCGTCCAACGGTTATTGAAGTACATAAGATAACGAAGAGAATGGCTTTGGAACGATCTCGTTCCGAGTTATAACGAATAAGTTACGAAATTTTGAAGTAAGAAATTCAAGCATATAAAAGACTTAGGAAAAATTTTCTAGGGTTTAGGCTCGGCGCCGCATCGCCGGCTGAGCTTTGAGAAGTGGCGCCACAGCGCAAGCTCGGAGCCTCAGGTACTGTTAGTTGGCACTATAGCGTGAGCGATAACAAAGGGTTCGGCGCTGCAGCTCCAGACCAAGGGAAGAGGGTGAAGTAGGTCGCGCCGCAGCGTGAGAGAAAGGAAGGGATACGGCCCCGCAGCGCCGGTGCATTCTACTCCTCGAGTAGGAAATCCACTAAGGATATGTTTACAATCTTTGAATCATTTAGATTCCTTCAAGACCAGTAGTCTTGGTACTTCTTAGTTCACTTAGAACTCTTCAAGTCCAGCAGACTTGGAATACACTTGATCAGAGTTGAGTTCTTGGGTTGTGCTACTCAGTTATAGTTAAGCATGCGTTCGAAAGAACCGAGTAGCGGAGCAAGCTTTTCTTTCTGGATCATAGAGTTTGAGTGTTGAGTGTTCTTTAGCTTTTGTTGTGTACTTGCTTACTTGTTGTATCTATGTCTGATTTCCTTACAAAGGAGCCTTTGAAATGTGTCCGTTAAAAGCATCCGTTGAATCATTAAATGCATCAGACACTTCTGAGCACCAAAGTTAACTTCCTGGAAATTTGTTATTTAGTCGTCTAACCCACTGACACAGCAGACTGCTATCTCATCTAACACCTGAAAAGGTGTTTTCAGCAAGCATGCAGTCTTTTTATTAGCTTCTTCAATACGCTTCTTTGGTACATACTAAGGATGAGTGTTGGATCATTGGGATTCCTGAAAGTCTTAACGTCTATAATCTGTTCTTCATTTATTGTATTTCATCCTTCAGTAAATGGACGAGGCTCGATGCTTCTGATACTGACAGGAGAGACACTACGATTATGATTGTTGTGTCTTGTCATGCTCGTTCTTGATTCAACCTAATCAAAGAGAACACTACAATTTCTCTTAAGCACTGATAGACTACGATCTTTATTTGCTTATTTTTGCGGACTCTACATTTTTGAGAGCAGACTACGATTCTTGACTTAGCTCGGCAGACACTCAGACCATCTCTACAATCTGAGTGTGGCTTCCAAAGCAAACTACGATTCTGAAGTAACTTCTTCGGTACTCTATGATTCTACCTTGACTTCTGCAATCTCTTGGCTGGCTCGTAAGACTACGATTCTGTTGAGGCCTATCAATTAAATCTCAAAATAGATCAACCTAACAGCTTTAATCTTTTCTTCTACACATTCATTTACAGAATGATAAACATTAAGCACAGATCAACCTAACAATTTTGATCTATCATCTAAGTCCTTGTACATATGTTCTTTTAAGGACTTTACACATAAGCATACTTATTTACTTTTAACATCAAATTTTAATATATTCCCAACAAATGTTGTAATCCGCATAAACAGGTTACTCTCGCAGATTAATAAAGAATGAATACGAAGGGTTATTCACTAGGCATGCGGTAGTCCGCGTAGACAGGTTACTCCTGCGGATTAATAAGGAATGAATACGAAGGGTTATTCACCAGGCATGCGGTAGTCTACGTAGGCAGGTTATTCCTATAGATTAATAAGGAATGAAATGACAACCTTTATGAGTATAAAGAAAATAACATCCTTATCGAATTTGAAAGAAATAATACCCTTTACGAATATGAAAAGTAATACCCCTAACGAATACGAAAAATAATATCCCTTATCTTAGTAGGAGATTGGATACTGCAATAGTGTAATTGCAAGACCCCGAATTTTATGAAATAAAAGTATTCAATTTTTCTATTCAGTAAATGGTTAAATTGATAAAAGGTTAAAGTTAAGGGTGATATGTGAAAATTTTACAAAGTAAGCAAGTGGTTATAAAATATTCATTTGGTCGGGAAATATTCTTTTCGTCGGGGAATCTCCGTACGACGACACAGTCATTGGTGGACCCCACAATGGAATAATTGTCGGATATAGAAAGTGACAGAAATAACTTTTTTATAAAAATAACGGCAAAACTTTTACCGTTAACTATTAAAATACCGGTGATAAAAGAACAGTAATATATGCATGGTTACACAGTAGCACACGATATTGTACAGTATCTCTGATTATTGATGCTTTCGTAAGAAGTCACTCACTTCATTTAATAATTGTCACATTAGTTACTGTATAGCATCTCATATTATTGACTCAATTATTGTCACAGTATCATCTGCAGAATATTTTATATTATTAAATCAATAATTAAGATAACATATTTATTCATATTATTATTTGTATTATTGACAATGTCTAGAAAGTTCTGTCGAGGAAAGGGGTTAGGTTATTTAATTGCGCACCAATAAGGAGAAATCCTTATCGGAAAGCCCCCTCTTTCCTAGGAATGATCTGATTGTCAATATTGTGAGTTATAATATTAATGATGAATAATTGTTGAAAGATTAAAAATGTGTTTATTAAAGATAAGTGATTTGTGGTAAATATTTATTCACTTTTTAGAGGGGTTTGTCATGAGGCGGTTGTTGTAAGTTTAACTTATTATTCAATGGGGAGATGTACAAATTTTTTAGACCGTCGGTTGTGGTTTTAATAGTAAATCAATATGGACCGTTCGTTTTAATAGTAAATTAATCTGGACCGTCCGTGAATCAGTTACTATTTAGTCCATTCTCCTATAAATAGAAGTTTATTTCTTCTTTCATTCTCACCAATTCACTAAGACTCACAAGAGAAACAATAGAGAAAGAAACTATAGAGAGAAAGAAGAAGAGTATTTTGCTACTTCACTATTGCAGTATACAATCTCCTACTAAGATAAGGGATGCTATTTCTTTTGTGTCCGTAAGGGATGTTATTTTTTGTATCGTAAGGGATATTATTCTTTATATTTATTTTTTATTAATATGCAGGAATAACCTGTCTACGCGGATTACTGCATGCATGGTGAATAACCCTTTGTATTCATTCTTTATAAATATGTGAAAGTAACCTGTCTAAGCGGATTACAGCATGCATGGTGAATAATCATTCGTATTCATTCTTATTTAAATTGTGAAAATGATCTGTCTACGCGGATTACCGCATGACGGGTGAAAATTCATTTGTTGTTTCGTATATTCTTTCATACTTGTATGAGATATCATTTCTTTTATACTCGTCATGGAATATCGTTTTCTTTTGTATTCTCCTTTTATGGGTACTATTCATACCAGAGTACTATTTATCTGGGGGTACTATTCACTCAGGGAACTTTGCATGATGGGGTACTATTCATTCAGATACTATTCACGAGGTACTATTCACGACAAAAGTGATTTCTTTTCTGTTCAAATTATTTTTGATACATGAATATCATTCTTAAATTTTACTCCACATTTTGGTTATGATGTTCACAATTTGGATATTCTTGAACTCTAGATAAATTGAATTATAAATCTCTAATATTTATCCTTGATCTCACTTAATTGAATCCTTATATCATTGTCATCATTCTCATGCTTATGTTTACCACATCATTTGTCTGTAACATTACATGTCATGATTATACCAATACATAATTCCTGGTCATAATAATACCAATCAACAGTCCATCTATGCACTACGGGCCAAAGATGACTTTTACCACATCATTTATCTGTAACATTACATGTCATGATTATACCAACACACAATTCCTAGTCATAATCATACCAATCAACAGTCCATCTATGCACTACGGGCCAAAGATGACTTTTACCACATCCTTTCTCTGTAACATTACAGGTAATGATTATACCAATACACAATTCCTGATCATAATCATACCAATTAACAGTCCATCTATGCACTATTATTGATTATTGGTTTTATAGTTGAACATCTTTGGCTCGTAGTGCAAAGATGGACTGTTGATTATTGGTTTTACAGTTGTATGTCTTTGGCCGTAGTGCAAAGATGGACTGTTGATTATTGGTTTTATAGTTGTATATTTTTGGCCCGTAGTGTAAAGATGGACTGTTGATTATTGGTTTTATAATTGTATGTCTTTGGCCCGTAGTACAAAGATGGATTGTTGATTTACATGATTATAAATATGAATTGTGAATTTAACTATAATCTTTGGTGGTTCAGGTGAAGACTGTGACACCCCCAAATCTGGGTTACTTGACCCCCCTCCCGAGTTTGGTGTTCACGATCCACAATATAAATAACATTTAACTACCCATTTATTTATAAGTAGGAACATACACTTTATTAACTGATATAGTTAATACATTACCCCAGGTTCTCTAACCTTAACATTACAAATATACCCTTTAGTTATACAAAAAGGGTTAACAAATACAACATAATAATAATGTTATTCATAACTAATTAATCACTATGTCTTTGCCTTTGTTCTTCACAGCATCTTCTGCAACTTCGTCCCTAGCTGAAAAGTTTTATTTAGCAAGGGTGAGCAACAAATTTGCCCTGCAAGTTAAGATATACAATGAATGTATAAGTATCAGAATAATAGACTATCTATTTTGATAGAATGATACCAAAGTTTGGGGAACTTTGAAATAGCTGAACAATTCGTTAATCAATAACAAGTCTTCTCGTATTTTAGGCAACGCAATAATCTGATAATGAAAGAGTACAACACTTTCAAAGTTTCTATGATATTCTATTGAATAAACAAGAATCAATTATACGCAATAACAAAGTGGAATATTTTTCAAATTTATGCTGAGTGATCTCACCAGATCTTTGAACTTATTTTCTCGGGTATCTATCAAAGATTTACTTTGATACGTACGCAGGCGTATTAGATAACCATAAAGATTAAATCATACCCCTCTGCAAGTATAACAAGTGATCAACTTTATTATACCTTATATTATGCATAATACTTAACAGCGCGCAATGGTCGAATATACGACCCAAAATGTTCCCTTTATATAAAAGGTTGTTCTTCTCAGTCTCAGAATCAAGATTTTTGATTTAACAACGAAATACTGTGATTTCAAATTCTATCTACTTATTGATCTAGCCGAAACAATTGGCATCGATCTATCAATAACAATTGATTTCTCTTCTCGTATTTATCAAGTTCTAACAAATGTTCGTCTAACCAGAATAATTAGCTAAGACATTTCTCAATATAATTTGACAATAAACAGGAATTATCTGTACTGTCAATATTAGTTTCTACAGATATAAATATCCAACAATAGTAATTCAATTTGAATTTTAATCATGCACTAACTGCGAATATTCAACAATAAATTCCCTGGACATGGTATAATTAGCAATAATTAACCATTATAATAATTGAATAAATATAACTCAAGGTTGAGTTAGGAAACTTGCCTTCCGCGTTTATTACAGCTACACAATATAATTAACTGCGTTCGTAAGACCTATAACTAATAATATCGGTCTCACAATTAGCACAATATTTCATAACACGTAATACTGTAATTTGCAGTCAAACTTCTCCTAGGCACATTACCACATAACCACATTAGTGTTTATAACCTATATAAACACTTATCAAGTCTAGCTAACTAGTTCAGTCTGGTTGGACTTTGGTCTCATCTCGGTGTTCTGGTCACCCTATCTGACAATTAACACATTGATTGTCTAACAATCTTAGTCTCTAAGCTTCAATATTATTTTAGATAAGTCAAATATCGTTTATAATATTTTTCGGAAGCTTTTAATAATTTATAAACAATTATTAAAATTTATAATAATTTTTCAAACACTTAAATTATTAACACTTAAATGTCAAAATATAAACACTTAAATGATTTAATAATATAAAAATATTAATGTTATATTTGTCAAAATATTAAAGTTATTGTTAATAACTTAAAATATTTTTAAATCATCAATATTCTACTTAAATGAATTTTAAAGTAATTAAAATTATTTTTAAATCATCACCATTAATATTTAAATATTAATGTAATTATTATCAAAATATTAAAAGTCATTAATTATAACTTAAAATATTTTTAAAACATTTTTCTCACTTTTAAATGATTTTTAAATCAATAAAATCATTTTTAATTTTTTTATTTAATATCATAATTAAATAAATCTAATATCATTAATATTAATTCATTAATGAGAATTCTCCAAAAATATTGAAAATTATATTTTATAATTTAAAATATTTTCTAACACTTTATTCTTATTTAAAATGATTTTTAAATCATTAAAATCATTTTAACTTATTTATTTAATTTAGTAATTAAATAAATCTAATATCATTAATATTAAATTATTAATGAAAATGCTCCAAAAATATTAAAAGTCACATTTTATAACTCAAAATATTTTTAAATACATTATTCTTATTTAAAATTATTTTTCATAATATTAATTCATTTTCTTCTAATTTATTTAATACACTAAGTAAATAAATTAAATACCTTTAATATTTAAATAATTATAAATATTAAAGAAAAATATTCCAATTGGTCTAAAATTATTTTTTATAATTTAAAATAATTTTTAAAATCATTTTTAGTAATTTTTAGAATTTATTTCTAATTTTTAATCATTTTCCGGAAATTCAGAAAATAAATAAATAGGAACCGTCGCTAAAGCCTTTAGCGACACTTGTCTGTAGCCTTAGGTGTTCTTGGCTCAAGAACACTGACAAAGTCAATGTTCAAGGGGTCATGTTTAACCGGCTTTAACTTTCAGTTCTAATTATTTTTCGGCCATCTAAGACTTAGGTATTGTAGTAAACACGTAATACTACACTTATCAATCACCAACATGGTCACACGACATCGCAACAAGGAGATCAAAGCCTCCAAACTTGCTGTCAGACGGTTTCTGGGTTTTCCAGAAACATAGACAGTTCGAGGGTCCAATTTCATGCTCGATTATTTTGGTGTTCTGATCATTCTTTTGGTGATCTATTGGTTCAGTCTCGTAGTATATATAACAAGGAACAAGTACATAACAATAACTTAGTCTAAAAACAACATCATCACAATTTACAAGCCGGTCAACGGCTGTCAAAAAATTCGTTCTTTACAGTTTCTGGGTTTTTCAGAAACCGTGTCTGTGACCAAATGACTAGGTTTGACCACCTGATTCGTTCGATATGTTGATGATCTAAGGAATTTTAAGGCATATATGTACAATCCATATTACCAGCTACAATATTCATACAACAAACACAATACAACACTTACAATCCGACAGATATACTCGTTACAAAAGCTTGTCAGACTCGCTTTTACGTGATCTGGGTTACCCAGATTTACAGCTGGTCAACGTTGGTCAACGGGTTTTGACCGTCAATATCTTACAATCTGGACATTGAATGGCTGTTATACCACTTCTAGATCCAAGACCTCATGTCAGACTATAGATCCAAAACATAAAACACGAAAAATCAAAAACAGAAAAGGATCTACGGCTACTGACATTTACTTGTCAGGCGAAATTTGTGTTCTTGGACAGATTTTGTAAAACTCCTTGTTAAAGCATTTTGATGCTATAGATCTATATTAGATCAACATAGATCATTATAAAACATTTTCTAGCATGAATCTAAACACATAAACACTAACTCTATCTTAGCATACAAGATCAAAAATTTAATTTAGGGTTATACCTCTTATTGTCCAATTCTTGATCTATGCTTTTCAATCTGTTTTTGGTTGTTTTAAGGACTGATATTGTGACTGATCTCCCATAGATTTTCGGAGGTTTTTGTATGAGAGGGAATTGGTAGGAGCTTGGAGAGAAAATAAACAAAATGAGTACACTTTCTCTCTTTAATTCTTTTATAAAACTTAGATATATTGTATACAAGTATGCTAGGTGTCAATTGGATTAGATTTGCTGAGATTTAATGTCACATAGTCAACTAAGTTGGCCAACTACTAAAGTATTTGCAATTTCTACAAGTTAGCTTACTAAATTATTCAAAAAGGACATTTTTGTCATTTGTATTTTATTTTAAATGGCATTCCTGTCAATTAGTCAAACCCTTAGGGTTTAGGGTTTGGGTTAGGATTTAGGGTTTGAACCCTTTAGGATTTAGGGTTTAAACCCTTTAGGTTTACAATCTAATTTCCAATATTTTCGAATTTCGATTTTCAAAAATATAAAATTAACATTCCAAAATTTTAATTAGGATTCAATAATTATATTAATATTTCATAATCATAAAATTCAATCTTGCTAATTAGGATTAATATTCTTAATTAAAACTGCTTAATTTAGCAATTAAGGTTAAAATGGTCATTAGGGTTTATAACCCACGAATTAGGGTTTTAATTAGAAAAATAAATTTTCTAAATTACAATTAGGGTTTGTAAAAATAGAAATTAAGATAACTAAAATACAATTAAGGTTTTCTAATCATATTTAAATTTAATACACATATTAGGCTTACCAATTAGGATTAGCGTTTCCTAATTTAGGGTTTAGGATTCCCGAATATGAAATTAGAGTTTCCCAGCTTTCGATTAGGATTTTTAACGGTACATTTGGGTTTCTCATCCTGAGATTAGGTTTTCTAATCTCTTCTTAGGGTTTATAAATATTAAACCTTACCCGATCAATCATTGATCAATACTATCACACAATACAAACACGTAATCAAAAATATAATTATTTTAATTATATTTTATATTGAATCCCTATCCGGACTTAGGGTTAGGGTTTCTATTCTCCGTTAAGCACAACTCTACTCTATTTTTATTAGTCAATACATAAATTGACATTCTCGAAACACGTATCATCGATACTTGTCACATAAATGATAATTAATATTAATATTAATAATAATAAAAAAAATTTATTCGCAAATTTTGGATTATTCGAAATCCTGGGTTATCACAAAGACAGGTGATGAAAGTTCTCTTTGTCTTGGGTATAACAAAGAACTGTTGATGGGTATTACATGGATGAAATATTAATAATGGACTTTTAATTTGGAGGACATAGTAGACATTATGTTCTACTTGACTCTTCTAATGGATTGTTGGTTCCGCTGTAGTTGCTAATCTAAAACTTGTTGTCTATTGTATTCTATCAGATTTTTTTCTTGTTGAGAACTAAGGATAATTTGTTCTACATTATCTTATTCATAATATTCTTTACTAGGATAGTTGATCTCACCCTTTTCCTTCACAATTTCTTTCAGGTAATAAGAGTGTAGCTGGGTCAAGTAGGGATAACAGGAGAATAGTGTGATGGTCCGAGACTGTGGAAGTTTCTCAATACATTATAAAAGAGTATGACAATATATAATTGTATTGAGGACTTAAAATATGTGTGACGTATTTTATACGTCACTTAATAATTGATTTTGGTGAACAACAATAGGGTGATGAGAACCCGACTTTGAAAGCGTCAAAAGCTCACCTCATTAGAATGAGGAGGATATAATTGTACAAAGAACTTAAAGGGTGTGTTTACATTATCATACATGATGTCTAACCACATACCAACTCGTGTTATCATAAGATATGGTTGTGCACATCCACTTACTGACTATATCTATGAGCATTATCTATATAATCTTGGAGTATAGTTGGAATATAATCATTTGTTTGAGACAATGGAGATAATTATATGCCAAGAAGATACACACCATTGGAATGAACAAGATATTAATCTTCTCGTTCTTCTTTGGGGTCTATTGGATCAACTAAGGGTAATGCTTAAGTCCTATGATATCTATTATAACTTAGATGCATGGCCTCTCATGTATGAAGAATTCCTTGGACATTTTCCAAAGATTTTAATTCCTAAAACAGTTATCGACTGTACCTTTATGTAGAGTATCATTAATTTGGAGTGTAAGTACTGTTATTTGTATTGAAACTCACAGCTTATGTGTTGTCGTATTTTGCACGACAGTTTAACGGTTGTATAAATGATGTTTGTATTTGAATTCTGTAGTGTGCATCTGGCGACCCAAGATGGGTCGTGAGGACCTATTTCGGGGGCGTCATAGTAGTAGAAGAATACTTTTCTACTTTCTTTCTTATTCTCTCACTATAATTTGTGAATATAACTCTGCTCTTTAAAAAATGGTAGGAAATAATGAATGGATGGAGGAGTATTTATAGGCTAGGAAAAGGTGGCAAATTACAAGGTTAATTATACTTTAGTACCTTCATCTTTGCCTCTATTTTTAATTTAGTCTCTCAAGTATTATCAATCTTGCATAATCTCCCTTAATAGTACTTGCATGTGAACCAATATTTCCTTGCATGTAAACTAATAGCAATTAATTGTTTATTTATCTGATTAATTGCCCGTTTGGTCAATTTAACATCTAGAAATCAACTATTATCGAAATAAATGTTGATTTCCACTAACATTAATATTTCCAACACAATAAAAATATTTTTATCAACAATTTCTTCTTTGATTTTTTGATGTTTGACTTTTTTTGAAAAAGTCAACTGCTGACTTTTTGGTCAAAAAGTCAACCCCAAAAAATTTTGTGTTTATAGTCTATTTTGACTAATTTCATCGCCCCAGTCTCAAATATCTCGTTCGCATCTCCAAATTCAACTCTGAACTCAAATTCGAGTTTTAATTTTATTTTCATGTGTTTTATACACACTTTTGATTTCTTAGTTAGTTCAAACTATTTAATTAGTCTCGACTAACTATTAAATTAAATCTCATCACTTATCGCTAATAAATATATATAACATATTTTTAATCTTTCAACATTTATTCATCACTAATATTATAACTCACAATATTGACAACCATATCGTTCCCAGGAAAGAGGGACTTTCTGATAAGGATTTCTCCTTATTGGCGAGCAATTAAATAACCTAACATATTTTTTGGACAG
The DNA here is from genome assembly GCA_016801055.1 of Panax notoginseng. Taxonomy (NCBI): domain Eukaryota; kingdom Viridiplantae; phylum Streptophyta; class Magnoliopsida; order Apiales; family Araliaceae; genus Panax; species Panax notoginseng. Next base: position 51,467,513 of record CM029021.1, on the reverse strand, counting down.
AATTTTCTAGACATTGTCAATAATGCAAATAATAATATGAATAACTGTGTCGTCTCAATTATTGATTTAATAATATAAAATATTATGCAGATGATACTGTGACAATAATGGAATCAATAATATGAGATACAATGCAGCAACAACTATGACAATTATTGAATGAAACTGAGTGACTTCTTATGTAAGAATCAATAATCAGAGATACTGTGCAATATCGTGTGCTACTGTGTAACAACGCGTATTACTGTACTTTTATCACTGGGTATTTCAAAAGTTTAATGATAAAATTTTTGTCGTTATTTCTATAAAAAGGTTATTTTTGTCGCTTTTTATATCCGATAGTTATTCCGTTGCTGGATCCACTAATGATTGCGTGTAATACCCCAACTTTTATAAATAAAGATGAATTTTCTATAAATATCATTTTTGAATATTATGGAGTAAATTTGATATAATGTTATAATTGTGGGTAATATTTATAAATTTTGCAAAGTACGCAAGTTGTTATATAATATTCGATTGGTCGGGGAATATTCATTTTAACAGGGAATATTCGTACAACGGCACAATCATTGGTGGACCCCACAACAAAATTATTGTCGGATTGAGAAAACGACAAAAATATTTTATTAAAAATAACGACGGAAGTTTTACCATTGTTACTGTTGAACTACTCGGTAGTAAAAGTACAGTAATACGTGTGGTTGCATAGTAACACACGGTATTAATTATTAATGCTTATGTGAGAAGTCACTCAGTTTGATTCAATTATTGTCAGTTAATAATATGAATTATTTAGCGATAATGACGTTTTGTTTTATTCGTATTATTAACGTAATAAAACAGAAACATCTTTTTATATAAAACAGAATACTTTATTAAAGTTATTCTATAAATAGAATATATTATATTTTATTTAAAAGATTTTTCTTTAAATATGGACCGTCAGATTAAAGTAATCAATCTGAACCGTTCATGGAATAGTTACTATGCATTCTATTTTTCTATAAATAACAGCTCATTCCTTCATTATTTCTTACGAATTCACTGAACTCTAGAGAGAGAAACTATAGAGAGAAACTATAGAGAGAGAGAAGAAGAGTATTCTACTACTTAACTACATCCTTATTTCAGCTCTTCTTTAAAACGGTAAGGTTGTTATTCTTTCTTATTCATGAAGAGAACTGTTGTTATTCCATTTCTTATTATTCTGTTGGAATAACCTGTATACGCGGTCTACTCTATACTTGGTGACATTCTTCTATTATTCTGTTGGAATATCCTGTCTGTGTGTTTTACACCGGACCTGGTTTCGTCTTTATTATTATTCTGTTGGAACATCTTATCTGTGTGTTTTACACCGGACCTGGTTCCGTCTTTATTATTATTCTGTTGGAACATCATGTCTGTGTTTTACACCGGACCTGGTTCCGTCTTTATTATTATTCTGTTGGAACATCCTGACTGTGTGTTTTACACCGGACCTGGTTCCGTCTTTATTATTATTCTGTTGGAATATCTTGTCTTTGCGTTTTACGCCGGACCTGGTTCCATCATTTATTATTCTGTTGGAATAACCTGTCTGTGCGATCTATCGCATGCATGGTGATTTCTTTTGTTATTCCATTCTTTATTATACTCAGTTGGTTAAGTTTTGACTTCTATACTCTATGAAATTTGTGGAATATCCTTGATAACTGCGTTTCATCCAGTATCTTTTCATTAAAATATTCTTCTAAGTATTTTTGAATTTTACTCCACAAAGCAGTATCATGTTGACAATTTGGACGTTGTTAATTCTTGGATAAATTAATTCTTGAACTTGTTTTATTAAATTCTTATATCATTGTCATCATCCTCATGTTTATAAAATGTTGAAAGTCATCTGTGACCTGTAGTGCATAGATGGACTTGGTATGATTATGACCAGAGATTATTCGGTATAATCATGACCGTAATATTACAAATGATGTGGTAAAAGTCCTCATTGGCCCGTAGTGCATTGATGGACAATTGTTGGCATGATCATGACCATTAATGAATACATGAATATCCTTGGCCGTAGTGCAGGGGTGATTCGATGATGTGGATTATTTTATTAAGCTGAGTCACAACGATCACAGTGTTGAAAAACCTTTTAAATTATAAAAGATAGTAGAGTTTATTTTCTACTTGACTCTTTTAATAGATTGCTTGTTCCGCTGCAGTTAAACTTGATGTCTATTATATTTTATCAGTTTAACATTGTTGAAGGCTAATGATAATTTATTCTGCATTATCTTAGTCATAATATTTCTTACTGGGCTAGTTGAGCTCACCCTTTCTTTCATTGTTCTCTTCAGGAAATGAGAACGTAACTGGGGCAAGTCGGGGAACGGAGTGATAGTCCGAATGATAGTATTAGTTTGTTGTCCTCACTATTTTATGTAATAGTGTGATAATAAATGTAATGAGGACTCCTTTTAAGTATGAATACTCTCTAGAAGACAATATTTATATTCAAACTCACAGTTTATGTTTTGTCGTATTGTACACGACAGTTGTATTAATAAGTTGTATTTGTATTCTGTACTATGTATCTGACGACCCAAGATGGGTGATGTATACCTAATTTTGGGGGCGTCATATTGCGCCGTCGTACGAATATTCCCCGACATAACGAATATTTTATGACAACTTACTTTGTAAAATTTTCACATATCACCATTAACTTTAACATTTTATCAATTCAACCATTTACTGAATAGAATAATATTTATAAGAAAATTGAATACTTTTATTTCATAAAATTCGGAGTCTTACAAGGAATATGAAAACTAACGATCTTACGAAAATAATCAATTTTAGCATGATGAGTAGTTAATCAATCAATCCCTAAAATCACATCAAATGCAAGTATTTTCACAGAGATGAGATCAACAGGTAATGTGAGGGTGTTGATTTAAATTAAACAAGATTTATAAATGGTGGGTGTAATGAAGGTTTCTCCCAATGGAGTTTCAACCGATAAGTCAAAGTTTAATTTCTCATGAGTCAAGTTCAAACGGTAAGCACAAATAGATGAAATAAAAGAGTGGGTAAAACTAGTATAAAATAAGGTATAGACTTCGTAAGAGTTTATGATTAGCTTATGATAAGTAGGTTTTATACCTACTTATACGGTATCTATTACTTGAATTAGTTGCTTATTCTCATGCTTATTAGTTACTTTTCATGCATTTTGTGTTCGTTTTGTAGATTATATGCTTGGGAGTTGAAATCGCAAAGAATTGGTATGAAATCGCAAAGAATAGCAATCCGGACTTCATTTGGGCTTTTATGTTCATTTCATGTTCTTGATTTGGAACTTGGATTACATTATAGAGCTTCTTCTTAGCTTTTCGGAAAATCTTGAATCATTCCAATCGGAGTTCGGATGCAAGATTTATGACATTTGTACCAACGGACGTCGAACGTCACTGTTTTGGGTGGCCATTTGCATAGCAGTCACTTCGAGGCTAATTTCAACCTTCATCCGTCCGTTATTTCTACAATCTTAAAGAATGAAAGTTGTAGATCTCGTCGATATCTTCTATTTGATAGGTGGCAGCCCTCGTAACTCTTCCCGGATCAAACGTTATTGCCGTTTTTCCAAAGGACGTCCGAGTAGAAAATTTTCCTTCACAAAATCGCCGCCGGGGTGGGCATGCAAGCATCAAAGCAAGCCTAGACCCTCGCCGGGGCGGGGGTATGCCCAGAAAATGCGAATTTTCATCAAATTTGAGTCTGGGAAGGATTATTTCGATCTGATTGACTCAAGGACTTCCAAGAGAACTTTTAAGAGGACTTAAAGACATATAAAAAGACGTATAAATGGAGGAGAATCATAAGGATTATGGGGAGATTAGATTAGATTAGATTAGAAAGGATTCCATTAGATTAGATTAGAGTAGAATAGGAAAACATTAGTTCTAATTAGATTTGGAGATTGAAGTAACTTAAAGACCATTGAAGATCAAGAGCAGGAGCTTGAGGAAGATGGAGATTTGCTGACAGCAGATTTATTCTTTACTCTACTCTTATTTTTATCTTTTTATGCTATTTCGAGTGTGGATTCTTAGTTTTAATTTAAGAACTAATTCTTTGTTTGAGATTACAATGGATCTTATTGTGTAGTTTATTTTAATATGTTTCGCTATCAATTATTATGTTCTATTGTGAGGATTGTCTATTATGATTTAGACTCAATTGTTTAATTGATTGGCCATCATTTACCGTGATAATCTATATGAACTCGAGAGATGAAGTATTGATTTAGATCTTATCATGATATCATGTGTTCAGGATTTTGTTAGTAGCTTAAACTTGATGAATGTTAAAGTAGAGATATGCTTGACATCGCATGTAATCGGATAGAGAACTTATTCTCAACCTTCTTTAATTGTAATTCACATAGAGATATAGGGGGTTAGTTGATTAAGGTGTTTAAAGGATTTCTATCTTAATTGTGGATTGGCGTTAATATGAGTATTATGCATCGAGAGGTGGTTTTATCTGCTTTAGTATTCTTGATTAACAATTCGGGATAGAGAATAATTGATGAGAAGTGTGTTAACCTAAATGCATCAATAAGTGAAGTTGTGATCTTAAATCTCCGTTATCTTAAATTAACTAGTGGAATTTAAGAGTAGTTTAATTTATATAATTTGAAATTCATTCGTTTAAATAAGATTGAGTTGGTTACAGGTTAGTACTTGGTGATTTTTGTTAAATAATTCTCTGTGGGAATGATACTCAACTTATCACTTTATTACTTGTTGACCACGTATACTTGCGTGTTGTGCGTAATTAGATTTTACCCAACAACTTACCCGTGATAACTTCGTTTGGGTTCCTTGCTTTTTAGAAAGTCACAAAAAATGCTCTCCCTTGAACCACCAACTTTTACTTATCTGGGACAGCCTTTGGTGTCACCATCCTAGCTGGACTTGACTTTGCTGCATGACAAAATCGAGCTAAGTGACCTTCCTTTTTACAATTGTAACACACTTTAGGTTGCTGCGTACAGTTTGGACTAATGTGTCCCTCCTGTCCGCATTTGTAGCATACGACCGATGGTCATTCTCCTTCCTTAGAAACGGGTGTTGGTGCTGCTGTCGATTTCTTTCTGTTGTCTTTGTTGAATCTTCTCTTCTTAAAGTTGTTTCCACTTAGTTTACCTCTCCTATTATCTTGGCCATGATTACCACCGAAGTGGTTACCATTTCTGGCATGATAATTTCCTCCATGATGTCTATCATTGTTCCGATGGTCGTTGCCACCGGTACGATTATTATTGTGTTGTTGGTCGTTGTCTTTTGGTTGAAAAGTCTCATTATCTCGCTCCTATAATTGAGCCATATTCACAACATCTGAATACAAACAAAGTTTATGAGAAATTAGGTATTGACGAATTTCAGGTTTCAAACCTCTCAAAAACATTCGTGTCATTCGCTCCTCATTATCCACTAAATGGGATGAAAACCGGGATAACTCCGCAAACTTGGCCTCGTATTGTGATATAGTCATATTGTTCTGTTCCAGTTTGATGAATTCCACCTCCTTCATATGACGAATACTTTCTGAAAAATACGTGTCGTTGAACAATTCCTGAAACTTCTCCCAAGACATCTTAAGTGCGGAAAGATGAGTACATTTTACGGATTTTCACCAGTAATTTGCCTATCCACGCAACATAAAGGTGGCAAAGGGAACCTTTAGTTCCTCTGTGCATCCCAAGACATCAAATATCTTAGTGATCTGCTTAATCCATGCTTCTGCCTTAAGCGGCTCTGGCTTTCCCAAAAACTCCAGTGGTCCCAACTCCTTAAATTTCTTAGCATTGACCAACCGTGAGTTACCATTGTTTCCACCTTCATTTTGAACATGAGCCTCTCTCGTTTGGTGTTGCATGAATTATAGAAAGCTCTTAAACATCACATCGTTTATCATTTGGTCAGTGTTGTTATTTACAAGAGGATTATTGTCTTCCTGATGCACATTATCCTGGTTATTGATTGGTGGTGACTCAATGGTAGCATGTGCTCCATTGCTTATATCAAAATTTTCAGACGGCATTCTCAAATACTGTCACAAAACACGGGTTAATTAAAGAAATTGGCATGCCACATATTATCCCTATATTCCTACCGACTAATTAAATAACAAATAAGCTTAGGTAAGACAAACTAGTGAAGGTTTTACTCGTCTCTCTCCTCCTAGTTCTAATCCCAGATCTCCACCAGAGATTATATCCCTAAGCTCTGATACCAACTGTGACACTCCTAAAATAGGTCCACACAACCCATTCTGAGTCACCAAATACATGGTACAGAATTTAAATACAAACTTTATTAATACAACTGTTAATTACCATGTAAAATACGACAAAATATAAGCTGTGAGTTTCAATACAAATATTGTCTCGTAGACAATATCCAAACTCAAATAAAATCTTCATTACAATTATTGTCACACTCTTTTACAAAATAGTGAGGACTACTATAATAACCATCTTCGACCATTACTCCACTCCCCGACTAGTCCCAGCTACATTCTCTCCTCCTGAGAAAAACAATGGAACCAAAATGAAAAGGGTGAGCTCAACTAGCCCAGTGAAGAATATTATGACTAAGATAATGAAGAAAAAATTATCCTTAGTCCTCAACACTGAAAAATCTGATAGAATACAATAGACAACAAGTTTTAGATCAACAACTGCAGCAGAACAAGCAATCCATTAGAATTGTCAAGTACAACAAGGTGTCTATTATCTTCTATGATTTAAAAGTTCATCATCAATATTTTATCCATGTAACACAAATCAATAAATGTTTCAAATCAACAAATTATCCATGCACTACGGGCCAAAGATATTCATTTGTATCACCAGTGGTCATGATCATGCCAAATAACTGTCCATCTATGCATTACGGGCCAAAGAGGACTTTCACCACAAACCTTTATTTGTAACATTAAGGTCATGATTATACCAATAAATAATGCATGGTCATAATCATACCAATTAACAGTCCATCTTTGCACTACGGGTCAAAGATGACTTTCACCACAATATAAGCATGAGGATAATAACAATGATATAAAGAATCAATCAAGTGAGATCAAGGATAAATATTATAGATTTATAATTCAATTTATCCAGAGTTCAAAATGTTCAAATTGTCAACATGATAACTAATTGTGGAGTAAAATTCAGGAATGATATTCATGTATCAAAAATAATTTGTACAGAAAAGAAAATTAAATTCTATTATGAACAGTACTCATGAATAGTACCATATGAATAGTACTCATGAATAGTACCGTATGAATAGTATTCATGAATAGTACACCGGCATAAAAAGATTAAAATTTAATAAGAGAGTTCAAACCAATATTATAGTGAAATGATATTAGATGAAGCGCAAACCTTAAGAAATTTATAATCATTTCAGGAATTATAGAAGCAATACTTACCATAGTAAGTTTAAATTTAGGAATATGAAATGAAATAATATCATTTACATAATATGGAGTATGAAAAAAAATTATATTTCTTACGAGTATTGAAATAAAATAATATCCTTTACGAATATGAAATAAATAATATCCTTTACCGTAGTAGAAAATTAGATTTAATTGGAATATCGGATATTATCCTGAGAAAATCTTGCACTAAAAGCTACACTCAAAGTATTCTTATACTCAAAAGAAATACTCACAATATTGTAGTAGGAATGCTTGAGATTTTTGGTGTGTATAAGAAGGAGAGTTACCCCCCCTTTTTATAGTGCAACACGGAGGAAAAAAATAAACCATCCTGCCTAATTTTGCCAAACCTTTCCTGCCTAAATTTCCTTCTTTTTTTTCTTTATTTGCCTAACTTTCATTCCTTCTCTTCCTAACAACCTCTCATTTTCCAATGGTTGAGGGCCCACTAAATTTGGAAGATGAAATGCATTGCATGAGAATTGAAACGTGCACGAAATAGTTTTGGAAAAGGAATTCAAAACAAAAATGATAACATTTACTCCACTTTTATTCACATGCTAAAAATTATATATTATAATAATAATATTACCATTTAAAATTTAAATTATAAAAAATTATATTATTATATTATCACATTATTATAATGTAATATCATAATAATATATTTGAATGAATATTTTATCGGAGAAGATAATTGCCAAACTTTCAACAAATATTTCATGCTAAATTCCTTCATTTATATCAAAATTTAACCAATATCCACCACATAATAATTATTCATAATTAATATTACAAGCTCACAATATTAACAACCAGATCATTCTTAGGAAAGAGGGGGCTTTTCGATAAGGATTTATCCTTATTGGCACGCAATTATATAACCTAACCCCTTTCCTCGACAGAACTTTAAACATTGTCAATAATGCAAATAATAATATGAACAATTATGTCGTATCAATTATTGATTTAATAATATAAAATATTGTGCAGATGATACTGTGATAATAATTAAATCAATAATATGAGATACTATGCAGCAACTACTGTGGCAATTATTGAATACTGATTGTCTTCTTACATAAGAATCAATAATCAAAGATAATGTGCAATACCGTGTGCTACTGTGCAACCAAGCGTATTACTGTACTTTTATCATCGGGTATTTCAACAGTTAACGGTAAAAGTTTTGCCGTTATTTTTTATAAAAAGGTTATTTCTGTCGCTTTCTATATCTGACAGTTATTCTGTTATGTGGTCCACCAATGATTGCGCTGTCGTACGAATATTCCCCGACCAAACGAATATTTCATGACAACTTGTTTACTTCGCAAAATTTGCACATATCACTCATAACTATAGCATTATATCAAATTAACACCTTAGTATTCAAAATAATATTAAGAGAAAATTAAATTCTTTTTCATAAAAAGTTGGGGTCTTACAATAACCCTTCGTATTCATTCTTAATTAATCCGCGGGAGTAACCTGTCTACGTGGATTACCGCGTGCATGATGAATAACCCTTCGTATTCATTCTTTATTAAATTGTGGAAATGATCTATCTACACGGATTACCGCATGACGGGTGAAAATCTATTTGCAGTTTTGTATATTCTTTCATACTTGTATGAGATATCATTTTTTTTGTACTCGTCAATGGATATGTTTTTTCGTATTTTTCATTTATGGGTACTATTCATATCAGAGTACTATTCATTCGGGGTACTTTGCATGACGAGGTACTATTCATTCGGGGTACTTTTGTAACTAATAAGAAATTTGTGATTAAATAAATATTTGAGTTGATTTAATTATTGAGATAAATAAATATTGATGAAATTCCTATACAATAATTTAATTAAAGCGTGTTATAATAATTAAACTAATAAATGATAATTTTATGGTGTGAAAGTTTAATTTAATGAGATAATTAAATTAAATGAATTATTAATAATTTTAATGTCGTTCTAATTTAATATAATAATTAAATTAGAGAGGTTAAATAAAATTTTAATCTATAATGGAAATTATAATTATATGACAAATGTTAATTTATGAAATTAATTAAATTATTTTGTAAAATGAGTGGGGCATAAGAACCATATTATAAGAAAAATATAAAAATAAATTAGAAATCATAATCTAAGGCGCTGCCAAACATGGCCTTGTAGCCTTTGGCATATTATAACTGATAAGCCTATTGGTTTTTTTAATTGATGAACGTGGGAGGGATTATATACATCAATTTTTTTTTTGCAAATTATTTTTTCCAAGAGGCTAAGAAGAAATAGAGAAAATATAGAGAAAGAAAGAGTGCGCTAGAGAGAGAAAATTGGAGAGAGAAAGAACTCACTGTGAACTTTGAGAGGAGTCTGGAAAATCAAGGAGGAGAAGGAAGGCTAAATTAGCAATCTTCATCATATTATAGGAAGTAATCAATTAAAAGTAATAAACTAGCTCTTAATTTATATGTCATATTTTTCACAAAGTTTTCACTGTAAAATGAATTTGATGTGATTATTAGATGAGATGTTGTGTATATAAGTTTATGGGTATGTATAATCTATTATAAATCATCTAGAAGTGATGTTGAAGTAATCAAAATTCGTGTAAATATGTTGAAGAAGAGGAATTTTAGTCTTGGTTATAATATTGTGTATTATGGTTGTTTTAGAGTTAAAATTAGTTATGAATTCATGCTGTAAATTGTAGATTGATGATTGTTTATGGTAGAACTCTGTGATACGAAAATAATGTAGTTTGAACAAATCAAAATGGTTGAAGATCAAAGTCGTGGTGACTGATTTCGCTATGTGTGAAAAATTATGAAAATTAGTATGAACTTGGAATTTGAGTCCTTAAATTGGTTGTTAAAGTTGTTTGTGATGTTAGAATTACTTTATAAATATTTGTTCTTGAGTTTATAAAGTTTATAAACATCTGGGTTTGGTTAATTTGGAGTTGGGTGAGGAAATTGGAATTTTTGTATAGAGCAGAGTCTGAGTTCGTGTTTCTGGAAAATTGAATCTAGAGTCTAGCGCTGCCGCGCTGCTTTTGTGCGCCATCTCACTACTGCGCGGCCGCGCTGGATCCAAGAGTAGTTAGGGCGCGACCGCGCTAGTGGCCAATCAGACGTAATAATGAACTGTTAACAATATAGCTTGGGGAATGTTAACCTAACTTATTTTAATGATTGTAGAGAAACCTAAAACATGTTAGAAGACATAATAACATATTGTAATCACAAAGTTGAAACTATAAGTTATGAATTAATAAGTTGTGAAAGTCTGGAATGTGATGTCATGAGAATTGGAATTATTTTTTAATCACCATGTCGTGTACTATAATATAATTGGGAGTTCAGGTTCATGGTACGTGAATGATTACGATAATCAGATCTTAAGCTAAAGATTATAGACTTGACTAAAATGAGAAGTAAACCAGTGAAGTTAGTGTTAATATAACTAATTGGTATTGTGATTCTAATGGTATATGTAGGGTATTTGGCAAACGTGTGTTATAATTGAGTAACGTACGCACGAGGCAAGTTCCTAAACCTTATCCTTATGTTCCTTATGTTGAGCAAGTTTCTTATCTCTATTTTGTTTATGATTATGCAAGTTCTTGAATCCTAATTCTTTCACATTGAGCAAGTTTCATATTCTTAACTTGATATCGTTACGCAAGTTCCTAACTTTTGTTTCTTGCTATTTTGAAGCATAAATTGTTCAAGTTCATTGTCCCAAATGAGATTTTTTAACTCTTTTGGATGTAATACTTTGGCTATACAATGTTTATTCAATTGTATATTGTTGATATTCAATCTTTGATTAAAATATCGTTGTTCAATCTTCTATTATCGTATCGAACCTCGAGTGACTAGTGAACCTTTATTGAAATTGACTAGTCCATAGTTGTTGAGCATTCTAAAATTCTAGAATCAATGTTAAGCTAATCTAAACTAAACTTTCTTTAGTGCGGAAATTCTAAAGTCAAACTGAGATGGACAGCCCTAATATAGGGGATTATGTATGCGTTAGCGTTTAGATGTTTGTGCATAATACATGGTACGAAGGGCTGATCCCCCTAAGTACGAAAGAAAAGGTCTGTATAGTCTAATGACAGTTAAAGGTTGAGTTAGAAATACTTGGTAACCTTAGGACACAGTTCATGGTCTTAATACCCTCAGATATAATTCTCAAACTTGTTTTCTTTTCTTGATTCGAAGAACAAGTTCCCTATTATTCAGTATTCATTGCTTACTTTTACATTATTCCTATTGTTAACATTATATTAGTGGGCAATTATTTGCTCAATCTTACAATTAACATTGCGGCTAAAGTTGAGAAAGTTGATGAGCCATCTTCTAGCAAAGCCAAGGGCAAGATGTCCAAACGATGAAGACTTATTTGATTTTACTTAACTGAACTTTTGTTATGATACTTATTTAATTATGATGTATTCCGCAGATTGATGTAATAATTTTAGGTTAGATTACCTGGGATTTGTTTTAAGCCGATGTTTAATGGGGAGGATTATTGTTTAAGTTATTTAAATTGTGTCTTTATCCTTGATTATGGATAGTTAGATGTAATTGTTTTGGATAGTGAGCACCAAATCCTGTGAAAATGAAGTACCTGGATTTGGGGTGTTATAAGTTGGTATCAAAGCTTTAGGTTATGAACCTTAGGTGGGGAAAACCTTAGAAAGTAACATTATAGGAGATCAAACATATGGTGGTGATAAATTTTTATCGAGTTCTAAGGAATGAATTAAGGAATTCATAGAAGATAAAATAAAATGATAAAAGACTTTATGTGGTTATATGTTAATAACTTATGTGCTCATTAGTATCGAAGAGTGTCACGTAATAAATAAAACTTAAAAGTATTTTGTTGTCAGGATGTCTAACGTTGAAGGATCAAGTCAAGCTAGGGAAGAGATACCTCAGGTACCTAGAGATGTCCATGTTGTTCGGGAGCAGTTGATCTAGAGGGAGCCTTCTCTTTTGGTCGCTGATGAAGGACAGGGAAATGAGCATGTGTGACACCCCCAAATCCAGGTTCTCTAACCTCAGATTCGGTGCTCACGATCTATCATCATCATAAGCATTCTATAACTATTACGAAATAATAAACATACATTGTTCATTATAATAAAGTTTCCATAGCATGGTCCCAAGGTCATCTTAACCTTAACTTAAACACACCATTCATATTACAAAAGATTTACATAAGAACTTCCATTAGATAATAATAATTAATATTCATTCCAAACTATTCCTGGATCTTGCCCTTGCCCTTGCCCTTCGTATTGGATCCTTCAGGCTTACCTGAAATAAATGTCATGATATAGCAAGGGTAAGCAACTAATTTGCTTAGCAAGTTTATATACAAGGGAGATATATCATGACTAGAAAGAAGTTTTGCTTTCAATGTTCAACAATAATATAAGGTTGTAAAGGAACATGAATTAATAATCAACAATTGAATATTCGAATAATTGAATAACATGAACTGAGTGGTTTTGAGATAACCATGAACATTTGCCAAGGTTCTCAGTAATTTAAACTGGACCTCTTAATAAGTTTTAGTATTTAAGGGGATCAGCCTTTCATACCCCGTGATTTATGCATAAACACTTAATATTTCGGCATCGATATCATGCCTTAATCAAATTCGTCCTTTTCTCAGTCAAGAGTTCTTATCATATCAATTTAATAAGAATAACTTTTTAAAATACATTTGATTTAACAAATTTAAACATGCTTGATCTAGCTGATACAATTAGCATAGATCTATCTCATAAACAGTTCATAAATGAAAGAACTTTAATTTAATTCACAGTTCAATAATAATAGAACAGGAATTCAATTGCACAAAGTGTGAATTTCAATAATCAATATATATGTGAATAATCATCAATAATTATTCACTAACATGCTTTGAAAATAATAACTCGAGTTTGAGTTAGGACACTTGCCTCGTCTGTAGATTACGGCTACGCAATTAATTTATATCCACTATGCAGTTAAATTATCTTCCTTTGAGAGACCTATAATTAATCTTTCAATAAGTCATAGTAAAACATTAGATTATGTAATCACATAAATATTATGCATTACATTTAGTTCTTATAAACATTATCATGTCTTGATAATGTTACTATAACCACATAATATTATTAATCTTGATAATATTTAATTCACCTCTTAGTATTGTTAGTTCCCTAATAATACTTTCATTTGCTTACTAATATTATTAACATCTTAACAATATTTTAATACCTTACTAATATTATTAATCCTTTTAATAATATTTCAATTAATATTATTACTTTAATAATATCTTACTTATGCTTAGTATCATTAATCATTTAATAATATTTTATTCATTTACTAATATTATTAATCATTTAATAATATCTTATTCTATTACTAATATTATTAATTATTTAATAATACTTTAATCATTTATCAATGCTTAAATCAAATATTATTAACCATTAATAATATTTTAAAGAAATTTTAATCTTAATATTTTTATTTACTTATCAATATCATATTCTAATATCATAATAATATTTTAATAATTTATTGGATTAATAAATAATTTATTCTAATTGTTCATCCTTTATTAAACCTCTTATTTAATATGCATAAAAGGTCATAAATAATATTTATTATCATAAATTACCAAAGTGCTCTAAGATAGTCATGATATGATATATTATGAGTATTCAAGCATAAAAATCACCTTTTTCTTATTAAAGATATCATTTAACTATTTATTTCCTTTTATTCATAACTTAACCATTTTTAGGAAAAATAGTAAACTTACTCCAAAAATTCTTAGCTTCTGTACTTTGACACAATATGAACCTACAAGGATCCCTAAATTTTTCTGAAATTTTAGAAAATGATCTAGTATTTTTAAAGTTCCCAAAACACTCGGATCTTGCTTCATTTTTAATAAATTGAGTTTTGCTCAGAAAAATCTGAAATTCTTAGGGTATGCTCTCCTAATATATATGAACCTACTGTAAAAATTTCGGAATTTTTCAGTGTATACATAGTGAGATATTCGACGGTAAAGTTTTAGGAGTCCTTTACGGAAATAGTCATTACGCACAATCTATAACTCGAAACGTGTCCGTTCTTTTTCCTACACGTAGATAACTTCTCAAGGTACCTCTGTGAATTTTCCCAGATTTTTAAGGGACATAAAACTGTCCGAAACAGACCCAAGAAAAATAGGACAGAAACTATTTTAGGGTTTTTGAACCCTTAACATTCTAAGTGGGCTGTTTTGGGAAAATCAGCTCCAAAGGATTCAAAACTTGTTAGATTTGTGTTCTATCACTTGGGTTTACTAGATAACTCATGTATCTAGCACCCCCCTTCGACGGATCACAAATCTAAGTTGGAAAACTAGAGTTATACAAGATTTAGTGGAAGAAAACAAGAGTTTTCACCATTGGAGAACATATGCTCATATTCTTCCTCTAAGCCTTTGATCTAACACTCAAGATACTTAGTTCTATACATGATGATATGTAGGACTATGGTATCTTGAGTATTTGTTCATAACCCCAACAAAACTCAAGCTAAAGAAAAAAAAAACAAAGTAGAAGAAGAAGATGAATGTTAGGTTATACCTTGATTTAATGGCAACCTTCTTTGATTTACCAAAGTAAGTGATGAACTTTGGATGCATTAACAAACTAGCACTCCTCTCTCTCTATATATATGGCCAAACCTCTCTCTCCTTTCTCTCTCTAGAAGTGGCTAGCTTGGGAGAAATTATAAGAGGAAGAATGAGAGAAGAAATGAAATGAAATGAAAAGATGAAGTAAAAGGATACTTACAAAAAATATAGATACACTTAGTGTATCTAGCTATTATCCCCCATACTTTCTTTAACCCATGGATAGAAGCTTTGCCTTATCACTTTAATTAGTCTAATCATGATTAAGGATGCTTAATAAAGTGGCAACCAATGGGAGCTTGACAACCATGTCCTTTTGTGTAAGAGTTACTACAAATGGATATTGCTTAGCTTAATTAGTTGCCTTAAAAGGCTAATGTGGCCAGCCATATTTATGCCCACTAGCTCCTTCATTTAGCTTTTATTTTAATGCATAAATTAGATAAATCAAATGTCTAAAATACCCTTAATCAAGTGGGCTAAGTTTGGGCTTGCATTTTATTTCTTTTGGGCTTCTCCTTTAATTGTTTTGGGCTATGTAATAAACATAGTCTAACAATTTTAATATATGTTACCCAATTTAATTATTTAGGGTTTCCATTCCTAATCTTATGAAATTTAATTACCTATACATGTGACTTTAGCTCATAACCTAATTAGGTTCACAAGAATTAGGTTTAAAATTATTAGTCACTTGAAATAATAAGATTATCCACTTAAGTTAGTATACATATTAAATACTAACCTCTCCTTATTACCATAACCCTTAGATTATTTAATTGTCTCACCTAATTTATAATTAGGTTACGAGGCTTTCATTTTTAATGAAACCTATAAATATATATATCTATAACTATAACATACATGTTAATTGACCCATGCACCATTTCACATATGTTGTCACATATTAAATCACTGTATAACACAAAGTTTTAAATATTAATAATGTACATACATATATAGTGACTTAAAATTCACGGTTATTACATCCTCCCCCCTTATAAGAATTCCGTCCCCAGAATTACTTACAGGCTTACTCAAAAATATGTGGATAACTTTCGTTCATCGTTTCTTCGAGTTCACACGTAGCTTCTTCAGTATTGTGGTTCCTCCAAAGAACCTTTACAAAATGTATAACCTTATTTCATAATTTTTGTTCTTTTCTATCTAAAATTTCAGCTGGAATTTTCTCGTACGACAAATCCTTTTCGACCTGAATTGGCTCGTACGATATCACGTGCTTGTAATCAGACTTGTATGGTCGTAGCACTGACACATGAAACATATTATGAATATGTTCCAGTTCAGGAGGTAGAGCTACCTCGTACTCCACTTCGCCTATCTTTCTTAAGATCTCGAAAGGTCCAATAAATCTCGGATTCAGTTTACCTTTCGTTCCAAACCTTATCTTCCCTTTCCAGGGAGATACTTTCAAAAATGCATGGCTTCCCACCTCAAAATCTCTCTTCTGGCGATGTAAGTCTGCATACTTCTTCTGGCGATCTTGAGCTGCTACCAATCGGGCTATTATCACCTTGATGATCTCTATAGTCTGCTGTACCAGTTCTGGTTCCAACAGTCGACGTTCACCCACTTCATCCCAGTATAAGGGCATTCTACATTTCCTTCCATACAGTGCTTCGTACGGTGACATTCCGATGCTGGCGTGATAACTATTATTGTATGCGAACTCTACTAATGGAAGATGATTCTCCCAGCTACCCTTGAAGTCCATCACACAAGCTCTGAGCATGTCTTCAAGTGTTTGAATTGTTCTCTCGCTTTGCCCATCGGTCTGCGGATGATACGCGGTGCTCATCCGTAGTTGCGTCCCCATTCTTTCCTGAAGGCTCTTCCAGAAGTTTGACGTGAATCGCGGATCTCTATCCGACACAATAGATACCAGTACGCCATGCCTCGAGATAATTTCTTTGATATACAATTTGGCTAGCTGGTCCAAATTATACCTGATCTTGATCGGCAAAAAGTGAGCTGACTTCGTAAGACGATCTATAATCATCCATATGGCGTCGTGTCCTTTTTACGTTGCTGGAAGTCCCACCACAAAATCCATCGTGATGTGCTCCCACTTCCACTCTAGAATCTCTAAAGGTTGTAGTAATCCACTCGGTCGTTGATGCTCTGCCTTGACTCTCTGACAAGTTAGACATCTGCTGACGCATTCTGCAACCTCTCTCTTCATGTTTGGCCACCAAAAGTGTTGACGCAAGTCTTTATACATTTTTGTGCTTCCTGGGTGTATCGAGTACCTCGTACTGTGCACTTCTTGTAAAATCTCTTCTCTTAGTTCTGGTACTAGCGGTACCCAAATTCGCCCTTCGAATCTCAGCAGTCCGGTGCCATCAATCTTGTATTTCAATTCACCCCCTTCAGCTAACCGCTTCTTGATGTTGTCGCAATCTTCGTCCTTCTCTTGAGCCTCTTTAACCTTATCTAATAAAGTTGGGCTCGCTGCTACTGTAAATAATTTCTTGTTGGTCTCCATCGGATACTTAACTTCTAAGTCAAGTCGTTCGAAATCTTTCACCAATTCCTCTTGAATGGTCAACTTCAGTAACTTCTCTCTGCCTTTTCTGCTCAGAGCATCTGCCACTACATTTGCTTTTTCTGGATGGTACAGAATCTCACAATCATAATCCTTGATCAATTCTAGCCATCAACGCTGCCTCATATTTAGCTCTTTCTGCGTGAAGATATACTTCAGACTCTTGTGATCTGTATATATCTCACACTTCTCGCCATATAAATAGTGCCTCCAAATCTTCAAGGCAAAAACTACTGCTGCTAATTCCAGGTCATGAGTCGGATAACCCTTCTCATAGTCCTTCAGCTGACGTGAAGTGTACGCAATGACCTTGCCATGCTGCATCAGTACACAACCAAGAACCTTGTGTGACGCATCACTATACACTACAAATCCTCCCGTGTTGTCTGGTAAAGTCAACACAAGTGCCTGACTGAGCCTCTTCTTCAATTCCATGAAACTCTCTTCACATTTCTCCGTCCAAATGAACTTCACTGTCTTTCTGGTAAGGTTGGTCAACGGTGATGCTATCTTTGAAAAATCTTGGATGAATCTCCGATAGTATCCTGCTAATCCCAAGAAACTCCTAATTTCTGTCGGCGTCTTTGGCTGTTCCCAGTTGATAACCGCTTCTACCTTTGCTGGATCTACCGAAACACCATCTGTGTCGATAACGTGACCCAAAAATTGCACTCTCCGCAACCAAAACTCACACTTAGAGAACTTTGCATACAACTTCTCCCTCCTTAACGTCTCCAACAATATCCTTAGATGTTCATCGTGCTGTTCCTCTGCCTCTGAATATACCAGAATGTCATCGATGAACACGATAACAAACTTATCCAAATACTGTTTAAACACTCTGTTCATCAAGTCCATGAATGCTGCTGGTGCATTCGTCAACCCAAAAGACATTACCAGAAACTCAAAGTGTCCATACCGAGTTCTGAATGCCGTCTTTGGAACATCCTCCTGCCTCACCTTCAGTTGGTGATAACCGGTCCTCAAGTCAATTTTTGAAAAATATTTCGCCCCCTTCAACTGATCAAACAAATCGTCGATCCTGGGCAACGGGTACTTGTTCTTAATGGTGACCTTGTTCAACTCCCGGTAGTCGATACAAAGCCTTAATGACCCATCCTTCTTCTTTACGAATAAGACTGGTGCTCCCCACGGTGATACGCTCGGTCGAATGTATCCCTTATCTAACAATTCTTGTAGTTGAATCATCAGTTCCTTCATTTCTACCGGAGCCATACGATACGGCGCTTTGTATACCGGCGATGTCCCTGGTGCCAAATCGATAACAAACTCTATCTCTCTATCTGGTGGCAATCCCGAAATCTCATCTGGAAAGACGTCAACGAATTCCCTTACAATAGGTATCTGTCCCAGTTCACCCTCGACTCTGCGGGTATCCACAACGTGAGCCAAATAACCTATACAACCTTTCCTAAGAAACTTCTTTGCTTGCATCATCGTCAGATAACAAGATTGTCTCGGCGATTTACTGCCATGAAATACCACTTTTGACTTATTTGGAGTCTTTAGGTGTACGCACTTTTTCTTACAGTCAATGATCGCTCTGTGACTTGATAACCAATCCATCCTGAGGATTACATCAAACTCTCCAAGACGAATCGGTATCCAATCCACGTTAAGCTTAAACCCTCGTACATCAGCACAACAGTTCCTATGTATGTAGTCTACATGAATAATTTCTTTGTTTGCTACTTCTACATTCATTGGGTGTTCTAATAGTTCACGAGGTAAACTTAATCTTTGAGCAAATTCATCAGATACAAAAGAACATAAAGCTCCCGAATCGAATAACACATAGGCATTTATATCGTTGATTAGAATTATACCTGACACCACCTCCCTGGATGCCACGACATCTTGCACTATCATATTGAATGTCCTCGCTGTCGGTTTGTTTGGCTGGGTTGGTCCTCCACTGGTTGTCTTAGTGGTATTGCCCTTGTTGCCGTTTTCGCCATCCGTGCTTTTCTTCTTTGGGCAATCCTTGATCCGATGTCCCAATTCACCACAGTTAAAACAACCTCCCTTCTTCACCTTAGAACAATTGGGTGAGGTATGCCCTTCTTGTCCACAGGTATAACATACCGTTTTTCCTTTCAAGCACTCTCCCGAGTGACCCTTTCCACAGTTTCCACACACTGACTTCTTTTGTTGGACACTTCCTTGCTGAATCTCCAAATTACTACCCCCACTGCTCCATTTCCGCTTCTTGTTGTTGCTACCGCCACCGCTAACATTCTGATTCCCACCTTCTACTTTCTTCTTGTTCTTCTCCCGATTGTACTTTGAGACTGCTTCGCTTCCACCTTCTGCTATGAGAGCTTTCTCCAACAGAGTTGAGAATGACGTGATTTGTAGAACCGCTACCTTACTGTAAATCCACGGCTTTAGTCCATTTTCGAACTTTCTTGCTTTCCTCACCTCCGTGTCTACCTGATGTGGAGCGAATCTGGCCAATTCATTAAACTTTGTGGCGTACTCTGACACTGACATATTCTCCTGCTTCAATTCCAAAAATTTGATCTCCATTCTCGTTTATGTACTCTCAGGGAAGTAGTTCTTAAAGAACAACTTTTGGAACGCTTCCCAAGTCACGATTCCAGTCCCGGCTTTGTTCTGGTTGGCCTCCCAGCAATAGTTAGCCTCACCCTTCATTAAGTAGGTAGCAAAAATTGTTTTCTGTTCTTCTGCTACTCTAGCAATAATGAATGCCTTCTCAATCTCCTTCATCCACGTTTGGGCCTCTAACGGGTCTGCTGTTCCTCTAAACTCCGGCGGTCCTACTGCCTTGAAGTCCTTAAAGTTGGCTAATTGGTTTCCCGCCTGATTTCCTACAGGTTGAGCTTGATTCCTCATAGCTTCAGTCATCATGTTGATAAAGTCTTGCATTGGGTTTGGTTGAGCTCCCGCTGCATTATTAACTGACTCTTCGATCTCTTGGTTCCTTAGTACACGTCTGGGCGGCATTATCTAGTGGAACAAAATTCTAACACGTTACTCGGGTTTTATTATCATATAAGTACTTAGCATGTAACACGCTACTGTATTCAACAATCATATGATCATTATGGGAGAGTTTTAAATTACCAAGATTTTGGAAGTCTTTCTCCCTGATTAGTGGGTTAAGTTTGTTTTTAAAGAAAATTTTTCAAATCAGTCTACTAGACTCACATAACATTAAATAGACAATTTACTATTTAAAATTTTCCAACACATATCATAATAATAATGCATTTATATTCATATACCAATCTTCAGCGTCTCACATGATTAATACAGGTATATTCTTATAAATACTACTATCCCACTTTAAACACAAAAGATGAGATTAACTCAAAATGATACTTCCCTACAAACACAAATAGGGATACTGCCTAACTACCTACTACCTCACACCTGCTGAGGTTTACATCAACATAAAACCCTATTACACAAAAGGGGTACTAATGCCTCTATCTACAACTAGTCCATAGCATAATCATCACTGGTGGCCCTGCTGGGTCACCTGAACAGGCTCCGGGGGAAACCACCCCTCCATAGCTCTACGTCGAACGGATCGACTCGACTCTCCTATCTCGAACTGCGCCCTCCTAGTCCCACTGCGCTGACCCTCATACGCCGCGTCTAGCGCCAGTCCTAAAGTCTCGGCCCTGACCTTCATGGCCTGCAGTGCTAACTCCAATTGGTCCACCCGCTGGGCTGACTCATAAAATGCATCCTCCACGCGAATCTTGTCTGCAATCTCCATGTCAAACTCGCCCCGCATCGCCAGATGCTCTATGCTCAGCTCTCCGAACTTTGCCTTTTCATGCTCTAGCTGTACCCTCAGTATCTCAACTTGCAACTGGGACTCATCCAACTTTCCCTTCTGCTCGACTACCTCCATATGGGCTTGATAAGCCGCCTCCTTGTATTGACCTTCTGTGAACTGAAGTGTGTGGTTTTCAACCTCCAGTTCTCCCACCCTGCCTTCCAATTGATTGATTCTCCTCAACAAATCCCCTATAAGAGGACCTTGAGGGGCTTCTTCCGTAACCTCACGCTCAATGAGCTCCTAATCTACTGAGTGACTGTCCTGGCGCTCGTCAGACATCCTACAATCACCATAAATAAAACCAACATCAGTACCACAATAAAATATATTCATTGATAAAATGAAATAATATTTTATTAAGTACAACACAAACTCGATAAATTTCCACAATCCATCTCCTAACATACTCTATAAGAGTTTTCTACTAAGGTTATAACCTAGGTTTTGCATTCCTAATGTTTATAACCTACAGCTCTGATACCAACCTGTGACGCCCCCAAATCCAGGTTCTCTAACCTCAGATTCGGTGCTCACGATCTATCATCATCATAAGCATTCTATAACTATTACGAAGTAATAAACATACATTGTTCATTATAATAAAGTTTCCATAGCATGGTCCCAAGGTCTTCTTAACCTTAACTTAAACACACCATTCATATTACAAAAGATTTACATAAGAACTTCCATTAGATAATAATAATTAATATTCATTCCAAACTATTCCTGGATCTTTCCCTTGCCCTTGTCCTTTGTATTAGATCCTTCAGGCTTAGCTGAAATAAATGTCATGATATAGCAAGGGTAAGCAACTAATTTGCTTAGCAAGTTTATATACAAGGGAGATATATCATGACTAGAAAGAAGTTTTGCTTTCAATGTTCAACAATAATATAAGGTTGTGAAGGAACATGAATTAATAATCAACAATTGAATATTCCAATAATTGAATAACATGAACCGAGTGGTTTTGAGATAACCATGAACATTTGCCAAGGTTCTCAGTAATTTAAACTGGACCTCTTAATAAGTTTTAGTATTCAAGGGGATCAACCTTTCATACCCCGTGATTTATGCATAAACACTTAATATTCCGGCATCGATATCATGCCTTAATCAAATTCGTCCTTTTCTCAGTCAAGAGTTCTTATCATATCAATTTAATAAGAACAGTTTTTTAAAATACATTTGATTTAACAAATTTAAACATGCTTGATCTAGCTGATACAATTAGCATAGATCTATCTCATAAACAGTTCATAAATGAAAGAACTTTAATTTAATTCACAGTTTAATAATAATAGAACAGGAATTCAATTGCACAAAGTGCGAATTTCAATAATCAATATAGATGTGAATAATCATCAATAATTATTCACTAACATGCTTTGAAAATAATAACTCGAGTTTGAGTTAGGACACTTGCCTTGTCTGTAGATTACGGCTACGCAATTAATTTATATCCACTATGCAGTTAAATTATCTTCATTTGAGAGACCTATAATTAATCTTTCAATTAGTCACAGTATAACATTAGATTATGTAATCACATAAATATTATGCATTACATTTAGTTCTTATAAACATTATCATGTCTTGATAATGTTACTATAACCACATAATATTATTAATCTTGATAATATTTAATTCACCTCTTAGTATTATTAGTTCCCTAATAATACTTTCATTTGCTTACTAATATTATTAACATCTTAATAATATTTTAATACATTACTAATATTATTAATCCTCTTAATAATATTTCAATTAATATTATTACTTTAATAATATCTTACTTATGCTTAGTATCATTAATCATTTAATATTATTAATCATTTAATAATATTTTATTCATTTACTAATATTATTAATCATTTAATAATATCTTATTCTATTACTAATATTATTAATTATTTAATAATACTTTAATCATTTATCAATGCTTAAATCAAATATTATTAACCATTTAATAATATTTTAAAGAAATTTTAATCTTAATATTTTTATTTACTTATCAATATCATATTCTAATATCATAATAATATTTTAATAATTTATTGGATTAATAAATAATTTATTCTAATTGTTCATCCTTTATTAAACCTCTTATTTAATATGCATAAAAGGTCATAAATAATATTTATTATCATAAATTACCAAAGTGCTGTAAGATAGTCATGATATGATATATTATGAGTATTCAAGCATAAAAATCACCTTTTTCTTATTAAAGACATCATTTAACTATTTATTTTCTTTTATTCATAACTTAACCATTTTTAGGAAAAATAGTAAACTTACTCCAAAAATTCTTAGCTTCTGGACTTTGACACAATATGAACCTACAAGGATTCCCAAATTTTTCTGAAATTTTAGAAAATGATCTAGTATTTTTAAAGTTCCCAAAACACTCGGATTTTGCTTCATTTTTAATAAATTGAGTTTTCCTCAGAAAAATCTGAAATTTTCAGGGTATGCTCTCCTAACATATATGAACCTACTGTAAAAATTTCGAAATTTTTCAGTGTATACACAGTGAGATATTCGACAGTAAAGTTTTAGGAGTCCTTTACGGAAATAGTCCTTACACACAATCTATAACTCGAAACGTGTCCGTTCTTTTTCCTACACGTAGATAACTTCTCAAGGTACCTCTGTGAATTTTCCCAGTTTTTTAAGGGATGTGAAACTGTCCGAAACAGACCCAAGAAAAATAGGACAGAAACTATTTTAGGGTGTTTGAACCCTTAACATTCTAAGTGGGCTGTTTTGGGGAAATCAGCTCCAAAGGATTCAAAACTTGTTAGATTTGTGTTCTATCACTTGGGTTTACTAGATAACTCATGTATCTCGCACCCCCCTTTGACGGATCACAAATCTAAGTTGGAAAACTTGAGTTACACAAGATTTAGTGGAAGAAAACAAGAGTTTTCACCATTGGAGAACATATGCTCATATTCTTCCTCTAAGCCTTTGATCTAACACTCAAGATACTTAGTTCTATACATGATGATATGTAGGACTAGGGTATCTTGAGTATTTGTTCATAACCCCAACAAAACTCAAGCTAAAGAAAAAAAAACAAAGTAGAAGAAGAAGATGAAGGTTAGGTTATATCTTGATTTAATGGTAACCTTCCTTGATTTACCAAAGTAAGTGATGAACTTTTGATGCATTAACAAACTAGCACTCCTCTCTCTCTATATATATGGCCAAACCTCTCTCTCCTTTCTCTCTCTAGAAGTGGCTAGCTTGGGAGAAATTATAAGAGGAAGAATGAGAGAAGAAATGAAATGAAATGAAAAGATGAAGTAAAAGGATACTTACAAAAAATATAGATACACTTAGTGTATCTAGCTATTATCCCCCATACTTTCTTTAACCCATGGATAGAAATTTTGCCTTATCACTTTAATTAGTCTAATCATGATTAAGGATGCTTAATAAAGTGGCAACCAATGAGAGCTTGACAACCGCGTCCTTTTGTGTACGAGTTGCTACAAATGGACCTTGCTTAGCTTAATTAGTTGCCTTAAAAGGCTAATGTGGCCAGCCATATTTATGCCCACTAACTCCTTCATTTAGCTTTTATTTTAATGCATAAATTAGATAAATCAAATGTCTAAAATACCCTTAATCAAGTGGGCTAAGTTTGGGCTTGCATTTTATTTCTTTTGGGCTTCTCCGTTAATTGTTTTGGGCTATGTAATAAGCATAGTTTAACAATTTTAATATATGTTACCCAATTTAATTATTTAGGGTTTCAATTCCTAATCTTATGAAATTTAATTACCTATACATGTGACTTTAGCTCATAACCTAATTAGGTTCACAAGAATTAGGTTTAAAATTATTAGTCACTTGAAATAATAAGATTATCCACTTAAGTTAGTATACATATTAAATACTAACCTCTCCTTATTACCATAACCCTTAGATTATTTAATTGTCTCACCTAATTTATAATTAGGTTACGAGGCTTTCATTTTTAATGAAACCTATAAATATATATATCCATAACTATAGCATACATGTTAATTGACCCATGCACCATTTCACATATGTTGTCACATATTAAATCACTGTATAACACAAAGTTTTAAATATTAATAATGTACATACATATATAGTGACTTAAAATTCGCGGTTATTACAGCATGTGTCTGATCCTAAGGAGGAGGAGGACTCTTAGGAGATAGAGGTGGATGATGATTAAGAGGATCCTATGGAGTTTCGACCAAACTCCATATCAGTTGAGATGTATGATGAATTGTATGACTGTAATATAGAATTACATGCTAAGGTGGAGGAGCTGGCTGATATGCGTCAGGCTCCTACAGAGCAAAAGGACGAGGAGATTCAGGAACTCGACGCACGTCATGGGAACACGGAATGGGACCTAGTTCACACAGAGGGACATCGAGAGGACCTGTTGAGTGAAAAATGAAAAGATGAAAACTAAAGTTGAGAAGCTAAAAGATGATTTGAATGAGGAGTTAGCTAAGCGTGCGAGAGCAGAAGACGCTTGGATTAAGGCTACTCAGTGTGTAGATCATGCTGAAGATAAGGTACAGACGAAGAAGGTCAAGATGAAGAAATTGGATTATACTTTTCATTATGCGATTATTAAGGCCCAATACCGAGTCTTTTTTTACCCAGTTCAATTTGAAGACTTGTCATGGAACATAATGGATCGTAGGACGATGTATCGTATTATGGAAGAAGAGCGTATAGAAGCCTCTCGACGTCTTAATATGCCAAGATAAGAAGAGTAATAAGTTATGTGATTAAATATGTGATAAATAAAATGTAAGTCCCATATTTTGAGATAAATAATGGGGTAAGATGAGCATGTAATCCTGAAACTTTTCAAGTTCAGGAAAGTTGATGTTGATAGCAGAGATGTTATCCTTACTATGTTTTGGAAGCTATGAAAGAATAAAATATCGAAGTTTATTGAAATGTTATGTGTTAATCTTTAATCATAGAATGTTTGATCTAAACCGTGACAACCCCAAAATAGGTCCATTCCATCCAACCCACTCTGAGTCGTCAAATACATGGTACAGAAAACAACTACAACTTTATTACAACAATTGTCGTGCAAAATACAATAACACATATGCCGTGAGTTTGGATACAAATATATACCAAATGTGACATTGGACACCATCATGTGTCAGCACGTCACAATGACACCTTACATAAAGGTATAGTCAAAAACTATTTTAGAAATTAGCATCTTTGGAAAGTGCTCAAGGAAACCTTCGTACATGGGAGGCCATGCGTCTATTTTATGATAGATATCATATGGCCACAGAATTATCCTTGGCTGACCCAATAGACCCCAAAGAAAAACGAGAAGATTACTATCATATTCTTCCCAATGGTGAGTCTTTTATTGACATATCATTATCTCTACTGTCTCTAATTGAGAATTATACTTCAAACAAACACCAAGATTATATAGGTAGTGTTCGTATATATACTCAGCAAGTGGATGAGCACATCCCTGTCTTATGCTGACACGAGGTTGTATGTCGTTAGACATCTTGTATGATAGTGGCAAAACACCCTTCCAACGTTAGGTACACCTTACCCTATTGGATTCACCAAATAAAACTACTAAATGAACTTTTCTATACTGCTTCGGGAGAACCTCCACAGCTAGAGACCACCGTTCTATTTTCCCGTTACCCTCGCTCGACCTAGCTACACTCTTATTACCTGAAAGGAATTGTGAAGTAAAAGGGTGAGCACACCTAGCTCAGTAAAGAATATCATAACTAAAGATAATTAAATTATCAATAGCCTTCATCAATAATAAATCAGAGATTTAGAACATATGGTAAATGATAAAAATTTCAACCATAGTTGCAGCGGAACGAGCAATCCATTAGAAGAGTCAAATAGACTATAAAGTCTATTATCTTCTCCAAGTTAAAAATCCACCAACAATGTTTTATCCCTATAACATCACTCAACAGTTCCTTTCCACAATCATATGAATAACTCATAATCATAATTATGATTCTAAATTTTTCTTCGCACCCAGGACGAAGAATATTTTTATCACCTGTCTTTACCTGAAACATCAAAGATCATGGTTATACCAAATCACAGTTCCTGTTCATAACCATGCTAATAAATCCATCTTCGCACTACGACCAAAGATATTCATCAACAAACCATCTTTGCACTACGGGCCAAAGATATTCAACAACAGTTCATCTTCGCACTACAGGCCAAAGATATTCATCAATAATTTATCTTTGCAATACAGGCCAAAGATATTCATCAACAATTCATCTTTGCACTACAGTCCAAAGATATTTATCAATAATTCATCTTTACACTACAGGCCAAAGATATTCATCAACAATTCATCTTTGCACTACAGGCCAAAGATATTCATCAATAATTCATCTTTGCACTACAGGCCAAAGATATTTTTCAACAGTTCATATTTGCACTATAGGCCAAATATATTAATATCTCAAAAAAATATATAATCATTTCAGAATTATATAAAAAATAATTATAACCATGTTGATCAATTCACCTTTACACTTAAGCTAAAGATATTCAGTTATAAATTCAATATTCATGATCATACCAGTCAACAATTCAACTTTGCACTACTGGCCAAAAAGAACCCATAGTCATGATCATACCAAAAATCTACCCATCTTTACGCTCAAGTCAAAGAGAAATATCATCATTAGGGTTATAGAAATGTTATATATAATAATAAAATCAATATAATCAACATATAGATTTAATCTCAAGAGTAATATTCATAACTCAACTATAATTTGGTTAAAAAAAGAAACTAATTTTGTCATGAATAGTAACTCGTGAATAGTAACCCATGAATAGTAACTCGTGAATAGTAACTCATGAATAGTAAACCCGACACAAAAAGGTAGAAATTCCACAATAAAATTCATTCCAATATTTTGGTATAATGATATTGAAAGAATAACATTTCTTAAACTTATAAATAATTTATTTTAATTGTTTACACTTTACTAAATAATGTATTTAATCATTCTAAAATGCCAAACTCATAAGATTTTATCATCAATAACCAAAACCCTCATCAAAAATCTGCATATACCTCATATAGGATTCTCAAGTCATAAAATTCTATTTTCCAATTTTCTTACTTCACATAACATATTTAATTCATTTACTCATAACTAGTCTATTTTTATGAAAAATACCAAATTAGTTCTAAAAATATTTCTTTTATGGGATTTAGCATAATATAGTCCCATAGTGAACATATATTTTTCTCAGAATTTTTGAAAGTCATTTACTATTTTTCATATGGCCAAAACAGCTGAATATTTAGACATTTATCAAAAATTGTACTTTTATCCAAAAATTCCGAAATTCACAGAGTACACTGATATTATATAGATATACTTCCCATAAAAATTTCATCAATTTTGGAGTGAACCACAATGAGTTATAAGCGATTACTTTTAAAATAGTCTTTTCCCGTAAAATTCATAACTCTTAATATATACATCCAAAAATCACCATTTTTGGACACAATCAATAAAACTCATCAAAACATCATTTCAAATTTTTTCAGAATTTTCTGAAGGTCAGAAGAATTGCGAAACTGAAAAATACAATAACCCTTAAAATTCCTTACAATCCCTTACCTCAAAAGTGCAGTATTTTTGACTGGAATGCAAAGCCGAAGGAAACTTGCACTGAATAGCAACTCTCAAAGTATCTAAATACTCACAAAATATGCTTCATGATATAGAGAGAGAAAGAGAGAAAGCTTATGTTTTTGGTGTGATTTTCAATTCTAACTTAGCCCTCTATTTATAGAAAAATGTTAGAACGTCGAAGCAGACTTAACCTGCAACCTGATGGCTTTACCTGCTACTATTCTCACCCACCACATTTGAATAAAAATCTCAGCACATTTCTTCACCAACCAAGAGTGGGGCCCACCAATTCTAGAATTTTTCACCAAAATGATAAACTCCGAATTTTCAACAATTTCTAAACCAGTGATCTCGTAAAATTCATAATAAATCATACGTTCATTTTTAACGGTTCAAAATTTGTGGACATATACTCAACTTATATATGTATAACATATCCAAAAATTACCACGATCCAACGGTCGGATTAAAAATTATAACCCCCGTAAAATATCTCAAAAACCCTGATTTTTAATACCTCCATTCCGACAAAAATACTGATTAAAAACCTCAACATTAACTCCTTCATTTTTAACCACAAAAATATATCCCTCATTTATATCCACATGAAATAAATATTTCCTTATCATATGAATCAATAATTAATTATTTACAAATAATATTACGGAATCACATTTATGACAACCATGCCGTTCCCAGAAAAGAGGGGGCTTTCCAATAAGGATTTCTCCTTACTGGCGCGCAATTAGGTGACCAAACCTCTCCTTAGACATAACTTTCTAGACATTACCAATAATGTTATCTAATAATATTATTCAAATAATATGAATTATTGATCTGATAATGGGAAACACTGTGCAGCAACAATTATTGAAACAACAATAATATAAAATATCAACGCAACAATTATTGAATCAATAAAATAAAATATTGAACAGTAATTACTGTGAGAATTATTCAGTAGTGCCTTCTTACGTAAGAATCAATAATTTCAAAAATACTATGCAATACCGTGTGCTACTGTGCAATAACGCGTATTACTGTATTTTAACCACCGGGTATTCCAATAATGTTAACAGTAACAACTACGCCGTTATTTGTAAAAACTCAAATTTGTCGTTTTCTTCACCCGACAGTTATTCTGTTATGGGGCCCACAAATGGCTGCGCCGTCGTACGAATATTCACCGACAGAAAGAATATTTCACGACCAAACGAATATTCCCCGACAACAATGAATATTTTATAACCACTTGTGTATTTTGAAAAAAAATTCATATATCACCCTTAACTTTAACATTTATCAATTTAACCATTTACTGAATAGTAATTTTAAGAAAAATTGAATACTTTTATTTCATAAAATTCGGGGTCTTACATAAACCTTAAATATTTAAGAAACTAAGTGGTGGTCTAATAAGCGTATATCTTAAATAGAAAGTGCCTCCTAGAAGAAGTTGACCACGCCAACAACCACCCGTTGAGGGGTCTACTAACAACAACAATAACAAGGCCAACGCTAACCCGATTCAGTAGTTGGTGACCTTATTAATAGGAGCACTTGCGAATCAGCCGCAAGCTCAAGTCACGACTTTCAAGGACTTAAAAGCAGTTGGACCGTCGGAGTTTCAAGGGTCTATGAATTCGGTTGAGGCCCAAACCTAGATCATGGAAATGGAGAAGGTATTTGACGTTGTTAGAGTTAATGAGGATCAAAAAACTGCATTCATAATGTTTATGTTGAAGTCTGAAGCTAGCTATTGGTGGCAGGCGAATAAGGTTCGTGGGGGACAGGGAATAGTAGCGTGTGATAGGTTCAAAGAAATGTTTTTCGAGATGTACTTTCCGATGAGTTCCCGGAACCAGATGGAAGTTCAATTTTTTAAACTAAAGCAAGGAACCATGTATGTTCCAGAGTATGCAGTGAAGTTTAATGAGTTGGCAAGGTTTGCTCCATGCCAAGTCAATACCGATGAGCGTAAGGCGAGAAGGTTTGAACAAGGGTTAAAGCCCTAGCAATATAGCAAGGTTTCAATGTTTTAGCTAAATACGTTTGCGGCAGTTCTAGAAAAGGCAATTATTGTGGAAGGTGGAAGCGATGCCTTAACTAAGTATAATCAAGAACAGAAGAAGAGGAAGAGTAAGAATGAAAACAAGGCTGGTGGAAGCAATAGTGGAAGTAATAACCAGAAGAGGAAGTGGAATGAAAATTCGAATGCGAGAGGATAGCAAGGAAGTCAACAAAAGAAGAAGTTTGAAGCTTGCACTACTTGCGGGAAGAACCACACTGGTGTGTGTTTGAAGGGTAAGCGAGTGTGTTTCAATTATGGCCAGGAGGTTCACATTGCGATAAATTATTTTAGTCCAAAGAAGGGAGCCTATTTCACTTACGGGTCAAAGGATCATATGGCTTGTGATTGCCCTAGAAAGATAGCAGGAAGTGCAAGTGGAGGTAAGGGAAGCAACAACGGTGGTACGTTAAGTATCACTGGGCCAGTGCAATCAAGCCGACCTACTACTAGAACTTTCAATATGATCGTGCAAGATGTTGCGTAGTCAAAGGATGTGGTGTCAGGTATCAATCTGATTAATGGTATTAATGCTTATGTGCTATTTGATTCGGGTGCCACTTGTTCATTTCTATCCGATGATTTTGCTCAGAACTTAGATTTGCCCCAGGAAGAATTAGATTTCCCTTTAAGCGATAGGAAGTGATTCCTGTTAGGTTTATATACAAGAATTATAGGGTGGATATAAAGGGTCACGAGATGGTGGTAGATTTGATACCGATTAAACTTGGGGAATTTAATGTTATATTGGGAATGCATTGGCTATTCAATTACGGGGCAGTAATTGATTGCCAAAAGAAATGTGTTAACCTTATGACTCCGTCAAATGTGGTATTTTATAGCAGCAAGTCACCTCGACAAGCAAGTTGTGTGACAGTGATGCAAGCCAAAAAGTTATTGAGACAAGGATGTGTAGGATACTTAGCCTACATAATCGATACTCAGAAGAAGGGTGTGAAATTAGAAGAGATACCGGTCATTAGAGATTTTCCAGATGTATTTCTAGATGATTTGTCTGGACTTCCGCCTGATTGAGAGATTGAGTTCGTAATTGATTTAGCACCAAGAACGACCCCGTTATCTAAAGCCCCATATAGAATGGCCCCAGTAGAGAAGAAAGAGCTGATGGTGCAGTTGTAGGAATTACTAGATAAGAAGTATATCCAGCCGAGCGTATCGTTATGGGGAGCACCGGTGTTATTTGTCAAGAAGAAAGATGGATCAATGCAGCTTTGCATTGATTATAGAGAATTGAATAAGGCTGCGATTAAAAATAAGTATCCGTTACCGAGAATCGATGACTTGTTTGATCAAGTGAAGGGAGCTAGATACTTTTCGAAGATAGATTTAAGAAGTGGATATCATCAGTTAAAGGTAAGGAAGGAGGATGTACCGAAAACGGCATTCAGAACTCGGTATGATCATTACGAGTTTCTGGTTATGTCATTTGCTTTAACCAATGCACCTGCAGTGTTCATTGATTTAATGAGCAGGGTGTTTAAACCATTCTTAGACAAATTTATAGTGGTGTTTATTGATGATATATTATTGTATTCTAAAACCAAGGAGTAGCATGTTGAACACTTAAGGATGATGTTGGAGACATTGAGAAAAGAGAAGTTGTACACTAAATTTTCCAAATGTGAGTTTTGGTTAGTACGTGTGCAGTTTCTTGGGCACGTTATTGATAAGGACGGAATTTCAGCAAATCCATCAAAAGTTAAAGCTATAATAAACTAGGATCAGCCAAAGACACCGTCAGAAGTAAGAAGTTTCTTGGGATTTGTGGGTTACTATAGGTGTTTTATTCAAGATTTTTCCAAGATCGCAACTCCGTTGACAAATTTAACTAGGAAGGCAGTTAAGTTTGTTTGAACGGAGAAGTGTGAGGAAAGTTTTCAAGAATTAAAGAAGAGATTGAGTTCAACACCTGTGTTATCATTGCCTGATGATATAGGGAATTTTGTAGTATATAGTGACGCATCGCATAAAGGACTAGGTTGTGTGCTTATGCAGAACGACAGAGTTATTGCGAATGCATCACGTCAATTGAAGGATTATGAGAAAGGGTATCCGACTCATGATTTAGAGTTGGCTATGGTGATGTTTGCTCTAAAGATTTGGAGGCACTATCTTTATGGAGAAAGGTGTGAGATATATATAGACCATAAAAGTCTGAAATATATCTTTACACAAAATAATTTGAATATGCGACAGAGAAGATGGCTGGAGTTGATTAAAGACTATAATTGCGAGATTCTTTATCATCCCGGAAACACGAATGTTGTTGTTGATGCCTTAAGTAGAAAGGGTCAGGAGAAATTAATGATGTTAACTGCTCAGGAGAAGCTTGTAGCAGAAATGGCCAAGATGGAGTTGGAAATTAAATATCCGACAGAATTAGATGAAAATTTATTCCAGATGGGGAATAATTCAATTTTGGTGGATAAGGTAAGAAATGCACAAGTTCAGGATGAAAACTGTGAAAAGATAAGAAGGAAAATGTCTAAAGGTGAAGAAGACAATGTAAGGTTTCGACACAAAAACACAGCAAAAATAAACCAATTTAAAGGCAATTCTGAAACCCTAAAACAGGATCCATGCGAAAAAAATAATAATTCAGTGGTTAGAAATTATACTGATTAAGAAAGCTAGAAACGATTCGGTCGAATCTCCAACGCAATTCAAACGAACTGCGTCTCCACAGTATCCACACGAACGCTCCGTTGCGAACCGTCGTGCGATTTGTAGTAAAAGGAACTATGGTACTAGACACCAAGGATGAGGATTTTCGGAACTGTTTCTCTCTAGTCTCTCTCTAAGAGCGGCTAGGGTTTTAGTTAATGAATAATTCGTTACCTAAAAAGGCTGCTATATATCCTATATATAGTAGTTAATAGGAATTAATCAAAAACCCTAATCTAATAAAATCCGAATTTATATATGTATATATCTTAATTAAGTCTTACTTAATTAATATACCTATATATAAATTATCCTATTAATTTAAATTCGTAATTTAAATTCTATCAATCATATTGACAAATTTAAATCTTTACGATTTCAATTAATTCCCTTTTAATTACGTTCTTTGTGCGTGACCCTATAGGTTATTATTACGTTAGCAATAATTTTAAAATCATATTATAAAATTATAAACAGTGAGGGGCATCTAGTAATGCATCACTACTACCCAAGTAATAATAAGATCGATGATTCGATTCAACCTTTTCGTACCAATGTTTCAATGCAATTTAATCCTTTTAACCTTGACATCCTAGATTAAACTCGAGTCATGGAATGTGTCATACTCTTCATAATTTAATATGTGTTTTCTTGATTAATGAGTAGACTATATGAAACAAATCACTATTTGAGCATGGTCATGCATTTCATAGTCTTACTCAATCAAGAGGGCTATGGATATCACCCCTAATATATAAGAGGGCTAAATTCCATCTAGATCACTCATATTTCTCACACGATTCATGATGTACCCAATAATCACCTTTATAGTCCACCCTATTAAAGGTGACATTTGATGATATCAAAGTACATAAATTCTCGTGTAGTAATATAGTGATTTCAGGTCGGAGGACCAGTACATCATTGTCACTATGAGAATCGCTAATGACATTTTGCATAATATTCCACGTAGAATTCTCATGGCGGGTCTGTCTAGTATATCGTTCTCTAACATGTACCTATGCATTGATTTAATATCTCATATATTTATGACCAATGAGATTTGGTCATCAGTCAATCCACATACTGGTCTCAATGCATCATTATTGTCCCATCAACAATGATACTCGACTAGGTACATTTAAGAACAATGATACTAATTGAAATTATATAATCTCATGTTCAAGTCACATACTTGAAACTATATAATTTGTATCACTATTCTAAGGATTTTTATTATGTTAACATTTATATAATGCAGTAAATAAAATCATAATAAAATCATTCATTTATGAAATTAAATATAATATCAAAACATTAAGCAATTATATCAAATAATTGGCCTCTAGGGCATAAACTCTAATAGTCTCCCACTTGCACTAGAGCCAATCATTCATGTATCTTATACCCATGGAACTAGTGTGCCCTTCGTGCTTCTGCTGCGACAAAGCCTTGGTCAATAGATCTGCAACATTATCATCTGTTGGCACTCTTCCTATATGTACATCTCCTCTATTAATGATTTCATGAATGAGATGGTACCGCCTAAGTATATGCTTAGATCGTTGGTGAGATCTGGGTTCCTTAGCCTGTGCAATGGCTCCATTATTATCACAGTATAGCTTAACCGGATCAACAATAGTTGGAACAACACCAAGTTCAGTGATGAACTTTTTAATCCATACAGCCTCCTTGGCTGCACTAGAAGCAACAATATACTCAGCCTCTGTTGTAGAATCAACTACTGTCTCTTGCTTCAAACTTTTCCAGCTAACAACACCACCATTAAGGCAAAACAAAAAACCTGACTAAGACTTATAGTCATCATTGTCAGTCTGGAAACTAGCATCTGTGTAACCCTTTACTGCCAGTTCGTCTTCACCTCCATATACCAAGAATGAATCCTTAGTCCTTTTTATGTATTTGAGGATATTCTTGACTGTTGTCCAGTGACCTTCACCTGGATTCGACTGGTATCTGCTCGTCATGCTCAAATCATACGAGACATCCGGACGAGTACATATCATTGCATACATGATAGTTCCAATTATCGAAGCATAAGGGATCTTTCTCAGACGCTCCTCATCATCTTGTGATTTAGGACATTGGGCCTTAGAGATCTTTACACCATGAGTCACGGGTAAGTGTCCTCTTTTTTCCTCTTGCATGCTGAACCGTTTCAGCACTTTATCAATATATGTACTCTGACTTAGGCCGAGCATTTTTCTCGATCTATCTCGATAGATCCTGATACCTAAAATGTAGGCTGCATAGCCTAAATCTTTCATGGACAAACATTTTCCTAGCCATGTTTTTACAGCCTGTAATGAAGGAATGTCATTCCCAATAATTAATATGTCGTCAACATATAATACTAGGAATACAATGTGACTCCCACTAACCTTCTTATATATACAAGGTTCATCTTCATTTTTAATAAAGCCAAACTCTTTGACTGCTTCATCAAATTGAAGATTCGAACTCCGAGATGCTTGCTTCAATCCATAAATGGATCGCTGCAGCTTACATACCTTTCCAGCATCCTTTGGATTGACAAAACCCTCAGGTTGTGTCATGTACACATCCTCAAGGAGATTTCCATTAAGGAAAGCAGTTTTGACATCCATCTGCCAGATTTCGTAATCATAAAAAGCTGCAATAGCAAGTAAGATCCTAATGGATTTAACCATTACCACTGGAGAGAAGGTTTCACCATAGTCAACACCTTGAACTTGCTTGTAACCTTTTGCTACCAGTCGACCTTTGTAGGTTTGTACATTACCATCCATCTCGGTTTTCTTCTTGAAAACCCACTTGCACCCGATTGATTTTACCCCTTCGGGTGGATCAACCAAAGTCCATACTTGGTTGGTATACATGGAGTCCATTTCAGATCTCATTGGTTTCAAGCCATCTCTCAGAATCTGGTCCATTCATAGCTTCTTGGTAGGAAGCAAGCTCATCCTGATCTATGAGCATCACATCGCCGTTTTGAGTCACAAGATATCCATAATATCTATCGGGCTCTTGGCATGTCCTACCAGATCTACGAATTCCTTGTGTAATTTGAGCAAGTTCACTTTCCACAATTTCTTGTGCTTCCTGCTCACGTTCCAACTCAGGTTTTGTGGTTCTCAAATTTCTTCAAGTTCTACTTTCCTCCCACAATTTCCTTTAGAGACAAATTCTCTTTCTAGAAAAATATCAGTTCAAGCAACAAACACTTTATTCTCAGAAGGTTTGTAGAAATAATACCCTTTTATTTCTTTTGGGTATCCCATAAAATTATATTTGTCAGATTTGGGTCTGAGCTTGTCAGAATCCAGACGTTTTACAAATGCCTCGCAACCCCAAATCTTCATGAACGACATACTAGGACGTTTCCCAGTCTACATCTCATATGGTGTCTTTTGAACCGTCTTTCTAGGAACACGGATAAGTGTGAATGCAGCTGTCTCTAGGGCATGACCCCAGAAGCTTATTGGAAGATCTGTATGACTCATCATTGATCGTACCATGTCTAACAAGGTTCGATTCCTCCTCTCAGATACACCATTCCATTGTGGTGTTCCAGGTAGAGTGAGCTGTGATATAATACCATATTTCTTTAGAAAGTCAGCAAAGTCTTGGCTTAAGTATTCACCACACTTCATATATATCAAAAATAATAAAACACGTAATCTGAATTAATCATTTCGCAAGTAGCTCTGATACCACTGTAGGGTTTCGACACAAGAACACAGCGGAAATAAACCAATTTATGGGCAATTCTGAAACCCTAAAACAGGATCCATGTGAAAAAAATTAATTCAGTGGTTAGAAATTATACCGATTAAGAAAGCTAGAAACGATTCGGTCGAATCTCCAACGCAATTCAAACGAACTACGTCTCTACGGTATCCACATGAACGCTCCGCTGCGAACCGTCGTACGATCTGCAGTAAAAGGAACTGTGGTACTAGCCACCAAGGATGAGGATTTTCGAAACTGTTTCTCTCTAGTCTCTCTCTAAGAGCGGCTAGGGTTTTAGTTAATGAATAATCCGTTACCTAAAATGGCTGCTATATATCATATATATAGTAGTTAATAGGAATTAATCAAAAACCCTAATCTAATAAAATCCGAATTTATATATGTACATATATTAATTAAGTCTTACTTAATTAATATACCTATATATAAATTATCCTATTAATTTAAATTCGTAATTTAAATTCTATCAATCATATTGAAAAATTTAAATATTTACAATTTAAATTAATTCTCTTTTAATTATGTTCTTTGTGTGTGACCCTATAGGTTATTATTACGTTGGCAATAATTTTAAAATCATATTATAAAATTATAAACAGTGAGTGACATCTAGTAATGCATCACTGCTACCCAAGTAATAATAAGATCGATGATTCGATTCAACCTTTTCGTAACTAATGTTTCAATGCAATTTAATCCTTTTAACATTGACATCTTAGATTAAACTCGAGTCATGGAATGTGTCATACTCTTCATAATTTAATCTGTGTTTTCTTGATCAATGAGTAGACTATATGAAACAAATCACTATTTGAGCATGGCCATGCATTTCATAGTCTTACTCAATCAAGAGGCCTATGGATATCACCCCTAATATATAGGAGGGTTAAATTCCATCTAGATCACTCAAATTTCTCACACGATTCATGATGTACCCAATAATCACCTTTATAGTCCACCCTATTAAAGGTGACATTTGATGATATCAAAGTACATAAATTCTCGTGTAGTAATATAGTGATTTCAGGTCGGAGGACCATTACATCATTGTCACTATGAGAATCGCTAATGACACTTTGCATAATGTTCCATGTAGAATTCTCATGGCGGGTCTGTCCAGTACATTGTTCTCTAACATGTACCTATGCATTGATTTAATATCTCATATATTTATGACCAATGAGATTTGGTCATCAGTCAATCCACATACTGGTCTCAATGCATCATTGTTGTCCCATTAACAATGATACTCGACTAGGGACATTTAAGAACAATGATACTAATTGTAATTATATAATCTCATGTTTAAGTCACATACTTGAAACTATATAATTTGTATCACTATTCTGAGGATTTTTATTATGTTAACATTTATATAACGCAGTAAATAAAACCATAATAAAATCATTCATTTATGTAATCAAATATAATATCAAAACGTTAAGCAATTATATCAAATAATTGGTCTCTAGGGCATAAACTCTAACAGACAAATTTAAAGTTGATACGGAAGAATTGCTTAGATTTGAGGGAAGAATTTGGGTTCCGTCAGTACAGGAAATTAAAGAAGAAATTTTGAGTGACGCTCATAACTCACGATATTCGATTAACCTTGGAAGTACGAAAATGTACCAGGATCTCAGACATCATTTTTGGTGGCCGAATATGAAAAAGGATGTTGCTGAATGTTTGGCGAAATGCTTAACGTGTTAGAAAGTTAAAGCTAAACATCAAAGGCCAAGCGGATTGCTGCAATCATTAGAGATACCGAAATAGAAATGGGAGCATATTACAATAGATTTTGTGGTAGGTCTTCCAACTACTCAGCAAGGCTATGATGCGATTTGGGTGATTGTCGATCGATTGACAAAGTCAGCACACTTTTTGGCGATCAAAATTAGATGTAACCTAGATCAGTTGGCAAAACTGTATGTAAAAGAAATTGTATCAAGACACGGTGTCCCGGTGTCCATTGTATCAGATAGAGATCCACGTTTCAGATCAAATTTCTAGAAACGACTACAGGAATACTTGGGGACGCAGTTGAGAATGAGCACAGCGTATCATCCTCAAACTGACGGACAAAGTGAGAGGACAATCCTGACATTAGAGGATATGCTCAGAGCATGTATTATGGATTTTAAAGGTAATTGGGATGACCACCTACTGTTGGTTGAATTTGCCTATAATAACAGTTATCACGCAAGTATTAGCATTCCACTTTATGAAGTGTTATACGGCAGGAAATAGTGGGACGAAGTTGGTGAACGTCAGCTATCAGGTCCAGAATTGGTGTAGCAAACTGTTGAAATCGTCAAGGTGATTCAGGCACGATTAATAGCTGCATAGGATAGGCAAAAGAAATATGATGATCAACACCGATAAAATAGGGAATTTGATGTCGGCAGTTATGTTTTCTTGAAAGTGTCTCCCTAGAAAGGGAAAATATGGTTTGGTAAAAAGGGGAAACTAAGCCCTAGGTTTATAGGACCTTTTGAAGTGCTACGCCGAGTTGGTGAAGTGGCATATGAGGTAGCTTTACCTCCGTAACTTGAACATATTCATAACATTTTCCATGTTTTGGAATTAAGACCATATAAGCTCAATTATAAGCATGTTATAGAATATGAACCATTACAGTTTGAAAAAAATTTGTCTTATGAAGAAGTCCATGTTTAGATTGTTGACAAAAAAGAGCAAGTATTAAGGAATAAATTGATACCTTTTGTTAAGCTAATCTGGAGAAACCACAATGCTAAATATGCTATGTGGGAACTTGAAAATGTTATAATAAAAAATTATCCTCAGTTATTTGCTTAATTTTGTTTAGCGATTCTGGGGACAGAATCCTTTTAAGGAGGAAAGAATGTAACGAACGAGAATTTTGTAATTAAATAAATATTTGAGTTGATTTAATAATTGAGATAAATAAATATTGATGAAATTGATATGCGATAATTTAATTAAAGCGTGTTATAATAATTAAATTAATGGATAATAATTTTATGGTGTGAAGATTTAATTTAATGAGATAATTAAATTAAATGAATTATTAATAATTATAATGTCGTTCTAATTTAATTTAATAATTAAATTAGAGAGGCTAAATAAAATTTTAATCTATAATGGAAATTATAATTATATGACAAATGTTAATTTATGAAATTAATTAAATTATTTTGTATAATGAGTGGGACATAAGAACCATTGTAGACGTCGGGATTTTTAGATGTCCCTTTCCGTTACTTGTTCTTTGGTGTTCTCATTTTAGGTGAGATTTGTTTGAAAAAACAAGTGAAAAGGTCCGACATGTATAATGTCGACGATGGACTGTTAAGAGTCGCCAGTTGGTTTTTTAAATAGTTGTACCAACACAACCGAGAAAAGGTTTGCACATTGACCCAGTGATGTGACACTGCTATACGGGTCGGTGAAACCGAGATTCATTTAGGGTCCGGGGACTTAGTTATGCGGGGGGGGGGGGGGAAGGTGTTAGGTACCCCCCGACATCCGTGTTACCACGGTGACCGCCTCTTTTCAAGAAACTATTATCTGAATGTGTGTGTGTGTATGTGAGTCAATGTGCTGTTATTTGAAAGTGGTACGAGGCCTCGTTCACACCTATATACACAGGGTTTGAATTTATGTAAAAATTCAATTTTAGCAAGATATGACAATGATGTTTTACAAAAGAGGTTTTTTCAAACCCTGTCGCTCAATAGTAATTGAGGCCTTTTGCACTCCCATTTTATTAAATGCGCGGCTTGGTTGATTTTATTTGACGGCTGCGAAGCATCCGTACGAAAATAATGTACAAAATAATGTCGACTTCATCGTGGGTATGGAAACCATTTGAGGAAATTCAGACACCGCAGAATAATTTACAAGTTGCTTACAGCTGAAAATGTCCATCACGGGAACCGAATCTAGATCCAATGGGATGAATCTGTGATCACACGATTCCTAGGTTCACATGATACCGTAATTTGTATGAAAGCAATAAGCAGGTATATATATAAAAGCCATAAATATATATATATATATATATATATATATATATATATATATATATATATATATATATATATATACAGACATGATCACCAACCACGAAGAACCTTCATAGGGGATCAGAAATATAAAGAAAGCTGTTAAAGGCCATCAACCGCCATGGACGAAATTCCAGGCAGGACAAAACGTAGATAAAGCTGTAAAAATGGTCAACCACCACGAAGTAAACTCCAGGTGGGGCGAAATGTAAATATATATATATATATATATATATATATATATATAAGCATGTAAATGCACCGGATATAAAATCCAAGCTCACCGAACAGAGTTCGATAGCAGTTCATATATATAAGTATATATATATATAAGCGAGTAAACGCACCGAATGTAAAATCCAGGCTCATCGAACGGAGTTCGACCACAGTTTATATATATAAGTATATATATAAGAAAGCAATTAAACACACCAAACCAAAGTTTAGGCTCATCGAACAAAGTCCAACACACCGTTAATATATATAAGTATATATATATTAAAGCAATAAATGCTCCAAATCAAAGTTTAGGCTCATCGAACAAAGTCCGACACACAGTTAATATATATAAGTATATATATATATTAAAGCAATAAACGCTCCAGACCGAAGTCTAGGCTCAATCGAGGCATAACTCGGTAATGTTAGTCAATATATATATATATATATATATATATATATATATATATATATATATATATAGACTAAAATGAAACCACGGACCGAAGTCCAAGCAAAAGTAAGCAACACGACTCTCAACGTGTAGAAGGGTGTGTGCAAAGATGAAGAGAAAGACTCTAAAGTGTGTGAGAAGGCTTACAGCTGACTGCTAGAAAAGGCTTCTATATCTTTAAAGTGGGTAAACACTAGCTTTTGTAGGTACAAAAGAGGGCTGTATATGAGCTCACATGTGTTTAAAGTGGGAAAATACACTGTATGACAAGTGTAGAGTGAATTCTGCAGGGTTTTCCCGTCTTTTTTCTCTTAAAAATCAGCACCCCAAGCCTCTTATTTATAGGCAAAAGGTGCCGCAGGTGTACCAGAGGCGGGTCAGGTCAGCCCGGTTTGGTCGGGTCGGGTCGTCTCGAAGTACGTGCACGCGGGCACTGTAATGTCCACTCAATTTTTTTGAAGTGCAATCCGGGTATCCGTTTGAGGTATACAGGACCTATTTCGGGCCGCCGTTGTCGAGAGTTTGTACGATGGCATGGGATTAGAGTTTGTACGAAGTCTTTGAAGATGGGACGGTGCCCTCCAGTC
Source organism: Panax notoginseng (assembly GCA_016801055.1). Classification (NCBI taxonomy): domain Eukaryota; kingdom Viridiplantae; phylum Streptophyta; class Magnoliopsida; order Apiales; family Araliaceae; genus Panax; species Panax notoginseng. Next base: position 51,424,391 of record CM029021.1, on the reverse strand, counting down.
TTCAAGCTTTAACTTTCACCCGTTACCCCGCACAATAGCAACTAGGGATTGGTTAGCCTTGTGGGTCATTGTTGCGTAGATGTGTTGAGACGACGTGGCGTGGCATTGTGTTGGTCAGATGACGATGTTTCCCCTTACCGGTGTTATTGTCGGGTTGGGTCGATAAAGCAGACGTTGCTCAGCTTCGCTGGGATTGGACTGCTGCAATTGGTTGAAAGTCCTCATTGTCATCTTTGAGGTGTGTCTGTCTTCCCGATGTCATCCCCGGGCTGATACAGTGTATCTCGTTGTGAGCACTGAGATTGAAGTTGGTTGCACTTGTAACAAGCATTTCCGGGGTTAATGCTGAAATTACTTTCCTTGGGGCTATCACCAAGGTTGGAGCCTATTCCCATGTTTAGGGCTGAGACTGGATACCTCGGGGTTATCTCCGAGATTAATAGGTCTTCTCTGGTGTGTGTTCCGGTATTGATCTACATGCCTCGGGGTTCTCTAAGATTGAAACGATTACTCCCAGATTGCGATCAGGGGTTAATGCTGAACCTCCGGTAGTATCCGGTATGGTTGTGGATTGTCTTTCAGGGTTCTCTCATAAAAGATGAATCTGTCTTCCTGCAATGTTAGTGTCAGTAGTACAGAAAATTTCGAGTGTCTACAGATGCCCCTCTTTATCATACTCATACATGGCGATGCATGGGTAGGATAAAGAATCCTAGACACTTGAAACGTAATAAGACGAACATGGTACTATGGATAGCAACATGATGTAGATATATGATGCATGTGTACGGGGTTGTAGCCCAACACGCTGAGGATAATTGCTGGCTCCCTATTGCTTCAACCGAGAATTGGCAATGATGACCAGATTTGATGTATAATCTGAGTCTGTCAGGATGTTGATGTTGGCGTTATCATCAAATTCCTGGATAAGGACTGGATCCTACAGAGGTACCTCTTATGTGCAAGAGATCTGTGGGGATAAAGCTTGATCTGTTTGAGGATGTGTATAACATATTCCATCACCCATCCTCCTTGATGACAATCTCCTGGTTTGTATCGTCAGGACATGTCAGGGTTCTGTTGCAGTTACTGCCAACAACAAATGCTGTCAGGGATGCCTGACCTTCGTTGACGTGTATTTCACCGATATGTGAATTAACAGCTGAAAAATCCTGTGGGATATACTGTTAAGGTTGCTTGACTTCCGCTGTCGTGTAGATCAATGGAACATTGCGTTGTGACCCCCCGCCGAGGAATATGGGTAATCGGGTGGTAAGAACCCCGAATGGCTCCAGAGCTCTGATAGGTTTAACCCTCTATCGGCTGGAATGATGTCAAGGCTGCTTGACCTTCATTGATATGTGTGTCATCGGCTTGAATGTACGTGGTAATCCCCTGTCGTGAATTCACGTTGCAAACCCCTCGGGAGATCTACCGGGGACGTATGCATTGATCGAACAACTGTGTATGCTCTGATGGGTTTACTTGCCACCGGCTGAGATAATGTCAAGGCTGCTTGACCTTCGTTGATTTGTGTGTCAACAGTTGAACACGCGTTGTAACCCCCGTCGGGGATCTACGTTGTAACCCCCGTCGGGGACTCACGTTGTAACCCCCGTCGGGGATCTAGGTTGACAAGGATGATTATCCTGAGAAAGCGGCATTGGACCTGCGTACGGTATTGCCGAACTTGACTGAGATCATTTGAGATTACTGGTATAGTGTACCCTGTGTGTGGGCGAATACCAATGCGTGATGTACCGATTCAAAGTCTCATCAGAGAAGACCAGGATTGTTTGCAGTTTTGCTCAATCGCGTGGTGTTTTTATTCTCGATTTGACCTTTTTAATTCGTAAGACCTCCTTTGCAACTCGAACTGGACCGAGCTGGAGGGATTGGACCCACATGGGGGTGCCGCAGGTGTACCTGTTGCAGCCGCAGATAGGCTTGTGGCCAGGCGTGGATCATATATCCATCAGCCAACAGCATTCACAAGTCACTTTCAACTTGTTTCGCTTAGAGAAAACCGCGAGCCATCTTCAGATCTGCTGAGTTCGGGCTGATTTCTGCAAATTCTGTCACCGTGCAAGTGTTCCACACTATCCTGGTAACGTATGCCTATATTTTCTCTAGTTTCTGTCCGTTAGATTGTGAGTTATCGCACGAAATGCATCTAAACACATAGTAGTGGTTATGTATGCACAAATGACTTGATAAAAAATATTCAACATAGTAAATGTTAGTATTAAACCATGCTGAACATAATGATGTGAAAAAAATTTGACTTTTGAGACAGTCAAATTGGCACCTTTTTTTGCTATTTTTTGTCCTATTTGAGGTCCAATGAGTAACAGGTAGAAAGGCAAAGTACTCCTAGCATTGAGGTTGGCCTTATGCATGATGCTTTTAATTTTTAATGCATATATTGTGTATAAGACTTTGGGGCAGGTGTGCTACTGAATGGCCACCTAAACATGCCTGAGTGCATGTGGATAGTCCTATTTTCAAAGTGGACTATGGAAAATTTTTTCAAAAGGTAGGCATTGGGTAGTCATACATTTTAACTCTATTGTTTGTTAAAGTAAATGCATGCATGCATATAATCATAAATACATTAGAGAAAGCTCCAAGTAAGGAAATACCACACCCTTTCTGAGGTGATTTGAAGACTTGTTGTCCAGATATTATGGATCCGGATCAGCCGAGCAGTTCCTATAGGACCGCTTTTGGCGTACGGCGGAGGGCTTCTGAAGTGCCTCGTCCTCGTTCTGTCAGACAGCCTCGTCGGTTGGTGGAGGCTGTGATCCGTCCTGTCCAGGCAGATGTTCCGGACGTTGAGGACGAGGAGGTGGATATTGAGGACCCCACTCCTACTGTACTTGTCCCTCGTAGGGAGCTTCCGAGCATTCAGGTGGTGAACCCAGAGTTGCTGGGTGATTTGGGCAGACATCCATCGATGTACTTACATGCTAACGAGGTATGGCGTTAGGCTTTGCTTTTCCTTCTTTCCTATTGATGAGGATTAAAGGGTTCTGACGTAGATTTGCATTTCATGCAGGTTCTAGGTTTTACATAGCCTCGAGGGAACTGGTTTAGCATTCACTCCATGTACCAGGCGCTTAATCCTGATTATAGAGCAGTACTGCATGAGTGGGGATTTGGGGCATTCTTCTCCATCCTTCCCCGTCGTTGTCCCTGGGGTTACCTCAGGGCATTGCCTGAGCGGTGGTTTCACCAGACTTAGTCACTCCACCTGCTGGATTACGAGGTGATGACGACGCCGATGGATTGGTGATTTATCACCGGCGTGGAGTTTGGAGGGGAGCCAGTGCCTTGCACGGCGAATATTACCCCTACTACCGTCCGATCCTTGTTAGGAGTTCCGGCGGCGGCGGTCAAAGGCAGGACCGTCCGTTCAGGTCCTTTGAGCGTGGATGCTGTGAGCGGGCTATTGAGTGAGCCCATGCCTGATGATGTCAGGATCAGGGATCGCGTTCTACGGCGATTGTTCCTGATGATCATTCGAGGCTGCTTCATAGCAGATAACTCTTCCACGGTATCTTTTGCTTTGGTCAGCGCTACGCGTGACGTGGACCGTATTGGAGAGTACGATTGGGGCTCCTATACCTTTGCCTATTTCCTCTGGGGCATGCGTATGCGCTCACAGGGTTTGACCGAGGCTTGGCTAGGATTTTACACGTTTCTGCTGGTGAGTATTTCTCTTGTCTTTTCCCATTTATAGGTTAAGAGTGTTTACAGATAGCAGATGTCTTGCCATTGTGTTGGCAGTTTTGGGCCTATGAAAGGCTTCCCTGTTTGTATCCCGTGAGTGTGTTAGGTTTAGATACCTATCCACGAGGGCGAAGATGGCATCATTCGATTCTGCCCGAGGTCCTTGTAGCGGAGGGATTCACTTATTGCCGTATGCAACTGGAGTTGCTGACGGCCGACACTATCACCTGGCTTCCCTATTCTGGGGAACACTTGACAGTGGGTTTTGAGGATGGATACCCGACTGGGGTCGAGTATTTGGTTTCCACCAGGAGAGTTTCACTCTTCACAGATAGCGGTTGGGAGCTCTATCTAGGAGAGCGTGCTATCAAGAGCACCACAGGGGAGATTCGTATACCGATCTTACCTCCTGTCAGGCGTCACTGGCCTGTATCGCAGTCGCCCGCCATTGATATCCCGTTGTTGGGTGTTGACAGATTTGCATTATCAGAGGGTCCATGTACTCAGGAGATATTCCAGCGTTGGTGGCTTCCTCGTACTATTGGAGCTCAGTCTTGCGCCACAGTTTATGGGGGACATGTTTCCTGGATCCTTGATGATGACAGATTGGATAGCTTGTGTCTGAGATCCGGCTCATGTGGCCCAGATTGATAGCTTGACCCGTCAGTTGGACCAGGCACATATATTTATTTGGCACTTGGGTAGGGATCTAGCAGAGGCAGAGTCATTTGTTCCTTCCAGCTCAGGCGCTGGCCCCTCGGACGACCCATTTGGTTTTGCTGGCGGAGATCCTCCTCTTTATAGGCCTGACATCCCTATTGATAGGGATCCAGTGACTCAGGAGGAGTTACATCAAGTGGACAGGATTGATAATGTGGATATCGACACCATTGTCTTCTTCTGATGTATTCTCGTTATATCTTTTGATAGGCCTCTGTTAGATATTGGGTGGCTGTTCCCCATTATCGCTATATCTTTTGATAGGCCTTTGTTAGTAGTATGGCGTCTGTGCCCCATTTCCCTGTATTTGTAGTTATACAGAGCTGATGTATTAGATGATGATATACTTAGGAATGTATGCACAGTCTTTTCCATTCCCTATATCATATTGTCATCCATTATCTGTTATGCATGTATCATGTTATGCATATGTATGTATGTCCAGAGATATTCAGCATTGACCCCTGGATGGTCTTATGACACGACCCTCACAGATGTCTTCTTCGACAGTTAGCCGTATAGATCATACCCCACCGTCAGTGGTGGCATCGGGTATGCGATCGTGGTATGATAGTATGTCCCCACCAGACAGGGTGTCCGTAGATATGTTACTGCAGCATACCATGACTCTTTTGGCATTTCAGGTTCCTGCAGGATTCGTAAATGGGATGCTAGAGCATTGGCGACCTGACAGGCAGGTATTCCGCTTTGGCACCCATGAGTTGACTCTTACTCTGAAGGAGTATGCACATTTGATGAGTAGACGATTCATGACTCTCACAGGATTGAGGCGCAGAGTAGTGCAGGATGAGCTGACATCTGGCCATGTGATCTCTCACTGTTTTCTGTACGACAGATTTGGCTCAGAGGACAGTTACTCACGACATTCCGGGGATTTCACCACAACGGAGGATCATTGGCGTCTAGCTAGAGTTCACGTACTGATGTTATGTGTACTATCATATGTGTACATGCCGCGGTATATGGATGAGATAGATATAGGCGTTATCATGGCCGTGAGAGCTCTCAAGGAGGGTCATACCATTGTGCCTATGATATTGGCAGAGACTCTATGGTCAGCATCCTATTGCAGTACTTATCCGTCAGGAGTGTTTACTGGGAGCTCAGTCCTTCTGTATGTGTGGTTCATGTCACACTTGAGACCGATTTGTACCCTTAAACGACATGGATATTGGTTTACCCACGATGTGGCCATGTCATACTCCTTTCAGCCATCAGAGTGTATAGATGCTCAGTCTTGGTCCGCATTTTTGGCAGACATCAGAGACCCATTTAGCATATTGCTGTGCTTGGGGCTTAGCTCACCATACAGCTTTATTACTCATGCTCTGGGCATGGATTTTCTCCCTCTGGCCAGCTTGAGGGGTGTGACTACTTATCACCCATTGGCCGTGATGTCGCAGTTCGACCAGTTTCAGGATTTTCATCCTTTCACAGGGGCGACAGGTCAGCGTTCAGCTGCCCGATACCTCTCAGCCGAGGACCGATCTTGTGTATACGCTTGTTAGGACCATCGTGAGGGAGCTGCTTTTTCAGTGAGCAGTCCAGGTTATTCCGCAGAGTATTCCGCCTGGATGGAGACGGAGGTTTTATCGGCTACAGCAGTATCTGCAGTACCGGATAGCGACGTAGAGGGTGTGGAGCCTGTGGAGGACATTGATACCCACTTCGAGGAGGAGCCCGCTGCTGGGTTGCCAGCATTTCTTCCGAATTCTCCTAGTACCAACACTGTTGCGATTCAGCACTCGGCACAGTACTTAGTGCAGAGTCTTCAGCTGATGACCTTTGAGAGAGATCAGGTTCGATCTATGATGTCGACTGCTCTGGATGTGAGGGAGGCCGCTCTGTTGGAGAGAGATGAGGCCTTAGCTCGCAGGGATGCCGCTATTGTTCAGCGGGATGAGGCCAGATTAGCCAGAGATGCAGTGATAGTTGAGCGGGATAGTGCCATATCTGCCCGGGATGTAGCCGTCACAGACAGTACTGCAGCGAGGTCCCTTATCACTGACATAATCGCAGAGATGAGCGCATATATTGATGAGCATATGGTCATCATGCAGACGGCTTCTGATCTATTGGGTCGTGTGGATACTCTCATACAGGAGACCACAGCTTTACCTCCTTCTTCTGAGAGGGATGCTATGTTGGGCTTGCTAGCTCGCGTGTATCCTGACTCATAGATTAGCTTGTACTTACCTGCACAGACTAGCTTAGCCATTTTGTCATGTACAGTTTACATCATGTATATCAAACAGCATTATATATGACAAGGAAATATATTTTTGGAACACTTCCCTTTTAGATACACCTTGCTATTTGTTTGATATTTTGCCTGCTGCTTCAGGACTTGTGATCTTGATGTATTCTAAATTCCTCCTGGGTGGATGGACATTGAGTTGTCTCTGGATAGTTTAGAATGGATCATCAATCTGTGTATCCCTACCATCTTTTGGTGTCTTGGGACTGGTTTCTGTATGGAAATATGGATAGGAGTGTGGCTTTCCTCTCTGAGATTGACTGCACCACAGATGGTCGCCAGTACTTCTATTCAGGAGAAGCCTAGTTAATTCCATCTTTTATGGATTGGCGTTACTCTTCAAGGTATGACCGCAGCTTAGATGGTTGCCGAATGAAACGTAGTGGATTGATGTTTGATCACAGTACCAACTGACAAGGGTTTGTGTTTTGGTAGGGGGTGAGACCGCACCATGAATGGCTGCCTACGTACTCCTATTGAAGAGGAGATCAGGTCTGCGTAGTTCGAACTTGGTGTAAGAGATTCAACGCTGTATGTGGCAGAAATGGTGTAGGAATATTTTTGTTATTTTTGTTTTATTGCGACCGGGCCATATGAAATGGTTGCCTACGTACTCCTATTAAAGAGGAGATCAGGTCGACGTATTTCGCCCCTCAGGGCGAGAAGAGAAAGCGTAATCCCATGTGCAGGTCAGAGTGCGGGGATGAGAAAGTTTAATCCTAAGTTGAGGATAAACTGCAGAGGAAAAGTTTGATCCCAGGTATGGGTAGCCAAACTATAAACGTAAGAGGTTCGATCCACGGTGGGATGACCTAAGTTGTATGAGCGCAAAGGAAATCCAGGCTGCTGGCTTGAAAAGTATGTTTCCCTGAGGGGAAAAGTGCAGAAAAGTTGTATGTGGTAAAGGGTTAAAAAACCGGAATGACTGGTGATCTGATGGTTTGACACCAGGGTGTTTGCGAGTTACTTCAGACATAGTACCGTTTCACGGCGTCTGAGTTGATGAGTTGTGGAAATTCATCACCTTCCATTTCTTGCAATCTAAGAGCGCCTCCCGTTAATACTTCTTTGACAATAAACGGGCCTTCCCAGTTAGGAGCGAATTTTCCCCTAGATTGATCTTGGTTGTCCAGGATTTTCTGCAAAACCAAGTCATATTGTTTAAATTGCCGTAGCTGAACTTTTTTGTTGTAGGATCGGGCGATCCTTTGCTGATATAACTGACCATGGAAGATAGTTGCGGTTCGCCTTTCGTCTATTAGAGACAATTGGTGATACCTGTCTTGTACCCATTGATCTTCGTCCAACTGAGCGTCTATCAACACTCTGAGAGATTCCATCTCAACTTCTATGGGGAGCACTGCTTCCATCCTATAGGTTAGTGCGTAGGGGGTTGCCCCAATTGAAGTACGCATGGATGTTCTGTAGGCTAACAGAGTCAGAGGCAATACATCAGGCCAATCTTTGTGGTTGGCGGACATCTTTTGCATAATCTTCTTGATGTTTTTGTTAGCCGCTTCAACAGCACCGTTCATCTTTGGACGATAGATGACTGAGTTGAGATGTTTGATGTGGAATTTACTGCACAATTCCTCCATCATCTTATTGTTGAGGTTTTTGGCGTTGTCTGACACAATCACCTCTGGTTGCCCATAACGACAAACAACATTGTTTCTGATGAAAGCAATGATGACTTCTTTAGTGACCCTGGGGAAGGAGGCTGCCTCTACCCTCTTGGTGAAGTAGTTGATCATGGTGAATATAAACCGATGTCCATTACTGGATTTAGGTTCAATGGGCCCGATAACGTCTATTCCCCACATTGGGAAGGGCCAAGGTGAACTCATATTGTGGAGTTCCCGTGGAGGGGCGTGTATAGCATTCCCATGAATCTGGCACTAATAGCATCTTTTGACGTGGTCATGGCAATCAGCTTTGAGAGATAGCCAATGATGTCCCGTTCTGAGGATTTTCTTGACATGGAGGGGGCCACTCATGTGGGGGCCACAGACTCCGCCATGGATTTCATCCATGAGCCTTTGGGCTTGATCTTTGTCTAAACACCGGAGGAGGCCTAATCCTGCATCTCTTTTGTAGAGCGCATCTCCACTCAGGTAGAATTTCATTGCAAGTCGATGGATCCGCCTTTTCTCGGTCGGGCTCGCCTCAGCGAGTGTAGATCCATCTCGCAGATATTTCTTGATATGTTGATACAAAGGCTGTGGGATGGGAGGTAGCTCATCTGATACTTCTCCAACATAATTCCCGTAGGCTGGGGCCTTGTTCAAAGAAATTGTGACGCTTGGCAATTGCTCCTTGTCTGATATATGAACCAAGGAGGCCAAAGTTGCTAATGTGTCCGCAAAGTCATTCCTATTACGAGGAAAATGTAGAAAGGAGATTTCTTCGAACTCCAAAGCCATCTTTAAAACCTTCCGATGGTAAGGCAGCAAATGTAGTTCCTTGGTTTGATAGATTCCGGTGGATTGTCGATTACCAACTCTGAATCTCCAAGGACAGTTAACCGTCTGATGCCCATTGAACGGGCAAGTTATAGCCCCATGAGACAGCCTTCATACTCAGCCGTATTATTGGTGTTGTCAAATTGTAATTTTGACAGCGACGGGATACTGCTCCCTCGTATCAGATACTAGAACTGTTCCAGCTCCAGAACCTTCAATATTAACAGCTCCATCAAAATACATCTTCCATGATTGGCGCGTATCGTACTGATGGTGTTGCTGCACTGTCATTACTTCTTCATCATGGAAATATGTTTCTAAGGGTTTGAAATCCCCTGAAGGTGCGGCGGCCAGTTGATCCTCGATTCCTTGACCTTTGATGGACTTTTGAGTCTAATTGTTGTAGGATCAACTGCCATTTGGACAGCCGACAATTTAACATGGGTTTGTTGAACACGTACTTGAGAGGATCCACGCGGGATATAAGATGGGTTGTGTGACCATGGAGGTAATGCTATAACCTCATGGAAGCCCATGCTAAAGCACAACACGTCTTTTCGATCAGAGTGTACTTGTGTTCACTGCTGCTGAACCTTTTACTGAGGTAATAGATAGCTCGTTCTTGGCCTCTATCGTCCTTCTGTCCCAGTATGCAGCCCATAGCACTGTCATTTACGGACATGTACATAAACAGGGGAACATCATCCCTGGGTGGTACCAACACAGGAGCTTTGACTAGCTATTTCTTGATTGTAAGGAAGGCATTCTGACACTCATCATTCCATTTCATGGAGGAGTTCTTCCTTAATAGTTTGAAGATTGGTTCACAGGTTGCTGTGAGTTGGGAGATGAACCTGCTCATGAAGTTGATTCTTCCAAAAAATCCCCGAATTTCCTTTTCTGTCTGAGGAATGGGCATTTCCGTGATGGCTTAGATTTTGGCAGGATCCAGCTCAATCCCTTTGTGGCTGACTAGAAATCCTAGCAACTTGCCTGATTTAACGCCAAAGGCGCATTTGGCTGGATTCAACTTCAAGTTGTACTTACGCAACCTGTTGAATAGCTTTCTGAGATGGTCTATATGGTGATCCTCCTTTCGGGACTTGACAATGATGTCATCCACGTAGATCTCAATATCTTTATGCATTAAGTCGTGGAAAAGAGCCATCATAGCTTGTTGATAGGTAGCTCCGGCATTGATGAGGCCGAATGACAACCGTCTATAACAAAAAGTTCCCCAAGGAGTGATGAAGGCAGTCTTCTCATGATCTTCCTCGGCAACCATGATTTGATGATACCCCGCAAAGCAATCAGCAAAGGAGTACATGTCGTATTGCGCAGTATTGTCAATGAGAATGTGGATAAATGGCACAGGAAAGCTGTCTTTTAGGCAAGCTTTATTCAAGTCCCGGTAATCCACGCAAACTCGCACCTTCCCTCCAGCTTTAGGCACGGGAACGATATTGGATATCCACTCAGGATATGTAGACACCATGATGATGCCAGCCTGAAATTATTTCACAATTTCCTCTTTCACCTTTAAACTCCACTCATGTTTTAGTCGCCTGAGTTTCTATTTGACTGGCTTAAATTCCTCTTTAATGAGAAGGCGATGAAGGACAATGTCAGTGGACAAACCCACCATGTCTTCATGAGGCCATGCAAACACATCCTGGAATTGGGTTAATAGTGTAACCATGTCATTCCGTTGGCTTGGGGTAAGGTCTGAACCAATCTAGATTAACTTAGGGCTTTCTAAGGTTCCGAGATTGAAAGAAGTGGTTTGATCAAGGTTGGGTGTAGGTGTATCTTTGACCCATTCTTGAATTTCTAGAGGCACCTCAATGTCATCCTGTGTATCCATCAAGGCTGAATTCATCTCTACATCAAAGGTACAATCCCTGTGCAGGAGAGGCATCGTATCAGCAAGTACAGGCACATCTAAATTCAGAGTCCTGAAATAAAATTTGCTTTCACTAAGTATATATGAAACGTGTTTGATCATACATAGTGTTATCATATACTGGCAAAATAAACTGCTAATACTGTACAGAAAAGTAAGCAGTTATTATATCTACAGGGCAGAAAGAACTTTTGCCCACTTTACCCTTTACGACCAATGCAAGGAATGCTGTTCCAATTGGCAAGAGCAAAGTTCGGGTGAACTGCAGTGATGGAGGGACTGTCATCATCCTCCCTGTCCCGAATGATGGCCATTATGTCTAGGCAATCATCGTCTGGGGTGTATCGGTTGGTATGTTCATCATGGACGATGATACGCATGCCCGATATTATTCAGACAACGTTCTCCTTGATTCTCCGCTCCTCTTCATCGATTGCGGGATCTGGAATAATGATTTTGTTTCCCTCCACTGATTTTGGCTTAGGAAATAACATAGCCATGATATTGGCTGGCACCTTTACAGGAGGTTGTGTGGACTCAGCACTTGAAGGCGAAGATAAACGCCACATAGTTGAAGCTGAAGGAACCTGTGGATGTTTATGAGGATTCCTGTGATTAGAGCTGGCCGAATAGCCTAGTCCAGCTGTTCCAGTGTGCTTGGTTAAGCGAATAGGGTACTTGATACCCTGACAATCTTTACCCAACCCTTGTCCTAGTTTATGATCCAATGACATAATTTCTTGAGTGGCTGACATCACTTCAGCAGAAATCTGGGGTTCGGGCAATGGTGCTCCAATAGTATGGTATTGGGTATTGCTTATTGCCAAAGTATGAAAACTGACTGGTTCAACGTCCGTATTAGCATTGATGACCGGTAAATCCCCGTGTTGAGGACACTCTGTTTCAGCGTTGACCGTGACCAGACTGTTGTTTACAATATATTTTCATTGTTGATGAAGGGTGGAGGGGACTGCCCCAGCCATGTGGATCCATGGTCGTCCCAAGAGCAGGTTGTATCCCGACTCTATCTTGAGCACATGGAAGGATACGCAGAATGTATGAGGACCAATCTCAATTGGCAGCTCAATTACTTCAACTGAATTCCGGCGGGCTCCATCAAAAGCTTTGATGATAGTATGGCTACTCCGGATTCGATTAGGATTGATATTCATCTTCACCAAGGTAGCATATGGACAGATATTTAGGGATGAGCCTCCATCTATCAGGACTCCAGCCACCATATATCCGGAGGACAAGACTGCAATGTGCAACGGTTTGCAATGACCGGTCCCTTCAGGCGGAATGTCATCATCAGTGAAGGATATCACATTGTCGTTGAAAATGTGATCAAACAGATGTTGAAATTTTTCCTCATCCACGGATATCGGGAGATAGGCTTCTTCTAAAATATTTAACAAGACCTTCCGGTGATTCTCGGAAGTGAGGACCAAGTCCAAAATTGATATCTGTTGTGGAGCTTCTTTCAAGCTTAAAACCACCGTAGCTTCATTATGACCCATAGTGCGGAGGAATTTTTAAATCTTCTCCGTGGGTATTTTTCCCTTTGATTTGACGACAGATTTCATCACCCATTGGGGAAAGTACAGTGGATTTTCTTTCGACACTGCAGCGGTGGTATGTGAGGTGGATCCTTCACCTTCTCCATAATTCCACGGAACTTTATGCAAGCTAACAATAGGATATTGTGCTCTGCACGGCAAGTTGATTGGCTCGGGAGCGGCCACTTTCAAAGGATTATTGCTTCCTTTGAGTTGAATTATTGGCATGACGAGTGATTGATCAGCTTTAGTAGATATGACGGCTACCACACTCTTCCATTTAGTGGGACCTGCATTCTCACTAGCGCGTAGCAGAGTGTCGTCATCTGCCAGGCGCAGTACGCCACTGTCGATTAGGTTTTGAATAAGATGGCAGAGTGCCCATCATTCTTCTGTGCTGTGACCATGAGATTGGGAATGATATTGACATACTCCCTTAGAATTGTATCGTCCCGAACGGAGGTTGATTGGAGGTAGAAGGGAACTGATTCTTCCTTCATTGATTAATATATGAAGGATCTCCTCCATAGGTTGACCCAAATAGGTGAATTCCCTTTTGTTGGCGAAATCCCGACGGGCCTTGGCATTTGCTCTCTTCGTCACTTTGTCTTCCAGCATTTCATTCTCTAAAAGTGAAGAGGGAATATTCATGACAATGGGCAGCAGACTGGCATGCTCCTGACTGATTAGCTGACGAGTCACTTGATGCTGATAAGTCACCAGTTCCGCCAATTGCTCAATTTGTTTGCAGAGAGCTTTCATTTTTTGTTCCATTGTGAGTTGGAACTTGGCATAATCCCATCTGTTATCACCGTCTTTGATGGTTTGGGAAGAATCACAGCTAAAGTTGGAACTTTGTCCACTGCTCCAATTAATCATGTTGACCTCTTCTTCTTTATGTTGAGGAAGAGGGTTGTCTTGAACGTTAAGTTGATCTGGTTTAGTGACCACGATCTCACCGTTGTCTATCAGGTCTGGGATCTTGTGTTTCAAGGCCCAACAATCCTGAGTATCATGTCCAGGTGCCCCGACATGATAAGCACATTTCTGAGCAGCATTAAAACCCCTTCCATTTGGGTTGGCTGGTGGAAGTAGATGTGTAATCTTCTTTTGTGTTGTCAGAAGATTAAGGATATTCTCGAGGGTATCCCCTAAGGGTGTGAACACTCGAGGGCGTTTGGCTTCTCCACCTTTTGGTATTGGAGGGTTTACAGACTGTGCTGGAAAGGGAGTATAGTTTCTCCTCTGAACAGGCATATTTTGACTGCCTTTTTGACCCTGTAGTATCATGGAAACATCTTCCGCTTTTTTTTTATGGACACTCCTGGGGTTGTTCCAATAATTTCCAGACTGGATGTGATCAGCAACAGCTTTGAGTGCAGCTAGGTCTTGAATCTTTCCAGATTTCAATCCCATCTCAGTCATCTCCCCATGTTTGACCATTTCAAAAAACGGTTTGCCGATGCCGGCTAAAACTCTCTCATAGAAGGGAGCTTTTTGTATGTCTATGAACGTCATGACCATTTCTGATTTGGTCATGGAAGGATTCACTTGGGCAGCCAGGCGTCTCCACCTCTGGGCATACTCTCTGAAAGACTCGTTAAACTATTTTTTGATCTTGGTAATTTGGTACCGATCAGGAGCCATTTGAGTTTGAAAGCTGTATTGAGTGAGGAAGGCATGTGCTAGCTCTTCCCAGCTGTGGACTTTAGAGCTGTCTAATCTTGTGTACCATGAACGGGCTTCTCCAGTTAGACTCTTTTGGAATAATTGCATTATGAGATTTTCATCCTCTGCATAAGATCCAAGTTCTCCAATAAATACCTTTAAGTGTGTATAAGGATCTCCTAACCCGTCATATTTTTCAAAGTCAGGAGTTTTAAACTTTCCTGGATAATGAACACCAGGAAAAATACATAGATCAGCATATGAAACACTCCCATGTGTTCCAATTCCTTTGATAGTGCGAAGGATCTCTTCCATTTGGAGGACTTTCTTTTTGATGTCACCAGTGTCTGGGTCTCCAGTGGGATGGGCAGCATCATGAGTTTTGTTGGTAATATCCAACTGTAGTTCAGGTATGGTAATGACCGGACTCCCTCCTTGGATGGAGGATTCAGCATGTACGGGTATTTTCTGACTCTGTGTAGACTGGTGTAATTCTTTGAGCAGAATAGCCAAATCTGCAATTTGTTTGCTTAATCCGTCGAATTCTTTGCGAGAAACTGGATTAAGTTCGGTCTGGTCGGATGACGACATAATTGACTGTAGGCCTGTTGCCTTTTTGGATTTTGAACGGGTAGTAGGCCCGATTGACTCACTGCGAAAGACTTTCATAGTTTAGTCCTTAGGGAAGGTGAATATTAATATGCAATGTGATGAGTCCATTTTAGGAATTTTATCCTACAAAAATGGATGTCAGCTGTTTGTAGCATGTATGTATATGTGTACACATTCCTTCATATTTCTCATTACATGGAGATAGATATGTCATGAAATTGTGTAATTTAAAATGAGAGCATGAAGAGACTTTCCTCCGTTTTGGGTTTATCAGAGGCTGACCTATCTTAGATTACTCTCGCGGCTTTTTGGCATGAAGGTTCCCAAATCATCGCAATCTACTTGACGGGAAGTTAATTCGGTCTTTCAACTAGAGCGAATTTGGGTGGTGCCTTTCCTGAGCCTCGGAGAATCAGGCTTCTCACGAGTCCAGTAATCAAACACTGACGGGATAGCCTCCTGGTGGAGGGACCACACAACATACATTCACATACATCGCGTCTCACCGTATGAAATGATGACATGTGCGAAGCACTAATATCATGAGCAGTTTATAGTGCGAGGCACTAACATCACAGGCAGTTTATAGTGCGAGGCACTAACATCACAGGCAGTTTATAGTGCGAGGCACTAAATAAACAAGACATGCATTCGTACACATTCATCCAATGTAAATGCAACATCCACACACAAGCAGATAACAATTTTGAAAAGATTAAAATAGCGGCTTAAGTCCTCTTACTGGAGTTCCCAGCAGAGTCGCCACCTGTCGACGTCGGGATTTTTAGATGTCCCTTTCCGTTACTTGTTCTTTGGTGTTCTCATTTTAGGTGAGATTTGTTTGAAAAAAAAAGTGAAAAAGGTCCGACATGTATAATGTCGACGATGGACTGTTAAGAGTCGCCAGTTGATTTTTTAAATGGTTGTACCAACACAACCGAGAAAAGGTTTGCACATTGACCCAGTGATGTGAGACTGCTATACGGGTCGGTGAAACCGAGATTCATTTAGGGTCCGGGGACTTGGTTATGCGGGGGGAAGGTGTTACGCACCCCCCGACATCCGTGTTACCACGGTGACCGCCTCTTTTCAAGAAACTATTATCTGAATATGTGTGTGTATGTGAGTCAATGTGCTGTTATTTGAAAGTGGTACGAGGCCTCGTTCGCACCTATATACGCAGGGTTTGAATTTATGTAACAATTTAATTTTAGCAAGATATGGCAATGATGTCGTATAAAAGAGGTTTTTTCAAACCCTGTCGCTCAATAGTAATTGAGGCCTTTTGCACTCCATTTTATTAAATGCGCGGCTTGGTTGATTTTATTTGACGGCTGCGAAACATCCGTACTAAAATAATGTACAAAATAATGTCGACTTCCTCGTGGGTATGGAAACCATTTGAGGAAATTCAGACACCACAGAATAATTTACAAGCTGCTTACAGCAGAAAATGTCCATCACGGGAACCGAATCTAGATTCAATGGGATGAATCTGTGATCACATGATTCCTAGGCTCACATGATACCGTAATTTGTATGAAAGCAGTAAGCAGGTATATATATAAAAGTCGTAAATATATATATATATATATATATATATATATATATATATATATATATATATATATATATATACAGACATGATCACCAACCACGAAGAACCTCCATGGGGGATCAGAAATGTAAACAAAGCTGTTAAAAGCCATCAACCGCCACGGAGGAAATTTCAGGCGGGACAAAACGTAGATAAAGCTGTAAAAACGGTCAACCACCACGAAGTAAACTCCAGGTGGGACGAAATATAAATATATATATATATATATATATATATATATATATATATATATATATATATATATAGCATGTAAACGCACTGGATATAAAATTCAGGCTCACCGAACAGAGTTCGATAGCAGTTCATATATATAAGTATATATATATAAAAGCGAGTAAACGCACCGGATGTAAAATTCAGGCTCATCGAACGGAGTTCGACCACAGTTTATATATATATATATATATATATATATATATATATAAGAAAGCAATTAAACGCACCAAACCGAAGTTTAGGCTCATCGAACAAAGTCCGACACACAGTTAATATATATAAGTATATATATATTAAAGCAATAAACGCACCAAACCGAAGTTTAGGCTCATCGAACAAAGTCCGACACACAGTTAATATATATAAGTATATATATATTAAAGCAATAAACGCTCCAGACCGAAGTCTAGGCTCAACCGAGGCATAACTCGGTAATGTTAGTCAATATATATATATATATATATATATATATATATATATATATATATATATATATATATATAGACTAAAATGAAACCACAGACCTAAGTCCGGGCAAAAGCAAGCAACACGACTCTCAACGTGTAGAAGGGTGTGTGCAAAGATGAAGAGAAAGACTCTAAAGTGTGTGAGAAGGCTTACAGCTGACTGCTAGAAAAGGCTTCTATATCTTTAGAGTGGGTAAACACTGGCTTTTGTAGGTACAAAAGAGGGCTGTATATGAGCTCATAGGTGTTTAAAGTGGGAAAATACACTGTATAGCAAGTGTAGAGCGAATTATGCAGGGTTTTCCCATCTTTTTTCTCTTAAAAATCAGCACCCCAAGCCTCTTATTTATAGGCAAAAGGTGCCGCAGGCGTACCTGCTGCTCAGCCGCAGGTGTACCTGCTGCTCAGCCGCAGGTGTACCAGAGGCGGGTCGGGTCAGCCCAGTTTGGTCGGGTCGGGTCGTCTCGAAGTACGTGCACGCGAGCACTGTAATGTCCACTCGGTTTTTCTGAAGTGCAATCCGGGCATCCGTTTGAGGTATACAGGACCTATTTCGGACCGCCGTTGTCGAGAGTTTGTACGATGGCATGGGATTAGAGTTTGTACGAAGTCTTTGAAGATGGGACGATGCCCTCCGGTCTTCAAGCTTCAACTTTCATCCGTTACCCCGCACAATAGTAACTCGGGATTGGTTAGCCTTGTGGGTCGTTGTTGCGTAGATGTGTTGAGACGACTTGGCGTGGCATTGTGTTGGTCAGATGACGATGTTGCCCCTTACCAGTGTTATTGTAGGGTTGGGTCGATAAAGCAGACGTTGCTCAGCTTCGCTGGGATTGGACTGTTGCAATTGGTTGAAAGTCCTCATTGTCATCTTTGAGGTGTGTCTGTCTTCCCGATGTCATCGCCGGGCTGATACAGTGTATCTCGTTGTGAGCGCCTAGATTGAAGTTGGTTGCACTTGTAACAAGCATTTCCGGGGTTTTTGCCGAAATTGCTTTCCTTGGGGCTATCACCAAGGTTGGAGGCTATTCCCATGTTTAGGGCTAAGACTGGATACCTCGGGGTTATCTCCGAGATTAATCGGTCTTCTCTTGTGTGTGTTCCGGTATTGATCTGCATGCCTCGGGGTTCTCCAAGATTGGAACGATTACTCCCAGATTGCGATCTGGGGTTGATGCTGAACCTCCGGTAGTATCCGGTATGATTGTGGATTGTATTTCAGGGTTCTCTCATAAAAGACACATCTGCCTTCCTACAATGTTAGTGTCAGTAGTACAGAAAATTTCGATTGTCTACAACCATAATATAAGAAAAATATAAAAATAAACTAGAAATCTTAATCTAAGGTGCAGCCAAACATGGCCTTGTGGCCTTTGTCATATTATAACTGATAAGCCTATTGGTTTTTTTAACTGATGAACGTGGGAGGGATTATATACATCAGTTTTTTTTTGCTTTGCGTATTATTTTTTCAAGAGGCTAAGAAGAATAGAGAAAATACAGAGAAAGAGAGAGTGGGCTAGTGAGAGAAAATTTGAAAGAGAAGGAACTCATTGTGAACTTTGAGAGGAGTCTGGAAAATCAAGGAGGAGAAGGAAGGCTAAATTAGCAATCTTCATCATATTATAAGAAGTAATCAATTAAAGGTAATAAACTAACTCTTAATTTATATGTCATGTTATTCTCAAAGTTTTCACTATAAAATGAATTTGATGTGATGATTAGATGAGATGTTGTGTATGTAAGTTTATGGATATGTATAATCAATTAGAAATCATCTAGAAGTGATGTTGAAGTAATTAAAATTCGTGTAAATATGTTGAAGAAGAAGAATTTAAGTTTTGGTTGTAATATATGTATTATAGCTGTTTTAGAGTTAAAATTAGTTATGAATTCATGTTGTAAATTGTGGATTGATGATTGTTTATGGTAGAACTCTTTGATACAAAAATAATATAGTTTGAACAAATCAAAATGGTTGAAGATCGAAGTCGTGGTGACTGATTTTGTTATGTATGAAAAAATATAAAAATTAGTATGAACTTCGAATTTAAGTCCTTAAAATGGTTGTTAAAGTTGTTTGTGATGTTAGAATTGCTTTATAAATATTTGGTCTTGAGTTTATAAAGTTTATAAACACCTGGGTTTGGTTAATTTGGAGTTGAGTGAAGAACTTGTAATTTTTGTATAGAGCAGAGTCTGAATTCATGTTTCTGGAAAACTGAATTTGTAGTCGAGTACTGCCGCGCTGCTTTTGGGCGCCATCGCGCAGTTGTGCGGTCACGCTAGATCCAAGAGTAGTTAGGGCGCGACTACGCTATTGGTCAATCAGACCCAATAATGAACTATTAACAGTATAGCTTGGGGAATGTTAACCTAACTTATTTTAATGATTATAGAGAAACCTAAAACATGTTATAAGACATAATAACATATTGTAATCACAAAGTTGAAGCTATAAGTTATGAATTAATAAGGTGTGAAAGTCTGGAATGTGATGTCATGAGAATTGGAGTTGTTTGTCAATCACCATATCGTGTACTATAATATAATTGGGAGTTCGGGTTCATGGAACGTGAATGATTAGGATAATCAGATCTTAACCTAAAGATTATAAACTTGACTAAAATGAGAAGTAAGCTGTAACATTTAAGAATTTTAAAATGTAATATTAAATATTTATTAATTTATATAAGTATTTAATGGATATGCTTATTGTTGAATAAATAATTATTCCATTTGAGTTTATGCGGTGTAGTTATTTATTTGTTGAATAAATAATTAAATATTAAACATTAAATATTTATTTGCAATATTAAATATTTATTGAATTATATGGCAAATTGAGTTGATGTGATTTAGTTATTTATTTGTTGAATAAATAATTAAGGAGATAAGAAAATTAATTGTTATGAGATTATATAATAATTGAATTTATTAAGTAAACTAGAGAGCTTATAGCGATTTAAATAAATTATAATATTTTAAATGGGAAATTATAATTTAAAATATTAGTTGGTTAAATAAAATTATAATTATAAAAGAAATTATAGTTATGTGATATTAAATTATGTGCTAAAGTAATTTAATAGATTAATGTTTTAATTGATTTATTATTTAAATAAAAGTGTGACTAATAACCTTGCTATAAAGGAGTTATTAAAATAAATTAAAAGAGTGTATTTTAATTTTGGCCAAACAAGTCTTATTGCATATTAAGTCTTTAATATAATTGTGTTTTACCAAACAAGGCATAAGGATTAATGGGTTATATTTTAATGGTTAGCCAAACAAGCCTTATTGCTTTTGATTTTCAAAAATTTTTAACTGATGTCAGTTAAGTTAGTATTATATTATATATTTCATATATCTATTATTACTATATACGTTATATTATTATACGTAGTAGAGTTAGGAAGAAAGACTCAGTGAAGAAAAAGAGAAGAAGAAGAAGAAAACTAGAGAGAAAATTGAGAAAAATCCTAACAGGTTTTGATAAAGGAATTGGAGAAAAAGAATTGATAATCAAAAGTAGTCATCATCTTCTTAATCAAAGGTAGGAGCTTAACCTTTCTCTTTAAAAGTTTAGTTTTCCTCTTCCCAAAAAGTTCTCTGTGAATTTTTTTTACAAAAGATAAATTGTTGTTATGTATAGAAGTTGGTATGATTATTGATTATAAGGTTATCTCATGAGTTTATGCATGATTATAGAGAAATTAATTCATGTATGTATGTGTTTTGTGAAGAAATTATATTACAGAATATTCATATGAAAAATATATGAGTATGGTTTAATTTAAAATAGAAATTTAAGGTTTAATTAGTTGTTAGATTGATATATTGATTATAGAAATTGATAGAGTATGTATAATCATAACTATGATGTTTTGAATTTACTGTTTTGGTTGAAAAACAAAATCACAGTGTTGATTTTCATTGAAAATATCAAAAATGAAGTTTGTGCCAAAAACATTGAAATTGAGTGTTGTATATTTAATGTTTAAATTATTTTATGAGTAGAAAATGTTAGAAGTCTTCACAATATGTTTATATGAAGTTTATATGTAAATTACGTGATAATCAATCTATTAGATTCGAGCTTTTAGGCCAATTTTGGCTTTTTCTTGCACGGTTGCCGAAGCTGTCAGTCGAAACTGCTGTTTCGCGCCGCGGCGCGGCTCCAGCAGTACATTAGTGGCGCCGCAGCGCCATCACCGCGCCGCAACGAGGCTTCGTAGTTCATTCACCGCGCCGCAGCGCCGAATCAGCGCCGCAACGCGAACCACAGTGTAAACTGTGGCGCCGCAGCGCAAGTTAGCAGAATGGTCTGACAGTGTACTTTTTGTACACGAAAATTTTAAGAAACACTATATGATAATAGTAGGACTATAAAATATTGATTTTAGTGTTTCTATACAGTGAATAAATATGTTATTAAGGAGTAACTTGTGTTATAATTTGATTATGTGATTGAATAATAAAACCTACGTGGTGAATGTATTGGTTATGTGATAATGACTAACTATGTCACGATGACATATGTTTGGGGTATTAAAATTCAAGTGGTAAGGGTGTAGCTTGTGCTAAAGGCAAGTTTTCTAACTCTATTTTATAATTGAGCATGTTTTTCCAATTCTTTGTCTTATTGAACTATTTGATGTTGAACAAGTTATTCTTGTAATTCAATTTTTGGTTAGCATGCATAACTAGATTTCTATGCATGTATAATATTCAATTCTAATTAACCTTGGCTTAGTATTGTTCAAGCAAGGTATGCTATAGTATTCAAATTGTATGTTGTTAGATTATTCCTAAAGTATGATTTTAGTTACTATGATTAATTCAATTTTTATTATTCTATAAGTATAATGTCATGGACTTTATTCAACTACTCCGTAGTTGATGTTCGTTGAATTCCAAATTACCTTGAAATCTTATCCAAACCAAACTTACATTGGTGTGGACTTGTATTCTAAATACTGAGATGAACAACTCTTTTAATAGAGGTTTACACTTAGCGTTGAAATGGTTGTGCACAATACATTGTACGAAGGGTTGATCCCCCTAAGTACGTGGAGTCCTTATAGTCTTATGACTGTTAAAGTTAAAGTTGAAAGATTACTTATAACTGTGGACATGATTCGTGGTCATTAGACCCTCAGTGAATGTTATAACTTTCAGAAAGTTAATAGAATATATTGTTCAGTTCTATTGATACTAATATTGTCAATTGATGTAAAAGTTTAAAGATTTACTTATGGTTATTTCAAGTGGGCCTTGTTTGCTCACTCTTGCCTATAAAATTTCTTACAGCTAAAGTTGAAACTGGTGACGTACCAAGCACCAGTAAGGGAAAAGGAAAGATGAATAAGTGCTGAAGACTTGTAATAGTTTGATAGTTTATTTTCAGACTTTGGTTTAATGATTGTAATGAAGTTAGTTAATTATCCGCATTTGAATGATTGTTGTTAAAGGTTTGATAACCTGGGAGATTTTATTTAAGTTTAATCCTGTATGGGCGGGTTTTCTTTTGTAATGAAGTTAGTTAATTACCTTGTAAATGAATGTTTTGATTACGTGAGCACCAAATCTTGAGGAAATGAAGTACCAGGATTTGGGGGTGTCACAAGTTGGTATCAAAGCTTTAGGTTATGAACCTTAGGTAAAGCCTTAGGAAGTAACCTTTGAAAAAATAGTGGAGATAACTCTTATCGAGTTTTAAGAAAGAAGTAATAAAACACTTATGTGTTCATGTGTTTATAACTTATGTGCTCGTGAATGCCGAGTAGTAATGATTAATAATTAAAACTTTAAAACTTTATTGTCAGGATGATTAATGTCGGAGAATCCAGTTAGGCTAGGGAGGAGGGACCTCAGATGCCTATAGAGGAGGAGTCTCGCGACATTCATGTAGTTTGGGAACAACTACTGCCATGGGAGTCAGCCCCGTTGGTCACAGTAGTTGAGAATGAGGATGATGATGTGGAGACAGACGAGGAGGATCCCGTTGAGTTGCCACAGGAGGATGAGGATGACGAGGATGAGGAGGAAGAGACTCCACTAACCTCGATAGCCGCTCGTATGTACGATGAAGTCTATGACCGCAACGTTGAACTTCAGGATATCGTTGAGGAGTTGCAGGAGATAGTAGCTGAACAACAGATTGCAATGACGTAAAAAGATGGCGAGATCCAGGATCGTGAGGAATGACTGACAAACACCGAGGAGAAACTAGTACAGACCGAAGGAGAAAAAGAACAATAGATCGAGATGGTTGCTGAACTGAAGAGCAAGCTGAGAGAAGAAGCTGCTAAGAGGGCAAGATCTGAAGATGCATACGAGAAAGCTTATCAACGAACTGGAAGAGCAGCGAGAGACGCGCAGGTAAAAAGGATGAAGATGGAAGAGATGGATAAAGTATTTACACTGCAATTAATCGAGCTCAAGATCGGGTCATGGGATATCCGATTCAGTTCGAGATGCTACCATCATACGTGTTGGATCGCAGAACAATGTTTCGAGTCATGGAGGAGGAACGTGATAGGGCTAAGAAGTATCTTAATAGAACATTGTAGCTGTAGTACGATGAGTGAAAGGTTAAATAAATTGAAAATCCCAAGTCTTATGCAACCTATGGGATGTGATTATGATGTTGTCCTGAAACTTTTGTGGTTCAGGAAAGTAATGTAGTTAACAGAGATGCTATTATTTTATGTTTTTGAAAAGGTTATGAATAAATAAAAGTTGTTATTTTATTCAAAGTGTTATGTGTTATGTGGTTATTTCTGTTATGGAGGCTAGTTAACTAGAAAATACTTAAAGAAGCTGAGTAATAGTCTAATAGATGTTTTGTTTTAACAGAAAATGCCTCCCAGACGTCAACCAACACGACAGAGAATCACCAAAGAAACCAATAACGTCAATGTTGACGGTAACCCTTCTTCAACAACTAGTGACTCTACTGACAGGAGCATTGCAGAATCAACCACAAAATCATGGTACAACATTTAAGGATTTCAAGGCGGTTGGACCACGTGAATTCCGTGGGTCCATGAATACAGTCGAAGCACAAACCTGGATTATGGAGATAGAAAAAGTGTTCGATGTCGCTAGGGTAGGGGATGACCAGAAGACTGCTTTCGCAACATTTATGTTGAAAGCAGAAGCTAGTTATTGGTGGCAGGCCAATAAAACTCGGGAAGGGCCAGGAGTGATTACCTGGGATAGGTTCAAGGAGTTATTTTTCGAGACCTATTTTCCGGAGAGTTCGAAGAGTCAGTTGGAAGTACAGTTTCTGGAACTAAAACAAGGAACGATGATGGTATCTGAGTATGCCGCGAAGTTCAACAAATTGGCGAGGTTTGCGCCATATCAGGTTAGCACAGACAAACGTAAGGCGAAGAGATTTGAATAGGGACTGAAGCCCTGGCTGTAAAGTAGGGTCTCCCTGTTCCAATTGAAGACATTTGCAGCGGTGATGGAGAAAGCAGTACTCACTGAAGGTGGAGGCGAGGCAGTGACAAAGTTCAATCAGGAACAAAAGAAGAAGAAGAATGAGAATGAGATTAAGAATGGAACTGGTAACAGTGGAAACAACAACAACAACAACAACAACAGCTTGAAGAGGAAGTGGATGGAATCATGGGTGCTGGAAACCAGCAGGGTAACCAGCAAAACAAAAAGTTTGAAGCATGTGCGATATGCGGGAAATTTCACAAGGGTGCGTGCTTGATGGGGAAACGAGTTTGCTACAATTGTGGCCAGGAGGGTCACATCGCCCCAAATTGCACTCAACCGAAGAAGAATGCGTGCTTCACGTGCGGATCCAAGGATCACTTTGCTCGTGAGTGCCCTAAGAAGAAGGAGGGAGTGACAACTAGAAGCAGTGGAGGTAACAATGGAAGTACATGGGCCATTGCAGAACCTGCAGCATCAAATGAACCCACAGCCAGAACCTTCAACATGACTGTGCAAGATGTTGTGCAATCAAAAGATATGGTGTCAGGTATTATCCTATTCAATGATATTGATGCATATGTATTATTTGATTCGGGTGCTACTTGCTCGTTTATATCTGATGAGTTTGCTAAGAGGTTAGAATTGCCTAGAGAAGAACTGAATTTTCCTTTGAACATAGAAATTGCGAATAAGGAAATAATCCCTGTTAGATTCGTATACAAGAACTGTAGGGTGAACATTAAGGAGAATATCTTGTTCGTAGATTTAATTTCGATTAAACTCGGGGAGTTTGATGTAATTTTGGGAATGGATTGGCTGTTCAAATATGAAGCAGTAATCGATTGTCACAAAAAGTGTGTAAACCTTATGACTTCGTCAAAGGTAGTATTTTATGGTAGCAAGTCACCTAGACAAATGAAATGTCTGACGACTATGCAGGGCAAGAAATTGTTGAGTCAAGGTTGTGTGGGCTATTTAGCTTACATAGTCGATACTCAGAAGAAGGGTGTGAAAATAGAAGAAATACCAATAGTGAGGGAATTTGAAGACGTGTTTCCAAAGGATTTGCTAGGACTTCTGCCTGACAGAGAAATTGAGTTCGTGATCGACTTAACACCGGGAACAGCACCAATATCGAAGGCCCCGTACAAAATGGCTACGGTGGAAATGAAGGAACTGATGGTACAGTTGCAAGAACAATTGGACAAGAAATATATTCAACCAAGCGTATCGCCGTGGGGAGCGCCAGTTTTATTCGTGAAGAAGAAGGACGGGTCAATGCATCTTTGCATTGATTACAGGGAGTTAAACAAAGTCACTATTAAAAACAAATACCCGTTGCCAAGAATAGATGATTTGTTTGACCAATTGAAGGGTGCCAAATACTTTTTGAAAATAGATTTGAGAAGTGGGTATCACCAGTTGAAAGTGGGGAAGGAGGATATACCACGAACGGCATTCAGAACTCGGTATAGACATTACGAGTTTCTGGTGATGTCTTTTGGTTTAACCAATGCACCTGTTGCGTTCATGGATTTGATGAACAGGGTGTTTAAACCATTCCTAGACAAGTTTGTAGTGGTATTTATCGACGACATTCTAGTGTTTTCCAAGACTCAAGAAGAACACGTGGAACACTTACGTTTGACATTGGAGACACTAAAAAGAGAAAAGTTGTACGCGAAATTCTCTAAGTGCGAATTTTGGCTCGACCGTGTACAATTTTTGGGTCATGTTATAGACAAGGATGGGATTTCAGTGGATCCATCAAAATTAAAAGTTGTAATCAATTGGGAACAACCAAGAACACCGTCAGAAGTGAGGAGTTTCTTGGGACTCGCTGGTTATTATAGAA
The DNA here is from genome assembly GCA_016801055.1 of Panax notoginseng. Classification (NCBI taxonomy): domain Eukaryota; kingdom Viridiplantae; phylum Streptophyta; class Magnoliopsida; order Apiales; family Araliaceae; genus Panax; species Panax notoginseng. The sequence continues at coordinate 51,397,843 of CM029021.1, read as the reverse complement.
GATTTCTTCAAGATTTTTCTAAGATAGCCACTCCGTTAACAAATTTGACAAGGAAAGCTGTAAAATTCGTGTGGACGAAGAAATGTGAAGAAAGTTTTCAAGACTTGAAGAAGAAGCTAAGTGTAGCACCTGTGTTGACATTACCAGACAATACAGGAAATTTTGTGGTCTATAGTGATGCCTCACACAAAGGGTTAGGTTGTGTTCTGATGCAAAACGACAAAGTTATTACGTATGCATCAAGACAACTGAGGGATTATGAGAAAGGGTATCCGACTCATGATTTGGAATTGGCTGCAGTTGTATTTGCTCTGAAGATATGGAGGCACTATCTTTATGGAGAGAAATGTGAGATCTACATAGACCACAAAAAGTCTGAAGTATATCTTCACTCAGAAGGATTTGAACATGCGTCAACGAAGGTGGATGGAATTGATAAAGGATTACGATTGTGAGATCTTTTATCATCCGGGCAAAGAAAATGTAGTGGCAGATGCTTTAAGCAGGAAAGGTCGGGAGAAGTTGATGCTGATAACAACTCAGGAGGAGCTCATTTCAACAATGACAAAACTGGAGTTGGAAATCAAGTTTCCAAAAGAATCTGACAAAAAACTATTTCAGTTAGAAGTAGGTCCAACTTTACTGGACAAGGTGAAGAACGCTCAGTTACAAGATGAAAAATGTGGAAAGATAAAGGAGAATATGGTTGATGGAAGCGGTACGAAATATAAGGTCGATACCGAAGGATTACTACGGTTCGAGGGAATAATCTGGGTTCCAGCAACACCAGAGCTGAAAGAAGAAATTTTGACCGAAGCTCATAGCTCAAAATATTCAATTCATCCAGGAAGCATGAAAATGTATCAAGATTTGCGCTGATATTTTTGGTGGCCGAATATGAAAAGGGACGTTACAGAATGCGTAGCGAAGTGCTTGACATGTCAGAGAGTAAAAGCCGAACATCAAAGACCCAGCGGATTACTTCAACCGTTGGAAATACCAGAATGGAAGTGGGAACATATCACGATAGATTTTGTGGTGGGTCTTCCAAATACTCAGAGAGGATGTGATGCGATTTAGGTAATAGTAAACAGACTGACGAAATCAGCGCACTTTCTACCAATAAAGATTAGATTCAATCTTGATCAGTTGGCAAGATTGTACATTAAGGAGATCGTTTCGAGGCACGGAGTGCCAGTATCAATTGTGTCTGATAGAGATCCGTAATTCACATCAAATTTCTGGAAGAGACTACAAGAATGCATGGGGACACAGTTACGAATGAGTACGGCTTATCATCCACAAACAGATGGCCAAAGCGAAAGAACAATTCAGACATTGGAAGATATGTTGAGAGCTTGTGTCATTAACTTTGAAGGAAGCTGGGAAGAACAATTACCGTTGGTGGAATTTGCTTACAACAACAATTACCACACGAGCATCGGCATGCCACCTTACGAGGCATTGTACGGCAGAAAGTACAGAACTCCACTATGCTGGGATGAAGTCGGTGAACGCCAACTGTTAGGACCAGAACTGGTACAATAAATTGATGGCGTTGTTAAACTCATCAGGACAAGATTAGTAGCAGCCCAAGACAGACAGAAAAAGTATGCTGATCAACAAAGACAAGATCGTGCATTCGACGTAGGAACTTTTGTATTTTTAAAAGTTTCTCCTTGGAAAGGGAAAATTCGTTTCGATAAAAAGGGAAAGCTAAGCCCGAGGTTTATTGGACCCTTTGAAGTGCTGCGAAGAGTGGGAGAAGTGGCTTATGAGGTAGCTCTACCTCCAGGGTTGGAAAACATTCATAATGTTTTTCACATTTCGGTGTTACGACCATATAAACCCGACTACAAACGTGTGATCGAGTATGAACCGTTGCAGTTCGAGAAAGATTTGTCTTATGAAGAGATTCCTATCCAGATAGTCGACATGAAAGAACAAGTGCTCAGAAATAAAGTGATACCTTCTGTGAAGGTGATATGAAAGAACCACAACGCTGAACAAGCTACATGGGAACTCAAAGAGAAAATGTTGAAAGAGTACCCTGAATTATTTGTTTAATCTGTGTCTTCGATTCTGGGGTCATAATCTTTGTAAGTAAGGAAGAATGTAACGACTGATTTGTTTGAGTTGTGATTCTGAGGACAGAATCCTTGTAAGGAGTGAATGATATAACATTCCAGAATTTTAAAATGTAATATTAAATATTTATTGATTTATATAAGTATTTAATGGATATGTTTATTGTTGAAAAAATAATTGTTCAATTTGAATTTATGTGGTGTAGTTATTTATTTATTGAATAAATAATTAAATATTAAATATTAAATATTTATTTGCAATATTAAATATTTATTGAATTATATGGAAAATTGAGTTGATGTGATTTAGTTATTTATTTGTTGAATAAATAATTAACGAGATAAGAAAAATAATTGTTATCAGATTATATAATAATTGAATTTATTAAGTAAGCTAGAGAGCTTATAGTGATTTAAATAAATTATAATATTTTAAATGAGAAATTGTAATTTAAAATATTATAGTTGGTTAAATAAAATTATAATTATAAAAGAAATTATAGTTATGTGATATTAAATTATATGCTAAAGTAATTTAATAGATTAATGTTTTAATTGATTTATTAATTAAATAAAAGTGTGACTAATAACATTGCTATAAAAGAGTTATTAAAATAAATTAAAAGAGTGTATTTTAGTTTTAGCCAAACAAGTCTTATTGCATATTAAGTCTTTAATATAATTGTGTTTTACCAAACAAGGCATAAGGATTAATGGGTTATATTTTAGTGGTTAGCCAAACAAGCCTTATGGCTTTTGATTTTCAAAAGTTTTTAACTGATGTCAGTTAAGTTAGTATTATATTATATATTTAATATATCTATTATTACTATATACGTTATATTATTATACGTAGTAGAGTTAGGAAGAAAGATTCAGTGAAGAAAAAGAGAAGAAGAAGAAGAAAACTAGAGAAAAAATTGAGAGAAATCCTAACAGGTTTTGATAAAGGAATTGGAGAAAATGAATTGATAATCAAAAGTAGCCATCATCTTCTTAATCAAAGGTAGGAGCTTAACCTTTCTCTTTAAAAGTTTAGTTTTCCTCTTCCCAAAAAGTTCTTTGTGAATTTTTTTTACAAAAGATAAATTGTTGTTATGTATAGAAGTTGGTATGATTATTGATTATAAGGTTATCTCATGAGTTTATGCATGATTATAGAGAAATTAATTCATGTATGTATGTGTTTTGTGAAGAAATTATATTACAGAATGTTCATATGAAAAACATATGAGTATGGTTTAATTTAAAATAGAAATTTAAGGTTTTATTAGTTGTTAGATTGATATATTGATTATAGAAATTGATAGAGTATGTATAATCATAACTATGATGTTTTGAATTTATTGTTTTGGTTTAAAAACAAAATCACAGTGTTGATTTTCATTAAAAATATCAAAAATGAAGTTTTTGCCAAAAACATTGAAATTGAGTGTTGTATATTTTATGTTTAAATTATTTTATGAGTAGAAACATGTTAGAAGTCTTCACAAAATGTTTATATGAAGTTTATATATAAATTACGTGATAATCAGTCTATTAGATTCGAGCTTTTAGGCCAATTTTGGCTTTTTCTTGCACGGTTGCCGAAGCTGTCAGTCGAAACTGCAGTTTCGCGCCGCGGCGCGGCTCCAGCAGTACATTAGTGGAGCCGCAGCGCCATCACCGCGCCGCAGCGCGGCTTCGTAGTTCATTCACCGTGCTGCAGCGCCGAATCAGCGCCGCAACGCGAACCACAGTGTAAATTGTGGCGCCGCAGCGCGAGTTAGCAGAATGGTCTGACAGTGTACTTTTTGTACACGAAAATTTTAAGAAACACTATAAGATAATAGTAGGACTATAAAATATTGATTTTAGTGTTTCTATACGGTGAATAAATATGTTATTAAGGAGTAACTTGTGTTATAATTTGATTATGTGATTGAATAATAAAACCTACGTGGTGAATGTATTGGTTATGTGATAATGACTAACTATGTCACGATGACATATGTTTAGGGTATTGTAATTCAAGTGGTAAGGGTGTATCTTGTGCTAAAGGCAAGTTTTCTAACTCTATTTTATAATTGAGCAAGTTTTTCTAATCCTTTGTCTTATTGAACTATTTGATGTTGAACAAGTTATTCTTGTAATTCAATTTTTGGTTAGCATGCATAACTAGATTTCTATGCATGTTTAATATTCAATTCTAATTAACCTTGGCTTAGAATTGTTCAAGCAAGGTATGCTATAGTATTCAAATTGTATGCTGTTAGATTATTCCTAAATCATGATTTTAGTTACTATGATTAATTCAATTATGATTATTCTATAAGTATAATGTCATGGACTTTATTCAACTACTCCGTAGTTGATGTTCATTGAATTCCAAATTACCTTGAAAGCTTATCCAAACCAAACTTACATTGGTGTGGACTTGTATTCTAAATACTGAGATGAACAACTCTTTTAATAGAGGTTTACGCTTAGCGTTGAAATGGTTGTGCACAATACATTGTACGAATGGTTGATCCCCCTAAGTACGTGGAGTCCTTATAGTCTTATGACTGTTAAAGTTAAAGTTGAAAGATTACTTGTAATTGTGGACATGATTCGTGGTCATTAGACCCTCAGTGAATGTTATAACTTTCAGAAAGTTAATAGAATATATTGTTCAGTTCTATTGATACTAATATTGTCAATTGATGTAAAAGTTTAAAGATTTACTTATTGTTATTTCAAGTGGGCGTTGTTTGCTCACTCTTGCCTGTAAAATTTCTTACAGCTAAAGTTGAAACTGGTGACGTACCAAGCACCAGTAAGGGAAATGGAAAGATGAATAAGTGTTGAAGACTTGTAATAGTTTGATAGTTTATTTTCAGACTTTGGTTTAATGATTGTAATGAAGTTAGTTAATTATCCGCATTTGAATGATTGTTGTTAAAGGTTAGATAACCTGGGAGATTTTATTTAAGTTTAATCCTGTATGGGCGGGTTTTCTTTTATTATTCAATTCTATTATGAATGGGTAGTTAGTAAATGAATATTTTGATTATGTGAGCACCAAATCTTGAGGAAATGAAGTGCCAGGATTTGGGGATGTCACATAAACCAATGAAGTTAGTTTTAATATAACTAATTGGTATTGTGATTCTAATAAAATATGTAGGGTATTCGGCGAACGTGTGTTATAATTGTGTAACTTACGCACGAGGCAAGTTCCTAAACCTTATCCTTATGTTGAGCAAGTTTCTTATCTCTATTTTGTTTATGATTATGCAAGTTCTTGAATCCTAATTCTTTCACATTGAGCAAGTTTCATATTCCTAACCTGATATCGTTACGCAAGTTTCTAACTTTTGTTTCTTGCTATTCCGAAGCATAAATTGTTCAAGTTCATTGTCCCAAATTAGATTTTCTAACTCTTTTGGATGTAATACTTTAGCTATACAATGTTTATTCAATTGTATATTGTTGATATTCAATCTTTGATTAAAATATCGTTGTTCAATCTTATATTATCCTATCGAACCTCGAGTGACTAGTGAACCTTTATTGAAATTGGCTAGTTCATAGTTGGTAAGCATTCTAAAATTCTAGAATCAATGTTAAGCTAATCCAAACTAAACTTTCTTTAGTGCGGAAATTCTAAAGTAAAACTGAGATGGACAACCCTAATATAGGGGATTATGTATGCGTTAGCATTTAGATGTTTGTGTATAATACATAGTACGAAGGGCTGAGCCCCCTAAGTACGAAAGAAAAGGTTCGTATAGTCTAATGACTATTAAAGGTTGAGGTAGAAATACTTCGTAACCTTGGGACACAGTTCATGGTCTTAAGACCCTTAGATATAATTCTCAAACTTGTTTTCTATTCTTGATTTGAAGAACAAGTTCCCTATTATTCAATATTTATCGCTTACTTTTACATTATTGTTATTGTTATCATTATATTAGTGGGCAATTGTTTGCTCACTCTTGGAATTAACACTGCAGCTAAAGTTGAGAAAGTTGATGAGCCGTCTTCTAGCAATGGCGAGGGCAAGATGTCCAAATGATGAAGACTTATTTGATTTTACTTAACTGAACTTTTGTTATGATACTTATTTAATTATGATGTATTCCACAGACTGATGTAATAATTTAAGGTTAGATTACCTGGGATTTGTTTTAAGCCGATGTAACCCTTTAATGGAGATGATTATTGTTTAAGTTATTTAAGTTATGTCTTTATCCTTGATTATGGATAGTTATATGTAATTATTTTGGATAGTGAGCACCAAATCATGTGCTCACCTTTTTGCTTCACAATTCCTTTAAGGTAATAAGAGTATAATTGGGTCGAGCGGGGATAACAAGGGAATAGGGTGATGGTCTGTGACTGTTGAAGTTTCTCAATACATTATAAAATAGCATGACAATATAAAATTGTTTTGAGAACTTAAAATGTGTGTTTCGTATTTTATACATCATTTAATAGTTAATTTTGGTGAACAACAATAGGGTGATGAGAACCCGACTTTGAAAGGGTCAAAAGTGTAGCTCATTAGAATGAGGAGGACGAAATTGTACTGAGAGCTTAAAGGGTGTGTTGCCACTATCTTCCACGATGTCTAACCACATACAAATTCGTGTTATCATATGATATGGTTGCGTGCATCCACTTGCTGACTATATCTATGAGCATTATCTATATAATCTTGGAGTATGGTTGGAATATAATCCTCAGTTTAAGACAATTGAGATAATTATATGGCAAGATACACACCATTGGAATGAACATGATAGTAATCTTCTCGTTCTTCTTTGGGGTCTACTAGGTCAACCAAGGTTAATTCTTAAGTCCTATGATATCTATTATAACTTAGATGCATGGCCTCCCATGTATGAAGGCTTCCTTGAGCATTTTTCAAAGATTTTAATTCCTAAAACAGTTATCGACTGTACCTTTATGTAAAATATCATTGGTTTGGAGTGTCAGTACTATTATTTGTATTGAAACTCACAGCTTATGTGTTATCGTATTTTGCACAATAATTTAATAGTTATAAATAGGAAGTTTGTATTTGGATTTAGTAGTATGCTTTTGACGACCCAAAATGGGGTTGTGTGGACCTATTTTCGCGGCGTCACAATTGGTATCAAAGCTTTGGGATATGGTCTCTGGCAGAGATATAAGACTAGAACTAGGAGAGGAGAGACGAGTAATATCCTTCGCTAGTTTGTGTCCTACCTAAGCTGAATTTTCTTACTTAATAAGTTGAAAAATTATGATATGTCAATTAACCTTGGTTTTGAAGTTGTATTCTGGAATGATATCTGAAATCCAAGAGATGAGCAATGGAGAAATCATGATACAAAGAAAATGACCGGGAAGATAGAATCTAAAATGAAAGCAAGGTATTCTCACCTCTTCAAAATACTAAGTATGTAAATTTCGGGGATGAAATTTCATAAGGAGTGGAGATTATAAGACCCCGAATTTTATGAAATAAAAGTATTCAATTTTTCTTATAATTATTATTCTATTTAGTAAATGGTTAAATTGATAAAATGTTAAAGTTAAGGGTGATATGTGAAAATTCTATAAAGTAAGTAAGTTGTCATAAAATATTCGTTGTGTAGGGGAATATTAGTTTGGTCGGGGAATATTCTTTTTGTCGAAAAATATTCGTACGACGGCCCAATTATTGGTTGGCCTTACAATGGAATAATTGTCGGATATAGAAAGTGAGAAAAATAACCTTTTTATAAAAATAACAACATGACTTTTACCGTTAAATTGTTGAAATACCCGGTGATAAAAGTACAGTAATACGCATTGTTGCACAGTAACGCACGGTATTGCACAGTATTTTTGATTATTAATGCTTACGTAAAAAGTCACTCAGTTTCATTCAATAATTGTCATAGTAGTTGTTGCATAGTATCTCATATTATTGATTTAATTATTGTCACAGTATCATCTGTATAATATTTTATATTATTAAATTAATAATTGAGATGACACAGTTATTCATATTAATATTTGCATTATTGACAATGTCTAAAAAAATTTGTCGAGGAAAGGGGTTTGGTTATTTAATTGCATGCCAGTAAGGAGAAATCCTTATCGGAAAGCCTCCTCTTTCTTGGGAACGATCTGGTTGTCAATATTATGAGTTATAATATTAAATGATGAATAATTGTTGAAAGATTAAAAATGTGTTGTGGTAATTATTTATTCAAATTTTTGATATAAATAGAGGAATTTGTCATAAGGCGTTTGTTGTAAGTTTAGTTTATTATTCAATAGAGAGATGTGCCAATTTTTCAAACCGTCGGTTGAAGTTATAATAACAAATCAATATGGACCGTTGGTTGAAGTTATAATAGTAAATCAATATAGACCGCTGGTCGAAGTTATAATAGTAAATCAATATGGACCGTTGGTTGAGGTTTTAATAGTAAATTAATATGGACCGTCCGTTTTAATAGTAAATCAATCCGGACCGTTCGTGAATCAGTTTCTATTTAGTCCATTCTCCTATAAATATAAGCTCATTTCTTCATTCTTTCTTACGAATTCACTGAAACTCTAGAGAGAGAAACTATAAAGAGAATAAGAGAGAAAGAAGAAGAGTATTCTGCTACTACACTATTGTAGTATCCAATCTCCTACTAATATAAGGGATATTATTTTTTGTATTCTTAAGGGATATTATTTATTTCATATTCGAAAAGGATGTTATTTTCTTCATACTCCTAAGGGTTGTCATTATATTCTTTACTAATCTGCGGGAGTAACCTGTCTACTATGATTACCTCATACATGGTGAATAACCCTTCATATTCATTCTTTATTAATCTGCGAAAGTTGTTAGGTTTGTAAGATTCATGGACACAATGAAATTGCACAAAGTAAGCGGAAGCATGGAAAATCAGAGTTTTAAAATTTTACAAACCATATTCCCGGATCATCCTTTATGCACAATTATTAATTAAACGAAAAGATAAAGAACAAGAATCATACCTGTAATGACCCCAAAATTTAAATAATTTAATTCTCGACTTTGGTCGTTAACAATACATTCAACCTCTAATTTTACATCATTAAACGATAATACAACCATTAAAATTTGCGGAATAATTAAAATTTTCTATTACAAACTATTCTTGTTCCCAAAACTTTCAACATTTACATCTAAACATCTCAGAATCATTTTAATACTTCAAGAGTTTACATCGTAAAACGATATTATAATTCAACATTAATACATTATTCGGAACCCTAAACATGGTTTAAATAATAATAACTCAGCCAAAGTGTATAAATCTTCAAGTACCACATTTGATTTATGTCTTTCAAGTAGCACATAACGTTACCTTGAATCCTTAACCTGTAAAAGTGGTTATTTGAAAGGTTGAGCTCGATAGCCCAGCAAAATCTAACAGTTTTCATGTATCACATAGCACATAATAACATGCTCAACATACATCTCATAAACATTGGACTAACATAACATACATGTTGTAGTTCATATATCAAGTATAAAGATTGAGTTCCTTACTCAATCAACATTCATTATTCAATCAACGTAGTCATATATTAACTTTAACGTTTCATACTTTCAATATATGTATAACACATCATGCTCTTTGCAACAAAGATTTAAAACAGTTTATCATCAAGTTCACATAGCAAATAGGAACTGAAAGACTTGTCTTGATCGTTGTTTGCCAATAATAGTTTAACAACTTACAACTATCTGCACTTCACGTGCCCTACACAATTATATTATCATTCACATTAACTATTAGTCACATAGCAACGCATAGTAGTTGTAATATAAAATTTACTCTACATCTCATAACCCCTCCTATTATCAATACACAATGTTCAATTTGATTTTGTTAACTTTTGACTTACATCTCACTATATTTCATACTCGAAGTTCATTCAAGTGTTTAAGTTTTGCTAGAAATCATTATTGGTTTTATATTAATCCATTTCATATCTTATAATATTCATTTCATTTGACTTAAAACAGTTTTTACGTTCATTAACACTTGTCACGGCATTTCGACGTTCATTCGTCACATGCCTGATTTGCCTCTCTTGTGTATGCTTAGTATACTTATACACTTATCTAATATATCATTTATTAATATTAAGCATTATTATATTTATTAAAATTTATGTTGTATAACTTAGAATAACATCTTTTATCGTCAGAAGCACTACACTTGCATATGTGCATGCCCGACGCCCTCCGATTGTCCACAAAACACAACAGTCCTAAAGATGACCATTTTGACACCTGTTTTCGACCTCATATCGAAACACTTAAAGAATAAAAGTTGTAGGTCTATTCGTCCTCGTTTCGAAACATCTTTAATCGCCTCAATCAGAGTTTGTATGAAAAGGTTATGCTTATTTTACTAAAATAGGTTAAAATAGTCACACCTGACACACTTTGGTCGCAGCTGCACCCAATTAAGCATTGGGCACAGCGCAGCTACGCCCTAGACGTCAGCAACGCCCGTTAGCAGAAACGGGACTCTGAAGTTCACTGTTCTCGTGATTTTTGAACATTTTCTCCTTCTAATCTTCATAACTTAAATTATACATATCCAAATTAGTCTGTTTTCGATTCTATGGATTTGTGATTCATAGAACTACAACATACTAGAATTATAACAATTTACAGAAGCACTAACTAGTTTAAATCTTGACCCAAAACACATATTCATACTAAACTTTCATGTTTTAACATGTTTAGCGAATTCATTTACTACGAATTCGTTTCTAAACCAAATTGATTCATATAACTTGCGTTCTTTTCGTTTCTTATCGTATTAACATATTCTAGACTCAATTTATAGTTTAGTTCACAAACTAACTACCAATTTTTGTACTTCCACAAGCCATATACATAACCATATACACTGTAAACGATTTTCTTTCTTTTGAACGTAATTAGCACATTAATTCCTTGTCGAGATGCCAACTCTAACATCAAAAAATTACTAATAAGCACAATTAATTAGTTGGTATTTCAACAAATCATCTAATTTGAATTTACAAAAAATTTAAAACTTGTGAACATAGAATATAATATTAAGGTTTTAGAAGTATACCTTCAATTGCTTGGTAATCCTTGCTAAAACACAGAGAATTGCTTAGAATCACAGAAATCTTTATCTCCTTTCTCAAGCTCTCTCTTTCTCTCAAATTCTTCTTTGTAAACTCTCCCTTCTTATCTTCTCTCAGACTTAGGCCAACTCTTTTACGTAACATAGAATAAAGCCAACGCACAAAACCCAAATATCTAAAATCGACGTTTTATTAAATATAATAATTATATAATAGTTATAAAAATTTAATATATTTTATTTATTTATTTATTTTTAAATCAAATTCAAATTCAAAAGCCATAAGGCTTTGTTTGGAAAAATACTTTTAAAATAAAGACTTAATATCTTTAAGCCTTGTTTGGTAAACCCATTTAAAACTACTTTAATTTATTTCAATAAATCATTTATACTATAGTTTATAATCCCACATTATTTGCTTGGATTTTCATATCCAATCTTAATTAAATAAACAAAACTAATTACCACAAAATTATAATTTTCATTATAATTTTACTTAATAAATTAACAAATCACTTTATTTACTAAATTAAATTAAAACAACATTCTAGCAAACTATATAATCCTTAACAACTCTCTAATTTAGTTATTAAGTTAAATTAGAGTATTATCTCATAAATTTAATTCATCACTCTATTATCTTAATTGAGTTAATTTCTATAACTCGTGAATTATTTACTTACTAATAAATAATCTAATAAATATCTACTAAACAACAAACACATCAATTAAAAATATTTATTTAATTCAATAAATATTTAAAATTGTAAATAAAATTCTGAATTATTACATTCTTCCCCCTTGTAAGGATTCTGTCCTCGGAATCACAGAAACCCTACCTTACTCAGGTTTTCATCAAATCTCTTCGTTGAATAACTTCAACACATTATCTTAATATAGGTTTTATATTTTACTACTCCAACCATTATTCTCAATAAATTCTTGTACGTTTTATTTCATAACTTTTACTTAGACTCAATTATATTTGAGTATTACATGTTCTTTAACACATTCATTACCTTTCTCTAAGGATCATTATCATGTACTAGATTCTCAAACTCTCGGGACATTACATTCACCCCTTCTTCTAAGAATTTCGTCCTCGAAATTTTGACTTACTAATATTCGTTCATTCCATTTATCAAAATAGATTTATGTTAATATATATTTATTCATTAGGTTATACAACCAAATTCTTTCTCTAAGGATCTTTCTAAGATAATCATATTCATCACCTCTTCCTCTTCTAAGAGTTTCGCATTTCCCTTCTTTCTGGAATTTCATTTTTTTCTTGAAATTATTATGTTTTGCTTAATTTTCCCATCCTTTCCACTTTCACCTTTCAGAATAATAAGAATCTTCTACAATTGCTCAATAATTGGGAAACGATATGAATAACATGAATTTAAAATATTCCAATTCATGCTGAGGGGTCGCAAGACCTTGAACTACGTCCCTAGGTTATCAAGTATCTCAACTTGAATCTTTAACAGTCATAAGACTATACGGACCTTGAACTCTTCTCATGGCTTAAAAGTGCATCACCACTGTAAACCATCTTTAACAGAATGTTTAGCAATCATACAGACTGAAAACACTCTCTGCAAGTACTCTAGGTGATCAGCCTATCGTACCCCTATGTCGTAACGACTATATGAGCTACTTTCAGAACCATTGTCTCCGATAACATGTCCCCTTTTGCAGGGTTGTTCACCTCAGCTTCTTAACATTTTAATCCACACTAAAACAATTTGGTTTGGTATAGTTTGACAAAGAACGCTTGAATTTCATGAACATATTTTATTATTCGTCTAGCTGAATCAAGTAGCATAGACTTCTAGCAATAACTCGGACATATATATATATATATCCATATTATTTTTAACCAACTCAATTAGTATACCTTTCTTAGTTTAAAGAAAACTAAATAAAAACTTTTTATGACGTCATGATATCGTACCGTCTTAATAGTACGTTGAGGATTATGTCATTTTGTGACTTCGTCATACTACATCATATCCTAATGGGCTGACGATCCGATGATCACATCCAACACATGGTTTAATTGCATTGATGATTCCATCATTTATTATTTTTACACCATATTAAATGGTGTATGCGATTATGCAAAATACATTTTGATAATTTAAAATCATTTTTATCTAGCCGAATCAATTAGCATAGACTCTTCTTTAAATAGTTCAAAACAAATTAATATCATTTTTTTGGTGTCATCATGACACAACAGGTAACGATGTGTTAGTGGTCCGAAGTCCGCACCTACACACTTGTCACCATGTGTTAAGGATAACAAAATTCATTTATATTTTTAAAGGCACATAAGTGCGAATTTAGCTTGATGTCAAAAATTTTGAAGTCTGTATAGCTAGAAGATTTAGAAAACCTATGCTTCCATTAATGATCCATTGCTTAATAACTCTATCTATTCCTACTATCCTCAATACTTCACTCACACTTAGTTATACCCAGTTCATCGAACTTACCACACGTTATGAGTTCATGAACTTTCCACAATAATATGAGTTTAAGAACTTCCTAGTCAGACCATAGGCGTTCATTCGCTGAGGGGCTCAAAAACATATTGTTCGTCGTTTTACCCATCAATATATCCATGCAAGTATAAACGGTCAACAAGAAATAAAGAGTAAGTAAAGTATCGTTCCCACGGAGAATTAACTAATAAATTTCACCAAGCACTAGCCCATAACCATTTCAGTCTTATTTAAACGATTTCTTTGATATTTTATATTTAAACTATGAAATTAAATAAGCATAACTATCCCTAGAATGAGACTAGATAATGAAGACTTGAGATTACAATTTCACCTAATGAATCACTTAAATCAACACACTTCTTGTTAAGCCAAATTAATTGTACCGGATTATTAGTCGAGAACACAAAAGTGAAACATGGCCATCTCTCGATGTACCATACCCATATCATATATAATCCACAATTGATAGAATACACATGAACACCCACATTACTAAAACCACTATACGCCTATGTGATTTACAAATAATTAGGGTTTAAGCCCAAGTTCTCAATTGACTATGAGTGGTGCTTCGGTATATGTTTATCCTAAGCATGAATCATACATTCCATCACTATGTAGAACATACAAACACAAGCTATCAAGATCATATCTAAACCCATACTTCATTTTTCAAGTTCATATGGATTATCACAGTAATTGATGGCCAATCAACTAAGCAAATAAGCATGAATCCTAATAGACAATCTCATTACAATCAATAAGACTAACAATGAAGTAAGTTAAAATAAACTAGGCAATAGATTCCATTGCAATCTCAAAATAGAGTTTAGCTCATCATAGAATCAAAATCCATAATTCACAATTGATTATACATTGAGAAATAAAGATAGAAGTAAAGAGAAGTTAGGAAATTAGAAATGCAAATCTGATCTCTCTTGCTCCAATTTTGAATTTCCTATGCTCTCCAATTTCTTCAATCTTCAACTCTAATCTAATCTAGGGTTATAATCTAATCCGACCAAAAAAGAGAAAAAAAGTGCATATGTAATCTAGATTGATCCCCCTATGGTGGATTCCCCATTTACATTCTGAAATACGTCTGATTATATAAGCCCTAATTGAACCCTCCCTCCAAGTTACGCTCCAATTGCTTGTTTAGTGAAAAAGTCAGCTCTAGTCAACTTCTGAAGTGGCGCGCCCGTGCTGGAAATGGCCTGGAGTTGGGCGTGCCCGCGCTCAAGTAGCAGATGGCATTTTTTTGCTCCAGGGAATGGCGCAGCCGCGTAGGAAATGGCCTAAAAATCCGCGTGATGTTGATTTTCTACTGCAATGTCCTCTAGTAAAATGGACATAACTTTGATCCGGGAGGAGTTACGGGGTTTGCCACCTATCAAATCGAAACTGTCGACAAGCTCTACAACTTTTATTCTTTGAGAATTGAGAAATAATGGAAGGATGAAGGTAGAAATTGGGTTGGAAGTGACTGCTATGCAAATGGCCAACCAAAACATTGAAGTTTAACGTCTGGTGGTACAAAGGTCATAACTCTTACATCCGAACTCCGATTGGAATGATTCAAGATGTTCCAAAAAGCTAAGAAGAAGCTCTATAACATAATCCAAGTTCCAAGCCAATAACATAAAATGAACATGAAAGCCCAAACGATGTCCGGATTTCTTTTCCTTGCATTTTCATACCAATAGTCGCTCACACCGTTCCCAAGCATAAGATCTACAAAATGAACACAAAATGCATGAAAAATAACTAAGAAACATGAGTATAAGCAACTAATTCAAGTAATAGATACTGGATAAGTAAGTATAAAACATACTTATCAAATACCCCTAAACTTAAACCGTTGCTTGTCCCCAAGCAACACAACATAATGCAATCTACATGCAATGCAAGCTACACTACTATGCGAATGAATCCCAAGATTTCCAGCCATGCTAAGAATTCTAATAAGATATGCCTCAGAGAAATATCAAGATCCAAGAATAAAGCATCAAACTAAGTTAAAGGCATAATGACATACAATCAGACAATCTCAACCTACTATAGAGATGTTGTGTGTGTGTGTGTGTTGTGTTCACAAATAAGCTTGACAAAGGTGAAGATTTCACATGCTATACTGCTTAAGAAAGAAAACTGAGGTTTAAATCAAGAACTATTCATATAAATGAAACAACAACTACTCCAACACATCCGTACAAGCTAAGGTTCAGCAAAGAGTTTATTCTGCTTTATTTTTACTCACGAGGGCAATTTTCGCACTTTTCTGCGGTGTTTATTGATTTTTTTATTTCTCATGACTATACAATGTCTCATTCCATTAGGCTAATAGTGCTACCCCTTAGCGAGCTTTCGACCAACGACTCCCAGACCATTAAGACCTTAGGGCGCTAGGTGTAGAGACAATCCCCTCGGGTGTACTTACTCAAGTAACAAAGGCCCCGAAAAAAGACTAGCCACGGTAATTATTCATTTTTTTATAGCAATTATACCCATGTGTTCCCAAAGCTTGAGTTTCAGTGTTTTCATAGTCATTACTCACTTCCTATACAATTCTGTCTTTAAATCAACGTTTTCCTCTCAGTAGAAAAATAAGCTAATCTTAACCAACAAGCAAATATGAACACTGACGTGCTAACCGGTAGCATCTAAACAACAAACATAGATCACATCATGTATAAAATTATAACTAAGCTTAAGTTATCAACCACGTTCAAAAATCTATCAAATTTCTATATCATCAATGGCCATATTGGAATTCAACCGACTAAAAACATGGGAATATGCTATGTAATGCAACTAAACACATACTAAGTAAACAAGAGAAAAGAAAACTAAAAAAAAATTCATGTAGAATTTAACTACAAAGATACTAAAATACCCCTACTATGCAACTTAAAAATACAATAAAACTATATGTAACTAACTATATGCAACAACTACTCATTACAACCTAATACCCCCAAACTTAAAATTAACAATGCCCTCATTGTAATTAAAAGTGAAAGAATATTGCCCTAAGTGGCAATGTCATCTCCGTTCACCTCCTCATGATCCGATGGTATATCAGGCGATGAATAAGTTTGAGATATTCTATAGTTAGAAACAGAGTGTGGGCTTCTAACTGTCCGATGCTTGAGTCTGAAAATCTAAAAATTAAACAGTATTTGATTTCTATAACTGAGATATGGCGCGGCCGTGCTGTGTTTGGCTTGTAGTTGGGCGTGGCCGCGCTACCCTGTACCTTGGCAGCTTCAGTTTTTTTTTACTTCTGTTTGATTCTGAATGCTTATAGCAATTGGATTGAACCTGAGAGGAGAAACAATCAAACTATTATTAAGACTTACAACTATCAAACATCTACTAAATATGAAAAGTATGAAGAATTAAACATAGCAGAAGAAGTAAATGGAAATGTAAATAAGAATTAAACAAGGAGGGAGAAAGATTAGATGAGGTGCCTCCCATCTAGCGCTCGGTTTATAGTTCGTTAGCTGGACTCTTTTCTTGACACTGTTATCCAAAGTGTATAAATCTTCAAGTACCACATTTGATTTATGTCTTTTAAGTAGCACATAACGTTACCTTGAATCCTTAACCTATAAAAGTGGATATTTGCAAGGTTGAGCTCGACAGCCCAGTAAAATATAACAGTTTTCATACATCACATAGCACATAATAACATGCTCAACATACATCTCATAAACATTGGACTAACATAACATACATGTTGCAGTTCATATAACAAGTATAAAGATTGAGTTCCTTACTCAATCAACATTCATTATTCAATCAACGTAGTCATAAATTTACTTTAACGTTTCATACTTTCAATATATGTATAACACATCATGCTCTTTGCAACAAAGATTTAAAATAGTTTATCATCAAGTTCACATAGTAAATAGGAACTGAAAGACTTGCCTTGATCATTGTTTACCAATAACAGTTTAACAGCTTACAGCTATCTGCACTTCACGTGCCCTACACAATTATATAGTCATTCACATTAACTATTAGTCACATAGCAACGCATAGTATTTGTAATATAAACTTTACTCTAAATCTCATAACCCCTCCTATTATCAACACACAATGTTCAATTTGATTGTGTTAACTTTTGACTTACATCTCACTATATTTCATACTCGAAGTTCATTCAAGTGTTTAAGTCTTGCTAGAAATCATTATTTGTTTTATACTAATCCCATTTTATATCTTATAATATTCATTTCATTTGACTTAAAACACTTATTACGTTCATCAACACTTGTCACGGCATTTTGACGTTTATTTGTCACACGCCCGATTTGTCTCTCTTGTGTATGCTTAGTAGACTTATACACTTATCAAATACATTATTTATTAATGTTAAGCGTTATTATATTTACTAACATTCATGTTTATAACTTAGAATAACATCTTTTATCCTCAGAAGCACTACACTTGCATATGTACATGCCCGACACCCTCTGATTGTCCCCAAAAATACAACAGTCCTAAAGATGACCATTTTGACCCCTATTTTTGACCTCAAATCGAAACACTTAAAGAATGAAAGTTGTAGGTCTATCCGCCCTCGTTCCGGATCATCTTAAATTGCCTCAATTGGAGTTTGTATGAAAAGGTTATGCCTATTTTACTAAAATAGATTAAAATAGTCACACCTGACACACTTTGGGTGCAGCTGCGCGCAATTAAATCTTGGGCACAGCGCAGCTACGCCCAAGAGGGCAGCTGTGCCCGTTAGCAGAAACGGGAAGCTAAAGTTCACTGTTCTCGTGATTTTTGAACATTTTCTCCTTCTAATCTTCATAACTTGAGTTATACATATCCAAATTAGTCCGTTTTTGATTCTATGGATTCGTGATTTATAGAACTACAACATACTAGAATTATAACAATTTACAGAAAAACTAACTAGTCTAAATCTTGACCAAAAAAACATGTTCATACTAAACTTTTATTGTTTTAACATGTTTAGCAATTTCATTCACTACGAATTCGTTTCTTAACCAAATTTATTCATTCAACTTGCGTTCTTTTCGTTTCTTATCGTATTCACATGTTCTAGACTCAATTTATAGTTTAGTTCACAAACTAACTACCAATTTTTATACTTCCACAAGCCATATACATAACTATATACACTATAAATGATTTTCTTTCTTTTGAACGTAATTAGCACATTAATTCCTTGTCTAGATGCTAACTTTAACAACAAAAACTTACTAATAAACACAATTAATCAGTTGGTATTTCAACAAATTATCTATTTTGAATTTACAAAAAATTTGAAACTTGTGAACATAAAATATAATATTAAGGTTTTAGAAGTATACCTTCAATTGCTTGGTAATCCTTGCTAAAACACAGAGAATTGCTTAGAATCACAGAAATCTTTCTCTCCTTTCTCAAGCTCTCTCTTTCTCTCAAATTCTTCTTTGTAAACTCTCCCTTCTTCTTTTCTCTCAGGCTTAGGCCAACTCTTTTACGTAACATAGAATAAAGCCAACACACAAAACTCAAACTTCTAAAACCAACGTTTTATTAAATATAATAATTATATAACAGTTATAAAAATTTAATATATTTTATTTATTTATTTATTTTTAAATCAAATTCAAATTCAAAAGCCATAAGGCTTTGTTTGGCAAAACACTTTTAAAATAAAGACTTAATATCTTTAAGCCTTGTTTGGTAAACCCATTTAAAACTACTTTAATTTATTTTAATAAATAATTTATACTATAGTTTATAGTCCCACATTATTTGCTTGGATTTTCATATCCAATCTTAATTAAATAAACAAAACTAATTACCACAAAATTATAATTTTCATTATAATTTTACTTAATAAATTAACAAATCACTTAATTTACTAAATTGAATTAAAACAACATTCTAGCAAACTATATAATCCTTAACAACTCTCTAATTTAGTTATTAAGTTAAATTAGATTATTATCTCATAGATTTAATTCATCGCTCTTTTATCTTAATTAAGTTAATTTCTATAACTCATGAATTATTTACTTACTAATAAATAATCCAACAAATATCTGCTAAACAACAAACACATCAATTAAAAATATTTATTTAATTCAATAAATATTTGAAATTACAAATATAATTATGGATTGTTACAATACCCTTGAAGATTCGAGCTTCCTCATGTACAAGTTCACCTTCAAATCCTTTTCGCGTTCAACTTGAATCCACCGAGTTTGGTTCCTTCCTTTGATAAATGTTAGTCACCCAAGTGTTTTGCCTCCAGAGGTGATCCACCAAGGAAAAAGAAAGATTCAAGAAGATGGGTGTTTGACAAAACTCTAGTTTTCTATCTCTATAGAAAAAGAGTGTACTCTCCAACAATTAGAATTACATCTACTTGATATCGAATATAAGACTCTTCTTATAAAGATAACCCTGATTAGAAAATAGAGTATTATTTAATTAATTAAATTTCTTTAATTAATTAAGCTCCTTAATCTTATTAGGGATAATTAATTTAACTTCCTAATCTTATTAGGAATATATAAGAGTACTTTTATTGATAAGATTCCTCTTATTAAATTATAATTAATATTTCCTAAATATTAAATAAGAAATATTAAGTTATTTAATTTATTCTATCACCATAGATTAAATTAAATATATTTAACTTATTATTATGATTATGACATTAACTTCTTAAATAATTATTCTTCCTTTTATGGTATGACACTTTAGGTTCTCCATATTAAATCGGTTGTGAATAAATCAATTAGAACAATTCTAATCTTATTTAAATAAATAAATTAAATTATTAATTTATTTAAATAAATAATATTTATTCTACAATAGGGATAAGTCTCCCTACCAATTAATGACTTTCCAGATAATATAGATTTCAACATTAATTATAAAAGAACCTTTGAGTAAATAGTTACCGTACAATTTAATCCTTCCGCCATACAATGTTCGAATTAAATATAAGACATGGAATTATTGTCAAGTCTTATTTTATTTAATTATATGTATTTTGATTCTTAAATGCACAACTCCAAATAATACAAATTATAAACTCCTTTCTAATTTCATTATGCCTTAAACAAGGACTACTGAGTTGTCATTTATCGAATCACATAGGATATTTCTCTTCTTTTACTAGAAGCGGTAGATTCTTTATTGATCATATATTATCTTCATGTACAACTTATTATACCCAAGCTTGTGTGCATACTACTTTCAATCTCTCATTTGCACTAAAGCCAATCGTCATGGTATCTCATACCCTTCTTCTCTAAGTAACGATTATCCTGCTGTTGGATAGGCTTCAGTAAATAGATATGTAATGTTGTTCTTGAGAGTCCACTATTTCTATAGTAATTTCCCATCTTTCAATGAATCCTATAATCAAATGAAAGTGCCACAACACATGTTTAGATCCAAGATGAGACTTAGGAACTATTTCTAGTTCTGTAATGAGCTTTTCATCCAAACAATCAACATGAAGCTTCATTTATAGCTATATAATTTGTCTTTATCACTAAAACAACAACTCTTTGCTGTTTAAAACTTTTCTAATTCACTGCACCACCTTTTAAGCTAACGCTTTACCTTAAAGTAGATTTCATGTCGTCTTGGTCTGTCTGAAAAACTTGAGTCTGTTAAGCCCTCTAGTTTTAATTCAGACACACCATAAAATGATCACATCTTTAGTGTCGGTTCAAGTACTTTAAGATATTTTTCACTATTCTCCAGAATATGACTGATCAACATCAGGTCTCGTATATTTTATTGCATACATGATAGTTACTCATGCGATCTTTCTTTTTAAGAGTCTATGGGGAATATTAAGAGAGATACGCTCCACGACTCATCAACATGAGATATATCTTGGAGTTTGTCATGCTAAATGGTTTTTATATCAATTGAATATGCGTTCCTTAGGTTAAGTCGAGCATCCTTTTAAATCTATCTATATAGATTTGTATCCCCAATTTAGATACTCTTTCCAAATCATTCATAGTGGAATGTTTAGACAACTTAATCTTTACTGATTGTAGCATTGGTATGTCATTCCTTATCTGTAGTATATCAACATATAATACTAGGAATGTCACGACGCTCCCACTAACCCTTTTGTACACACTAGGTTCATTCTTATTTTCGATAAAATTAGACTCTTTTGATTATTTCATCAAATTGAATGTTCCATTTTTGAGAAGCTTGCTTCAATTCATTTTCCTAAGTGTCTACAACTCTTACCTCATCTTATGTAACTAGATCATCATCTTTATGATGCTTACCTCATCATCATCATCATCCATGATGAATTCATACCTCCCAGGTATCTTCGTTACTATTCCAAATTTATGATTCGGTTGTGGTACAATAGGTTTATCTAAAGGTTCCTCTTATTTGATATATAGTGCTTTGTGGTTCTTGAACTATTCAAGATTCTATTATCCTCCCACTAACCCCTTCAATTATAAATACCTTTATTTTAAAAGGCAGCGTATTTCGCAACAAACACCTTTTGCTAAGTAGGATTATAGAACTTATACCCTAAACTTACTTTAGGATGTTCCACAAATCTACACTTGTCAAATCTTGTCCCAATCTTATCCTTTGAAACCTTTTCACATAAGTTGGACAACCTCTTATTTTAACATTCTTAAGATTAGGAATCCTCCCTGTCCATAACTTTTATGAAATCTTGGGGTCGGATTTTGAGGTTACCTTTTCGTAGATATGTAGTCATTTTTAGGGCATGATCCCAATAGGATATTGGAATGTCAGTAAAATCATCATGGACCGCACAGTGTCCAATAAAGTATGATTTTTCTTTTCAGATACATCAATCAATTATTACATATCAGGAGGTGTCCATTGTGAGAAAACCATTTGAGATGATCTAGAAACTCGTTGCACAAGTATTCCTTCCTTGATCCTATCAAAAAATCCTAATACTTTGCCAATTTATTTCACTTCTGAATTTTTTTTGAACCCTTCAAATAATTTACACATGTATTTCAGCAAATACACTCATTTAACTCTTTGAATGATCATCTCATTTTCTTATACTAATTTGTTCAATATGAAAAATTATTTTCACGTAAGTCAAGTATACAAAATCTATTAAGTAATAATCTAGTTCTATACAAAATATTATTATTATAAATAGAACAACAATTGTTCTTAAATATAATACTAAATATTTTATTGTCCAATGACAAAATAGAAATAATATTTCTAACAAGAACTGGAATACAATAACAAATTATTGACTTAATAGACTTGCTCGTAGGCAATGCTAAACTATAAGTTTTTATGGCTAATGCAGCAACCTTTGTTTCATTTTCCACACATAGGATTACTTATCTTTGTTTAACTTTCTACTTCTACTTAGTCCCTTCATAATTCTATATTTATCATAACCAAAGTCAGTATCCAATACCAAAGTAGAACCTTGACTTAAAAAAATTTATTTTAAATCATGAACAAATTGTATTTGTAATCGAAACTTCACTAAGCTTCTTCTGGTAAGCCTCTGCAAGATGCTTCTCGTAGTTTCTTTTCCAGTGTCCAGGCTTATTGCAGTGAAAACAAACTCCTTTGCTATCCTTATCAGTTTTGTTCTTATTATCCTTTATTTTTGTCTTTCTATTTACCATCTTTGAATCGTTCTTCATTTTAGTAGATCATTTGGCCCCTACCAGTAAGACTTGGTCTTTCTTGGTTGAAAAGTGACTCTCAGCTGTTTTTCAACATGATAAGCAAATCAGCGAAGTTGATATCTAGCTTGTTCATATGAAAAATTCACAACAATTGTGAAAGGTGTCCAGGAGTGAGTTCAAGATCAAATCTTGGCTCAACTCTCCATCCATGACAAAACCTATTTTCCTAATTGTTCAATCAAATTGATCATGTTTAGGACATGTGTCTATACTATAGTGTTGTTGGTCATTCTAGATCGAAAGAGCTCCTTAGATATCTGATATCTATTAGTCCTACTTTCCTCACCATCAACTACTTGACGTGCAGAAGTATAGTAGGAGCATCTATAGTTTCATGCTGACGCTGAAACTCGTTACTCATGGATGCGAGCATGATGCATTGAGCCAACTTTGCATCATCTTGCCACTTTCTAAAAGTAGCAATGTCTTCCTCAGAGGAATTGTCTCCAACCATTGCAGGGATAGGCTTATGAAGGACATAAGATAGCTTTTCAGTCGTGAGAACTATTCTTAAATTCTTTTACCAATCCGTTTAATTCAGTCCGGTTAATTAACATCTAATATGTTTCGCAGTGATAGTAATTTAGACATTGTAAAATTTTGTAAATGAATTTGTAATTTAACAACATTATATCATACATTCTTTTATTAATTACCAAAATAATTTAGCTCTTGTTTTAAATTGGTATCTCCCACTATTTTTATCAAACTATATTTCCCTCACCTATATAGTTCAGCAAAATCTAATTAAAGTTTTTGCTAGTGAGAATAAGGATCTCATTTCAAATGTATATAGCCTTGTGGTGACACAATAAACTATATATAAATAAATAGATAGACAATTCTTGTCAATTACATCATCATGTAACATCTCTTATTTTACCTCTTAGATTATTTTGATCAAGTGGTGGCACATCCGAATCAAAAATTATCCAAGTTAAGTTCAACCTAGCACTTCCATATATTCAAGAAAGAAAAACATTGTCCTTGTGATGACAGAACAAAACAATATTGTTTAATTTTCTTTATAAGCATCAAGTGTGATAAATTAACATCTTAAATACTTAATACTTGTCTTGTGGTGACACAACAAACTCATATTAAATATTTAATACTCTATTAATTTTATCATACTAGAAGGTGACGTTCGATATTCCAAATATCTTTGAGCTCTTAGGACTTAATATAAAATCTTTGAGGGGTTCGTTATTATTTTGTCTCATCTTGTTTAGCGTGCATGCATATATATATATATATATATATATATATATATATATATATATATATATATATATATATATATACGGTCCGGATCTTAAGCTCACCCATTATCCAACTCACCCGAGCTCACCCCTCTTTATCGATGGACCCGACGACGGTTCGGTCATACAACCGTCGTCTATACTTTTAGCAACACTATATATTGTCTGTTGCTAAAAGTATAGACGACGGTTGTATGACCGAACCGTCGTCGGGTCCGTCGCTAAAGGGAGGTGAGCTCGAGTGAGTTGGATAAAGGGTGAGCTTAAGATCAGGACTATATATATATATATATATATATATATATATATATATATATATAAGCATGCACATATAGAATACTATATTCTACCCGGATTAATTATAGATTTATTCTAGTTTGGTTCACTAGAGCCACCAAGTGAACCAAAAGGTCAAACCTAGGGTGCAAGAATTAAATTTAAATATCATTATTACATTTAAATCCCGTTCTCCATTACAAACGAGTCTTCAAGCGCTCCTTGCTCCTTGATCTCCAATTCTTCAAAATTAATTCTAACTATTCCTATTACAAAACTATTTTAAATAAATAGAAACATTGATCAGCAGTTAAGGGGAAGTACATAGGAGGGAGACAGAATTTACATTAAGAAAAATTAGAGAAGACGAGGTACGCAAACCCCATTTAATAAAATGCATACATGCATACATTCAACTAAAAAAATTCAATCACATTGGTCAATAGTCTATAATCAATCCCATTTATTATCATACACATCAACATATGCATCAATAAATAACATTCATCTCATGAATAATAAACATTTAATATATACATTGATATCGATTTAATGGACAATTTTAATTAGCATAAAATCCAATTTTGAAACAAAATAAACTCCTTTATTTTTAATCAAAATCATTATAAATTTCTTTGTTTTATTTTATCCAATTTTGAATAAAAATAAACTCCTTTATTTTTAATCAAATTTCCAATCAAAATAAACTCATTTATTTTAATTAACAAGGAATCTAATTTCAAGTACAAAATACCCTTCTTTATTTTAACTTAAAATTGCTGGAAAAATAAAATATGTTGAATCTTATTCCTTATTAAAATTAAACACCATTAATTTTAGGAAACATGGAATCCTATTTCATATGTGAATAAATTTCTTTATTCTAGGAAACATGGAATTCAATTCTATGTGTGAATAAACTCTTTTATTAAAACAAACGTGGAATCCAACTCTAAGTTAATATAAAACCTTTTTGAATAAACTCTTTTATTCAAACAAACGTGGAATCTAATTCCAAATCAAAATAAACTCCTTTATTTTTAATCTAGAATTACTGGAAAAAAACATTTAATTTAATTTCAATTAAAATAAAATTTTCATCTTAATAAAAATCAAGATATAAAATATATATATATATATATATATATATATATATATATATATATATGTTTCTGCAGAGTGGCGATGCGGCGCCGTTAGTGAACCAGCATCAGGCGTTACGGCGCCAATCTCCAGAATCTATTTTTTTAGTTCGCGAATTATGCAGTTTTTCTCCAAAAACATGATTTATACGAATAATTATGCCCAAAAAATTTGTTCTAAACACATATCAATATACATATCGAATCTGAACAATTAATAATTCGCATAAAGGTTTGGCTGTGATGCCACTGTTATGTTTGTAAGATTCATGGACACAGCCAAATTACACAAAGTAAGCAGAAGCATGGAAAATCAGAATTTTAAAATTTTACAAATCATATACTCGGATCACCCTTTATGCACAATTATTAATTAAAAGAAAAGTTAAAGAACAAGAATCATACCATTGAATATTCGGGCTTCCTCAAGTTCAAGTTCACCTCCAAATCTTTTTTGCGTTCAACTTGAATCCACTGGGTTTGGTTCCTTCCTTTGATCAATGTTAGCCACTTAAGTGTTTGGCCTCTAGAGGTGATTCACCAAGGAAAAAGAATGATTCAAGAAGTTGGGTGTTTGGCAAAGCTCTAATTTTCTATCTCTGTAAAAAAAGAGCGTATTATCTAACAATTGGAATTACATCTACTTGATATCTAATATAAGACTCTTCTTATAAAGATATCCCTAATTAGAAAATTTGGTATTATTTAATTAATTAAAATTTTTTAATTAATTAACCTCCCTAATCTTATTAGGGATAATTAATTAAATTCTTTTAATTAATTTAACCTCCTAATCTTATTAGGAATATATGAGAGTACTTTTATTAGTTAATTCCCAAACTCCTTTAAGAATTAAACAATAATAGTAATAATAATAATAAGACTCCTCTTATTAATTTATATTTAATATTTCTAAAATATTAAATAATAAATATTAAGTTATTTAATTTATTCTATCACCATAGATTAAATTAAATATATTTAACTTATTATTATAATTATGTCATTAACTTTTTAAATAATTATTCTTCCTTTTATGGTGTGACCCTTTAGGTTCTCCATATTAAACCGGTTGTGAATAAATTAATTAGAACAATTCTAATCTTATTTAAATAAATAAATTAAACAATTAATTTATTTAAATAAATAATATTTATTCTGCAATAGGGATAAGCCTCCCTAGCGATTAACGACTTTCCAGATAATATAGATTTTAACATTAATCATAAAAGAATCTTTGAGTAAATAGTTACTGTATAATTCAATCCTTCCACCATACAATGTCCCAATTAAATATAAGACATGGAATTACTGTCAAGTCTTATTTTATTTAATTATATGTATTTCGATTCTTAAATGCACAACTCCAAATAATACAAATTAGAAACTCCTTTCTACTTTCATTCTGCATTAGCTAAGGATTACTGGGTTGTCATTTATCGAATCACATAGGACATTTCTCTTCTTTTATTAGAAGCGGTAGATTCTTTATTGATCATATATTATCTTCATGTACAATTTATTATACCCAAGCATACCCTTAGATATACCCTAAGGGTCTTAAGGAATAAGTCAAAGTATAATTCATCATAAACAATATACTATGATGATCTCAAGTCCAAGGATCACTTGTACTACTATCACTACAGGAATTTCTATTGACAGGCAAGTAAAACTCCATTAGGTATTCCTTAGCTAGCCATGTTCAGTGTACTTATTCTCCAATAATCACCTACATACTTGCTTTAGTGTCTCCACACAAATGATCATGAGATCAATCATCCTCATCCAATGAGAAAGTAACGTATATACCAATCTATCCGGATTAACTAATCCCCAATTTAGTAATCCAACGATTGGGAACTATTTTAGTTTTTAAGTTTTCCAAGAATTTAGATCTCATTAGAATGATCATCATCATTATTCTAAAAGCATTGCTCAAAACTATGGGTTTATCGCATATTATAAAGCAGCATCATGTATGTGACAACCCGATAATTTAGTAAAAAATTTAATTTTTTTTTATTAATTGATTTAAGGTTCAAAATTAGAACCTAGACAGAAAATAAGTGTATGAATTTGATATTTTTAAGAAGGAATTTTGAGGATTTCAAAATTTTGTGAAGGATTTAGGTGAATTATTCAAGATTAAGGGAATAAGTGTTTATGTTCTGTGTATATGTGTACAGTATATGGTTAAGGGTCAAGGGTTGATCAGATAAACAATATCTGTAACAAACCATAAGTATATATTAAGAACGTCAACGTTCGGTTAGAAAACCCTAGAAATGGATAAGAAACCCTAGAAATCGGTTCTGAAACCCTAAGTTCAATTCTGGGGATTTTTAAAACCCTAATATAAGATTTTGACCCCAATTGCTTAATTAGCGAGTTTAATTAGAAAATATTAATCCTAATTAGCAATATTTAAATTTTGATTAAGGAATTTTAATATAATTAGAAAATTCTAATTATAATTTAGAAATATTAATTTTCTATTTTTGAAAACCTAATTTGGAAATTTTAGAATTTATTTTCAAAATCTAAGGGTTTTAACCCTAAACCCTAAATGGCTCAAACCCTAAACCTTAACCAAACCCTAAACCCTAAAGGTTTGGGCTAATTAACACAAATGCCATTAAATTAAAAGGAAAAAGACCAAAGTGCCCTTTTCTTACACATTAAGTAAAGGATATGTCTAAATCTTGGTGACTCATCTATTTAGATATACAACATGTGCTTAAATCTATCCCAAATCTGATTTTGGGCCACCTATACCCACTAGATACAATGAATCAAATAATAAAAAAATTAAAGTAAAAAAAAGTCTACTTTGTTTATCATTTCTCCAAACCCGTTCTCTCTCTAGAAATTCGGGATTTATAGAGAGAGAGAGTGAGAAACCAAGCCATGATCAAGTTCTAGCAATCCAATAATAGATTCAAGGATAAGAAATTAAAAATCCAAGTTTTATAGGTATTAAAACCCTAATCTTAGAAATCTGATTATTTGATGTTAAATGTTGTTTTTGTTTGGTTAAAGTTATGTAATAAGGTGTTAATTAGTGATCTGGGTTGTTAAATCCCAAATCCATAACATCAAAGTCCTCGAATCTAGCATTTTGTGAAATCTGGAAATATTGAAAATAGTGGCCTGACAGCCATATGTCAGAGCCCATAGATCGTTATTTGTTAGTTGGTTGTTGTGTTTTATGTTAGGAATCTGTTCTTTGTTATAAAGTCTTGCATCTGGAACTTGAATCAAGTCCAGATCATGTGTAGATCGAGAGTTATTGCTAGCCAAACATCGTTGACCGAACACGAAACTGACTTCTGGAAAACCCAGAAAATTTCCAGAATCTCTGACCACGTTTTGCAGGCCACGGATCTCGCTGTGTTTAGATAATTTGGTCATGTGGTTGTTATATACTTGTAGACTGACATGAATACTATGCATGTAAGCCATTAGACCCGCCTGATCCTTCATAGGATCAAAGATACGACTGGTCAAACTAGGGTTGACCATCTGCCGAAGAACATTTCTGGAAAACCCAGAAATGCTCAACGACACTTTTTCAAGGCTACTTTGACCGGCCCAGATCTTACGTAGATAATGTTGTTAGGTTAAAGTGATGTCATATATTTGTACCCTGTCATGTTTTCTACAATATTGAACCATTAGATCGCACCAAACAGATCTGGAATGAAAGTTATTAAGATCTAAAATAGGCACGAGGAGCTGTTCTTCATTTCTGGAAAATCCAGAAATGAAGAACAGTGTCTGACAACTTTTTTGATGCTTCATAACTTCTTGATATGGTGCATTTTAGCCAGGAAACTTGTTTGGGATTATAGTATTACATAAATACTATAACATGAACTTAATTTCAAACCTAAAAACGTAAGTATCAAAAAGTTACAACCGGTCAAACGTAGTACCTTGTAGTCTGACATGAAGCTTAAGAACAGCCTCAAGAACATCTATAGCGACGGGTCTGTCGCTATAGGGCCCTTTAGCGACAGTTTCTAATTAATTTATTTTTTGATTTTCTGAAAATTAATTAAAAATAGAAAAAAATATATTTTAATTATTAAAAATACAAAACAAATTCGAAAAAATTATTTTAAATTCTGGAAAATAGTTTTAATTATTTAGAGTATATTTCATAAATATTTAATATTTTTAGAATATAAATGGTATTTAATTTAATTATAATATTAAATAAATGATTTAAAAATGATTTTAATACATGAAAAATAATATTATGGTAAATGAAAATATTTAAAGTTGTTTTTAGTGACTTTTGATATTTTATGATGAATTTTATTAATTAATAAATATTAATGATAATTAGATTATTTAATAAATATATTAAATAAATTATAAAAAATAGAATAAATGATTTAAAAATCATATAAAAATAATTTAAGTGTTATAAAAATATTTTAAGTTATAACCTATAACTTTTGATATTTTGTCATGAAAATATTAATATTTTAATATTAACAAAAATTATCGGATAATAAATTTAATTGTTTAAAAACCATATAAAGGTGATTTTAAGGTATTAAAAATACTTCGTTTTGTTATAAATATTTTATATAATTATGACATGTAGTTCATTAATATTTGATAATAAATAAATATTAATGATAATGGGATTATGTGGTATTTAATTCATTTAAATACGAGTTTAATGATTGAAAATTTTTAATAAATAGTAATAGTTACATGAAAATTTATTATGCGACATTGAAAAATATTTTGACTGTTATTAAAATTATCTGAGATAATTGTTAGGTGTTAAGGCAGAGTTTAATTGAACTTAGACTCGATAAAAGTTCGACTAGACCGTCGGGATGTCAGAATTGTGTCGGGTTCAAGTCCGACTGAAATAGTTTGATTTGATACTAGGTTGTATGTGTTGTATAAACTGATAGGATTATGTGATAATGTATTTAGGTTATTTTAAATATTGTGATGAAATTATTCTAATTTATATTTTGATATTATTTATATATTAGGTTCAGACAAAGCTTATTAAATTGCGTAGCAGTAATCAACGGTTCAGGCAAGTTTATTTTTACTTAACTCTACTAAGAGTGTTTCATTCGGATAAGCTTATGGTTAATCATTGTTGGTTGCCATGAATTGTACTCTATACATATTGCATGTATAAGTCAGGTATGAAAGGTTGATCACCTTCATTACCAGTTGGTCCAGATATATTTGTTCATATTTAATACTTGTTCAGTAATAAAGATTGTTCCTGCTAGTTCACAATTATATTGTTGAATTATACCCAGCTTATTATTCAGACTCTTTCAATCATGATATATCGTTATATTATTGAATTTAAACTTGCTGGGTAATCCTTATGATCACCCTTGCTATATCATGATTTAACATTGCAGATTAAGGCGAAAATGTCGGATACAGGAAAAAAGGTTAAAGCCAAGTTCAGCTTGGGATAAAGTGTGCAACTAATTTGTAATAAAATAGTTTAATAAATATGTTATATGTCTGATAGTTTATGAATTGTGTATAAGTTAAGGTTACTCGATTTTGGAAAAATAATGTGTATGTTTATTGTATAAACAATTTATGTTTATATCTTTCGCAAATAGTGATAGAATGATTGTACCGGATTCGCGGTGATTTGGGACCCGGATACGGGGCTCTCACAGTTGGTATCAAAGCTGTTGGTTATAAACATTAGGTAGGGTTACCTGAGACTAATAACCGCAGTGATTAGGATATGTACTAACTTAAATTGAGTTATGGTGTCGGTAAGATTCAAAGACGGATCTCGGCGAGTTATAAGATACAGAGTTCCCTAACTCTGATAATAAAGTTGAACAGTAGTGGTGAATAGATAAAGTCTAAAAGACTAATAGTGCTGGGATAGGAGATCGAAAAATAAAACGATTATAGGATAGAAATGGATCGTATTATATACGATGAGATCACCCCGTGATCTGATATGAATTAAGCGAATGATAGCTAAGTCTGCAGCAAGAATATTATGTGTCAGTGGTACTATGAATTGGTACAGATTCAGGAAAGGTTTATGAATACGGATTAAATGAAATTCGTATTGAGAATGGAGTAGGTTTAGGTGGAGATTCAATTAAGGACTCATGTCAGTAGCTGAGTTGTATGATTCCTTGTTATGGGCGGGGAATTGTACTTGGTGTAAAAACTACTTAGTTTCTGGCACTGATAATCATTGAAATATTTGTGTCGCGCTATTTGCTATATGCATGTTAAGAGGGTGATTCCTTTCTCATGTGTATAACACAGATAGATAGGTTATAGGTAGAGGATATAAGGTTAAGTACGAGTTCTTAAAACTCATACTTATGGTATGTTCGTGACTCATAATTATATGAAATGTTTATGAACCCCTCAGCGAATGGACGCCAAAGGTCTGTATAGGACAAGTTCTTAAACTCATATGATTGTGGCAAGTTCCTGAACTCATATGTGTGGTAAGTTTGACGAACTGGGTATAGTTTTGTGTGAAAGAATTATTAAGAATAATAGGAATAGATAGACTGTTTAAGCAAATGATTATTATTGGAGACATAGATTTCCAAAATTCCTAGCCATGCTAGACTCCGAACTTTTTGGACATCAAGCTAAATACGCACTATGTGCTTTCTAAAAAAAATGTAGACTCGTAATCATATTTGAAACGGTTTAAAGTATAGTCTATGCTACTTGTTTCAGCTAGACGAAGATAATTTGAAATATCAAAATTTATTTTTATTTATCACTCATGAACCATGTAACCTGGTGCAGAGATGATAAAAAGTTGATAGAGTTGTAAATGGATGAATACTTAGTGTTAATTCGATCTAAAAATTATTGTTCCACTATTGTATGATGTGTTATGTTAAAGTCATACGATGACGGCATCCTCAAACGGACTGTTAATGCAGTACGACATCATGACGTCATCCTCAAAAATATTTTTAAAAATTTTAATTTGCCAACGGGGTCTGGCTACACCTAAATAATTCGATTGAATTGAATTATTAATATGAGTCTACGCTATTTGATTCAGCTAGACTAAAGTTTATAAAAATTCTAAGCGTTCTTTGAAAATTTTCCCGAACTAATTTATTTCGGTGCGGAATCCAATAAGACTGAGGTAGAATTTTGTGCCTATGGCAGAGACGAGAAACAGATTCGACCAGCAGTACTTATTAAGTACAGGGCATACCGGGCTAATTACCCATTATGTCCGTAAGTTATGACGGTTTGCAGATGAATTTCCATATAACCTTTGCGAAAATGACAGACAATAGTCTGTAAAACCCCTCAGCACAATTTTAAAATTTTTACTCTGGTGAGGAATGTATTGGGTAGCATGTGATTATAAGAATGAACGGTGTATGGTTTGAGGTAAATTTCGGGAACAAAATTTTTAGAAGAAATGTGACAACCCGAGAATTTAGAAAATTTTAAAAAGAAATTTTATTAATGGATTTAAGGTTTAAAATTAGAACCTAGACATAAAATAAGTGTATGCGTTTGATATTTTTAAGAAGGAATTTTGAGGATTTCAAAATTTTGTGAAGGATTTAGGTGAATTATTTAGGATTAAAGGAATAAGCGTTTATGTTCTGTGTATATGTGTACAATATATGGTTAAGGGTCAAGGGTTGATCAGATAAACGATATCTGTAACAAACCCTAGGTATATATAAAGAACGCCAACGTTCGGTTATAAAACCCTAGAAATGGATAAAAAACCCTAAAAACCGGTTCTAAAATCCTAAGTTCAGTTCCGGGGATTTTTAAAACCCTAATATATGATTTTGACCCTAATTGCTTAATTAGCGAGTTTAATTAGGAAATATTAATCCTAATTAGCAATATTTAAATTTTGATTAAGGAATTTTAATATAATTAGAAAATTCTAATTATAATTTAGAAATATTAATTTTCTATTTTTGAAAACCTAATTTAGAAATTTTAGAATTTATTTTCAAAATCTAAGGGTTTTAACCCTAAACCCTAAATGACTCAAACCCTAAATCCTAAACAAACACTAAACCCTAAGGGATTGAGCTAAATGACACAAATGCCATTAAATTAAAAGGAAAAAGATCAAAGTGCCCTTTTCTTACACATTAAGTAAAGGATATATCCAAATCTTGGTGACTCATCTATTTAGATATACAATATGTGCTTAAATCTATCCCAAATCTGATTTTGGGCCACCTATACCCACTAGATACAATGAATCAAATAAAAAAAAATAAAGTAAGAAAAAGTCTACTTTGTTTATCATTTCTCCAAACCCATTCTCTCTCTAGAAATTCAGGATTTAGAGAGAGAGAGAGTGAGAAACCAAGCCATGATCAAGTTCTAGTAATCCAATAATAGATTCAAGGATCAGAAATCAAAAATCCAAGTTTTAAAGGTATAAAAACCCTAATCTTAGAAATCTGATTATTTGATGTTAAATGTTGTTTTTGTTTGGTTAAAGTTATGTAATAAGGTGTTAATTAGTGATCTGGGTTGTTAAATCCCAGATCTATAACATCAAAGTCCTCGAATCTAGCATTTTGTGAAATCTGGAAATTTGAAAATAGTGTCCTGACAAACATATGTCAGAGCGCACAGATCGTTATATGTTAGTTGGTTGTTGTGTTTTATGTTAGGAATCTGTTCTTTGTTATAAGGTCTTGGATCTGGAACTTGAATCAAGTCCAGATCATGTGTAGATCGAGAGTTATTGCTGGTCAAACATTGTTGACCGAACACGAAACTGACTTCTGAAAAACCCAGAAAATTTCCAGAATCTCTGACCACGTTTTGCAGGCCACGGATCTCGCTGTGTTTAGATAATTTGGTCATGTGGTTGTTATATACTTGTAGACTGACATGAATACTATGCATGTAAGCCATTAGACCCGCCTGATCCTTCATAGGATCAAAGATACGACTGGTCAAACTAGGGTTGACCATCTGCCGAAGAACATTTCTGGAAAACCTAGAAATGTTCAAGGACAGTTTTTCTAGGCTACTTTGACCGGCCCATATCTTACGTAGATAATATTGTTAGGTTAAAGTGATGTCATATATTTGCACCCTGTCATGTTTTCTACAACATTAAACCATTAGATCGCACCAAACAGACTTGGAATGAAAGTTATTAAGATCTAAAATAGGCACGAGGAGCTGTTCTTCATTTCTGGAAAACCCAGAAATGAAGAACAGTGTCTGACAACTTGTTTGATGCTTCATAACTTCTTGATATGGTGCATTCTAGCCAGGAAACTTGTTTGGGATTATAGTATTACATAAATACTATAACATGAACTTAACTTCAAACCCAAAAACGTAAGTATCAAAAACTTACAACCGGTCAAACGTAGTACCTTGTAGTCTGACATGAAGCTCAAGAACAGCCTCAAGAACATCTATAGCGATGGGTCTGTCGCTATAGGGCACTTTAGCGACAGTTTCTAATTAATTTATTTTCTGATTTTTCAGAAATTAATTAAAAATAGAAAAATATATATTTTAATTATTAAAAATACAAAATAAATTCTGAAAAATTATTTTAAATTCTGAAAAATAGTTTTTAATTATTTAAAGTATATTTCATAAATATTTAATATTTTTGGAATATAAATGGTATTTAATTTAATTATAATATTAAATAAATAATTTAAAAATGATTTTAATATATGAAAAATCATGAAAAATAATATTATGGTAAAAGAAAATATTTTAAGTTATTTTAGTGACTTTTGATATTTTATGATGAATTTTATTAATTAATAAATATTAATGATAATTATATTATTTAATAAATATATTAAATAAATTATAAAAAAAATAGAATAAATGATTTAAAAATCATATAAAAATGATTTAAGTGTTATAAAAATATTTTAAGTTATAACCTATAACTTTTGATATTTTGTCATGAAAATATTAATATTTTAATATTAACAGAAATTATCGAATAATGAATTTAATTGTTTAAAAATCATATAAAGGTGATTTTAAGGTATTAAAAATACTTTGCTATATTATAAATATTTTATATAATTATGACATGTAGTTCATTAATATTTGATAATAAATAAATATTAATGATAATAGAATTATGTGGTATTTAATTCATTTAAATACGAGTTTAATGATTGAAATTTTTTAATAAATAGTAATAATTACATGAAAAATTATTATGAGACATAGAAAAATATTTTGACTGTTATTAAAATTATCTGAGATAATTATTAAGTGTTAAGGCAGAGTTTAATTGAACTTAGACTCGATAAAAGTCCGACTAGACCATCGGGATGTCAGAATTGTGTCGGGTTCAAGTCCGACTGAAATAGTTTGATTTGATACTAGGTTGTATGTGATGTATAAACTGATAGGATTATGTGATAATGTGTTTAGGTTATTTTAAATATTGTGATGATATTATTTTAATTTATATTTCGATATTATTTATATATTAGGTTCAAACAAAGCTTATTAAATTACGTAGCAGTAATCAACGGTTCAGGCAAGTTTGTTTTTACTTAACTCTACTAAGAGTGTTTCATTCGGATAAGCTTATGGTTAATCATTGTTGGTTGTCATGAATTGTACTCTGTACATATTGCATGTATAAGTCAGGTATGAAAGGCAGATCACCTTTATTACCAGTTGGTCCAGATATATTTGTTCATATTTAATACTTATTCAGTCATAAAGATTGTTCCTGCTAGTTTACAATTATATTGTTGAATTATAGCCAGCTTATTATTCAGACTCTTTCAATCATGATATATCGTTATATTATTGAATTTAAACTTGCTGGGCAATCTTTATACTCACCCTTGCTATATCATGATTTAACATTACAGATTAAGGCAAAAACGTCGGATACAGGAAAAAGGGTTAAAGCCAAGTTTAGATTGGGATAAAGTGTGCAACTAATTTGTAATAAAATAGTTTAATAAATATGTTATATGTCTGATAGTTTATGAATTATGTATAAGTTAAAGTTACTCGATTTTGGAAAAATAATGTGTACGTTTATTGTATAAACAATTTATGTTTATATCTTCCGCAAATAGTGATAGAATGATTGTACCGGATCTGCGGTGATTTGAGACCCGGATTCGGGGCTTTCACAATGTAGATAAATTAAAAGTCTTTAATAAATTAATACTTTTTATTAACAAATGAATAAGATTATTACAAAGTATATGCTTTATCATCAACACATGATTGACTTGTGTGCATACTACTTTCTGGAGTAACCTGTCTACGCGAATTACCTCATGCATGGTGAATAACCCTTCGTATTCATTCTTTCTTAATTTGCGGGAGTAACCTATCTACGCGGATTACTACATTCTTGGTGAATAACCCTTCATATTCATTCTTTATTAATATTCAGGAGTAACCTGTCTACGCGGACTACCGCATGCGTGGTGAATAACCCTTCGTATTCATTCTTTTTTAAATTATAGAAATGATCTGTCTACGCGGATTACCGCATAACAGGTGCAAATCTATTTGCAGTTTCGTATATTCTTTCATACTTGTATAGGATATCATTTCTTTTGACTCGTCAAGGGATGTCGTTTTCTTTCGTATTCTCCATTTATGGGTACTATTCATACCGAAGAACTATTCATTCTGGGTACTTTGCATGACGGGCTACTATTCATTCGGGGTACTTTGCATGACGGGATACTTTTCATTCGGGTACTATTCACGACAAAATTGATTTCTTTCTATCCAAATTATTTTTGATACATGAATATCAATCTTGAATTTTACTCCACAATTAGTTATCATGTTGACAATTTGAACATTCTTGAACTCTGGATAAATTGAATTATAAATCTTTAATATTTATCCTTGATCTCACTTGATTGATTCTTTATATCATTGTCATCATCCTCATATTTATATTGTGCTGAAAGTTATCTTTGGCTCGTAGTGCAAAGATGAACTGTTGATTGATATGATTATGACCAAGAGCTGTGTATTGGTATAATCATAACTATTGGTGTTACAGTTGTATGTCTTTGGCTCGTAGTGCAAAGATGGACTGTTGATTTTTGATTTTACAGTTATATATCTTTGGCCCGTAGTGTAAAGATAGACAATTGATTGGTATGATCATGACCATTGATATTACAGTTGAATATTTTTGGACCGTAGTGCAAAGATAGACAATTGATTGGTATGATCATGATCATTGTTGTTACATTTGAATGTCTTTGGTGTAAGGTACAAAAACGATATGATTATTGAGTGTTTTTAGCCTTTGTAGCAAGGACATTGAGTGAAAGTTCTATTAAAAGTTTGTGGCAAGGACAAACTGTTGATTTACATTATTATAAACATGAATTGTGAATTTAACTATAATCTTTGGTGGTTCAGGTGAAGACAGGAGATGAAAGTTCTCTATGTCTTGGGTACAACAAAGAACTATTGATGGGTATTACAGAAATAAAATATTAATGATGGACTTTTAATTTGGAGGAGATAGTAGACATTATGTTCTACTTGACTCTTCTAATGGATTGTTATTTTCGCCGCAGTTGTTGATCTAAAACTTATTGTCTATTGTATTCTATCAGATTTTTCCCTATTGAGGACTGAGGATAATTTGTTATACATTATCTTAGTCATAATATTCTTTACTGGGTTATTTGTGCTCACCCTTTTGCTTCACAATTCCTTTTAGGTAATAAGAATGTAGCTGAGTCGAGCGGGGATAACAAGGGAATAAAGTGATGGTCTGTGACTGTTGAAGTTTCTTAATACATTATAAAATAGCATGACAATATATAATTGTATTAAAAACTTTAAATGTGTGTTTCTTATTTTATATGCCATTTAATAGTTAATTTTGGTGAACAACAATAAGGTAACGAGAACCCAACTTTG
Source organism: Panax notoginseng (assembly GCA_016801055.1). Lineage (NCBI taxonomy): Eukaryota > Viridiplantae > Streptophyta > Magnoliopsida > Apiales > Araliaceae > Panax > Panax notoginseng. The sequence continues at coordinate 51,358,777 of CM029021.1, read as the reverse complement.
AAAGGGTCAAAAGTGCACCTCATTAGAATGAGGAGGACAGAATTGTACTGAGAGCTTAAAGTGTGTGTTGCCATTATCTTACACGATGTCTAACCACATACAAATTCGTGTTATCATACGATATGGTTGTGCGCATCCACTTGCTGACTATATCTATGAGCATTATCTATATAATCTTGGAGTATGGTTCGAATATAATCCTCAGTTTGAGACAATTGAGATAATTATATGGCAAGAATATACACACCATTGGAATGAACAGGATAATAATCTTCTCGTTCTTCTTTGGGATTTATTGGGTCAACCAAGGTTAATTCTCAAGTTCTATGATATCTATTATAACTTAGATGCATGACCTCCCATGTATGAAGGCTTCCTTGAGAATTTTCCAAAGATTTTAATTCTCAAAACAGTTATCGACTGTACCTTTATGTAAAATATCATTGGTTTGGAGTGTGAGTACAATTATTTGTATTGAAACTCATAGCTTATGTGTTGTCGTATTTGGCATGATAATTTAATAGTTATAAATAGGAAGTTTGTATTTGAATTTAGTAGTGTATTTTTGACATCCCAGAATGGGGTTATGTGGACCTATTTTGGGGGGGTCACATATTTCATAGAAAAATATGCCAAACTTTCAACAAATGTACGTTTCATGCTAAATTCTTTCATTTATATCAAAATTGAACCAATATCCATCACATAATAATTAATATTATAAGCCAACAATATTAGCAACCAGATCATTCCCAGGAAAGAGATGGCTTTCCAATAAGGATTTATCCTTACTGACGCGCAATTATATAACCTAACCCATTTTCTCGACAGAACTTTCTAGACATTGTCAATAATCCTAACTAATAATATTATTCAAATAATATAAAATATTTTACAGATGTTACTGTAACAATTACTGAATCAATTATATGAGATACTATGTAGTAACTACTATGGAAATTATTGAATACTGAGTGACTTCTTATGTAAAAATCAATAATCAGAGATATTGTGCAGTACCGTGTGCTACTGTGCAACAACGCGTATTACTGTACTTTTATCACCGGGTATTTCAAAAGTTAACGGTAAAAGTTTTGTCGTTATTTTTTTATAAAAAAGTTATTTTTGTCTCTTTCTATATCTGACAATTATTCCGTTATGTGGTCCACCAATGATTGCGTCGTCGTACGAATATTCCCCGATAAAAAGAATATTCTCCGACCAAACAAATATTTTATGACAACTTGCTTACTTTACAAAATTTGCACATATCCCCCATAACTATAGCATTATATCAAATCAAAACCTTATTTATTCAAAATAATATTTAGAAGAAATTAAATCTTTATTCATAGAAAGTTGGGGTCTTACATTAATTGTTATTATTATTATTATTATTATTATTATTATTATTATTATTATTATTATTATTATTATTATTATTATTAATTATTATTATTATTATTATTATAATAGTGCTAATAATAATAATAATAATAATAATAATTATTATTATTATAATAGTGCTAATAATAATAATAATTATTATTATTATTACTATTACTATTAATATTACTATTATTGTTATTATTATTTTTAGTAATATTATTATAATAATTATTATTATTATTATTGTTATTATTATTATTAGTATTATTATTGTTATTATAAATATAATTATTATTGTTATTATTATTATTATTATTATTATTATTACTATTATTATTATTTTTATTATTATTATTATTATTTTTATTATTATTATTATTACTATTATTATTATTATTATTATTATTATTATAATTATTATTATTATAATTATTACTATTTTCATTATTATTATTATTATTATTATTATTATTATTATTATTATTATTATTATTACTACTACTACTACTACTATTACAATTATGATTATTATTACTATTATTATTATTATTATTATTATAATTATAATTATTGTTATTATTATTGTTATTTGATTTGGGCGGGAATTTTTAGTGTGAGATGAAATGTGAGCCTTTATATTAATTCAAAATAATTGAGATGAAATCTGAACCGTCCTTATGCTTTGTCACATAAAAGATTTAAAATGGGCTCTGTTTTATATATAGATATGTTTAATCTTTTGTGAATCATTATACAGGATAACTACATGTTTTTGATATTAAGGGATAATCAAAGGGTTGAATATATGAAAAAGTTGGAAGAGGAATGACAACCGACTTGGGAACAAATGACACTCTTATAATCTCCATAGCACTAGTCCAAAAACAACAAACCTAAATTGAAATGAATCTCAATTGTCGAAAGAAAATAAAAAGTTACACACGAAAAATGCATAAAGGTTATACAATGGTAAAACTCTTCGCACCGCGTGGAAGGAACATATAAAAAAGTAAACGTGTACCTTGTACAAGTTGTAAGCACAGATATAGAAATAAGACGTATATAAAAAATGATTTATTCGTATGTTTACGGGTTAACCTTCTAGAAAAAATTAAGTGCCTACATTACCCTTAATGATCCTTTTTTTTGCTAAATTTGTTTGTATATTAAAAAGTAAAAACTTTAGATATTACAATGAAGATCAAATCATAGTCCTCTTCTGTGACGCCCCCAAATTCGGGTACTTGAAACCCGAACTCAGTGCTTCACGATACCATTTCTATGCGCGAAAAAATACTAATCATAATATTAATAACAATAATATTGATACAAAATTTAATTTACACATGCATCAAAGTTTATATCACAGGTGCGAGACCTTTAAACATTCATTACATCATAGATAATATGTCTCATTGTCTTAATAAACTATAACTATTACACAGAATATTATAAATCTCATTCGAACAGCTTTCCTTTCCCTTTGTTCTTGCATGAGCCTTCGGGTTGATCATACTTAACTGAAAATATTTAATTTAAGCAAGAGTGAGCATTTGAGTGCCCAGCAAGTAATAACAATTATAAACATTAGCTGTAAGGGTTAAATATTTTCTTTGTACTACCCTTCTACAACAAGTCAATAGTTGTGAAGTAATCTGAACCGATAATAATAACATAACAACTCTCTATCAACTATTTGAAACTACGTATTGACTATAAATAGGGTTAAGGTAACATACTATGAGCATTATTTTCTATTTTCGAAAAGGTTAAACAGAAATTCATCTGCAAACCGTCATAACTTACCGGCACGGGGGGTGATCAGCCCGTTATGTCCTGTATTGATCAATACTACATGCAAGAACGATGTTATCGTTCACTCTGTCCACCTTGGGTGCATAAAATTTTTTTTCGTGTACGAGATGTTCATACTTGTCGGGGTTCTAAACCAAAGGTTTTATCTTGTTCAATAATAATCTATAATTCAATATATATATATATATATATATATATATATATATATATATATATATACGAGTAATTAACAACGGTGTATCAACATGTGATTAAATACAATGATTATCCAAGTGGAGACACTTGTATAACCATTTATAAAAATTAGCGAACATAATATATATCTGAATTACCATATATTAACATGTTGATAATCAATGAATGTATATAATATATATAACAATAGGGTTAATAATATGTACAGTAATAATATAATTCTGAAACATTCTTACTCATGTCCATTGCATAAAGAAAATGCAAAGGTAAGATACTTTCCTGGTACGTTGCTTATAATTCATAACTTAATTTTTATCTTTTATGTAACCACCTATCAGTAATAAGATCATTTTACTGATTAGAATAACATATTGTAACACATAACACAGCCTATTGCAGTCAGCACATAACCTAATCACCTTGTCAAATATATCCAATAGTCATTGAATCATAAAAAATCATTAATACAATCAAAATATCTAAGTTCAGATCAATTTCTGAAACATGACGGTGTACTGACAGCTTTATCGGGTACTTATCGAGTCTAAAACTCTATCCTGTAGTTTAATAACTGAAAATATCAGTCATATTATTATAAAATGACTTATAATAATTTTTAAATATTTATTATAATTTATCATGAATTTTCAAACATCGAAATGATTTAAATATTAACTAATTCAGTTATCATTAATATTAAACTATTAATAAAACTATTGCCAAAATATTAAAGTTATTTATAATAACTCAAAATAATTTTAAAGTATTAGTATTACCCTTAAATGATTTTTAAAACATTTAAAATTATTTTTAAGTAATTACCATTAATATTAAAGCATTAATATATTATTTATCAAAATATTAAAAGTCATTAATTATAACTTTAAATATTTTTAATTCATTTATATCATTTTTAAATGATTTTTAAATTAATAAAACCATTTTAAATATTTATTTAATATAATTATTAAATAAATTTAATATCATTAATATTAAATTAATATCAATAATATTAAGTTATTAATGAAATTATCCTTTAAATATTAAAAGTTATATTTTATAACTTAAAATATATTTAAACACTTTATTATTATTTAAAATAATTTTTATAATATTAAAATTATTTTTAAACTAAATTATTTAATATAATTGTTAAATAAGTTTAATATCATTAATTAATGAGATTTACCTTTAAGTATTGAAAGTTATATTTTATAACTTAAAATATTAATAAACTCTTTATTTTCATTTAAAATGATTTTTCTAATATAAAAATTATTTTTAAACTAATTTATTTAATATAATTATTAAATAACTTTAATATCATTAATAGTAAATAATTAATGAAATTTGCTTTAAAATATTAAAAGTTATATTTTATAACTTAAAATATTTTAAAATAACTTATTATCATTTAAAATGATTTTTAATATAATAAAATCATTTTTAATTAATTTATTTAATGCATTTATTAAATAAATTAAATAATTACTATTTTTAAATAATTGTAATTACTATTTTTAAATAATTTTCAAAAATTAAATAAATTAAAATTACACTGTCTGTCGCTAAAAACTGCCTATAGCGACAGAAACGTCGCTATAGGTGTTCTTCGTGTTCTTCATGAAACCCAGAACCTTCATGTCCAAAAACGAGCAAGCTAGTTTGACCAAACATAATCTAGTGTGTGTTGTGTTTCTAGGCATGTTATTGGTCAGATCGAGTAGTGCTAGTGTAGGACTTCATGACCCAGCAACAAACATGATCATAATATGCATAACCAATGAGATCTGAACCTTTAAAGTGGCTGTCAGAGCTGTTCTTCATTTTCTGGGTTACCCAGAAATGAAAAACAGTTCGACCTGTCCACTTTGGGCTTCAACAACTTTCTAATCTTGTGTTATTTTTTGTGATTTAAAAACTGCAGTGTGTACCCAACATAACAGGGAAGAGATGCATTATATAAAACCCATATACGATCAACAGAATCGCTAAATAAATACTGGCTAAACCCTGTCAGACGTCATGATCATGCGTTTTCTGGGTTACCTAGAAAATGCATTTCGTGAACGTCCGGCTTAGTTTGACCGCCCACTACGATCTACCTGTTTAAGTTTTTAGTGATCTAGTGCTATAATATTGTAGTCCAAACAACATACTATAACTTAGATGCAAAGATCATTACATATCATCATAACATAGTCAAATCTGAGCCCACGAAGAACTTGTCAGAGCCTTCTGGGCACGATCTGGGTTTTCCAGAAATTGAAAGTCATGGTTGGTCAATGAGGTTTGTCCGCCCATAACTTTCATTATGTGCACGATCTGAGCTAGCTAGAAGTTCTAGAATACAGATCACATGACATACAACAAGTATCAACCTTCAAAATATAAAAACCAAACATAGAAATAGATCTATAAGGCCTGACATTTGGTTGTCAGACATCAAAAACGAAATTTTCAAATTTTGTAAATCTTCAAATTCGAGCCTCTAGATGTTATGGATCTAACATCTAGCAACCCAGATCATCATTATACACTACAAACGACATGTTTTAACATTAAATCATAACATCTAACACAAGATCAAAAGTTAAATTTCTAGATTAGGGTTTACCTCTTTATGCTCCAATTCTGATTTCTATGCTTCTGATTTGATGTTGGTGTTCGTGGGGCTTGATTTGTGACTGATCTAACACTAGAATTTCGTGGGTTTGAGCTTGAGAGAATATGGCTAAGTGTAAGTGATCAAATTAGGCTAAATGTGCACTTTCTCTCTCTTGAATCTAGCAAATCAATTGGTGCAATGAATATGGCTGTTAGTAATGGATGAGATTTGTAGTCTTGTAGATTCATAGCTTTAGACTAGGGTGGTTTGCAAGATTTGACAAGATTTCCTAGCAATTATTCACCAAATGGGACAAAAAGGGTAAAACGGTCATTTATATTTTAATTTTAAGGGCATTCTTGTCCAAGGTGCTTGAATCTAGGATTTATTCACTAGATTTTACATCTTAAAGTTTTCCAAATAATTACTAGGGTTTGAAAAATTAAAATTAAAGTGTAATAAAATTTTAATTTAAAACACACTAATTAAATTAGGATTTTTAATAGAATTTAGGGTTTAAATATTTAGGGTTCCTTAATTATCATTAGGGTTCCCAAATTAACAATTCACTTTACTAAAATAATAATTAGGGTTTCTAATTTTAGCAATTAGGGTTCCTAATGAGCAAATTAGGGTTTCTAATTTTAAATTAGGGGTTTCAAATATTAATTAGGAATTTTTTTCCTAATTAACAGAAATTCTATAATATGCTACTTAATTCATATAACACCATTTCTGACCGATCTTAAACTCCAATTTTGAGTTTCCAATTATGGTTTATGACAGTAATACAAGGGTTTGTCGTGATACACCATAATTGACTAACTATTGTCAGTCTACACATACACAGTATATATTTATAGCACTGAAAAATCAAAATATAAATTATATTATATTATTATTCTCATCCCTTGAACAAAAATCCAAATCTAGGGTTTGGATTCAATATCTGATTTGTCTTCCACATATAACATCATTAATTAAGTTAAAAGTAATTAACTTAATAATCTGAACTAAAATTTATATAATAAAATAGTAATTATAATAATTCCAATAATCATTTCATACCTTATTTAAATTATATAAAATCATGTTTTCATGCAAAATAATTAATAACAATATTTCTGCTACAAAATTAATTATTATAAGAATATACTTTATAATGATCAATAATTTTAAAATAAAATTATTTGAAATTATTCACGAAATAAATAAATTTTATTTATCACATATTTATATACGTATTACATGACACATATTCCCATCATTAATAATAATAAAAAATTATATGCAAAATTTCTTATTTATTTAAATAGAAAATATCGGGTTATTACATTCACCCTCCCTTATAAGGATTCCGTCCCCAGAATCACCGTATTAAAACTCATACATACAAGGGTACATAGCATACACAATCATTGCAAATAGATCTCGATCATAATTGATCGAACAAATCTTTAACCATTCAACATAAAGCTTGTCTGTCTGATTATACAGAAATTTGATTTCTAAAAGAACTCAAATTCCTTCCTCAAAATTTCTTTATACAATAATTTGCTATATATAGGAAAATTATATATATACAAAAATTAAAAGTTATTCGAATAATACATGGAGTTCCATTCCCAGCTGCGACAGTATCCTGGACCGTCATGTTGAAGACTCTCGCGGTTGCTTTTGGTGGTTTGTTGGTTGAAGTCGGTCCTGTGATCGCCAGAGTCCCACTGCTTTTTTTTCGTGATTACACTCCCTGCCTCTATTTTCCTCTTTGGACAATCCCTCACCTTATGCTCCATAGACCCACACAGAAAACACCCATTGTTCATTCTTGGGTTGGGGTAGTTGGGCGAGATATGGCCCTCCTGCCCGCACTTGTAACATACAAACTTACCCTTCAGACACTCACCAGAGTGATTCTTCCCGCAATTCTTACACTGCACAGTCTGTTTCTTTACACCTTTCTGCTTCACCTGAACATTACCAAAATAATTCCTCTTTTTTTTCTCACTCCTATTCCCACTATTACCTTCCATCTTCACAGCTCCTCCTGCCTTGCCTTTGTTCTTCTTCTCCTTGTTGTAGAGGCTCATGGCCTCACTCCCCTCCTCAGCTATGATAGCCTTTTCCATAAGTATTACAAAAGTATTGATTTGTAACACTGCCACCTTATTGTAGAGCCAGGGTTTTAATCCCAGCTCGAACCTCCTTGCCTTCCTAGCCTCCGTATCAACTTGATACGGAGCGAACCTAGCCAACTCATTAAACTTTGCGGCATACTCCGCAACAGTCATGCTCTCCTGCTTTAATTCCAGAAATTTCACCTCCATCCTAGCCTGCATGCTAGCTGAGAGGTAGTTTTCGAAAAACAAAGTTTTAAACCTAGCCCAAGTAACTACTCCTTCTCCTACCCTAGTTTGATTTGCCTCCCACCAAAAGTTAGCCTCTCCCTTCATCATATAAGTGGCAAAAGTGGTCTTTTGCCCCTCATCTATCCTAGCAATTACGAATACCTTTTCTATCTCGTTAATCCATGTTTGAGCTTCTATAGGGTCAGCTGATCCCCTGAATTCCGGCGGTCCTACTGCCTTGAAGTCTTTAAATTTTGCCAAGCGATTGGCTGGCTAGTTCCCTACGACTGGTATTCCCTGCTGTATGGCCTGAGCTACCATGTTCGCAAAGTTTTGCATCGGGTCTTGCTGTTGTCCCTCAGGATTGTTAACAGATTCTTCTGCCCTTTGATTTCGAGTTCGACGTCTTGGCGGCATTATCTGATTAAATAAAATCATAAATTTAACTCACATTCTAAACCTTATCATATAAGTTTAATATATTAAACTTGGTTCATTACTCAAATATAAATTCATATTCATTTAACGAATATTTTATATATCATAGCACATACTGCTTTAAACATCAGCTATGCCTTTGTGACCACAAAAGTCGAGATTTATAGCCTTGACTAATACAAAAGTTGGGAACATTACATTACACAGACATATTTATCATATCTATTACATTAAACAGACCTACATAACAGAACCTATACTACCTATTTACTATGCCTTTTTCTTGGACAACCTTTCGCCTGATGACCTTCTATCCTACAGAAAAAACATGTGCCCGGTTTATAGTCAGGACAATACAGAGTGGTATGTCCCTCATAGCCGCAAATGTAACATATTCTTTTCCTTTTCTTCTTATCAATTTTTTCTAAGTCATGGTCTTCTATCTTTCTTTTTCCCTTCTTGCTCGGAGCTGCACACGATGTGTTTTGTGTCTCCCATCTGCTCAATTTAGATTTTAAGCTTATCTTGTCCTTCCATTGTTTCTATTAACGCCTGACGCAATTGACTATTTAGCAATTTTCTATTTCCCATAACTTTTCTAGAGAAGAAACCTGGTTCCTCAGATCCTGCACCTCCGTTGATGCTTGATCAGCTTTAACTTTAGTGTCTGAATCACTATCTGTCAGCTCCACCATATCTGGATTTGGTACTACATTTTCTAATACCACTACCACATCCGAGTTGGTTTCATTGTGAGCCTCTATTTCAGGTATTGGCTTCGATATTAGCTTGGGTGTATGGATTTGATCCTCCTTCATGCTAAAGCATATAAAAGCCTTTTCCACCAGACATCTACACATATAAATTATCCCGAATAGTATATAGTATATACACATAACAAACAATAGTTTTATAAAAGTTATCTTTTATTTTGTTTATTGATGAATTTATTCAATTCATCTCCTTTTAAATTCTATATGAGTTATTTATATTTTTAATGTTTTCCTCTGTCCTAAGGGTATAGCCTAAGGTCGATCCCACCTAAGGTTTCTAACCATAAAGCTTTGATACCAACCTGTGACGCCCCCAAATTTGGGTACTTGAAACCCGAACTCGGTGCTTCATAATACCATTTCTATGCGCGAAAAAATACTAATTATAATATTAATAACAATAATATTGATACAAAATTTAATTTACATATGCATCAAAGTTTAAATCCCAGGCACGAGACCTTTAAACATTCATTACACCATAGATAATATGTCTCATTGTCTTAATAAACTATAACTATTACACATAATATTATAAATCTCATTCGAACAGCTTATCTTTCCCCTTGTTCTTGCCTGAGCCTTCGGGTTGATCACACTTAACTGAAAACAGTTAATTTAAGCAAGAGTGAGCATTTGAGTGCCCAGCAAGTAATAACAATTACAAGCATTAGCTGAAAGGGTTAAACATTTTCTTTGTGCTCCCCTTCTACAACAAGTCAATAGTTGTGAAGTAATCTGAACCGATAATAATAACATAACAACTCTCTATCAAATTTTTAAAACTATGTATTGACTATAAATAGGGTTAAGGTAACATACTATGAACATTGTATTCTATTTTCGAAAAGGTTAAACATAAATTCATATGTAAACCGTCATAACTTACGGGCACGGGGGGTGATCAGCCCGTTATGCCCTGTATTGGTCAATACTACATGCAAGAACGATGTTATCGTTCACTCTGTCCACCTTGGGTGCATAAAAAGTTTTCCCGTGTACGGGATGTTCATACTTGTCAGGGTTCTAAACCAAAAGTTTTATCTTGTTCAACAATAATCTATAATTCAACATATATATATATATATATATATATATATATATATATATATATATATATATATATATACGGGTAATTAACAACGGTGTATCAATATGTGATTAAATACAATGATTATCCAAGTGGGGACAATTGTATAACCATTTATAGAAATTAGCGAATAGAATATATATCTGAATTACCATATATTAACATGTTGATAATCAATGAACGTATATAATATATATAACAATAGGGTTAATAATATGTACAGTAATTATATAATTCTGAAATATTCTTACTCATGTCCATTGCATAAAGAAAATGCAAAGGTAAGATACATGCCTGGTACGTTGCTTATAATTCGCAACTTAATTTTTATCTTTTATGTAATCACTTATCAGTAATAAGATCATTTTACTGATTAGAATAACATATTGTTGCACATAACACAGCCTATTACAGTCAGCACATAACGTAATCACCTTGTCACATATATCCAACAGTCATTGAATCATAAACAATCATTAATATAGTAAAAATATCTAAGTTCAGATCAATTTCTGAAACATGACGGTGTACCGACAGCTTTTATCGGGTACTTATCGAGTCTAAAATTCTATCCTGTAGTTCAATAACTGAAAATATCAGTCATATTATTTTAAAATGACTTATAATAATTTTTAAACATTTATTATAATTTATCATGAATTTTCAAACATCGGAATCATTATTAAATGATTTAAATGTTAACTAATTATGTTATCATTAATATTAAACTATTAATGAAACCATTGCAAAAATATTAAAGTTATTTATAATAACTCAAAATATTTTTAAAGTATTAGTATTACCCTTAAATAATTTTTAAAACATTTAAAATCATTTTTAAATAATTACCATTAATATTAAAGTATTAATATATTATTTATCAAAATATTAAAAGTCATTAATTATAACTTAAAATATTTTTAATTCATTTATATCCTTTTTAAATGATTTTTACATTAATAAAACCATTTTTAAATATTTATTTAATATATTTATTAAATAAATTTAATATCATTAATATTAAATTAATATCATTAATATTAAGTTATTAATAAAATTATCTTTTAAATATTAAAAGTTATATTTTATAACATAAAATATCTTTAAACACTTTATTTTTATTTAAAATGATTTTTATAATATTAAAATCATTTTTAAACTAAATTATTTAATATAATTATTAAATAAGTTTAATATCATTAATTAATGAAATTTACCCTTAAATATTGAAAGTTATATTTTATAACTTAAAATATTAATAAACTCTTTATTTTAATTTAAAATAATTTTTCTAATATAAAAATCATTTTAAAACTAATTTATTTAATATAATTATTAAATAACTTTAATATCATTAATAGTAAATAATTAATGAAATTTGCTTTAAAATATTAAAAGTTATATTTTATAACTTAAAATATTTTAAAATAACTTATTATTATTTAAAATAATTTTTAATATAATAAAATCATTTTTAATTAATTTATTTAATGTATTTATTAAATAAATTAAAAATCAATATTATTTAAATAAATACTAATATTTATGTAAAATATTTCAAATTAGTAGAAGTTAATTTTTATAACTTAAAAATAATTTTTAAAATATTTTTTGTATTTTTCAGAAATTAATTACTATTTTTAAATAATTTTTGAAAATTAAATTAATTAAAATTACACTGTCTGTCGCTAAAGACTGCCTATAGCGACAGAACCGTCGCTATAGGTGTTCTTCGTGTTCTTCATGAAACCCAAAACCTTCATGTCCGGAAACGAGCAAGCTAGTTTGACCAAACATAATCTAGTGTGTGTTGTGTTTGTGGGCATGTTATTGGTCAGATCGAGTAGTGCTAGTGTAGGACTTCATGACCCAGCAACAAACATGATCATAATATGCATAACCAATGAGATTTGAGCCTTTAAAGTGGCTGTCAGAGTTGTTCTTCATTTTCTGGGTTACCCAGAAATGAAGAACAGTTCGACCTGTCCACTTTGGGCTTCAACAACTTTCTAATCTTGTGTTATTTTTTGTGATTTAAAAACTGCAGTGTGTACCCAACATAACAGGGAAGAGATGCATTATATAAAACCCATATACGATCAACAGAATCGCTAAATAAATACTGGCTAAACCCTGTCAGACGTCATGATCATGCGTTTTCTGGGTTACCTAGAAAATGCATTTCGTGAACGTCCGGCTTAGTTTGACCGCCACTACGATCTACCTGTTTAAGTTTTTAGTGATCTAGTGCTATAATATTGTAGTCCAAACAACAGACTATAACTTAGATGCAAAGATCATTACATATCATCATAACATAGTCAAATCTGAGCCCACGAAGAACTTGTCAGAGCCTTCTGGGCACGATCTGGGTTTTCCAGAAATTGAAAGTCATGGTTGGTCAATGAGGTTTGTCCGCCCATAACTTTCATTATGTGCACGATCTGAGCTAGCTAGAAGTTCTAGAATACAGATCACATGACATACAACAAGTATCAACCTTCAAAATATAAAAACCAAACATAGAAATAGATCTATAAGGCCTGACATTTGGTTGTCAGACATCAAAAACGAAATTTTCAAATTTTGTAAATCTTCAAATTCGAGCCTCTAGATGTTATGGATCTAACATCTAGCAACCCAGATCATCATTATACACTACAAACGACATGTTTTAACATTAAATCATAACATCTAACACAAGATCAAAAGTTAAATTTCTAGATTAGGGTTTACCTCTTTATGCTCCAATTCTGATTTCTATGCTTCTGATTTGATGTTGGTGTTCGTGGGGCTTGATTTGTGACTGATCTAACACTAGAATTTCGTGGGTTTGAGCTTGAGAGAATATGGCTAAGTGTAAGTGATCAAATTAGGCTAAATGTGCACTTTCTCTCTCTTGAATCTAGCAAATCAATTGGTGCAACGAATATGGCTGTTAGTAATGGATGAGATTTGTAGTCTTGTAGATTCATAGCTTTAGACTAGGGTGGTTTGCAAGATTTGACAAGATTTCCTAGCAATTATTCACCAAATGGGACAAAAAGGGTAAAACGGTCATTTATATTTTAATTTTAAGGGCATTCTTGTCCAAGGTGCTTGAATCTAGGATTTATTCACTAGATTTTACATCTTAAAGTTTTCCAAATAATTACTAGGGTTTGAAAAATTAAAATTAAAGTGTAATAAAATTTTAATTTAAAACACACTAATTAAATTAGGGTTTTTAATAGAATTTAGGGTTTAAATATTTAGGGTTCCTTAATTATCATTAGGGTTTCCAAATTAACAATTCACGTTACTAAAATAATAAGCAGGGTTTCTAATTTTAGCAATTAGGGTTCCTAATTAGCAAATTAGGGTTTCTAATTTTAAATTAGGGTTCTTTTTTTCTCTTCTAATTAACATAAATTCTATAATATGCTACTTAATTCATATAACACCATTTCTGACCGATCTTAAACTCCAGTTTTGAGTTTCCAATTATGGTTTATGACAGTAATACAAGGGTTTGTCGTGATACACCATAATTGACTAACAATTGTCAGTTTACATATACACAGTATATATTTATAGCACTGAAAAATCAAAATATAAATTATATTATATTATTATTCTCATCCCTTGAACAAAAATACAAATCTAGGGTTTGGATTTCATATCTGATTTGTCTTTCACATATAACATCATTAATTAAGTTAAAAATAATTAACTTAATAATCTAAACTAAAATTCATATAATAAAATAGTAATTATAATAATTCCAATAATCATTTCATACCTTATTTAAATTATATAAAATCATGTTTTCATGCAAAATAATTAATAAAAATATTTCTGCTACAAAATTAATTATTATAAGAATATACTTTATAATGATCAATAATTCTAAAATAAAATTATCTAAAATTATTCAAGAAATAAATAAATTTTATTTATCACATATTTACATACTTATTACATGACACATTTTCCCATCATTAATAATAATAATAATAAAAATTATATGCAAAATTTCTTATTTATTTAAATAGAAAATATCGGGTTATTACATCTTCTCCCGAGAAGACTAAAGCTCCTAGATAATCCTGGGAAACAAAATTACCTAACCTAAATACATTTTCCTCGAGGCTAGGTAATTGTAACAATAAAATTAAACAAATGGCCCAAATAGGATCAGCAACATTTAGCCCACCAACGTGACCCAAAGTTACCCTGAAAGTTGGCAATTCTGCTAGTTTGAAAATTAAATTTGCGGGTCCCTATGCTCATCCCATCAAATTAAATAGTCCACAAGGCTGAAACATCTCTAGAGTAGCAAAGCCAACTCAGAACCTTTTAACCCGTGGGCCCAATTCAAGTTGTTCAACATAAACAAATTAAAACCGATTATACCCAAGTGCAACACAGCTGAAATTCAAACGTGGGCCTTGTGACGCCTCCAAAATAGGTCTACACAACCCATTCTGAGTAGCCAGATACACACTAAAGAATTCAAATACAACTTCATTTATACAACTGTCGTGCAAAATACGACAACACATAAACTGAGAGTTTCAATACAAATATTGTCTCGTAAACAATATCCAAACTCAAATAAAGTCCTCAATACATTATTGTCACACTATTTTATAACATAGTGAGGACTACTATAATAATCATCTCGGACCATTACTCCATTCTCCGACTAGTCCCAGCTACATTCTTGCCAACTAAGAAGAACAATGGAACCAAAAGGAAAAGGGTGAGATCAACTAGCCCAGTAAAGAATATTATGATTAAGATAATGAAGAACAAATTATCCTTAGTACTCAACAGTGAAAAATCTGATAGAATACAATAGACAACAAGTATTAGATCAACAACTACAGTAGAAATAGCAATCCATTAGAAGAGTCAAGTAGAGCATGATGTCTACTATCTTCTATGATTTAAAAATCTATCATCAATATTTTATCCCTATAATACCAATCAATAAATGTTTCAAATCAACACATTATCCATGCACTACGGGCCAAGGATATTCGTTTGTATCACTAATGGTCATGATCATGCCAAACAACTATTCATCTATGCACTACGGGCCAAATAGGACTTTCACCACAACATTTGTCTGTAACATTACAAGTCATGATTATACCAATACACAATTTTTGGTCATAATCATACCCATCAACAGTCCATCTATGCATTACGGGCCAAAGATGATTTTCACCACAATATAAACATGAGAATGATGGCAATGATATAAAGAATCAATCAAGTGAGATCAAGGATATATATTAGAGATTTATAATTTAATTTATCCAGAGTTCAAGAATGTCCTAATTGTCAAAATGATCAGCAATTGTTGAGTAAAATTCAATAATGATATTCATGTATCAAAAATAATTTGGACAGAAAAGAAAAATAAATTCTATTATAAATAGTACTCATGAATAATACCTTATGAATAGTGCCCCGTGAATAATATTGTATGAATAGTACCCTAACATGAAAAGATTAAAATTTTAATAAGAGAGTTCAGACCAATATTCCAGTAAAATGATATTAGATGAAGCACAAATCTCAAGGAATTTCTAATCATTTCAGGAATTATAAAAGCAATAGTAAGTTTAGATTTATGAACATGAAATGAAATAATACAAGAAACTGCAAACAGATTTTTACTTGTTATGCGGTAATCTGCGTAGACAGATCATTTCCACAGCTAAAAAAAGAATGATGACGAAGGATTATTCATCATGCATGCGGTAAACCGCGTAGACAGGTTACTCTCGCAAATTAATAAAGAATGAATACAAAGGGTTATCACCATGCATGCGGTAATCTGCGTAGACAGGTTACTCCCGCAGATTAATAAAGAATGAATACGAAGGGTTATTCGACATGCATGCAGTAATCCGCGTAAACAGGTTACTCCCGCTGATTAATAAAGAATGAATACAAAGGGCTATTCACCATGCATGCGGTAATCCGCGTAAACAGGTTACTCCCACGAATTAATAAAGAATAGAATGACAACCCTTATGAGTATGAAGAAAATAACTTCCTTTATGAATACGAAAGAAATAATACCCCTTACGAATACGAAAAATAATATCCCTTATCTTAGTAAGAGATTGGATACTGCAATAGTGTAGTAACATAATACTCTTCTTCTTTCTCTCTTAGTTTCTCTCACTATAACTTGTGATTATAACTTTGCTCTTCAAAAATGGTAGGATATAATGAATGGATGGAGGAGTATTTAAAGGCTAGGAAAAGGTGGTAAATTACAATGTTGATTATACTTTAGTACCTTCATATTTGTCTCTATTTTTAATTTTGTCATTCACGTATTATCAATCTTACATAAACTCCCATAATAGTACTTGCATGTGAAGCAATAGTTCCTTACCTGAGAACCAATAGTTCCTTGCATGTGAACTAATAGCAATTAATTGCTCATTCTCCGATTAATTATCCGTTTGGTTAATTTAACATCTAGAAATTAACTATTATCGAAATAAATGTCGATTTTTGCTAACACTAATATTCCCAACACAATAGAAATATTTTTATGAACAATTTCATCTTTGAATCTTCGATGTTGACTTTTTGACCAAAAAGTCACCCCCGACAAATTTTGTGTTTATAGTCTATTTTGACTAACTTCATCATCTCGGAGAGGTGAGGATACCTTGCTTTCATTTCTGATTCTTACTCCCAAGTCATTTTCTCAATATTGTGGGTTCTCCATAAAACTTTGACTTGAGGTATAACCTTTGAGCATAGAATCGGCTCCTTCTTATCCGAGATCTTGATATGTACCTCTTCATACGTTAAATCTTTGGCTATCTCGTCTGGTTCTAATTCAATAATGTAGTTTGGGTCTTCCACATATTTACGTAGCATATATATGTGAAAAGCGTTATGAACACGAGATATACTTGGTGGTAAGGCGAGTCTATAGGTCACAGTTCCTACTCAATCAAGGATTTCAAATGGACCAATAAATCGAGGATTTGAGCTTTCTTCTCTTCATCGATTCTTGATTCTGGAATAACACATTCTTGTACTTTTTTTCATATTTATCATCTCTGGATCTGTAGCTTGAGCAGCTTTAACTTTATCGATTAAAGTCAATTCTAATCATATATTCGTCATCTTCACGTGGGTCCCTGTAGTCTTTAACTCTATCTTCATCCTTTGTAAGTCATACAAAATGGGCCTTTGTTTTGACAATATCACACTCGTATCCACATAATATCTTCTACTCAAAGCGTCAGCTACAACGTTCGCTTTTTTAGGATGGTATTGAATGGTATGGTTGTAATCTTTCAACAGCTCGAGCCAACGTCTTTGGCGTATGTTAAGTTCGTCCTAGGTGAAGAAATATTTGAGGCTTTTGGAGTATATTAGGATGTCATCAATAAAGACAACTACAAAATAATCCAAATATTCGTTGAATATTCGATTCATCATGTCCATGAAGGCAGCGTGGGCATTGGTTAATCCAAAAGACATAACTAGAAATTCGTAATGCCCATATCGAGTTCTAAAGACAGCCTTTGGAATGTCATCTGTGAGGACCTAGAATTTTAAATAATTCTAATTTTACGAATAAATTTTTTTATATTTAATATTGATATTGATTATCAATATTATGATAAGTATCTGTGATATGGGCAGAGCAAGATGGTCAAACTATGTATTGACTGAGTAATATGTGTAAAGTTATGTTAAACAGCTAGTGAAAACCCTAACCCTAATTTTGGATAGGGATTCGATAGTTAATACAGATATTACAATTGTATCTGTGATTATGTATTTGTTCAGTATAAGATTAATGATTAAAGGTTGATCAGATAAGGTATAACCTAAGTAAACCTTAAAGATAGATTAGAAACCCTAATTTATGATTAAGAAACCCTAACGAACAGTTAGGAACCCTAATTATATTTTTGACAACCCTAATTTCTAATTCGAGAATCCTAAACCCTAATTAGCAAACCCTAATTGTAATTATCAAATCCTAAGGGTTAAGATTAAAGGGAAGCATGTCAAATGACTAAACTACCCTTAAAATCATTTAGGAAATTACCAAAATATCCTTTTGGAGGCAAAATGACTAAAATACCCTTTACTTAAGTTTTAAGTTAAGAGATTTTTACAAATCTTGTGACTCACCGTATCTTGGATATCCCATGTGCTCAAATCTCAGCCAAATCTGATATTTTATTGCCACCTTGCATAGCTTAGATTCATTGAATCAAAATATAAGAGATTAAAGAGAGAGAAAACCTAAGTTATCTTCATTTGTCTCTAAACACTTAGCCAAACTCTCTCACTCTCAAAGCCACGAAATCCATAAGTATTTCAGTCCCTAGTATGGTCCCTAGCACCTCAAGAACTGATTAAGGAAGCAAGAATCAAAGCTTGTTCAAAGAGAGGTATAAACCCTAACCATATTTAATCTTGTATGCTAAGATAGATTTGCTATTTTTATGTTTATTTAATTGTTATAAGATGTTATTTAGTGATCTATGATGTTATATCATAGATCCATAACATCAAAGTGATCAAAAATGAAGTTTTCAAAACTGTCAAGAACCCTAGATTTATGTCCTAACAAGCAAATGCCAAAGGCCATAGATCTAGATCTATTAATGATTTGTCTTGTTTGATGTAATAGAGTTGTAGTATGCTATGAGGGGAGTGATCTAGAAGTGGAATCATGATCATATCACGTACAGATTCCAAGATATTAATGGTCAAAGTGGGTTGACCGACCATGACTTTATATTTCTGGGTAACCCAAAAATTCCCTAGGTTGGTCTGACAAAATGTTCATGTGCATAGATTTGTCAGATGTTATGTGATTTGATTGTGTTAGTGTGTAAATGTTATACTCTGGTATATGGACTATAGAATCATGGCCTTAGATCACTTAAACAAACAACAGAATTAAAGTAGTGGGCAGTCAAAGTAGGTTGACAGAACACGATTTGGGTTTTTTGGAATTTCTAGAAAACGTATGAACATGGTTTCTGACAAGGTTTGACCGGCTTTTGATTGTGATATAGTCAAGCTACCTAAGTGTAGTAGTGTTGTTCTTTGACATGAGGACTACAAGATTGGACCACTTAATCACCTTAACAATGACCAGAACTTGATTGAATCAAGCCACAAAGTAGCTACCAGGAACTGTCTGGATTTTTGGGTAACCCAGAAAGGGCCTAACAGCTAGTTTGAAGCCTAAGATCTTACTTGTGTGATGTAGTTTGACCATGATTGTTGTTGTTATATGTAGTATTACATCAATACTACATAATCAGTACCTTAGCATGCCCAGAAAACATCATGAGTAGTGAATTGAAGTCAGTCAAACTAGGCACCTTGAATCATACTTTGAATGTTCTTGAGGCTCAAGAACACCAACAGTGACAGTTAGTGTCGCTAAAGCCTTTAGCGACGGTTTTATTAAAATTAATTTTATTAATTTCTAATAAATTATTAAAAATAGAAAATAATTTCTAAAAATTCCAAAATGAGTTTAAAAATTATTTTAAGTTATAAAAATTAACTTTTGATAATTTGACATATTTTTCATTAATTATTTTATTTATTTGAATATTAATGATATTAAATTTATTTAATAAATTGGTTAAAAATGATTTTAAAATTAGTAAAATCATTTTAAATGGTAATAAAGTGTTAAAAAATATTTTAGGTTATACAATATGACTTTTAATATTTTGAGGTAAATTTCATTGATAATTTAATATTAATGATATTAGATTTATTTAATAATTATATTAAATAAATGGTTTAAAAATGGTTTTTTATGATTTAAAAATTATTTAAAAATGATATAAACGATTTAAAAATATTATAAGTTACAATAAATGACTTTTAATATTTTGATGAAAAATACATTAATATTTGAATATTAATGGTAATGATTTAAAAATAATTTTAAATATTTTAAAAATTATTTAAGGGAAATATTAGTGTTTTAAAAATATTTTGAGTTATTGTAAATAACTTTAATATTTTGACAAGGATTTCATTAATATTTTAATATTATTTAAATATTAATGATAATGGTATTATTCAGTATTTAAATCATTTAAAAATGATATCAGTGCTTGGAAAATTATTATAAAATATAATAATTATTTAAAAATTATTATAAGCTTCCAAAAAATATTATAACGGAAAATTAAATTATCTAAAATAATATTGAAGCTACAGGATAGAGTTTTATTAAAAATAAACTCGTTAATTATTTGATAGGGTGACCAGGACACCGAATTGATACTGAGGTCCAACTAGATTGACATAGTTAGACCTAATAAGTATTTGTATAGGTTCTAAACATTGTTGTGACTACATGATTATGTGTCTAAGTGATATAGTGACTTTAAATGACATTATTATATATTGTGATGTATTATGCTAATTGTGAGACCGATATTATTGATTATAGGTCTTTTAAATGCAGCTAAATTATATTGTGTAGCAGTAGACAACGATCAAGGCAAGTTTCCATAACTCAATCTCGAGTTATTACTTTTTAAATATAGTAGTGGGTAATTATTGCTGATTATTCCATGTCTAAGATTTATTATTGATTATTCGCAATTAGTGCAAGTTCATTAATTTAAATTGAGATTTAAATTTCAAAAGCGTGACTAGTGAATAACTGTTATTGGTTATTCACATCTATAAGTATTATTGTGGATTGTAAATAGTGCGGTTGATTTCTGTCTATTATAGAACAGTTTTGAGCTATGTCATAGCTAATTGTTTTGGCTAGACGAATAATTGTTGAAACTTGATACGTTCTAGTATTTGAACTCGATTGTTATTGAAAGTTCGATGCCAATTATTTTGGCTAGATCGAGATAGATATTAGATGTTAAAATCATAGTATTTCTTTAAATCCAAACTATATTGTTGCGATACGAATTCTTGTTGTAAGACTAAGATGAACAACCTTTATATAAAAGGGGACTTTGTCATCGGATGTACGACTGTTGCGCGAGCTTGAGTATTATGCATAATATTGGGTAGAACGAAGCTGATCACTTTATGTACTTGCGGAGTGGTATGATTTAATCTTTATGGTTATCTGATACACCTGGGTAATTCAGAGTTGAACCTTTGATAATTACTCGAGTAGTTCAAGATCCATTGTGATCACTCAGCATAAAATCTGGAAAATAATCCACTTTGTTATTGCGTAATATTATCTATTGATAATCGATTGAATATTATTGAAACTTCGAAAGTGTTTTACTCTTTCATCCTTGAATTATTGTTTAGCTTATAATTCAATAAAATCTTGTTATTGCTAAATGATTTGTTCAGCTATTTCAAAGTCCTTAGAACTTTAGTAAAGTTCTGTTGAATCAGTACGTAGTCTATTATTCATATCTTTATTGTATATTTAACTTGCGAAGAAAACTCGTTACTCACCCTTGCTTAAATCTTACATTTCAGCTAAGAACGAAGTAGTAGGAGAGTCGGAGAAAGACAAGGGCAAAAGAAAATTGCAGGAGTAATTAGTATAAACCTTAAATATTGTGTTAGTATGTATAAGCCTTTTTGTATATCTAAAGGTATGTAAGCTATGTTAAGGTTAGATAACCTGGCACTACAAGAAAATGCTCTAACAGCGACCTAAATACATTTTCCTCGAGGCTAGGTAATTGTAACAATAAAATTAAGCAAATGGCCCAAATAGGATCAGCAACATTTAGCCCACCAACGTGACCCAAAGTTACCCTAAAAGTTGGCAATTCTGCTAGTTTAAAAATTAAATTTGCGGGTCCCTATGCTCATCCCATCAAATTAAATAGTCCACAAGGCTGAAACATCTCTAGAGTAGCAAAGCCAACTCAGAACCTTTTAACCCGTGGGCCCAATTCAAGTTGTTCAACATAAACAAATTAAAACCGGTTATACCCAAGTGCAACACAGCTGAAATTCAAATATAGGCCTTGTGACGCTTCAAATATAGGTCTACACAACCCATTCTGAGTAGCCAGATACACACTAAAGAATTCAAATACAACTTCATTTATATAACTGTCGTGCAAAATACGACAACACATAAACTGAGAGTTTCAATACAAATATTGTCTCGTAGACAATATCCAAACTCAAATAAAGTCCTCAATACATTATTGTCACACTATTTTATAACATATTGAGGACTACTATAATAATCATCTCGGACTATTACTCCATTCCCCGACTAGTCCCAGCTACATTCTTGCCTACTAAGAAGAACAATGGAACCAAAAGGAAAAGGGTGAGATCAACTAACCCAGTAAAGAATATTATGATTAAGATAATGAAGAACAAATTATCCTTAATCCTCAACAGTGAAAAATCTGATAGAATACAATAGACAACAAATATTAGATCAACAACTGCAGCGGAAATAGCAATCCATTAGAAGAGTCAAGTAGAGCATGATGTCTACTATCTTCTATGATTTAAAAATCAATTATAAATATTTTATCCCTATAATACCAATCAATAAATGTTTCAAATCAACACATTATCCATGCACTACGGGCCAAGGATATTTGTTTGTATCACTAATGGTCATGATCATGCCAAATAACTATTCATCTATGCACTACGGGCCAAAGAGGACTTTCACCACAACATTTGTCTGTAACATTACAAGTTATGATTATACCAATACATAATTCTTGGTCATAATCATACCCATCAACAGTCCATCTATGCATTACGGGCCAAAGATGACTTTCACTACAATATAAACGTGAGGATGCTGACAATGATATAAAGAATTAATCAAGTGAGATCAAGGATAAATATTTGAGATTTATAATTTAATTTATCCAGAATTCAAGAATGTCCTAATTGTCAAAATGATCAGCAATTATGGAGTAAAATTCAAGAATGATATTCATGTATCAAAAATAATTTGGACAGAAAAGAAAAATAAATTCCATTATAAATAGTACTCATGAATAATACCGTATGATTAGTGCCCCGTGAATAATACTGTATGAATAGTACCCCGACATGAAAAGATTAAAATTTTAATAAGAAAGTTCAGACCAATATTCTAGTGAAATGATATTAGATGAAGCACAAATCTCAAGAAATTTCTAATCATTTCAGGAATTATAGAAGCAATAGTAAGTTTAGTTTTATGAATATGAAACGAAATAATACAAGAAACTGCAAATGGATTTTTACTAGTCATGTGGTAATCTGTATAGATAGATCATTTTCACAACTAAAAAAAGAATGAAGACGAAGGATTATTCATCATGCATGAGGTAATCCGCGTAGACAGGTTACTCTCGCAAATTAATAAAGAATGAATACAAAGGGTTATCACCATGCATGCGGTAATCCGCGTACCCACATATTAATAAAGAATGGATACGAAGGGTTATTCGACATGCATGCAGTAATCCGCGTAGACAAGTTACTCCAGCTGATTAATAAAGAATGAATATGAAGGGTTGTTCACCATGCATGCGGTAATCCGCGTAAATAGGTTACACCCACGGATTAATAAAGAATAGAATGACAACCCTTATGAGTATGAAGAAAATAACATCCTTTATGAATACGAAAGAAATAATACCCCTTATGAATATGAAAAATAATATCCCTTATCTTAGTAGGAGATTGGATACTGTAATAGTGTAGTAGCAGAATACTCTTCTTCTTTCTCTCTTAGTTTTTCTCACTATAACTTGTGATTATAACTTTGCTCTTCAAAAATGGTAGGATATAATGAATGGATGGAGGAGTATTTATAGGCTAGGAAAAGGTGGTAAATAACAATGTTGATTATACTTTAGTACCTTCATCTTTGCCTCTATTTTTAATTTAGTCATTCACGTATTATCATTCTTACATAAACTCCCCTAATAGTACTTGCATGTGAACCAATAGTTTCATACATGTGAACCAATATTTCCTTGCATGTGAACCAATAACAATTAATTGCTCAGTTATCCGATTAATTATCCGTTTGGTTAATTTAACATCTAGAAATTAACTATTATCAAAATAAATGTCGATTTCCACTAACACTAATATTCCCAACACAATAGAAATATTTTTATCAACAATTTCATCTTTGAATTTTCGATGTTGACTTTTTCACCAAAAAGTCACCCCGACAAATTTTGTGTTTATAGTCTATTTTGACTAACTTCATCATCTCGTACTCAAATATATCGTCCGCGTCTCCAAATTCAACTCCAAACTCAAATTCGAATTTTAATTTCATTTTCTTGTGTTTTATACACATTTTTGCTTTCTTAGTTAGTTCAAACTATTTAATTAGTCTTGACTAACTATTAAATTAAATCTCATTATTTATCACTAATAATTGTATATGACACATTTTTAATCTTTTAACAATTATTCATTATTAATATTATAACTCATAATATTGACAATCAGATCCTTCTCAGGAAAGATGAGGCTTTCCGATAAGGATTTCTCTTTATTGGCACGTAATTAAATAACATAACCTCTTTCCTCGATAGAGCTTTTTAGACATTGTCAATAATGCAAATAATAATAAGAATAGCTGTGTCGTCTCAATTATTAATTTAATAATATAAAATATATTACAGATGATACTGTGACAATAATGGAATCAAAAATATGAGATACTATACAGCAACTACTGTGACAATTATTGGATAAAATTTGGTGACTTCTTACGTAAACTTCAATAATCAAAGATACTGTGCAATACCGTGTGCTACTGTGCAACAACACATATTACTGTACTTTTATCACCGGGTATTTCAACAGTTTAACGGTAAAAGTTTTGCCATTATTTCTATAAAAAGGTTATTTACGTCCCTTTCTATATTCGATATTTATTCCATTGTGGGGTCCACCAATGATTGCGTCGGCGTACGAATATTCTCCGACCAAACGAATATTTCCCGACACAACAAATATTTTATGGCAACTTGCTTATCTTGTAAAATATTCACATATCACCCCTAACTTTAACCTTTTATCAATTTAACCATTTACTGAATAGTATAATATTTATTAGAAAAATTGAATAGTTTTATTTCATAAAATTTAGGGTCTTACAATCTCCCCTCCTTATGAAATTTTATCCCCGAAATTTACGTATGTACCTGGTATTTCGAAGAGGTGAGGATACCTTGCTTTCATTTCTGATTCTAACACCCAGGTCATTTTCTCAATATTGTGGTTTCTCTATAAAACTTTGACTTGAGGTATAACCTTTGAGCATAGAATCGGCTCCTTCTTATCCAAGATATTGATATGTACCTCTTCATACGTTAAATCTTTGGCTATCTCTTCTGGTTCTAATTCAATAATGTAGTTTGGGTCTTCCACATATATACGTAACATATATATGTGAAAAGCGTTATGAACACGAGACATATTTGGTGGTAAGGCGAGTCTATAGGCCACAGTTCCTACCCAATCAAGGATTTCAAATGGACCAATAAATCGAGGATTTGAGCTTTCTTCTCTTCATCGATTCTTGATTCTGGAATAAAATCTTCTTGTACTTTTTTCTTCATATTTATCATTTCCGGGTATGTAGCTTGAACAACTTTAACTTTATCATTTAAAGTCAATTCTAATCGTATATTCGTCATCTTCACGTGGGTCCCTGTAGTCTTTAACTCTATCTTCATCCTTTGTAAGTCATACAAAATGGGCCTTTGTTTTGACAATATCACACTCATATGCACATAATATCTTCTACTCAAAGCGTCAGCTACAACGTTCGCTTTTTTAGGATGGTATTGAATGGTATGGTCGTAATCTTTCAACAGCTCGAGCCAACGTCTTTGGCGTATGTTAAGTTCGTTCTGGGTGAAGAAATATTTGAGGCTTTTGGAGTATATTAGGATGTTATCAATAAAGACGACCACAAAATAATCCAAATATTCGTTGAATATTCGATTCATCATGTCCATGAAGGTAGCGTGGGCATTGGTTAATCCGAAAGACATAACTAGAAATTCGTAATGCCCATATCGAGTTCTAAAGACAGCCTTTGGAATGCCATCTGTGAGGACCCAGAATTTTAAATAATTCTAATTTTACGAATAAATTTTTTTATATTTAATATTGATATTGATTATCAATATTATGATAAGTATCTGTGATATGGGCAGAGCAAGATGGTCAAACTATGTATTGACTGAGTAATATGTGTAAAGTTATGTTAAACAGCTAGTGAAAACCCTAACCCTAATTTCGGATAGGGATTCGTTAGTTAATACATATATTATAATTGTATCTGTGATTATATATTTGTTCAGTATAAGATTAATGATTAAAGGTTGATCAGATAAGGTATAACCTAATTAAACCTTAATGATAGATTAGAAACCCTAATTTATGATTAAGAAACCCTAACGAACAGTTAGGAACCCTAATTGTATTTTTGACAACCCTAATTTCTAATTCGAGAACCCTAAACCCTAATTAGCAAACCTTAATTGTAATTATCAAACCCTAAGGGTTAAGATTAAAGGGAAGCATGTCAAATGACTAAACTACCCTTAAAATCATGTAGGAAATTACAAAAATATCCTTTTGGAGGCGAAATGACTAAAATACCCTTACTTAAGTTTTAAGTTAAGAGATTTTTACAAATCTTGTGACTCACCATATCTTGGATATCCCATGTGCTCAAATCTCAGCCAAATCTGATCTTTTATTGCCACCTTGCATAACTTAGATTCATTAAATCAAAATATAAGAGATTAAAGAGAGAGAAAACCTAAGTTATCTTCATTTGTCTCTAAACACTTAGCCAAACTCTCTCACTCACAAAGCCACAAAATCCATAAGTATTTCAGTCCCTAGTAAGTTCCCTAGCACCTCAAGAACAGATTAAGGAAGCCAGAATCAAAGCTTGTTCAAAGAGAGGTATAAACCCTAACTATATTTAATCTTGTATGCTAAGATAGATTTGCTATTTTTATGTTTATTTAAGTGTTATAAGATGTTATTTAGAGATCCATGATGTTATATCATAGATTCATAACATTAAAGTGCTCAAAAATGAAGCTTTCAAAACTGTCAAGAACCCTAGATTTATGGCCTGACAAGCAAATGCCAAAGGCCATAGATCTAGATCTGTTAATGATTTATCTTGTTTGATGTAATATAGTTGTAGTATGCTATGAGGGGAGTGATCTGTAAGTGGAATCATGATCATATCACGTCCAGATTCCAAGATATTAATGGTCAAAGTGGGTTGACCGACCATGACTTTGTATTTCTGGGTAACCCAGAAATTCCCCAAGTTGGTCTGACTAGATGTTCATGTGCATAGATTTGTCAGATGTTATGTGATTTGATTGTGTTAGTGTGTCAATGTTATACTTTGGTATATGGACTATAGAATCATGGCCTTAGATCACTTAAACAAACAACAGAATTAAAGAAGTGGGCAGTCAAAGTAGGTTGACAGAACACGATTTGGGTTTTTGGGAATTTCCAGAAAACGTATGAACATGGTTTCTGACAAGGTTTGACCGGCTCAGATCTTTTGATTGTGATGTAGTCAAGCTACCTAAGTGTAGTAGTGTTGTTCTTCGATATGAGGACTACAAGATTGGACCACTTAATCACCTTAACAATGACCAGAACTTAATTGAATCAAGCCACAAAGTAGCTACCAAGAACTGTCTGGATTTTTGGGTAACCCAGAAAACCCAGAAAGGGCCTGACAGCTAGTTTGAAGCCTTAGATCTTACTTGTGTGATGTAGTTTGACCATGATTGTTGTTGTTATATGTAGTATTACATCAATACTACATGATCAGTACCTTAGCATGCCCAGAAAATATCATGAGCAGTGAATTGAAGTCAGTCAAACTAGGCACCTTGAATCAGACTTTGAATGTTCTTGAGGCTCAAGAACACCAACAGTGACAGTTAGTGTCGCTAAAGCCTTTAGCGATGGTTTTATTAAAATTAATTTTATTAATTTCCAATAAATTATTAAAAATAGAAAATAATTTCTAAAAATTCCAGAATGAGTTTTAAAAATTATTTTAAGTTATAAAAATTAACTTTTGATAATTTGACATATTTTTCATTAATTATTTTATTTATTTGAATATTAATGATATTAAATTTATTTAATAAATTTATTAAATAAATTGGTTAAAAGTGATTTTAAAATTATTAAAATCATTTTAAATGAAAAATATTTTAAGTTACACATTATGACTTTTAATATTTTGAGGTAAATTTCATTAATAATTTAATATTAATGATATTAGATTTATTTAATAATTATATTAAATAAATGGTTTAAAAATGGTTTTTTATGATTTAAAATCATTTAAAAATGATATAAATGATTTAAAAATATTATAAGTTATAATAAATGACTTTTAATATTTTGATGAAAAATATATTAATATTTTAATATTAATGGTAATGATTTAAAAATAATTTTAAATATTTTAAAAATCATTTAAGGGGAATATTAGTGTTTTAAAAATATTTTGAGTTATTATAAATAACTTTAATATTTTGACAAGGATTTCATTAATATTTTAATATTATTAAATTATTAATGATAATGGTATTATTCAGTATTTAAATCATTTAAAAATGATATCAGTGCTTGGAAAATTATTATAAAATATAATAATTATTTAAAAATTATTATAAGCTACCGAAAAATATTATAACGGAAAATTAAATTATCTAAAATAATATTGAAGCTACAGAATAGAGTTTTATTAAAAATAAACTCGTTAATTATCTGATAGGGTGACCAGGACACCGAATTGATATCGAAATCCAACTAGATTGACATAGTTAGACCTAATAAGTATTTGTATAGGTTCTAAACATTGTTGTGACTACATGATTATGTATCTAAGTGATATAGTGACTTTAATATTATATATTGTGATGTATTATGTTAATTGTGAGACCGATATTACTGATTATAGGTCTTTTAAATGCAGCTAAATTATATTGTGTAGTAGTAGACAACGATCAAGGCAAGTTTCCATAACTCAATCTCGAGTTATTACTTTTCAAATATAGTAGTGGGTAATTATTGTTGATTATTCCATGTCTAAGATTTATTATTGATTATTCGCAATTAGTGCAAGTTCATTAATTTAAACTGAGATTTAAATTTCAAAAGCGTGACTAGTGAATAACTGTTGTTGGTTATTCACATCTATAAGTATTATTGTGGATTGTAAATAGTGCGGTTGATTTCTGTCTATTATAGAACAGTTTTGAGCTATGTCATAGCTAATTATTTTCGCTAGACGAATAATTGTTGAAACTTGATACGTTTAAGTATTTGAACTCGATTGTTATTGAAAGATCGATGCCAAATATTTTGGCTAGATCGAGATAGATATTAGATGTTAAAATCATAGTATTTCTTTAAATTCAAACTATATTGTTGCGATACGAATTCTTGTTGTAAGATTAAGATGAACAACCTTTATATAAAAGGGGACTTTGTGATCGGATGTACGACTGTTGCGCGAGCTTGAGTATTATGCATAATATTGGGTACAACAAAGCTGATCACTTTGTGTACTTGCGGAGCGGTATGATTTAATCTTTATAGTTATCTGATACACTTGGGTAATTCAGAGTTGAACCTTTGATAATTACTCGAGTAGTTCAAGATCCATTGTGATCACTCAGCATAAAATCTGGAAAATAATCCACTTTGTTATTGCGTAATATTATCTATTGATAATCAATTGAATATTATTGAAACTTCGAAAGTGTTTTACTCTTTCATCCTTGAATTGTTGTTTAGCTTATAATTCAATAAAATCTTGTTATTGCTAAATGATTTCTTCAGCTATTTCAAAGTCCTTAGAACTTTAGTAAAGTTTTGTTGAATCAGTAGTCTATTATTCATATCTTTATTGTATATTTAACTTGCGAAGAAAACTCGTTACTCACCCTTGTTTAAATCTAACATTTCACCTAAGAACGAAGTAGCAGGAGAGTCGGAGAAAGACAAGGGCAAAGGAAAATTGCAAGTGTAATTAGTATAAACCTTAAATATTGTGTTTGTATGTATAAGCCTTTTTGTATATCTAAAGGTATGTAAGCTATGTTAAGGTTAGATAACCTAGGATGATGTTTTAAAGATATTAATTAATGATATGTATGTTTATATTCATAAATGAATGGGTAGTTAGATGATGGATCGTGAGCACCAAACTCGGGGGTCAGGTAACCCGGATTTGGGGGCGTCACATCATCAGTTTTAATCATTAACTGGTGATATTCGGAACACAGATCGATCTTTGCGAAGAATTTAGCACCTTTCAACTGGTCAAACATGTCATCAATGTGAGGTAACAGATACCTATTTTTGATGGCGACATGGTTCAACTCTTGATAGTCAATACAGAGTTGCATACTCCCATCTTTCTTCTTTATGAATAAAATAGGAGCACCTCAAGGCGATGTACTAGGACGAATGAAACCAATGTCTAACAATTCTTGTAGTTGGATTTTTAACTCCTGAAGTTCAATAGGAGCCATTCGATATGGGGTTTTGGAAATGGGTTTTGTACCGGATTCAAGGTATATACAAAATTTGATTTCACACTATAGGGATAGGCCAGGAAGTTCTTCGGGAAATATGTCAGGAAATTTATTAGCAACAAAAATATCATTCAAATCTGACGTAATTTTGTTTAAATCTGTGACATAGGCTAAGAAGGCTTGACATCCGTTCTTCAATAAACGAATGACTTTATGACTTGAGATGACAGTGATTAATTTTAGTGGTTTGGTTGCTTGAACTCACATAACAGTTAGGAATATGAAAGCTAATGACCTTATGAAAATAATAAAGTTTAGCATGATGAGTAGTTAACCAATCAATCCCTAAAATCACATTAAATACAAGTATTTTTAAAGAGATGAGAACAACAAGTAATGTGAGGGTGTCGATTTGAATAAAATAAGATTATAAATGGTGGATGTAATGAAGGTTTCTCCCAACATAGTTTCAACAGATAAGTCAAAGTCCAATTTCTCAAAAGTCAAGTTCAAACGTTGAACACAATTAGGTGAAACAAAAGAATGGGTAGAACCAGTATCTAATAAGGTATAGACTTCACAAGAGTTTATGATTAGCTTAATCGTGATAACTTCGTTTGGGTTCCTCGCTTTTTAGAAAGTCATGACAAACGTTCTCTCTTGAAACATCGACTTTGACTTGTTCGGGACAGCCTTTGGTGTCATCATTACCACTGGAATTCACTTCGCTATAGGGCATATTCCACCCTCAACTACTTCGTCGTACTCCTGATCTATGATCTGAATCAATTATATTTGATCCATATCGAATTGGGATTGACCGCTCTGTACGGGGTAATTCCAAACTCGATGTTGGGTTCTCCCAATTGCTATCCAAAAAGCGATATCCATATCATTTATTTTGGCCTTTTTGAATTGGACGTCTCTTTCTACAATATCAACGCGTCGTGCAACCTTTACCCATACATCCTCCATTCTCACTCATTCAGTTGTTTCTTCTTTTAGCTGATCTTTGACATTTGCATTATCAGATTCCAACTCTATTATCATATACTTTTCCAAAAAGAGTTTTTTTTCAAGCTTCACATATCGGGTAGTAAAATCTTGAATTGCTGCATCCCTTTATTCCACGACCGCCTGTCATTCTTCACCCTGTTCTTCTAACTCACGAATACGATCTTGCAGTTCTATATTTCGATCATAAAATTCTCCTAATAAATCCTCCTCAATTCATTACTTAAAACTCTATACGAATTCATCTCTTGATTTTCATATGTCATTCTTAAATACTGCCATAAAATAAGGGTTAATTAGAGAAATTGACATGTCACATATTATCCTTATATACTGACCGACCAATTAAATAACAAATAAGCTTAGGTAGGACACACTAGAGAAGGTTTTACTCGTCTCTCCCCTCCTAGTTCTGACCTCAGATCTCTGCCAGAGATCATATCCCTAAGCTCTGATACCAACTGTGACTCCCAAAAATAGGTCCACACAACCCATTATAAGTCGCCAGATACACACTACAAAATTCAAATATAACTTCATTTATACAACTGTCGTGTAAAATATGACAACACATAAACTGATAGTTTCGATACAAATATTGTCTCGCAGACAATATCCAAACTCAAATAAAGTTCTCATTACAATTATTGTCATATTATTTTATAGCATAGTGAGGAGTACAATAATAACCATCTCAGACCATTACTCCACTCCCCGACTAGTTCCAGCTACATTCTCGCCTCTTGAGAAAAATAATGGAACCAAAAGGAAAGGGGTAAGCACAACTAGCCTAATAAAGAATATTATGACTAAGATAATGAAGAACAAATTATCCTTAGTCCTCAACAGTGAAAAATCTAATATAATACAATAGATAACAAGTTTTAGATCAATAACTACAACGAAAATAACAATCCATTAGAAGAGTCAAGTAGAGCATGATGTCTACTACATTTTATGATTTAATCATTAATATTTTATCCTTGTAATACCAATCAATAAATGCTTCAAATCAACAAATTATCCATGCACTACGGGCCAAAAATATTCATTTGTATCACCAGTGGTCATTATCATGCAAAACAAATGTCCATCTATGCACTACGGGCCAAAGAGGACTTTCACCATAACAATTGTCTGTAACATTACAGGTCATGATTATACAAATACATAATTCCTGGTAATAATCATACCAATCAACAGTCCATCTATGCACTATGGGCCGAAGATGACTTTCATCACAATATAAGTATGAGGATGATGACAATGATATAAGAATCAATCAAGTGAGATCAAGGATAAATATTAGATATTTCTAATTTAATTTATCCAGAGTTCAAGAATGTCTAAATTGTCAACATGATCACCAATTATGGAGTAAAATTCAAGAATGATATTCATGTATCAAAAATAATTTAGACAAGAAAGAAAATTAAATTATGTTATTAATAGTACTCATGAATAGTACCGTATGAATAGTATCTCGTGAATAGTACAGTATGAATAGTACCCCAAATGAAAAGTACCCTGACATGAAAAGATAAAAATTTTAATAAGAGAGTTCAGACCAATATTCCAGTGAAATGATATTAGATGAAGCATAAATTTCAAGAAATTTCTAATCATTTCTGGAATTATAGAAGCAATAGTAAGTTTAAATTTAGGAATATAAAATAAAATATTACAAGAAATTGCAAATGGATTTTCACTCATCATGCGGTAATCCGCGTAGACAGATCATTTCTACAACTCAATAAAGAATGAATACGAAGGGTTATTCACCATGTATGCGGTAATCCGCGTAGACAGGTTAGTCCCGCAAATTAATAAAGCATGAATACGAAGGGTTATCACCATTCATGCGGTAATCCGCGTAGACAAGTTACTCCCGCAGATTAATAAAGAATGAATATGAAGGGTTATTCAACTTGCATGCGATAATTCACGTAGACATGTTACTCTCGCAGATTAATAAAGAATGAATACGAAGGGCTATTCACCATGCATGTGGTAATCCGCGTAGACAGGTTACTCCCACGGATTAATAAAGAATAGAATGACAACCCTTATGAGTATGAAGAAAATAACATCTTTTATGAATACGAAAGAAATAATATCCCTTACGAATATGAAAAATAATATACCTTATCTTAGTAAGAGATTGGATACTGCAATAGTGTAGTAGGAGAATACTCTTCTTCTTTCTCTCTTAGTTTCTCTCACTATAACTTCTGATTATAACTTTGCTCTTCAAAAATGGTAGGAAATAATGAATGGATGGAGGAGTATTTATATGCTAGGAAAACGTGGTAAATTACAAGGTTAATTATACTTTAGTACATTCATCTTTGCCTTTATTTTTAATTTAGTCCTTCAAGTAATATCAATCTTGCATAAACTCCCCTAATAGTACTTGCATGTGAACTAATAGTTCCTTACATGTGAACTAATAGTTCCTTGCATGTGAACTAATAGTTCCTTACATGTGAACCAATAGTTCCTTGCATGTGAACTAATAATAATTAATTGCTCATTTATCCGATTAATTACTCGTTGGGTTAATTTAACATCCAGAAATCAACTATTATCGAAATAAATGTCGATTTCCACTAACACTAATATTCCCAACACAATGGAGATGTTTTTATGAACAATTTCATCTTTGAATGTTCGAAGTTTGACTTTTTTTTCGAAAAAGTCAATTGTTGCCTCTTTGACCAAAAAGTCAACTGTTGACTTTTTGACTAAAAAGTCAACTCCGACAAATTTTGTGTTTATAGTCTATTTTGGCTAACTTCATCGTCCCGGACTCAAATATCTAGTCCGCGTCTCCAAATTATTTTCCGAACTCAAATTCGAATTTTAATTTTATTTTCTTGTGTACACACTTTTACTTTCTTAGTTAGTTCAAACTATTTAATTAGTCTTGACTAACTTTTAAATTAAATCTCATAATTTATCGCTAATAATTATATATAACACATTTTTAATTTTTCAACAATTACTCATTATTAATATTATAACTCACAATATTAACAATCAGATCCTTTCCAAGAAAGAGGGGGCTTTATGATAAGGATTTCTCCTTATTGGCACGCAATTAAATAACATAATCCCTTTCCTCGACAGAACTTTTCAGACATTGTCAATAATACAAATAATGATATAAATAATTGTGTCGTCTCAATTATTGATTTAATAAAATAAAATATTGTGCAGATGATACTCTGACAATAATAGAATCAATAATATGAGATACTATGCAACAACTACGGTGATAATTATTGGATAAAACTGAGTGACTTCTTGCGTAAGCTTCAATAATCAGAGATATTGTGCAATACCGTGTGCTATTGTGCAACAACGCGTATTATTGTACTTTCATCACTGGGTATTTTAACAGTTTAACGGTAAAAGTTTTGTCATTATTTCTATAAAAAGGTTATTTTTTTCGCTTTCTATATCCGATATTTATTCCGTTGATGGGTCCACCAATAATTGCGCCGTCGGACGAATATTCCCCGACACAGCAAATATTTTATGACAACTTCCTTACTTTGTAAAATTTTCACATATCACCCCTAACTTTAAGCTTTTATCAATTTAACCATTTAATGAATAGAATAATATTTATAAGAAAAATTGAACACTTTTATTTTATAAAATTCGGGGTCTTACAGGCCCCAATAGCACAGCAACACACTGGCGCAAAATGTACAACAGACGCCATGACTGGACCTCCCCTGCATCAACATCTGACGGACTACCAGAAGCATTGCAGAGACGCTAAATTGATAACCCACAATAAGATGAAACACCCAAATGATTTAAAGAAGGTGATAAACATTAACAACTCAAAAAATCAGAAGGGAGGACAGGACAGCCATAACAAAATAAAAAACAATAGAACTAAGCCGTCGAAAGAACAGGCAGGAGAACGCCATGAAAGTAAACCCAAACCATAGAAAAATCAAAGACAAAACTAATAATTTAGCCACTGTAGTTGACATGTGTCGACGTCGGGATTTTATTTGTCCCTTTTCTATTCTTGTCTTTTGGTGTTCTTATGTTAGGTGAGATTTGTTTGAAAAAATAAGTTGTGAAAAGGTCCGGCATTTATATGTTGACAATTGGACTATAAGAGTCACCAATAGATTTTTTAAATGGTTGTACCAACACAACCGAGAAAAGGTTTGCACATTGACCCAGTAATGTGACACTGCTTAACAGGTCTATGAAACTGAGATTCATTATGGTCGGGGGACTTAGTTATGCGGAAGGATGGTGTTAGGCACCCCCCGACATCTGTGTTGCCACGGTGACCGCCACTTTTCAATTAAACTGTTATATGAATATGTGTGTGTGGGGGGGGGGGGGTCAATGTGCAGTTATTTGGAAGTAGTGCTATGCCTCGTTCACACCTATATACAAAGGGTTTGAATTTCTGTATAAAATTCAATTTTAACAAGATATAGCAGTGATGTTTTATAAAAAGAGGTTTTTCAAACCTTGTGCTCAATAGTAACTGAGGCCTTTGATACTTCCATTGTATTAAATGTTTGGCTTGATTACTTTTATTTTCGAGATGTGAAGCTTCTTCGAGAAAATAATATACATAGCATTATCAAACTCCTTGTGGGCATGAAAGCCATCTAAGGAAGTTCGAATACTGTGAATAATTTACAAGCCATGTACAGCTAAAAATGTCCATCACGGGAACCGAATCTAGATTAAGTAGACTGAATATGTGATCACATGATTCCTAGGCTCACATGATGTAGCAATTTATATGAAAGCTGTAAGCAATTATATATATAAAAGCTGTAAATATATATATATATATATATATATATATATATATATATATATATATATATATATATATATATATACAGACATGATCAACCACCACGAAGTACCTCCATGGGGGATCGAAAATATAAATATATAAAAGCGGTAAATATATATATAGAGACAAGATCAACCACCACGAAGCACCTTCATGGGGGATCAGAAATATAAATAAAGCAATAAATACGGTCAACCGCCACGAAGTAAACTCCAGGCGGGACTAAATGTAAATAAAGCAGTAAAAGGCCACGAAGTAAACTCCAGGCCTAATAGAAATATAAATATATATATATATATAGCGACAAATCGCTAAAATGACAAACCGATTTGTCGCTATATATATATAAGCAGTAAACGCTCCGAATGTAAAATCCAGACTCATCGAACATAGTTCATATATATAAGTATATATATATATATATATATATATATATATATATATATATATATATATATATATATATAAAAGCAAATAAACGCTCCGGATGTAAAATTCAAGCTCAATCGAGGCATAACTCGATAATGTTAGTCCATATATATATATATATATATATATATATATATATATATATATATATATATATATATATATATATATATATACAAAAAGAAATAAAAGTCACGGACCGAAGTCCGGGAATACACACGCTACACGACTCTCAACGTGAAGAACTGTGTGTGCACAGTAGTGGAGAAAGGCTTTAGAAAGTGTAAGAAGGATTACAGTGAAATGCCAAAGAAGACTTCAATATTTTTAAAGGGATGAACACTCGGCTCCCGTCGGTAAAAATATAGCAATATATAAGCTCACAAGTGTTTAAAATGAGAAAGCACTCAGTTTATAGTGTGTACAGAGCAAATTGGATAGGGATTCCTCACCTTTTCTCTATGTAAAATGGCTATCCCAAGCCCTCTATTTATAGAGGGGGGAGCCGCAGGTGTACTTGCAGCAGCCGCAGATGCACCTGCGGCTACCCGGGGTGCCCCGGGTTCTACGGGTCCCGCCGTCTCGAAGTATGTGCACACGTGTAACATATTGTCTGTGCAAACTTTCAGAACTTCAATCCGGACATCCGATCGAGGTGTATAAGACCTTTTACGGCATGCTGTTGTCGATAGCTACACAATGACATGGGATTAGAGGTTGTACGAAGTCAGGAAGATGGGACCATGCCCTTGGTCTTCAAGCTTCAAATTCTATTCGATGTGCTGTCTTATGCAGTAGTCACTCGGGATTAGAGCTCTTTGGTTCTTGTAGGACATTACTGTGTAGAATGTATATATGAATGTTGAGACGGTGCAATGTGGGGTTGGGCTTGAGCTGATTTAGCAGTCGTTGCTCAGGGTTATCTCTGAGATTGGACTACTGCAGGTGTTGACCGTCCTCATGGTTATTACTGAGGTGTGCCTAACCTCCCGAGGTTATCTCTAGTCTTTGGGAATGAGTGCTTTGGGGCCATTGTCGAGTGTTGAAGCTGATCGCATGGATTTTAAACAAACATTTTTAGGATTATATCTAGAACTGCAACTGTTTGCCTCGGGGTTATCTCCGAGGTTGGCACTATCTCTCCCGGTGTTCTTTCCGGGACTGAGACTGAGTATCTTGGGGTTATCTCCGAAATGACACGATCTTCTCCAATGTGATTTTTGGTATTTAAACTGCATTCCTCGGGGTTATCTCCGAGGTTGAAATTGAAACTCCCGGTGTTATTTCTGGGGTTGAGGTTGAAACTTCCAATGGTATTTCTGGGATTTGAGCTTGATGTCTCGGGGTTATCTCCGAGATGGTAATAACTGAATATCCCAAGGTTGTCTCTGGGATTGAACTGAGCTGTCTTCTAGAGTTATCTCTGAAAGACGATCATGCCCTCCTGCAATGTTAGTAACAGGTATGCAGAAAATTTCGAGTGTGTACAGATGCCCCTCTTTATCATATTCATGCAATGCAATGGCATGGATATGATAAAGAATACTAGACACTTGAAATGCAACAAGATAATCATGATGCAATGTACAGCAGAATGATGCAAATGTAGGTGGTTTGTTGGATTATTCTCCAACATGATGGGATAATTGCTGGCTCCCCTTGACTTCTACCGGGAGCGAGGTAATTCATGACCACTTTGACAAACTATTTGGACGTATAATCCACAGCTACCATGAACTTCCAGGATATTGGCGTTGGGATTATCACCAAAGCCCTTAACCCTTGGTATAAACTTTCACTGAAGATATATCTCTCATGTATAAGAGACTATGTGGGGATGTGTTTTGTCTGTTGAGGATGTGTATAACATATTCCATCATTAGTCTTCCCTGATGAGGATGCTCTGTCGGAGTTACTGCCAACAGTCTGTGTTGTCAGGATTTCCTGACCTTCGCTGACATGTTCATCAACGGATGAAATCCCTGCTGGGGATAATGCCAAGGCTGCTTGACCTTTGTTGACATGTACATTAACAGATGGCTTCCGATGCTTCAATGGGTTTACTTGCCACCAGCTTACATAACGTCAAGGTTGCTTGACCTTCATTGACATGTACATCAACGGATGAAAATCCGTGACGCCTCCGCCGGGGACTCTGTACTTTGGCAGATGAAAATGTGTGACACCCCCGCCGGGGATCCATGGACATATACATCAACGGATGAAAATGTGTGATGCCCCTGCCAGGGATCTATGGTTTGATAGATATAAACGCGTGATACCCCCGCCGGGGATCCATGGACATATACATCAAAGGATGAAAATGTGTGATGCCCCCGCCG
Organism: Panax notoginseng; assembly: GCA_016801055.1. NCBI lineage: Eukaryota > Viridiplantae > Streptophyta > Magnoliopsida > Apiales > Araliaceae > Panax > Panax notoginseng. Next base: position 51,318,920 of record CM029021.1, on the reverse strand, counting down.
AGGATCTGTGCTTTGACAGATGAAAATGCGTGATACCCCCACCGGGGATCCATGGACATGTACATCAACGGATGAAAATGCGTGATGCCCCCGCCGAGGACTTTGTACTTTGACAGATGAAAATGTGTGATACCCCCGCCGGGGATCCATGCTTTGGAGTTGCGACCCCAAACTGACGACATCTGACCTTTGTGAGGTATTGACGAGTGTAATTAGCAACCGCTGAGATCATCGGTATAGTGTACCCTGTGTTTGGGCGAATACCAATGAATGATATAAAAAGCCACAATTTGGCCCGGGAAAACTAGAGTTTCAGGCTATTCTGCTCAATCGCGTAGCGTTTTTATCCCTGATTTGGCCTTTTTACCTTGTGAGAACTCTTTTGCAACTCAAACTAGACCGAGTCGGAGGGGTGGACCCCACCCAGGGGAGCCATAGGTACACTTACAGTAGCCGTAGGTGGACCTACGGCCATCCGTGGATGGCTATTAAAGCTGCAGGTTGCTTTCTCAAGTCATTTTACGTTGCGCCGCATAGGAAATCTGAGAGCTCCTCTTCAGATCTGCTGAGCTCGGGCGTCTTTCTACAAATTTTGTCATCGTACAAGTGTTCTACACTATCCTGGTAACATATACATGTCTTCTTTTCTAGTTTTTATCCGTTGAAAATGACTTTTTATATGAAATGCGTTTAAACACATAGTAGTGAATATGCATGCTCATATGTCTTGATAAAAAATATACAACATAGTAAATATTAGTATTAAACCATGCTGAACATAATGATTTAAAAAAAAATTACTTTTGAAACAATCAAATTGGCACCTTTTTCTGCTATTTTCTATCCTATTTGAGGACAAATGAGCCAAGGTGGTAGTGCAAAGTAATCCTGGTACTTAGGCTACCCTTATGGATTGATGACTTTGACATTTAAATGCATATAGTATGTATATGACTGTGGGCAGTTGTGCTACTAAATGGCCACCTAGTCATGCCTATGTGCATGTGGATAGTCTTATTTACAAAGGAAACTATGGCAAAAAATTTCCAAAATGTAGGCATTGAATAGTCATGCATTTTTAGCTCTACTGTAGATGTTTGTTAAAATAATACATGCATGCATGTAGTCATAAAATGCATTTTGAAAAGCTCCAGGTTAGAGAATACCACACCTTTTCTGAGGTGATTTGGAGACTTGTTGTCTAGATATATGGATCCAAATCAGCCGAGTAGTTCCCGCAGGACCACTTCAGGTGTGCGAAGGAGGGCTTCTGAAGTGCCCCAACCTAGTTCAGTTAGACAGCCTCGTCGTGTGGCGGAGGCGGTGATTCATCCTATCTGGGTTGATGTACCGGATGTCGAGGATAAGGAGGAGGATGTACCAGTAGCGGCTCCAGCTCCTGCTACTCATATTCCCCGTAGGGACTTCCCAGGCATTCAGGTGGCTATTCCAGATCCTTTGGGTGATTTGAGTTGCCACCCCTCAGTTTACTTGCATGCAAATGAGGTAAAAGCTGGATTTGATCTTCCTTTTTCCTATTGAGGAGGAGCAAGGATTTTGACATTGATTTGCATATGATGTAGGTTCCCGGCTTTACACAGCCTCGAGGGAACTGGTTCAGCATACACTCCCTGTACCAGGCTCTGCATCCAGATTACTGTGGTATTGTGCATGATTGGGGCTTTGGGATGTTCTTTTCCATTCTTTCCCGCCGTTGTCCCTGGGGTTACCTCAGGGCAATGTCTGAGCACTGGTTTCACCAGACTTAGTCTCTTCACTTGTTGGATTGTGAGGTGATGATGACACCGATGGATTGACGATTTATCGTCGATATGGAGTTTGGAGGGGCGCCAATGCCATGTACGGCAGATATTACCCCGACTGCCGTCAGATCCTTGTTGGGAGTTCCAGCTGAGGCGCTCAAGGGTAGGACCATTCGTACGGGTCCTTTGAGCTTAGATGCTATGAGTGGGCTATTGAGTTAGCCTATACCCGCTGATGTGAGAGTTAGGGATCACATTCTTCGGTGATTGTTCCTGGTTATCATTAGGGGTTGTTTCATAGCAGATAAATCTTCTACGATGTCATTCACTTTGATCAGCGTCACGCGGGAGGTGGACTGTATTGGAGAGTATGATTGGGGTTCCTACACCTTTGCCTATTTCCTCAGGGGAATGCGTATGCATTCGCAGGGCTTGACCAAGGCTTGGCTAGGATTTTACCCATTTCTGCTAGTGAGTATTTCTCTTTTGATTTCCCATGTACAGGTTAAGAGTGTTCACTGACAGCAGGTGATTTGCCTTTGTGTTGGCAGTTTTGGGCCTATGAAAGGCTTCCATGTTTGTGTCCTGTGAGCGTGTTAGGTTTAGATACCTATCCCCAAGGACAGCGATGGCATCACTCCATTTTGGCGGAGGTTCTTGTAACGGAGGGTTTCACCCATTGTCGCTTACCGTTGGAGCAGTTGACAGCTGATGTCATCACCTGGGTTCCCTACTCTGGGGAATATTTGACCATTGGGTTTGAGGATGGATTTCATTGGGGTCGAGCACATGATATTCACCCGTAGGATTCCTCTCTTCACAGATGGAGGATGGGAACTCTATTTAGGAGAGCGTGCTATTAGGAGAACCATATGAGATATTCTTGTACCGATCTTACCTCCTGCCAGGCGTTATTGGCATGTGTTGCAGTCAGCCGTCGATGACACCCCATTGATGGGTATGGACGGATATACTTTATCAGAGGGTTCACATACTCAGGATACGTTTCGTCACTGGTGGTCCCCTCGTACCATTGGAGCCCAGACCCGCGCCACTCAGTTTATGGGGGATATGGTTCCTGGATCTGTGATGATGACGGATTGGATGACCTGTGTCTGAGATCTGACTCATGTGATATAGATTGATCGTTTGACCCGGTAGTTAGACCGGGCACATTTTTTCATCCGGTACTTGGGTAGAGATCCTTCAGAGGCAGATACTTTTGATCCTTCCAGCTCAGGCGATGGCCCCACAGGTGACCCATATGGCTTTACCGGTACAGATTCTCCCTTGTATAGGCCTGACATCCCTGTTGATAGAGATCCAGTGACTCAGGAGGAGTTACATCAGGTGGACAGGATTGATGATGTAGATATTGACACCATCGTCTTCTTCTGATGTATATTCTCGTTATCTCTTTTGATAGGCCTCTGTTAGATATTGGGTGGCTATGCCCCATTCTCACTATATCTTTTGATAGGCCTCTGTTAGTAGTAGGGCGTTTGTGCCCCATTTCCCTATATTTTTAGATGTACAGAGATGATGTATATGGATGATGATGTACTTTGGAATGTATGTATTGTTTTCCATTCCCTACATCATATTGACATCTATTATCTGTCATGAATGTATCATGTTATACATATGTATGTATGTCCAGAGATATTCAGTATTGACCCCTGGATGGTCTTATGATACGGCCTGCATTGATGTCTTCTTCAACAATCAGCCACATAGATAATACCCCACCAGTATTGGTGGCATCCCGTCTGAGGTCGTGGTATGATAGTATGTCACCTATAGATAGGGTGATTGTAGATAAGCTATTACAACATTCTATAATCTTCTTGATGTTTCAAGTTCCCGCAGGCTTTATAGAGGGTATGCTAGACCATTGGATACCGGAGAGATAGGTTTTTCGATTAGGTACCCAGGAGTTGACTCCTACATTGGAGGAGTATGAGCGGTTGACGACTTTGTCCTTAGACAGACCTTACGCTTATATGGCTGTCGAAGATATGGGCCGGCAGTTCATGACCTTCACCGGGTTACGGCGTAGAGTAGTAGAGGATGAGATTATATCCGGCCATGTATTATCCCAGCATTTCCTGATAGACAAATTTGGCTCAATGGATAGCTATGCGCGACATTCTGGGGATTTTACCACACTAGAGGATCAGTGGCATTTGTCCAAAGTGGATGTACTCATGTTGTGTGTAGTGGCGTATGTATACATGCCACGATATATGGATGAGATGGACATAGGTGTCATCATGGTAGTGAGAGCTCTCAGAGAGGATTATACCATCATCCCAATGATCGTGGCGGAGACGTTGAGGTCGGCCACGTTCTGCAGTACCTACCCTGCAAAGGTCTTTACAGGTAGTTCGGTCATGCTATACGAGTGGTTTATGTCTCACTTGAGACCGATTGGTACTTTCTGCCGACACGGGTACTGTTTCACCCATGATATAGCTATGTCTTACTCCTTTCAGCCATTGGAGTGTATAGACGCTATATCTTGGTCGGTATTCTTTCCAGGGATCAGAGATCCGTTTGTCATTCTACCGCGTTCAGGGCTCAACTCACCCTACAGTTTTATTACTCACGCTCCGAGCATGGATTATCTCCCTCTGGCTGGTTTGAGGGGCATGACTACCTACCACCCACTGGTTGTGATGGCACAGTTTGACCAATTTCAGGACTTCCATCCTTTTGAGGGGGCGTTAGGTCAGCGTTTAGCTTCTCGCCATCTATCAACAGAGGACCAATCCCGGGTGTATGCTTGTTGGGATCAGCGTGAGAGTGCTGAGTTTTCTGTTAGCCATCCGGGCTGTTCGTCAGAGTATTCTACGTGGATGGAGACAGAGAATTCATCGGCTACGGCAGTATCCATAGTGACGGGTATTGATTCAGACAGTGGAGAGCCCATGGAGGACATTGATTCCCACACCGAGGAGGAGCAATTAACTGGGTTGCCAGTAGCTCTTGTAAATTCTCCCAGTACTAGCACTATCGTGATCCATCATTCAACACAGTACTTCGAGCAGAGTCTTCATCTGATGACCTTTGAGAGGGATCAGGCTAGAGTCATGATGTTGACCTCTTTTGATGGGAGAGATGTCACTCTATTAGAGAGAGATGACGCATTAGTATATAGAGATGCCGCTATTGAGGAGCGGGATGAGGCCAGATTAGCTAGAGATGCCAAGATAGTTGAGCGGGATGGTGCCATATCTGCTAGGGATGTAGTCGTTACAGATAGTACCACAGTGAGGTCCCTTACTACTGGCATGATTGCAGAGATGAGTACATATATTGATGAGCATAGCGTCACCGTACAGATGGCTATAGATCTGTTAGCTCATATGGATACCCTTGTGCAGGAGACCACAGCTGTAGCATTCCCAAATCTAGGTACTTTTTACCACGAATCTGGTATATAATTTCTATAACTATTGTGGAAGATATAAACATAAATTGTTTATACATTAAACTTTTACAACATAAACCCCAAGGTCTACAACCTTAACTTAATACATACCTTCAATATTTAAAAAGTTTTACAATGCTATTTTCGTCAGAAAATTTAATAAATCTAACTGCACCATAATTTAATCTTGAACTTTGACTTTGCTTCTGTCTTTATTCAAGCTTTCATCTAAATCTGAAAATTTTTATCATGGTATAGCAAGGGTGAGCATCAAATTTGCCCAGCAAGCATAAGTTTAATTGGGGATATATCATGATTGAAATAATTGAACAATAAACTGGCTAACTTTCAACAATATAAACATTGTGAAAGAGCATAAATAAATTTAGACCAAGGAAATAAAAATGAATGGTCAATAATGAACATGAACAGATTAACTGAACCAAATGGTAATTAAGGTGATCAGCCTTTCATACCTGATGAACATTTATAATATGCACAACGTGCGAATCAATAATCAATATAGACGTGAATAATCAACAACAATTATTCATTAACATGCTTTGAACATGCAACTCAAGTTTGAGTTAAGGAAAACTTGCCTGATTCGTTGACTACTGCGACGCAGTTTAAGTTAACTTCTTTTGGTAAGACCTATCATTAATAATAAGATTGGTCTTTCAATCAGCATATTCTACTTTGTTTCATAATACAAATTACATTATTAATAGATTATCTAACACTTAATCAAATATTAAATAACATCTTAACACATCAGTATTATTATCATTCTTTGAAAATTCTTTAATCACTATATCATATCCATTATGATTTAACACTCGCTTTTTCATTTCATAAGATATTCTTTAACATCTAATAAGTTAAATACTAATCCAGCCACCTGGATTCTAAATCCAACAACCCAAACTGCAATCCAGCTAACTAGATTCCAAATCTAACAAATAGATTGCAATCCAGCAAGCTTGGATTCACCAATCCATCAATCCAGCAAGCTGGTTTCTAAATTCTTCAATTCAGTAAGCCTCTTTTCAATCCAGCAAGCTGGATTCATCAGATTTTTCAATCCAGCAAGCTGGATTTCATATCCTTTTCACGAAAATACTAAATCAGTTTATTATTTTTCTATCTTTTGCCCAAACATATGTATACATATTTAATACACAAAAAGTATTTTTCCATAATTTTCCAACTTTCTTTAGTATTTTTCAAATATCATTTTTAGTGCGTGGCTTAATAATTTAGCCCCATCATGCTCAACTCCAGAAATTCTCATCTTTTGACACAATCTTATACGTGTTAACGTGACACTCCAGTTTAAATTTCGTGCCCATCGGAGTTATAGAACTCCGGTTATAGTCATTTTTGTTGAAAAATTACAAAAATTGAAATGGTCATAACTTGGTCATTTTAAGTCGGAATGAGCTCATTTTTGGACAGTAGGTACTTTATACCATATATTTTCATGTCCTAAAAGGCCGGAATTTTTCTCACATATTAAGTTGCCGAAATAGCCCGTTTAAACCTTTGGGTAGAAGCCAAATAGTCGTTTTGCAGTTTTTCGTGCTTTACTAAAAATATTCCATACGGAAATATACAACTCCTTTTTTAGTGATTCCACTTGGAGATGTTAGAAAACTTATAGATCTAACTCTAGGACTTAACCAAACTCAAAAATTCGAAATACAATAGGAGATATGGTCATTTGAATTTCATATTTTATTTTCACCAAAAACTGATTTTTAACTCTTGATGTCTACTAAGAACACTTTCATGTTTTCACATAATAACTAACATAACTCATTATAACATTTACTAATACCTCATATACGCATGATTCTACCATAATACATGATCTATTTCGTCAAACAATCATCAAACACAAGATTAACACAATCGGGGCTAAGAAAAATTAGGATTTTCTACATTTGAAAAACCTAGTTTCCATTTCATACTTTAGATCTAACTTTTAACACACAAGATGGATAGATCCACACATAACACACTCTAGATCATGTAGATCTCGAGTTTTGAAGTTTAAAATCATCAATCCAAGTTTTCATTTAAACAACTAAGAATAACTTAGAAAAAAAGGTGATTTATACCTTGATATCTTACTAGTTTTTCTTAATCCTTCAAAGTAGATGATGATCTTGGTTAGCTTGAAGATCAAAAAACCTCATCTCCCTTTCCTCTTGTGGCTGCCGAAATACTAGCTCCTCCCTCTCTCTAGTTTTGTTTTTGTTAGCCAATAAGAAGTAATAGGATGAGAGAGAAATGAAATTGCTTTTGTGGTTTAGTAAAAACAAAAGTGTAGATATATTTGTATATCTCATGTTAATCTTCCAACAACTCTCTCTTGCTTTCTCTTTCACACTTATTAGAAGGTTTCTTGGATGATTAAGATTACTTGTAGCTTTAGTTAAAATAGGTGGGCTAACCATCAAGTGACACATGTGAAGGAGTTAGTGAAAGTTGGTGAAGAGTTGGTACATTCCATCATTACATTCATTCCCCCCACTCACTCTCTCTTTCTCTTTCTTAATCATTTTAGTGTTGCTTGTACACTTAAATAAAAGTGTTGGTTGAATGAGAATTGGACACTTGTTGGAAGTTGTTGAGAGTTAGTAAACTTAATGATTTAATCCCATAGCTTCTCTTTCTCTCCCTTGTTGGCCGAAAATCATCTTCCTTTTATCCCCAATTTTTGTAAAATTTTAATGTTATAACATGCTTTACTAATTGTCCAAAATGTCCCTCCATAATTGGGCCAACATTTGGGCTTAACACTTAATTCTTTTGGGCTATCCAATTAAAATATTTGGACTTCCTAACTAAAATGTTTGGGCCATAAGAATTAATATGGTCCATTATCTTAAATTCTATCTTACCCTAATAATTAAATAAGGGTTTCCCCCTACTCAATTATAATCCAAATCCTTACTCATATACATTTAATTCCTTAACCCAATTAGATTTACATTAATTAGGTTATAAAATTAATTAATTAAGATATATAAATAAATCTCTTAGAGTTAGTATATATTTTAAATATCATAATTCTCTCATCCCATAACCCTTAAGTTATTCAATCCTTTATTCCTAATATATAATTAGGATTACACTAGTTTCTTTTATTTGTTTATATAATTGACAAATATAAACCATCACATAATATTCATATTCACTTACTCATATAATAATTAAATAAATTATGACATGCTCTACAATTCTCTTAGATTAGGACACTAGCATATATATAAATACTAGGACCACTAAATAACAATAACCATTTAGGTCATTTAATTCTCCTACTTAATTTAAATAACTTATTTAAGTTATACAATTTATATTATATAATTAAATTAATTTCCTCCTCCTCTCCATAAATTGTTCTCAAACAATTTATTTATATATTAAATATATAAATTAATATATTCAATCATTTATTCAAATATGAATTTAATTTACTAATTGTTTTGATACCAATATACATATTTGTATATTAGATTTAATCTCATATTTTTACTTTACATCATTTGGTATAATATTAAATATTATACCATTAACCATATAACATAATACCATATATCCAATTATTTTCTTTACTTTCTATAAATTGTCTTCACAATTTATTTAACTGAAGAAAATATATTAATATATTCACCACATACACATATTCTTAGGAACTTATACACTAACATAAACCTCATTATCAGACTATCACTTATAGTCTATCAAATCATTCAAGTTTTTCTCCAAAAATTTTGAAATCCTTAAAATTTTTTCACAGAAACGTCAAATCCGTACACTTATTTTCTGTCTAAGTTCATCTTATAACCTTTAATCCACCATTTTAGGATTTTAATAATTATCTAAATTCTCGGGTTGTCACATTCACCCCTTCTTCTAAGAATTTCGTCCCCGAAATTAAAGCATACTAATCTCTGCTTATTCTATTGATCAAAACTAGGTTTTTAACTTAGCCTTTACAATTTTCTCCTTTGAGGATTTCTCTTCTATTATCACGTTTCACCATAACTACTCACTTGGAGTTTACATCTTCTAAATATTTACCAAAATTAGGTTGTCATAATAACCTTTATTCAATCATCTTAGATTCTACTCGTACGCAATGAGTTCACAATATTTCATATTCATCATCACATACTACCACAACATTACTATAAAGAGTTTAAAATTTTTCATATCTGTCTGAGGGATCATAAAACCATGAACTTTGAGGTTTAGGGTATTTCTACCTGCTACCTCTTTCAATTAAGAAAGAAAGGTACTCTACCTCTGAAATATTTTATATTTAGTATGTTTACAATCACAAAGAAGGTAAACTATAGATGCGGGTACTTTAGAGGATCAGTCTGTTGTACCTTAGTAATCGGAACGACTATATGCGTTCTTAGATCGGAATATTTTATTCAATTAGTATATCCCCATTTTTAGGGTTGTTCACCTCAGACTTATCATAAGATTCCGCACCAAAACAATTTGGTTCGGCATAAGCTTTCAAATAATACTTTGAATTTCATAAACATTTGTCTAGCTGAATCAAATAGCTTAGACGCATATCAAATAATTCGAATTTTAATCGAAACATTGCTAACCAAATTTAGTTGGCAATAAATTATTTTTAAAATTCTTAAAATCATTTTGATGTCATGATACCGCACTGTATTTACAGTCCGTTTGAGGATTCCGTCATTGTGTGACTTTGTCATACTACATCATTCCATAGTGGACTGACAATCTTTAGATCACATACCACACTAGGTAATTATGCATTGATAACTCCATCATTTTTATCATTCTGCATCAGGTTCCATGATATATTGATGATATATAAAATACATTTTGACATCTCAAATCATTTTTGTCTAGCCGAATCAATTAGAATAGACTCTTCTTTAAACCGTTCAAAAATCTTTGAAAATCATCTTTGGTATCATCACGCCACAACAGGTAACGATATGTTAGTAATACGACGCCCACTTCTACACAGTTGTAACCCTATGTTGAGGATAACAAAAATTCATTTTATTTCGAAAGGCACATCAGTGCGAATTTAGCTTGATGTCAAAAACTTTGAAGTCTAGCATAGCTAGAAGATTTGGAATACCTATGCTTCCACCATCAACTTCACTTTCTCTACTGATCCATTACTTAATAAGTCTATCTATTTCTATCATCCTCAATTCTCCATTCACAACTTTCTTATACCTAGTTCATCAAACTTACCACACATTATGAGTTCAGAAACTTTCCACAATCATACGAGTTTCAGAACTTATCCTAGACAGGCCATAGGCGTCCATTCGCTGAGGGGTTCAAAAACATACCATATGATTATGAGTTATGAACTTACCATAAGTATGAGTTTTAAGAACTCGCAACTAATCCTTATATTCTCTACCTATTCGTTATACACATGAGAAAAGAATCACCTTATCAACATGTATATAGCAAATAGCGCCACATCAGGTTCCAATGATTATCAAGAAACTAAGTGGTTGTCAAACCAAACTCGGCCACTAATCAATATAGGAAGCTAAGCGGACAATTCCCTGCCCATACAAAGAATCGGTCAACCTAGCCACTATATCGACCAGGAAGCTAAGTGATTCTAAAACTAAGTACAAATTCCCCGCCCATACAAGGAATCATACAACTCAGCTGTTGACATGAGTCCTCAATTGAAATCCTACACAACTCTAACTTTCTCTTTTCTTAATACGATTTTTTTTAATCCGCATATTAACATTTACCACTCTTTTCTGAGTTTACATTGTACCATTTCCTAGTACCTTCCCTTTATAGTGTCGAGCTATATCATACCAATCACTTAACATATCATATGTTATTCAACAATTTAATCTGATCATGTCGTGATCTTATTTCGTAATCATTTCTCCTTATACTTACGATCGTTTTATACTACGATCTTCTTATTCTTCTCTTTAATCATATTATATTATGATTTTATTTACACTTCTCATCTTATAGACATAGTCTATTTATTATCACTTTTCATCTCTATTACTAGAGTCAGGTAACTCCTGATTCTTATCCTTATAGCTCTTCAAGATTCTTCTTTGAATCTTATTTATCTTTCTCTTTACTTAAATGATGAATTTCTTAAATTCATCTCTTATCGCTTAAACTCTATCTGAGTTTATTCCTTATCATCCTCTCCGCGGTTATAGCCTAAGGTACACCTACCTAAGGTTTATAACCTACGGCTCTGATACAACCTGTACCATCCCCAAATTCGGGAACTTTTTACCACGAATCTGGTATATTATTTCTATAACTATTGCGGAAGATATAAACATAAATTGTTTATACATTAAACTTTTACAACATAAACCCCAAGGTCTACAACTTTAACTTAATACATACCTTCAATATTTAAAAAGTTTTACAATGCTATTTTCGTCAGAAAATTTAATAAATCTAACTGCACCATAATTTAATTTTGAACATTGACTTTGCTTCTGTCTTTATTCGAACTTTTATCTAAATCTGAAATTTTTTATCATGATATAGCAAGGGTGAGCATCAAATTTGCCCAGCAAGCATAAGTTTAATTGAGGATATATCATGATTGAAATAATTGAACAATAAGCTGGCTAACTTTCAACAATATAAACATTGTGAAAGAGCATAAACAAATTTTCTTAGCTGAAAGACCAAGTACATAAAAATGAATGGTCAATAATGAACATGAACAGATTAACTGAACCAAATGGTAATGAAGGTGATCAGCCTTTCATACCTGATGAACATTTACAATATGCATAATGTGCGAATCAATAATCAATATAGACGTGAATAATCAACAACAATTATTCATTAACATGCTTCGAACATGCAACTCAAGTTTGAGTTAAGGAAAACTTGCCTGATTCGTTGACTACTGCGACGCAGTTTAAGTTAACTTCTTTTGGTAAGACCTATCATTAATAATAAGATTGGTCTTTCAATCAGCATATTCTACTTTGTTTCATAATACAAATTACATTATTAATAGATTATCTAACACTTAATCAAATATTAAATAACATCTTAACACATCAGTATTATTATCATTCTTTGAAAATTCTTTAATCACTATATCATATCCATTATGATTTAACACTCGCTTTTTCATTTCATAAGTTATTCTTTAACATCTAATAAGTTAAATATTAAATACTAATCCAGCCACCTGGATTCTAAATCCAACAACCCAAACTGCAATCCAGCTAACTAGATTCCAAATCTAACAAATAGATTGTAATCCAGCAAGCATGGATTCACCAATCCATCAATCCAGCAAGCTGGATTCTAAATTCTTCAATTCAGTAAGCCTCTTTTCAATCCAGCAAGCTGGATTCATCAGATTTTCCAATCCAGCAAGCTGGATTCCATATCCTTTTCACGAAAATACTAAATCAATTTATTATTTTTCTATCTTTTGCCCAAACATATCTACACATATTTCATGCACAAAAAATATTTTTTTATAATTTTCCAACTTCCTTTAGTATTAAAGACAGTAATAAAACCTAGTCTAAGCTATCTGTAATAAGTTCTCTGATATTCCTTGATATTGAATGCAGGCGGCTCATCATTACTTATATACCCTTCTTTCTTTAGGTCATTAAAGGCTCTTTACTGTTTGGGCATCGAAGCTCGCGCTACGGCGCAAGCCTTTGCTTCGCAAGTGGCACTGCGGCGCCACGTGGACTTAAAAGGACCGGAGGTCGCGCTGCGACGCGACTACTTAAGTAAAGCACGGCGCTGGGGCGCGAGGAACAGGGATGTTGGGGCGCCAATGATGGCGCTGAGGTGCAGACTGCTAGCGCTGGGGAGCCACTGTCCAGTAGCTACCAAGGTGGTACGGCGCTGCAGCGCGAGCTCTAAACATAACACTGGCGCTACGGCGCCAATACAGTAAGAAATGGCCAAAAATACCTATAAAAGCTAGAAACGATCTGCAAAGCCCTGCATAATAGAACTTAAACATAATAACAATGAAAATATAAATAAAAACTAACCAAGAGACTGAAAACAGGAAATAACTTAAGCCATAAAAGAACTGATTCGCAGGTATAAATCCCACTCATCAAATACCCCCAAACTTAAGCTTTTGCTTGTCCTCAAGCAAACTAACAGACATCCATACCCATTATTACAAGATACGAATGAGGACTAACTCTAAAGACTAATAATATGGCCTCTAAGCACAATCATAAACATCCTCTAAGAATAGGGCAAAAACGCATGCGCACGAGGGCTTAAAGTCTAAAAATAAACCTGAGACTGTAATAGATCCATTCTGTGTGTGCACAGACCACACATCTAAACTAGCTATAACCCAAATTAAGATCATACAGTCGACCGTGATAACCAATAAGCTTACTATGTAACTCACATAATTCACAAGCATTAAGACAAGATGCAAAAACACGAAAGGCTCAAAAGCTCTAGAATAAAGAAGTAAATTCCGACTCAGACAGTACTTGATTACTTTTAGGCTAAACAGAGCACCCATTAGCAAGCTTTCAATCAATAACTCCCAAGCCAGAAGACTTTAGGGCACTAGGAGTAGAACACCCCTAAGAATCTAATAACTCAAGCACAAAGGCCACATAAACAACATAAGTCTAAAATAGATTTTACCAGCCTGCATTTATGGGCGAGTGCATTTCCACGCTCCATCTCAACCCACCGTAGGACTGTTATTATAAAAAATTTTTTACATAGAACTAAAGAGTCGAAAGTGCCAAAGCTTCTAAGTCTTTTATTCCTGAAATCAACAGAGTAAACGGATGGATCCAAAATAGTCTCGATTTATCTAAAACACACGCCCCAAATTCACATAGATTTGCCACTAGTCTCAGAAAATGATATAATTACTTGGCGCTCGTTAAAGGCCACATACAAAACTTAATGCTAAACTACCCTAACCCAGCATATAGACAGTTACAAACTGGGGGTTAGATTTAATCAAAATGTAATAAGCAAAAACTATAAACTATATAGTACCCTTTTCAACAAAGGGCAAAGCCATAACACATGGCATCAAGTATACCAATTAATCAGTGCAAAACCCAAAAAGTGGGGCTTTAGGCAAAACAATATCTGACTTAGTCAAGATATTCCCAAGCAAAAGATATAAAACCAAAAGCATGCATTCGTATGTAACATAAAATACTACTAAACAAAAACATGCATCCAAAAACCAAAAACTTTACCACAATAGTAATCAACAATAGATAAAAAAATATTAAACAATATGTCGGGGGCTATCAAGCCCAAATACCATACTTAAAATCTCACACCCTATCATCATTAAACTTACACATCATAGCATAGCAGTTGAAATATAATAAAACTAACACAATTCATATATAAAAATAAATAACAGGAAGTCTTCCCCCAAACTTGGAATGTAGCCAGTGTCCTCGCTGGCCTCCGGGCTGCATCATCAAACATCAGTAGCATCTCTGCCTTCATCACCATCATGATCAAGATCTTCATCATCGTCGAATACCTCAAGATCATTATCATCTCCATCATCATCCTCTCCATCATCATCCTCTCCATCATAATCTTCCACGTTTACTGGCTCATTTGTGTTGGCCTCCTCAGCAGGCGAAAATTGTGGCGGATAAGGAGCATAAATTGGAGGCGTTGGAAATGGAAAGGACATGAAATCAGCATCGTCACCACCCTGAGCAGCATGAATATTGGAGAGTGTGTTGGCAAACTCTGCATGGAAATGGTGGAATTGATTCTGCCATTGGGCAACATGGTCTATCTTACAGTGTAGGAAGCTTAGGTTATTCATAATCTGTGCAAGGGCCCCAGAATCAATGGTCTCAGCAAAAGGGCAGACTAGCGCTTGAGTGAAGGTTCCCACCTCAGTGGATGGCTGTGGATCATCGGATGGCGGCGACTGAGAAGCTGGCAAAAATCCTTCTCCTCGGGGATGCGATGGTGCTCCTTCCCAGACTGCATAGCGGCTAATGAGATGATGATCAATGACCGACATTGGAGGCAGGGTGACATCTTTCTTCTCCCACTGAACACCCGCCCTTTTGCATAAACGGGTAATAAGAGACGGGTACGGGAGGCCAGATATAACTTTACTCTTAATGGCCTTCTTGATGGACTCATTGATCTAAACCCCTACACCGACGTTTAAACTGATAACAATGGCATAGAGCAGAGTCGCCCTTTCCCGAGTTACATCACTCACATGACGCGTAGGCTGGATATTTACACAGATAAAAGTGTACCAAGCCTTACCATAACAGCTAAGGGCCTGCTAGGGGAACGACATTCTTTCAGCAGTGTACTCGTTCATTTTCCACATCGTCCTAGGCTTACAGAGTTTGCTAATAATATCGTCAGTGTGGTAACTCTGAATCCCATTTTCTCGATAATCGCGACCGTCAAAATTGGGAGTCCCATAAACTGTATTAATAGCCTTGCTATCAAATGGGATTAATTTTCCCCGCACTGGTGTAGCCGACGGACCATCAGGAATGGCATTAGCATAGAATTCCTTCATCACCGCGACCACGGCATATTCCTGCAGTTTGGTGAAATGACCCCATATCATTTTGGATATCATAGCATTTATCTGACCATCCAATTTATCATCAGGCCTAAGCCCTCGCTCAGGCACCAAACTTCGAGATAAGAAATTCTAAGTATACCGCTGATAGGCTTCTTCCGTTGGAAATTTCACTGCATCCCAAGTCTGAGCACAAGAACTGGAAGAAGATGGTGGAGGAGGGCTAATACTAGTTCTAGGACGCTTAAAAGCCATAATTGATTTTCAAAAAAAATATTCTAAGGCACGCTCTCTAGAAATTTTAGAAGCCAACAGTATAACACAACAGCGTACCGTGCTTGGCTTTTAAAGATGAAGGCGTGAACTACCAACGGCAAGAAGAGGAACCGTGAAGACTGTTGGGCGCCCAAACCGTAATAAACTGATGCCGGTTGGGCTTTCTAACGGCTCTTGGAGAGGAAAAAGCATCGTTTGGAGAAAGCTGCAACTGATATGAGAGGAGAGAGAAGAATTACGCTACAATTTAAGTGAAAATGCCTCATTTAAACAACTGAAATCCGTTGGTGGCGTTGCGGTGCGATGCATGGCTCCGGGGCATGGGATCAAACCCACTCTGGCACTAGACCGCAAATGGCTGGTTAAGAACTGGCGTTGGGACCCCAGTTTGTAGTACATCAACACTTTGCCCGGTGCTGCAGCGCGGATCTTGAGACTAAAGCGCGAATATGGAGCTACGGCGCGAATGCCAGTATAAACAATAGCGTCGCGGCGCGGAGCCTAACCTTCTGATACAAAAGCAATCCTGCACAGGCTAAAATCTATATCAGCAATCAATAAAAATACAGCAAACACAGTATTGACAAGTTCGAACTAAGGACAACCCTGAAACACATACTAACTAACATGCACTATACAGACCACAGGTTATGTTAATAACCACAGATAGAAACTAAAGACAACCAAAATAATACTAAAGTTACTAAAAATAAAAGTAATTTGTTTGATACTGAGATGGGAATGCCTCCCATCAAGCGCTTGATTTAGAGTCGTCGGCTTGACTATTTTCCCGTCTTACACCGGGTCTCCCAATATGATGGAGGTGTTCTATCGGTCTACCTCGCCGCCCTAGTAATGTTTTAACCGCTGACCATTAACCTCGAAGGTTTTGTCAGAATTGGGGTCCTCAACCTCTACTGCCCCATACGAATACACCTTGGCAATTATGAATGGCCCCGACCATCTGGACTTTAGCTTCCCTGGAAATAACTTCAGACGGGAGTTAAAAAGGAGAACCTTCTGACCTGGCTCAAAACTTCTTTCGAGGATCTTTTTATCTTGCCACCTCTTTGTTTTCTCCTTATACAACTTAGCATTTTCGTACGCTTGCAGACAAAACTCATCCAATTCATTGAGTTGCAAGAGTCGTTTCTCATCGGCTGCTTCTAGATCAAAGTTAAGCTTCTGAATAACCCAATAAGCATTGTGCTCCAACTCCACTAGAAGATGGCATGCCTTACCACAGACAAGCCTATACAGAGACACTCTGATAGGCATTTTGTAAGCTGTGCGGTAAGCCCACAAGGCTTCGTCAAGCTTCTTAGACCAGTCCTTGCGATTGGGGTTCATAATTTTCTCCAAGATTCGCTTTACTTCACGATTGGAAATTTTAGCCTGGCCACTAGTCTGTGGATGATAAGCGGTGGCTATCTTATGGGTCACCCCATACTTAGCTAGAAGGGCTTCAAAGTATTTGTTACAAAAAATGCGACCCTTCATTGCTGATAATAGCCCGAGGCGTGCCAAAACGAGTGAAGATGTTTTTCTTAAGGAACTGGAGCACTACCTTAGCATCATTTGTTGGCAAGGCAACTGCTTCCACCCATTTGGAGACATAATCCACCGCCACTAGAATATAAAGATTATTGTAGGAGGATAGGAATAGACCAATGAAGTCGATACCCCATACATAAAATAACTCCACCTCCAGGATATTCTGCAATGGTAATTCATGCCGTCTTGATATGGTGCCCACCCTTTGGCATCTATCGCAGTGCAACACATATGTGTGTGCATCTTTGAACAAGGTGGGCCAATAAAATTCAGACTAAAGCACTTTAGCTGCAGTTCATTAACCTCCAAAATGCCCTCCATAATGTGAAGAGTGGCAGTGATGTAGCACACCATCAATTTCCTCATCCGGTAAGCATCTTCTCATAATTTGATCAAAACATTGCTTGAACAAGAAGGGCTCATCCCACAGATATTGCTTGGCATCTTTTAGGAATTTCTTCCTTTGTTGATAGCTTAGGTTTGGAGGAAGCACTTGACAAGCGACAAAATTCGCAAATTCCGCATACCACGGCACTTTGCTTTGGATGTCAAACAGTTGTTCATCCGGAAAGAAGTCATTTATGGCTTTGTCAGCATCTCCCGAATGCGGGGTGTTCTCCAACCTAGATAAGTGATCCGCTACTTGATTTTCTATTCCCTTTCTGTCTCAGATTTCTAAATTAAACTCCTGGAGAAGCAGAACCCACCTTATTAATCTCGGCTTAGCATCCTTCTTTTTAATCAAATACTTGATGGCCGAGTGATCGGTGTATACAATCACCTTCGTTCCAATGACGTAGGAACAAAACTTATCAAAAGCATAGACTACTGCCAGCAGCTCCTTCTCAGTGGTTGTATAATTCAACTGAGCATCAGTTAATGTCTTACTGGCATAGTATATGGTGTGGAAGACCTTCTCCCTTCTCTAGCCCAACACTGCCCCGATTGTAAAGTTGTTGGCGTCACACATTAGCTCAAAAGGGAAGGTCCAGTCTGGAGCTACCACAATAGGTGCCGAGACAAGTCTTGTCTTTAATAACTCAAAGGCACTCAGGCAGGCTTCATCAAATTGGAAAGGCATGTCCTTTTCCAATAGTGTACATAACGACTTGGTTATCCGCGAGAAGTCCTAGATAAATCTTCTATAAAACCCCACATGCATGAGAAAACTCCTTACTCCTTTTACTGATGTCGGTGGTGGGAGGTTATTAATCACATCAATTTTTGCCTTATCAACCTCAATGCCGCCAGCAGAAACCTTGTGACCTAGAATAATGCCCTCTTCAACCATGAAGTGGCACTTCTCCCAATTCAAAACAAGGTTAGTCTCAACACATCTGTAGAGAACGGTAGTTAGATTCCTCAGGCAATTATCAAAAGAACTCCCGAATACCGAAAAGTCATCCATAAAGACTTCTAAGGTCTTTTCAACCATATCAGAGAAAATCGACATCATACACCGCCAAAATGTTGTGGGAGCATTACATAGCCTGAAAGACATTTTTCGGAAGGTAAAGGTCCCATACGGGCATGTGAATGTCGTCTTCTCCTGATCTTTAAGAGCAATTAAAATCTGATTATACCCCGAGTAACCATCTAGCAGACAATAATATTCATACCCAGCTAACTTGTCAAGCATCTGATCAATAAATGGGAGAGGGAAGTGATCCTTACAGGTAGATTTGTTCAAATTTTCTATAATCCATGCACACCCTCCACCCAGTCACCGTTCTAGTGGCATCAGCTCGTTGTTTTCGTTGGGCACTACAGTTATTTTGCCTTTCTTTGGCATGCATTGGATAGGACTGACCCAAGGACTATCAGATATGGGGTAGATGATACCTGCATCCAGTAATTTTATAATCTCCTTACGAACCACCTCTTTCATGATGGGATTCAATCGCCACTGATGTTCAATAGAAGGCTTAGACCCTTCTTCTAGTAAAATTTTATACATGTATAGAGTCGGACTAATCCCTTTGATGTCAGCAATTGACCACCCCAGAGCCGTTTTGTATTGCTTGAGCACAAGCAGTAACTTTTCTTCCTGACACTTAGTTAGAAAAGCAGAAATTATCACAGGTAAAGTAGATGAGTTCCCTAAGTAAGCATACCTCAGGTGATTGGGCAAAGGCTTTAATTCTAAGACAGGAGGTTCCATGATCGATGGCTAAGCCTTGGAAGTTGATGCCTCATCATCATTTAGAGATTCAAACTGTCTTTGAAACTGCTTGAATCTTTGGGGAGAATCTAGCCACTTAGCAAATTCAACATTAGTGGGCTCTTCAGTAGTGCTGGCCCCTATCAATGTGGCTTCCAAAGGGTCAGTAGTGCAGATTACTGATAACATTTCCCTAACTGAATTATCAATTGCATTAATCTGGAAGCAGTCCTCTGGGGTGTTAGGATATTTCATCGATCTGAAAACGTTGAATGTCACTTCTTGATCCTGAACCCTCATTGTCAACTCCCCTTTCTGTGCATCAATTAGGGTCCTCCCCGTCGCCATGAATGGCCTGCCTAATATTATAGGGACCTCCCTGTCCTCCTCAAAATCTAGGATAATGAAATCAGCTGGGAAGATGAACTTGTCAACCTTGACAAGCACATCCTCTATTATCCCCTTTGGGTATGTGAGAGATCTATCAGCCAATTATAAAGTGACACTTGTAGGCTTGGCTTCATTTAGCCCCAGTTTCCTATAAATAGACAGAGGCATCAAGTTGATGCTACCACCCAGATCACATAAAGCCTTGCCAATATATTAATCCCCAATAGTGTAAGGAATTGTGAAGCTTCCTGGATCTTTTAGCTTTGGTGGAAGCTTATTTTCTAGAATGGCACTGCAGTCCTCTGTCAGAGCCACTGTTTTATAATCCCCCATTTTCCATTTCTTAGATAATATGTCCTTCATAAACTTGACATAACTTGGCATTCTCTCCAATGCCTCCGCAAATGGGATGTTTATGTGAAGCCTCTTGAAAACCTCTAGGAATTTAGAAAACTGGTTGTCCAGCTTTTGCTTCTGTAAACGCTGGGGGAAAGGCAACTGAGGGGGAGGAGGATTGACTTTACTCATTGGAGAGGTTGGTGTTGTAGGGCTAACTTGAGTACTTTCCTCACCCCCAGATTTCTCATTATTCTTCTCCACTTCAGGTTCCTTTTCAATAACTTCTTCTTCCACTGGAGAGCTCCCTCTAACTTGTTCATTAGTGGTTCTCCCACTTCTAATTGTCACTGCTTTGCATTGTTCTTTGCCTTCCTGTTTCGGGTTGACATCAGTGTCACTAGGAAATGTGGACGACTATTTAAAATAGTGGCCAATTGTCCCATCTGTACTTTAAGATTCCGAATGGAGGCTTCTTGATTGTTACTCCTTGTTTTATTCTGGGCAATGTACCGCGATAGGAGATCCTCCAAACTAGGCTTTCTCTCTTCTTGAGGTGGTGGATGGTGCAACTGATTTTGAGAGTTCTGCGGTTGTGGATTGTACTGATTCTGAGATTGAAAACCCAGAGGGTTAGAATAATTCGTCCTGGTAAATGAGGGTTGTGCTTGATTGTTGTTGTTGTTGCCCCAAGAGAAGTTGGGATGATTTCTCAAGCCCGAGTGGTAATGAGTGGGAAGATTAGCATTTTGTTGCCGCCCGTAGTTGGAAACAAATTGAACTGACTCAGGACTTATTGCACACTGATCAGTAGGGTGGCTCCCTTGACATAACTCAAACTGGACTACGACACTCTTCACATTCTGCACTGCTGATGGTCCCATGGTGTCTAGCCGTTTCGTTAGCGCTGCAACTTGAGCCGCTAAAGATGTGAACGAGTTAACCTCATATACCCCCGCTGCTCTTCTGGGGGCTTGCCTATCATTCGGCCATTGATAATTATTAGCCGCCATTATTTCCACTAGTTCGTACCCGGCTGTGTGATGTTTAGCCATGAAGGCCCCTCCAGACGTGACATCAATACTCGAACGAGTTGATCTGGATAGCCCATTATAAAAGGTCTGGATAGGAAGCCATTCTGGCAATCCATGGTGAGGGCATTTCCTCAGAAGATCCTTAAATCACTCCCACGAGTCATATAAAGATTCTGAATTGAACTGAATAAATGAGGTAATTTCATGCCTGAGTCTGGCAGTTTTGGCGGGCAGGAAGAACTTCACCACGAACTTTTGAGCCAAGTCAGCCCATGTGGTGATGGAGCCTGGGGGAGTGACTGCAGCCAGCTCTTTGCCTTGTCCTTCAAGATGAAAGGAAACAGCCTGAGTCTGATGGCATCGTCAGACACTCCGTTAGTTTTAAATGTATCGGCATCGTCAGACACTCCGTTAGTTTTAAATGTATCGCAAATCTCCACAAAGTTTATCAAGTGATCATTAGGATCATCATTCGGTAGTCCCCCAAACTGAATGTTGGTGCACATTTGAAAGGTGCCCAGCTTTATCTTAAAGTTATTTGCATGGATTGCGGGCCTAAGAATGCTTGCCTGAAGATCGTTGATTGTAGGCATGGCATACTCCCTTAGAGATTTTTGAAGTTCCTCAGCCATTCTAACAAGGGTAGGCCTGTCCCGAGAATTTTCTCTTCGCAGTCGTCAGTATGTTCTATCAACCTCAGGATCGAGAGGTATTATTTTTCGTCCCCTTCGAGGTGGCATAAACAGTAAAGACTACCTGAAAAGAGAGTTAAACAGAAGAATCAGTTTAAATTAAGATTGTAATAACTTAGTGTTAATATTGAATAACAAGTAATACTAAGTCCCCGGTAACGGTGCCAAAAACTTGTTGGTCGATTTTGCTATTGCTAAATCGCGCGCAAGCATACGCGGTCCATAAGAAATATATGATAAGTTGAGTGTCGTACCCACGAGGACAAAGTCTTACTAGGTAAATAATTACTAAGGTGAAGTCGTTACTTATCTTATCAAAATGAGTAAAATAAGATGGTTGGATAATCTATGTGATTAAAACTATAAGAATAAGAGAAGTAGATGTTCTAGGAAGTTAAGATAGGATTACAATTCCCCTAAAGCATTGCCTAATCTCCTAACTCTCCAAATTACAAACGAATCTAGGAATGATCAACCGAGAATAGTAAATACGTAAGAGTTTCTGTCGATGGTCAAATGCACATCCCTAGCCAGATAAATCACAATATATCTATTGGTGAAAATAACTAGGACAAGGTCATTAAGCTAAGTCTCAAGGCTGCACAAGGCGAATAGAGATATGTCTATCCTATTAGCAATTTATGCACACATTCCATTGGCAAGGTCATAACAGGTGTTGCTGTATTTAAAAGCTAGATAATAACATCCATTTGTCAATATCCAATATTATCAATACCAAAAACTCTGTCAAGCATTCAGTCATTAAGTACTAAATACAACAACCCATTCCAAAATGATTCATTAAATAAAATAGGAGAGAAAGTTGATCAAGCTAAACAAAATGTTACATTGCAATCCTAAAAATTGGAGTTAGTTCATAACTAAGGTACTAACACACATTTTTAATACATTCAACATTATCAGTAAAACACAAATAAATGGGAGATTTGGAATAAGAAAACCCCTGTTTGAAGTGTTCTTCCTCCCAATCTTCTCTTTCCTACGTAGCTACTGAGATTCTGT
The DNA here is from genome assembly GCA_016801055.1 of Panax notoginseng. Classification (NCBI taxonomy): domain Eukaryota; kingdom Viridiplantae; phylum Streptophyta; class Magnoliopsida; order Apiales; family Araliaceae; genus Panax; species Panax notoginseng. Next base: position 51,295,658 of record CM029021.1, on the reverse strand, counting down.
CGGATGCAAAAACTCTCCTTCCTTTAAACATAGCTTCTTTCTCTTCTAGAAATTAAAGACAGCAATAAAATCTAGTCTAAGCTATCTATAATAAGTTCTCTGATATTCCTCGATATTGAATGCAGACGGCTCATCTATCCTTATATACTACTCCCTTCTTTCTTTTGGTCATTAAAGGCCCTTTACTGTTTGGGCACCGGAGCTCGCGCTGCGGCGCGAGCCTTTGCTTCGTAAGTGGCGTTGCGGCCCCATGTAAACTTAAAAGGACCGGAGGTCGCGCTGCGGTGCGACTACTTAAGTAAAGCACGGCACTGGGGTGCGAGGAACAGGGATGCTGGGGCGCTAATGATGGCACTAGAGCGCCAATGATGGCACTGGGGCGCAGACTGCTGGCACTGAGGCGCCACTGTCCAGTAGCTACCAAGGTGGTATGGCGCTGCGGCGCGAGCTCTAAATATAACATTGGCGATGCGGCGCCAATACAACAAGAAATGGCCTAATATGCCTATGAAAGCTAGAAACGATTTGCAAAGCCCTGCATAATAGAACTTAGACATAATAACAATGAAAATATAATAATTAAGATACTAAAAATAGACAATAACTTAGGCCATAAAGGAACTAAGTCATAGGTATAAATCTCACTCATCACATGTACAGTTCATATTGTATATATCAAACAGCATTATATAGCAGGGAAATATATTTTTGATCACTTCCCTTTTAGTTATGCCTTGTTGCTTGCTTGATATTTGCATGTTTCTTCAGGGCTTGTGATCTCGATGTATTTTGAATTTCTCCTTGATGGATATACATTGAGTTGTCTTAGGATATTTTAGAATAGATCGTTGATCTGTGTGTATTCCCTGCCATCTTTGGAGTCTTGGGACTGGTTTCTGTATGTAGATGAGGAGAGGAATGTGGCTTTCCTCTCTAAGGTTGACCGCACCACAGATGGTCGCTCCTATTTAAGAGGAGCCCAGTTAGTTCCATCTCTTATGGATTGGTGTTTCTCTTTGAGGAATGAACCGCAGCTTAGATGGTCGCCGACTCTTCCGTTTATATGGGGAGGTCAAGTAGTTCCATCCCTTTGGTCTGAAGCCGATGAAGTGTGATGGATTGAATGATGATCCCAATACCGTTGACAAGTATTTGTATTTTGGTAGGGAGTTAGACCGAACCATGAGTGGCTGCCTATGTACTCTTATTAAAGAGGAGATTAGGTCTGCGTAGTTCGAACATGGTGTAAGAGGTTCAGCGTTGTATGTGGCAAAAGAGGGTGTACGAATGTTTTTGTTATTTTTGTTTTATTTTTTGGTAATGAGAAGGGTATAGAAATATTTTTGTTATTTTTGTTTTATTACGACCGGACCATATAAAATATGGCTTCCTACATACTCTCGTGTATCAAGGAGATTAGGTCGGCGTAGTTTGCCCCATGTTCAGGACGGTTGGCAGCCAGTGAAAAGTTTGATCCCATGTTCAGGACAAACTATGGGTGAGAAAGTTTAATCCCATGTACAGGATAAACTACGGGTGTGAAAAGTCTTATCCCTAGTGGGGTACAACTGCGGGTGTGAAAGGTTCAATCCCTGGTGGGATAACTGGAGTTGAGTAAGGGTTCAAAACCAAGTTGAAAGAAGGATCTGGCGATCCGAAACCAGGCTTCTGGTTAGAAAAGTGTGTTTGTCCCTGGTGGGGCAGATGAGTGTGAAAAGAAGTTCCAAGTAGTGAAGGGTTAAAGAACCAGTTGCAAGTAGTGAAGGGTTAAAGAACCTGAAATGATTAGGGATTTGATGATCCAAAACCAGGATGTTTTGTAAGACCCCAACTTTTATAAATAAAGATGAATTTTCTATAATTATCATTTTTGAATATTATGGAGTTAATTTGATATAATATTATAGTTGTGGGTAATATTTATAAATTTTACAAAGTACGCAAGTTGTTATATAATATTCGAATGGTCGGAGAATATTCGTTTTAACAGGGAATATTCGTACAACGACACAATCATTGGTGGACCCCACAACAGAATTATTGTCGGATTGAGAAAACGACAAAAATATTTTATTAAAAATAACGGCGGAAGTTTTACCATTGATACTGTTGAACTACTCAGTAGTAAAAGTACAGTAATATGTGTGGTTGCATAGTAGCACACGGTATTGATTATTAATGCTTATGTGAGAAGTCATTTAGTTTGATTCAATTATTGTCAGTTAATAATATGAATTATTTAGCGATACTAAAGTTTTGTTTTATTCGTATTATTAACGTAATAAAACAGAAACATCTTTTTATATAAAACAGAATACTTTATTAAAGTTATTCTATAAATAGAATATATTATATTTTATTTAAAAGATTTTTCTTTAAATATGGACCGTCAGATTAAAGTAAATCAATCTGGACCGTTCACGGATTAGTTACTATGCAGTCCATTCTTCTATAAATAGCAGCTCATTCTTTCATTATTTCTTACGAATTCACTGAACTCTAGAGAGAGAAACTATAGAGAGAGAGAGAAGAAAAGTATTCTGCTACTTAACTACTTCCTTATTTCAGTTCTTCTTTAAAACGGTAAGGGGTGTTATTCTTTCTTATTCATGAAGAGAACTTTTATTATTCCATTTCTTATTATTCTGTTGGAATAACCTGTATACGCACTCTACCCTATACTTGGTGACATTCTTCTATTATTCTGTTGGAACATCCTGTCTGTGTATTTTACACCGAACCTGGTTCCGCTTTTATTATTATTCTGTTGGAACATCCTGTCTGTGTGTTTTACACCGGACTTGGTTCCTTCTTGTTATTATTCTGTTGGAACATCCTGTCTGTATCTTTTACACCGGACCTGGTTCCATTATTTATTATTTTGTCGAAATATCCTATCTGTGCATTTACGCCGGACCTGGTTCCATTATTTATTATTCTGTCAGAATATCCTGTCTGTGCGTTTACGCCGGACCTGGTTCCATTATTTATTATTCTGTTAGAATAACCTGTCTGTGCGGTTTACGCATGTCGGGTAATTTCTTTTGTTATTCCATTCTTTATTATACTCAGTTGGTTAAGTTTTAACTTCTATACTCCATGAAATTAGTGGAATATCCTTGATAATTGCGTTTCATCCAGTATCTTTTCATGAAAATATTATTCTAAGCATTCTTTAATTTTACTTCACAAAGCAGTATCATGTTGAGAATTTGGACGTTGTTAATTCTTGGATAAATTAATTCTTGAACTTATTTTACTGAATTCTTATATCATTGTCATCATCCTCATGTTTATAAAATGTTGAAAGTCATCTGTGGCCTGTAGTGCATAGATGGACTTGGTATGATTATGACCAGGGATTTATTCGGTATAATCATGACCGTAATGTTACAAATAATGTGGTAAAAGTCCTCATTGGCCCGTAGTGCATTGATGGACAGTTGTTGGCATGATTATGACCATTAATGAGTACATAAATATTCTTGGCCCGTAGTGCATGGATAATTGTGGTCGTGATACTAAAGAATATCTTTGGCCGTAGTGCAGGGGTGATTCGATGATGTGGATTATTTTATTAAGCTGAGTCCCAGCGATAACAGTGTTGAAAAACTTTTTAATCATAGAAGATAGTAGATTTTATTCTCTACTTGACTCTTTCAATGGATTGCTTGTTCCGCTGTAGTTAAACTTGATGTTCATTATATTTTATCAGTTTAAAACTGTTGAAGGCTAATGATAATTTATTTTGCATTATCTTAGTCAAAATATTTCTTACTGGGATAGTTGAGCTCACCCTTTCTTTCACTGTTCTCTACAGGAAATGAGAATATAGCTGGGACGAGTCGGGGAACGGAGTGATGGACCAGATGATAGTATTAGTAGTCCTCACTATTCTATTAAATAGTGTGACAATATTTGTAATGAGGACCCTTTTGAGTTTGTATAGTCTCTAGTAGACAATAATTGTATTCAAACTCACAGTTATGTTTTGTCGTATTGTACACGACAGTTGTATTAGTAAGTTATATTTGTATTCTATACCATGTATCTGACGACCCAAGATGGGTGATGTATACCTAATTTTGGGGGCGTCACAGTTGGTATCAGAGCTTAGGGATATGATCCCTGGCTAAAATGTGAGAATAGAACTAGGAGGGGAGAGACGGGGAATTTTTTCGCTAGTATGACCTACCTAAGTTTATTTGCATGGTATTTAATTGGTCGATCAGAATATATTGATAATATATGACATATCAATTAACTTTTGTGGCAGTATCTGAAAATGGCATCTGAGAATGTTGAGAATAGCACTGGAGCACAGGCGACTGTTGATTCACCACATATCAATAATCAGGATAATGTACATCAGGAAGGTGACAATCCTCATGCAAACAACAGCACTGACCAGATGATGAATGATGGAATGTTCAGAAGCTCTATGCAGTTCATGCAACAGCAGGCAAGAGCGGCTCATGTCCAAAATGTAGGTGGAAACACTGAAAACTCTCGGACGGCCACCGCTAAACAGTTCAAGGAGCTGGGACCACCGGAGTTTAAGGGAGAGCCAAAATCACTTATAGCGGAAACATGGATAAAGCAGATCACCAAGATATTTGATGTCTTGGGATGCACTGAGGAGCAAAAGGTTCCCTTTGCCGCCTTTATGTTGCGAGGAGAGCAGATTACTGGTGGGAATCGATTAAGCGTACTCAACCTGCCGCACTGAAGATGTCTTGGGAGAAGTTCCAAGAGCTGTTCAATGACAAATACTTTTCCGAAAGTGTTCGTCACATGAAGGAGGTGGAGTTCATCAAATTAGAGCAGAATAATATGTCCGTGTCGCAGTATGAGGCTAAATTTGCTGAGTTGTCCCGGTTTGCGTCCCACTTGGTGGATAATGAAGAGCGAATGGCGCGAATGTTTTTGTGAGGTTTGAAACCTGAGATAGGTCAATATCTTATTTCTCATAAACTGTGTTTGTATTCAGATGTTGTGAATAGGGCTCAGTTAGTGGAGCACGATAATGAGTCAACGCAACCAAAAGAGAGCAGTCGGGAAAATGATAATACCTGTGAGAGCAGTCATCGAAGTAGTGACAACAAGCGTGGAGGGAATCAACAGGCCAGAAATGGTAACCACTTCGGTGGTAATCAGGGCCAAAACAATAAGAATGGTCATTTTAAGAAGAGGAGATTCAACAATGATGGAAAGACGTCAGCACCAGCACCCGTTGTTAAGGAAGGAGAACGACCACCTATCATATGTTTCAAATATGGAGGGGAGGGACACATCAGTACAAACTGTGTGATGCCGTCTAAAGCATGTTATAATTGTGGAAAAGAAGGTCATTTAGCTCGATTTTGTCGTTTACCAAAAACAAGTTCAGCCAGGATGGAGACACCAAAAGCCGTCCCAGAAAAGTCAAAACTGGTAGTGCAAGGGAGAGCGTTTGTTGTGACCTCCCAGAAAGAAAGGAACCCGAATGAGGTCATCACGGGTAAGCTTATCATAAACTCTAACGAAGTCTATACTTTATTTGATACCGGTTCTACCCATTCTTTTATTTCTCCTACTTGTGCTTATCGATTAAATTTAACTCCGGAGAAATTAGACTTTGACTTATCTGTTGAAACTCCATTGGAAGAAACCTTCATTACATCCACGATTTATAAGTCTTGTTTGGTTCAAGTTGGTACCCACACATTACCTGTCGATCTTATTTCATTAAAAATACTTGCATTTGATGTGATTCTAGGGATTGATTGGTTAACTACTCATCCTGCAAAAGTTGATTGTTTTCGTAAGGTTGTTAGCTTTCATATTCCTAATCGACCTATTATGCGAATTCAAGCAACCAAACCATTAAAATCAATCGATGTCATCTCAAGCCATAAAGCTATTCGTTTATTAAAAAACGGATGTCAAGCTTTCTTAGCTCATGTCACGGATCTAAACAAAAATACGTCAGTTTTGAATGATATTTCTATTGTTAATAAATTCCCTGACGTATTCCCTGAAGAACTTCCTGGCTTACCCCCAGAGCGTGAAATTGAATTTTGTATCGACCTTGAACCTGGTACAAAACCCATTTCCAAAGCCCCATATCGAATGGCTCCTATTGAACTTCAGGAGTTAAAGATCCAACAGTAAGAATTGTTAGACATTGGCTTTATTCGTCCTAGTACTTCTCCTTGGGGTGCTCCTGTTCTATTCGTGAAGAAGAAAGATGGAAGTATGTGACTTTGTATTGATTATCGGAAGTTAAATCATGTCACCATCAAAAATAGGTACCCATTGCCACGTGTTGATGACCTGTTTGACCAATTGCAAGGAGCACAATTCTTTTCAAAGATCGATCTTCGTTCTGGATATCATCAGCTGAAGATTAGAACTGAGGATATTCCAAAGACGACTTTCAGAACTCGGTACGGGCATTATGAATTCCTAGTCATGTCCTTTGGATTGACTAATGCTCATGACGCCTTCATGGATATGATGAACCGGGTATTCAAGGAATATTTGGATCACTTTGTGGTCATCTTTATTGATGACATCCTTATTTATTCCAAAAGCCATGAAGATCATGAGCAACACTTGAGGCTGGTACTCCAAAAGCTTCGTGAATACAAGCTTTATGCCAAGTTGAAGAAATGCGAGTTCTGGCTGGAGGAGGTAGCATTCCTTGGGCACGTAGTATCAAGTCGTGGAATATATGTTGACCCGGCAAAGATTGATGCTATTCAAAGTTAGGAGCAACCTAAATCAGTGACCGAAGTACGTAGCTTTCTTGGTTTAGCTGGTTATTATCGGAGATTCGTGGAAGGATTTTCTCGAATCGCTACTCCATTAACTCAGCTGACTCGGAAAGATACAAAGTTCAGTTGGAGCGAAGAATGTGAGAAGAGTTTTCAAGAACTCAAGAGGAGACTCATTTCAGCACCTGTTCTAACAATACCATCTGGCTCGGAGGGATTTGTCATCTACAGTGATGCTTCGAGCAAAGGGTTGGGATGCATTCTCATGCAACATGAAAAAGTCATAGCCTATGCATCATGACAACTCAAGGAATATGAGAGGAATTATCCTACTCATGATCTAGAGTTGGCAGCTGTTGTCTTTTCACTTAAAATTTGGAGGCATTACTTGTATGGGGAGAAGGTGGAGATCTTTACGGATCATAAAAGCCTCAAATATTTCTTCACTCAAAAAGAACTCAACATGCGATAACGACATTGGCTTGAACTGTTGAAAGATTATGATCATACAATTCAATACCATCTTGGAAAAGCGAACGTGGTAGCTGACGCAATGAGTAGAAGATCATATGCAAGTACGAGTGCGATATTGTCAACACAAAGGCCCATTTTGTGTGACATGCAAAGGATGGAGATAGAGTTAAAGACTCCAGGGACCCATGTGATGATGGCGAATATACGAGTAGAACCAACTTTAATCGATAAAGTTAAAGCTGCTAAAGCTACAGACCTGGAGCTAATGCGTATGAGGAAGAAAGTGCAAGAAGGTGCTATGCCGGAAGCAAGAATCGATGAAGAAGGAATACTTCGAGTCAACTCCAGACTTTGTGTTCCTAACAACCCTGATTTAAAGTATGAAATCATGATGGAGGCGCACAACACACCGTTTGCAATCCATCCTGAAAGTACAAAAATGTATCATGATCTTCGTCATACATTTTGGTGGAGCAATATGAAGAGAGAGATAGCGCTGTTTATCTCGAGGTGTCTAACTTGTCAACGAGTCAAAGCGGAGCATCAAGTACCAAAAGGTCCATTACAACCAGTTGAAATTCTATAATGGAAGTGGGAGCACATTACCATGGATTTCGTTACTGGTCTTCCTATGGTTTCTCAAGGTATAGATGCGATTTGGGTCATTGTTGATGGATACGAGAAACTTATACACTTGAACGTCTTGCTCGTATGTACATAAACGAGATTGTAAGACTGCATGGTATGCTAGTATCCATGGTTTCTGATCGAGACCCAAGATTCACTTCACGATTTTGGGTTAGTTTACAAAAAGCTATGGGCACAGATTTACGATTTAGTTCGGCATATCATCCTCAGACGGACGGACAATCAGAGAGGACTATTCAAATTCTTAAAGATATATTAAAACTCTGTGTCTTTGATTTCAAGGGAAGTTGGGACAAGTTCTTACCATTGGTGGAGTTTTCCTACAACAACAGTTATCAAGCAAGTATTGGCATGGCTCCATTCGAAGCATTGTATGGAAGAAAATGTCGTTCTCCAGTATGCTGGGATGAGGTGGGTGAAGCAACGTTGTTGGGACCTGAGTTGGTACGTATGACTACAGAAAAGATTCAAACGATCCGGCAACGTATAAAAACCTCACAAGATCGACAAAAGAGTTATGCTGATATTCATCGAAAGGACGTGGAATTTGATATAGGAGATCATGTGTTCTTACATGTTGCTCCATGGAAAGGAGTTACGAGATTTGGAAAGAGAGGAAAGCTCAATCCTCGATTCATTGGTCTATTTTTAATCCTCGATCGAGTAGGAACTGTGGCTTATAGACTCGCTTTACCGCTAAGTATGTCTCGTGTTCATAACATTTTTCACATATCCATGTTACGTAAATATGTGGAAGACCCGAACCACATTATTGAGTTAGAACCGAACGAAATAACGGAAGATTTAACGTATGAAGAAGTTCATGTTCAAATCTTGGATAAGAAGGAACATATTCTACGCTCCAAGGTTATACCTCAAGTCAAAGTTTTGTGGAGAAACCACGATGTTGAGGAAATAACTTGGGAGCTAGAATCTAAAATGAAATCAAGGTATCCTTACCTCTTCGACATACTAGGTACGTACCCTAATTTCGAGGGCGAAATTTCATAAGAAGGGGAGGTTGTAAGATCCCAACTTTTATAAATAAAGATGAATTTTCTATAATTATCATTTTTGAATATTATAGAGTTAATTTGATATAATGTTATAGTTGTGGGTAATATTTATAAATTTTACAAAGTACGCAAGTTGTTATATAATATTCAATTGGTCGGAAAATATTCGTTTTAACAGGGAATATTCGTACAACGGCACAATCATTGGTGGACCCCACAACGAAATTATTGTCGGATTGAGAAAACGACAAAAATATTTTATTAAAAATAACGGCGGAAGTTTTACCATTGATAATGTTGAACTACTCGGTAGTAAAAGTACAGTAATATGTGTGGTTGCATAGTAGCACACGGTATTGATTATTAATGCTTATGTGAGAAGTCACTCAGTTTGATTCAATTATTATCAGTTAATAATATGAATTATTTAACGATAATGAAGTTTTGTTTTATTCGTATTATTAACGTAATAAAATAGAAACATCTTTTTATATAAAACAGAATACTTTATTAAAGTTATTCTATAAATAGAATATATGATATTTTATTTAAAAGATTTTTCTTTAAATATGGACCGTCAGATTAAAGTAAATCAATCTGGACCGTTCACGGATTAGTTACTATGCAGTCCATTCTTCTATAAATAGCAGCTCATTCCTTCATTATTTATTACGAATTCACTGAACTCTAGAGAGAGAAACTATAGAGAGAGAGAGAGAAGAAAAGTATTCTGCTACTTAACTACTTCCTTATTTCAGTTCTTCTTTAAAACGGTAAGGGGTGTTATTCTTTCTTATTCATGAAGAGAACTTTTGTTATTCCATTTCTTATTATTCTGTTGGAATAACCTGTATACGCGGTCTACCCTATACTTGGTGGCATTCTTCTATTATTCTATTGGAACATCCTGTCTGTGTGTTTTACACCGGACCTGGTTCCGTTTTTATTATTATTCTGTTGGAACATCCTGTCTGTGTGTTTTACACCGGACCTGGTTCCTTCTTGTTATTATTCTGTTGGAACATCTTGTCTGTGTGTTTTACACCGGACCTGGTTCCATTATTTATTATTTTGTCGGAATATCCTGTCTGTGCGTTTACGCCGGACCTGGTTCCATTATTTATTATTCTGTCGGAATATTCTGTCTGTGCGTTTACGCCGAACCTGGTTCCATTATTTATTATTCTGTTAGAATAACCTGTCTGTCCGGTCTATCGCATGCCGGGTGATTTCTTTTGTTATTCCATTTTTTATTATACTCAGTTGGTTAAGTTTTAACTTCTATACTCCATGAAATTAGTGGAATATCCTTGATAATTGCGTTTCATCCAGTATCTTTTCATGAAAATATTATTCTAAGCATTCTTTAATTTTACTCCACAAAGTAGTATCAAAGCAGTATCATGTTGAGAATTTGGACGTTGTTAATTCTTGGATAAATTAATTCTTGAACTTGTTTTATTGAATTCTTATATCATTGTCATCATCCTCATGTTTATAAAATGTTGAAAGTCATCTGTGGCTTGTAGTGCATAGATGGACTTGGTATGATTATGACCAGGGATTATTCGGTATAATCATGACCGTAATGTTACAAATGATGTCATAAAAGTCCTCATTAGCCCGTAGTGCATTGATGGACAATTGTTGGCATGATCATAACCATTAATTAGTACACAAATATTCTTGGCCCGTAGTGCATGGATAATTGTGGTCGTGATACTAAAGAATATCATTGGCCGTAGTGCAGGGGTGATTCGATGATGTGAATTATTTTATTAAGTTGAGTCCCAGCGATAACAGTGTTGAAAAACCTTTTAAATCATAGAAGATAGTAGATTTTATTATCTACTTGACTCTTTTAATGGATTGCTTGTTCCGCTGCAGTTAAACTTGATGTTCGTTATATTTTATCAGTTTAACACTGTTGAAGGCTAATGATAATTTACACTGCATTATCTTAGTCAAAATATTTCTTACTGGGCTAGTTGAGCTCACCCTTTCTTTCACTGTTCTCTTCAGGAAATGAGAATATAGCTGGGACGAGTCGGGGAACGGAGTGATGACCAGATGATAGTATTAGTAGTCCTCACTATTCTGTTAAATAGTGTGACAATTATTGTAATGAGGACTCCTTTTGAGTTTGTATAGTCTCTAGTAGACAATAATTATATTCAAACTCACAGTTATGTTTTGTTGCATTGTACACGACAGTTGTATTACTAAGTTATATTTGTATTCTATACCATGTATCTGACGACCTAAGATGGGTGATGTATACCTAATTTTGGGGGCGTCACATGTTTGTTTGATGGTAACCTCAGACATAGTATCATTTTACGGTGTCCAAGTTGATAAGCTGTGGAAATTCATCGCCATCCATTTCATGTAATCTGAGAGCACCTCCTGTCAATACCTCTTTGACAATAAACGGGCTTTCCCAATTTAGGCCAAATTTTCCCTTAGATTGATCTTGTTTGTCAATGATCTTCAAAACCAAGTCGTGTTATTTAAACTGCCGTAGTCGAACTTTTCTGTTGTAGGACCTGGCAATCCTTTGTTGATATAACTGACCGTGGAAGATAGCAGTGGCTCGCCTTTCGTCTATTAGAGACAATTGGTGAAACCTATCTTGTAACCATTGGTCTTCATCCAGCTGAGCATCTATCAACACTCTGAGGGATTCCATTTCCAATTCTATAGAGAGCACTGCTTCCATCCCATAGGTTAATGCATTGGGGGTTGCCCTAGTGGAAGTGCGCATTGACATTCTATAGGCTAATAGAGTCAGAGGCAACAAGTCAGGCCATCCTTTGTGGATAGTGGACATCTTTTGCATGATCTTCTTGATGTTTTTGTTAGCCGCTTCAACAGCACCATTCATCTTTGGACGGTAGATGACGGAGTTGAGATATTTGATGTGGAATTTACTGCAAAACTCCTCCGTCATTCTATTGTTGAGGTTCTTAGCATTGTCTGATATAATTACCTCTAGTTGTCCATATCGACAAATGACATTATTTCTGATGAAAGCAATGATGACTTCTTTGGTTATCCTGGGGAAGGAGGCTGCTTCTACCCACTTGGTAAAGTAGTCGATCATGGTAAAGATCACTACTAAAAATTTGACATATAGCAAAGAGATATAGCGACGTTTTGCCAATTTTGCAGATTAATTTGTTGCTATTAGATTCCAGTTATAGTTCAGCATATAGTTCTTCCCCTCCTTGAAAGTTAAACTCTATTTCAAGTTTATTTTCATAATTGTTACAGAGTATCTATTTACTATTGCCTTCACTAGGATGGGTCTTCTGAGCATAGCTATATGGACTACTGAAGCTGGATTTCTAAGTGCTTTCTATCCTAATTATATATTATTGGTCATTCTTCATTTTTTGGCTGGCATTGGTCTGGGAGGTGGGCCTGTGTATACATCTTTGTTTCTGGAGTTTGTTCCTGCCCCAAATAGAGGCACGTGGATGGTTATCTTTTTGACTTTTTGGACAATTGGAACAATAATTGAGGCTGCACTTGGATAGGTATGCTCATGATTCCCTCAATACATCTAATTGTCTTCCAAGTAACCTTTGTTGTTGCAATTTTGCTTTAATTCTATGTTCATGATTCCCTCAATACATCTAGAGTTGTTTGCATTTAGAAAGCAGGCAAGAAAGACTTCTTTGGTTTAATCTGGATTTTAAAATCATTTACCTCAATGGTGAATCTCCACTTACATCTGATATGGTGGAGGATGCTATCCTTCCTCATTACTCATTAGTCTTGTCTGTAGCATCAGTTATTGCTATTCAAAAGTGTAACTTTTCTTTTCAAATATTCATTGGTAGGAATTAAAGAGATTTTACTGGGTTTTTTCAACTGTCAACAATTTGGTTTTGGTAGGTACCTGTTTCCTTCCTTAGATTAAAACCAAGACACTGATAATGTAGTAATTCATTGATTATAATAATAGCGTTGTATGCCATTCTGATAGTGTAGTTGGTTTAAATTTCCATTGAATATGCTACTTGGTGTTTGCGTCATTACCTTGCATTAACATAATAAAATGGTTTATTATATTTTTGTCTATTGATTAGGAAATTGAACCATAGTGTTAATAGAATTGACAAATTTAAGGGTGATCATTTAATTTATGTAATACATCATACATATAACCTCTTTGTTTTAAAAGCTTTGCATGTGGTCAATCTATATTTTTACCTTCTGATGAGGTGATGTTTCTAGGATGGAGAAGCTAAACTAAAGGAGCTCAACTGGTGTAGCCATATCTATGGGTGTGCAATTATTTCGGTATCAGGAGCATGCATAGTTACTCTCTACAAGGGCTCTCAGATCCTGATAGCTTCATCTTTTCCCAACTAACCTCGTGAAACTATAACAGTTAATCCACAACCTGCATATTTTATACAAAACTCAGTCTGGTGTAACCCACTTGTCAGTAGGGCGTAAGACTAATGTTGAGTACATTCCTGTGGTGTTAGCTTCTATGATGCACACTTCTTTTGAAACATACTTACAATAGTGGATTTTATGAATATTATTGAATTTCTGCCTTTGTTTTATTTATAGAACTTCCTTGTAGAAGGAAATAACGTGAACTCTTTTGCTTCCAAACAGCTGCAACTGAAGACTTTCCAAAAAAAATTACCATTATTTTCTTCTTCTGCTTCTTTTCCTGTATCCTCTCTGGGATTTTCAGTCCCATCGTGGAAAGAAATTCGAATGCATGGACATTGAGATGGAGGCTATCATGTACTCGGTAAGAAAACTACTAACTTCACCTCTTCTTCTATTTTCTCTTTAGTTACTTTAATTGGGTGGAGGTTTGTGTATATGGTTTTCTTTTGACATATTCGCGTTATGAAGAAAATTTATTTCTCAATACCACTTTTGTTTGTTTCCACATTTTTACTACCTTTTGCTGAAATGCTACTCTAGATGAAAGATTTAATAAAAATACCTTTTCTTAAATATAAATTTAGGCAACATTTGGAGGAATATACCGCAATGGTGTTCAGACATGGTGCTTGCAGGAAAAGGGGCCTATCTAGGTAGCCATGTTCAGGCCCTTGGGGATTGTCATTGCAGTTTCCATGGTGGTTCTATTTCTTGGGGAAGAATCCCTTCATGTTGGCAGGTAATTATATTTCTTCACTCTATATTGGAAGAACTTAAAAGTTTTTGAATAAGATTGAATGTTTGTCTTGTTATATCGGTACTCTTTTATGCTAATGATAGAAATGGTGGTCTAATTGGTGCTTGTGCAGTGTGACTGGAGGAATTACAGTGGCAGTGGGATTCTATACTGTGAATTGTGATGAAATAAAATCTTCATCATTCTCTATTTTAAATGTTTATATAGATTTTTTTTGTTTTCCTTTTTCATAAACTCAGATAGATCGTGGAAAGGAAAGGTGATTGAATTTGTAATGGGTTCATTTGCTGCCTTCAACAAGTGGGCTCAGTTGGATAAAATTGTAATGTTGTAATGTGAATGATTTTAAATGATGTATATAATATTTTTATGTTTTATTTTATATTGTACTTGTGTTTGTTGAATAAATGTGCATTACTAATTAATATTTTTTTGAAATCTAAAATGTCTATAGCGACGGTCAGCGACCATCGCTATAGGCCTAAAGACCGTCGCTATAGAGTTTACTGACGGCTTCTATGGCGACGGTCGGCGACCGTCGCTAAAGCCTATAGCAATGGTCTTTATGCCTATAGCGACGGTCGCCAACCGTCGCTATAGGTTAATTTTCTAGTAGTGGATAAACCGATGCCCATTACTGGCTTTGGGCTCGATGGGCCCGATCACATCCATTCCCTACATTGATAAGAGCCAAGGTGAACTTATATTGTGGAGCTCCCATGAAGGGGCGTGGATAGCATTCCCATGAATCTGGCACTGATAACATCTCCTGACACGATCTTCACAGTCAGCCTTGAGAGAGAGCCAGTAATGCCCTGTTCTTAGGATCTTCTTTATAAGTAGAGGGCCGCTCATGTGTGGGCCACATACTCCACCATGGATCTCATCTATGAGCCTCTGAGCTTGGTCCTTGTCCAGACATCTGAGGAGACCTAATCCTACATCTCTTTTGTAGAGTGCATCTCCGCTCAGGTAGAATTTTATAGCCAGTCGATGGATCCGCCTTTTTTCTGTCGGGTTCGCCTCAGCGGGTGTAGATCCATCTTGTAAGTACTCCTTGATATATTGATACCAAGGGTGTTGGATGGGAGGTAGCACATCTGATACTTCTCTCATGTAATTCCCATAGGTTGGAGCCATTTGTTGGGAAAATGTGAGGGTTTGCATGTCTTCCTTGTCATGTATGTTGATCAAGGAGGCCAAGGTTGCTAGCGCATCTACAAAATTATTCCAATTTCGAGGAATGTGGAGTAAGGATATTTCTTCAAACTCCGAAGCCATCTGTAGAACCTGCCGATGGTAAGGCAGCAAGTGAAGACTTTTGGTGCGATAGATTCATGTGGTTTGTCTGATTTCCAACTCCGAATCTCCAAAGACAGTTAACCTTCTGATGCCCATTGATCAGGCAAGTTTTAGCCCCATGATACAGCCTTCATACTCAACTGTGTTATTGGTGTTGGCAAACTGCAATTTGACGGTGACGGGATGCTACTCCCCCGTAACGGATACTAGAACTGCTCTGGCCCCAGAACCTTCCATATTTATTGCTCCATCAAAATACATCCTCCATGATTTGCGTACATCGTACTGATGGTGTTGCTGAATTGCTATTACCCCTTCATCAGGGAAGTATGTCTCCAAGGGTTTGAAATCCCCTGAAGATGCGACGGCCAGTTGACCCATAATTCCTTGACCTTTAATGGGCTTTTGCGTCACATAGACGATGTCAAATTGATGTAGGATCAACAGCCATCTGGACAGCCTACAATCCAACATGGTTTACTGAACACGTACTTGAGAGGATCCATGCGGGATTTGAGATGTGTTGTATGACCATGGAGGTAATGCTGCAACCTCATGGAAGCCCATGCTAAAGCACAACAAGTCTTCTCAATCAGAGTGTACTTGTGTTCATTGCTGCTGAATCTTTTGTTGAGGTAGTAGATAGCTCGCTCTTGGCCTCTATCGTCTTTCTGTCCCAGCATACAGCCCATGGCATTGTCACTTATGGAAAGGTACATAAATAAGTGAACATTATCCCTGGGTGGTACCAAAATAGGAGCTCTAACTAGCTGCTTTTTGATTGTAAGGAAGGCCTTCTGGCACTCATCATTCCATTTCATGGAGGAGTTCTTCCTTAACAACTTAAAAATAGGCTCACAGGTTGCTGTGAGTTGGGAAATGAACCTGCTGATGAAGCTGAATCTTCCCAAAAATCCCCATATTTCCTTCTCTGTCTGAGATATGGGCATTTCCATAATGGCCTGGATTTTGGTGGGATCCAGCTTAATCCCCTTGTGGCTGAATAGGAAACCTAGCAACTTACCTGACTTGACACCAAAGGCGCACTTAGCTGGATTCAACTTTAAATTATACTTACGCAACCTATTGAAGAGCTTTCTAAGATGGTCTAGGTGGTCTTCCTCCCTTCGGGACTTGATAATGATGTCATCCACGTAGATCTCTATCACCTTATGCATTAGATCGTGAAAAAGAACCATCATGGCTCGCTAGTAGGTAGCTCCGGCATTGATGAGGCCGAATGACAACCGTCTGTAGCAAAAGGTTCCCCAAGGCGTGATGAATGCAGTTTTCTCACAATCTTCTTCAGCAACCATAATCTGATGATACCGCGCAAAATAATCAGCAAAGGAGTACATGTCGTATTGAGCAGTATTGTCAATGAGAATGTGGATAAAGGGCACGGGAAAGTTATCTTTAAGGCAAGCTTTATTCAGATCCTAGTAATCCATGCAAACTCGCACCTTCCCTCTTGGTTTAGGCATGGGGACTATGTTTGATAGCCATTCAGGGTATGTAGACACCATGATGATGCCTGTTTGAAATTGTTTCACAATTTCTTCTTTAACCTTTAAACTCCACTCAGGTTTTAATCGCCTGAGCTTCTACCTGACTGGCTTGAATCCCTCTTTGATGGGGAGGCGATGGATGACAATGTCAGTGGACAACCCCACCATGTCTTCATGAGACCACGCAAACACATCCTGGAATTGGGTTAAGAGTGTAACTATATCATTCCTTTGGTTTGGAGTGAGGTCTATACCAATCTGGATTAGTTTAGGACTTTCTAAAGTTTCGAGATTGAAGGAGGTGGTTTGATCAAGGTTGGGTTTAGGTTTGTCTTCGATCCATTCTTTGATCTCCTGAGGTATCTCAATGTCCTCTTGTATTTCCATCAAGTCTGAGTTCAACTTTTCATCAAAGTTATAATCCTTGTGGAGAAAAGGCACCTTATCAACAAGTATAGGCACATCTAAATTCAGGGTCCTGAAACAAAATATGCTTTCACTTAATATATGAAACTGTTTAATCATACAAAGTGTTAGCATGTACTGACAAAACAACTGCTAATACTGTACAGAAAAGTAAGCAGTTATTATTATCTACAGGGCAGAAGGAGTTTCTGCCCATTTTACCCTTATCGACTAATGAAAGGAGTGCTGCTCCAATTGGCAAGGGTGAAGTCCTGATGGACTGTGATGATGGAAGGGTTGTCATCGTCCTCCTTCTCTCGAATGATGACCATTACGTCTGGGCAATCATCGTCTAGGGTGTATCTATTTTTATGTTCATCATGGACAATGATACGCATGTTTGATATCATCCGAGCGATGTCCTGTTTACGTCTTTGTTCCTCTTCTTCCACTTTGGGATCTGGAACTAGGACTTCTTTTCCCTTTACTAGTATCAGCTTGGGAAATAACATGGCCATTACATGGGTAAGCACCTTTATCGGAGATAGTACATGCTCAGGAACTGTAGGTAGAGATAATCGTCGTACAGCTGAAGATGAAGGAATCTGTTTGTGCTTATAAGGATTCCTACGACTGGAACTAGCAGTATAACCTAGTCTGGTTGTCCCTATTTGACTGGGAACTTGGATGGGGCTCTTGATGCCCTGATGATCTTTGCCCCACCCTTGTCCAGGTTGGTAACCCAATGACATTATTTCTTGACTTGTCGACATTACTTCGGCAGAAATCTGGGGTATGAGAGGTGGGGCCCCAACAAGATTGTAGTGAGTGTTGCTCACTTCCAGGGCATGAAAACTGACCGACTCAACTTCTGAATTGAAGGTGATAAGTGGTACTCCCTCCGTTCCTTAATATAGGTCGTTTTAGGATTGTGCACAAGTATTAAGGTAATGATTATATAACATTAATTATAATATCAATTGTCTATATTACCCTTATATTGGAAGAAGAGATTGTTATTTATTGGATAAAAAATAGTGAGAGAACCAACGTTATATTTAATACTTGGAGTATTATTGGAAACTAAGCAATTAATGCTTACTTGAAAAATTCTCAAACGACTTATATTAAGTGTAACGACCCCAAAATAGGTCCATTCCATCCAACCTATTCTGAGTCGCCAAATACATGGTACAGAAAACAACTGTAACTTTATTACAACAATTGTCGTGCAAAATACAACAACACATATGCTGTGAGTTTGGATACAAATATATACCAAATGTGACTCATGTTCCAACCGTGGACATCACCTCACAATGACACCTTACATAAAGGTATAGTCAAAAACTGTTTTAGAAATTAGAATCTTTGGGAAGTGCTCAAGGAAACCTTCGTACATGGGAGGCCATGCGTCTAGGTTATGATAGATATCATATGGCCACATAATTATTCTTGGTTGACCCAATAGACCCCAAAGAAAGACGAGAAGATTACTATCATATTCTTCCCAATGGTGAGTCTTCTCTTGACATATCATTATCTCTACTGTCTCTAATTGAGAATTATACTTCAAACAAACACCAAGATTATATAGGTAGTGCTCGTATATATACTCAGCAAGTGGATGAGCACATCCCTGTCTTATGATGACACGAGGTTGTATGTCGTTAGACATCTTGTATGATAGTGGCAAACCACCCTTCCAACGTTGGGTACACCTTACCCTATTGGATTCACCAAATAAAACTACTAAATGAACTTTTCTATACTTCTTCGGGAGAACATCCACAGTTAGAGACCACCGTTCTATTTCCCCGTTACCCTCGCTCGACCCAGCTACACTCTTATTACCTGAAAGGAATTGTGAAGCAAAAGGGTGAGCACAATTAGCTCAGTAAATAATATCATGACTAAAGATAATTAAATTATCAATAGCCTTCATCAATAATAAATCAGAGATTTAGAACATATGGTAAATGATAAAAATTTCAACCATAGTTGCAGCGGAACGAGCAATCCATTAGAAGAGTCAAATAGACTATAAAGTCTATTATCTTCTTCATGTTAAAAATCCATCAACAATGTTTTATCCCTGTAACATCAATCAACAATTCTGGTCCACAATCATATGAATAACTCATAATCATAACTGTAGTTCTAAATTCCTCTTCTCATCCAGGACAAAGATAATTTTCATCACCTATCTTTACCTGAAACATCAAAGATCATGGTTACACCAAATCACATTTCTTGTTCATAATCATACTAATAACTTCATCTTTGCACTACGGCCAAAGATATTCATTTGTATCACCAGTTGGTCATGTTTATCTCAATATATGTTCATCTTTGCACTACTGGCCAAAGATATTCAACAACATGTCATCTTTGCACTACGGGCCAAAGATATTCATCAACAATTCATCTTTGTACTACAGACCAAAGATATTCATCAATATTTTATCTTTGCACTACAGGCCAAAGATATTAATATCTCAAAGAAATATATAATCATTTCAGAATTTATATAAACAATAATTATAACCATGTTGATCAATTCACCTTTGCACTTAAGCTAAAGATATTCACTTATAAATTCAATGGTCATGATCATACCAATCAACGATTCAACTTTGCACTACTGACCAAAGATAACCCATAGTCATGATCATACCAAAAATCTACCCATCTTTACACTCAAGTCAAAGAGAAATATCATCATTAGGGTTATAAAAATGTTATATATAATAATAAAAATAATATGATCAACATCTAGTTTTAATCTCAAGAGTAATATTCGTAAATCAACTATAATTTGGTTAGAAAAAGAAACTAATTTTTGTCGTGAATAGTAACTCGTGAATAGTAAACCCGACAGAAAAAGGTAAAAATTCCACAATAAAATCCATACCCGTATTTCGGTATAATGATATTGAAAGAATAATATTTCTTAAGCTTATAAACAATTTATTTAAATTATTTACACTTTACTAAATAATGCATTTAATCATTCTAAAATACCAAACTCATAAGATTTTATCACTAATAATCAAAACCCTCATCAAAAATCTGCATACACCTCATATAGGATTCTCAAAGTCATAGAATCCTATTTTCTAATTTTCTTACTTCACAAAACATATTTAATTCATTTACTCATAACTAGACTATTTTCATGAAAAATACCAAATCAGTTCCAAAAATATTTCTTTTATGAGATTTAGCATAATATAGTCCCATAGTGAACATATATTTTTCTCAGAATTTTTAAAAGTCATTTACTATTTTTTATATGGCCAAAACAGCCGAATATTTAGACATTTATCAAAAATTATACTTTTGTCCAAAAATTCTGAAATTTACAGAGTATACTTCTATCATATACATGTACTCCCAATAAAAATTTCATCAATTTTGGAGTTAACCACAAGGAATTATAAGCGGTTACTTTTAAAATAGTCTTTTCTCATAAAATTCATAACTCTCAATCTATACATCCAAAAATCACCATTTTTGGACACAATCAAGAAAACTCATCAAAATATAATTTCAAATTTTTCCAGAATTTTTGAAGGTCAGAAAAATTACGAAACTGAAAAACATAACAACCCTTAAAATTCCTTACTATCCTTTACTATCCCTTACCTCAAAAGAGCAGTACTTCTGATCGGTATGCAAAGCCGAAGAAAACTTGCACTGAATAGCAACTCTCAAAGTATCTAAATATTCACAAAATATGCTTCATAATATAGAGAGAGAAAGATAGAAAGCTTATGTTTTTGGTGTGATTTTCAATTCTAACTTAGCCCTCTATTTATAGGAAAATTTTAGTAGGCTTGACCTGCAACCTGATGGCTTTACCTGCTACTATTCCCACCCACCATATTTAAAATATAATTCAGCACATTTCTTCACCAACCACAAGTGGAGCCCACCAATTCTAGAATTTTTCATCAAAATGATAAACTTCGAAAATTCAACAATTTCTGAACCAGTCATCTCGTAAAATTCATAACAAATCATACGTTCATTTTTAACGGTTCAAATTTGTGGACATATACTCAACTTATATATGTATAACATATCCAAATATTATCACGATCCAACGGTCGGATTAAAAATTATAACCCCCGCAAAATATCTCAAAAACCCTGATTTTTTAATACCTCTATTCCGACAAAAATACGGATAAAAACCTCAACATTAACTCCTTCATTTTTAACCACAAAAATATATCACTCGTTTATATCCACTTAAAATAAATATTTTCTTATCATATGAATCAATAATTAATTATTCACAAATAATATTACAGAATCACATTTATGACAACCAGGCCGTTCCCAGGAAAGAGGGGGCTTTTCAATAAGAATTTTTCCTTACTGGTGCGCAATTAGGTGACCAAACCTCTCCTTAGACAGAACTTTCTAGACATTGCCAATAATGTTATCTAATAATATTATTCAAATAATATGAATTATTGATCTGATAATGGGAAATACTGTGCAGTGACAATTATTGAACAACAATAATATAAAATTTCAACGTAGCAATTATTGAATCAATAAAATAAAATATTGAACAGTAATTACTGTAACAATTATTGAGTAGTGCCTTCTTACGTAAGAATTAATAATTTCAAAAATACTATACAATACCGTGTGCTACTGTGCAATAACGCGTATTACTGTATTTTAACCACCGGGTATTCCAACAGTGTTAACGGTAACAACTACGTCGTTATTTGTAAAAACTCAAATTTATCATTTTCTTCACCCGACAGTTATTCGTTATGGGGCCCACAAATAGCTGCGCCGTCGTACGAATATTCCCCGACAGAAAGAATATTCCACGACCAAACTAATATTCCCCGACAACAATGATTATTTTATAACCACTTGCTTATTTTGAAAAAAAAATCATATTTCACCCATAACTTTAAACTTTTATCAATTTAACCATTTACTGAATAGTAATTATAAGAAAAATTGAATACTTTAATTTCATAAAATTCGGGGTCTTACAATATTCCCTCCTTATGAAATTTCGTCCCCGAAATTTACGTACCTAGTAATTCAAAGAGTTGAGAGTACCTTGCTTTCATTTCAGATTCCATCTTCCCTGTCATCATGATTTCTCCATTGCTCATCTCCTGTATTTCAGATATCATTCTAGAATACAGCTTCAAAACAAGGGTTAATTGAATAAATTAACATATCACATAATATCCCGATATTATGACTGACCAACAAATAAGCTTAGGTAGGACACACTAGCGAAGGATTTACTCATCTCTCCCCTCCTAGTTATATTCCCCGATCTCCGCCAGAGATCATATCCCTAAGCTCTGATACCAAATGTAACGACCCCAAAATAGGTCCATTCCATCCAACCTATTCTGAGTCGCCAAATACATGGTACAGAAAACAACTGTAACTTTATTACAACAATTATCGTGCAAAATACAACAACACATATGCTGTGAGTTTGGATACAAATATATACCAAATGTGACTCATGTTCCAACCGTGGACATCACCTCACAATGACACCTTACATAAAGGTATAGTCAAAAACTATTTTAGAAATTAGAATCTTTGGGAAGTGCTCAAGGAAACCTTCGTACATGGGAGGCCATGCGTCTAGGTTATGATAGATATCATATGGCCACATAATTATTCTTGGTTGACCCAATAGACCCCAAAGAAAGACGAGAAGATTACTATCATATTCTTTCCAATGGTGAGTCTTCTCTTGACATATCATTATCTCTGCTGTCTCTAATTGAGAATTATACTTCAAATAAACACCAAGATTATATAGGTAGTGCTCGTATATATACTCAGCAAGTGGATGAGCACATCCCTGTCTTATGATGAAACGAGGTTGTATGTCGTTAGACATCTTGTATGATAGTGGCAAACCACCCTTCCAACGTTGGGTACACCTTACCCTATTGGATTCACCAAATAAAACTACTAAATGAACTTTTCTATACTGTTTCGGGAGAACATCCACAGCTAGAGACCACCGTTCTATTTCCCCGTTACCCTCGCTCGACCCAGCTACACTCTTATTACCTGAAAGGAATTGTGAAGCAAAAGGGTGAGCACAACTAGCTCAGTAAAGAATATCATGACTAAAGATAATTAAATTATCAATAGCCTTCATCAATAATAAATCAGAGATTTAGAACATATGGTAAATGATAAAAATTTCAACCATAGTTGCAGCGGAACGAGCAATCCATTAGAAGAGTCAAATAGACTATAAAGTCTATTATCTTCTTCATGTTAAAAATCCATCAACAATGTTTTATCCCTGTAACATCAATCAACAATTCTGGTCCACAATCATATGAATAACTCATAATCATAACTGTAGTTCTAAATTCCTCTTCTCATCCAGGACAAAGATAATTTTCATCACCTATCTTTACCTGAAACATCAAAGATCATGGTTACACCAAATCACATTTCCTGTTCATAATTATACTAATAACTTCATCTTTGCACTACGGCCAAAGATATTCATTTGTATCACCAGTTGGTCATGTTTATCTCAACATCTGTTCATCTTTGCACTACTGGCCAAAGATATTCAACAACATGTCATCTTTGCACTACGGGCCAAAGATATTCATCAACAATTCATCTTTGCACTACAGGCCAAAGATATTCATCAATATTTTATCTTTGCACTACAGGCCAAAGATATTAATATCTCAAAGAAATATATAATCATTTCAGAATTTATATAAACAATAATTATAACCATGTTGATCAATTCACCTTTGCACTTAAGCTAAAGATATTCACTTATAAATTCAATGGTCATGATCATACCAATCAACAATTCAACTTTGCACTACTGACCAAAGATAACCCATAGTCATGATCATACCAAAAATCTACCCATCTTTACACTCAAGTCAAAGAGAAATATCATCATTAGGGTTATAAAAATATTATATATAATAATAAAAATAATATGATCAACATCTAGTTTTAATCTCAAGAGTAATATTCGTAAATCAACTATAATTTGGTTAGAAAAAGAAACTAATTTTTGTCGTGAATAGTAACTCGTGAATAGTAACTCGTGAATAGTAAACCCGACAGAAAAAGGTAAAAATTCCACAATAAAATCCATACCCGTATTTCGGTATAATGATATTGAAAGAATAATATTTCTTAAGCTTATAAACAATTTATTTAAATTATTTACACTTTACTAAATAATGCATTTAATCATTCTAAAATACTAAACTCATAAGATTTTATCACTAATAATCAAAACCCTCATCAAAAATCTGCATACACCTCATATAGGATTCTCAAAGTCATAGAATCCTATTTTCTAATTTTCTTACTTCACAAAACATATTTAATTCATTTACTCATAACTAGACTATTTTCATGAAAAATACCAAATCAGTTCCAAAAATATTTCTTTTATGAGATTTAGCATAATATAGTCCCATAGTGAACATATATTTTTCTCAGAATTTTTAAAAGTCATTTACTATTTTTTATATGGCCAAAACAGCCGAATATTTAGACATTTATCAAAAATTATACTTTTGTCCAAAAATTCTGAAATTTACATAGTATACTTCTATCATATACATGTACTCCCAATAAAAATTTCATCAATTTTGGAGTTAACCACAAGGAATTATAAGCGGTTACTTTTAAAATAGTCTTTTCTCATAAAATTCATAACTCTCAATCTATACATCCAAAAATCACCATTTTTGGACACAATCAAGAAAACTCATCAAAATATAATTTCAAATTTTTCCAGAATTTTTGAAGGTCAGAAAAATTACGAAACTGAAAAACATAACAAACCTTAAAATTTCTTACTATCCCTTACTATCCCTTACTTCAAAAGAGCAGTACTTCTGATCGGTATGCAAAGCCGAAGGAAACTTGCACTGAATAGCAACTCTCAAAGTATCTAAATACTCACAAAATATGCTTCATAATATAGAGAGAGAAAGAGAGAAAGCTTATGTTTTTGGTGTGATTTTCAATTCTAACTTAGCCCTCTATTTATAGGAAAATTTTAGTAGGCTTGACCTGCAACCTGATGGCTTTACCTGCTACTATTCCCACCCACCACATTTAAAATATAATTCAGCACATTTCTTCACCAACCATAGGTGGGGCCCACCAATTCTAGAATTTTCTATCAAAATGATAAACTCCGAAAATTAACAATTTCTGAACCAGTCATCTCGTAAAATTCATAACAAATCATACGTTCATTTTTAACGGTTCAAAATTTGTGGACATATACTCAACTTATATATGTATAACATATCCAAATATTACCACGATCCAACGGTCGGATTAAGAATTATAACTCCAACAAAATATCTCAAAAATCCTAATTTTTTAATACCTCTATTCCGACAAAAATACGGATAAAAACCTCAACATTAACTCCTTCATTTTTAACCACAAAAATATATCACTCGTTTATATCCACTTAAAATAAATATTTCCTTATCATATGAATCAATAATTAATTATTCACAAATAATATTACAGAATCATATTTATGACAACCAGGCCGTTTCCAGGAAAGAGGGGGGTTTCCAATAAGAATTTTTCCTTACTGGCGCGCAATTAGGTGACCAAACCTCTCCTTAGACAGAACTTTCTAGACATTGCCAATAATGTTATCTAATAATATTATTCAAATAATATGAATTATTGATCTGATAATGGGAAATACTGTGCAGTGACAATTATTGAACAACAATAATATAAAATTTCAACGTAGCAATTATTGAATCAATAAAATAAAATATTGAACAATAATTACTGTAACAATTATTGAGTAGTGCCTTCTTACGTAAGAATTAATAATTTCAAAAATATTATGCAATACCATGTTCTACTGTGCAATAACGCGTATTATTGTATTTTAACCACGGGGTATTCCAACAGTGTTAACGGTAACAACTACGCCGTTATTTGTAAAAACTCAAATTTGTCATTTTCTTCACCCGACAGTTATTCGTTATGGGGCCCACAAATAGCTGCGCCGTCGTACGAATATTCCCCGACAGAAAGAATATTCCACGACCAAACGAATATTCCCCGACAACAATGATTATTTTATAACCACTTGCTTATTTTGAAAAAAAAATCATATTTCACCCATAACTTTAAACTTTTATCAATTTAACCATTTACTGAATAGTAATTATAAGAAAAATTGAATACTTTTATTTTATAAAATTCGGGGTCTTACATTAAGGAACAAAAATATTTCTCTAAAACGACTTATATTAAGGAACGGAAGAAGTATGTCACCTTATTCAGGACATTTCAGCTCAGCATCGACGGTGACTAGGTTGTTGTTGATAATGTATTTAAGTTGTTGGTGAAGAGTGGAGGGGACGGCCCCGGCCATATGAATCCACGCTCTTCCCAAAAGCAGGTTGTATCCTGTGTCTATTTTTAGAACGTGAAAAGATACGTAGAATGTATATGGACCAATCTCCACTGGAAATTCAATCTCTTCGACAGAGTTTTGTAGGGCTCCATCAAAAGCTTTGATAACTGTATGGCTGCTTCGGATCCGATTGAGATTGATATTCATCTTCACCAAAGTGGCATAAGGACAGATATTCAATGATGACCCCCCGTCTATCAAAACTCCTCCCACCATGTATCCGGAAGATAAAACCGCTATGTGCAACGGCTTGCAATGACCTGTCCCTTCGGGAGGTATATCATCATCACTGAAAGATATCACATTATTGTTGAAAATGTGATCCACCAGATGCTAGAATTTCTCAACATCTATTGACTTAGGCAATTGGGCTTCTTCCAACACCTTGAGCAATACCTTCCTGTGATCTTCAGAAGAGAAAACTAAGTCCAGTATGGAAACTTAGTGTGGAGCTTCTCTTAATCTTAAAACCACCTTGGCTTCATTATGGCCCATAGTACGGAGAAATTCTTCCATTTTTTCCATGGAAATCTTCCCCTTTGACTTGATGGCAGGCTTCATCACCCATTGGGGGAGATACAATGGATTAACCTTCGACACTGTAGCAGTTATGTGAGATGTGGATCCTTCAACCCCTCCATAATTCCATGGAACTTTCTGTAGGCTGACAACAACATATTGTGGTCTGAATGGTAAGATAATTAGCTCTGGCGCCGCCATTTTCAAAGGACTATCAATTCCTTTGAGTTGAATTAGTTGGATTATATGTGAGGGAGTAGTTACATCTGTCTTAGAAGATATGACAGCTACGACTTCCTTCCACTTTGTAGGAAACGCGTCCTCACTTTCTAATATCACAGCATCTTCGTCTGCCATCTGCAGGACACCACTGTTAATTAAATTCTGAATAAGGTGGCGGAGTGCCCAGCATTCTTCTGTGATGTGACTGCGAGATTGGGACTGATATTGGCACGCCCCATTGAAATCAAACTGTCTCGAACGTGGGCTAATTGGAGGTAGCAGATTTGTGATTCTTCCTTCATTTATCAGCATCTGCAGTATTTCTTCCATCGATTGCCCTAGGTATGTAAATTCCCTTTTGTTGGCAAGATCCCAACGGGATTTGGCATTTGCTCTTTTTGCAATCTTATCCTCCAGTGTTTTATTTTCTGGAGCGCGTGGTGGAGTGTTTGTAATAAGAGGGAGGAGACTGGCATGCTCCTGACTAAATAATTGGCGGGTGGCTTGATGCTGATGGACCATCAGTTCTGCCAATAGGTTAAGTTGCTCATGCAGAACATTCATTTTTCGTTCCATTGTATACTGGAACTTTGCAAAATCCCATTTGTCAGCACCATCCTTGCAGGTTTGGGAAGATCCACCATTAAAATTGGAACTCTGTCCACTGCTCCAATTAATCATATTGACCTCTTCTTCTTTGTGTTGAGGAAGAGGGTTGTCTTGCACATTGGGTTGATCGGGCTTGGTGACCACAATCTCACCGATATCGATCAAATCATGGATCTTGCGTTTCAAGGCCCAGCAATCTTGAGTATCATGTCCCGGTGCCCCGGCATGATAAGCACACTTCCGAGTAGCATTGAAACCCCTCCCATTTGGGTTGGCTGGTGGAAGAAGATGTATAATTTTCTTCTGAGTGGTTAGAAGATTGAGAATGTTCTCGAGTGAGTCCCCTAGGGGTGTGAACACTCAAGTGCGTCTGACTTCTCCACCTTTAGTCAATGGAGGGTTTGAAGACTGTGCTTGAAAGGGAGTATAATTTCTCCTTTGGACATGCATATTCTGACTGCCTTTCTGACCTTGTAGTATCAAGGAAACATCCTCCTCTTTCTTTTTATGGACCCTCCGGGGGTTGTTTCCATAATTTCCAAACTGGATGTGTTCAGCAACAGCTTTAAGGGTAGCTAGGTCTTGAATCTTTCCTGACTTTAATCCCATCTCAGTCATCTCCCCATGTTTAATCATTTCAGAGAATGATTTGCCAATACCAGCTAAAACCCTCTCATAGGAAGGAGCCTCTTGTATGTCTATGAAGGTCATAACCATTTCTGACTCGTTTATAGAGGGAACAACTTGAGCAGCAAGGCGCCTCCACCTTTGAGCATACTATCTGAAAGATTCATTGGTTTGTTTCCTGACTTTAGTAATTTGGTACCGGTCAGGGGCCATCTGAGACTGGAAGCTGTACTGAGTAAGGAAGGCATGAGCTAGCTCCTCCCAGCTATGGATCTTGGAATTGTCTAATCTGGTATACCACGAACGGGCTTCTCTAGTTAGACTCTTCTGGAATAGCTACATCCTGAGCTTCTCATCCTCGGCATAAGATCCGAGTTCTCCAATGAATACCTTCAAATGGGTATAAGGGTCTCCTAACCCGTCGTACTTTTCAAAGTCAGGAGTCTTGAACTTCTCTGGATAATGCACACCAGGGAATATACAAAGGTCGGTATATGAAACACTCTCATGTGCTCCAATCCCTTTGATAGAACGGATGGTCTCTTCCATTTGAAGGACTTTCTTTCTGATATCACTGGTGTCTAGATTTTCTTTGAGATGGGTGGTATCATGAATTTTGTTGGTTGTATCCAACTGAGCATCAAGTACGGGAGCTTCTTTGTCCACACCTTGTGTTCCTCCATATGCAGAGGATTCAGTATGTATGGGTATCCTTGTACCCTGAGTAGATTGGTGTAGTTCTTTAAGCAGAACAGCCAAATCTGTTATTTGTTTACTTAATCTGTCGAATTCCTCACAGGAGACAGGATTAAGATTAGCCTAGTCAGATGAAGACACAATTGGTTGTAGGCTCGTGGCCTTTCTGGACTTTGAACGAGTAATAAGTCCAATTGTTTCCCTGCGTAAAACTGACGTAGTTTAGTTTCAGGGAATGTATAAATGTTTACATGCTATAAGACGTATCCATTTTAGGAGTATTATCCTGCAAACGGATGTTAGCTGTTTGTAATACAGGATAGCATGTATATGCACATATTTCTTCATATTTCCCATTACAATGAGTTTGGCATGGAATGACATTACAAGTAAATGATTTTACAAGTAATTGAAAATGGAAAGTATGAAGAGACTTTCCTCCGCGTTTGGTTTATCAGAGGCTGACCTATCTTAGGCTACTCTCGCGGCTTTTTAGCATGAAGGTTCCCAAATCATCGCAATTTACTCGACGGGAAGTTAATCCGGTCTTTCAACTGGAGCGAATTTGGGTGGTGCCTTTCCTGAGCCTCGTTGGAATTAGTCTTCCTACGACTCCAGTAATCAAACACCGACAGGATAGCCTCCTGATGGAGGAACCACATAACATACATTCACATACAACGTGTCTCACCGTTTATGAAAATGATGACATGTGCGAAGCACTAATATCACAAGCAGATATAGTGTAAAGCATTAAGTATAGTAAGTAAATGCATTCGTACACATCCATTAAATATAAATGCAACATCCACACACAAGCATATAATAGTTTTGAAAAGCTTGTAATAGCGGCTTAAGTCCTCTTACTGGAGGTCCCCAGCAGAGTCGCCACCTGTCGACGTCAGGATTTTATTTGTTCCTTTTCTGTTTTTGTCTTTTGGTGTTCTCATGTTAGGTGAGATTTGTTTGAAAAAATAAGTTGTGAAAAGGTCCGACATTTATATGTCGACGATTGGACTGTTAGAGTCGCCAGTTGGTTTTTTAAATGATTGTACCAACACAACCGAGAAAAGGTTTGCACATTGATCAAGTGATGTGACACTACTTAACTGGTCTGTGAAACAGAGATTCATTAGGGTTCGGGGACTTGATTATGCGGAGGGAAGGTGTTAGGAACCCCCCGACATCCGTGTTGCCACGGTGACCGCCACTTTTCAATTAAACTGCTATATGAATGTGTGTGTGTGTGTGTGTGGGTCAATGTGCAGTTATTTGGAAGTAGTGCTATGCCTCGTTCGCACCTATATATAAAGCGTTTGAATTTCTGTATAAAATTCAATTTTAACAAGATATAGCATTGATATTTTGTAAAAAGAGATTTTTCAAACCCTGTGCTCAATAGTAATTGAGGCCTTTGATGCTTTCATTTTATTAAATGTTCGGCTTGATTGCTTTTATTTTCGAGATGCGAAGCATCTTAGAGAAAATAATATACATAGCATTATCAAACTCCTTGTAGGCATGAAAGCCATCTAAAGAAGTTCGAATACTGCGAATAATTTACAAGCCATATACAGCTGAAAATGTCCATCACGGGAACCGAATCTAGATTCAGTAGACTGAATCTGTGATCAAATGATTCCAAGGCTCACATTATGTAGCAATTTATATGAAAGCTGTAACCAATTATATATATAAAAGTTGTAAATATATATATATATATATATATATATATATATATATATATATATATATATATATATATATATACAGACATGATCAACCACCACGAAGCACCTCCATGGGGGATCAGAAATATAAATATATAAAAGCGGTAAATATATATATAGAGACATAATCAACCACGACGAAGTACCTCCATGGGGGATCGGAAATATAAATAAAGCAATAAATATGGTCAACCGCCACGAAGTAAACTCTAGGCGGGACAAAATAAAAATAAAGCAGTAAAAAGCCACAAAATAAACTCCAGGCCTAACAGATATATATATATATATATATATATATATATATATATATATATATATATATATATATATATAAAAGCGGTAAACACACAGGATATATTTCGATCCCGGCTCGATTTATCATTTCGGTAATTTGTCGTTGTATATATATATAAAAGTAGTAAACGCTCCGGATGTAAAATTCAGGCTCATCGAACATAGTTCGACAATAGTTCATATATATATATATATATATATATATATATATATATATATATATATATATATATATATATATATATAGTAAATAAACAAACGCTTCGGATGTAAAATTCAGGCTCAATCGAGGCATAACTCGATAATGTTGGTCCATATATATATATATATATATATATATATATATATATATATATATATATATATATATATATATATATATATATATAATTTTAGTCCCAGAAATATACGTATGTACCTTGTATTTCGAAGAGGTGAGGATACCTTGCTTTCATTTCTGATTCTAACACCCAGGTCATTTTCTCAATATTGTTGTTTCTCTATAAAACTTTGACTTGAGGTATAACCTTTGAGCATAGAATCGGCTCCTTCTTATCCAAGATATTGATATGTACCTCTTCATACGTTAAATCTTTGGCTATCTCTTCTGGTTCTAATTCAATAATGTAGTTTGGGTCTTCCACATATATACGTAGCATATATATGTGAAAAGCGTTATGAACACGAGACATATTTGGTGGTAAGGGAGTCTATAGGCCACAGTTCCTACCCAATCAAGGATTTCAAATGGAATAAATCGAGGATTTGAGCTTTCTTCTCTTCATCGATTCTTGATTCTGGAATAACACCTTCTTGTACTTTTTTCTTCATATTTATCATCTTCGGGTATGTAGCTTGAGCAGCTTTAACTTTATCGATTAAAGTCAATTCTAATCGTATATTCGTCATGATCAGTACCTTAGCATGCCCAGAAAACATCATGAGCAGTGAATTGAAGTCAGTCAAACTAGGCACCTTGAATCAGACTTTGAATGTTCTTGAGGCTCAAGAACACCAACAGTGACAGTTAGTGTCGCTAAAGCCTTTAGCGACGGTTTTATTAAAATTAATTTTATTAATTTCCAATAAATTATTAAAAATATAAAATAATTTCTAAAAATTCCAAAATGAGTTTTAAAAATTATTTTAAGTTATAAAAATTAACTTTTGATAATTTGACATATTTTTTATTAATTATTTTATTTATTTGAATATTAATGATATTAAATTTATTTAATAAATTTATTAAATAAATTGGTTAAAAATGATTTTAAAATTATTAAAATCATTTTAAATGAAAAATATTTTAAGTTACACAATATGACTTTTAATATTTTGAGGTAAATTTCATTAATAATTTAATATTAATGATATTAGATTTATTTAATAATTATATTAAATAAATGGTTTAAAAATGGTTTTTTATGATTTAAAAATGATATAAATGATTTAAAAATAGTATAAGTTATAATAAATGACTTTTAATATTTTGATGAAAAATACATTAATATTTGAATATTAATGGTAATGATTTAAAAATAATTTTAAATGTTTTAAAAATCATTTAAGGGGAATATTAGTGTTTTAAAAATATTTTGAGTTATTATAAATAACTTTAATATTTTAACAAGAATTTCATTAATATTTTAATATTATTTAATTATTAATGATAATGGTATTATTCAGTATTTAAATCATTTAAAAATGATATCAGTGCTTGGAAAATTATTATAAAATATAATAATTATTTAAAAATTATTATAAGCTTCCGAAAAATATTATAACGAAAAATTAAATTATCTAAAATAATATTGAAGCTACAGAATAGAGTTTTATTAAAAATAAACTCGTTAATTATCTGATAGGGTGACCAGGACACCAAATTGATACCGAGATCCAACTAGATTGACATAGTTAGACCTAATAAGTATTTGTATAGGTTCTAAACATTGTTGTGACTACATGATTATGTGTCTAAGTGATATAGTGACTTTAATATTATATATTGTGATGTATTATGTTAATTGTGAGACCAATATTACTGATTATAGGTCTTTTAAATGCAACTAAATTATATTGTGTAGTAGTAGACAACGATCAAGGCAAGTTTCCATAATTCAATCTCGAGTTATTACTTTTCAAATATAGTAGTGGGTAATTATTGTTGATTATTCCATGTCTAAGATTTATTATTGATTATTCGCAATTAGTGCAAGTTCATTAATTTAAACTGAGATTTAAATTTCAAAAGCGTGACTAGTGAATAACTGTTGTTGGTTATTCACATCTATAAGTATTATTGTGGATTGTAAATAGTACGGTTGATTTCTGTTTATTATAGAACAGTTTTGAGCTACGTCATAACTAATTGTTTTGGCTAGACGAATAATTGTTGAAACTTGATACGTTCAAGTATTTGAATTCGATTGTTATTGAAAGATCGAT
Source organism: Panax notoginseng (assembly GCA_016801055.1). Lineage (NCBI taxonomy): Eukaryota > Viridiplantae > Streptophyta > Magnoliopsida > Apiales > Araliaceae > Panax > Panax notoginseng. Next base: position 51,261,758 of record CM029021.1, on the reverse strand, counting down.
GCCAAATATTTTGGCTAGATCGAGATAGATATTAGATGTTAAAATCATAGTATTTCTTTAAATCCAAACTATATTGTTGCGATACGAATTCTTGTTGTAAGATTAAGATGAACAACCTTTATATAAAAGGGGACTTTGTGATCGAATGTACGACTGTTGCGCGAGCTTGAGTATTATGCATAATATTGGGTACAACGAAGCTGATCACTTTGTGTACTTACGGAGGGGTATGATTTAATCTTTATGGTTATCTGATACACCTCGGTAATTCAGAGTTGAACCTTTGATAATTACTCGAGTAGTTCAAGATCCATTGTGATCACTCAGCATAAAATCTGGAAAATAATCCACTTTGTTATTGCGTAATATTATGTATTGATAATCAATTGAATATTAGTGAAACTTCGAAAGTGTTTTACTCTTTCATCCTTGAATTGTTGTTTAGCTTATAATTCAATAAAATCTTGTTATTGCTAAATGATTTGTTCAGCTATTTCAAAGTCCTTAGAACTTTAGTAAAGTTTTGTTGAATCAATAGTCTATTATTCATATCTTTATTGTATATTTAACTTGCGAAGAAAACTCGTTACTCACCCTTGCTTAAATCTAACATTTCACCTAAGAACGAAGTAGCAGGAGAGTCGGAGAAAGACAAGGGCAAAGGAAAATTGCAGGAGTAATTAGTATAAACCTTAAATATTGTGTTTGTATGTATAAACCTTTTTGTATATCTAAAGGTATGTAAGCTATGTTAAGGTTAGATAACCTGGGATGATGTTATAAAGATATTAATTAATGATATGTATGTTTATATTCATAAATGAATGGGTAGTTAGATGATGGATCGTGAGCACCAAACTCGGGGGTCAGGTAACCCGGATTTGGGGGCGTCACATCATCAGTTTTAATCATTAACTGGTGATATTCGGAACACAGATCGATCTTTGAGAAGAATTTAGCACCTTTCAACTGGTCAAACAGGTCATCAATGTGAGGTAACAGATACATATTTTTGATGGCGACATGGTTCAACTCTCGATAGTCAATACAGAGTTGCATACTCCCATCTTTCTTCTTTATGAATAAAATAGGAACACCTCAAGGCGATGTACTAGGACGAATGAAACCAATGTCTAACCATTCTTGTAATTGGATTTTTAACTCCTGAAGTTCAATAGGAGCCATTTGATATGGGGTTTTGGAAATGGATTTTGTACCGGGTTCAAGGTATATACAAAATTTGATTTCACACTATAGGGATAGGCCAGGAAGTTCTTCGAAAAATACGTCAGGAAATTTATTAGCAACAAAAATATCATTCAAATCTGACGTAATTTTGTTTAAATATGTGACATAGGCTAAGAAGGCTTGACATCCGTTCTTCAATAAACGAATGACTTTATGACCTGAGATGACAGTGATTAATTTTAGTGGTTTGGTTGCTTGAACTCACATAACAGATTGGTTAGGAATATGAAAGCTAATGACCTTATGAAAGAAATAAAGTTTAGTATGATGAGTAGTTAACCAATCAATCCCTAAAATCACATTAAATGCAAGTATTTTCAAAGAGATGAGAACAACATGTAATGTGAGGGTGTCGATTTGAATCAAATAAGATTTATAAATGGTGGATGTAACGAAGGTTTCTCCCAACAGAGTTTCAACAGATAAGTCAAAGTCTAATTTCTCAAAAGTCAAATTCAAACGTTGAACACAATTAGGTGAAACAAAAGAATGGGTAGAACTAGTATCTAATAAGGTATAGACTTCACAAGAGTTTATGATTAGCTTAATCGTGACAACTTCGTTTGGGTTCCTCGCTTTTTAGAAAGTCATGACAAACGCTCTCTCTTGAAACACCGACTTTGATTTGTTCGGGATAGCATTTGGTGTCATCATTACCACTGGAATTCACTTCGCTATAGGGCATATTCCACCCTCAACTACTTTGTCGTACTCCTGATCTATGATTTGAATCATTAATATTTGATCCATATCGAATTGGGGTTGACCGCTCTGTACGGGGTAATTCCAAACTCGATGTTGGGTTCTCCCAATTGCTATCCAAAAAGCGATATCCATATCATTTATTTTGGCCTTTTTGAATTGGACGTCTCTTTCTACAATATCAACGCGTCGTGCGACCTTTACCCATACATCCTCCATTCTCACTCATTCAGTTGTTTCTTCTTTTAGCTGATCTTTGACATTTGCATTATCAGATTCCAACACTATTATCATATACTTTTCCAAAGAGAGTTTTTGTTCAAGCTTCACATATCGAGTAGTAAAATCTTGAATTGGTGCATCCCTTTGTTCCACGACTGCCTATCATTCTTCCCTGTTCTTCTAACTCACGAATACGATCTTGTACTTCTATATTTCGATCATAAAATTCTCCTAATAAATCCTCCTCAATTCATCACTTAAAACTCTATACGAGTTCATCTCTTGATTTTCATATGTCATTCTTAAATACTGCCATAACACAAGGGTTAATTAGAGAAATTGACATGCCACATATTATCCTTATATTCTGACCGACCAATTAAATTACAAATAAGCTTAGGTAAGACACACTAGAGAAGGTTTTACTCGTCTCTCCCGTACTAGTTCTGACCTCAGATCTCTGCCAGAGATCATATCCCTAAGCTCTGATACCAACTGTGACTCCCCAAAATAGGTCCACACAACCCATTATAAGTCGCCAGATACACACTACAAAATTCAAATACAACTTCATTTATACAACTGTCGTGTAAAATATGACAACACATAAACTGATAGTTTCAATACAAATATTGTCTCACAGACAATATTCAAACTCAAATAAAGTTCTCATTACAATTATTGTCACATTATTTTATAGCATAGTGAGGAGTACTATAATAACCATCTCGGACCATTACTCCACTCCCCGACTAGTTCCAGCTACATTCTCGCCTTCTGAGAAAAATAATGGAACCAAAAGGAAAGGGGTAAGCACAACTAGCCTAGTAAAGAATATTATGACTAAGATAATGAAGAACAAATTATCCTTAGTCCTCAACAGTGAAAAATCTGATATAATACAATAGATAACAAGTTTTAGATCAACAACTACAACGAAAATAGCAATCCATTAGAAGAGTTAAGTAGAGCATGATGTCTACTATATTTTATGATATAAAAATCTATCATTAATATTTTATCCTTGTAATACCAATCAATAAATGCTTCAAATTAACAAATTATCCATGCACTACGGGCCAAGAATATTCATTTGTATCACCAGTGGTCATTATCATGCAAAACAACTGTCCATTTATGCACTACGGGCCAAAGAAGACTTTCACCACAACAATTGTCTGTAACATTACAGGTCATGATTATACAAATACATAATTCCTGATAATAATCATACCAATCAACAGTCCATCTATGCACTATGGGCCAAAGATGACTTTCATCACAATATAAGTATGAGGATGATGACAATATAAGAATCAATCAAGTGAGATCAAGGATAAATATTAGATATTTCTAATTTAATTTATCCAGAGTTCAAGAATGTCTAAATTGTCAACATGATCACCAATTATGGAGTAAAATTCAAGAATGATATTCATGTATCAAAAATAATTTAGACAAGAAAGAAAATTAAATTATGTTATTAATAGTACTCATGAATAGTACCGTATGAATAGTATCCCGTGAATAGTACAGTATGAATAGTACCGCAAATGAAAAGTACCCTGACATGAAAAGATTAAAATTTTAATAAGAGAGTTCAGACCAATATTCCAGTGAAATGATATTAGATGAAGCATAAATTTCAAGAAATTTCTAATCATTTCAGGAATTATAGAAGCAATACTAAGTTTAAATTTAGGAATATAAAATAAAATAATACAAGAAACTGCAAATGGATTTTCACTCGTCATGCGGTAATCCGCGTAGACAAATCATCTCTACAACTCAATAAAGAATGAATACGAAGGGTTATTCACCATACATGCGGTAATCCACGTAAACAGGTTAGTCCCGCAAATTAATAAAGAATGAATACGAAGGGTTATCACCATTCATGCGATAATCCGCGTAGACAAGTTACTCCCGCAGATTAATAAAGAATGAATATGAAGGGTTATTCAACATGCATGCGGTAATTCGCGTAGACAGGTTACTCTCGCAGATTAATAAAGAATGAATACGAAGGGCTATTCACCATGCATGCGATAATCCGCGTAGACAGGTTACTCCCACGGATTAATAAAGAATAGAATGACAACCCTTATGAGTATGAAGAAAATAACATCTTTTATGAATACGAAAGAAATAATATCCCTTACGAATACGAAAAATAATATCCCTTATCTTAGTAAGAGATTGGATACTGCAATAGTGTAGTAGGAGAATACTCTTCTTCTTTCTCTCTTAGTTTCTCTCACTATAACTTCTGATTATAACTTTGCTCTTCAAAAATGGTAGGAAATAATGAATGGATGGAGGAGTATTTATATGCTAGGAAAACATGGTAAATTACAAGGTTAATTATACTTTAGTACATTCATCTTTGCCTCTATTTTTAATTTAGTCCTTCAAGTAATATCAATCTTGCACAAACTCCCCTAATAGTACTTGTATGTGAACTAATAGTTCCTTACATGTGAACCAATAGTTTCTTGCATGTGAACTAATAATAATTAATTGCTCATTTATCCGATTAATTACTCGTTGGGTGAATTTAACATCCAGAAATCAACTATTATCGAAATAAATGTCGATTTCCACTAACACTAATATTTCCAACACAATGGAGATGTTTTTATCAATAATTTCATCCTTGAATATTCGAAGTTTGACTTTTTTTTTCGAAAATGTCAATTGTTACCTTTTTGACCAAAAAGTCAACTGTTGACTTCTTGACTAAAAAGTCAACTCTGACAAATTTTGTGTTTATAGTCTATTTTGGCTAACTTCATCGTCCCGGACTCAAATATCTCGTCCGCGTCTCCAAATTCAATTCCGAACTCAAATTCGAATTTTAATTTTATTTTCTTGTGTTTTATACACACTTTTACTTTCTTAGTTAGTTCAAACTATTTAATTAGTCTTGACTAACTTTTAAATTAAATCTCATCATTTATCGCTAATAATTATATATAACACATTTTTAATCTTTCAACAATTATTCATTATTAATATTATAACTCATAATATTAACAATAAGATCCTTTCCAAGAAAGAGGGGGCTTTATGATAAGGATTTCTTCTTATTGGCATGCAATTAAATAACATAACCCCTTTCCTAGACAGAACTTTTCAGACATTGTCAATAATACAAATAATGATATAAATAACTGTGTCGTCTCAATTATTGATTTAATAAAATAAAATATTGTGCAGATGATACTCTGACAATAATGGAATCAATAATATGAGATACTATGCAACAACTACGGTGATAATTATTGGATAAAACTGAGTGACTTCTTGCGTAAGCTTCAATAATCAGAGATATTGTGCAATACCGTGTGCTATTGTGCAACAACGCGTATTATTGTACTTTCATCACTGGGTATTTTAACAGTTTAACGACAAAAGTTTTGTCATTATTTCTATAAAAAGGTTATTTTTTTCGCTTTCTATATCCGATATTTATTCCGTTGATGGGTCCACCAATAATTGCGCCGTCGGACGAATATTCCCCGACACAACAAATATTTTATGACAACTTCCTTACTTTGTAAAATTTTCACATATCACCCCTAACTTTAAGCTTTTATCAATTTAACCATTTACTGAATAGAATAATATTTATAAGAAAAATTGAATACTTTTATTTTATAAAATTCGGGGTCTTACAGGCCCCTATAGCACAGCAACACACTGGCACAAAATGTACAACAGACGCCATGACTGGACCTCCCATGCATCAACATCCGGCGGACTACCAGAAGCATTGCAGAGACGCTAAATTGATAACCCACAATAAGATGAAACACCCAAATGATTTAAAGAAGGTAATAAACATTAACAACTCAAAAAATCAGAAGGGAGGACAGGACAGCCATAACAAAATAAAAAACAATAGAACTAAGTCGTCGAAAGAACAGGCAGGAGAACGCCATGAAAGTAAACCCAAACCATAGAAAAATCAATGACAAAACTAATAATTTAGCCACTGTAGTTAACAAGTGTCGACGTCGGGATTTTATTTGTCCCTTTTCTATTCTTGTCTTTTGGTGTTCTCATGTTAGGTGAGATTTGTTTGAAAAAATAAGTTGTGAAAAGGTCCGACATTTATATGTTGATAATTGGACTGTAAGAGTCGCCAGTTGATTTTTTAAATGGTTGTACCAACACAACCGAGAAAAGGTTTGCACATTGGCCCAGTGATGTGACACTGCTTAACGGGTCTATGAAACCGAGATTCATTATGGTCCGGGGACTTGGTTATGCGGAAGGATGGTGTAAGGCACCCCCCGCCATCTGTGTTGCCACGGTGACCGCCACTTTTCAATTAAACTATTATATGAATATGTGTGTGGGGGGGGGGGGTCAATGTGCAGTTATTTGGAACTAGTGCTATTCCTCGTTCGCACCTATATACAAAGGGTTTGAATTTCTGTATAAAATTCAGTTTTAACAAGATATAGCAGTGATGTTTTATAAAAAGAGGTTTTTCAAACCTTGTGCTGAATAGTAACTGAGGCCTTTGATACTTCCATTTTATTAAATGTTTGGCTTGATTACTTTTATTTTCGAGATGTGAAACTTCTTCGAGAAAATAATATACATAGCATTATCAAACTCCTTGTGGGCATGAAAGCCATCTAAGGAAGTTCGAATACTGCGAATAATTTACAAGCCATGTACAGCTAAAAATGTCCATCACGGGAACCGAATCTAAATTCAGTAGACTGAATATGTGATCACATGATTCCTAGGCTCACATGATGTATCAATTTATATGAAAGCTGAAAGCAATTATATATATAAAAGCTATAAATATATATATATATATATATATATATATATATATATATATATATATATATATACAGACATGATTAACCACCACGAAGCACCTCCATGGGGGATAAAAAATATAAATATATAAAAGCGGTAAATATATATATATAGAGACAAGATCAACCACCACGAAGCACCTTCATAGGGGATCAGAAATGTAAATAATGCAATAAATACGGTCAACCGCCACGAAGTAAACTCCAGGCGGGACTAAATATAAATAAAGTAGTAAAAGGCCACGAAGTAAACTCTAGACCTAACAGAAATATATATATATATATATATATATATATATATATATATATATATATATATATAGCGACAAATCGCTGAAATGATAAACCGATTTGTCGCTATATATATAAGCAGTAAACGTTCCAAATGTAAAATCCAGGCTCATCGAACATAGTTCGACAATAGTTCATATATATATATATATATATATATATATATATATATATATATATATATATATATATATATGCAAAAAGAAATAAAAGTCACGGACCGAAGTCCGGGCATACACACGCTACACGACTCTCAACGTGAAGAACTGTGTGTGCACAGTACTGGAGAAAGGCTTTAGAAAGTGTAAGAAGGATTACAGTGGAATGCCAAAGAAGACTTTAATATTTTTAAAGGGATGAACACTCGGCTCCCGTCGGTAAAAATATAGCAATATATAAGCTCACAAGTGTTTAAAATGAGAAAGAACTCAGTTTATAGTGTGTACAGAGCAAATTGGACAGGGATTCCTCACCTTTTCTCTATACAAAATGGCTACCCCAAGCCCTCTATTTATAGAGGGGGAGCTGCAGGTGTACTTGCAGCAGCCGCAGATGCACCTGCGGCTACCCGGGGTGCCCCGGGTTCTACGGGTCCCGTCGTCTCGAAGTACGTGCACACGTGCAACATGTTGTCTGTGCAAACTTTCAGAACTTCAATCTGGATATCCGATCAAGGTGTATAAGACCTTTTACGGTATGCTATTGTCGATAGCTACATAATGACATGGGATTAGAGGTTGTACGAAGTCAGGAAGATGGGACCATGCCCTTGGTCTTCAAGCTTCAAATTCTATCCGATGTGCTGTCTTATGCAGTAGTCACTCGGGATTAGAGCTCTTTGGTTCTTGTAGGACATTACTGTGTAGAATGTATATATGAATGTTGAGACGGTGCAATGTGGGGTTGGGCTTGAGTTAATTTAGTAGTCGTTGCTCAGGGTTATCTCTGAGATTGGACTACTGCAGGTGTTGATCGTCCTCACGGTTATTGCTGAGGTGTGCCTAACCTCCCGGGGTTATCTCTAGTCTTGGGGAATGAGTGCTGAAGCTGATCGCATGGATTTTAAACAAACATTTTTACGATTATATCTAGAACTGCAACTGTATGCCTCGGGGTTATCTCCGAGGTTGGCACTATCTCTCCCGGTGTTCTTTCCGGGACTGAGACTGAGTATCTTGGGGTTATCTCTGAAATGACACGGTCTTCTCCAATGTGATTTTCGGTATTTAAACTGCATTCCTCGGGGTTATCTCCGAGGTTAAAACTGAAACTCCCGGTGTTATTTCTGGGGTTGAGGTTGAAACTTCCAGTGGTATTTCTGGGATTTGAGCTGGATGTCTCGGGGTTATCTCTTAGATGGTAATAACTGAATATCCCAGGGTTGTCTCTGGGATTGAACTGAGCTGTCTTCTAGAGTTATCTCTGAAAGACGATCATGCCCTCCTTCAATGTTAGTAACAGGTATGCAGAAAATTTCGAGTGTCTACAGATGCCCCTCTTTATCATATTCAGGCAATGCAATGGCATGGATAGGATAAAGAATACTAGACACTTGAAATGTAACAAGATAATCATGATGCAATGTACAGCAGAATGATGCAAATGTATGTGGTTTGTTGGATTATTCTCCAACATGGTGGGATAATTGATGGCTCCCCTTGACTTCTACCGGGAGCGAGGTAATTTATGACCACTTTGACAAACTATTTGGACGTATAATCCACAGCTACCATGAACTTCCAGGATATTGGCGTTGGGATTATCACCAAAGCCCTTAACCCTTGGTATAAACTTTCACTGAAGATATATCTCTCATGTACAAGAGACTATGTGGGGATGTGTTTTGTCTGTTGAGGATGTGTATAACATATTCCATCATCAGTCTTCCCTGATGAGGATGCTCTATCAGAGTTACTTCCAACAGTCTGTATTGTCAGGATTTCCTGACCTTCGCTGACATGTTCATCAACGGATGAAATCCCTACTGGGGATAAGGCCAAGGCTGCTTGACCTTTGTTGACATGTACATCAACAGATGGCTTCTGATGCTTCAATGGGTTTACTTGCCACCAGCTAACATAACATCAAGGTTGCTTGACCTTCATTGACATGTACATCAACGGATGAAAATGCGTGACGCCCCCGCCGGGGACTCTGTACTTTGGCAGATGAAAATGTGTGACACCCCCGCCGGGGATCCATGGACATGTACATCAACGGATGAAAATGTGTGATGCCCCCGTCGGGGATCTGTGCTTTGACAGATATAAACGCGTGATACCCCCGCCGGGGATCCATGGACATGTACATCAAAGGATGAAAATGTGTGATGCCCCCGCCGGGGATCTGTGCTTTGACAGATGAAAATGCGTGATACCCCCACCGGGGATCCATGGACATATACATCAACGGATGAAAATGCGTGATGACCCCGCCGAGGACTTTGTACTTTGACAGATGAAAATGCTTGATACCCCCGCCGGGGATCCATGCTTTGGAGTTGCGACCCCAAACTGACGGCATCGGACCTTTGTGAGGTATTACCGAGTGTAATTAGCAACCGCTGAGATCGTCGGTATAGTGTACTCTGTGTTTGGGCGAATACCAATGAATGATATGAAAAGCCACAATTTGGCCCGGGAAAACTAGAGTTTCAGGCTATTCTGCTCAATCGCATAGCGTTTTTATCCCTGATTTGGCCTTTTTACCTTGTGAGAACTCTTTTGCAACTCAAACTAGACAGAGTCGGAGGGGTGGACCCCACCCAGGGGAGCCATAGGTACACTTACAGCAGCCGTAGGTGGACCTACGGCCAGCTGTGGATGGCTATTAAAGCTGCAGGATGCTTTCTCAAGTCATTTTACGTTGTGCCACATAGGAAATCTGAGAGCTCCTCTTCAGATCTGCTGAGCTCGGGCATCTTTCTATAAATTTTGTCACCGTACAAGTGTTCTACACTTTCTTGGTAACGTATGCATGTCTTCTTTTCCAGTTTCTATCCGTTGAAAAATGACTTTTTATATGAAATGCATCTAAACACATAGTAGTGAATATGCATGCTCATATGTCTTGATAAAAAATATACAACATAGTAAATGTTAGTATTAAACCATGCTGAACATAATGATTTAAAAAAATTTTACTTTTGAAACAGTCAAATTGGCACCTTTTTCTGCTATTTTTTATCCTATTTGAGGACAAATGAGCCAAGGTGGTAGTGCAAAGTAATCCTGGTATTTAGGCTACCCTTATGGATTGATGACTTTGACATTTAAATGCATATAGTATGTATATGATTGTGGGCAGTTGTGCTACTAAATGGCCGCCTAGTCATGCCTATGTGCATGTGGATAGTCTTATTTACAAAGAAAACTATGGCAAAAATTTTCCAAAATGTAGGCATTGAATTGTCATGCATTTTTAGCTCTACTGTAGATGTTTGTTAAAATAATACATGCATGCATGTAGACATAAAATGCATTTTGAAAAGCTCCAGGTTAGAGAATACCACACCTTTTCTGAGGTAATTTGGACACTTGTTGTCCAGATATATGGATCCAGATCAGCCGAGTAGTTCCCGCAGGACCACTTCAGGTGTGCGGAGGAGGGCTTCTGAAGTGCCTCAACCTAGTTCAGTTAGACAGCCTCGTCGTCTGGCGGAGGCGGTGATTCGTCCTATCTGGGTTGATGTATCGGATGTCGAGGACAAGGAGGAGGATGTACCAGTAGCGGCTCCAGCTCCTGCTACTCATATTCCCCGTAGGGACTTCCTAGGCATTCAGGTGGCTATTCCAGATCTTTTGGGTGATTTGAGTCGCCACCCCTCAGTTTACTTGCATGCAAATGAGGTAAAAGCTGGATTTGATCTTCCTTTTTCCTATTGAGGAGGAGCAAGGATTTTGACATTGATTTGCATATGATGTAGGTTCCCGGCTTTACACAGCCTCGAGGGAACTGGTTCAGCATACACTCCCTGTACCAGGCTCTGCATCCAGATTACCGTGGTATTGTGCATGATTGGGGCTTTGGGGAGTTCTTTTCCATTCTTCCCCGCCGTTGTCCCTGGGGTTACCTCTGGGCAATGTCTGAGCGCTGGTTTCACCAGACTTAGTCTCTTCACTTATTGGATTGTGAGGTGATGATGACACCGATGGATTGACGATTTATCGCCGGTATGGAGTTTGGAGGGGCGCCAATGCCATATACGACGGATATTACCCCGACTGCCGTCAGATCCTTGTTGGGAGTTCCAGCTGAGGCGCTCAAGGGTAGGACCGTTTGTACGGGTCCTTTGAGCTTAGATGCTATGAGTGGGCTATTGAGTAAGCCTATACCCGCTGATGTGAGAGTTAGGGATCGCATTCTTCGGTGATTGTTCCTGGTTATCATTAGGGGTTGTTTCATAGCAGATAAATCTTCTACGGTGTCATTCACTTTGATCAGTGTCATGCGGGAGGTGGACCGTATTGGAGAGTATGATTGGGGTTCCTACACCTTTGCCTATTTCCTTAGGGGAATGTGCATACGTTCGCAGGGCTTGACCAAGGCTTGGCTAGGATTTTACCCATTTCTGCTAGTGAGTATTTCTCTTTTGATTTCCTATGTACAGGTTATGAGTGTTCACTGACAGCAGGTGATTTGCCTTTGTGTTGGCAGTTTTGGGCCTATGAAAGGCTTCCATGTTTGTGTCCTGTGAGCGTGTTAGGTTTAGATACCTATCCCCAAGGACAGCGATGACATCACTCCATTTTGGCGGAGGTTCCTGTAACGGAGGGTTTCACCCATTGTCGCTTACCGTTGGAGCAGTTGACAGCTGATGTCATCACCTGGGTTCCCTACTCTGGGGAATATTTGACCATTGGGTTTGAGGATGGATTTCATTGGGGTCGAGCACGTGATATCCACCTGTAGGATTCCTCTCTTCACAGATGGAGGATGGGAACTCTATTTAGGAGAGCGTGCTATTAGGAGAACCATATGAGATATTCGTGTACCGATCTTACCTCCTGCCAGGCGTTATTGGCATGTGTTGTAGTCAACCGTCGATGAGATCCCATTGATGGGTATGGACGGATATACTTTATCAGAGGGTTCACATACTCAGGATACGTTTCATCACTGGTGGTCCCCTCGTACCATTGGAGCCCAGACCCGCGCCACTCAGTTTATGGGGGATATGGTTCCTGGATCCGTGATGATGACGGATTGGCTGACCTGTGTCTGAGATCAGACTCATGTGACATAGATTGATCGTTTGACCCGGTTGTTGGACCGGGCACATTTTTTCATCCGGTACTTGGGTAGAGATCCTTCAGAGGCAGATACTTTTGATCCTTCCAGCTTAGGCGATGGCCCCTCAGGTGACCCATATGGCTTTACTGGTACAGATTCTCCCTTGTATAGGCCTGACATCCCTGTTGATAGAGATCCAGTGACTCAGGAGGAGTTACATCAGGTGGACATGATTGATGATGTAGATATTGACACCATCGTCTTCTTTTGATGTATATTCTCGTTATCTCTTTTGATAGGCCTCTGTTAGATATTGGGTGGCTATGCCCCATTCACGCTATATATTTTGATAGGCCTCTGTTAGTAGTAGGGCGTTTGTGCCCCATTTCCCTATATTTTTAGCTGTACAGAGATGATGTATATAGACGATGATGTACTTAGGAATGTATATATTATTTTCCATTCCCTACATCATATTGCCATCTATTATCTGTCATGAATGTATCATGTTATACATATGTATGTATGTCCAGAGATATTCAGTATTGACCCCTGGATGGTCTTATGATACGGCCTGCATAGATGTCTTCTTCAACAATCAGCCACATAGATAATACCCCACCAGTATTGGTGGCATCCCGTCTGAGGTCGTGGTATGATAGTATGTCACCTACAGATAGGGTGATTGTAGATCAGCTATTATAGCATTCTATGATCTTCTTGATGTTTCAGGTTCCCGCAGGCTTTATAGAGGGTATGCTAGAGCATTGGATACCGGAGAGATAGGTTTTCCGATTAGGTTCCCAGGAGTTGACTCCTACATTGGAGAAGTACGAGCGGTTGACGACTTTGTCCTTAGACAGACCTTACGCTCATATGGCCGTCGAAGATATTGGCCGACAGTTCATGACCTTCACCGGGTTACGGCGTAGAGTAGTAGAGGATGAGATTAAATCCGGCCATGTATTGTCCCAGCATTTCCTGATAGACAAATTTGGCTCAATGGATAGCTATGCACGACATTCTGGGGATTTTACCACACCAAAGGATCAGTGGCATTTGTCAAGAGTGGATGTACTCATGTTGTGCGTAGTGGCGTATGTATACATGCCACGATATATGGATAAGATGGACATAGGTGTCATCATGGTAGTGAGAGCTCTCAGGGAGGATTATACCATCATCCCGATGATCGTGGCGGAGACGTTGAGGTCAACCACGTTCTGCAGTATCTACCCTGCAAAGGTCTTTACAGGTAGTTCGGTCATGCTATACGAGTGGTTTATGTCACACTTGAGACCGATTGGTACTTTTCGCCGACACGGGTACTGTTTCACCCATGATATAGCAATGTCTTACTCCTTTCAGCCATTGGAGTGTATAGACGCTATATCTTGGTCAGTATTCTTTCCAGGGATCAGAGATCCGTTTGTCATTCTACCATGTTCAGGGCTCAACTCACCCTATAGTTTTATTACTCACGCTCCGAGCATGGATTGTCTCCCTCTGGCTGGTTTGAGGGGCATGACTACCTACCACCCACTGGTTGTGATGGCACAGTTTGACCAATTTCAGGACTTCCATCCTTTTGAGGGGGCGTTAGGTCAGCGTCTAGCTTCTCACCATCTATCAGCAGAGGACCAATCCCGGGTGTATGCTTGTTGGGATCAGCGTGAGAGTGCTGAGTTTTCTGTTAGCCATCCGGGCTGTTCGTCAGAGTATTCTACGTGGATGGAGACAGAGAATTCATCGGCTACGGCAGTATCCACAGTGACGGGTATTGATTCAGATAGTGGAGAGCCCATGGAGGACATTGATTCCCACACCGAGGAGGAGCCATTAACTGGGTTGCCAGTAGCTCTTGTAAATTCTCCCAGTACTAGCACTATCGTGATCCAGTATTCAACACAGTACTTCGAGCAGAGTCTTCATCTGATGACCTTTAAGAGGGATCAGGCTAGAGCCATGATGTTGACTGCTCTTGATGGGAGAGATGTCGCTCTATTAGAGAGAGAGACGAGGCATTAGTATATAGAGATGCCGCTATTGAGGAGCGGGATGAGGCCAGATCAGCCAGAGATGCCAAGATAGTTGAGCGGGATGGTGCCATATCTGCTAGGGATGTAGCCGTTACAGATAGTACCACAGTTAGGTCCCTTACTACTGGCATGATTGCAGAGATGAGTACATATATTGATGAGCATAGCGTCACCGTGCAGATGGCTATAGATCTGTTAGCTCATGTGCATACCCTTGTGCAGGAGACCACAGCTGTAGCATCCCCAAATCTAGGTACTTTTTACCACGAATCTGGTATATTATTTCTATAACTATTGCGGAAGATATAAACATAAATTGTTTATACATTAAACTTTTACAACATAAACCCCAAGGTCTACAACCTTAACTTAATACATACCTTCAATATTTAAAAAGTTTTACAATGCTATTTTCGTCAGAAAATTTAATAAATCTAACTGCACCATAATTTAATCTTGAACTGTGACTTTGCTTCTGTCTTTATTCAAGCTTTCATCTAAATCTGAAATTTTTTATCATGATATAGCAAGGGTGAGCATCAAATTTGCCCAGCAAGCATAAGTTTAATTGAGGATATATCATGATTGAAATAATTGAACACTAAGCTGGATAACTTTCAACAATATAAACATTGTGAAAGAGCATAAACAAATTTAGACCAAGGTAATAAAAATGAATGGTCAATAATGAACATGAGCAGATTAACTGAACCAAATGGTAATGAATGTGATCAGCTTTTCATACCTGATGAACATTTATAATATGCACAACGTGCGAATCAATAATCAATATAAACGTGAATAATCAACAACAATTATTAATTGACATGCTTTGAACATGCAACTCAAGTTTGAGTTAAGGAAAACTTGCCTGATTCGTTGACTACTGCTACTCAGTTTAAGTTCACTTCTTTTGGTAAGACCTATAATTAATAATATGATTGGTCTTTCAATCAGCATATTCTACTTTGTATCATAATACAATTACATTATTAATAGATTATCTAACACTTAATCAAATATTAGATAACATCTTAACACATCAGTATTATTATCATTCTTTGAAAATTCTTTAATCACTATATCATATCCATTATGATTTAACACTCGCTTTTTCATTTCATAAGTTATTCTTTAACATCTAATAAGTTAAATACTAATCTAGCCACCTGGATTCTAAATCCAATAACCCAAACTGCAATCCAGCTAACTAGATTCCAAATCTAACAAATAGATTGCAATCCAGCAAGCTTGGATTCACCAATCCATCAATCCAGCAAGCTGGATTCTAAATTCTTCAATTCAGTAAGCCTCTTTTCAATCCAGCAAGCTGGATTCATCAGATTTTCCAATCCAGCAAGCTGGATTCCATATCCTTTTCACGAAAATACTAAATCAGTTTATTATTTTTCTATCTTTTTCCCAAACATATCTACACATATTTCATACACAAAAATTATTTTTCCATAATTTTCCAACTTTCTTTAGTATTTTTCAAATATCATTTTTAGTGCATGGCTTAAGCTCCAGAAATTCCCATCATTTGACATAATCTTATATGTGCTAACGTGACACTCCAGTTTAAATTTTGTGGCCATCGGAATTATAGAACTCCGGTTATAGTTATTTTTGTCAAAAAATCACAAAAATTGAAAAGGTCATAACTTGGTCATTTTAAGTCGGAATGAGCTCATTTTTGGACAGTAGGTACTTTATACCATATATTTTCATGTCCCAAAAGGCCGGAATTTTTCTCACATATTAAGTTGCCTAAACAGCCCGTTTAAACCTTTGGGTAGAAGCCAAATAGTCGTTTTGCAGTTTTTTGTGCTTTACTAAAAATATTCCATACGGAAATCTACAACTCCTTTTTCAGTGATTCCACTTAGAGATGTTCGAAAACTTATAGATCTAACTCTAGGACTTGACCACACTGAAAAATTCGAAATACAATAGGAGATATGGTCATTTGAATTTCATGTTTTATTTTCACCAAAAACTGATTTTTAACTCTTGATGTCTACTAAGAACACTTTCATGTTTTCACATAATAACCAACATAACTCATCATAACATTTACTAATACCTCATATACCCATGATTCTACCATAGTACATGATCTATTTCATCAAACACAAGATTAACACAATCGGGGCTAAGAAAAATTAGGATTTTCTACATTTGAAAAACCTAGTTTCTATTTCATACTTTAGATCTAACTTTTAACACACGAGATGGATAGATCCACACATAACACACTCTAGATCATGTAGATCTCGAGTTTTAAAGTTTGAAATCATCAATCCAAGTTTTCATTTAAACAACTAAGAATAACTTAGAAAAAAAGGTGATTTATACCTTGATATCTTACTAGTTTTTCTTAATCCTTCAAAGTAGATGATGACCTTGGTTAGCTTGAAGATCAAAACCTCATCTCCCTTTCCTCTTGTGGCTGTCGAAATACTAGCTCCTCCCTCTCTCTAGTTTTGTTTTTGTTAGCCAATAAGAAGTAATAGGATGAGAGAGAAATGAAATTGTTTTTATGGTTTAGTAAAAACAAAAGTGTAGATATATTTGTATATCTCATGTTAATCTTCCAACAACTCTCTCTTGCTTTCTCTTTCTCACTTATTAGAAGGTTTCTTGGATGATTAAGATTACTTGTAGCTTTAGTTAAAATAGGTGGACTAACCTTCAAGTGACACATGTGAAGGAGTTAGTGAGAGTTGGTGAAGAGTTGGTACATTCCATCATTACATTCATTCCCCCCACTCACTCTCTCTTTCTCTTTCTTAATCATTTTAGTGTTGCTTGTACACTTAAATAAAAGTGTTGGTTGAATGAGAATTGGACACTTGTTGGAAGTTATTGAGAGTTAGTAAACTTAATGATTTAATCCCATAGCTTCTCTTTCTCTGCCTTGTTGGCCGAAAATCCTCTTCCTTTTATCCCCAATTTTTATAAAATTTTAATGTTATAATATTGTTTATTAATTGTCCAAAATGTCCCTCCATAATTGGGCCAACATTTGGGCTTAACACTTAATTCTTTTGGGCTATCGAATTAAAATATTTGGACTTCCTAACTAAAATGTTTGGGCCATAAGAATTAATATGGTCCATTATCTTAAATTATATCTTACCCTAATAATTAAATAAGGGTTTCCCCCTACTCAATTATAATTCAAATCCTTACTCATATACATTTAATTCCTTAACCCAATTAGATTTACATTAATTAGGTTATAAAATTAATTAATTAAGATATATAAATAAATCTCTTAGAATTAGTATATATTTTAAATATCATAATTCTCTCATCCCATAACACTTAAGTTATTCAATCCTTCATTCCTAATATATAATTAGGATTACACTAGTTTCTTTTATTTATTTATATAATAGACAAATATAAACCATCACATAATATTCATATTCACTTACTCACATAATAATTAAATAAATTATGACATGCTCCACAATTCTCTTAGATTAGGACACTTGTATATATATAAATACTATGACCACTAAATAACAATAACCATTTAGGTCATTTAATTCTCCTACTTAATTTAAATGACTTATTTAAGTTATACAATTTATATTATATAATTAAATTAATTTCCTCCTCCTCTCCATAAATTGTTATCAAACAATTTATTTATATATTAAATATATAAATTAATATATTCAATCATTTATTCAAATATGAATTTAATTTACTAATTGTTTTGATACCAATATACATATTTGCATATTGGATTTAATCTCATATTTTTACTTTACATCATTTGGTATAATATTAAATATTACACCATTAACCATATAACATAATACCATATATCCAATTATTTTCTTTACTTTCTATAAATTGTCTTCACAATTTATTTAACTGAAGAAAATATATTAATATATTCACCACATACACATATTCTTAGGAACTTATACAGTAACATAAACCTCATTATTAGACTATCACTTATAGTCTATCAAATCATTCAAGTTCTTCTCTAAAAATTTTGAAATCCTTAAAATTCCTTCATAGAAACGTCAAATTCATACACTTATTTTATGTCTAAGTTCATGTTATAACCTTTAATCCACTATTTTAGGATTTTAATAATTATCTAAATTCTCAGGTTGTCACATTCACCCCTTCTTCTAAGAATTTCGTCCCCGAAATTAAAGCATACTAATATCTGATTATTCTCTTGATCAAAACTAGGTTTTTAACTTAGCCTTTACAATTTCCTCCTTTGAGGATTTCTCATCTATTATCACATTTCACCATAACTACTCAATTGGAGTTTACATCTTCTAAACATTTACCAAAACTAGGTTGTCATAATAACCTTTATTCAATCATCTCAGATTCTACTCGTACGCAACAAGTTCACAATATTTCATATCCATCATCACATACTACCACAACATTACTCTAAAGAGTTTAAAATTTTTCATATCTGTCTGAGGGATCATAAAACCATGAACTTTGAGGTTTAGCGTATTTCTACCTGCTACCTCTTTCAATTAAGAAAGAAAGGTAATCTACCTCTGAAATATTTTATATTTAGTATGTTTACAATCACAAAGAAGGTAAACTATCGATGTGGGTACTTTAGAGGATCAGTCTGTTGTACCTTAGTAATCGGAATGACTATATGCGTTCTTAGATTGGAATATTTTATTCAATTAGTATATCCCCATTTTTAGGGTTGTTCACCTCAGACTTATCATAAGATTCCGTACCAAAATAATTTGGTTCGGCATAAGCTTTCAAAGAATACTTTGAATTTCATAAACATTTGTCTAGCTGAATCAAATAGCTTAGACGCATATCAAATAATTCGAATTTTAATCGAAACATTGCTAGCCAAATTTAGTTGGCAATAAATTATTTTTAAAATTCTTAAAATCATTTTGATGTCATGATACCGCACTGTATTTACAGTCCGTTTGAGGATTCCGTCATTGTGTGACTTTATCATACTACATCATTCCATAGTGGACTGACAATCTTTAGATCACATACCACACTAGGTAATTATGCATTGATAACTCCATCATTTTTATCATTCTGCATCAGGTTCCATGATATATTGATGATATATAAAATACATTTTGACATCTCAAATTATTTTTGTCTAGCCGAATCAATTAGCATAGACTCTTCTTTAAACCGTTCAAAAATCTTTGAAAATTATCTTTGGTGTCATCACGCCACAACAGGTAACGATATGTTAGTAATACGACGCCCACTTCTACACAGTTGTAACTCTATGTTGAGGATAACAAAAATTCATTTTATTTCGGAAGGCACATCAGTGCGAATTTAGCTTGATGTCAAAAACTTTGAAGTCTAGCATAGCTAGAAGATTTGGAATACCTATGCTTCCACCATCAACTTCACTTTCTCTAATGATCCATTACTTAATAAGTCTATCTATTTCTATCATCCTCAATTCTCCATTCACAACTTTCTTATACCTAGTTCATCAAACTTACCACACATTATGAGTTCAGGAACTTTCCACAATCATACGAGTTTCAGAACTTATCCTAAACAGACCATAGGCGTCCATTCGCTGAGGGGTTCAAAAATATACCATATGATTATGAGTCATGAACTTACCATAAGTATGAGTTTTAAGAACTCGCAACTAATCCTTATATTCTCTACCTATTCGTTATATACATGAGAAAAGAATCACCTTATCAACATGTATATAGCAAATAGCGCCACATCAGCTTCCAATGATTATCAATGTAAGAAACTAAGTGGTTGTCAAACCAAACTCGACCACTAATCAATATAGGAAGCTAAGCGGACAATTCTCTGCCCATACAAAGAATCGGTCAACCTAACCACTATATCGACCAGGAAGCTAAATGATTCTAAAACCAAGTACAAATTCCCCGCCCATACAAGGAATCATACGACTCAGCTGCTGACATGAGTCCTCAATTGAAATCCTACACAATTCTAACTTTCTCTTTTCTTAATACGAATTTTTTTTAATCCGCATATTAACATTTACCACTCTTTTCCGAGTTTACATTGTACCATTTCCTAGTACCTTCCCTTTATAGTGTCGAGCTATATCATACCAATCACTTAACATATCATATGTTATTCAACAATTTAATCTGATCATGTCGTGATCTTATTTCATAATCATTTCTCCTTATACTTACGATCGTTTTATACTACGATCTTCTTATTCTTCTCTTTAATCATATTATATTATGATTTTATTTACACTTCTCATCTTATAGACATAGTCTATTTATTATCACTTTTCATCTCTATTACTGGAGTCAGGTAACTCCTGATTCTTATCCTAATAGCTCTTCAAGATTCTTCTTTGAATCTTATTTATCTTTCTCTTTACTTAAATGATGAATTTCTTAAATTCATCTCTTATCGCTCAAACTCTATCTGAGTTTATTCCTTATCATCCTCTCAGTGGTTATAGCCTAAGGTACACCTACCTAAGGTTTATAACCTACGGCTCTGATACCACCTGTACCATCCCCAAATCCGGGTACTTTTTACCACAAATCTGGTATATTATTTCTATAACTATTGCGGAAGATATAAACATAAATTGTTTATACATTAAACTTTTATAACATAAACCCCAAGGTCTACAACTTTAACTTAATACATACCTTCAATATTTAAAAAGTTTTACAATGCTATTTTCGTCAGAAAATTTAATAAATCTAACTGCACCATAATTTAATCTTAAACTTTGACTTTGTTTCTGTCTTTATTCGAGCTTTTATCTAAATCTGAAAATTTTTATCATGATATAGTAAGGGTGAGCATCAAATTTGCCCAGCAAGCATAAGTTTAATTAAGGATATATCATGATTGAAATAATTGAACAATAAGCTGGCTAACTTTTAACAATATAAAATTGTGAAAGAGCATAAACAAATTTTCTTAGCTGAAAGACCAAGTCAATAAAAATGAATGGTCAATAATGAACATGAACAGATTAACTGAACCAAATGGTAATGAAGGTGATCAGCCTTTCATACCTGATGAACATTTACAATATGCATAACGTGCGAATCAATAATCAATATAGACGTGAATAATCAACAACAATTATTCATTAACATGCTTCGAACATGCAACTCAAGTTTGAGTTAAGGAAAACTTGCCTGATTCGTTGACTACTGCTACGCAGTTTAAGTTAACTTCTTTTGGTAAGACCTATCATTAATAATAAGATTGGTCTTTCAATCAGCATATTCTACTTTGTATCATAATACAATTACATTATTAATAGATTATCTAACACTTAATCAAATATTAGATAACATCTTAACACATCAATATTATTATCGTTCTTTGAAAATTCTTTAATCACTATATCATATCCATTATGATTTAACACTCGCTTTTTCATTTCATAAGTTATTCTTTAACATCTAATAAGTTAAATACTAATCCAGCCACCTGGATTCTAAATCCAACAACCCAAACTGCAATCCAGCTAACTAGATTCCAAATCTAACAACTAGATTGCAATCCAGCAAGCATGGATTCACCAATCCATCAATCCAGCAAGCTGGATTCTAAATTCTTCAATTCAGTAAGCCTCTTTTCAATCCAGCAAGCTGGATTCATCATATTTTCCAATCCAGCAAGCTGGATTCCATATCCTTTTCACGAAAATACTAAATCAGTTTATTATTTTTCTATCTTTTGCCCAAACATATCTACACATATTTCATACACAAAAAGTATTTTTCCATAATTTTCCAACTTCCTCTAGTATTTTTCAAATATCATTTTTAGTGTGTGGCTTAAGAATTTAGCCCCATCATGCTCAACTCCAGAAATTTCCATCTTTTGACACAATCTTATACGTGTTAGCGTGACACTCCAGTTTAAATTTCGTGGCCATCGGAGTTATAGAACTCCGGTTATAGTCATTTTTGTCGAAAAATCACAAAAATTGAAATGGTCATAACTTGGTCATTTTAAGTCGGAATGAGCTCATTTTTGGACAGTAGGTACTTTATACCATATATTTTCATGTCCCAAAAGACCGGAATTTTTCTCACACATTAATTTTCCGAAACAGCCCTTTTAAACCTTTGGGCAGAAGCCAATTTGTCATTTTGCAGTTTTTTGTGCTTTACTAAAAATATTCCATAGGGAAATCTACGACTCCTTTTTTAGTGATTCCACTTGGAGATGTTAGAAAACTTATAGATCTAACTCTAGGACTTGACCACACTCAAAAATTCGAAATACAATAGGAGATATGATCATTTGAATTTCATGTTTCGTTTTCACCAAAAACTGATTTTTAACTCTTGATGTCTACTAAGAACACTTTCATGTTTTCACATAATAACCATCATAACTCATCATAAAATTTACTAATACCTTAGCAACCACTCCTTAGCAACCAATGTGTCTTTTTTTTGCACCATGAGCTCCAACATTAGGATAATGTGATTGTCCAGTTCATAGTTCCCTTATAAATACAAGCTTCAAATTCAGTTTTTTTGTTGTTTGTTAAGTCTATATTGAAAGGTCTAAGTTGCTGAGAAAGTTTGGGATCATACTTAGTGTATAAGGAAGCCAACACAAGCTTAAGGAGGTATAAACTTTACTTATGTTCTTAGTTGGGTTTGTCAAATTCTTGAGAATTACTTGAAATTCTTTGTTAGTCAAAGTAAATTAGCATGCTATAATGTGTTTAAGAAGTTTACTTACATGTTTGAACTCTCAATTGATGGTTTGGAACATGTTTGAAGCAAGTGAAACCAAGTTGGTTAAGGCTCTGCAAACAGAGTCTACTTACTGTCTCTGATGCAGGCACGGTGCAGCTGCGCCCTAATTGTACTAGGGTGCATCGCAGCTGCGCCAGACCTGCACCAGCTCTGATATTTTCTGTTTAGTTTCTGTTGTGCTAACTTGTTAGTATATGGTTAGAGCAAGCATGTAAACTGTTGTAACACACACGTGTAAGCACATGCATGTAGTATGAACAAGTATATCAATAATTGACATAAGACTTGTGGTTTTGAAAGGAAATTATAGTTTCAAAACTTTGTCACGAACCTATCATATGAGCATACTGACTTTATGAGTAAGATAATATGTGTTATATTGTCATGAAATGCAAGACTAAAATCATTGAACACACTAGCATACATGATTGAAAGTTAAGACTATTTCTGTAACAACCCGATATTTTCTATATAAATAAATAATAAATTTTGTGTATAAATTTTTTTTATATATATTAAGGATGAGGATTTGTACAAGATAATGTGTATGTGTATTTATGTGGTAAATAAAAATATATTTATTACATAAATGTTTACAAGTAAATTTATTTTAGAATTTTTGATTATTATAAAGTATATTCTTATAATAATTAAATTATGGTAGAAATTCTTTATTAACTATTTTCCATGAAAATATAATCATATATTATTTAAATAATATATGAATTGATTTTTAGAATAAATATAATAATTATTTTATTATATGAATTTTAGTATAAGTTATTAAGTGAATTATTTAACCTTAATTATTAAGGTTAAATATGAAGAATAAATCAGATATGGAATCCAAACCCTAATTTTGGATTATTGTCAAGGTGTGAGAATAATAATATAATATTAATTATATTTTAATTTTTTAGTGCTATGAATATGTACTGTATTTCCGTATTGATAATGGTAGGTCAATTACGGTGTATTATGACCAAACCCTAGCAATAATGCTAAACCCTAATTTGAGATCCAAATTAGAGTGCATGATTATTTTATAAGTGTGTTATATAATTTATGATGTGTATTATGTAACGATTTGATTAATTAGGTAAACCCTAATTTAAATTCTAGAAACCCTAATTTTTAGAAAACCTATTATAATCTAGAAACCCTAAATAATTTTTAGAAATGAGAAACCCTAATTTGAAATTTAAATTAGAGTTCGAGATTGGTTGTAATTGTGTTAATGTGATTAATTAGCAAGTATTATAATTTCAATTGCTAATTTTGAAAACCCTAAAATTTTAAACCCTAATTTGATAATTAGAAAACCTAATTATAAATTGGTAACCCTAATTATCAAAATCGTAAACCCTAATTACTATTTTAGCAAGGTTAATGATAATTATATGATATTAAACCCCTAATGTTCCTGTATAGAGTAATTAGAAAATTAATCATAATTAGAAAACCCAAATTTCAAAATTTTAGAAACTAAAATTTATTTAATTTTTATTTTGTGTAAACCCTAGTGAGAAAATCCTTTATTTTATGCTAAACCTTAGGGTTAAACCCTAAGGGTTTGCCAAGTTCCATTTTGCCATTAAAATGATTTACAAAAAGACCATTTTACCCCTAAATACATTATTTTGGCTATCTTGTAGGTTTTGACAATAGGTTGAGTGGGTGAACCACTTCAACCACCACATGTGCTCAAAATAATAGCAACAAGCAATATACACCAGCCATTCATGCATCTAGCAAGTTGTATAAATAGCTTTGAAGAGAGAGAAATGTCATTTGTTACTTATATTTTTCACAACACTCAAACCTTTTCTCTCAAGCCCCAAACCTCCAAAATTATTTCATAATATCAGTCAAGAAACAAGCCCCGCGTTCATCATAAACAAATCAGTAGCCAGAATCAAGAATCGTTCATAGAAGGTATAAACCTTAGTCATGATTTCTGTCCAACGATCTGTTGTTAGATGTTAGATTTGTTGTGTTAAACATGTTAAATCTAGTGTCTAAGGATGATCTAGGTTGCTAGATGTTAGATCCATAACATCTAGAAGCTCAGATTTGAAGATCTTAGAAATTTGGAAAAAACTTGGTTCTGTGGTCTGACAACGAATGTCAGAGGCCACAGATCCTTGCTCGATTATGTTTTGTGATGTTTTTAAGTTGTTAATAGTAGCCTGCAATGTTGTCTTTAATCTGCATAAAGAATCAAAGTCATATCTTTTGTAGATTAAAAGTTATTTAAGGTCAAAGTGGGTTGACCGGCATTGACCGGCTATTTTTGAAACCCAGAATTTGCCCAGAAAGTCTGACAAGAAATGTCAGGCCTTTTATCTCTGTGATCTTTAATGTGTTTTGTGTTTTGAAACTTTGTAGTTGTAGTCTGATATGTGCTCTTTGATCTGAACTTGTAATCAGGCTTAGACCAGATGTAGATTGCAAGATATGGAAGGTCAAACTGCGTTGACCGACCATGACTTGCCAAGTTTCTGGGTAACCCAGAAACAGTCCAGAACGGCCTGACAACATTTTAAACCGTCTTGATCTGTCAGTGTATTAAGGTTTTATTGTTGTTGTGTTATCTAAGTTGTAGAGTTGTATATGTACTACATGTTGATGCTTTTATATAGCTTATATCAAGATCAAACAGGAATTGGAGGATGGTCAAACTAGGCAGAAAGTCCACGGATCAACTTTCTGGGTAACACAGAAAGTCCATGAGCGTGGTTTCTGACAACGTTTGACCAGACAAGATCTTGGTATTATGTTGTTGTTTTGTTTATGTGTTGTAATAGAAATGTTGTCCTACATGCTAGCTACAACCTGGAACTTTTAGATCACAAAAGCAATACCTGAATAAGAAGTTATGGGAACCCAAAAGTGAACAGTCGAACTGTTCTTCATTTCTGGGTAACCCAGAAATGAAGAACAGCCTCTGACAACACTTTTGGAGGCTCAAATCTCCTTGGTTATAGGTGGTCTTTAGCGATATATATTATTTATTTTTTCAAAAATTAATAAAAAAAAATAGAAAAATTAGTTTTAAATTATTAAAAATACAAAATAAATTATTAAAAATTATTTTAAATTCCAAAAATTAGTTTTTAATTATTTTAAATATATTTCATAAATATTTAATATTTTTGGAATATTAAAAGTATTTAATTTATTTAATTATAATATTAAATAAATTATTTAAAAATAATTTTAATATTAGAAAAATCATTAAAAAATTATATTATGATATAAGAAAAAATTTTAAGTTATTTTTAATGACTTTTAATATTTTGTGATAAATTTCATTAATAAATTGATATTAATGGTAATTAATTTATTTACTAAATGAATTAAATAAATAAATTAAAAATGATTTTATTACATTAAAAATCATTTTAAATGAAAATAAAGTGTTTAAAAATATTTTAAGATATAAAATATAACTTTTAATATTTAAAGGATAATTTCATTAATAATTAAATATTAATGATTATTAAGTTATTACTAATGATATTAAATTTATTTAATAATTATATTAAATAAATAGGTTATAAATAGTTTTATTAATTTAAAAATCATTTAAAAGGATATAAATGAATTAAAAATATTTTAAGTTATGAATAAGGACTTTTAATATTTTGATAAATAGAACACTAATACCTTAATATTAATGGTAATTATTTAAAAATGATTTTAAATATTTTAAAAATCATTTAAGGGTAATATTAATACTTTAAAAATATTTTGAGTTATTATAAATAACTTTAATATTTTGGAAATGATTTCATTAATAGTTTAATACTAATTAAATATTAATGATAATAGAATTGATTAGTATTTAAATCATTTTAATGTGATTCCGATGTTTGAAATTTCGTGATAAATTATAATAAATATTTTAAAATTATATTAAGTCATTTAAAAATAATATGACTGATATTAAGTTACAGAATAGAGTCTTAGACTCGATAATTACCCGATAAAGTTGTCGGTACACCGACATGTTTCAGAAATTGATCTGGACTTAGATAATGTGATTAGATAAGTGATTATTTGTGATTCAATGGTTGTTAAATCTATTTGCCAATGTGATTAGGGTATGTGCTGACTGCAATAAGCAGTGTTATGTGTTATAGTATGTTGTTTTAATCGAACGAATGATCTGATTAATGATAGGTCGCGAGATAAGCGATAAATTTTAATTACAAACTGTAAGCAGCGCTTTAGGCAAGCATCTTACCTTTGCATTTTCTTTATGCAATGGACATGAGTAAGAATATTTCTAAATTATATTATTACTGTACAGATTATTAACCTTATATTATATAAGCTCATTGCTTATCAACATGTTAGTATATGGTAATTCAGATATATATATTTTGTTCGTTAATTTCTGTAAATGGTTATACAAGTGTCCCCACTTGGATAATCATTGTATTTAATCACATGTTGATATACCTTTGTCAATTACCCTTATATATATATATATATATATATATATATATATATATATGTTGAATTTTAGATTATTGTTGAATAAGATAAAACCTTTGGTTTGAAACCCAGACAAGAATGAACATCCTTACACGGGAAAACTTTTATGCGCCTAAGGCGGAACAGAGTGAACGATCCTATCATTCTTGTAATGTAGTATTGATCAATGCAGGGCATAACGGGCTGATCACCCCCCGTGCCCATAAGTTATGTCGGTTTGCAGATGAATTTCTGTTTAACCTTTTTGAAAATGAAAACAATGTTCATGGCATGTCACCATAACCCCAGTTATAGTCATTATGTAGTTTTAAAAATTTGAAAGAGAGTTGTTATGTTATTATTATCGGTTCAGAATACTTCACAACTATTGACTTGTTGTAGAAGAATAGTACAAAGAAACTATTTAAATTCTTTCAGATTATATATATATATATATATATATATATATATATATATATATATATATATAATTGCTATTACTTGCTGGGCACTCAAATGCTCATCCTTGCTTAAATTTAAATGTTTTCAGCTAAGTGCGAACGACCAGAGAGCTCTTCTAAGAACAAAGGGAAAGGGAAAGGTTGCTGAATGAATGAACGTTATCTTATGTAATAGTTTAATATTATTAAGACAAGTATGATATTAATTATCTATCATGGGTTGTAATGAATGTATTAAAGGTTGCGTACTTGGGAGCTAGACTCTGATAATCATGTAAATTAAGTTGACTTTTATATTATTGTTATTATTATTAGTATTATTCCGCTCATAGAAATGGTATCGTGAAGCACCGAGTTCGGGTTTCAAGTACCTGGATTTGGGGGCGTCACAGGTTGGTATCAGAGCTATAGGGTTAGAAACCTTAGGTGGGTTAGACCTTTGGCTATAACCTTAGAACAGAGTGAAACGTTGAAAATATAAATAACTCATATAGAGTTTAAAAAAGAGATGAATTGACTAAATTCATCGTCAAACAAAATAAAAGATAACTTATATAAAACTCTTATTTGCTGTGTGTATATACTATATGCTAATCAGGATAATTTATGTGTGTAGATGTCAGGTGAAAAAGGATTCGATCACCCTCGGATCGTAAAGAAGGAGCCAATATCGAAGCCGATAGCTGACATAGAGGCTCACAATGAAAATAACTCAGAAGATGTGCTTATTGTGGAAAATATAGTACCAGATCCAGAGATGGTGGAGCTGACAGATAACGATTCAGACACTAAAGTTGAAGCTGATCAAGCATCAACAGAGGTGCAGAATCTGAAAAACAAGGTTTCTTTTCTGGAAAGGCTGAGATAGAAAAGTTGTTGAAAAGTCAGTTGAGTCAAGCGTTAATAGAAACAATGGAAGGACAAGATAAGCTTAAGATCCAAATTAGTCAGATGGGAGCCACAAGCAACACATCGTGTGCAGCTCCGGGGAAGAAGGGGAAAGAAAGATAGAAGACCATGACTTTGGAAAATACAATAAGAAGAAATAAAAAAGAATATGTTATCTCTGCGGCTATGAGGGACATACTACTCTGTATTGTCCTGACTACAAAAAAGGAGCATGTTTTATCTGTGGGATAGAAGGTCATCAGACGAAAAGTTGTCCAATGAAAAAGAATAATAAGTAGGTAGTATAGGTTCTATTGTGATGTAGGTGTTTAATATGTGTGCTTAGTATGTCTGTGTAATGTAATATTCTAAAACTTTTGTGTTGGTCAAGTCTATAAATCCCGACTTTTGTAGTCACAAAGTGATGAATGATGTTTAAAGCATTATATGCTATGCTATGTAAAATATTCGTTGAATGAATATGAATCTAAGTTTGAGAAATAAAACAAGTTTAGAATATTAAACTTATGCAATAAGGTTTAGAATGTAAGTTAAAGTTACGATTTCCTTTAATTAGATAATGCTGCCAAGACGTCGAACTCGCAACCAAAGGGCAGAAGAGTCTGTCAATAATGTTGAGGGACAACAACAAGCTGATCCAATGCAGCAATTTGCAAACATGTTAGCTCAGGCTATACAACAGGGAATACCAGTCGCTGGAAACCAGCCGGACAACCGCTTAGCAAACTTCAAAGACTTTAAGGCAGTAGGACCACCGGAATTCAAAGGTACAACTGACCCTGTTGAAGCCCAAACTTGGGTTAAGGAAATTGAAAAAGCGTTTGTGGTAGCTAGGGTAGATGAAGGACAGAAGACTGCTTTTGCCACTTACATGATGAAGGGTGAGGCAAACTTTTGGTGGAAAGCAAATCAGGCAAGGGTAGGAGAAGGTTTAGTCACATGGAATATATTTAAAACTTTATTTTTCGAGAATTATTTTTTCCCTAGTATGCAGGCTAGGATGGAGGTGAAATTTTTAGAGTTGAGCAGAAGAATATGATAGTGTCTGAATACGCCACCAAATTCAATGAGTTAGCTAGGTTTGCCCCGCATCAAGTCGATACGGAGGCTAGGAAAGCGAGAAGGTTTGAGCTGGGATTGAAACCCTGGCTCTACAACAAAGTGGCGGTGTTGTAAATTCCTACATTTGCAGCACTCATGGAGAAAGCGATCATAGCTGAGGAGGGAAGTGAGGCCATGAGCGTTTACAATAAGGAGAGGAAGAATAAGGGTAAGGCCGAAGGAGCTGGAAAAGTAGGAGTTAATAGTGGGAGCAGGAGTGGAGATAGCAAGAGGAAGGTAAGCAGTTTTGCAAGTGTACAAGTGAAACAAGAAGGTGTTAAGAAACAGATAGTGCCATGTAAGACATGTGGGAAGAATCACTCGGGGGAGTGTTTGAAAGGAAAATTTGTTTGCTACAAGTGCGGACAGGAGGGCCATATCTCTCCCAACTGCCCCAATCCTAGGATGAATAGTGAATGTTTTATATGCGGATCGACAGAGCACAGGGTGAAAGATTATCCGAAGAGGAGGGTGGAGACAGGAAGTGTGAACATGGGCACTGGCAGTGGGACGTTAGCAATCACGGGACCGACTTCGTCGAGCAAGCCGACAAAATCTACGGCAAGGATCTACAACATGACAGTCCAGGACAAGGCAGCAGCTGGCAATACAACTCCAGGTATTATTCGTATAACTTTTATTTTATTATACATGATTTTCCTATTTTTAGTAAATTAGTTTATAAAAAAATTTTGAGGAGGAATTTGAGTTCTTTTAGAAATTAAATTTTCGTTTAATCAGAAAGACAAGCTTTATGTGAATAGTTAAAGATCAGTTCGATCAAAGTTGATCGATATCTACTTGCAATGATTATGTATGTTATGTGCCGTGTATGTATAGGTTTTAAAACGGTGATTCTGGGGACGGAATCGTTATAAGGGATGGTGAATGTAACAACCCGATATTTTCTATATAAATAAATTAGAAATTTTGTGTATAAATTTTTTTTTATATATTAAGGATGAGGATTTGTACAATATAATGTGTATGTGTATTTATGTGGTAAATAAAAATATATTTATTACATAAATGTTTACAAGTAAATTTATTTTAGAATTTTTGATTATTATAAAGTATATTCTTATAATAATTAAATTATGGTAGAAATACTTTATTAACTATTTTTCATGAAAATATAATCATATATTATTTAAATAATATATGAATTAATTTTTAGAATAAATATAATAATTATTTTATTATAAGAATTTTAGTACAAGTTATTAAGTGAATTATTTTACCCTAATTATTAAGGTTAAATATGAAGAATAAATTAGATATGGAATCCATACCCTAATTTTGGATTATTGTCAAGGTATGAGAATAATAATATAATATTAATTATATTTTGATTTTTCAGTGCTATGAATATGTACTGTATTTCCGTATTTATAATGGTAGGTCAATTACGGTGTATTATGACCAAACCCTAGTAATAATGCTAAACCCTAATTTGAGATCCAAATTAGAGTGCAAGATTGTTTTATAAGTGTGTTATATAATTTATGATGTGTATTATATAATGATTTGATTAATTAGGTATACCTTAATCAAAATTCTAGAAACCCTAATTTTTAGAAAACCCTATTATAATCTAGAAACCCTAAATAATATTTGGAAATGAGGAACCCTAATTTGAAATTTAAATTAGAGTTCGATATTGGTTGTAATTGTGTTAATGTGATTAATTAGCAAGTATCATAATTTCAATTGCTAATTTTGGAAACCCTAAAATTTTAAACCCTAATTTGATAATTAAAAAACCTAATTATAAATTGGTAACCCTAATTATCAAAATTATAAACCCTAATTGCTATTTTAGCAAGGTTAATGATAAGTATATGACATTAAACCCTATTGTTCCTGTATAGCGTAATTAGAAAATTAATCATAATTAGAAAACCCAAATTTCAAAATTTTAGAGACTAAAATTTATTTAATTTTTATTTTGTGTAAACCCTAGTGGGAAAATCCTTCATTTTGTGCTAAACCTAAGGGTTAAACCCTAAGGGTTTGCCAAGTTCTATTTTGCCATTAAAATGATTTACAAAAAGACCATTTTGCCCCTAAATGCATTATTTTGGCTATCTTGTAGGTTTTGATAATAGGTTGAGTGGGTGAACCACTTCAACCACCCCATGTGCTCAAAATAATAGCAACAAGCAATATACACCAGCCATTCATGCATCTAGCAAGTTGTATAAATAGATTTGAAGAGAGAGAAATGTCATTTGTTACTTATATTTTTCACAACACTCAAACCTTTTCTCTCAAGCCCCAAACCTCCAAAATTATTTCATAATATCAGTCAAGAAACAAGCCCCACGTTCATCATAAACAAATCAGTAGCCAGAATCAAGAATCGTTCATAGAAGGTATAAACCTTAGTCATGATTTCTGTCCAACGATCTGTTGTTAGATGTTAGATTTGTTGTGTTAAACATGTTAAATCTAGTGTCTAAGGATGATCTGGGTTGCTAAATGTTAGATCCATAACATCTAGAAGCTCAGATCTGAAGATCTTAGAAATTTGAAAAAAACTTGGTTCTGTGGTCTGACAACGAATGTCAAAGGCCATAGATCCTTGCTCGATTATGTTTTGTGATGTTTTTAAGTTGTTAATAGTAGCCTGCAATGTTGTCT
Organism: Panax notoginseng; assembly: GCA_016801055.1. Classification (NCBI taxonomy): domain Eukaryota; kingdom Viridiplantae; phylum Streptophyta; class Magnoliopsida; order Apiales; family Araliaceae; genus Panax; species Panax notoginseng. The sequence continues at coordinate 51,228,825 of CM029021.1, read as the reverse complement.
TTAATCTGCAAAAAGAATCAAAGTCATATCTGTTGTAGATTAAAAGTTATTTAAGGTCAAAGTGGGTTGACCGGCATTGACCGGCTGTTTTTGAAACCCAGAATTTCCCCAGAAAGTCTAACAAGAAATGTCAGGCCTTTTATCTCTGTGATCTTTAATGTGTTTTGTGTTTTGAAACTTTGTAGTTGTAGTTTGATATGTGCTCTTTGATCTGAACTTGAAATCAGGCTTAGACCAGATGTAGATTGCAAGATATGGAAGGTCAAACTGCGTTGACGGACCATGACTTGCCAAGTTTCTGGGTAACCCAGAAACAGCCCAGACCGGCCTGCCAACATTTTAAACCGTCTTGATCTGTCAGTGTATGAAGGTTTTATTGTTGTTGTGTTATCAAAGTTGTAGAGTTGTATATGTACTACATGTTGATGCTTTTATATAGCTTATATCACGATCAAACAGGAATTGGAGGATGGTCAAACTAGGCAGAAAGTCCACGGATGAACTTTCTGGGTAACCCAGAAAGTCCATAAGCGTGGTTTCTGACAACGTTTGACTAGACAAGATCTTGGTATTATGTTGTTGTTTTGTTTGTGTTGTAATAGAAATGTTGTCCTACATGCTAGCTACAACCTGGAACTTTTAGATCACAAAAGCAATACCTGAATCTGAAGTTATGGGAACCCAAAAGTGAACAGTCGAACTGTTCTTCATTTCTGGGTAACCCAGAAATGAAGAACAGCCTCTGACAACACTTTTGGAAGCTCAGATCTCCCTTGTTATAGGTGCTCCTTAGCGACAGATATTATTTATTTTTTCAGAAATTAATAAAAAAAATAGAAAAATTAGTTTTAAATTATTAAAAATACAAAATAAATTATTAAAAATTATTTTAAATTCTGAAAATTAGTTTTTAATTATTTTAAATATATTTCATAAATATTTAATTTCTTGGAATATTAAAAGTATTTAATTTATTTAATTATAATATTAAATAAATTATTTAAAAATGATTTTAATATTAGAAAAATTATTAAAAATTATATTATGATATAAGAAAAGATTTTAAGTTATTTTTAATGACTTTTAATATTTTGTGATAAATTTCATTAATAAATTGATATTAATGGTAATTAATTTATTTACTAAATGAATTAAATAAATTAATTAAAAATGATTTTATTATATTAAAAATCATTTTAAATAAAAATAAAGTGTTTAAAAATATTTTAAGTTATAAAATATAACTTTTAATATTTAAAGGATAATTTCATTAATAATTAAATATTAATGATTATTAAGTTATTACTAATGATATTAAATTTATTTAATAATTATATTAAATAAATAGTTTATAAATGGTTTTATTAGTTTAAAAATCATTTAAAAGGATATAAATGAATTAAAAATATTGTAGGTTATGAATAATGACTTTTAATATTTTGATAAATAGAACACTAATACCTTAATATTAATGGTAATTATTTAAAAATGATTTTAAATGTTTTAAAAATTATTTAAGGGTAATATTAATACTTTAAAAACATTTTGAGTTATTGTAAATAACTTTAATATTTTGGAAATGATTTCATTAATAGTTTAATACTAATTAAATATTAATGATAATAGAATTGATTAGTATTTAAATCATTTTAATGTGATTCCGATGTTTGAAATTTCGTGATAAATTATAATAAATGTTTTAAAATTATATTAAGTCATTTAAAAATAATATGACTGATATTAAGTTACAGAATAGAGTCTTAGACTCGATAATTACTCGATAAAATTGTCGGTACACCGACATATTTCAGAAATTAATCTGGACTTAGATAATGTGATTAGATAAGTGATTATTTGTGATAAAATGGTTGTTAAATCTATGTGCCAATATGATTAGGGTATGTGCTGACTGCAATAAGCAGTGTTATGTGTTATAGTATGTTGTTTTAATCGAACGAATGATCTGATTAATGATAGGTCGCGAGATAAGCGATAAATTTTAATTACAAACTGTAAGCAGCGCTTCAGGCAAGTATCTTACCATTGCATTTTCTTTATGCAATGGACATGAGTAAGAATCTTTCTAAATTATATTATTATTGTACAGATTATTAACCTTATATTATATAAGCTCATTACTTATCAACATGTTAGTATATGGTAATTCAGATATATATATTCTGTTCGTTAATTTCTGTAAATGGTTATACAAGTGTCCCCACTTGGATAATCATTGTATTTAATCACATGTTGATATACCTTTGTCAATTACCCTTATATATATGTTGAATTTTAGATTATTGTTGAATAAGATAAAACCTTTGGTTTGAAACCCAGACAAGAATGAACATCCCTACACGGGAAAACTTTTATGCGCCTAAGGCGGAACAGAGTGAACGATCCTATCGTTCTTGTAATGTAGTATTGATCAATGCAGGGCATAACGGGCTGATCACCCCCCGTGCCCGTAAGTTATGTCGGTTTGCAGATGAATTTCTGTTTAACCTTTTCGAAAATGAAAACAATGTTCATGGCATGTCACCATAACCCCAGTTATAGTCATTATGTAGTTTCAAAAATTTGAAAGAGAGTTGTTATGTTATTATTATCGGTTCAGAATACATCACAACTATTGACTTGTTGTAGAAGAATAGTACAAAGAAAATATTTAAAATCTTTCAGATTATATATATATATATATATATATATATATATATATATATATATATATATATATATATAATTGCTATTACTTGCTGGGCACTCAAATGCTCATCTTTGCTTAAATTTAAATGTTTTCAGATAAGTGCGAACGACCAGAGAGCTCTTCTAAGAACAAAGGGAAAGAGAAAGGTTGCTGAATGAATGAACGTTATCTTATGTAATAGTTTAATATTATTAAGACAAGTATGATATTAATTATCTATCATGGGTTGTAATGAATGTATTAAAGGTTGCGTACTTGGGAGCTAGACTCTGATAATTATGTAAATTAAGTTGACTTTTATATTATTGTTATTATTATTAGTATTATTCCGCTCATAGAAATGGTATCGTGAAGCACCGAGTTCGGGTTTCAAGTACCTGGATTTGGGGGCGTCACAATTTCAAAGATAAGAAACTTAAGGTTTTTCAAAGTGAACTTAACCAAGACCTTTATCTTATAAGATCTGACCATTTAAACATGCATATGGCTTTAATATATGTGGTAAATGCATGAGAGTTACATGTTAAGATGCCTTGGATATGCTAAGTTGACTTAGTATTAGATTCAAAAAAAGTTAGAATGAGAAAGCTAATGTCATCAAGTAATGAGTAAAGTATGTTATGACTATGCAAGCATGTGTATTAGGATTCATTCTGCCTATAGACATATTGACATGAACATCATTTGGTTAATGTGTGGTTTTCACTTATTCACACATAGTCATGAAAAAGGAAATTTCTAAAATATGAGCTATGTGAGTAAAGTATACATATGTTGTCTATATACAAGCATGACTACTGAGCATTGAATGATCAAGTTGTAAGGCACAAATGATTGCATGACCTTTTTATGTTTTAATGACTTATAACTTGTAAATTAAACTTGTGGTATTGAACTCAAGAATGATCATGTGTTATATGTGAACCTCTAGCATGTATGTATGTTAAAATATATGTGTAATCGGTGTGTTAAAGTTAGACTGCAGTCAGGAGAGCAAAGCTCAAACCTGGTCTGGCCAAGGAATAGCGCAACTGCGCCGTTTCTAAGCTTAAACCAGGCGCAGCTACGCCATCCTGCAGTCATAATTAGATTCTATTTTTTATCTGAAGTTTCATGGCATGCTTATATGATTATCTTACTTTGTAATATATGACCAATATGTTTTTTAATGTGTTAAGAAGCATGCTATGTGATGAGTTGATTCTTGTTAGTTTAAATGCATATTAGTTTACACATACTAATTGAAAGACCGACTTGTTAATGTTAGGTTGTTTCAACGCGAGTTAGTTAAATCTAGTATTATATTGTAGCTGAGTAAACATGCAAGTTCCTTAAACTTACTCCAATTATTGTTGAGCAAGTGTCCTAAACCCTTGCATTACTTTATTCGACGCATATCGTAAGCAAGTTTCTTTGAACTTCACTCCTTGATTGTGCAAGCTTCCTTAACCTTACTCAAATTTATATTGAGCAAGTATCTGAACACTATATTATTGTATTGCGATGTTTCCTAGCTTACACAACTTTGTTTTTTGTGAAAGTTTCTTATCCTTCCCATATTGTATTGAGAAGGTTATTGTTAAATTGAAAGATATTCATTTAAGCTCGAATCTTATTTCCAAGCATGTTATTAAGTGGTTGAATCACTTTACAATTATTCCACATCGATATTATTGATATTCGCACTTGGTGCACTTGAGTTCGTATAGTCTTAGACTTGTACATCATTTAAAGTTCTATAATTCTTGAACTGTGTCAGATAAAGTCTAAACCTTTGTTTGGTCAGATAAGTGTATGAAGTTTTATAAAATTTATCCAAACCTATTGAGGGTAAGGATTCTTAGACTGAAAGAATAACCTTTTCTATGATAGGGGAGTACCAGGTATCTAATAAAAGATACACATAGCAGATTTAAATGTTATGCATATACATAGGCTACGTGAGACAGATCCCCTTATGTACTTATCTTGTAGCCAGTAACCAAAGGGTCAATTAGCTATTGATTCCATTAGAGTGTTATAGTTCAAAGTCTACTTGACTAGCAGTTGTTCTAAAAGCAATCATTATCTTTGCTTCTAATATTCATATTGTTGAATCCTTCAGATATTCATATTGTTGAATTCTTTGTCAGATATTTTCCTTTCATCATGATATATCCTTATTGTTGTATTTAAACTTGTTAAACAAACTTGTTGCTCATCCTTGCTATATCATGAATTATATTGCAGCTAAGCCCGAGACCTCAAGAAAGGACAATGGTAAAGGAAAGATCTAGATTAGTCGTCAGGAGCAGACTTTGCTATATACCTAGTTTAAATTTCTGTTATGAAATAAGAACCCTAATTATTATTTTAGGGTATGTTTGTAAGACTTTATTAAGGTTATCGAATCTTGGGACTAGTAACACCTTTTGAATGAACGACGTACATTTATTATATTCTGCATTTTAGTTATCGTATGTTATTTAGAGGTGGATGTTTGTATTTTATCGTGATGACCGAACAGGGGTCAAAGGACCCGGATTCGGGGGCATCACACCAAAGGCTCATTATCCATCATATTTCCAACCTCTTCGTTCAACATCTTGTCTACCATATCAATTCGAAAACATTCTTCTTCATCGGTAGGAAACTTCATAGCCTTAAACACGTTGAAGGTGACTTCTTGATCATGAACTCTCATTGTCAACTCACCTTTCTGAACATCTATCAAAGTGCATCCCGTGGCTAAGAAAGGTCTCCCTAGAATGATTGGTATATTTCTGTCTTGTACATAATCCAAGATGATGAAGTCCGTTGGGAAGATAAATTTATCCACTTTGACCAGTACATCTTCCACAATACTCCGTGGATAAGTAACGGATTTGTCAGCAAGCTGTAATAAAATATTCGTTAGCCTTGGAGCCTGTAATCCCAACTGATTAGAAACTGATAGAGGCATCAAGTTGATGTTCGCCCCTAAATCACACAAGCATTTATTGAAACACATCTTTCTAATTGAGCATGGTATAGTGAAGCTGCCCGGGTCCTTAAGCTTCGGAGGTAGCTTACACTGAAGCACTGCACTACATTCTTCAGTCAAGACTACTGTCTCGAAATCCTCTAATCATTTATTCCTTAAAAAGATTCCCTTCATGAACTTTGCATAGCTTGGCATTTGTTCTAATGCCTCAGCGAATGGTATATTGATTTGTAGCTTCTTGAACACCTCCAAAAACTTGGTAAATTGCTTATCATCTCTTTGTTTCTGCAATCTTTGTGGATACGGAATAGGAGGGTGTACAAGTGGTTGCTTAGTTATTGGTTTCTGAGATAACTTTTCATCGTTCTTTTCCACTTCCCTCTGTTTAGAACCTTCTTTAAACAAACCATCATCAGAACCATTTTCTTTATGGTGCGGCCGCGTGCTATCCCCTTGTACAACTAGCGCGGGCGTGCCGACCTATATGTCTACCATTTGCTTCCCTGACCTTAGTGTAATGGCCTGACATTGATCCTTTCCTTCCCTTCTTAGGTTTGTTTCCATATTACTTGGCAAGGTCCCTTGTGGTCTATTATTCAATGTATTGGCCATTTGGCCCATTTGGGTCTCCAAGTTCTTGATAGCCACAACTTGGCTCTTGATCATGACCTCAATATTAGCCATGTACTTCAACATCATCTCCTCTATTTCTGACTTCTTTTATGTCTGAGGTGCAGGTGGTTGATGATGTTGCTGTTCTTGTTGAAATCCAGGAGGGTATGGTGGTTTGGAAACATATTGTTGGTGCGATGGTTGGGGTTGATACTGTTGGGATTGAAATTGTTGTTGTGGGTGATGTTGTTAGTTGTTCTGATTGTTACTCCAACTAAATTTGTGATGGTTGCGGTTGTTGGGGTTATAAGAATTCTAAAACTGATTCTAATTCCTTTGGTAGTTGCTTACAAATTGCACTGATTCTGAACTGATAGAACACTGGTCTGTTTGATGTGACCCCGCACATATCTCACATACATATGTAACTGGCTTGACCTTCCTCTCTGCCAATGAATCAATCTTCTTCGCCATAGCTACCATTTGTGCTGACAATGCTGTAATGGCATCCATCTCTAACACCCCCAAAACTTTTTGATGTGGCATCCTGGCTGATGGATTCTGAAAATCATTCGCTGCCATAGTCTCTATAAGCTCGTAAGCTTCATCATAGCTTTTAGCCCACAAGGCTCCTCCTGTAGTAGCATCTACTATTGGCCTTGACTGCCACCCCAATGCATTATAAAAAGTGTTTATAACCATCCAATCAGGCAATCCATGATGGGGACATTTCCTTAGCATCTCTTTATATCGTTCCCAGGCTTCATACAGTGTTTCACCCTGTTGATGTTCAAACTGGGAAATTGATGTCCTCATTTTTGCTGTCTTAGCCATTGGGAAAATTTTGGCCTAGAACTTCTATGCTAAGTCCTCCCATGTTGTGATAGACCCCACAGGCAATGAATGGAGCCAGCTTCTCACCTTATCCCTCAAAGAGAATGGAAACAGCTTGAGCCTAATTGCATCCTCTGACACCCCATTATACTTAAACGTGTCACAAATCTCTCTGAAGCTCAACAAATGCTCATTCGGGTTATCTGTAGCAGCACCTCTGAATTGAACCATATTTTGGACCATTTGAATTGTTACCGACTTAATTTCAAAAGTATTTGTTGTTATAGCTAGCCTTACTATGCTCGACTGCAACTCATTAATCTTAGGCATCGAGTAATCCCTTAAGGCTCTGTGTTGCTCTTCTCGAGGCTCTTCTGCCATATTGGATGATGAAATTTCATTAGTAACTTGTGTATTCCTACGTGCTCTCGATCTCCAAGCTCTACCGTTAATATTATCCCGTGGAGGTATCAACTCAGGATTTGACGACCGCATGTGCATACACAAGTACCTAAAATACAAACAAAAATAAAATAGAAATGAGATAAGAATAGAATTGTTCAAGTCAAACAAATCTAGCTTTAATTGATGACGATAGTAATAAAAATAAACACCGTTTCCCTGGCAACGGCGCCAAAAACTTGTTGCCTCCTTTTTCGTTTAACAAAATAGACTCTAACTCATGCAAGTATACATGGGTTAACAAGTAGTACAGAGTAAGAAAGTATCGATCCCACGGAGAAAAGTGAATAAATCTATGCTATCATGCATTAACCTTATCACTATTACTATTTGCTCAAATGATCAATTAAAAGTGAATTGATATCTAAATTCGCACAAAAATACTAATTGCTAAATGTAAGGTAATCAAGTTGGAGAAATATGGGATCCTAATGTCATTTAATGTTGTATCCAAAATGCACGCCTCTTGTTATGCCTAATTCTTTAATATGGACGACTAGTCAAGAGCACAAAAGTGGAACATAACCATCTTTCGATGTACTATGTCCAAATCACACAAAATCCACAAAATGATAGAATTCATGTAAGCATCAAAATTACCTAACCCAATATATGTCTATGTGAATTACAAGCATTAATGATTTAAGCACAAGCTCTCTCATTGACTATATATGGTGAACCGGTATATGCCTATCTGGGTCACGAATCATAAAACCTAATGCAAATAAGTCTCATTAACATATGCCAACATGGTCTAATCTATACTTATATTTCATTTTCCAATGCCATACAAGTAATTAGTGTGAATGGTGATTAAGTATTCAATATTTTAGCGCAACCATGTCAGGCAATCCAATATCAAACATACAAGCATTACAAATAGGCATACAACTATGGACTACACACTAAACTCAAGTAGAATCCCATAATGGAAGTTAGTTCATTTCTGAATCAACAACCATTATGGGATTGAAGCAAAACATAGAGATGAACGATGAAAACAAGAGATATAAAGGAAATGAGGAATCAAATCTATCCAACCCTGCTCCAAAGTCTGTTCCCAAGCTTGATCAAGTCCACATTCATCAACAAATTCAAACCCAATATTTACAATCGATAATCTAAAGAGAGAAGCTCAAAGTAATAGAGGAAATGCTATAAACATTTCTAGAGTCACAAACCCTAATAGTAGTAATAATAAAACTGAATAATTCGTCCCTGGTAACAAATTAAATCGTCTAAAAGATAACAAACACGCTCCAGCTTTTTAAAATACAAAAGTCACCCTTTTTAAATTAATTATGACCAGCGCGGCCGCGTGATGGTGCAAGAGGAATCGAGCGCAGGCGCGCTGAGTATGTTGCTGCCGAGTGTAAGGTGCGGGCACGCCATGTCCCTTTGATAATGGTGTGTGGTCGCGCGGTAGCCTGATTTGCCTCTATACGTCCTCTGGCGTGGGCGCGCCATGCCTAGCTTTGATGGCAGCGCGACCGTGCTACTTGTTGTCTGCTGGACTGCTACTTGCTTTCTTCATTTCTTCTTCACTCCTTTCTTCTTCATTTGGCCACATCAAAGCCTTTATATCTGTCCTCCTCACTTGCTTGAGTATATTTGCCAACTTCATTCTTACACAAGCCACCATGCCTTGCCTTCAATGCTATCATCATCGCGTGCTATGCTTCTAGTATACCATTTTCATGCCTGAGGAGTTCCCATGATGCAAACTACAAAACAAATATAAATAACAATAAAAACATACTAAAAATACTCAAATGAAGCAAAATTCCAGTAAGTTGGTTATCAATAAGTAGGTATAAAACCTACTTATCAAAGGCCGGTCCAAAGACAAATCGGTGACACACTCATACTTCTCCAATGTAGGAGTCAGCTTATGGATGTCGAATCTAAAGACATGTCTCTCTGGTATCCAACAAGATATCATGCTAACTATAAAGCCCAATGGTACCTGGAACATCGGGAAGGTCTGGTGCCATGAACCGTGGTTCTTGATTGCAATCAAAACATCTAAACTTGTTCATGGGTGTAATTCATCAAAGAGATCCCCAATAGAGATATTAGGAATCCCTGACACTGTAAACCGTTGGCGATAACTCTAGCGTAACATCGGGAATGTTCCGGTCATGTAAGTCGTTAAAGGCTACTTCAACGAAGGTCGAAATGATTGACAGTGTAAACCATTGGCGACAACTCCAGCCTAACATTGGGAATGGTATGGTGAAGTAAGTTATTGAATGCTATTTCAACGAAGATCAGAGTATCTGATATTGTAAACCTTTGGCGACAACTCTAACGTAGCATCAGGAATGATCTAATGATGAAAATAATGGAAAACCATCTTCATCGGGGAGGACCGATGATGGAATCTGTTATACAAATTCCTAGCCGAGACACCGCGAAGGTTCGGTGATTTCCAGACCATTGTAAACTACTGTTTAAGTAGGCACCAAGGAGAGTCGGTGATGGTCAACCTTCTCAAACTACCATTCGAGTAAGTATTGTAATGGTGCTGTGAAAGAAAGCAGTAAAAATCCTATCTTCAGCGAAGCTATCGGCATCAACCTGATAGAAAGTCAGGGTGATGGTGATAATCCCAGCGTAACTGCAGGAAAATTCCAATGATGACAACCAAGCCAAGCTATCATCAGGATAAACATCAACAATCGCTCGAGAGTTACTCGAGAAAGAGAAGTACATCTTCGATGGAAAGCATATCCAAAAGATAAAGAACATTGGTGACAATCCTAATGTCAAAATCCAATGGTCCTAACCATTGGAAAGCCTCTAAAGCAGGGATCTTGAAAACATCTTTATAAATTGGACGTCAAATTAGGCTAACATAGCACTGATGGACATTTCAAACTATTGGCGATAACCCCAACGTAGCATTGGGAAAGATCCGGTGATGAAAGCTTTGTAAAATACCGTTCGAGTAGACATTAAAGCGGTTCAGTAGAGACTATCATTGACAACTTCATCCCCAACAGAAATGGCGAGAGAAGGCAGTTATAGAATACCGTTGGAAATAATTCCAACAAAAATATCTAGCATTCATAACATCACATTATGTTGCATTGCATGGCATCATTTAAATTTTGTCATATTTTAAGTGTTTAGTAATATGTATATGTTCATGCTATTACATTGCATAAACATGATAAAGAGGGGCATTTGTAGACACTTGAAATTTTTTATTCCTGTTACTAACCATGCAGTAGGGCATAATCATCTTTTATCTTCCGGAGACAACCTTGGAAGTCAAAAGATCAAATCCAACCTTGGAGATAACCGCGGGAGATCAAATCCAACCCTAGAGACAACCCCAGGAGAACAAATCTAGCCCCAGAGACAACCCCGGGATATCAAATCCAACCCCGGACACAATCCCAGGAGATCAAATCCAACCCCAAAGAAAACTCTAGGAGATCAAATCCAACCCCGACAACAACCCAAGGAGATCAAGTCCAACCCCGAAGACAACCCCGGGAGGTCAAGTCCAACCCCGGTAATAACCCTGGGGGGATCAAGTCCAACCCTAGAGACAAACACAGGAGATCAAATCCAACCCCAGAGACAAACCCTGAAGATCAAATCTAACCCCGATAATAACTCCGAGAGATCAAGTCCAACCCCGAAGACAACCCAGGAGGTCAAGTCCAACCCCGGTGATAACCCTGGGGGGATCGAGTCCAACCCCGGAGATAACCTGAGGAGATCAAGTTCAAAGCCCGAAGACAACCTCGGGAGATCAAACCAACCTCAGAGATAACCCTGAAGACTATCAGAAGTCAACAGTAGTCCAATCTCGGAGACAACCCTGAGAAAAGACAGCTACAACTACATCAAACCCGGAACCAATCCGAAAGGGGAAAAATAGTAATTTTGCCAACTCAACATCAAATCAAGTTAAATCACTATAACAGAAGTCCTACGGAACCATAACATCAATCCCGAGTGAAAAAAGCACAAGACAGCTCAATGGATGGACTGCGAAGACTCAAAGATCTGGTCACAGACCCATCTTCTCATATTTAGAAAATGTCAAAACCCATTTCATTATTTAGCTCTCATTAAGGGCTTTCCGAAAAGGTATAACACGCCTCCATCAAATTCCCAGATTGAAAGTTATGAAGGTTGAAGCGACAATGCGTTGACTCGAGTGCACGTACTTCGAGATAACGAGACGCACGGGGCCCGAGGCAACCAAAGGAGCCGTAGGTAGACCCGCGACCAACTTGTTCTATAAATAGACCCTCATCAGCCAAAAGAAAATAAAAAAAAAAAGAGAAAAAGAGAGAAAACTCTATCCATTTCAGCCCTTAACTTCTTCTAGAGTGTTCCAAACTTTGATTTATTTTTTTCTAAACACTTGTAAGCACATATTCTACAACACATAATATTTTAACCGGTGAAAACCGAGTTTTCAAGCTCTAAAAGTGGTTTGAAGTCTTCTTGGCAGCCCACAGTAAGATCTTTTCAGATTTGAAGCTTTCTATTACTTTAATATATATATATATATATATATATATATATATATATATATATATATATATATTCCACATTTCTACCTGGATTCAATGTAAATCCTTAATTATGCTAGTCTGTGGACTAGATTTATCTAAATCTAGTCATCTCTAACTTTTAACCGGTTCAAAAGTTGCAAAACTGGAACTGTAAGAAGCCGAATTTTCAGAAATTATTAAAATAAGAATTTAGTAGATAAAATTCTTAAGGCATGAGAAAGGTTCGAATAAGAATATATATATATATATATATATATATATATATATATATATATATATATATATATATATATATGTGTGTGTGTGTGTGTGTGTGTGTGTGTGTGTGTGTGTGTGTGTGTGTGTGTGTGTGTGTGTTGAGAGGTATGTTGTATTGTGTTGAGAGGTATGTTGTATTGTGTTGCACGGGATAATATAAACTATGCAATAAGTGATTTCTGTGTTTAATAAATTTATTATTATTACTATATATTTGTTATTTAGTAGAGAGGCGAGTTATTTGAAGTAAAGAAGATAGATAGAAATTTATCTATCGATATTAAATAATTTATGTGAAATTATTTTATCATAGTAAGTTGGTGAATTTAAATATCTTTGATAATCACCAATTTCTTGAGTATATGTACGAGTAAGTATCAAGTTTAAGGCAGTGCAACTGTACCCTTTAATGGTGGATGTATAAGAGCTGGGCTAAACAATTCCTTCAGAGAGCGGAGATATATACGAATTAGTAACCAATCTAACTTATTGTGAAAACAATGTAGACGAGACAGAAACTAGTTTGTTGGTTGTTTGTGGGAAACCACTTAGTGTACTATATTGAATACTATTAAAGACTCGATGTGTGCTAGGTTTAGACTTGTATATATGTACATTGTTGACGAGAGAAGAAAATCGATATATCTTTAGATAAATATTGGTTAGAGATTTATTGATTAATATTGAGATATGGTTAAATGTATAGATTCGAGAAATTGTGTTGAGACAATCTATAGAAAGGAAATAGAAATAATTATAGTAAATTTCTAATAAAGGATATTAAATGAAATTCTAGCATTCAATTATTTTAATAAAAGGGGAAATATTATTTTGATATTACCTTATATAGCTTTGTACGAGGTAATGTGTGTGATTAAGTAATATGGTAAATATATTAAACCATATTTGCTATATAAGTTGATGGAAACAATTTACCATAATTGGAAATAAACTTATTTTCTATATATAGTGTGTACGTGTGTCGTGCATGTAAATATTTTAATAACACATAGGTATTATATTAAGAATAATATCTTTAGATAATGAGTAAATCGTTTTATTATGATTAGTTCCTATATTTGGAGAAAACATGATAAAAACATCTTTTGTTATGTTATAGCGAAATACATAATTTTGATTATAGTAAAGTATTTTCCAAGAGGGTTACAGTTATAAAAGAAAACTAAGTTATTTTAATTTTCTAAATAACTTGAGTTATTATATTACCGCGAATGTTATAAAAAATATTTAAATATTTCCATTCATGATATAATTGTGACATCCCAGATTTTTAGAAATTATAAATGAGAATTTTATAAATAAAAGTATTATTTATGAGATATGTGGGTGTGAGTATGTGTATGTCATATATTGTAGAATATGTGAATTGATGTGAAGAGAATGTTATATATTAATTTTAATATATATAAATATTTAATTGAATTATTTATTGAGTTAAATAAATAAATTTTGTTTTGATTATAGAGTAATGTAATTAAGTGTAGCAGATTAATTAAATGAATATTTAGTATTTAATTTAATTAATATAATAATTTTATGCTATAGTTCTAATTTAATTGAGGTAATTAAATTAGATGAGTTATGTGGTGATTGTTACACAAAATTATAATTAACAAGTAAATATAATTATGTGACAATTTGATGAGATTGATTGATGTTAAGCTATTGATTAATTAAAATAATGAGTATTTGCCAAACATGGTCTTAGGTTTTTCAAGTTCAAATTGGTGTAACCTATGTATTAACTAGTAATTAGTATATCTAATAATTACTAGGAGTTACATATATTATATATTACTAGTATTGTATATTATATGTATATACTACAAGTTAGTATGTTAGTTTTAGAAAATAAACCAAAGAAAGAAGAAGAGAGTTAGAGAGAGTTGTAGGAGAAGAAGAATAGGAAGAAAAAGGAAGAAAAAGAAGAAGAAGGGAAAGCTTTGAGAAGACAAAACAAGCCCCATCATCATCATCTGCATCTATCTCTTAAATTCATACTAATAAGACTATAATCTAAATTTCTTGTTTTAATTATATTTTATGTTCTTCAAAATATAGGATAATGGTTATATAGAAGTTGTATTGAGAAATCTAGAGAGATAGAGGAATTGAGATGAGCTAGAAGAAGAAGAAGAAAAAGTTAGAAGAAGGTAACTTCTAAACTCTTATTTAATCTTTGATTTTTGGGTAGATTTATATTCTAGGGTAATAGATCATGCTTAATCTTGTTTGTACTGGTTTAATATTGGATTATCAAGAATTAAACAAGAGGATTCAAGAAAGAAAATGAAATGGAAAGAAAATTTGAAGAACAAAATTCGTAGATTTTGAGTAATTGTGGACATATCTTGTGAAATTCATATCTCTTTGGGTATAATGAGTTAGAAAATGAGCCTTTTATCAAATCGAAGATATGGAAGTAAGCTATATTCTGAAAGTGGAATCACATGAAAACTCCTTGTAGATTTCTTGCAATCTCTGTTTTAGTAAGGCTGGTCCGAAGAGAAAATAATCTGTCTAGAAAATCAAAACTGTTACGGTTTCTGACTTTAAAAAATTCATATAAATTCGTGTGTTTTGAATCTGAAGAAACTTAAAACTGTAAAGTTGTAGATATGGATGTTTACTAGCTAGACTCACGAGATTGAGCCATTTTATGGACCGGATCATGTCCGAAATAAATTGTTTAGCAAGGATGTCCAGAAAATGAAATTTTTCTACACTAGTTGATGAATTGCAGAATCTGGTTTAGATGGATAATGGTCTGACTTTAAGGCCTAGATGAGATTGTAGTACACTGAGTAAGGGTTAATTCTACATAAAAAGGAACAAAAACGGACATGTAACGAAGGAGATACGTTAAAAACGAAAACAACGTTTTGTTAAAGAAATTGTGAAGATGAGTTTTATAATTATGTTTGAATTAAGATTTTGGGTGATGGTATATTTTAATGATTAAAAATATGTTTTGACATATGTAATGAATATAGATATGTGTTATCATATTCTATGCATAATTAACCATTTAAGATCAAGAGTTTAGATAAGTTAATGTGTACACATAACGTGCTCGATAAAATGCCTTAAAGTAATAGTGTTTCTAAACTTTGGTATACAAAGTGTCTAACTAATGGCTAATATTGGATATCTAAGTATGAAAAAAATGATAATACAAGAAAAATAATGGAAAGAAATCGAAAAGGGTAATTTTTGATTTATGAAAGAAAATTAAACATGTAAACAATGTGTTGAATATGCATTTTTGAAACCAAATTGGTAAAAATAAAATGGTGTGATATACGTACATTAAACTACAAGTGAGATAGTCTAGCATGTGTGGTGATGAAAATTAAAATAAAATCGAGTTGCATAATAAACACAGTTAGATGTCTATAAAGATATTATAAAGGATAATAAGATAAAGTAAGGTCTTAGAATAAATTTGACAATGAGATTGAGTATTGATTTTATTTATTATCAATCTCGCATACAGTGTAGGTTGTGCAAGGACGCGAAGTATTAGCGTGTTGGTAAAACGCCGGTTAAGGCAAGTCTTTCAGTTCCTTTTTGCTATGTGAACTTAATGATGAACTGCTTTAAAATTTTAGTGTATGATGTATTGTATATGTCAAAAGTAAGAAATGTGAAAGTCAATCTATGACTATGATGATTGAACTATGAATGTTGATTGAGTAAGGAACTCAATCTTTATAGTTGTTATGTGAACTAAACATGTATGCTATGTTTGTTTATGATTATTCTTGTATGTTGAGCATGTTATTATGTGCTACGTGATGCGTGAAAATTGTTAGATTTTGCTGAGCTGTCGAGCTCATTCTTGCAAATAACCATTTTTGCAGATTCAAGAATTGAAGGTAACGTGCTACTTGATTGTTATGGATCAAAAGTGATATATGAAGATTTAATATCCTAGCTAAGTTGTTATTCTTGTAAACCATGTCTAATATTTCGAATAATGTATTAATGTTGAATTTTAATATTGTTTTGCGAATATAAACTATTGTAGTATTAAAATGATTCTGAGATATTTAGACGTAAAGGTTGAAGGTTTTGGGAACGAGGATAGTTTGTAATAGAAAATTTTAATTATTCCGTAAATTTTAATGGTTGTATTATCGTTTAATGATGTAAAATTAGAGGTTGAATGTATTATTAACGACCGAAGTCGAGAATTAAATTGTATGAATTTTGGGGTCGTTACAATAATTATATATGTGAACCTTGTGATATAATAGTTCGATGTAAATTGAACACGTTATAAATAGTAATGTGGTGGGAAATGAATAAGTAATAAGAATGAGAATAAACTTAATGTAAGCTTGTGAGATATGCCTAGTGTGGCAAAGTGATGGAATAAGCATTCATTAAATAATTTAATGAATGAATAACTGAAGGAATTAAATTGTATGTGCAATGATTATATATTATATAGTAGCTACATCTATATGACATGAAATGAAGTGTGACACTATAATGGTAACTATATAATATAGGAAACTATATGACAAAGTGGAATGAGTCGCATGAGTTACATAAATGGACCTATGTGACAATGTGTTATGTGTGGTACGTTAATGTGTACTTTATTAAGGATATTTAATTAAACTAAATAAATAATTGTTGTTAATAATTATTTCAAGAATTAAGTATAATTGAAATAATAAAGTTCGTGATAATGTGGTGTGACACTACTCAATTAAAATATTTTTGGGACTAACCCAAATGTACATAGATTGTATGATTATAGGTATATGTACCCCTAATTTATCGTATAGTAATAACATTAAGTTATTTAATGAAAGCTTGTAAGTCCAAAAGAAAGTAAATATAGATGTCTTAAATACCTATTTTGCTAATGTTGAGAAACCAAATTGGTTGTCCCATTTTGTGAGTCTCATCTCCTTCATCACGTGAATAGGCCATTGGCCTAGCCTACCTCTTCTACTCTCAAACTTAGTGAAATAAAAAGGCTAAAAGATGGTGATGATGGCTATGGAAATGGTTGGGAGAGAGTGGTTAGTCACTTTTCACCAACTCCTCCTTAACCATCATCTTCTTCCATTTTCCATTGGATTCTACTTTGAAGGAAAAGCAATTATCTGGGCAATGAATTCCCTATAAATTGGAAGCTCCCCTTCACAAATCCAAATTTGCTAAAATGTTTGATAAGTCTATATTAGAGAGTGAGTGCTCTGGAATTGAGTGAGCAAACTGATTGGAAGGAATTTAGCAAATTCAAGTTTTGAAGAGGTAATGTCCTTATATGTGTTCTTACTTTCAAGAATGATAGCCTTCTAAAATTTTCATTAAATTACTTTTGAATTAGTTTGTAAATTGATATCATGATATTATATGAGTTATATGGAATCATGATAGTTGTTCAGAGTATGTTAAAGAAATGGGTTTGGGTTTGGGTTTGGTAGTAATATATTGCTTTGGTTTGAATTGGAGTCAAAATTAGTAGAAAAGTCACTCTGTAAATGGTAAAATTTATGATGGATTATGTTAGCCCTCTAAGAAACGAAAAGAATGCAAGTTAAATGAATTAATTTGGTTGAGAAACGAATTCGTAGTGAATGAATTTACTAAATATGTTTAAAACATGAAAATATAGCATGAACACTAAATTGGAACCCTTAAAATGATTTGTTAATGTTTTTTAAGTGTTATAATTATTCTGTAGATGAGTAGCTCAGAGTTTAATGAGTTCAACGAATCAAAAACCAACTAATTCTGACTCAAAATGAAGAAGTTATGAAGATTTGAAGGAAAAACATTGAGAAAACTATAATCTAGGCAAAGCCAAGCGCGGGTGCGCTGCCCAGGAGCGTGGGCGCGTAGCTGGGCACTGCCAAATGGCGCGTGTGCACTGGGATGGTGAAGAAAATGGGCGCAGCCGAGCCCAAAGTGTGTTAAGTGTGACTGCTTTGACCTGTTTCTGTAAAATAACAATAACTTTTTCATACAGTCTCTGATTGAAGCAAGTCAAGATGATCCGAAACAAGGACGAATAGAAGTACAACTTTTGTTATTTAAGTTTTTCAATTTGAGGTCGTTAGAAGGGGTCAAAATAGTAATCTTTAGGACTGATGTGTATTAAGAGGTAATCGGAGGGCGTCGGGCAAGATCATATGCAAGTGTAGTGCTTCCGACGATAAAATATGTTATTCCAAGTTATAAAACATAAATGTGCATGGTAATAGACATGTCATATATCTAAGATTACTGTACTCATAATGGAATGCATTAACATAATTATCTAAAAGAGAACTTAAAGTTTTTGAGAAACGGAAGTTGATGAATTTGGTGTCCTTTGAGTTCTGACCTTGGACGCTATGTATGCATATCAACGTGCATGAAATGTAGTTTTAAAATTACCTTACATATACTAGATTGATATAGCTTGGTTTAAAATGTTTTGATAGAAAACTCAAAAGTTTTGAGAACTAATAGTTTCAAATAGTGTGTAAAGTATACTATGACCTTTCTAGCATGCATACTAAGACGCCTTATGCCTCTAGACATGATGAATATGTTCATCATCTATCTAAGCATGAATTGGACCTTTCAAGTGTGGTTTAAAATAAGTTTTCAGATAATGAACTATGCTATGTCTATGGAAATAAGATATATACATGTGAGCATGCTATTAGAGGCTTATTAGTACCAATATATGGTTTAATAGCTTATAACATCGAATCTTGTTAAAGAAAGTTGTTAAGCCTTATTGATTGAAATAAATCATTATGGAGCAAAGTTGTTTGAATATGAACTTGAAAATAGATCACAACCTACTTGATGTATGTTTACAGGACGTATCAGAATACATGTTATGCTAGAAATTATATTGGGCAATAAAAAGCCTAAGTCTGGTTCTAGCAAGGAGTAGCACGGCCGCACCACTCCCAAGCTTAAATGCAGCGCGGTCGCGCCGTTCTGTAGAGTGACCAAGAGCAGTTTGTTAACTGTGTGGTCTTAAGTTATGGTTATATGTTGTCCTTAAGGACTACAAGATATAAAAATAAGATTGTTTAGATAAATATGATAGTAGAATGAGCTAGTCTCATGCTTATCCTAAGTTCAAGTAAAAATGAAACCAAGTTAGGAAATAATATTTGTTCTTATATTAAGAGCATATGAAATGTTGTGACGCCCCCAAATTCAGGTACTTGAAACCCAAACTCAGTGCTTCACGATACCATTTCTATGAGCGGAATAATACTAATAATAATAACAATAATATAAATACCAAACTTAATTTACATATATCAGAGTCTAATCCCAGTTTCTCAACCTTTACTATATTACATTACATGATAGATAATAAATATCAAAGTCTTAATAACGTCTAACTATTACATAAGATACCATAAGCTTATTCTGTTTGCTTTCCTTTTTCCCTGTTCCTGCCTGAACCTTCAAGTTGATCACGTTTGGGTGAAAACATTTACATTTAAAGCAAGAATGAGCATTTGGGTGCCCAGAGAGTAATAACATACAATAAATGTTAGCTGAAAGAAGTAAACGTTTTCTATGAATGACACTTCTACAATGAATCAACAGTTGTGAAGTAAGCTGAACCAATAATAACAACATATCAAATCTATCTCAAATTTTGAAACTACGTACTGACTATGTATAGAGAGCAGTCCACATACTATGAACTTTGTTTTCAATTTTCAATATTCAATTGATTAACAAGAATTAATTATACGGAATAACAAAGTGGAATATCTTCCAGAGTTTTATGCTGAGTGATCCGTAAGTATCTTGAACTTAATTTTTGTGTAACTATCAAAGATTTACTTTGATATACACAGGTGTATCAGATAACCATAAAGATTAAGTCATACCCCTCTACAAGTATAATAACTGATCAGCTTAATTATACCCTATATTATGCATAATACTTAACTTCGCGCAATAGCCGAATATACGACCAATAGTTTTCCCTTTGTATTAAAGGTTGTTCTTCTCAGTCTTACAATCAGAATTTGAATTATAACAACGAAATAATATGATTTCAATATCTAATCACTTTTTCGATCTAGCTGAAGCAATTGGCATTAACCTGATAATAACAATTGAGTTATTTTCTCGAACCTATCAAGTTCTAACAAATATTCGCCTAGCCAGAATAATTAGCTAAGACATATCTTAACGCTATCTTTAAATCTATGTCTAGCCGAGTCAAATAGCTTAAACAGCTTTTAATAAAGGTATACATACCGGAATTTAATAAGTATGTATCAATAGGTATAACAATTATCCAAGTGAGGAGACTTGTATAACAATATTTAGAAATTAATGAACAGAATAAATATCTGAATTGTACAATAATACTAAATTGATAACCAATGATTAGATATAATTCAAGAACTGGCATATCGACAAAAGTATAGATACATGAAAAATAACAATAACAATAAAGTTTTGAAACTGGCTTACACATGTCCATTGCATAAAGTAAATGCAAAGGCTAGATACTTGTCTGGTCTGCTGCTTACAGTTACGCAACTTAGTTTAATCTTTTATATCACAACCTATTATTAATAAGATCATTCGTTCGATTAGAATAATATATTATATCATATAGTACTGCTATTTGCAGTCAGCACATGACCTAATCACATTGTCACATATGTTTAGCAGCCATTTGAACATAAACAAACAATTATACAGTCAAATTATCTAAGTCCATATCAATTTCAAAAATATTTCGGTGTACCGATGACTTTATCGGGTAATTATCGAGTCTAAAACTCTATTCTGCTGTTCAATATTCATTTAGATATTTTAAATATCAGTCGTATTATTCTTCATAGCCTTATAATAATTTTTAAATAAATATTATAATTTATCATGATTTATCAAACACTGGAATCATTATTAAATAATTTAAATATTGAATAATTTTATTATCATTAATATTAAATTATTAATGAAACTATTGCCAAAATATTAAAGTTGTTTAATATAAGCATTAAATAAATCTAATATCTTTAATATTAAATAATTAAGGAAATTTGCCTTAAAATATTAAAAGTTATGCTTTATAACTTAAAATATTATTAAATACCTTATTATCATTTAAAATGATTTTTAATATAATAAAATTATTTTTAATTAATTTATTTAATATATTTATTAAATAAATTAAATATCAAACATATTCAAATAAATACTAATATTTATGAAAAATATGTAAAATTATTAAAAGTTAATTTTTATAACTTAAAATAATTTTTGTAATTTTTAGAAATAAATTTCTATTTTTAAATGATTTTTTGAATTTATTTTTATTTTTAATCATTTTGCAGAATTTAAAAATCTAAAATAATTAAATCGGTCGCTAAAGGTTTTGGCGAAGGTTTCTGTCGCGATAGGTGTTCTTGAGCACCAAGAACACTGACATCCAGTGTTCAAGGGTCTCACTTTGACCTTGATTAATTCCTAAGATATAATGTTTCGGGGCTAGCTATCGATTAACTGTTGTAGTATATATGTAGTAGTACAAGTTCATCACAAAATTCTGGACCAAAACATAACACATGTGCAAGATCTAAAGCTTAGAACATGTTGTCAGAGCTAGTCTTTATGTTTCTGGGCTGCCCAGAATCATATGGTTATGGGCCGATCAACGACCTTGGTGGCCTTATATCGTGTGATCTGTTCATAGAAAATGTGTTCTAGACGTCGGGTTGTGTATAGTAACTAACAGAGAACATGCTTCAATCATCTACAATGTTTGTATATCATCAAGATGCAAGATCAAAGGCCTTGAACAAGCTGTCAGAGCTGTTCTTCATTTTTTGGGTTACCCAGAAATAAAGAACAGTTCGACTGGCTATATTTGGGCTTCCACAACTTGAAATTTATGAAATGTTTTTGTCATTTAAAAGTTCTAGATTGTAGCCAACATGTACAACAACAGATTCATTACACAAAATCACTCTAACAACATCACAATCACTAGATCCGGTCCAGTCAAACCATGTCAGAAGACATGATCATCAGTTTTCTAGGTTGCCCAGAAAATCGATTCCATGATCTTCTCCTTGGTTTGACCCACCACTATTTCTTTTCTGTTTATCATTTAGGTGATTTACAGGCATAGATGTGTAGTCCACATTGTTAGGTTTGTAATATTCATGAACGCAATCAAATTGCACAAAATAAGCTGAAACGTGTAAAAATCAGAGTTTAAAATTTTACAAACCATATACCTAGATCATCCTTTATGCACAATTATTAATTAAACGAAAAGATATGAAGAACAAGAATCATACCGTTGAAGATTCGAGCTTCCTCAAGTAAAGTTCATCTACAATCCTTTTCGCGTTCAACTAGAATCCACCGAGTTTGGTTCCTTCCTTTGATCAACGTTTGTCACCCAAGTGTTTGGCCTCTAGAGGTGATCCACTAAGAAATAATAAAGATTCAAGAAGATAGGTGTTTGGCAAAACCCTAGTTTTTCTATCTCTCATAGAAAAAGTGTACTCCCCAACTATTGGAATTACGTCTGTTGTTAAAAAGTCAACAACAACTCTAACACTCATAATAAGACTCCTCTTATTTATAGATGCGGGTAACCCTCCTTAACAATTAAGGAATTGAGTTTTATTTTAATTAATTAGCCTCCTAATCTTATTAGGAAAAATTAATTAAACTTTTAATTAATTAGCCTCCTAATCTTATTAGGAATAAATGAGAGTACTTTTATTAATTAATTCTCAAACTCCTTTAGGAATTAAATAATAATAATAGTAATAATAATAATAAGACTCCTCTTATTAATTTATATTTAATATTTTTAAAATATTAAATAATAAATATTAAGCTATTTAATTTATTCTTTTACCATAGATTAAATTAAATATACTTAACTTATTATTACAATTATGTCATTAACTTCTTAAATAATTATTCTTCCTTTTATGGTGCGACCCTTTAGGCTCTCCATATTAAACTGGTTGTGAATAAATCAATTAGAGTAATTCTAATCTTATTTAAATAAATAAATTAAACTATTAATTTATTTAAGTAAATAATATTTATTCTACAATAGGGATAAGCCTCCCTAGCGATCAACGCCTTTCCAGATAATATAGATTTCAACATTAATCATAAAAGAACCTTTGAGTAAATAGTTACTGTATAATTCAATCCTTCCACCATACAATGTCCCAATTAAATATAAGACATGGAATTACTGTCAAGTCTTATTTTATTTAATTATGTGTATTTCAAATCTTAAATGCACAACTCCAAATAATACAAATTAGAAACTCTTTTCTAATTTCATTTTGCCTTAGCCAAGGGCTACTGGGTTGTCATTTATCGAATCACATAAGACATTTCTCTTCTTTTACTAGAAGCGGTAGATTCTTTATTGATCATACATTATCTCCATGTACGACTTATTATACCCAAGCATACCCTTTGATATACCCTAAGGGTCTTAAGGAATAAGTCAAGGTATAACTTATCATACACAAGATACTATGATGATCTCAAGTCCAAAAATCACGTGTACTACTATCACTACAGGAATTCCTATTGACAGACAAGTAAAACTCCATTAGGTATTCCTTAGCGAGCCACATTCAGTGAACTTATTCTCTAATAAGCACCTACATACTTGCTTTAGTGTCTCCACACAAATGATCATGAGATCAATCATCCTCATCCAATGAGCAAGCAATGTATGTACCAATCTATTCGGATTCACTAATCCCCAATTTAGTAATCCAACGTTTGGGAACTATTTTAGTTTCAAGCTTTCTAAGAATTTAGATATCATTAGAATGATCATCATCGTTATTCTAAAAGCATTGCTTAAAACTATAGGTTTATCACACATTATAAAACAGCATCATGTAGATAATTAAAAGCCTTTAATAAATTAATACTTTTTATTAATAAATAAATAAGATTGTTACAAAGTATATGCTTTATCATCAAACATGATTGGCTTGTGTGCATACTACTTTCAATCTCCCACTTGCACTAAAGTCAATCATCACGGTATCTCATACCCTTCTTCTCTAAGTGACGATTATCTTGCTGTTGGATAAGCTTTAGTTAATAGATATGTAATGTTGTTTTTGCGAGTCCACTATCTCTATAGTGATTTTCCATCTTTCAATGATTCCATAACCAAATGAAAGTGTCACAACACATGTTTAGATCCAAGATGAGACTTAGGAACGATTCCTAGTTCTGTAATGAACTTTTCATCCAAATAATCAACTTGTAGCTTCATTTATAGTTTTATACTTTCTCTTTATCACTAAAGCATCAACTCTTTGCTGTTTGGAACCTTTCCAATTCACTGCACCACCGTTCAAGGTAACGCTTTACCTTAAAGTGTATTTCCTGTCGTCTTGGTCTGTCTGAAAAACTCGAGTCTGTTAAACCCTCTAGTTTTAATTCAGACCCACCATGAATATGATCATATTCTTAGTGCCAGTTAAGTACTTTAAGATGTTTTTCACTAACTCATAGTGAACTTCTCTAGAATATAACTGATCAACATCAGGTCTCGTACATTTCATTGCATACATGATAATTACGCATGCGATCTCTCTTTTATGAGTCTATGGGGACTATTGAGAGAGATACACTCCAGGGCTCATCAATATGAGACATCCCATGGAGTTTGCCATGCTAAACGACTTTAGCTTCAAATGAATATACGTTTCTTGGGATAAGATACTCTTCCCAAATCATTCATGGAGGAATATTTAGACAACTTTATCTTTACTGATTGTAGCATTGGTATGTTATTCCTTATCCGTAGTATATCAATATATAATAGTAGGAATATCACGACGCTCCCACTGACCCTTTTGTACACACTAGGTTCATTCATGTTTTTGATAAAATCAAACTCTTTTGATTGTCTTATCAAAACGAATGTTCCATTTTTGAGAAGCTTGCTTCAATCCATTTCTCTGAGTGTCTACAACTCTTACCTCATCGTATATAACTGGACCATCATCTTCTATGATGTGTACCTCATCATCATCTATGATGAATCCATACCTCCTAGGTATCTTCGGTACTAGTCCATATTTACGATTCGGTTGTGGTACAATAGGACTATTTACAGGTTCCTCTTATTTGACTTATAATGTTTTATGGTTCTTGAACTCTTCAAGATCTATTATCTTCCCACTAGCCCCTTCAATTGTAAACATCTTTATCTTAGAAGGTAGCGTGTTTTGCAAGTAGGATTATAGAACATATACCCTAAACTTACTTTGGGATATTCCATAAATCTGTACTTGTCAAATCTTGTCCCAAGCTTATCCTTTGAAACCTTTTCACATAAGCTGGACAACCCCTTATCTTAACATACTTAAGATTAGGAATCCTCCCTGTCCATAACTTTTATGGAGTCTTGGGGTTGGATTTTGAGGTTACCTTTTCTTAGATATATAGTCATTTCTAGGGCATGACCCTAGAATAATACTAGAATGTCGATAAAACCATTATAGACCGCACCACAACCAATAAGGTACGATTTTTCCTTTCAGATACATCAATCAATTATTGCGTATCAGTAGGCGTCCATTGTGAGAAAACCATTTGAGATGATCTAGAAACTTATTGCACAAGTATTCCTTCCTCGATCTGATCAAATAATTCTAATACTTTGCCAATTTGTTTCACTTCTGAATTCTTTGAACCTTTCTAATAATTTACACTTGTATTTCAGCAAATACACACATTCAACTCTTTGAATGATTATCTCTTTTTCTTATACTAGTTTGTTCAATTTGTAAAATAATTTTTCACGTAAGTCAAGTATACAAAATCCATTAAGTAATATTTCAGTTCTATACAAAACATTATTTTTATAAATAGAACAACAATTGTTCTTATTTATAATACAAAAAATTTTATTGTCCAACAATAAAATAGAAATAATGTTTTTAACAAGAACTGGAATACAATAACAACTTATTAACTTAATAGATTTGCCCGTAGGTATTGCTAAACTATAAGTTTCTATGGCTAATGTGGCAACCTTTGCTTCATTTTCCACACATAGGATTACTTATATTTGTTTTGCTTTCTACTTCTGCTTGGTCCCTTCATAAATCTATATTTATGATAACCAAAGTCGGTATCCAATACCCAAGTAGAACCACAACGCTGAAGAAACTACGTGGAAACTCGAAGAGAATATGATAAAAAATTACCCTCATTTATTTACTTAAATTTATGTGAAAGCGATTCTGGGGACAGAATCTTTGTAAGGAGGGGAGAATGTAACGGGTCGAATTAATTGAGTCGTGATTCTGGGGACAGAATCCTTTTAAGGGGGGAAATATGTGACAAACGAGATTTTGTAATTTAATTTTAATATTTATTAAATTAGATAAATATTTTTTGATGAATTAATTATTAGATTAAATAATTAATTGATGAAGTTGTGGTAGATTAATTTAATTATGTGTTATATTTATTAAATTAATGTGGAGAATATTTATTATTCAAAGTATGTAATTATGTGAGTTTATTAAATTAAAAGAAATATTTAATAAGCCTAATATTATTTTATAATTAATGAGAAAATTAATTATATGACTATGTGAAGTAATGACAAATTATTATATTTTATCCAAATTAAATTAAATAAGATATTTGAATTATTGTGTAAGGGTGTGACATGATTTAAACTATAGTATAAGAGATTTATTAAATTAAATAATTTTGAACCAATTAAACCTAACCAAACGAAGCCTTATAGGGAGCTAATAACAGTTAACCCATGATTGGGTTAACTGACCACTTTGCGTTCAGTTTCTTTTATAAAAGTTATGCGTCTTCTTATTTTCTTTATTATTCTAAGTCTAGCACAGAAATACAGAGATAAATTGTCAGAGAAAATATTTAGAGATTGTGAAGGAGATTGAGAGTGAGGAATTGAAAAGCATCTATGCCTACTAATCTATACTCTACGATCTGGGTAATTCCTTTAAACCCAATTTTATTACATAGTTTAAGTTTTTCTTAGAAATTGGCTTTCAAGTGTCTGTTAAATTCATGTAATTGGAAAGAGTAATAATTATGTGTATATATGTGATAGGATGTTGTTATAATGTGTTTTTACTATGTATTGGATGGTTCCATATCATCAATATCATGAAAAATTATACAATATACGATTACAGAGTACGTTATATGGCCATATGGCCCTTACGCACCAATTTAATGTGTCAATCATATATTATCCCTAAATTTTACACTTGTATGTTATTATGCATGTTGATACGAAGAGACCAAACTTTAAATAAACGGATTCGGTGTTATAACGAACCCGTAGTGCTGATTTACATGTTTTTTTTTCAAAACCTTCAAGAACATCAAGAACAGTAAATTACTTGTGTTGATTTTTGTTAATTATGTGTTTTAACATGTTAAAATCATGCTAGAAGGGTTAATTAATGATTGTGTACGAATTCTAGTATATGGGTATGTTTCAATTGATGAATTTAGTGACTGTGTATGATAATTTCGCTGACCTTTGTGTTCTTCGCGAACTGAGAATCAAAATCTGGAGTTCCGGGCCGCGGCGCCAACTCCAGAACTGAAGTCCCGCGCCGCAGTGCCACCGCGCCGCAGCGCCAAGTATCCGGCCACAGTGCGAAAACCAAGTATAACTGTGGCGCCGTAGCGCCACTTAGCAGAATGTCCAGAAATGCAATTTTTTTAGTATTCAAATATAGAAATGTGATAGGAACTTAATCTAATGAATATAAAATTATGTTAGAAGTATAATGAGATGTCAAAATAGATTCTTAACATGTCAATAACATAATTTTATGTGAATTGATTTATTAGCTTTTATGTGTGAAGTGTAAATTGTGTAACAATGAGTATGATAAATTGACTAAGTATTGTCATATTTCGAATTAGACAAGAAGAATGAGCTTATGTTGACTATTACATATTAATTAACTGGAGTTGTGAATGGAAATAGTATATAGGATTAAATCAAGGAACGTGTATAAATTAACGTGTAATCCATGCACGAGGCAAATTTCCTAACCCTACTTGTTATCACTATTCATGTTTGTAAGTTACTTCAAGCAATTCTCGTTATTATTAAATCAAGTTTGATTTGTTATATTAAAGATTAATTATCTTTTCAAAGTATGAATCTGTTATACAATACTTATTTTATTGTATACCTCTTGAGATTGTTATTCAATTTAAATACCATTTATTGTTGAACCTTGTTAAACTAGCGAACCCTTATTGATTCGACTAGTCCATAGTTGATGAACGTTCTAAATTTTAGAATCTTTATTGATTTATCCAAACCAACTTCCTTCGGTGCGGACTCTAATGTCAAACTGAGATGAACAACTCTGTAAAGGGATTACTTGTGCGTTAGCTTTAAGATATTGTGCACAATATGGTACTAAGGGATGATCCCCCTAAGTACGAGAAGAAGAGTCCATAGTCTTATGACTGTTAAAGGTTTCAAGTATAACCCTTGATAACCTAGGACATAGTTCAAGGTCTTATGACCCTCAAATTTCTTTTGATTCTTGTTATTCATTCTTGATTCAAAAGTTGAGCTTTATTTCAGAAGTCTTTGATTCACTCACATGTTATTATATTGTTACTTTCGTTATTATACTTGTGGGCAATTGTGCTCACTCTTGCGAATAATAACATTACAGTTAAGAACGAAAGAACAGATGAACCTTCTACTAGCAAAGGCAAGGGCAAGATTAACAAGTGGTGAAGACTTGTTGTTTATATGATGTTGAATTTATGTGTTAAAACTTATGTTAATGTTGTTTAAGACTTATTATTTGTTTATGTTTTCGTACAGATGTTTGAGGTTAGTATGACCTGGGATTGTATTTATTATTCAGATTTTGTAACCCCATAAGGGGAGGATTTATTTATATCTATTGCATGGTTTACATTTATTTTGGGTAGATAGATATACGATGTCGTATCATGAACACCAAATCATGTGGGAATGGAAGTACCCGGATTTGGGGGTTTCACAGCCTCTGCAAGACGCTTCTTGCAGTTTCTTTCCAGTGTCCAGGCTTATTGCAGTGGAAGCAAACTCCTTTGCTATCCGTATCAGTTTTGTTCCTATTATCCTTTGTTTTTGCCTTTCTATTTACCTTTTTTGAATCGTTCTTCTTTTCAGAAGATCCTTTGGTCCCTACCAGTAAGACATGGTCTTTCTTGGTTGGAAAGTGATTCTAACATTTTTCAACATGTTAAGCAAATCAGCGAGGTTGATATCTAGCTTGTTCATATGAAAAATTCACAACAATTGTGAAAGGAGTCTGGGAGTGAGTGCAAGATCAAATCTTGGCTCAACTCTCCATCCATGAAAAAACTCGTTGTCCTAATTATTCAATCAAATTGATCATGTTTAGGACATTTGTCTATACTGTAGTGTCGTTGGTCATTCTAGATCGGAAGAGCTCCTTAGATATCTGATATCTATCAGTCCTTCTTTCCTCACCATCAACTTTTTTATGTGCTGGAATATAGTAGGAGCATCCATAGTTTCATGCTGACGCTGAAGCTCGTTAGTCATGGATGCAAGCATGATGCATTGAGCCAACTGTGCATCATCATGCCACTTTCTAAAAGTAGCAATCTCTTCCTCAGAGGCATTATCTGCAACCATTGCAAGGATATGCGTATTAAGGACATAAGATAGCTTTTCAGCCATGAGAACTATTCTCAATTTCCTTAACCAATCTATTTAATTCGGTCCGGTTAATTTAGCATCTAATATGCTATGCAGTGATAGTAATTTAGACATTGTAAAATTCTGTAAATGAATTTGTAATTAACAACATTTTAGCATACATTATTTTATTAATTACCAAAATAAATTAGGTCTTGTTTTAAATTGGTATCTCCCACTATTTTCTTCAAACTATATTACCCTCAATATATATAGTTCGACAATATCTAGTTAAAAATATGCTAGTGAGAATAAGGATC
Organism: Panax notoginseng; assembly: GCA_016801055.1. Lineage (NCBI taxonomy): Eukaryota > Viridiplantae > Streptophyta > Magnoliopsida > Apiales > Araliaceae > Panax > Panax notoginseng. The sequence goes on along the minus strand of CM029021.1, from coordinate 51,198,398 downwards.
TCATTTCAAATGTATATAGCCTTGTGTGTGCACAACAAACTATATATAAATAAATAGGTAGACAACTCTTGTCAATTACATCAACTATGTAACTCCTTGTATTTTGCCTCTTAAATCATAATGGTCAAGTGTGTGCACATCCGAAATAAAATGATTTAAGTTAAGTCAGACCCAGCATTTCCATATAAGTGAAGAGAAAACTACAGCCCTTGTGTGTGCACAACAAAGTAGTAATGTTCAATTCCTTATAAACATCATATGTAATAAAAATAATATCTTAAATATTTAATACTTGCCTTGTGTGTGCACAACAAACTCATATTAAATATTCAATACTCTATTGTTTTTATCATGCTAGAAGGCGACGTTTGATATTCTAAATATCATTGAACGTTACAACTTAATATAAAATATTCGAGGGGTTTGTTATTAATTTATCTCATTTTGTTTAGCGTGCATGCACATATATATATAAAATGCGTGTGACACTCCCAAATCTCGGTACTTCATTACCTCAAGATTCGGTGTTCACTTAATCAAATCATTCATATCTAACTACCCAATCATAATAAAAATTGAATAATTAACCTTCCCTTAAGGGATTACATAAACAAAATCTCCCAGGTTATCTAACCTTTAATTACAATCATTCAAATGCGAAAATTAAATAAATACTTCATTACATCAATCAAATTAAAGTCTGGTAAATAACTGTCAACATATTACAAGTCTTCAGTACTTGTTCATATTTCCCTTTCCTTTACTGGTGCTAGGTGCATCTACCTTCTCATCTTTAGCTGTAATAGTTATATAAGCAAGAGTGAGCAAACCAAGCTCACTTGAAATAATAATGAAGAAAATCTTACAACATTTGCCAACTAATAGGCTCAATAGAACTGAACAATATGTTCTATTAACATTCTGAAATATACAACTGAGGGTCTAATGACCACAAACCATGTCCACAGTTATAAGTAATCATTCAACTTTAACTTCAATAGTCATAAGACTATAAGGACTCCACGTACTTAGGGGGATCAGCCCTTCATACAATGTATTGTGCACAACCATATCAACGCTAAGCGTAAACCTCTTATAAAAGAGTTGTTCATCTCAGTATTAGAATACAAGTCCGCACTAAAGTAGGTTTGGTTTGGATACATTACAAGGTAATTTAGAATTCAACGGTCATCAACTAAGGGTTAGTTGAATACAAAAGAACTAACTGTACGCTATGGAATAATCATAACTGAATCGATATTTGTAACTTAATATCATGCTTTAGGAATAATCTAATAGCATAAACACTGAATAATCATAACATAACTTTCTTGAAATATATAAAGTCAAGGTTATTGAGAATTGGATACTAAGCATGCAAAGTGAATAGTAATTTGAACGATAAAGTTGTTCAACACTAGAATATTAAAATATAGCGATTCGCATGCTAAATAACAAGTTACATATTAAAGAAACTTGCTCAATATTAAATTATAAGATTTAGAAAACTTGTATCCTCATGAACAACTAGATACAATGACTTTCTTAATAATAAACAATCTAGCTCTACAAAAGTGTAGAGTTAGCAACTTGCGTAATTGTAATTGAATTAAAAGCAATAACGTACTCAACAAAATTAAATTTGCACAACGAAGTGTTGGAGTTAGAAAACTTGCCTTGAGCACAAGCTAAGCCTTACAACTTGAATCTCAATACCCTATATATATGTCATCATGACATAATTAGTCACTACCAACACTTTGTATATATAAACAAGTATATACATCATGTAGGTTTAATTATCAATTCACATAATCGAATTACGTTAATACTAGTTATCCCTTGATAACATGCTCTTTCCTAGTTTAGTACTACTGAAATCATCATTTAACAGTCCTATTATTAATACATAACATTTATTTTCAAAATTTGGGTAAATAAATAAAACTGTCAGACCATTCTGCTAACTCGCGCTGCGGCGCCACAATTTACACCGTGGGTTGGCGCTGCGGCGCTGAGCTGGTGCTGCGGCGCGAGACACAAGCCAACGATTGGCGCTGCGGCGTGACGTCGGCGCTGCGGCGTGAAACTTACACTACTGGGCCGCGCTGCGGTGCCAAACTCCAGACTTCGGCGCCCAGCCTCGGCAACAGCATGAACAAAAAGCCAAATTGGCCTACAAGCTCCAATCTAACAAACTAATTAACATGTAATACACATATAGACTTCATATAAATATAATTTCAATACTCTTAACATGTTTTTACACATACAATAACACAAACATCAACTTTATAACACCCGATTTCAATGTTTTTGGTAAAAACTCTATTTTTGACATTTTTAATGAAAGTATTCATTGTAACTTTGTTTTTCAATCAAAACAGTTAATTCATCATAACAAATTTATGTGTATTCATCCTCTTACAAATTCAATAGTCAAATTATACTTTAAACAACCAATAAAACCTTAATTTTATTTTGAACTAAGCCATATTCATATATTTTCATATAAACACTCTATAATATAGTTTCTTCATAAAACACATACATACATAAACTAGTTTCTCTATAATCATATATAAACTCGTGAAACTATCTTATAACCAATAATTTATCATATAAAACCATATATCATATACAATTTATTCTTCATGAAGATTTTTACAAAGAATTTTAGAAGAGGAAAAACTAAACTTTAAAAATAAAAGGATTAAGATCTCACCTTTGTTTAAGAAGATGATACCCTTCCCTTTTGATCAAGAACTTTCTTTTCCCCAATCTTTTCTCAAAACCTCTCAAGAATTCTCTTTAATTCTTCTTCTTCTCTTCCTTTTTCTTCTTCTGAGTTTTTCTTTTCTTCTCTCAACTCTAGTTTACGTAGTAAAAAAAATATAACGTATAGTAGTGCTAATATATATTAATTATATAATATAAATATAGATATAACTTATATCAGTTATGTAGGTTTTAAAATTCAAAACCCATAAGACTTGTTTGACTAACATAATAAAAATAACTCATTAACTCATATACCTTGTTTGGTAAACATAATTAAAATAAATTAATTAATCCTTATACCTTGTTTGATAAAAATACTATTATATTAAAGACTTAATATGCATTAAGGTTTGTTTGGCCAAAACTAAATTAAACTCCTTTAATTTATTTTAATAACTCCTTTATAGCAAGGTTCTTTGTCATACTTCTATTTAATTAAATAATCAATTTAATCAATTCAAATACTAATCTATTAAATTACTTTAACGCATAAAGCACAACCACATAATTATAATTTTCCTTTACAATTATAATTTTATTTAACCAACTAACACCTTATTTTAATTACAAATTCCAATTAAAATATTATAATTCATTTAATCATTATATGCTTTCTAACTTAATTATTAAATTAAATTAGTATATAATCTCATAACAATTAATTTTCTTAACTCCTTAATTATTTACTTAACAAATAATTAACTAGACCAAATCAAATTAAATTGAACAATTATTTATTCAACAATAAACATATCTATTAAATACTTATATAATTCAATAAATATTTAATATTACAATCTAAAATTCGAGAATGTTGCATCATTCCCTCCTTATAAGGATTCTGTCCTCAGAATCACAACTCAAACAAATCATTCGTTACATTCTTCCCTACTAACAATGATTCTGTCCCCAGAATCGAAGACACAGATTAAACAAATAACTCAAGATAATCTTTTATTATTTTATCCTCGAGCACTACACATTTCTTATTTTCTACGTGGACTTGATGAACTGTTTTAAATTGCATGATATGTTATACATGTTGAAATCATGAAATGTTAAAATCAATTTATGAGTGCATTGTTTTGGTTAAATGATGATGATTGAGTAAGGAACTCAATCTTTATATTTGCTATGTGAATTAAAAGCATGTATGCCATGTTACATTAATTATCATGAGATGTATATTGAGCAAGTTATTATGTGCTATTTGATGCATGAAAACTGTTAGATTTTGCTGGGCTGTCGAGCTCACTCTTGTAAATAACCACTTTTGCAGGTCAAGATTTTAAGGTAAAGATATGTTTATTCCTGAGAACCTGTTCTTTCCAGTCAACTATCTGGATAAGAATCTCTTCATAAGATAAGTCTTTATCAAATTGCAATGGTTCGTACTCGATCACGTGCTTGTGATCGGGTTTATACGGTCGTAACTCCGAAATATGAAAAACATTGTGAATGTTTTCCAACTCTAGAGGTAGAGCTAACTCGTAAGCCACCTCTCCAACTCTTCGCAGCACCTCGAAGGGTCCAATAAATCTTGGGCTTAGCTTTCCCTTCTTACCAAAGTGAATTTTCCCCTTCCAAGGAGAAACTTTTAGGAATACATAATTTCCTACGTCGAATGCATGATCTTGTCTGCGTTGATCAGCATACTTCTTCTGTCGGTCTTGAGCTGCTACCAATCTTGTCCTGATGAGTTTGATAACATCAGCAGTTTGTTGTACCAGTTCTGGTCCTAGCAGTTGAAGTTCACCGACTTCATCCCAGCATAGTAGAGTTCTGCACTTTCTGCCGTATAATGCCTCGTAAGGCGGCATGCCGATGCTCGCATGGTAACTATTGTTGTAAGCGAATTCCACCAATGGTAAATATTCTTCCTAGCTACCTTTGAAATCCATGACCCATGCTCTAAGCATATCTTCCAATGTCTGAATCGTTCTTTCGCTTTGGCCATCGATTTGTGGATGATAAGCCGTGCTCATTCGCAACTATGTTCCCATACATTCCTGTAATCTCTTCCAGAAATTTGAAGTGAATCACGGATCTCTATCTGACACAATTGGCACTGGCACTCCATGTCTCGAAACTATCTCTTTAACGTACAACCTGGCCAACTGATCAAGATTGAACCTAATCTTTATTGGTAAAAAGTGAGCTGATTTTGTCAGTCTGTCCACTATCACCCAAATCGCATCGCATCCTCTCTGAGTAGTTGGAAGACCCACCACAAAATCCATTGTGATGTGTTCCCACTTCCATTTTGGTATTTCTAATGGTTGAAGTAGTCCACTCAGTCTTTGATGCTCAGCTTTGACTCTTTGACATGTCAAGCATCTCGTGACACATTCCGCGACATCTCTTTTCATGTTCGGCCACCAAAAATTTCGTCGTAAGTCCTGATACATCTTCGTACTTCCTGGATGAATCGAATATCTTATGTTGTGTGCTTCGGTCAAGATTTCTTCTCTAATATCTGATACTGTTGGAACCCAGATTCTTCCCTCAAACCGTAGTAATCCTTCGGTACCGATCTTATATTTCACCTCTTTACCTTCGTTCACACATTCATTTATTTTTCTGCATTCTTCATCCTCTAGTTGAGTTTTCTTCACCTTGTCCACTAAAGTTGGACCAGCTTCTATCTGGAATAGTCGTTCATCGGATTCCTGTGGAAATTTGATTTCCAACTCTAACCTTTCCATAGCTGAAATGAGGTCCTCCTGAGTGATTATCAGCATCAACTTTTCCCGACCTTTCCTGCTTAAAGCATCTGCAACCACATTCGCTTTGCCCGAATGATAAAAATTTCACAATTGTAATCCTTTATCAGTTCCATTCATCTTCTTTGACACATGTTCAGGTCCTTCTGAGTGAAAATATACTTCAGACTCTTATGATATGTGCAGATTTCACATTTCTCTCCATAGAGATAGTGTCTCCATATCTTCAGAGCAAATACTACTGCAGCCAATTCCAAATCATGAGTCGGATACCCCTTCTCATAATCCTTCAGTTGTCTTGATGCATAAGCAATAACTTTGCCGTTCTGCATAAGAACACAACCCAAATCGTTGTGTCAGGCATCACTATACACCACAAAGTTTCCAGTATTATCTAGTAATGCCAACACAGGTGCCATACTTAACTTCTTCTTCAAAGCTTGAAAACTTTCTTCACACTTCTCCGTCCAAACAAATTTTATAGCTTTCCTTGTCAAATTTGTCAATGGCGTAGCTATCTTGGAAAAATCTTGAATAAATCTTCTATAGTAACCGACCAATCCCAAGAAACTCCTCACCTCCGACGGTGTCTTTGGTTGTTCCCAATTGATTACAGCTTCCACTTTCGATGGATCCACTGAAATCCCATCTTTGTCAATCACATGACCAAGAAATTGTACACAATTGAGCCAAAATTCGCACTTAGAGAATTTCGCGTACAACTTTTCCTTTCTTAGTATGTCCAAAGTCAAACGTAAGTGTTCCACGTGTTCCTCTTGAATTTTGGAATACACTAGAATGTCATCGATAAATACCACTACGAACTTGTCTAAGAATGGTTTAAACACCTTGTTCATCAAATCCATGAACGCAGCAGGGGCGTTTGTTTAACCAAAAGACATCACCAGAAACTCATAATGTCCATACCGAGTTCTGAATGTCGTTCTAGGTATATCCTCCTTCGTCACTTTCAATTGGTGATACCTACTTCTCAAGTCTATTTTCGAGAAGTATTTAGCATCCTTCAATTGATCAAACAAGTCATCTATTCTAGGCAACAGATCCTTGTTTTTAATAGTAACTTTGTTCAATTCCCTATAATCAATGCAAAGACACATCGATCCATCCTTCTTCTTCACGAATAATACTGGCGCTCCCCACGGTGATACGCTTGGTTCTATATACTTCTTATCTAGCAGCTCTTGCAGTTGTATCATTAGTTCCTTCATCTCTACCGGAGCCATTCTATACGGGGCCTTCGATATTAGGGCAGTTCCTGGCGCTAAGTCGATCACGAATTCAATATCTCTGTCAGGCGAAAGTCCTGAAAAATCCTCCGGAAACACATCCTCAAATTCCCTCGCCACTGGTATCTCTTCCAGTTTCACACCCTTTTTCTGAGTATTGACTATGTGAGCTAAATAACCCACACAACCTTGACTCAACAACTTCTTGACCTGCATAATCGTCAGACATTTCATTTGTCTAGGTGATTTGCTACCATGGAAAACTACCTTTGACGGAGTCATAAGGTTTACGTATTTCTTTTGGCAATCAATTATCGCTCCATATTTGAACAGCCAATCCATTCCAAAAATAATATCAAATTCTCCAAGTCTAATCGGGATTAAATCTACCATCATAATATTCCCCTTAATGTTCACCCTACAGTTCTTGTATATGAACCTAACAGGAATCACTTTCCTATTCGTAATTTCTATGTTCAAAGGTAAATTCAGTTCTTCTCTAGGCAATCTTAAACTATTAGCAAATTCATCAGATATAAACGAGCAAGTAGCACCCGAATCAAATAATAAATAAGCATCAATATCATTGATTGGGATAATACCTGACACCACCTCTTTTGATTGTACATCATCTTGCACATTCATGTTGAAGGTTCTGGCTGTGGGTTTGTTTGACGATGTAGGTCCAGCAATGGCCCATGTATCTCCACTGCTACCTCCATTGCTTCTTGTTGTTTCCCTAACTTTCTTCTTTGGGCATTCACGAGCGAAGTGATCCTTGGAACCGCACGTGAAGCACATGTTCTTTTTCTGTTGAGTGCAATTTGGGGCGATGTGACCATCCTAGCCACAGTTGAAGCATACTCGTTTCCCTATTAAGCACGTACCCTTGTGAAACTTCCCGCATGTCGCACATGCTTCAAACTTTTTGTTTTGCTAGTTACCCTGCTGGTTTCCAGCACCCATTTTCCCATTCCACTTCCTCTTCAAACTATTGTTGTTGTTGTTGTTTCCACCACTACCACCTCCATTCTTAATCTCTGCCTCATTCTTTTTCTTTTTTTGTTCCTAATTGAACTTTGTCACTGCCTCACCTCCACCTTCAGCGAGTACTGCTTTCTCCATCACTACTACAAATGTCTTCAATTGGAATAGGGAAACCCTACTGTATAGCCAGGGCTTCAGTCCCTGTTCAAATCTCTTCGCCTTGCGTTCATCCGTACTGACTTGATATGGCGCAAACCTCACCAACTCGTTGAATTTATCGGCATACTCAGCTACCGTCATCGTTCCCTGCTTTAGTTCTAAAAATTGAAACTCCAGCTGACTCTTCAAACTCTTTGGGAAATAGGTCTCGAAGAATATCTCCTTAAACCTATCCCAGTTCATCACTCCTGGTCCTTCGCGGGTTTTATTGGCCTGCCACCAATAACTAGCTTCTGTTTTCAACATGAATGATGCAAAAGCAGTCTTCTGGTCATCCCCTACCCTAGCGACATCAAACACCTTTTCAATCTCCATAATCCAAGTCTGTGCCTCGACTGGATTCATAGACCCGCATAATTTCGGTGGTCCAACCGCCTTGAAATCCTTAAATGTTGTTCCTTGGTTCTGTGGTTGATTCTGCAACGCTCCTATCAGTAATGTCACTAATTGTTGAACGGGGTTAACATCAACATTGTCATTATTGGTTCCTTCAGTGGTTCCCTGACGTGGTGGTTGTCGTCTGTGAGGCATTTTTAGTTAAAACATACACTCATTAGATTATTATTCAACTCTTTTAAGTGATTTCTACTTAACTTGCCTCTAAAAAGAAATAACCACATAACACATAAGATTTTGAATAAATTAACAACTTTTATTTATTCATAATCTCTTTGAAAACATAACACAATAGCATCACTGCTATTTACATTACTTCCCTGAACTACAAAAGTTTCAGGACAACATTATCGTCATATCCCATAGGTTGCATAACACCTGGAATTTACAATTTATTTAATATTTTTATTAATCATATACATTCCCTACGATGTCCTATTAAGATACTCTGTAGCCTTTCGATGCTCTTCTTCCATAACTCAAAACATTGTTCGGCGATCTAACACGTACGATGGCAGAGTCTCGAACTGAATTGGATAACCCATGACCCGATCTTGAGCTCGATTGATCATGGTATTGAATACTTTATCCATCTTCTCCATCTTCATCCTCTTTGATTACGCGTCTCTTACTACTATCCTGGTTCATTGATAAGCTTCTTTGTATGCGTCTTCAGCTCTTGCTCTCTTAGTAACTTCTTCCTTCAGTTTGTTCTTCAATTCTGCGACCACCTCAATCAATTGTTCTTTCTCTCCTTCAGTTTGTACTAGCTTTTCTTCAACATTAGTCAGTCGTTCCTCATGATCCTGGATCTCGTCGTCCGTCTGTGTCATTGCAGTCTATTGTTTAACTACTATCTCTTGTAACTCCTCGACGATATCCTGAAGTTCCACGTTGCGACCGTAGACTTCATCGTACATACGAGCGACTATCGAGGTTAGTGGAGTCTCTTCCTCCTCATCTTCGTCATCCTCATCCTCCTGTGGCAATTCAACGGGATCCTCCTCATCCGTTTCCACGTCATCATCCTCATCTTCAACCACTGTGACCAAAGGGGCTAACTCCCATGGCAGTAGTTGTTCCCAAACAACCTGAATGTCGCGAGGCACCTCCTCTATAGGCATCTGAGGTCCTTCCTCCCTAGCCTGACTGGATTCTCTGACATTAGTCATCCTGACAACAAAATTTTAAGTTTTCATTACATCAATCAAATTAAAGTCTGGTAAATAACTGTCAACATATTACAATTCTTCAGTACTTGTTCATCTTTCCCTTTCCTTTACTAGTGCTAGGTACATCTACCTTCTCATCTTTAGCTGTAATAGTTCTATAAGCAAGAGTGAGCAAACCAAGCTCACTTGAAATAACAATGAAGAAAATCTTACAATATTTGCCAACTAATAGGCTCAATAGAACTGAACAATATGTTCTATTAACATTCTAAAATATACAACTGAGGTTATAATGACCACGAACCATGTCCACAGTTATAAGTAATCATTCAACTTTAACTTTAACAGTCATAAGACTACAAGGACTCCACGTACTTAGGGGGATCAGCCCTTCATACAATGTATTGTGCACAACCATTTCAACGCTAAGCGTAAACCTCTTATAAAAGAGTTGTTCATCTCAGTATTAGAATACAAGTCCGCACCAAAGTAGGTTTGGTTTAGATACATTACAAGGTAATTTAGAATTCAACGGTCATCAACTAAGGGTTAGTTGAATACAAAAGAACTAATTGTACGCTATGGAATAATCATAACTGAATCGATATTTGTAACTTAATATCATGCTTTAGGAATAATCTAATAGCATAAATACTGAATAATCATAACATAATTTGCTTGAAACATATAAAGTCAAGGTTATTGAGAATTGGATACTAAGCATGCAAAGTGAATAGTAATTTGAACGATAAAGTTGTTCAACACTAGAATATTAAAATATAACGATTCGCATGCTAAATAACAAGTTACATATTAAAGAAACTTGCTCAATATTAAAGTACAAGATTTAGAATACTTGTATCCTCATGAACAACTAGATACAAGGACTTTCTCAATAATAAAAATCTAGCTCTACGAAAGTGTAGAGTTAGCAACTTGCGTAATTGTAATTGAATTAAAAGCAATAACGTACTCAGCGAAATTAAACTTGCACAACGAAGCGTTGGAGTTAGAAAACATGCCTTGAGCACAAGCTAAACCTAACAACTTGAATCTCAATACCCTATATATATGTCATCATGACATAATTAGTCAATACCAACACTTTATATATATAAACAAGTATATACATCATGTAGGTTTAATTATCAATTCGCATAATCGAATTACGTTAATACTAGTTATTGTGACGCCCCCAAAATTAGGTATTTATCACCCATCTTGGGTCGTCAGATACATGGTACAAAATACAAATACAAACTTAATTATACAAATGTCGTGTAACATACGACAATACATAAACTGAGAGTTCTAATAGGAATATTGTCATCTAGACAATATCCATACTCAAGGAGTCCTCATTACATTTATTGTCACACTATTTAACAGAATGGTGAGGACTACTAATGCTATCTTCTGGACCATCACTCCTTTCCCTGACTCGTCCCAGCTATATTCTCATTTCCTGAAGAGAACATTGAAAGAAAGGGTGAGCTCAACTAGCCCAGTAAGAAATATTATGACTAAGATAATGAAGAATAAATTATCAATAGTCTTCAATAATGTTAAACTTATAAAATACAATAGACATCAAGTTTAACTACAACGGGATAAGCAATCCATTAGAAGAGTCAAGTAGAGAATAAAACCTACTATCTTCTATGATTTAAAAATATTTTTATCAACTTTTATCACTGAGACTCAGCTTAATAAATAAACCACATCTTCTAATCATCCTTGTATTACGGGCCAAGGATATTCATTAAATCATCAATGATCATGACTATACCAAAAAAATCCCTGGTCATAATCATACCACAAACTGTCTATGAATGCATTACAAGCCACTGAGGACTTTTACCACACCATTTATAACATCACAGTTCATGATTATACTGAATGATCCCTGGTCATAATCATACTAAGTCCATCTATGCACGTAAGCCAAAGATGACTTTTAACATAAAATAAACATGAGGATGATGACAATGTTATAGGAATTCAATTAAACAAGTTCAAGAATTAGTTTATCCAGGAACTAATAATATCCAAATTGTCAACATGATACTTCTTTGCAAAGTAACAGTCAAGAATGCTCAGAAGAATATTTTCATGAAAAGATACTGGATGAAGCGCAAATATCAAGGATATTCCACTAATTTCATGGAGTATAGAAATCAAAACTTTAACCAAATGAGTATAATAAAGAATATATAAAACTGCAAATAGATTTTCACCAGCCATGCCGTAATCCACGTATACAGATCATTTCCACAATTTAATAAGGAATGAATATAAAGGATCATTCACCATGCATGTGGCAATCCACATAGACAGGTTATTCCAACAGAATAATAAAGAATGGAATAACAGAAGGATTCACCATGCATGCGATAGAGACCGCACAGACAGGTTATTCCCAACAGAATAATAAATAATGAAATAATAAATATGGAACCAGGTCAGGTGAAATTCACACCGACAGGATATTCCGACAGAATAATAAATAAAGGAACCAGGTCCGGCGTTAAACGCACAGACAGGATATTCCAACAGAATAATAATAAAGACGGAACCAGGTCCGGTGTAAAACACACAGACAGGATGTTCCAACAGAATAACAGAAGAATGTCACCAAGTATAGGGTAGACCGCGTATACAGGTTATTCCAACAGAATAATAAGAAATCGAATAACAACAGTTCTCTTCATGAATAAGAAAGAATAACACCCCTTACCATTTTAAAGAAGAACTGAAATAAAGAAGTAGTTAAGTGGCAGAATACTCTTCTTCTTTCTCTCTATAGTTTCTCTCTCTAGAGTTCAGTGAATTCCTAAGAAATAATGAAGGAATGAGCTTCTATTTATAAGCTTGGTAGAGTAAGGGTAAAATAGTCTTTTCGCCATAATTTATGACATCATCGCTTACATCATCGATCAGATGACATCATTGCATACATCATCGATAAAATGACATCATTGCTTACATCATCCTTCTGATGACATCATTGCTTACCTCATCGTTCCGATGACATCATCGCTTACATCATCAGAATTCAAATTCAAATTGTTCTCTTTCACCTCATTTTACTTGTATACCATGAATTTACTATAATAATGTTACCATTCAAATTATAAAAAAAACATACTATCATATAATCACATTATACTACTATAATATAATGTTATAATAATATATTTAAATGAATTATTGATTTACTAATATAATTTCAACCAACGGTCTGTAAAATTAGCACATTTCCTCATGGAATAATATTGTACCCAAGAATGATTTGGACCGAAAATAAATATATTATCCGGGTGAATAGTAACTCGTGAATAGTAACTCCTGAATATTAACTCGTGAATAGTAACTCGTGAATAGTAACTCCGACACAAAAAGTGTCTCAAATACTCGAGTGAATAATACTAGAGTGAATAGTAATTTAGATGAATAGTAACCCGTGAATAGTAACTCATTAATAGTAACTCCGACACAAAAAGTATCCTAAATACTCGAGTGAACAATACTAGAGTGAATAGTAATTTGGGTGAATAGTAACATGTGAATAGTAATTCGTGAATAGTAACTTATGAATAGTACTCTGACACAAAAAGTGTCCCAAATACTCGAGTGAACGATACTAGAGTGAATAGTAATTTGGGTGAATAGTAACTCGTGAATAGTGACCATGTATTTTATGACAACTTGTTTACTTTAAAAAAAATTTACGTATCACCCTTAACTTTAACCTTTTATCAATTTAACCATTTACCAAAATAGAAAAATTGAATACTTTTATTTCATAAAATTCGAGGTCTCACAATCTCCCCTCCTTATGGAATTTCGCCCTCGAAATTAACTTACGTACCTGATATTCGAAGAGATGAGAATACCTTACTTTCTTTTCGGATTGTACCTTTCCGGATAATTCCGCTCTATCATGATTTTTCCATTTCTCATCTCCTGTATTTCGAATATCATTCTAGAATATACCTTCAAAACAAAGGTTAATCGACATACCACAATTTATCCACTTATTAAGTAAACAATTTCAGCTTAGGTAAGTCACACCCTAGCGAAGTATATTACTCGTCTTCTAGACTAATATCTCCGTCAGTGACCATATCCCTGTAACATCAATCAACAATTTCTGTCCACAATCATATGAATAACTCATAATCATAATTGTGATTCTGAATTACTTTTCGCACCCAGGAAGAAGAAAATTTACATAACCTATCTTCACCTGAAACATCAAAAATCATGGTTATACCAAATCACAATTCCTGCTCATAATCATACAAATAAATTCATCTTTGCACTACGGCTAAAGATTTACAACTGTATAACCAATAATCAACAGTTAATCTTCGCACTACAGGCCAAGGATATACAACTGTAAAATCAATAATGCTGAGACTCAGCTTAATAGTATCACGACCACGAATTATCCATGCACTACGTGCCAAAGATAATCGTGTTTTCAATTACGGTCATGATTATACCAAACAATCCCTGGTCATAATCATACCAAGTCCATCTATGCACGTAAGCCACAGATGACTTTTACCACATCTATGAATTAATATTTCATTGCTGAGACTCAGCTCAATAATTAATCCACATCATCGAATCATCCCTGCACTACAGGCCAATGATATTCTTTAGTATCACGACCACGAATTATCCATGCACTACGTGCCAAAAATAATCGTGTTTTCAATTACGGTAATGATTATACCGAACAATCCCTGGTCATAATCATAGCAAGTCCATCTATGCACGTAAGCCACAGATGACTTTCAACAAAATATAAACATGAGAATGAGGTATTGACGTATATAGGGTTTCAAACCTCTTAGAAACTTTCGCGTCATTCGCTCCTCATTATCGACCAAATGGGATGCAAACCGGGATAACTCTGTAAACTTAACCTCGTACTGCGATATGGTCATATTATTTTGCTCCAATGCTTATCTCAACATTGTTAGATGCCATTTTCAAACACTGCCACAAAACAAGGGTTAATTAACATATCACATATTATTCCTATACTCTGACCGACCAATTAAATACCAAATAAACTTAGGTAGGTCATACTAGCGAAGGAATTCCCCGTCTCTCCCCTCCTAGTTCTTATCTTACATCTCAGCTAGGGATCATATCCCTAAGCTTTGATACCAACTGTGACGCCCCCAAAATTAGGTATTTATCACCCATCTTGGGTCGTCAGATACATGGTACAAAATACAAATACAAACTTAATTATACAAATGTCGTGTAACATACGACAATACATAAACTGAGAGTTCTAATAGGAATATTGTCATCTAGACAATATCCATACTCAAGGAGTCCTCATTACATTTATTGTCACACTATTTAACAGAATGGTGAGGACTACTAATGCTATCTTCTGGACCATCACTCCTTTCCCTGACTCGTCCCAGCTATATTCTCATTTCCTGAAGAGAACATTGAAAGAAAGGGTGAGCTCAACTAGCCCAGTAAGAAATATTATGACTAAGATAATGAAGAATAAATTATCAATAGTCTTCAATAATGTTAAACTGATAAAATACAATAGACATCAAGTTTAACTGCAACAGGATAAGCAATCCATTAGAAGAGTCAAGTAGAGAATAAAACCTACTATCTTCTATGATTTAAAAATATTTTTATCAACTTTTATCACTGAGACTCAGCTTAATAAATAAACCACATCTTCTAATCATCCTTGTATTACGGGCCAAGGATATTCATTAAATCATCAATGATCATGACTATACCAAAAAAATCCCTGGTCATAATCATACCACAAACTGTCTATGAATGCATTACAAGCCACTGAGGACTTTTACCACACCATTTATAACATCACAGTTCATGATTATACTGAATGATCCCTGGTCATAATCATACTAAGTCCATCTATGCACGTAAGCCAAAGATGACTTTTAACATAAAATAAACATGAGGATGATGACAATGTTATAGGAATTCAATTAAACAAGTTCAAGAATTAGTTTATCCAGGAACTAATAATATCGAAATTGTCAACATGATACTTCTTTGCAAAGTAACAGTCAAGAATGCTCAGAAGAATATTTTCATGAAAAGATACTGGATGAAGCGCAAATATCAAGGATATTCCACTAATTTCATGGAGTATAGAAATCAAAACTTTAACCAAATGAGTATAATAAAGAATATATAAAACTGCAAATAGATTTTCACCAGCCATGCCGTAATCCACGTATACAGATCATTTCCACAATTTAATAAGGAATGAATATAAAGGATCATTCACCATGCATGTGGCAATCCACATAGATAGGTTATTCCAACAGAATAATAAAGAATGGAATAACAGAAGGATTCACCATGCATGCGATAGAGACCGCACAGACAGGTTATTCCCAACAGAATAATAAATAATGAAATAATAAATATGGAACCAGGTCAGGTGAAATTCACACCGACAGGATATTCCGACAGAATAATAAATAAAGGAACCAGGTCCGGCGTTAAACGCACATACAGGATATTCCAACAGAATAATAATAAAGACGGAACCAGGTCCGGTGTAAAACACACAGACAGGATGTTCCAACAGAATAACAGAAGAATGTCACCAAGTATAGGGTAGACCGCGTATACAGGTTATTCCAACAGAATAATAAGAAATGGAATAACAACAGTTCTCTTCATTAATAAGAAAGAATAACTCCCCTTACCATTTTAAAGAAGAACTGAAATAAAGAAGTAGTTAAGTGGCAGAATACTCTTCTTCTTTCTCTCTATAGTTTCTCTCTCTAGAGTTCAGTGAAGTCCTAAGAAATAATGAAGGAATGAGCTTCTATTTATAAGCTTGGTAGAGTAAGGGTAAAATAGTCTTTTTGCCATAATTTATGACATCATCGCTTACATCATCGATCAGATGACATCATTGCATACATCATCGATAAAATGACATCATTGATTACATCATCCTTCTGATGACATCATTGCTTACCTCATCGTTCCGATGACATCATCGCTTACATCATCAGAATTCAAATTCAAATTGTTCTCTTTCACCTCATTTTACTTGTATACCATGAATTTACTATAATAATGTTACCATTCAAATTATAAAAAAAACATACTATCATATAATCACATTATACTACTATAATATAATATTATAATAATATATTTAAATGAATTATTGATTTACTAATATAATTTCAACCAACGGTCTGAAAAATTAGCACATTTCCTCATGGAATAATATTGTACCCGAGAATGATTTGGACCGAAAATAAATATATTATCCGGGTGAATAGTAACTCGTGAATAGTAACTCCTGAATATTAACTCGTGAATAGTAACTCGTGAATAGTAACTCTGACACAAAAAGTATCTCAAATACTCGAGTGAATAATACTAGAGTGAATAGTAATTTAGATAAATAGTAACTCGTGAATAGTAACTCGTGAATAGTAACTCATGAATAGTAACTCCGACACAAAAAGTGTCTTAAATACTCGAGTGAACAATACTAGAGTGAATAGTAATTTGGGTGAATAGTAACCTATGAATAGTAATTTGTGAATAGTAACTTATGAATAGTACTCTGACACAAAAAGTGTCCCAAATACTCGAGTGAACGATACTAGAGTGAATAGTAATTTGGGTGAATAGTAACTCGTGAATAGTAACTCGTGAATAGTGACCATGTATTTTATGACAACTTATTTACTTTAAAAAAAAATTTACATATCACCCTTAACTTTAACCTTTTATCAATTTAACCATTTACCAAAATAGAAAAATTGAATACTTTTATTTCATAAAATTCGGGGTCTCACAGTTATCCCTTGATAACATGCTCTTACCTAGTTTAGTACTACTGAAATCATCATTTAACAGTCCTATTGTTAATACATAACATTTATTTTCAAAATTTGTGTAAATAAATAAAACTATCAGACCATTCTGCTAACTCGCGCTGCGGTGCCACCGTTTACACTGTGGGTTGGCGCTGTGGCGCTGAGCTGGCGCTGCGGCGCGAGACACAGGCCAACGATTGGCGCTGCGGCATGGCACCGGTGCTGCGGCGCAAAACTTACACTGCTGGGCCGCGCTGCGGTGCCAAACTCCAGACTTCGGTGCCCAGCCTTGGCAATAGCATGAACAAAAAGCCAAATTGGCCAACAAGGTCCAATCTAACAAACTAATTAACATGTAATAGGCGTATAAACTTCATATAAACATAATTTCAATACTCTTAACATGTTTTTACACATACAATAACATAAAAATCAACTTTATAACACTCAATTTCAATATTTTTGGCAAAAACTCCATTGTTGACATTTTTAATAAAAGTCTTCACTGTAACTTTGTTTTTTAATCAAAACAGTTAATTCATCATAACAAATTTGTGTGTATTCATCCTCTTATAAATTCAATAGTCAAATTATAATTTAAACAACCAATAAAACCTTAATTTTATTTTAAACTAAGTCATATTCATATATTTTCATATAAACACTCTGTAATATAGTTTCTTCATAAAACACATACATACATAAACTAGTTTCTCTATAATCATATATAAACTCATGAAACAATCTTATAACCAATATTTTATCATATAAAACCATATATCACATACAATTTATTCTTCATTAAAACTTTTACAAAGAATTTTAGAAGAGGAAAAACTAAACTTTAAAAATAAAAAGATTAAGATCCTACCTTTGTTTAAGAAGACGATATCCTTCCCTTTTGATCAAGAACTTTCTTTTCCCCAATCTTTTCTCAAAACTTCTCAAGAATTCTCTCTAATTCTTCTTCTTCTCTTCCTTTTTCTTCTTCTGAGTTTTTCTTTTCTTCTCCCAACTCTAGTTTACGCAGTAAAAAAAAATATAACGTATAGTAGTAATAATATATATTAATTATATAATATAAATATAGATATAATGTTAGACCCCAACTTTTATAAATAAAGATGAATTTTCTATAAATATCATTTTTGAATATTATGGAATGAATTTGATATAATGTTATAGTTGTGGGTAAAATTTATAAATTTTGCAAAGTACGCAAGTTGTTATATAATATTCGATTGGTCGGGGAATATTCGTTTTAACAGGAAATATTCGTACAACGGCAAAATCATTGGTGGACCCCACAACGGAATTATTGTCGTATTGAGAAAACGACAAAAATACTTTATAAAAATTACGGCGAAAGTTTTACCGTTAACTGTTGAAACACCCGGTGTTAAAAGTACAGTAATACGCGTAGTTGCACAGTAGCACACGGTATTGATTATTGATGCTTACGTGAGAAGTCACTCAATTTTGTTCAATTATTGCTACAGTAATTGCTGCATAATATCTCACGTTATTTGATTCAATTATTGTCAATATTTTGTTTATTATTAAATCAATAATTAAGACGACAAAGTTATTAATATTATTATTTGCAATATTAACGACGTCTAGAAGTTCTGTCAAGGAGACGTTAGGTCACTTAATTGCGCGCCAATAGGGAGAAATCCTTATTGGAAAGCCCCCTCTTTCCTAGGAACGACCTGGTCGATTAATAATGTGAATTGTAATAAAGGTGATAAATGTTGTTAAAATTATTTAGGTGATTTTTATGAAGTTTTACTTATTTTATGGTTTTCCCATTTGCCCATTTTTCAAAATAATCGGTAGAAAGTTTTTTAATATAATAAAGGTGGGCCCACATATGGGGGCCACATGTGGGTCCTCATGTGTGGAAAATCGGATGGCAGAGAATTGCAAATGTTGGTCACGGGTGGTTATAAGTGTGTATATATATAACTATGACAACTTTTGTTTTATATATAAGTATTATATATATATATATATATATATATATATATATTTGATAAAAGGGGTCACATGTTTGTTTTGTTTTGTCAGGAGAGGATTTGATGAATTTGGGCAGAAGGAAAATAGGGAGGGAGTACGATTGTTATATTTATTTTTGATGGTTGGCAGAGAAGAGTCACGGGGTTTATAACCTGTGGCTAATATTATATATATAATATATATTATATTTTATTTAAAAGTTTTCGTTTTATTAGAATATTTTATTAAATCAATATGGACCGTTCGATTAAAAGTAAATCAATCTGGACCGTTCATGAATTAGTTACTATTCAGTCCATTCTTCTATAAATAGAAGCTCATTCCTTCATTATTTCTTACGAAATCACTGAAACTCTAGAGAGAGAAACTATAGAGAAAAAGAAAAAAAATATTCTGCTACTTCACTACTCCTATATCCAGTTCTCTTCTTTCAAAGGTAAGGAGTATTATTTCTTTTTTATTCATGAAGAAAACTTCTGTTATTCCATTCTTTATTATTCTGTTGGAACATCATGTCTGTGCGTTACGCATGACCTGGTTTCATTATTTATCATTCTGTTGGAATATCTTGTATGTGCTTTACGCATGACCTGGTTCTATTATTTATTATTCTGTTGGAACATCCTGTATGTGTGTTTACGCATGACCTGGTTCCATTATTTATTATTCTGTTAGAACATCCTGTCTGTGCGTTTACGCAGGACCTGGTTCCGTTATTTATCATTATATTGGAATAACATGTCTATGCGAAGTACCGCATACATGGTGAAATTCTTCTATTATTCAATTAGTTATTATACTCAGTTGGTTAAAGTTTTGACTTATATACTCCATGAAATTAGTTAAATATCCTTGATATTTGCGCTTCATTCAGTATCTTTCATGGAAATATTCTTCTGAGCATTCTTAAATTTTACTCCACAAAGAAGTATCATGTTGACAATTTGGACGTTGTTGATTCCTGGATAAAATAATTCTTGAACTTGTTTTATTGAATTCTTATATCATTGTCATCATCCCCATGTTTATATTTTGTTAAAAGTCATCTGTGGCCTGTAGTGCATAGATGGACTTGGTATGATTATGACCAGGGATTATTCGGTGTAATCATGACCGTAATGTTACAAATGATATGGTAAAAGTCTTCCTTGGCCCGTAGTGCATTGATGGACAGTTGTTGGCATGATCATGACCATTAATGAATACACAAATATTCTTGGCCCGTAGTGCATGGATAATTGTGGTCGTGATACTAAAGAATATCCTTGGCCGTAGTGTAGGGGTGATTCGGTGATGTGAATTATTTATTAAGCTGAGTCCCAGCTATAAAAGTGATGAAAAACCTTTTAAATCATAACAGATAGTAGATTTTATTCTCTACTTGACTCTTTTAATGGATTACTTATTCTGTTGCAGTTAAACTTGATGTTGTTATATTTTATCAGTTTAACACTGTTGAAGGCTAAAGATAATTTGTTCTGCATTATCTTAGTCATAATATTTCTTACTGGGCTAGTTGAGCTCACCCTTTTACTTTCATTATTCTCTTTAGGAAATGAGAACGTAGCAGGGACTAGTCGGGGAATGGAGTGACGGTCCAGATGATAGCATTAGTAGTCCTCACTATTCTATGAAATAGTGTGATAATAAATGTATTGAAGACTTATTTTGAGTTTGAATACTGTCTAGAAGACAATATTTATATTAAAACTCACAGCTCATGTTGTATATTTAAGATTATATTTGTATTTTGTACCATGTATTTGGCGACTCAAGATGGGTCATATATACCTATTTTGGGGGCGTCACAGTTGGTATTAAAGCTTAGGGATATGATCCCTGGCTAAGATGTGAGACTAGAACTAGGAGGGGAGAGACGAGAAATTTCTTCACTAGTACGACCTACCTAAGTTTATTTGGTATTTAATTGGTCGGTCAGAGTATAGTGATAATATGTTATATGTCAATTAACCCTTGTTTTGTGGCAGTATCTGAAAATGACATCCGAGAATGTTGAGAATATCAATGGAGCACAGGAGACCGTTGAGTCACCACAAATCAACACCCAGGATAATGTGCATCAGGAAGGCAATAATCCTCAGGTGAACAACAACACCGACCAAATGGCGAACGGTGGAATGTTTAGGAGCTTTCTGCAATTCGCACAACATCAGGCAAGAGAGACTCCTGTCCAAAATACAGGTGAAAACATTGGCGACTCTCGGACGGTCACCGCCAAACAATTCAAGGAGCTGGGACCACCGAAGTTTTTTGGAGAGCCAAAACCACTTACGGCAGAGACGTGGATAAAACAGATCAATAAGATATTTGATGTCTTGGGATGCTCCGAGGAGCAAAAGGTTCCCTTTGCCACCTTCATGTTGAGGGCAGAGGTAGATTACTGGTGGGAATCTGTAAAGCGTACTCAACCTGCCACACTAAAGATGTCTTAGGAGAAGTTCCAAGAACTATTCAACGACAAGAACTTTCCCAAAAGTATTCATCACATGAAGGAGGTAGAGTTCATCAAATTGGAGCAGAATAACATGACCGTGTCGCAGTATGAAGCTAAGTTTGCCGAGTTATCCCGGTTTGCGTCCCACTTGGTTGATAATGAGGAGAGAATGACGCGGATGTTTTTAAGAGGTTTGAAACCGGAGATACGTCAATATCTTATTTCTCATAAATTGTGTTTGTATTTAGATATTGTAAATAGGGCTCAGTTATTGGAGCGAGATAACGAGTCAGCGCAACCAAGAGAAAGCAGCCGGCAAAATGAAAATATCAGTGATAACAGTCATCGAAGCGGTGACAACAAGCGTGGAGGGAATCAACATACCAGAAATGGTAACCACTTCGGTGGTAATCATGGTCAAAATAATAAGAATGGACATTTCAAGAAGAGGAGATTCAACAATGATGGAAAGACGTCAGCACCAACACCCGTTATTAAGGAAGGAGAACGACCACCTATCATATGTTTTAAATATGGAGGGGAGGAACACATCAGTCCAAACTGCGCGATGCCTTCCAAAGCATGCTACAATTGTGGAAGATAAGGTCACCTAGCCTGATTTTGTCGTGCACCAAAGTTAAGTCCAGCTGGGATGGAAGCATCAAAGGCCATCCTAGACAAGACAAAATCGGTAGTTCAATGGAGAGCGTTTGTTGTGACCTTCCAAAAAAGAAGGAACCCGAACGAGGTAATCACGGGAAAGCTTATTATAAACTCTAGCGAAGTCTATACCTATTTTGATACCAGTTCTACCCATTCTTTTATTTCTCCTACTTGCGCTCAACGATTAAATTTTACTCCGAAGAAATTAGACTTTAATTTATATGTGGAAACTCTGTTGGGAGAAACTTTCATTACATCCACTGTTTATAAGTCTTGTTTGGTTCAAATCGGTACCCTCACATTACCTGTCGATCTTATTTCATTAAAAATATTTGCATTTGATGTGATTCTAGAGATTGATTGGTTAACTACTCATCATGCAAAAATTGATTGTTTTCATAAGGTTGTTAGCTTTCATATTCCTAACCAACCTGTTATGCAAATTCAAATAACCAAACCATTAAAATCAATCACTGTCATCTCAAGCCATAAAGCTATTTGTTTATTAAAAAACGGATGTCAAGCTTTCTTAACTCATGTCACGGATCTAAACAAAAATACGTCAGTTTTGAATGATATTTCTATTGTTAATAAATTTCTTAACGTATTCCCTGAAGAACTTCCTGGCCTACCCCTAGAGCATGAAATTGAATTTTTTATCGACATTGAACCTGATACAAAACCCATTTTCAAAGCCCCATATCGAATGACTCCTATTGAACTTCAGAAGTTAAAAACCCTACTGCTGGAATTGTTAAACATTGGCTTTATTCGTCCTAGTACTTCTCCTTGGGGTGCTCCTGTTCTATTCGTGAAGAAGAAAGATGGGAGTATGCGTCTTTGTATTGATTATCGGGAGTTGAATCATGTCACCATCAAAATAGGTACCCATTGCCACGTATTGATGACCTGTTTGACCAGTTACAAGGAGCCAAATTCTTTTTAAAGATTGATCTTCATTCCGGATATCACCAATTAAAGATTAGAAGCGATGGCATTCCAAAGACGGCTTTCAGAACTGGGTATGGGCATTATGAATTCCTAGTCATGTCCTTTGGATTGACTAATGCTCCTGCTGCCTTCATGGATATGATGAACCTAGTATTCAAGGAATATTTGGATCACTTTGTGGTCGTCTTTATTGATGACATCCTTATTTATTCTAAAAGCCGTGAAGATCATGAGCAACACTTGAGGCTGATACTCCAAAACCTTCGTGAATATAAGCTTTATGCCAAGTCGAAGAAATACGAGTTCTGGCTTGAGGAAGTAGCATTCCTTGGGCAGGTGGTATCAAGTCATGGAACATCTGTTGACCCGGTAAAGATTGAAGCTATTCAAAGCTGGGAACAACCTAAATCAGTGACCGAAGTACGTAGCTTTCTCGGCTTAGCTGGTTATTATCGGAGATTCATAGAAGGGTTTTCTCGAATCGCTACTCCATTAACTCAGCTGACTCGAAAAGATACAAAGTTCTGTTGGAGCGAAGATTGTGAGAAGTGTTTTCAAGAACTCAAGAGGAGACTCATTTCAGCACCTATTCTGACAATACCATCTGGCTCGGAGGGATTTGTCATCTGCAGTGATGCTTCGGGCAAAGGGTTGGGATGTGTTCTTATGTAACATGGGAAAGTCATAGCCTATGCCTCACGACAACTCAAAGAATATGAGAGAAATTATCCCACTCATGATCGAGAGTTGGCAGCTGTTGTCTTTGTACTTAAAATTTGGTGGCATTACTTATATGGAGAGAAAGTGGAGATCTTTACGGATCATAAAAGCCTTAAATATTTCTTCACTCAAAAGGAACTCAACATGAGACAACAACGTTAGCTTTAACTGTTGAAAGATTATGATCATACCATCCAATACCATCCTAGAAAAGCAAACGTGGTAGCTGATGCATTAAGTAGAAGATCATATGCAAGTACGAGTGCGATATTATCAACGTAAAGACTCATTTTGTGTGACTTGCAAAGGATGGAGATAGAGTTAAAGACTCTAGGGACCTATGTGATGATGGCAAATATATGAGTAGAACTGACTTTAATTGATAAAGTTAAAGCTGCTCAAGCTACAGACCTAGAGCTGATGCATATGAGGAAGAAAGTGCAAGAAGGTGCTATACCATAAGCAAGAATCGATGAAGAATGAATACTTCGAGTTATCTCTAGACTTTGTGTTCCTAACGACCCTGATTTAAAGTATAAAATCATGATGGAGGCACACAACACACCGTTTGCAATCCATCCTGGGAGTACCAAAATGTATCATGATCTTCGTCATACATTTTGTTGGAGCAATATGAAGAGAGAGATAGCGCTGTTTATCTTAAGGTGTCTAACTTGTTAACGAATCAAGGCAGAGCATCAAGTACCAAAAGGTCTATTGCAACCGCTTGAAATTCCAGAATGGAAGTGGGAGCACATTACCATGGATTTCGTTACCGGTCTTCCCAAGGTTTCTCACGACATAGATGCAATTTGGGTCATTATTGATAGATTGACCAAATATGCTTATTTCTTACCGATACGAGAAACTTATACACTTGAACGTCTTGCTCGTATGTACATGAACGAGATTGTAAGATTGCATGGTATGCTAGTATCCATAGTTTCTGATCGAGACCCAAGATTCACTTTAAGAATTTGGGTTAGTTTGCAAAAAGCTATGGGCACGGATTTATGATTTAGTTCGGCATATCATCCTCAGACGGACGGACAATCAGAGAGGACTATTCAAACTCTTGAAGACTTATTAAGACTTTGTGTCCTCGATTTCAAGGGAAGTTGGGACAAGTTCTTACCATTTGTGGAGTTTTCCTACAACAACAGCTATCAAGAAAGTATTGGCATGGCTACATTCGAAGCGTTGTATGAAAGAAAGTGTCATTCTCTAGTATGCTGAGATGAGGTGGGTGAAGCAACATTGTTGGGACCGGAGTTAGTACGTATGACACCGGAAAAGATTCAAACGATCCGACAACTTATAAAAACCTCAAAAGATCGATAAAAGAGTTATGCTGATCTTCATCGAAAGGACGTGAAATTTGATATAGGAGATCATGTATTATAACGTGTTACTCCATAGAAAGGAGTTACGAGATTTGAAAAGAGAGGAAAGCTCAATCCTCGATTCATCGGCCCATTTTGAATCCTCGATCGAGTAGGAACTGTGGCCTATAAACCCGCTTTAGCGCCAAGTATGTCTCGTGTTCATAATATTTTTCACATATCTATGCTACGTAAATATGTAAAAGAATCGCACCACATTATTGAGTTAAAATCGGACGAAATAGTGGAAGATTTAACGTATGAAGAGGTTCATGTTCAAATCTTGGATAAGAAGGAACATATTCTACGCTCTAAGGTTATACCTCAAGTCAAAGTTTTGTGGAGAAACCACGATGTTGAGGAAATGACCTGGGAGTTAGAATCTAAAATGAAATCTAGTTATCCTTACCTCTTTGACATACCAGGTACGTTTCCTAATTTCGAGGGCTAAATTTCATAAGAAGGGGAGGTTGTAAGACCCCAACTTTTATAAATAAAGATGAATTTTCTATAAATATCATTTTTGAATATTATGGAATGAATTTCATATAATGTTATAGTTGTGGGTAATATTTATAAATTTTGCAAAGTACGCAAGTTGTTATACAATATTCGATTGGTTGGAGAATATTCGTTTTAATAGGGAATATTCGTACAATGACATAATCATTGGTGGACCCCACAACGGAATTATTGTCGGATTGAGAAAATGACAAAAATACTTTATGAAAATAACAGCGAAAGTTTTACCGTTAACTGTTGAAACACCCGATGTTAAAAGTACAGTAATACGCGTAGTTGCACAGTAGCACACGGTATTGATTATTGATGTTTACGTGAGAAGTCACTCAGTTTTGTTTAATTATTGTTACAGTAATTTATGCATAATATCTCACGTTATTTGATTCAATTATTGTCAATATTTTGTATATTATTAAATCAATAATTAAGACGACAAAGTTATTAATATTATTATTTGCAATACTAACGATGTCTAGAAGTTCTGTTAAGGAGATGTTTGGTCACCTAATTGCGCGCCAATAGGAAAATATCCTTATTGGAAAGCCCCTCTTTCTTGGGAACGACCTGGTCGATTAATAATGTGAATTGTAATAAAGGTGATAAATGTTGTTAAAATTATTAAGGTGATTTTTATGAAGTTTTACTTGTTTTATGGTTTTCCCATTTTTCCATTTTTTAAAATAATCGGTAGAAAGTTTTTTAATATAATAAAGGTGGGCCCACATATGGGGGCCACATATGGGGCCCATGTGTGGAAAATGGGATGGCAGAGAATTGCAAATGTTGGTCACGGGTGGTTATAAGTGTGTATATATATAAATATGACAACTTTTGTTTTATATATAAGTATTATATATATATATATATATATATATATATATATATATTTGATAATAGGGGCCACATGTTTGTTTTGTTTTGTCAGGAGAGGAATTGATGAATTTGGGTAGAAGGAAAATAGGGAGGGAGTACGATTGTTATATTTATTTTTGATGGTTGGCAGAGAAGAGTCACGGGGTTTATAACCCGTGGCTAATGTTATATATATAATATATATTTTTTTTATTTAAAAGTTTTTGTTTTATTAAAATATTTTATTAAATCAATATGGACTGTCCGATTAAAAGTAAATCAATCTGGACCGTTCATGAATTATTTACTATTCAGTTCATTCTTCTGTAAATAGAAGCTCATTCCTTCATTATTTCTTACGAATTCACTGAAACTCTAGAGAGAGAAACTATAGAGAAAAAGAAAAAAAATATTCTACTACTTCACTACTCTTATATCAAGTACTCTTCTTTCAAAGGTAAGGGGTATTATTTCTTTCTTATTCATGAAGAGAACTTCTGTTATTCTATTCTTTATTATTCTGTTGGAACATCATGTCGGTGCGTTACGCATGACCTGGTTCCATTATTTATCATTCTGTTGGAATATCATGTCTGTGCTTTACGCATGACCTGGTTCCATTATTTATTATTCAATTAGAACATCCTGTCTGTGCGTTTACGCATGACCTAGTTCCATTATTTATTATTCTGTTGGAACATCCTGCCTGTACGTTAACGCATGACCTGGTTCCGTTATTTATAATTATATTGGAATAACCCGTCTATGCGAAGTACCGCATACATGGTGAAATTCTTCTATTATTTCATTCATTATTATACTCAGTTGGTTAAAATTTTGACTTATATACTCCATGAAATTAGTGAAATATCCTTGATATTTGCGCTTCATCCAGTATCTTTCATGGAAATATTTTTCTGAGCATTCTTGAATTTTACTCCACAAAGAAGTATCATGTTGACAATTTAGACGTTATTGATTCCTAGATAAAATAATTTTTGAACTTGTTTTATTGAATTCTTATATCATTGTCATCATCCTCATGTTTATATTTTGTTGAAAGTCATCTGTGGCCTGTAGTGCATAGATGGACTTGGTATGATTATGACCATGAATTATTCGGTGTAATCATGACCGTAATGTTACAAATGATGTGGTAAAAGTCCTCCTTGGCCCGTAGTGCATTGATGGACAGTTGTTGGCATGATCATGACCATTAATGAATACACAAATATTCTTGGCCCGTAGTGCATGGATAATTGTGGTCGTGATACTAAAGAATATCCTTGGTCGTAGTGCAGAGGTGATTCGGTAATGTGGATTATTTATTAAGCTGAGTCCCAGCGATAAAAGTGATGAAAAATCTTTTAAATCATAACAGATAGTAGATTTTATTCTATACTTGACACTTTTAATGGATTACTTGTTCCGTTGTAGTTAAACTTGATGTTGTTATATTTTATCAGTTTAACACTGTTGAAGGCTAACGATAATTTGTTCTGTATTATCTTAGTCATAATATTTCTTATTGGGCTAGTTGAGCTCACCCTTTTACTTTTATTATTATCTTCAGGAAATGAGAACGTAGCAAGGACTAGCCGGGGAACGGAGTGACGGTCCAGATGATAGCATTAGTAGTCCTCACTATTCTATAAAATAGTGTGATAATAAATGTATTGAAGACTTATTTTGAGTTTGAATACTGTATTGAAAATAATATTTGTATTAAAACTCACAGCTCATGTGTATATTTAAGATTGTATTTGTATTATGTACCCTGTATTTAGCGACTCAAGATGGGTGATGTATACTTATTTTGGGGGCGTCACATATAACTTATATTAGTTATGTAGGTTTTGAAATTCAAAAGTCATAAGGCTTGTTTGGCTAACATAATAAAAATAACCCATTAACTCATATACCTTGTTTGGTAAACGTAATTAAAATAAATGGATTAATCCTTATACCTTGTTTGATAAAAATACTATTATATTAAAGACTTAATATGCATTAAGGCTTGTTTGGCCAAAACTTAATTAAACTCCTTTAATTTATTTTAATAATTCCTTTATAGCAAGGTTCTTTATCACACTTCTATTTAATTAAATAATCAATTTAATCAATTCAAATATTAATCTATTAAATTACTTTAACACATAAATCACTACCACATAATTATAATTTTCCTTTATAATTATAATTTTATTTAACCAACTAACACATTATTTTAATTACAAATTTCAATTAAAATATTATAATTCATTTAATCATTATAGGCTTTCTAACTTAATTATTAAATTAAATTAGTATATAATCTCATAACAATTAATTTTCTTAACTCCTTAATTATTTACTTAACAAATAATTAACTAGACCAAATCAAATCAAATTGAACAATTATTTATTCAACAATAAATATATCCATTAAATAGTTATATAATTCAATAAATATTTAATACTACAATCTAAAATTTTGTGCGTCATATTAATTAACATGCGAAGCATGTTTGTATAATATATAATATATACAGTATGAGCATGCACATATAGAATATTATATTCTACATGGATTGATTATGGACTTTTATTCTAGTTTGGTTCGCTAGAGCCACCAAGTGAACTAAAAAGATCAAACCTGTAAGACCCCGAATTTTATGAAATAAAAGTATTCAATTTTTCTTATAATTACTATTTAGTAAATGGTTAAATTGATAAATGTTAAAGTTAAGGGTGATATATGAAATTTTTTCGAAATACACAAGTGGTTATAAAATATTCATTGTTGTCGGAGAATATTCGTACGACGGCGCAGTCTTGTGTGGGCCCCATAACGGAAAGCGATTGGATGAAGAAAACGACAAAAAAATGAGTTATTTATAAATAACGGCGTAGTTGTTACCGTTAACACTGTTGGAATACCCGTTGGTTAAAACACAGTAATACGCGTTGTTGCACAGTAGCACACGGTATTGCACCAATTATTGATTTTTACGTAAGAAGGCATTACTCAATAATTGTTACAGTAATTACTGTTCAATATTGTATTTTATTAATTCAATAATTGCTGCGTTGATATTTTATATTACTGTTGTTTTAATAATTGTCACTACATAGTATTTTCTATTATCAGAACAATAATTCATATTATCTGAATAATATTATTAGATAATATTATTGGCAATGTCTAGAAAGTTCTGTCTAAGGAGAGGTTTGGTCATCTAATTGCGCGCCAGTAAGGAGAGATCCTTATTGGAAAGCCCCCTCTTTCCTAGGAACGGCCTGGTTGCCAGTACTGTGATTCTGTAATATTATTTGTGTATAATTAATTATTGATTTATATGATGAGAAAAATATTGATTTTATGTGGATATAGATGGAAAGAAAATTTTTAATGTGACAATTGTTGAAAATTAATATTTTATCTTTCTCTGATAAAATAATTCATTTAAATATATTATTTTAATAATATATTGATGGTGATATTTTTACAATGAATGTGGAATATATGAGTATATGAGGAGGAAGAGTATTTTTGTTAGATTAAATGTTTAACACATGTTTTGTGTGTTGGTGGACACAATTCTTGACCGAAAATTTATTATAGCGTGTAAAATCGTCCGTTTGTAGATTTCGGTCAATTTCTGTTTGGAATTTGGAAAAACTTTCTTCTGCAAAGTTGTAGAGAATTGAATTTCCTATAAAAATTCGCCAGATTCGAATTTTCTGATAAAAGGACTATTTATTATGAATTATTAAAGTTCTGAAGGTCTAAAATAATTGATTTTTGGAAGTTTTAAATAATTATATTAACAAAAACGTTTTTTTCATTTGTGGGCATGTGTTAATGGCTGAAATCAGCTGGTGTGGTGTGCTAAGGAAATTAAAAAAAATTATATTATTATTTTATTAAATTTTCTGCTTTGGTGTTCTAAGCATTTTCCTATAAATAGGGTGCTTAGGTTAGAATTGAAAATCACACCAGAAACTGAAGTTTTCTCTCTATTTCTCTCTCTATATTATCGAGTGTATTCTTATGAGTATTTTGATATCTTGAGTGTTGCTATACGGTGCAAGTTCGTTCAGCGTTATTCCAGTCAGGAGTACTGCTCTTTTGAGGTAAGGGATAGTAAGGGATAGTAAGGGATATTGTCGTAAGGGATGTTATTTCTTCTTAAATGATATTATTTTCTTCAATATCATTATGCCGAAGTATTGATCTGAACTTTTTATCAAATTTAGAACTTTTCATGTCGGGGTTACTATTCACGAGTTACTATTCATGAGTTACTATTCACGAGTTACTATTCATGAGTTACTATTCACGAGTTACTATTCATGAGTTATTATTCACGAGTTATTATTCACGAGTTACTATTCACGAGTTACTATTCACGAGTTACTATTCATGAGTTACTATTCACGGGTTACTATTCACGAGTTATTATTTATGACAAAATTAGTTTCTTTTTCTAACCAAATTATAGTTGATTTATGAATATTACTCTTGAGATTAAAACTATATGTTGATCATATTATTTTTTATCATATATAACATTTTTATAACCCTAATGATGATATTTCTCTTTGACTTGAGTGTAAAGATGTGTAGATTTTTTGTACGATCATGACTATGACTTCTCTTTGGCCAGTAGTGCAAAGTTAAATTGTTGACTGGTATGATCATGACCATTGAATTTATAATTGAATATCTTTAGCTTAAGTGCAAAAGTAAAATGATCAACGTGGTTATAATTATTGGTTATATAAATTCTGAAATGATTATATATTTCTTTGAGATAATAATATATTTGGCTTGTAGTGCAAATATGAGCTGTTGAGGAATATCTTTGGCCTGTAGTGCAAAGATGAGTTGTTGATGAATATCTTTGGCCCGTGATGCAAAGATGAATTTATTAGTATGATTATGAACAGGAACTGTGATTTGGTATAACCATGATCTTTGATGTTTCAGGTAAAGACAGGTGATGAAAATTATCTTCGTCTTGGATGCGAAATTTAAAATCACAATTATGATTATGAATTATTCATATGATTGTGGAAAGGAACTATTGATTGATGTTACAGGGATAAAACATTGTTGGTGGACTTTTAACGTGGAGAAGATAATAGACTTTATAGTCTATTTGACTCTTCTAATGGATTGCTCGTTCCGCTGCAACTATGGTTGAAAAGTTTTATCATCTACCATATGTTCTAAATCTCTGATTTATTACTGTTGAAGACTATTGATAATTTATCTTTAGTCATGATATTCTTTACTGAGCTAGTTGTGCTCACCCTTTTGCTTCACAATTCCTTTCAGGTAATAAAAGTGTAGCTGGGTCGAGCGAGGGATAACAAGGGAATAGAACGGTGGTCTATAGATATTTTGGGGTCTATTGGGTCAACCAAGGATAATTCTGTGGCCATATGATATCTATCATAATCTCGAAGCATGGCCTCCCATGTACGAGGGTTTCCTTGAGCACTTCCCAAAGATTCTAATTTCTAAAACAGTTTTTGACTATACATTTATGTAATGTGTCATTGTGACGTGCTATCCAAGGTTGGGACATGAGTCACAGTTGGTATATATTTGTACCCAAACTCATAGCATGTGTTGTTGTATTTCGCACGACAATTGTTGTAATAAAGTTATAGTTGTTATCTGTACCATGTATTTGGCGACTCAGAATAGGTTGGGTGGAATGGACCTATTTTGGGGGCGTTACAAAACCCTAGGGGTGCAAAAATTAATATTTAAATATAACTATTACATTTAAAATTGGGCTCTATTACAAACGGGTATTCAAGCACTCCTTGCTCCTTGATCTCCATTTCTTCAAAATTAAATCTAACTATTCCAATTACAAAACTATTTAAAATAAATTGAAACATTGATCAGCAGTCAAGAGGAAGTACATAGGAGGATGATAGAATTTACATTAAGAAAAATTAGAGAAGACGAGGTACGCAGACCCCATTTAATAAAACTCATACATTCATGCATCCAACTAAAATAAAATCCAATCACATTGGTCAATAGTCCATAATCAACCTCATTTATTATCATACACATCACCATATGCATCAATAAATAATATTCATCTCATGAATAATATATATATATATATATATATATATATATATATATATATATATATATATATATATATATATATATATATATATATATATATTGATATCATTTAATGGGCAAATTTAGTTAGTATAAAATCTAATTTTGAATCAAAATAAACTCCTTTATTTTAATCCAAATTTAAATCAAAATAAACCTCTTTTATTTTAATTTATCCAATCTTGAATAAAATAAACTATTTTATTTTAATCAAAATTCTTTAATCAAAATAAACTCATTTATTTTAATTAATTATGGAATCCAATTCCAAGTAAAAAAAAAACTCCTTTATTAAATGAAACACGGTTTCTCTTTCCTATTCACAAATAAACTCATTTATTTTGAATAATATGAAATCTTATTCCATATTTAAATAAACTCATTTATTTAAAAAAAATAGGATTCTCTTTCCTATTTACAAATAAACTCTTTTATTTTGAATAATATGAAATCTTATTTCATATCTAAATAAACTCCTTTATTTAAGAAAATATGGAATCCAATTTCAACTCTAATTAGTTATCATAGAATCCAATTTCAACTCTAATTAGTTAGCATGAAATCCAATTTTAAAATTAAAATAAACCTTTTATTTTTAAGAGTAAAATAAACTTTTATTTTAAGATTAAAATAAACTTTTTTATTTTAATTATAAAACTATTAAGAATATATTTTATATATATATATATATATATATATATATATATATATATATAATAAATTATTAAAATCATACCCACGTGAAGTGAATCATCAGGAAGTAGGAATCATGAATCACTTAAAAGATTACTTAAATGCACGTGAATAAGCATGATCCTTAAAAGGTTATTTTAATCTTTTTATTTCGCGAATCTTTGGAATAATCCATTTAGTAGATCTGGCCACGTGATCACTTGGTAACACTTAATCCCTGCTAACTTATCATATATATATATATATATATATATATAGGGAGCAGATCCTATCCGGACTCCCGCATTTTAACAAAATGCAGACCTTTTTTTTTTTTTTTTTGCTTTTTTTTTATAAACAACTAAAAAAAATATTTAATATTTTATGGAATTAAAATTTTTTCATAATAAAGTGTTTTGGGCGTGATTTGGGTACGTATAACAAAACATGGTGGTACAGTCTGTGCAGACTGTACCACCATTTTTTTGTATAGGTATGCACAGACTGTACCACCATTTTTTGGTATAGGTATTCAAAACACGCCCAAAACACTTTATTATGGAAAAATTTCAGTTCCATAAAATATTAAATTTTTTTTTTAGTTGTTTTAAAAAAAAGCAAAAAAAAAAAAAAAGGTCCGTCTTTTACTAAAATCCGGGATCCCTGATAGGATCCTGGTTGTATATATATATATATATATATATATATATATATATATATATATATATATATATATATATATATATATATAGGTAAATGGTTGTGCACAGCCGTGTCTTTTTTTTGGTACACAGTATTCCAAAACAGCGTCGTTTTGAAATATTTATTTAAAAAAACATGCTTCACACTTCTATCCTCCTAAGCTTCTCCTCTCAGAAATCGCTCAGAGCTTCTCTCCTCTTAAAGCGATGAAATCGCTCGAGCTCCCCCCACCCCCAATAATCAGAAATTGATCCGGCATGTTCTTAATTCTCCCCCAAAATGAGAAATCGATACATGTTCTTCTCCCCAAAATGAGAAATCAATCCAACATGTTCTTCTCTGACGCACTCACTTCCATTTCCCAAATAAGAAATCGTTCAAGCTCTTCTCCCCAAACAGGTTTCTTTCTTCCACCCTCTCTCTCTCTCTCTCTACATGTATGTATATACATATGTATGTCAATTTTTACGCGTCTTCTCGTTGTTGAGTTTATGTTATATATAAGCCTCATTGTTGTTTGTGGGTGTGAATTGGGTACCGAGTATTGTCTAATTTTATGTGGTTTAAATTTTATTGAATTATGGTGTTTTACAAGATAGGGTTTTTGTGGTGTATTTTATCGATTTGGGCGAATTACTAGTAACTCAGCTTCATGGTTGTGTTTTTGTGTGGTTGTGAATTATGGTTCTCTCTAGGGACTTGTCATAGCAATCTATGATCTCTGATTTGGAATTGAGCCCTTTTGGAGGAGTATCCAGTAGCGCTAGTTCTTGTAGATAAAGAAACATTGGAAATTGTATGTATAGATGAAAATTGTATAAAAACATTGGAAATTGTATGTATAGATAAAGAAACATTGCTTACATGTATAGATGAAAATTGTATGACCTTCTGTTTGTTAACATTTTCTAGGGGTTTACATGTATAGGTGAAATGTATATTGACAAATCTGGTTGATACCGAATTTGCAGCGGTGAAAGCAGAAGTGAAGGATCAAGTGAGGAAGAAAGTGATGCAAATTCGAAAAATGTATGTATAGTCTAACGTAGTCCGCTATGTGATTATTTCATTGGATTTTATTTTGGGATTAATATATAACTGCGCTAACACGAAACATAACTTCGCATATTATGGACTAAGAAATCTGTTAGATATCCCATATATTCTGTTTTATTTTGTGTATAAAGCATAAATTTCATAGAATACAAACATATAGTTATCGTTTTTTTCTTTTGTATTAAGAGGTATTTTTTAGATGCTTAACCTGTATATCCAATGTCTAAACTTTGAAATAATTTTAAGTTCGTCATATGCTCATATCTTGTAGTTTTGGAGTAATGTTCTATCTGGTATGATGTTTATGGAAGAAATCAAATTCTCCAACCTTGACTATGACTTACATCTTACCAATTCCCCCCCCCCCCACTCCTCTGAAAGGTTTACATATTATTAATACTGGGTCTGGACTTCATATTCATTTTGTTGTTAATGTGAGCTATATGATTATGCTTTTAAAAGAGTTCCCTTCATTTGACGGGTTCAGTTTCAATTAGTATTTAGCCATATTTTGGATCTATAATTAACTAAAACATATCTTCCTGTGTTGCTCTTTTCTTCTGATCTTATGTCTCAATGATTTTGTGAAGGACTCACAAATGAAGTCGGGAAGCAGGCAAGATTCTCTGGAAGGTGCTAATGAAACAACATCATGTTGTTTTTGCCACAGCTGAAGCATCTTAGAATGGAAATTCTCATGGTTCACAGAATGGAGGACATAATGTGCATCACTCAATGGTGAACCAATCTCTTTCCATCATACCAATTTTTGCCGCTGGTGCTCCAGGAGGTGTTCCTGGTCCCACGACCAACTTAAATATTGTTATGGACTATTGGGGTGGTGCAACTTCATCCGTTGTTCTGCAATGCGTGGAAATGTGTCTTCCAACTCCAGCTGCAAGAGGAATGGCTAATGCCGGATTTAGGGAGAGTGTGCAATTGCTGCTTTGAATAAAGTAAAGTAAATAATTGAGTAGCTAATGTGGAATTTGGTATCTAGAAAAATTTTATCAGTTGATTTGCAAGCTTAAAATTCGCATACTTAGACAGATTAATGTACTTGTAGAATACTGAAACATAAATGAGATTGTTGTATTCTATTACAAAAGATTATTAATCCATATGAGAATTCAAAATTAAAATACTAAGAGCAGTTGATTATTATCTGAGTTTGATATTTCATTTTTCTGCAATATTTATAACATTTAAATGTTGTAAGCTATACAACTTCTTGTTTTTGTGGAATATTGACATTAAGGACCTCAATTAGGCAATTGTGACCAACTTATTATCTGAAAAGGCCAATCCAGTGATAAAATTAATTTCTAATGAATCACGCAACACCATTACAGAATATGGATGTAATTTAGAAACTAGCATGGATGTCTTTAAAACAAAAACAACTCAACAATACTAAGCAGTTCTAGCTGCTTACTATGGAAGACAACACTACAAATGGTGATTTTTCGGGTATAATATTTTGCTTTCCTGACAAACTCAGGGTTTCTATTTATATTGCTGCTGCGATTACTACTTGCTTCATTAGCTGATGATCTTGGCCTTAGTCTTTTGGGAGACATAACACCGCCGGGTGCCAGAATAGTAGGTGCAGAAGATTTGTCTCTGGATGATACTGCCATTCGAGGTGCATGTTTCATGGATTCCAGTTCATTTGACATTGGGGAGCTGATTGTCCCAATGGTTCCAACTTTGATGGACCCTCCACCACCTTTGATGGCCTCCAATGTCTGAACCATGTTTTTCTACAGTCTCTATCAGAGTTCTGAGCAGAACTTTTGTAAGAGAAACTTTTAAAATCTCTTCAGCTAGTTGGGACAGAATATGAGTAAATGCAGTTTAACCCTGATAAACAGTAGAATATTAAGTATACTGTATAAGATGCAACATTATTAGCTAGAAATTTTATAGTAAAACTTGAAGTAACTCTTTTTTAGTATTAAAGTTTCTAACGAAATACGAAATGCTAAAAAGAATCCTACGCTGTAAAGTTAATCAATACAAACAAAGAGAGGATTCTAACTGCAATCTTTTTAAATAGAGGGAGTGGAGAGCAAAAGAGACGGATCTGATTTTAGCTAATTAAGCTTCATAATTTAAAAGGAAACAAACAACATGTGTTAATTAAAATCAAAAGGAAAAGACAGTGAATTATTCTGTACCTAAAATCTAAAGAGCACAAAAGTAGTACCACCCTTCTTCTACAAGGGAACTTTGGTTAAATCCAAAACAAATCAAATAAAAAGGGAAATATCTTAAGCAACAAATTCACATATCCACAGTGATAATAATTAACAGTGAAAGATTCATGTTGTAGTCTAATTATGTCAACCGATGCTTCTTGATTTGGAAGCTTTTCTTAAACTTAAA
Organism: Panax notoginseng; assembly: GCA_016801055.1. Lineage (NCBI taxonomy): Eukaryota > Viridiplantae > Streptophyta > Magnoliopsida > Apiales > Araliaceae > Panax > Panax notoginseng. Next base: position 51,160,475 of record CM029021.1, on the reverse strand, counting down.
CCTCAAGAACCATATCGAAAAATTATGCAAAGGATACAGATATTGGCTGGCTTGAATTGCAGGATGCATTTAATTTTGTGACCTCTTTAAGGAAAAACTTTGGAGTCACTAATCAAACCAACACAGTGGTCTGAGAGAAGTATCTCAACTCAAGTGATCCCAATGGGCTCAGTTAGAAAAAGAGTTCAATAACTGTATACATATATCATCAGCTGTAAGAAAAATTTAAATTCAACAATACTTATAGCTTGCAAAGAAGCTATTACCTTTCAATCCAAGTTATACTCAAACCCACATTTACACACAAACTTAACTCTGAACCAACCAGTTTGAAAATATAATAAATGTTCAAACCAAAAATCAATTTGTTAACAATTAGAGTCTATGGTTGAAATAGACTCTACATGAAGTGACGAAAACCATCTACTATTCCAAACTATAGTTTCATAACTCATATTCATAATTTACTTGCCAACAATAAAAAAAAATCTGCATAATTTTTTTTTTTAGCAAATAGCGAATGAGAATCAGCACACCATCTACAACCATTTGCCTTGAGCCATTGTACTCTGTTCAAAGCATAATCATGAAATAACTTTGGCTCACATTAACAACAAAAGGAATATGAAGCTGAGTTACAAGTAATTCGCCCAAATCAATAAAATACACCACAAAAACCCTAGTTTGTAAAACACCATAATTCAATAAAATTTAAACCACATAAAATTAGACAATACTCGGTACCCAATTCACACCAACAAACAACAATGAGGCTTATATATAACATAAACTCAACAACGAGAAGACGCGTAAAAATTGACAAACATATGTATATACATACATATAGAGAGAGAGAGGGTGGAAGAAAGAAACATGTTTGGGGAGAAGAGCTTGAGCGATTTCTGATTTGGGAAATGGAAGTGAGTGGGTCAGAGAAGAACATGTTGGATCGATTTCCCATTTTGGGGAGAAGAACATGTATCGATTTCTCATTTTGGGGGAGAATTAAGAACATGCCAGATCGATTTCTGATTATTGGGGGTAGGGGGAGCTTGAGCGATTTCATCGCTCTGAGAGGAGAGAAGCTCTAAGCGATTTCTGAGAGGAGAAGCTTAGGAGGATAGAAGTGTGAAGCGTGTTTTTTTAAATAAATATTTCGAAACGACGCTGTTTTGGAATATTGTGTACCCAAAAAAAAGAGACGGCTGTGCACAGCCACTTACCCCATATATATATATATATATATATATATATATATATATATATATATATATATATATATATATATATATATATATATCACCAGATTATATAAACAGAAGTAACAGGATCAGCGCAACCGAGGATAGCGACTCACCGAAATACTGATTTTCAAATATAGTTTTATTTTTTATGTTTTATGTTTTATTTTTTTTTATTTTTAAATTTAATACAACAAAATTACGCCCAATTAAATTGTTCTAAATATATATCAATATACATATCAAATTAAAATAATTAATAATTGCATAAAGGTTTGGCTTTGATACCACTGTTAGGTTTGTAATATTCATGAACGCAATCAAATTGCACAAAATAAGCGAAAACGTGTAAAAATCAGAGTTTAAAATTTTACAAACCATATACCCGGATCATCCTTTATGCATAATTAATAATTAAACGAAAAGATATGAAGAACAAGAATCATACCTTTGAAGATTCGAGCTTCCTCAAGTAAAGTTCATCTCCAATCCTTTTCGCGTTCAACTTGAATCCACCGAGTTTGGTTCCTTCCTTTGATCAACGTTAGCCACTCAAGTGTTTGGCCTCTAGAGGTGATCCACCAAGAAAGCATAAAGATTCAAGAAGATTGGTGTTTGGCAAAATCCTAATTTTTCTATCTCTCACAGAAAATGTGTACTCCCCAACTATTGGAATTACGTCTGTTGTTAAAAAGTCAACAACTCTAACACCCATAATAAGACTTCTCTTATTTATAGATGTGAGCAACCTTCCTTAATAGTCAAGGAATTGGATTTTATTTTAATTAATTAAAATCCTTTAATTAAATAGCCTCCTAATCTTATTAGGAATAATTAATTAAATTTTTAATTAATTAGCCTCCTAATCTTATTAGAAATAAATGAGAGTATTTTATTAATTAATTCCCAAACTCCTTTAGGAATTAAATAATAATAATAGTAATAATAATAATAAGACTCCTCTTATTAATTTATATTTAATATTTTCAAAATATTAAATAATAAATATTAAGCTATTTAATTTATTCTATCACCATAGATTAAATTAAATATACTTAACTTATTATTACGATTATGCCATTAACTTCTTAAATAATTATTCTTCCTGTTATGGTGAGAACCTTTTGGTTCTCCATATTAAACCGGTTGTGAATAAATCAATTAGAACAATTCTAATCTTATTTAAATAAATAAATTAAACTATTAATTTATTTAAATAAATAATATTTATTCTACAATAGGGATAAGCCTCCTTAGCGATCAATGACTTTTCAGATAATATAAATTTTAACATTAATCATAAAAGAACCTTTGAGTAAATAGTTACTGTACAATTCAATCCTTGAACCATACAATGTCCCAATTAAATATAAGACATAGAATTACTGTCAAATCTTATTTTATTTAATTATATGTATTTCAACTCTTAAATGCACAACTCCAAATAATATAAATTAGAAACTCCTTTCTAATTTCATTCTGCCTTGGCCAAGGACTACTGGGTTGTCATTTATCGAATCACATAGGACATTTCTCTTCTTTTACTAGAAGCGGTAGATTCTTTATTGATCATACATTATCTCCATATACGACTTATTATACCCAAGCATACCCTTTGATATACCCTAAGGGTCTTAAGGAATAAGTCAAAGTATAACTCATCATACACAAGATACTATGATGATCTCAAGTTCAAGAATCAGTTATACTACTATCACTACAGGAATTCCTATTGACAGGCAGGTAAAACTCCATTAGGTATTCCTTAGCGAGCAACGTTCAGTGAACTTATTCTCTAATAAGTACCTACATACTTACTTTAGTGTCTCCACACAAATGATCATGAGATCAATCATCCTCATCCAATGAGCAAGCAACGTATGTACCAATCTATCCGGATTCACTAATCCCTAATTTAGTAATCTAACGATTGAAAACTATTTTAGTTTTAAGCTTTCTAAGAATTTAGATTTCATTAGAATGATCATCATCATTATTCTAAAAGTATTGCTTAAAGCTATGGGTTTATCACACATTATAAATCAACATCTTGTAGATAATTAAAAGCCTTTAATAAATTAATACCTTTTATTAATAAATAAATAATATTGTTACAAAGTATATGCTTTATCATCAAACATGATTGGCTTGTGTGCATACTACTTTCACACATAACATATTACAAGATTAATACAACACAAATAACAAATCATCAAATCACTGACAGATCCGAGTCCATGAAAAACTTGTCAAGGCGTTTTGGGTAACATCTAGGTTACCCATATATTGTTTGGTCATGGTCGGTCAACCGACTTTAACTATGATTAACTTGCAATCTATGCATGATCTGGTCCTGCTTTAAGTTCCAGAACAAAGTCCTCGTGACATACTACAACTTCAAACATCTAAAACACCAAATAAATCAACAGAGAGAGATCTAGGGGACCTGACATTCATTGTCAGACCACAAAAACAAAAATTTCCAGATTTTGTAAATCGTCAAATTCGAGCCTCTAGATGTTATGGATCTAACATCTAGCAACCCAGATCATCTATTAACATAACATACAACACTTTTAAACATAAAACCATAACATTTAACATAGCCACCAATATCAAATTTGGTTCTAGGGTTTATACCTCTTATGAACAATTTCTTGATCTAGGGTTCTTGATCTGTTATAGAAGTAATAGGGCTTGATTTTGGGACTGATCTAGCAATGAAATTCGTAGAGATGGAGAGAGAGAGAGAGTTGGTTGAGTGTTTGGAAATAAATGAGCAAGAATGTGGATTTTCTCTCTCTTAAATCTTATATATTGTTGGATGCAATGAACTTGTATGATATATGTGGCTGATTTGCTGAGATTTGTTACATGGGTTAGCTAGAGTTGGTGAACTACCACATATATGGCAAGATCTACACTCCATCCTAATAAAGAATTGCAAAAGTGCATTTTTATCATTTGGCTTCTAAATTTAATGACAAACTAGTGACTTGTCATGACCCTTAGGGTTTAACCCTAAGGTTTTCAAAAATTAAATTTGATAGGCTTTTTATTTAGGGTTTAAAAATAAAACTTAGTTTCTAAAATTAGTAAATTAGGTTTCCTAATTACCTATACTTACTAATTAGGTTTAAAGAGTTACTAATTAACATTAAGATGACTACATTAGCAGTTAGGGCTTTCAATTAGCAAATTAGGATTTTCATTTTAATAATTAGGGTTTCTAATTACTAATTAGGGTATCAAATAATTAGAGTTTCTTAATACTTATTAGGGTTTTCCTAATTAACACCAAATTCTATAATACGCAACAAAAATCATATTACACAATTACTACACAGTCTTGAACTCCTATTTGAGTTTCAAAAAAGGGTTAAACAAATTAATGCTAGAGTTTTGACATTATACACATAATTGACCAACTATTATCAGTACGTACATACAGTATATATTTATAGCACTAAAAAATAATAATATTATATTATTATTCCCATTCCTTGTTCAAAATCCAGAATTAGGGTTTGGATTCCATATCTGATTATTCTTTTATATACATACCATTATTAATTAAGTTATAATAATTAACTTAATTAATCTGAAATAAATTCATATAATAAAATAGTTATTATAATAAATCTAATAATCATTTCATATATTATTTAAATAATATAATAATCATATTTTCATGGAAAATAAATAATAAAAATATTTCTACTATAAAATTAATTTATAGTAAGAACATAATTTAAAATGATTAATAATTCTTAAAAAAATTATTTGTAAATATTCATGTAATATATAATTTTATTTATCACACACACACATATATATATATATATATATACACACACACACACATTACCTTGCACATAATCCTACCTTTAAAATAATAATAATAATAATAATTTATACGCAAAATTTCTTATTTAATTATATAGAAAATATCGGGTTATTACAAAATGTATGACTGATTGGTATGAATCCATGATTATATATCTGTGCAGAAATACACGCAGTGCAGATAAGCTTTAAGTAGTTAAGTCATAATTGATAAACTACGAATCAGGCAAGTCTTTCAGTTCCTATTTGATATATGAATTCAATAACTGTTAGTTGAGCTATATTATGCTATAAGAATGTTGATGTATATATATGAAATGCATATGAGATATGTATGAAATTTGAAAGTTGATCTTTGATGATATGCTTGTGAAGTAAATCTATATGCTTGTCATATGAGAAGTAACATGTGTAGTAAATATTAATGGATTATGAATGCATGAGCTGAATATGTTATTATATGCTATGTGCTGCATAAAAACTATTAGAATTACTGGGCTGTCAAGCTCACCCTTGCAAATAACCACTTTACAGGTTAAGGACTCACGGTAAAGATTATGTGCTACTTGATTGATAGAGTTCAATAGTATCGAAGGAGATTGATTTATTGATTTAAATACATGCTCTTGAACCATGTTTAGATTCTAGAAGATGTACATAATAGTAGTTTACGATGTGTAATACATGTTAAGTTGTAAATTTATACTATGTGATGCATAGAGGAATTCGAATCGAGATGTAAAAATTTATAGAATAATTCGAATAGAATGAGTCATAACATAATTTGATTCAAGGATATGTAATTGATTCAAGTTAAGAAATAAATAAAATATTTTTTTTTCAAAGAAGATTGAAAAAGTTTAAATTATGCCGCATATTTTTATAACATCGAATATGATGTAAGATAAGTGTCGACGTCAGGATTTTTATTTGTCCTTTTTCTGTTCTTGTCTTTTGGTGTTCTCATATTAGGTGAGATTTTTTTGAAAAAACAAGTTGTGAAAAGGTTCGACATGTATATGTCGACGATTGGACTATAAGAGTCGCCAATTAGTTTTTTAAATGGTTGTACTAACACAACCGAGAAAGGATTTGCACATTGACCCAGTGATGTGATACTGCTTAACGGGTCTGTGAAATCGAGATTCGTTAGGGTCCGAGAACTTTGTTATGTAGAGGGAAGGTGATAGGCACCCCCCGACATCCGTGTTGCCACGGTGACCACCACTTTTTAATTAAACTGTTATATGAATGTGTGTGTGTGTGTGGATCAACGTGCAATTATTTAGAAGTAGTGCTATGCCTCGTTTGCACCTATATACAAAGGGTTTGAATTTTGTATAAAAGTTTAGTTTTAACAAGATATAGCAATGACGTTTTATAAAAGAGGTTTTTCAAACCCTTATACTCAATTGTAATTGAGGCCTTTGATACTTCCATTTTATTATGGGTTTGGCTGGATTATTTTTATTTTTCGAGATGCGATGCATCTTCGAGAAAATAATATAAAAAAAGCAGTGCGAAATTCCTTACGAGCATGAAAGCCATCCAAGGAAATTCAAACGCTGTGAATAATTTACAAGTCATGTACAGCTGAAAACGTCAATCACGGGAACCGAATATATATTCAGGAGACTGAATCTGTGATCACATGATTCCTAGGCTCACATGATGTAGCAATTTGTATGAAAGTTGTAAAAAGTTACATATATAAAAGCTATATATATATATATATATATATATATATATATATATATATATATATATATAAACGATCAACCACCACGAAGCACCTCCATGGGGGATTGGAAAGGTAAATATATAAATGCTGTAAATATATATATAAATGATCAACCACTACGAAGCACCTCCATGGGGGATCAAAAATGTAAAGAAAGCAGTAAAAGCAATCAACCGCCACGAAGTGAACTCCAGGCGGGACGAAATGTAAATAAAGCTGTAAAAGCGATCAACCGCCACGAAGTAAACTCCTGGTGAGACAAAATATAAATAAAGCTATAAAAGGCCACGAAGTGAACTCCAGGTCTGATAGAAATGTATATATATATATATATATATATATATATATATATATATATATATATATATATATATATATATATAAGCGATAAATGCACCAGATGTGTAATCCAGGCTCGATCAAACAGAGTTTGATGACAACAACATATATATATATATATATATATATATATATATATATATATATACACACACACACACACACAAAAAAAATAGAAAGCCACGGACCGAAGTTCGGGCATACACACACAACACGACTCTCAACGTGAACAACTGTGTGTGCAATAAGTGTGGAAAAGGCTTTAAATGATGTAAGAAGGCTTACAGTGGACTGCCAAAGAAGAATAGCTTTAAATGGATGAACACTCAGCTCCCATCGGTAAAAAGTAGCCAAATATAAGCTCACAGGTGTTTGAAATGAGAAAGCACTTAAGATATGGTGTGTATAGAGTAAATTGGACAGGGCTTCCTCACCTTTTCTCTATGCAAAATGGCTGCCCTAAGCCCTCTATTTATAGAGGAGGGAGCTGCAAGTGTACCTACGGTAGCCGCAGATGCACCTACAGCTGCCCGGGCTGTCTCGGGCTCCTTGGGTCCTGTCGTCTCAAAGTACGTGCACGCGTGCAACGTGTTGTTCGCTCGAACTTTTAGAACTTCAATCCGGGCATCCGATCGAGGTGTATAAAACTTTTTATGGCATGCTATTCTCGAGAGCTACACAATGACATGGGATTAGAGGTTTTACGAAGTCAGGAAGATGGGACCATGCCCTTGGTCTTCAGGCTTTAAATTTTATATGGTGTGTTGTCTTTTGTAGTAGTCACTCGGGATTGGAGCTGATTGATTCTTATAGGACATTCCTGTGTGTAATGTATGTTGGAACGGCGCCATGTGAGATCGAAGTGGCAAAATGATGATTTTGCCCCTCACCTGGTTTATCTTTGGTTTGAGCTGATTTAGCGGTCGTTGCTCAGGGTTATCTCTAAGATTGGACTGCTGTAAGTATTGACCGTCCTCAGGGTTATCTCCGGGCTTATGGAATAAGTACCTCAGGGCTATCACCGAGTGTTGAAGCTGACTACTGGGAGTGGAAAAGAGCATTTTTGAGGTTATCTCCGGAAATGTAATTGCATTCCTCGGGGTTGTCTCCGAGGTTGGATTGAAGATCCCGGGGTTATCTCCAGGATTGGGACTGAATATCTCGGGGTTTATCTCTGAGATGAAAAATTTCTCCGGTGTTGTCTCCGGACCTGTGACTGCAGTCCTCAGGGTTATCTCTGAGGTTGAAACTGAATATCCCGGGGTTGTCTCCGGGATTGTGATGGAATATCTCGGGGTTGTCTCCAAGATGGCAAAGAGTGGGTATCCTGGGGTTCTCTCCGGCACTGAGTTGAGCTGTCCTCCAGGGTTATCTCTGAAAGACGATTCTACCCTGCTGTAAGATTAGTAACAGGAATGAAAAATTTTTGAGTATCTACAACAAGAATGGTAAATGACCAAGATTTGAAACTTATAAAAATTTGGGGTCATTATAATGATCCTGGAAATGGAAAGATTTTATATTCTAAATTGTAATAAGCAAAGTTATATTCATTAAGTTATGAATAAAAGATATAAATAGTTGGACGATAGTAGTATCGTGGCGAACCAGATCCGATGTTCGAAGGGACCCGAATTTGAGGGCGTCACATGTTGGTATCAAAGTTGCAGGTTATAAACTTTAGGTAAGAGTACCTTAGGCTATAACTTGAGAAATAGAGAAATAATGATTAAAATAAATATAAGCGAAGATTCAAAGAAGAATCTTGAAGTATCTAAGAGAATAAAAATTCAGAAGTTTCCCAACTCTGGTAATAAAAATGTTAAGACTATGTCTATTAGATGGAGATGACAAAGATAATAAGAATGAACTCGAATGGAGTTTAGTTGATAATGGAAAAGAACCCTAAGGTAAATCGATGATCACGACGTGATTGGATTGAGCTATGAAATGATAAATAGTCTGTAACGACTAAGTAGCTATAGCTTGATGCTATAAGTGAATGTAATATGAAATGGTATAAGATGAACTTATGAGGAGTTGTATATGATGAGATACGGAAAAAAAATTGTATCAAGCATAGAGCAAGTTAAGAGTAGGATAGAGTTAAGTGAGATTTCAATTGACGACTCATGTGAGGGTTGAGTTGTACAAACCTTTGTATAGGAAGAGGATTTGTGCTCACGTTCGGTTCCTCACAGTGATAATCATTGGAATGTTGATGCCGCACTATCGATATGCTTATGGTGAGAAGGTGATTCTTTTCTCATATCATATTTGATAGATAGAGACTATTAAGATTAAGTTAGAGAATATTAAGATTAGGCGCGAGTTCTTAAAACTCGTGCTTATGGTATGTTTGTGACTCGTAATCGTATGCATGTTTTTGAGCCCCTAATCGTATGGACAGTCCCTGATTGGTTCTTTGACTACATATTGCTAAGACAAACTCCTAAACTCATATTACTGTGGTAAGTTCCTAAACTTCCAAGGCGTGGTAAGTTCGATGAACTATATCGGGTATATATATATATTATATATTTTGAATTTAGAAATTTTGGTATAGTGAGCATTGATGGTGTTAAAGATTGATAGAATGAAGCAATTAAGTAAAGATTGAACTTGATGAAGAAACATGGATTTTCTAAATCATCTAGTTCTGCTAGGTTTTCAAAATTTATTGACTTCGTGCTGATGTTTGCACTTCTATTTTCTTGAAAAACATTGGATCATGTGATTGAACCAATGATGTTTAAAAACAATATCGTTATTCATATGTCTATGCTAATTGTTCCGGCTAAGACAAAAATGAATTGAAAATTTTTAAAATGTATTCTGACCATGTGCATCATTTGATATGGTGTAAAAAATGATAAACGATGGAGTCATCAATGCAGTCAAACCTAGTGTTGGTTGTGATAAAAAGACCGTCAACCCACTATGGTATGATGTAATATGACAAAGTCATATAATGGCGGAATCCTCAACGTACTATTAATTTGGTACGGTATCATGACATCATAAAAGAATTTATGGTTTTCTTTTAAATTATTAAGAAGGTCAATTAAGTTAGATAAATTTTTTCGATTGATGTTCGAGTTATTGAAAGTCTAAGCTATTTGATTCGGCTAGGCGGCTGTTGAAAAATATTTATAGAATTCGACAATTCTTGAGTATTTATGCCAAACCAGATTGCTCTGGTACGGATTTAGATGTTAAAAAGTTGAGGTGAACAACCCTATAAGGGGACATATTTTTGGAGACAATAGTTTCGAACGTAACGCATATAGTCGTTACAACACACTAAGTTGCGGCCCAACGTAGTGGTACAATAGGTCGACCACCTAGTGTACGCGTGGAGGGTGTTTTCAGTCTTTGTGATTGATAAACACTCTGGTTTGCAGTTTAAAGGATTTTGTTGAAGCACTAATAAACCTAGAGAAGAGTTCACGGTCTTGTGACCCCTTAGCATAATTTGGAATCTATGTTATTCATGCTACTTCCCAATTATTGAATGATTGTAGAAGATTCTTATTCTTCTACGGGATGAATATAGTAAGTAGAATGTTCCTTAGAAAGGAGAATGTGGTTGAATGAAAATGATCAAGTTATAATAAAACTTCTGAAAAGGGAATGGATAAAATTATTCAAAAGAATATGTAATATTCAGAATAGCACCAAGTAGAGAAGGTCTCGGTGATTCCGAGGACGGAATCCTTATAAAGGGGAGAGGATGTAAGAACCCGAATTTTCAAAAATTATTAAAATAAGAATTTAGTAGATAAAATTTTTAAGGCATAAGAAAGGTTCGAATAAAAATATATATGTGTATATATATATATATATATATATATATATATATATACGTTGAGAGGTATGTTGTATTGTGTTGCATGGGGTAATATAAACTATACAATATGTGATTTATGTGTTTAATAAATATATTATTATTATATATTTGTTATTTTTTAGAGAGGCGAGTTATTTGAAATAAAGAAGATGGATAGAAATTTATCTATTGATATTAAATAAGTTATGTGAAATTATTTTATCATAGTAAGTTGGTGACATTAAATATCTTTGATAACCACCAATTTCTTGAGTATATGTACGAATAAGTATCAAGTCTAAGGCAGTGCAACCGTATCCTTTAATGGTGGATGTATAAGAGTTGGGCTAAACGATTTCTTCAGAGACCGGAGGTATATACGAATTAGTAACTGATCTAACTCACTATGCAAATAGTGTAGACGAGACAGAAACTAATTTGTTAGTTGTTTGTGAGAAATCACTCAATGTACTATATTGAATACTATTAAAGACTCGATGTGTGCTAGGTTTAGACTTGTATATATGTACGTTGTTAACGAGAGAAGAAAATCAATATATCTTTAGATAAATATTGGTTAGAGATTTATTGATTAATATTGAGATATGGTTTGTATAGATTAGAGAAATTGTGTTGAGACAATCTATAGAAAGGAAAGAGAAATAATTATAGTAAATTTCTAATAAATGAAATTAAATTAAATTCTAGCATTCAATTATTTTAATCAAAGGGAGAATATTATTTTGATATTACCTTATATAGCTTTGTACGAGGTAATGTGTGTGATTAAGTAATATGGTAAATATATTAAAATATTTTTGCTATATAAGTTGATGGAAACAATTTACCATAATAGGAAATAAACTTATTTTCTATATATAGTGTGTACGTGTTTCGTGCATGTAAATATTTTAATAATACATAGATATTATATTAAGAATAATATCTTGAGAAAATGAGTAAATCGTTTTATTATGATTAGTTCCTATATTTGGAGAAAAGATGATAAAAACATCTTATGTTATGTTATGGCGAAATACATAATTTTGATTATAGTAAGGTATTTTCCAAGAGGGTTAAAGTTATAAAAGAAAACTAAGTTATTTTAATTTACTAAATAACTTGAGTTATTATATTACTGCAAATATTATAAAGAATATTTAAATATTTTCATTCACGATATAATTATATATGTGAACCTTGTGATATAATAGTTCGATGTAAATTGAACATGTTATAAATAGTAATGTGGTGGGAAATGAATAAGTAATGAGAATGAGAATAAGCTTAATGTAAGCTTGTGAGATATGCCTAGTGTGGTAAAGTGATGGAATAAGCATTCATTAAATAATTTAATGAATGAATTAAATTGTATGTGCAATGATAATATATTATATAGTAGCTACATCTATATGATATGAAATGAACTGTGACACTTCAATGATAACTATATAATATAGAAAACTATATGGCAAAGTGGAATGAGTCGCATCAGTTACATAAACGGACCTATGTGACAATGTGTTATGTGTGGTACGTTAATGTGTACTTTATGAAGGATACTAAATTAAACTAAATAAATAATTGTTGTTAATAATTATTTCAAGAATTAAGTATAATTGAAAGAATAAAGTTCATGATAATGTGGTGTGACACTACTCAATAAAAATATTTTTGGGGCTAACCCAAATGTACATGGATTGTATGATTATGGGTATACGTACCCCTAAGTTATCATATAGTAATAACATTAAGTTATTAAATGTAAGCTTGTAAGTCTAAAAGAAAGTAAATATAGATGTCTTAAATACCTATTTTGCTAATGCTGAGAAACCAAATTGGTTGTCCCATTTTGTGAGTCTTATCTCCTTCATCATGTGAATACGCCATTGGCTTAGCCTACCTCTTAAACCCTCAAACTTAGTGAAATCAAAAGGCTAGAAGATGGTAATGATGGCTATGGAAATGGTGGGGAGAGAGTGGTTAGTCACTTTCCACCAACTCCTCCTTAACCATCATCTTCTTCCATTTTCCATTAGATTCTACTTTGGAGGCAAAATAATTATCCGGGCAATGAATTCCCTATAAATTGGAAGCTCCCCTTCACAAATCCAAATTTTCTAAAATGTTTGATAAGTCTATATTAGAGAGTGAGTGCTTTGGAATTGAGTGAGAAAACTGATTAGAAGGAATTTAGCAAATTCAAGCTTTGAAGAGGTAATGTCCTCATATGTGTTCTTACTTTGAAGAATGATAGCTTTCTAAAAATTTCGTGAAATTACTTATGAATTAGTTTGTAAGTTGTTTTCATGATATTATCTGAGTTATATGGAATTATGATAGTTGTTCAGAGTATGTTAAAGAAATGGGTTTGAGTTTGGTAGTAATATATTGCTTTGGTTTTAATTGGAGTCAAAATTAGTGGCAAAATCACTCTATAAATGGTAAAATTTATGATGGATTATGTTATCCCTCTGAGAAAAGAAAAGAACACAAGTTAAATGAATCAATTTGGTTGAGAAACGAAATTGTAGTGAATGAATTTGCTAAATATGTTTAAAACATGAAAATATAGCATGAACACTGAATTGGAACCCTTAAAATGATTTGTTAATGTTTTTGAAGTGTTATAATTATTCTATAGATGAATAGCTAAAAGTTTAACAAGTTCAACGAATCAAAAACCAACTAATTTTGACTTAAAATGAATAAGTTATGAAGATTTAAAGTAAAAACATTGAGAAAACTGTAATCTGGGCAAAGCTAAGCGCGGGCGCGCTGGCTAGGAGCGCGGGTGCGCAGCTGGGTACTGCCAAATGGCGCGGGTGTACTGGGATGGTGAAGAAAATGGGTGCGGCCGCGCCTAAAGTGTGTTAAGTGTGACTACTTTGACCTATTTCTGTAAAATGACCATAACTTTTTCATATAGAGTCCGATTGAAGTGATTCAAGGTGATCAGAAACGAGGACGAATAGACCTACAACTTTTGTTCTTTATGTCTGTCAATTCAAGGTCGTTGGAAGGGGTCAAAATAGTCATCTTTAAGACTGATGTGTATTTAGAGGCAATCAGAGGGCGTCGGGCATGCACGTATGTAAGTGTAGTGCTCCCGACGATAAAATATGTTATTCTAAATGATAAAACATAAATATGCATGATATAGACATGTCATATAACTAAGATTACTTTATTCATAATGAAATGCTTTAACATAATTTTCTAAAAAGAACTTAATATTTTTGAGAAACGGAAGTTGATGAATTTGGTGTCCTTTGAGTTCTGATCTTGGACCCTATGTATGCATATCAACGTGCATGAAATGTAGTTTTAAAGTTACCTTGCATATACTAGATTGATATAGCTTGGTTTAAAATGTTTTGATAGAAAACTCAAAAGTTTAGAGAACTAATACTTTCAAATAGTGTGTAAAGTATACTGTGACCTTTCTAGCATGCATACTATGACGCCTTATTCCTCTAGACATGACAAATATGTTTATCATCTAGCTAAGCATGAATTGGACCTTTCAAGTGTGGTTTAAAATAAGTTTTCAAATAATGAACTATGCTATGTCTATGGAAATAAGATATATACATGTGAGCATGCTATTAGAGGCTTATTAGTACCAATATATGGTTTAAAATCTTATAACATCGAATCTTGTTAAAGAAAGTTGTTAATCCTTATTGATTGAAATAAATCATTATGGGGCTAAGTAGTTTGAATATGAACTTGAAAATAGATTACAACCTACTTGATATATGTTTACAGTACATATCAGAATACATGTTTGTGAGACCCCACATTTTATGAAAAAAAGGTTTAAATTTCTCGAAATATTTTTTTTGAATATTATGGTGTGGATTTGATATAATTTATAGTTGTAGGTAGTATTTATAAATTTTGCAAAGTATGCAAGTTGTTGTATAATATTCGATTGGTCGGGGAGTATTCTTTTTGTCGGGGAATATTCGTATAACGGCGCAATCATTGGTGGACCCCACAACAGAATTATTGTCTGATTGAGAAAACGATAAAAATATTTTATAAAAATAATGGCGGAAGTTTTACCGTTAATACTGTTGAACTACTCGATAGTAAAAGTACAGTAATACGCGTGGTTGCATAGTAGCACACGGTATTAATTATTGATGCTTACGTGAGAAGTCATTCAGTTTTGTTCAATTATTGCTATAGTAATTGTTGCATAGTATCTCATGTTATTTGATTCAACTATTGTCGATATTTTATATATTGTTAAAATCAATAATTGAGATGACAAAGTTATTAATATTATTAATAATTGAGACGACAAAGTTATTCGATTGGTCGGGAAATATTATTATTATGTCTAGAAGTTCTGTCAAGGAGAGATTTGGTCACCTAATTGCGCGCCAATAGGGAGAAACCCTTATTGGAAAACCCCCTCTTTCCTGAGAACGACCTGGTCGATTAATATTGTGAATTGTAATAAAGATGATAAATGTTGTTAAAATTATTAAGGTGATTTTTATGAAGTCTGCTTATTTTATGGTTTCCTATTTACCCATTTTTCAAAATAATCGGTAGAAAATTATTTCAAGGTGGGGGCCATATGTGGGGCCCATATGTGTTGGAAAAATGATTTTGGAAATGGAAGAGTATACGTATGGAAGTATATGTGTGTATTAAGTGTATGGTGGGAGAAAATGATATGTGAAAGTGATAGGTGTGTGATGTGTGTGTGAGTGGAAAATGGTAAAAAAGTGGTAGTGTGATAGTGATGTGTAAAAGTGTAGTGAATTTGATTATTGGGTGGGTGGGGGATTGATGTTGGTTATGAGGGAGAAAAATTAAGTGGTGTATATATAATATTGATATATATAATTTGAAAACATGTGTTTATATATATGTATTATATTTTAATTTTTGTTGAAATCTTATTAGTTAGTTGTTTGACTTAGTTGTTAGTTGATTGAAGAAATAATTCTACAAAATTATTTCGTACTTGAACAGTGCCCTTCCATTCTCCTATAAATAGAAGTTCATTCCTTCATTATTTCTTACGAATTCACTGAAACGCTAGAGAAAGAAAATTATAGAGAAACTATAGAAAAGTATTATGCTACTTCCCTACTCTTATATTCAGTTCTTTTACGGTAAGGGGTGTTATTCTTTCTTTTTCATGAAGAGAACTGTTGTTATTCCATTTCTTATTATTCTGTTGGAATAACCTGTATACGCGGTCTACCCTATACTTGGTGACAAACATCCTGTCTGTGTATTTTACACCGGACCTTGTTCCGTCTTTATTATTATTCTGTTAGAACATCCTTTCTGTGTATTTTACACCGGACCTGGTTCCGTCTTTATTATTATTCTGTTGGAACATCCTGTCTGTGTGTTTTACACCGAACCTGGTTCCGTCTTTATTATTCTGTTAGAACATCATGTCGGTGCAAATTTTACTTGACCTGGTTTCGTTATTATTATTCTGTTGGAATAACCTGTCTATGCAAAGTACCGCATGCATGGTGATTTCTTTTGTTATTCCATTCTTTATTATACTCAGTTGGTTAAAGTTTTGACTTCTATACTCCATGAAATTAGTAGAATATCCTTAATATTTACGCTTCATCCAGTATCTTTTCATGGAAATATTATTCAGAGTATTCTTGAATTTTACTGCACAAAGCAGTATCATGTTGACAATTTGGACGTTATTAGTTCCTGAATAAATTAATTCTTGAACTTATTTTATTGAATTCTTATATCATTGTCATCATCCTTATGTTTATATTTTGTTGAAAGTCATCTGTGGCCTGTAGTGCATAGATGGACTTGGTATAATTATGACCAGGGATTATTCGGTGTAATCATGACCGTAATGTTACAAATGGTGTGAAAAAAGTCCTCATTGGCCCGTAGTGCGTTGATGGACAGTTTTTGGTATGATTATGGCTATGGATTCTCTTTGGCCGTAGTGCAAAGATGAATTATTTTATGTCATGATCAGGACCGTTGATGAAAACATGATTATCTTTAGCCGTAGTGCATAGATAATTCGTGGTCGTGATACTAAAGAATATCCTTAGCCGTAGTGCAGGGGTGATTCGATGATGTGGATTATTTTTTTAGCTGAGTCACAGCGATAAAAGTGATGAAAAAAATCTTTTAAATCATAAAAGATAGTAGATTTTATTCTCTACTTTACTCTTTTAATGGATTGCTTGTTCCACTGCAGTTAAACTTGATGTCTATTATATTTTATCAGTTTAACATTGTTGGAGACTAATGATAATTTTTTCTGCATTATCTTAGTCATAATATTTCTTACTGGGCTAGTTGAGCTCACCCTTTCTTTCACTGTTCTCTTCAAAAAATGAGAATATAGCTGGGACGAGTCGGGGAACGGAGTGATGGTCCAGAGGATAGCATTAGTAGTCCTCACTATTCTATGAAATAGTGTGATAATAATTATAATGAGGACTCCTTTTGAGTTTGTATACTCTCTAGTAGACAATATTTGTATTCAAACTCACAGTTTATGTTTTGTCGTATTGTACACGACAGTTGTATTAGTAAGTTTTTATTTATATTTTGTACCATGTATTTGGCGACTCAAGATGGGTGATGTATACCTATTTTTGGGGGCGTCACAGTTGGTATCAAAGCTTAGGAATGTGATCCCTGTCTAGGATGTGAGAATAGAACTAGGAGGCGAGAGACGGAGAATTCCTTCGCTAGTATGACCTACCTAAGTTTATTTGGTATTTAATTGGTCGGTCATAATATAGGGATAATATGTTACATGTCAATTAACCTTTGTTTTGTGACAGTATCTGAAAATGACATCTGAGAATGTTGAGAATAGCAATGGAGCACAGGAGACCGTTGATTCTCCACAGATCAATAATCAGGACAATGTGCAACAGGATGTCGATAATCCTCCTGTAAACAACAGCACTGATTAATTAACGAATGACGGTACGTTTAGAAGTTTTTTAGAATTCATGCAACATCAGGCGAGGCGGCTCCTGTTCATAATATAGGAGGAAACAATGGCAACCCACGGTTGGTCACCGCTAAGCAATTCAAGGAGTTGGGACCACCGGAGTTTTTAGGAAAGCCAGAACCACTTAAGGTAGAGACGTGGTTAAAGCTGATCACCAAGATATTTGATGTCTTGGGATGCTCCGAGGAGCAAAAGGTTTCCTTTGCCACCTTTATGTTCCGTGAAGAGGCAGATCACTGGTGGGAATCTGTAAAACGTATCCAGCCTGACACACTCAAGATGTCTTGGGAGAAGTTCCAAGAGCTGGTCAACGACAAGTACTTTCCCGAAAGTATTCGTCACATGAAGGAGGAGGAATTTATCAAGTTGGAGCAAAACAACATGACCGTGTCGTAGTACGAAGCCAAGTTTGCCAAGTTGTCCCGATTTGCGTCCCACTTAGTTAATAATGAAGAGAGAATGACGCGGATGTTTTTAAGAGGTTTAAAGCCGGAGATACTTCAATATCTTATTTCTCATAAACTGTGTTTGTATTAAGATGTTGTAAATAGGGCTCAGTTAGTGGAGCACGATAACGAGTCAAAGCAACCAAAAGAGAGCAGCCGAAAAAATGATAATACCGGTGATAACAGTCATCAAAGCGGTGACAATAAGCATGGAGAGAATCAACATGCCAGAAATGGTAACCACTTCGGTGGTAATCATGGTCAAAACAATACGAATAGACATTTCAAGAAGAGGAGATTCAACAATGATGGAAAGATGTCAGCACCAGCACCCGTTGTTAAGGAAGGAGAACGACCACCTATCATATGCTTCAAATGCGGAGGGGAGGGACACATCAGTCAAAACTGCGTGATGCCGTCCAAAGCATGCTATAATTGTGGAAGAGAATGTCACTTAGCCCAATTTTGTCATTCACCGAAGACAAATTCAGCTAGGATGGAGGCACCAAAGGATGTCCCAGACAAGCCAAAGGCAGTAATTTAAGAGAGAGAATTTTTTTTCGTGACGAGGAACCTGGATAAAATTATTACGGGTATGTTAGTCATAAACTCTTGCGAAGTCTATACCGTGTTAGATACCGGTTCTACTCACTCTTTTATTGCACCTAGTTGTGTTCAATGTTTAAAGTTAACTCCGGAGAAGTTAAACTTTGATATATCTGTTTAAACTCAGTTGGGAGAACCCTTCGTTAACTCCACTAGTTATAAATCTTGTTTGATTCAAATCGACACTTTCACGTTACCTGTTGATCTTATCTCTTTAAAACTACTTTCCTTTGATGTGATTTTTGGAAACGATTGGTTAACTACTCATCATGCTTTTCGTAAGGTTGTTAGCTTTCATATTTCTAACCAACCTATTATGTGAATTCAAGCAACCAAACCACTAAAGTCAATCATTGTCATATCAAGCCATAAGTAAAGAGCCACGGTCCTTTCGTTGTTAACTTTCTTATGTGGAATGCACCGAAGCCAGACTTTCTGTAGGCAACGTCGTGAATGACGATGGCAAGTTGATAGGTTATGTGACTTGTTATCCAAGT
This sequence comes from Panax notoginseng, assembly GCA_016801055.1. NCBI lineage: Eukaryota > Viridiplantae > Streptophyta > Magnoliopsida > Apiales > Araliaceae > Panax > Panax notoginseng. Next base: position 51,140,936 of record CM029021.1, on the reverse strand, counting down.
CTTGGATGAGGGTCACAGTTTTGAATGGTATTTCTATTGTTAATAAATTTCCTGACGTATTCTTGAAGACTTCATAGCCTACCCTAGAGCATGAAATAGAATTTTGTATTGACCCCAGTACAAATCCCATTTCTTAAATCCTCAAATATTTCTTCAACCAAAACGAACGTATAATGCGCCAAAGACGTTGGCTCGAGCTGTTGAAGATTACGATCGTACCACTCAATATCATCGTGGAAGTGCGAACGTAGTAGCTGACGCGTTGAGTAGAAGATCGTATGCGAGTGCGATGTTGTTAATACAAAGACCTATTTTGTATAACTTACAAATGATGAATATAGAGTTAAAGTCTCTAGGAACTCACGTGAAGATAACGAATATACGATTAGAATCGACTTTAATCGATAACGTTAAAGCCGTTCAAGCTACATACTCAGAGCTGATGAACGTGAAGAAGAAGGTTCAAGAGGGCGTTATTCTAGAAGCAAGAATCGACAAAGAGAGGAAATCTCAACCCTCGATTTAATTGGCCCATTTGAAATCCTCGATCAAGTAGGAACTGTGGCTTATAAACTCGTTTTACCGCCAAGTATGTCGCGTGTTCATAACGTTTTTAACGTATCATTGTTATGTAAATATGTGGACGACCCGAAACACATTATTGATTTAAAATCGGACGAGATAGCAGATGATTTAACGTATGAAGATGTACCTGTTAAAATCCTGGAATATATTCTACGCTTAAAGGTTATACCTCAAGAGTTAGAATATGACGAAGTGTCCTCATCTGTTCGGCATACCAGGTACGTACGTAAATTTCGAGGGCAAAATTCTATAAGGAGGGGAGATTGTGAGACCCCAGATTTTACGAATAAAGGTTTAAATTTCTCGAAATATTTTTTTTGAATATTATGGTGTGGATTTGATATAATGTTATAGTTGTGGGTAATATTTATAAATTTTGTAAAGTATGCAAGTTGTTGTATAATAATCGAATGGTCGGGGAATATTTTTTTATCGGGGAATATTCGTACAACGGCGCAATCATTGGTGGACCCCACAACGGAATTATTGTCTGATTGAGAAAACGACAAAAATATTTTATAAAAATAACGGCAAAACTTTTACCGTTAATACTGTTGAACTACTCGGTAGTAAAAGTACAGTAATACGCGTGGTTGCATAGTAGCACACGGTATTAATTATTGATGCTTACGTGAGAAGTCATTCAGTTTTGTTTAATTATTGTTATAGTAATTGTTGCATAGTATCTCACGTTATTTAATTCAATTATTGTCGATATTTTATATATTGTTAAAATCAATAATTGAGACGATAAAGTTATTAATATTATTATTTGCAATATTAACGATGTCTAGAAGTTCTGTCAATGAGAGGTTTGGTCACCTAATTGCGCGCCAATAGGGAGAAATCCTTATTGGAAAGCCCCCTTTTTCCTGTGAACGACCTGGTCAATTAATATTGTGAATTGTAATAAAGATGATAAATGTTGTTAAAATTATTAAGGTGATTTTTATGAAGTCTGCTTATTTTATGGTTTCCTATTTACCCATTTTTCAAAATAATCGGTAGAAAATTATTTAAAGGTGGGGCCCACATGTGGGGGCCACATGTAGGGCCCATATGTGTTGGAAAAATGATTTGGAAATGGAAGAGTATACGTATGGAAGTATATGTGTGTATTGAGTATATGGTGGGAAAAAATGATATGTGAAAGTGATAGGTGTGTGATGTGTGTGTGTGAGTGGAAAATGGTGGAAAAGTGGTAGTGTGATAGTGATGTGTAAGAGTGTAGTGAATTTGATTATTGGGTGGGTGGGGGATTGATGTTGGTTATGGGGGAGAAAAATTAAGTGGTGTATATATAATATTGATATATATAATTTGAAAACATGTGTTTATATATATGTATTATATTTTAATTTTTGTTAAAATCTTATTGGTTAGTTGTTTGACTTAGTTGTTAGTTGATTGAAGAAATAATTCTACAAAATTATTTCGTACTTGAACTGTGCCCTTCCATTCTCCTATAAATAGAAGCTCATTCCTTCAATATTTCTTACGAATTCACTGAAACTCTAGAGAAAGAAAATTATAGAGAAACTATAGAAAAGTATTCTGCTACTTCCCTACTCTTATATTTAGTTCTTTTACGGTAAGGGGTGTTATTCTTTCTTATTCATGAAGAGAGCTATTGTTATTCCATTTCTTATTATTCTGTTGGAATAACCTGTATACGCGGTCTACCCTATACTTGGTGATATTCTTCTATTATTCTGTTGGAACATCCTGTCTATGTGTTTTACACCGGACCTGGTTTCGTCTTTATTATTATTCTGTTGGAACATCCTGTCTGTGTATTTTACACCGGACCTGGTTCCGTCTTTATTATTATTATGTTGGAACATCCTGTCTGTGTGTTTTACACCGGACCTGGTTCCGTCTTTATTATTCTGTTGGAACATCCTGTCAGTGCAAATTTTGCCTGAACTGGTTCCGTTATTTTTATTCTGTTGGAATAACATGTCTATGCAAAGTACCGCATGCGTGGTGATTTCTTTTGTTATTCCATTCTTTATTATACTCAGTTGGTTAAAGTTTTGACTTTTATACTCCATGAAATTAGTAGAATATCCTTGATATTTACGCTTCATCTAGTATCTTTTCATGAAAATATTCTTTTGAGCATTCTTGAATTTTACTGCACAAAGCAGTATCATGTTGACAATTTGGACGTTATTAGTTCCTGAATAAATTAATTCTTGAACTTGTTTTTATTGAATTCTTATATCATTGTCATCATACTCATGTTTATATTTTGTTGAAAGTCATCTGTGGCCTGCAGTGCATAGATGGACTTGGTATGATTATGACAAGGGATTATTCGGTGTAATCATGGCCGTAATGTTATAAATGGTGTGGAAAAAGTCCTCATTGGCCCGTAGTGCATTGATGGACAGTTTTTGCTATGATTATGGCTATGGATTCTCTTTGGCCGTAGTGCAAAGATGAATTATTTTATGGCATGATCAGGACCGTTGATGAAAGCATGATTATATTTAGCTGTAGTGCATAGATAATTCGTGGTCGTGATACTAAAGAATATCCTTGGACGTAGTGCAGGGGTGATTCGATGATGTGGATTATTTTTTTAGCTGAGTCCCAGCGATAAAAGTGATGAAAAAAACCTTTTAAATCATTAAAGATAGTAGATTTTATTCTCTACTTGACTCTTTTAATGGATTGCTTGTTCCGCTGCAGTTAAATTTGATGTCTATTATATTTTATTAATTTAACATTGTTGGAGACTAATGATAATTTATTCTGCATTATCTTAGTCATAATATTTCTTACTGGGCTAGTTGAGCTCACCCTTTCTTTCACTGTTCTCTTCAGGAAATGAGAATATAGCTGGGACGAGTCGGAAAACGGAGTGATGGTCCAGAGGATAGCATTAGTAGTCCTCACTATTCTATGAAATAGTGTGATAATAATTATAATGAGGACTCCTTTTGAGTTTGTATACTCTCTAGTAGACAATATTTGTATTCAAACTCACAGTTTATGTTTTGTCATATTGTACACGACAGTTATATTAGTAAGTTTTTATTTGTATTTTGTACCATGCATTTGGCGACTCAAGATGGGTGATGTATACCTATTTTTGGGGGCGTCACAATGTTATGCTAGAAATTATATTGGGCAATAAAAAGTCTAGTTCTGGCAGGGAGTAGCGCGGCCACGCCACTCCCAGGCTTAAATGCAGCGCGGCCGTGTGCCGTTCTACAGAGTGACCAAGAGTAGTTTGTTAACTTCATGGTCTTAAGTTATGGTTATATATTGTCCTTAAGGACTACAAGATTTGAAAACAATATTGTTTAAGTAAATATGATAGTAGAATGAGCTAGTCTCATGGTTATCCTAAGTTCAATTAAAAATGAAACTAAGTTAGGAAATAATATTTGTTCTTATATTAAGAGCGTATGAATTGTATGACTGATGGGTATGAATCCATTATTATATAACTGTGTAGGAATACACGCAGTGCAGATAAGCTTTAAGCAGTTAAGTCGTAATTGATAAACTACAAATCAGGCAAGTCTTTCAGTTCCTATTTTATATATGAATTCAATAACTGTTAGTTGAGCTATATTATGCTATGAAAATTTTGATGTATATATATGAAATGCATATGAGATATGTATGAAATTTGAAAGTTGATCTTTGATGATATGCTTGTGAAGTAAATCTATATGCTTGTCATATGAGAAGTAACATGCGTAGTAAATATTAATGGATTATGAATGCATGAGTTGAGTATATTATTATATGTTATGTGCTGCATGAAAACTATTAGAATGGATGAGTTGTCGAGCTCACCCTTGCAAATAACCACTTTTGCAGGTTAAGGATTCACGGTAAAGATTACGTGCTACTTGATTGGTAGAGTTCAATAGTATTGGGGGAGATTGATTTATTGATTTAAATATATGCTTTTGAACCATGTTTAGGTTCTATGAGATGTACATGATAGTAGTTTACGATGTGTAATACATGTTGAGTTATAAATTTGTACTATGTGATGCATAAAGGAATTCTAATCGAGATGTAAAAATTTATACAATAATTCGAATAGAATGAGTCATAACATAATTTCATTCAAGGATATGTAATTGATTCAAGTTAAGAAATCAAAAAAAGATTTTTTTTCAAAAGAGATTGAAAAAGTTTAAATTATTCCACATATTTTTATAACATCGAATATGATGTAAGACAAGAATGGTAAATGACCAAGATTTGAAACTTATAAAAGTTTGGAGTCATTATATAGATCCTGAAAATAGAAAGAATTTATATTCTAAATTGTAATAGGCAAAGTTATATTCATTAAGTTATGAATAAAATATATAAATAGTTGGACGATAGTAGTATCATGGCGGACCGGATCTGAGGTTCGAAGGGACCCAAATTTCGAGGCTTCACAGGAACCGTTGAGCTAGAATGGCTAAGATTTATTTAAATCTAGTTTTCTTTCTAGTTTTTATAAATATTAATTAATCATGTGAGCCTAGGAGCCACGGGGTCTAAGATCTAGATAACAGATCTAAATCTGACTCCCACGATGGGCCCTTTTCAGCTGTGTAGCCAGCTTGTAAATTATTTATGGTGTTTGGACATCCTTAGATGGCTTTCATGCCCATAAGTAGCCCGACACTTCTATGTATGTTATTTTCTCAAAGATGCTTCACATTTCAAAAATGAAATCAAATCAAGCAGAATACGGAATAAAATGGAAGTATCAAAGGTCTCAATTACAATTGAGAATAAGGGTTTGAAAACTTATTTTCAAAATATCACTGTTATATCTTGCTTAAAATTGATCTTTTATACAAATCAAACCCTTTGTATATAAGTGCAAACGAGGCATATCACTACTTCCAAATAATTACACTTAGGCCCAATAAACACACACACGCTTCAGACAAATTAGGGATTTAAAAAGTTACGGTAACCGTGTTTTTACGAAAGTCATGGGGTCCCTAACACCTTTCCCCCGCTTAATCAAGCCCTCAAACTCTATGAATCTCGGTTTCTAAGGCATGTTAAATAGAGTCCATCCATCGGGCCTTTGTGTAAACCTTTTCAAATTTGGTTAAGTTGGTACACCTATTTCAAATCTACCAATTGGCGAGTTTAAAATTTTAAATCGTCGACATTTAGTGTTGGAGTCTGTTCAAACTTGCCATTTCAAACAAAACTCAACATATAGAGAACAAAAAGGGTAAAAAGAGTCATTTCATAAAAGAGGAAATTTTTTTCGACGTCGATAACATGTTAATTTTTTTTTTTCATTTTTCACATTCCCACATGCTAATTTAATTAGGCATTGTCATCACATGGTCATTATCACATTTAGATAAAACATAAGAATTATGTAATTTATCAAACATATTATCTAAATAAAGAAAAGAATAACGATACTTGTTTACCAATTAAATATCAATGAGCAAACTTATTATCCAATCCACCTTAGGTACTATGATCTCATAATTAGTACAGAAACTCATGTCTTCTCTCACGATACCCACTTTCACTAACTCTCCGACTTGCCTCGATATCTTCGTCGTATCATCTGGAATACTATCAGCTGATCGGTATGAAATGATAGCTCGGGGTATATCATCAACAACCTACACAAGAGAAACAATAGAACTAGACAAAGAAGAGTTAATCTTGTTAGTATTCAAAAGTGTCGTCTTGTACGAATGTACAATCCTTGGCTTTTCAAAATATAAATCACTTTCTAACTCACTCACTTTTTCATAGTCACATATTTATTCTGTCTCTTCTTTATGCTCACTCTCTCATTTGTTTTTCTCTCGTTTATTTTCAAGCTCAATCTTTTCATAATCTCTTTTTTTTCTTTCTCATTCTTTTCAAAATTTTCTTTTACAATATCAATCTCTTGAATAATTTCTTTTTGTCAATTATTTTCACATGTATTTTCTTTTACAAACTCATCTTCTTGATCACTTTCTTTCGAATGTTTACCATATTGCTTCTGATCATGGATATTATCGTGAACACTAGAACCAAATACCTCCCCTTGGACTGAATATTCTTTCTCATTGTATTCCTTCCTCAACAGATCTTGATCCTTTTGCGCATTAGAAGTGTTTTGTAGATGCATCCAACAATCCTCTAATCCCTTGCGACACGCCTCCATGATGTCGTCTTTTATGTTCTTAAATGCCTTAGGAATGTCTTATGGCTGTCTCCTATGTGAATCCTCCTTGTTTACATGTCGACGAACCCTCATATAAAATTTTATTATTGATCACCTTGATGGTTGCTCTAAATGCCTTTGAGAGGTACACTCCTCCCTCCTATCCCGATGTACTGGAGCAAGCCGCTTTTTTATTGCTGTTTTTAATTCTGCCCATGTCTCGAACGAACGCTCTTCACAATTTTTGCGAAACAGCCACCATATAATTGCATGATCGGAGAACTCTTAAACTACCCGTCTGACCTTCCTCCACTCGGAGTAATCATGATAGTCAAACTCTTGCTCTATTTTTCTCTTCCATCTTACATATGTCTCTCTATCAATATTACCTTGGAAAATATTCCTTCGAGACCCATAAAACCTTTCATGATTATAGCCATATATGTTTGCTACAAAACAAAGGTTAGTAGATAAAAAAAATTAGGTCTGTAATATCCATGAATATGTAACAAATTACATACATAGAGCGGAAGCATAAAAATCAGAGTTTTAAAATTTTACAAACCATACTCGGACCATACTTTATGCGTAATTATTAATTAAATAAGAGATATGAAGAATAAGATTCATACCTTTGTAGAAATTAGCTTTCTCAGGTACAAGTTCAACACCAAATCCTTCTCATGTTCAACTTGAATCTACCAGGTTTGATTCCTTCTTTTGATCAACATTAGCCACTCAAGTGTTTGACCTCTAGAGGTGATCCACCAAGGAAGAAAAAAAATTCAAGAAGATGGGTGTTTGGCTATACCCTAATTCTATCTCTATAGAATATGTATACTCTCTCAACTCTTGGAACAAAGTGCATAACCTTAATCCATAATAAGACCTTATTTATAGATATAGGCAACCCTCCTAAATTATTTAGAATAAGGTTTTAATTTAATTAATTAAACTTCCTTAATTAATTAGGCTTTCTAATCTTATTAGGAATAATTAATTAAACTCTTTTAATTAATTAGCCTCCTAATTTTATTAGGAATATGTGAGAGTACTTATATTAATTAATTTCCAAACCCCTTTAGGATTTAACTTAATAGTAATAGTAATAATAATAATAAGATTACTCTTATTAATTTATATTTAATATTTCTAAAATATTAAATAATAAATATTAAGCTATTTTATTTATTATATCACAATAACTTAAATTAAATATACTTAACTTATTATTACAATTATGTTATCCACTTCTTAAATAAATATTCTTCCTTTTATGGTGTGACCCTTTAGGTTCTCCATATTAAACCGGTTGTGAATAAATCAATTAGACCAATTCTAATCTTATTTGAATAAATAAATTAAATTATTAATTTATTTAAATAAATAATATTTATTCTACAATAAGGATAAGCCTCCTTCTTAGCGATCAACGACTTTTCAAATAATATTGATTTCAACATTAATCATAACAGAACCTTTGAGTTAATAATTACCGGACAATTCAATCATTCTACCATACAATGTCCCAATTAAATATAAAACATGGAATTACTGTCAAGTCTTATTTTATTTAATTATATGTATTTCGATTCACAAATGCACAACTCCAAGTAATGTAAATTAGAAACTCCTTTCTAATTTCATTCCACCTTGGCCAAGAATTCTTGGGTTGTCAATTATTGAATCACATATGACATTTCTCTTCTTTTACTAGAAGCGGTAGATTTTTTATCGATCATTCATTATCTCCATATATAACTTACTACACCCAAGCATACCCTTTAATATACCCTAAGGGTCTTAAGGGATATATTAAAGTATAACTTATCAAACACAAGTACTATGATAATCTCAAGTCTAAGGATCATTTGTACTACTATCACTTCAGGAATTCCTATTGACAGACATGTACAACTCCATTAGGTATTCCTTATTGAGTCACGTTCAGTGAACTTATTCTCCAATAAACACCTACATACTTGCTTTAGTGTCTCCACACAAATGATCATGAGATCAATCATCCTCATCTAATGAGCAAGCAACGTATGTACCAATCTATCCGTATTCATTAATCCTCTTTTTAGTGATCCATCAATTGGGAACATTTTAGTATTTAAGTTATCAAAGAATTTAAATCTCATTAGCATAATCTCATCATAATTCTAAAAGCATTGCTTAAAACTATGGGTTTATCACATATTATTAAAAAAGCACCATGTAGATAACTAAATGCCTCTAGTAAATAAGTACTTTTTTTAATAAATAAATAAGATTGATTACAAAGTAAATGCTTTACCATCAAACATGACTCGATTGTATGCATACTACTTTCAATCTCCTAATTGTATTAAAGCCAATCGCCATGGTATCTCACACACATATTCTCTAAGTGATGATCGAACTGATGTTGTGTTAAAGCTTCAGTAAATCTATCTGCAATAATTTCTAGAGAACCCACACACTCCAGGGTGACATCTCATCTTTCAATGATTTATCTAATCAAATGAAACTGCCACAACATGTGTTTGGATTTTTGATGAGTTTTGGGTTCCTTAACTTGCGCAATAGCTCCGATGTTATCACAGTATAAAGGTACTGCTCCTCTAATGCTAGGAACCATGACAAGTTTAGTTATGAACTTCATCATTCAAACAACCTCCTTTTCAGCTTCACTTGTAGCTATGTACTCTGCCTCTGTCACTGAATCAGCAACTGTTTGTTATTTGGAACTTTTCCAACTCACTATGTCTTTGGGGCCTGTTTCTTGGAGAGATGTATTCCAGGGCTCATCGACAGCTCTCATGGAATCCTCCATGCTAAACTTATTTAACATCGAGTCAATGTACGTTCCTTGGGATAAACTGAGCATCCTTTTAGATCTATCTCTATATATCTTTATCCCTAAAATATAGGATGTTAAGTCTTTTATGAAGAAGTGTTTACATAACTAGATTTTGATCGATTCCAACATAGGAATATCATTCCTTATCAATAATTATATCGTCAACATATAATGCAAGGAATGAAACAACGATCCCACTAACCTTCTTGTACACACATGCTTGATCAACCTCGTTTTTGATAAAATCAAACTATTTGATTGTCTCATCAAAATGGATGTTCCATCTATGAAAAGCTTGTTTCAATCCATAAATAGATGTTTACAGTTTACAGACTTAATTTATTCTAACCGTTGAAATAAAACCCTTTTGATGTGTTATGTACAAATCCTCCTCAAGTTTCTCATTGAGGAATGCCATTTTCAAGTCCATCTACTAGATTTTGTAGTCATAATAAGCTACAATCATAAGAAAAAATTGAATGGACTTGAGCATAGCTACTAGTGAGAAGGTTTCATCATAGTTAATACCTTGTCTTTGTTTGAAACCTTTTGCAACCAGTTGGGCGTTATAGGTCTCTACCTTGCTGTCTGCTCCAGTCTTTCTCTTAAAGACCCATTTGCACCTAATACGCTTAATGCCTTCTGGTTGATCTGACTTAGCTGAAAATATTTAATTTTAAAGCAAGAATGAGCATTCAATTGCTCAATAAATAATAGCAGTTAATCAACATTAGCTGAAAGAAATAAATATTTTCTTTGAGGTATACTTCTACAACGAATTAATAGTTGTGAAGTAAACTGAAACAATTGGGAATAACATATCAAACCGTTTACATTTTTGAAACTACATACTGACCATAGATGCTGAGCAGTCATTAGACCATGAACTTTTATTTTTAAGTTTGAAAAGGTTTGTACAGAAATTCATCTGCAAACCAGCTGACTTACGACCATGATGGGTGATCAGCCCTTTATGCCCTATATTGATCAATACTACATACTAGAATGACATTTGCGTTCATTATATCCGCCTTTAGCGCATAAAAATTTCCCAATTTAGGGATGTTCATGCTCAGTCTGGAGTTCGAAACAATTCAGTTGGATGACTTTATCATAATCAATAGTATTTAATGTAACATTTACAACTATGTCTAGCCGAGTCAAATACCTTAGACAACATTTAAACCATGCATACATACCTGAATTCAATTAGTATGTATCAAAACTTGATCAAATACAACAATTTATATAAGTGAGGACACTTGCATAACCAAACTTGGTACACAAAGAACATAACAATGTTTGAACATATATGAATCATATGAAGACAATAATGAGATACTTGTATTCAATGAATAAATTGAATATTGTTCAAGAACTGGCTTGTACAGAATTAAAAGTTACATATAGGATATTTGATTTCACAAAGATTCATATACTCGCATAAACGAATAACAATGATCATTATGGATGTTAATAATCAGCAATAATTATTCACGAAAATGCTTTGAAATTAATAACTCAAGTTGAGCTAGGAACTTGCATAAACATATATCTGTTTGCACAAAATAAATGTAGTGCGTAAGGTTTAGATACTTGCTCAATAAAAGAGTATAGTTCGGATTCTTGCCTTGATCACTGATTACTACTACGCAATATAGTTTAATCTTTTATGAAAAGACATAGCATTAATAATATTATTCTTTCAATTAGAATAATATATCATAACATATACTACTACTATTTACGGTCATCATACAACTTAAACACATTACCACTTATTCCTAACAGTCGTTAGAACACATAAGAACATGTATCAAGTCAAACTATTTCAGTCTAGTTTGATTTTGGTATTAATTTGACGTCCCAATTGCGTTATCAGATAATTATAGAGTTTACTTTTCAATAAAACTCTATTTAAAAGCTTCAATATTATTTTAGATAATTTAATTATTATTTATAATATTTTTCAGAAGCTCATAATAATTTTTTTTATCATTTATAATGATTTTTTAAACATTAATATCATTTTTAAATGATTTAATTACTAAATAATTCCATTATCATTAATATTTAAATAACTTAAAATATTAATGAAATCAATGTCAGAATATTAAAAGTTATTTATAATAACTCAAAATATTTTTAAAACCTTAATATCGCCTTTAAATAGTTTTTAAAACATTTAAAATTATTTTTAAATAATTATCATTAATATTAATATATTAATGAAATTTATGTTAAAATATTAAAAGTCATTTATTATAACTTAAAATATTTTAAAAACCTTTATATTATTTTTAAAACATAAAAATCATTTTCAAACAATTTATTTAATATAATTATTAAATAAATTTATTATCATTAATATTTAAATAAATTAAAATATTAATAAAATTTATGTCAAAATATTAAAAGTTAATTTTTATAACATAAACTTATTTTTAAAACTTAATTATGAATTATTAATAATTATTTAATAAATATTTCTATTTATTTAAATTAATTTTATTTAAAATTGTCGTTGTAAGTCTACAGCGACAGAAATTATCGCTATAGTTGTTCTTCATCAAATGGAGAATAACTTGGTCAATGCTTTGAGGCATACTTTGACTAGCTGTAATTTCCATTTGATCTTGCTTCTGGGCATGAGAGTGTATCATTATTGTAGTATTGATGTAATACAACAAGTATATAGCAAGTTTGGGGTCTAACTACATCATATGAAGAAGATATTTGCTGGTCAAAGTACCGATCTAGGTTGTTCTTCATTACTGAAATTTCTAGAAATGAAGTCAGTGTTGGTCAACCTACTTTGGGCTTTAATAACTTTGATTCTATGTGTTATCTAAGTGATCTAGTGTCACACTCTTGTAGTAGACATGTTAGGCTACAAAAGTTTTACACTGGCTTAGCCTAATAACATCAAATATGAGAGATCTAGCCTGGTCAAACTGTTGTCAGAAACTTGTTCTTCAGTTTTCTGGAATTTCGAGAAAACAGAATGTGACGCCCCCAAAATAGGTATACATCACCTATTCTGAGTCGCCAAATACATGGTACAGAATACAAATATAATCTTTAATATACAACAAGAGAGCTGTGAGTTTTAATACAAATATTGTCTTCTAGACAATATCCACTCTCAGAATAAGTCCTCATTACATTTATTGTCACACTATTTAACAGAATAGTGAGGACTACTAATACTATCATCTGGACCGTCACTCCGTTCTCCGACTAGTCCCGGCTACGTTCTCATTTCCTGAAGAGAACAGTAAAAGAAATGGTGAGCTCAACTAGCCTAATAAGAAATATTATGACTAAGATAATGCAGAATAAATTTTCATTAGTCTTCAACAATGTTAAACTGATAAAATACAATAGACATCAAGTTTAACTGCAGTGGAACAAGTAATCCATTAAAAGAGTCAAGTAGAGAATAAAATCTACAATCTTTTATGATTTAAAAGGTTTTTGATATCTTTTACTCAGCTTAATAAATAATCCACATCATCCCTGCACTACGGGCAAGGATATTCATTAGTATCACAACCACAAATTATCCATGCACTATAGGCCAAGGATATTCGTGTATTCATCAATGGTCATGATCATGCCAACAACTGTCCATCAATGCACTACGGGCCAATGAGGACTTTTACCACATCATTTATAACATTACGGTCATGATTACACCGAACAATCCCTGGTCATAATCATACCAAGTCCATCTATGCACTACAAGCCACAGATGACTTTCAACAAAATATAAACATGAGGATGATGACAATGATATAAGAATTCAATAAAACAAGTTCAAGAACTAATTTATCCAGGAACTAACAACGTCCAAATTGTCAACATGATACTGCTTTGTAGAGTAAAATTGAAGAATGCTCAGAAGAATAGTAACTAATTGTCAACATGATACTGCATAGTAACTAATTCATGAACGGTCCAGATTGATTTACTTTTAATCGGACGATCCTTATTTAAAGCAAAATCTTTTAAATAAAATATAATATATTCTATTTATAATCTAATAAAATGAATAACTTTATAAAAGTATTCTGTTTTATATAAAAAGATTTTACTATGCAAAATACTTTGCATGCACTATGCAACACTATGTATAATAAAATATAATATATTCTATTTAAAATCTAATAAAATAAATAACTTTATAAAAGTATTCTGTTTTATATAAAAAGATTTTACTATGCATAGTAGAATATAATATATTCTATTTATAGTCTAATAAAACAAATAACTTTATAAAAGTATTCTGTTTTATGTAAAAAGCTTTTCTATTTTATTACATTAATAATACTAATAAAATAAAATTTATATAATATATATATATATATACATATATATATATATATATATATATATATATATATATATAAACCTCCGTGACTTCATAAAAAGACACCTCAACATAATTAATAACATTTATCATCATTATTATAATTCACAATATTAATCGACCAGGTCGTTCCCAGGAAAGAGGGGGCTTTCTAATAAGGATTTCTCCCTATTGACGCGCAATTAGGTGACCAAACATCTCATTAACAGAACTTCTAGACATCGTTAATATTGCAAATAATAATATTAATAACTTTGTCATCTCAATTATTGATTATAAAATATTGACAATAATTGAATCAAATAACGTGAGATACCATGCAGCAATTACTGTACCAATAACTGAACAAAACTGAGTGACTTCTTACGTAAGCATCAATAATCAATACCGTGTGCTACTATGTCACCACGCGTATTACTGCACTTTTAACGCCGGGTGTTTCAATAGTTAACGGTAAAACTTTCGTCATTATTTTCATAAAGTATTTTTGTCGTTTTCTCAATTCGACAATAATTCCGTTGTGGGGTCCACCAATGATTGTGTCGTCGTACGAATATTCCCTGTTAAAATGAATATTCACTGACCAATCGAATATTATACAACAACTTGCGTACTTTGTAAAATTTATAAATATTACCCACAACTATAACGTTATATCAAATTCATTCCATAATATTTAAAAATAATATTTATAAAAAACTCATCTTTATTAAAAAAAATTGAGGTCTTACAACCTCCCATTCTTATAAAATTTCGTCCTCGAAATTAGGGTACGTACCTGATATGTCGAAGAGGTAAGGATACCTTGATTTTATTTCAAATTCTAATTTCCAGGTCATTTCCTCAACATCGTGGTTCCTCCACAAAACTTTGACTTGAGGTATAACCTTGGAGCGTAGCACATGATCCTTCTTATCCAAGATTTTAACATGAACCTCTTCATACGTTAAATTTTCCGTTATTTAGTTCGGTTCTAACTCAATAATGTGGTGCGTGTCTTTCACATATTTACGTAACATAGATATGTGAAAAACGTTATGAACACGAGACATACTTGGCGGTAAAGCGAGTCTATAAGCCATAGTTCCTACTCGATCGAGGATTAAAAATGGGCCAATGAATCGAGGATTGAGCTTTCCTCGCTTTTTAAATCTCGTAACTCCTTTCCATGGAGCAACACGTAACAACACATGATCTCTAATATCGAATTCCACATCCTTTCGATGAAGATCAGCATAACTCTTTTGTCGATCTTGTGAGGTTTTTATACGTTATTGGATCGTTTAAATCTTTTATGTAGTCATACGTACCAACTTTGGTCCCAACAACATTGCTTCACCCACCTCATCCTAGCATACTGGAGAACGACACTTTCTTTCATACAACGCTTCGAATGGAGCCATGTCAATACTTACTTGATAGCTTTTATTGTAGAAAAACTCTACCAATGGTAAGAACTTGTCCCAACTTCCCTTAAAATCAAGGACACAGAGTCTTAATAGATCTTCAAGAGTTTGAATAGTCCTCTCCGACTACCCGTCCGTTTGAGGATGATATGCCGAACTAAACCGTAAATCTGTGCCCATAGCTTTCTGCAAACTAACCCAAAATCGTGAAGTGAATCTTGGGTCTCGATCAGAAACTATGGATACTGGCATACCATGCAATCTTACAATCTCGTTTATGTACATACGAGCAAGACGTTCAAGTGTATAAGTTTCTCGTATAGGTGAGAAATGAGCCGACTTGGTCAATCTATCAATACTGAGCCAAATTGTATCTATGCCTTGAGAAACCTTGGGAAGACCGATAAAGAAATCCATGGTAATGTGCTCCCACTTCCATTCTAGAATTTCAAGCGGTTACAATGGACCTTTTGCTACTTGATGATCCGCCTTAACTCGTTGACACGTTAGACACCTTGAGATAAACAGCGTTATCTCTCTCTTCATATTGCCCTACCAAAATGTATGTCGAAGATCGTGATACATTTTGGTACTCCGATGATGGATTGCAAACGGTGTGTTGTGCGCCTCCATCACGATGTTATACTTTAAATCAGGGTCGTTAGGAACGCAAAGTCTGGAGTTGACTCTAAGTATTCCTTCCTCATCGATTTTTGCTTCCGGCATAGCACCTTCTTGCACTTTCTTCCTCGTACGCATCAGCTCTAGGTCTGTAGCTTGAGCAGCTTTAACTTTATCAATTAAAGTCGGTTCTACTCGTATATTCGCCATCATCACATGGGCCCCCGGAGTCTTTAACTCTATTTCCATCCTTTGCAAGTCACACAAAATGGGCCTTTGCGTTGACAATATCGCACTCGTACCCGCATATGATCTTCTACTCAATGCGTCAGCTACCACGTTCGCTTTTCCAGGATGGTATTAGAGGGTATGATCATAATGTTTCAACAGTTCAAGCCAACGTCGTTGCCACATGTTAAGTTCCTTTTGGGTGAAGAAATATTTGAGGCTTTTATGATCAGTAAAGATCTCCACTTTCTCCCCATACAAGTAATGCCTCCAAATTTTTAGTACAAAAACGACTGCTGCCAACTCTAGATCATGAGTAGGATAATTTATCTCATATTCTTTAAGTTGTCGAGAGGCATAGGCTATGA
This sequence comes from Panax notoginseng, assembly GCA_016801055.1. NCBI lineage: Eukaryota > Viridiplantae > Streptophyta > Magnoliopsida > Apiales > Araliaceae > Panax > Panax notoginseng. Next base: position 51,124,348 of record CM029021.1, on the reverse strand, counting down.
CTTTCCCATGTTGCATGAGAACACATCTTAACCCTTTGCCTGAAGCATCACTGTAGATGACAAATCCCTCCGAGCCAGATGCTATGGCCAGAACATGTGCTGAAATGATTCTTCTCTTGAGTTCTTGAAAACTATTCTCACATTCCTCACTCCAACCGAATTTTGTAATTTTTCGAGTCAGCTGAGTTAGTGGAGTAGCGATTCGAGAAAATCCTTCCATGAACCTCTGATAATAACCAGCTAAGCCGAGAAAGCTACGTACTTCGCTCACTGATTTTGATTGCTCCCAGCTTTGAATAGCTTCAATCTTTGCCGGGTCAACAGATATTCCATGACTTGATACTACGTGCCCAAGGAATGCCACTTCTTCAAGCCAGAACTCACATTTCTTCAACTTGGCATAAAGCTTATTTTCACGAAGCTTTTGGAGTATCAGCCTCAAGTGTTGCTCATGATCTTCACGACTTTTGGAATAAATGAGGATGTCATCAATAAAGACGACCACAAAGTGATCCAAATATTCCTTAAATACTCAGTTCATCATATCCATAAAGGCAGCAGGAGCATTAGTCAATCCAAAAGACATGACTAAAAATTCATAATGCCCGTACCGAGTTCTGAAGGCCGTCTTTGGAATATCCTCAGTTCTAACCTTCAGCTGATGATATCCAGAACGAAGATCAATCTTTGAAAAGAATTGTGCTCCTTGCAACTGGTCAAACAGGTCATCAATGCGAGGCAACGGGTACTTATTTTTGATGGTGACATGATTCAACTCCCGATAATCAATACAAAGTCGCATACTTCCATCTTTCTTCTTCACGAATAGAACAAGAGCACCCCAAGGAAAAGTACTAGGTCGAATGAAACCGATGTCTAACAATTCATGCAATTGGGTCTTTAACTCCTGAAGTTCAATAGGAGCCATCCGATATGGGGCTTTAGAAATGGGTTTTGTACCGGGTTCAAGATCGATACAAAATTCAATTTCACGCTCTGGGGACAGGCCAGGAAGTTCTTCAGGGAATACGTCAGGAAATTTATTAACAATAGAAATATCATTCAAAATTGACGTATTTTTGTTTAGATCTGTGACATGAGCTAAGAAAGCTTGACATCCGTTTTTCAATAAACGAATAGCTTTATAGCTTGAGATGACCGTGATTGATTTTAATGGTTTGGTCGTTTGAATTCGCATAATTGGTTGATTAGGAATATGAAAGCTAACAACCTTATGAAAATAATCAATTTTAGCATGATGAGTAGTTAACCAATCATCCCTAGAATCACATCAAATGTAAGTATTTTTAATGAAATAAGATCGGCAGGTAATGTGAGGGTACCGATTTGAACCAAATAAGACTTATAAATAGTGGATGTAGTGAAGGTTTCTCCCAACGGAGTTTCCACAGATAAGTCAAAGTCTAATTTCTCCAAAGTCAAATTTAATCGTTAAGCGCAAGTAGGAGAAATAAAAGAATGGGTAGAACCGGTATCAAATAAGGTATAGACTTCACTAGAGTTTATGATAAGCTTACCCGTGATGACCTCGTTCGGTTTTCTTACTTTCTGGGAGGTCACAACAAACGCTCTCCCTTAAACTACTGGTTTTGACTTGTCTGGGACGGTATTTTGTGTCACCGTTCCAACTGGACTTGTCTTCGGTGCAAGATAAAATCGGGCTAGGTGACCTTCTTTTCTACAATTATAACACGCTTTGGATGGCATCGCGCAGTTTGGACTAATATGTCCCTCCCCTCCGCATTTGAAGCAAATGATAGGTGGTCATTCTCCTTCCTTAACAACGGGTGTTGGTGCTGACGTCTTTCCATCATTGTTGAATCTCCTCTTCTTGAAATGTCCACTTTTATTGCCTTGGCCATTATTACCACCAAAGTGGTTACCATTTCTGGCATGTTGATTCTCTCCACATTTGTTATCACCGCTTCGATGACTGTTACCACTGGTATTTTCATTCTGCCTGCTGCTTTCTCTTGGTTGCGTTGACTCGTTATCTCGCTCCAATAACTGAGCCCTATTTATAAAATCTGAATACAAACACAGTTTATGAGAAATAAGATATTGATGTATCTCCGGTTTCAAACCTCTTAAAAACATCCACGTCATTCTCTCCTCATTATCAACCAAGTGGGACGCAAACCAGGACAACTCGGCAAACTTAGCTTCGTACTGCGATACGGTCATATTATTTTGCTCCAACTTGATGAACTCTACCTCCTTCATGTGACGAATACTTTCGGGAAAGTACTTGTCATTGAACAGTTCTTGAAACTTTTCCCAAGACATCTTTAATGCGGCAGGTTGAGTACGCTTTACCAATTTCCACCAGTAATCTGCCTCTCCTCGCAACATAAAGGTGGCAAAGCGAACCTTTTGCTCCTCGGCGCATCCCAAAATAACAAATATCTTGGTGATCTGGTGGTCCCAGCTCCTTGAACTGCTTAGCGGTGACCGTCCGAGAGTTTCCAGTGTTTCCACCTATATTTTGGACAAGAGCCTCTCTAGCCTGATGTTGCATGAATTGCATAAAGCTTCTGAATATTTCTTCATTTATCATTTGGTCAGTGTTGTTGTTTGCATGAGGATTGTCGCCTTCCTGATGCACATTATCCTGATTATTGATATGTAGAACCTCAACGGTCTCCTGTGCTCCATTGATATTCTTAACAATCTCGGATGTCATTTTTAGATACTACCACAAAACAAAGGTTAATTGATATGTAACATAATATCCTTATACTCTGACCGACCAATTAAATACCAAATAAACTTAGGTAGGTCATACTAGCGATGGAATTCTCCGTCTCTCCCCTCCTAGTTCTAGTCTCACCTCTTAGCCATGGATCATATCCCTAAGCTCTGATACCAACTATGACAACCCCAAAATAGGTATACATCACATATTCTGAGTCGCTAAATACATGGTACAGAACACAAATACAATCTTTAATATACAACAAGAGAGCTGTGAGTTTTAATACAAATTGTGATGCCCCCAAAATTAGGTATACATCATCCATCTTGGGTCGTCAGATACATGGTACAGAAAACAAATACAACTTACTAATACAACTGTCGTGTACAATACGACAAAACATAACTGTGAGTTTGAATACAATTATTGTCTACTAGAGACTATACAAACTCAAAAGGAGTCCTCATTACAATTATTGTCACACTATTTAATAGAATAGTGAGGACTACTAATACTATCATCTGGTCCATCACTCCGTTTCCCGACTCGTCCCAGCTATATTCTCATTTCCTGAAGAGAACAGTGAAAGAAAGGGTGAGCTCAACTAGCCCAGTAAGAAATATTATGACTAAGATAATGCAGAATAAATTATCATTAGCCTTCAACAGTGTTAAACTGATAAAATATAACGAACATCAAGTTTCACTGCAGCGGAAAATTGTCAACATGATACTGCTTTGTGGAGTAAAATTCAAGAATGCTTAGAAGAATATTTTCATGAAAAGATACTGGATGAAACGCAACTATCAAGGATATTCCAAAAATTTCATGGAGTAAGTCAAAACTTAACCAACTGAATATAATACAGAATGGAATAACAAAAGAAATCACCATGCATGCGATAGACCGCACAGACAGGTTATTCCAACAGAATAATAAATAATGGAACCAGGTCCGGCGTAAAACGCACAGACAGGATATTCCAACAGAATAATAATAAAGACGGAACCAGGTCCGGTGTCCAACAGAATAATAATAAAGATAGAACCAGGTCCGGTGTAAAACACACAGACAGGATGTTCCAACAGAATAATAATAAAGACGGAACTAGGTCCGGTGTAAAACACACAGACAGAATGTTCCAACAGAATAATAGAAGAATGTCACCAAGTATAGGGTAGACCGCGTATACAGGTTATTCCAACAGAATAATAAAGAATGGAATAACAGAAGTTCTCTTCATGAATAAGAAAGAATAACACCCCTTACCGTTTTAAGGAAGAACTGAAATAAGGAAGTAGTTAAGTAGCAGAATACTTTTCTTCTCTCTCTCTATAGTTTCTCTCTCTAAAGTTCAGTGAATTCGTAAAAAATAATGAAGGAATGAGTTGCTATTTATAGAAAAATGGAATGCATAGTAACTAATCCATGAACGGTCTAGATTGATTACTTTAATCTGACGGTCCATATTTAAAGAAAAATCTTTTAAATAAAATATAATATATTCTATTTATAGAATAACTTTAATAAAGTATTCTGTTTTATATAAAAAGATGTTTCTGTTTTATTACGTTAATAATACGAATAAAACAAAACTTCATTATCGCTAAATAATTCATATTATTAACTGACAATAATTGAATCAAACTGAGTGACTTCTCACATAAGCATTAATAATCAATACCGTGTGCTACTATACAACCACACGTATTACTGTACTTTTACTACCGAGTAGTTCAACAGTATCAATGGTACAACTTCCGCCGTTATTTTTAATAAAATATTTTTGTCGTTTTCTTAATCCGATATTAATTCCGTTGTGGGGTCCACTAATGATTATGCCGTTGTACGAATATTTCCTGTTAAAACGAATATTCCCCGACCAATCTAATATTATATAACAACTTGCGTACTTTGCAAAATTTATAAATATTACCCACAACTATAACATTATATCAAATTAACTCCATAATATTCAAAAATGATATTTATAGAAAATTCATCTTTATTTATAAAAGTTGGGGTCTTACAACCTCCCCTTCTTATGAAATTTCGCCCTCGAAATTATGGTACGTACCTGGTTTGTCGAAAAGGTAAGGATACCTTGATTTCCTTTCAGATTCTAACTCCCAAGTCATTTCCTCAACATCGTGGTTTCTCCACAAAACTTTGACTTGAGATATAACCTTGGAGCGTAGAATATGTTCCTTCTTATCCAAGATTTGAACAGGAACTTCTTCATACGTAAAATCCTCCGCTATTTCGTGCGGTTCTAACTCAATAATGTGGTTCGAGTCTTCTACATATTTACGTAACATGGATATGTGAAAAACGTTTTGAACACGAGACATACTTGACGGTAAAGCGAGTCTATAAGCCACAGTCCCTACTCGATCGAGGATTAAAAATGGACCGATGAATCGAGGATTGAGCTTTCCTCTCTTTCAAAATCTTGTAACTCCTTTCCATGGAGCAACACGTAAGAACACATGATCTCCTGTATCAAATTCCACGTCCTTTCGATGAAGATCAACATAACTCTTTTGTCGATCTTGTGAGGTTTTTATACGTTGTCGGATCGTTTGAATATTTTCTGTAGTCATACGTACCAACTCTGATCCCAAAAACGTTGCTTCACCCACCTCATCCCAGCATACTGGAGAACGACACTTTCTTCCATACAACGCTTCGAATGGAGCCATACCAATACTTGCTTGATAACTATTGTTGTAGGAAAACTCCACCAATGATAAGAACTTGTCCCAACTTCCTTGAAGTCTAGGACACAGAGTCTTAATAAATCTTTCAGAGTTTGAACAGTCCTCTCTGATTGTCCGTCCGTCTGAGGATGATATGCCGAACTAAATCGTAAATTCGTGCCCATAGCTTTTTGTAAACTAACCCAAAATTGTGAAGTGAATCTTAGATCTCGATTAGAAACTATGGATACTGGCATACCATGCAGTCTTATAATCTCGTTTATGTACATACGAGCAAGACGTTCAAGTGTATAAGTTTCTCGTATCGGTAAGAAATGAGCAGACTTGGTCAATCTATCAACAATGACCCAAATCGCATCTATACCTTGAGAAACCTTAGGAAGACCGATAACGAAATCCATGGTAATGTGCTCCCACTTCCATTCTGGAATTCTAAGTTGTTGCAATGGACCTTTTGGTACTTGATACTTCGCTTTAACTCGTTGACAAGTCAGACACCTCGAGATAAACAACGCTATATCTCTCTTCATATTGCTCCACGAAAATGTATGACGAAGATCATGATACATTTTGGTACTTCCAAGATGGATTGCAAACGGTGTGTTGTGCGCCTCCATCATGATTTCATACTTTAAATCAGGGTCGTTAGGAACACAAAGTCTAGAGTTGACTCGAAGTTTTCCTTCTTCATCGATTCTTGCTTCCGGCATAGCACCTTCTTGCATTTTCTTCCTCATACGCATCAGTTCCAGGTCTGTAGCTTGGCCCTCCTGCCCGCACTTGTAGCAAACAAATTTTTCTTTCAAACACTCCCCCGAGTGATTCTTCCCACATGTCTTACATGGCACTATCTGTTTCTTAACACCTTCCTGTTTCACTTGTACACTTACAAAACTGCTCACCTTCCTCTTGCTATCTCCACTCCTGCTCCCACTATTAACTCCTACTTTCCCAGCTCCTTCGGTCTTACCCTTATTCTTCCTCTCCTTATTGTAAAGGCTCATGGCCTCACTTCCCTCCTCGGCTATGATCGCTTTCTCTATGAGTGTTGCAAATGTAGAAATTTACAACACCGCCACTTTGTTGTAGAGCCAGGGTTTCAATCCCAGCTCAAACCTTCTCGCTTTCCTAGCCTCCGTTTCGACTTGATGTGGGGCAAACCTAGCTAACTCATTGAATTTGGCGGTATATTCAGACACTGTCATATTCTCCTACTTCAACTCTAAATATTTAACCTCCATCCTCGCCTGCATACTTGGTGAAAAATAGTTTTCAAAAAACAAAGTTTTAAATCTATCCCATGTGACTACACCTTCTCCTGCCCCTAGCCTGATTCGCTTCCCACTAAAAATTTGCTTCCCCCTTCATCATGTAGGTGGCAAAAGCGGTCTTTTTCCCCTCAGATACCCTAGCTACCACGAATGCTTTTTCAATTTCCTTAACCCAAGTTTGGGCTTCAACAGGGTCAGTTATACCTTTGAATTCCGGTGGTCCTACAGCCTTAAAGTCTTTGAAGTTCGCTAAGCGGTTGTCCGGCTAGTTTCTAGCGACTGGTATTCCCTGTTACATAGCCTGAGCTAACATGTTTGCAAATTGCTGCATTGGATCAGCTTGTTGTTGTCCCTCAACATTATTGACAGACTCTTCTGCCCTTTGGTTGCGAGTTCGATGTCTTGGCGGCATTATCAAATTAAATAAAATCATAATTTAACTTACATTCTAAATCTTATCAAATAAGTTTAATATCTTAAACTGGTTTTATCATTCAAACATAGATTCATATTCATTTAACGAATATTTTACAAAGCATAGCACATACTGCTTTAAACATCATTCATCCCTTTGTGACTACAAAAGTCGGGATTTACAGACTTGACCAACACAAAAGTTTTAGAATATTACATTACACAGACATACTAAGCACACATATTAAACACACCTACACAATAAAACCTATACTACCTATTTGTTACACCTCTTTATTGGACAACTTTTTGCCTGATGACCTTCTATCCCACAGACAAAACATGCTCCTTTTTTGTAGTCAGGACAATACAGAGTAGTATGTCCCTCATAGCCGCAAAGATAACATTATTTTTTCCATTTCTTCTTATTGGATTTTCCTAAGTCATGGTCTTCTATTTTTCTTTTCCCCTTCTTGTCCGGAGCTGCACACAATGTGTTGTTTGTGGCTCCCATCTGACCAATTTGGATCTTAAGCTTATCTTGTCCTTCCCTTGTTTCTATTAACGCTTGACGCAACTGACTATTCAACAGCTTTTCTATCTCCCACAACCATTCCAGAGAAGAAACATTGTTCTTCAGATTTTGCACCTCTGTTGATGCTTGATCAGCTTCAACTTTAGTGTCTGAATCGCTATCTGTCAGCTCCACCATCTCCGGATCTGGTACTATATTTTCCACAATAACCACATCTTCCGAGTTATTTTCATTCTGAACCTCTATTTCAGCTATCGGCTTCGATATTGGCTCCTTCTTTACGATCCGAGGGTAATCGAATCCTTTTTCACCCGACATCTACACACATAAATTATCCTGATTAGCATATAGCATATACACACAGCAAATAAGAGTTTTATATAAGTTATTTTTTATTTTATTTGACGATGAATTTAGTCAATTCATCTCTTTTTAAACTCTATATGAGTTATTTATATTTTCAACGTTTCCCTCTGTTCTAAGGTTATAGCCTAAGGTCTAACCCACCTAAGGTTTCTAACCCTATAGCTCTGATACCAACCTGTGAGGACCCCAAACTCAGGTACTTGAAACCCGAACTCGGTTCTTCACGATACCATTTCTATGAGCGGAATAATACTAATAATAATAACAATAATATAAAGATCAACTTAATTTACATATCATCAGAGTCTAATCCCAAGTACGTAACCTTTAAACATTCATTACAACCCATGATAGATAATATATGTCATGCTTGTCTTAATAATATCAAACTATTACATAACATAGTAATTCATTCATTCAGCAACCTTCCCTTTTCCTTTGTTCTTAGCAAAGCTCTCTGGTCGATCGCACTTAGCTGAAAACATTTAAATTTAAGCAAGGATGAGCATTTGAGTGCCTAGCAAGTAATAATAATTATATCTGAACGAATTTAAATATTTTCTTTGTACTATTCTTCTACAACAAGTCAATAGTTGTGAAGTATTCTGAACCGATAAATATAACATAATAACTCTCTTTCAAATTTTTGAAACTACATATCGACTATAACTGGGGTTATGGTGACATGCCATAAACATTATTTTCATTTTCGAAAAGGTTAAATAGAAATTCATCTGTAAACCGTCATAACTTACGGGCACGGGGGGTGATTAGCCCGTTATGCCCTACATTGATCAGTACTACATATAAGAACGAGGGTATCGTTCACTCTGTCCGCCTTGGGCGCATAAATATTTTCCCATGTAGGGATGTTCATACTTGTCTAGGTTCTAAATCAAAGGTTTTATCTTGTTCAACAATATTCTATAATGCAACATATACATATATATATATATATATATATATATATATATATATATATATATATATATATATATATATATATATATATACGGATAATTGACAAAGGTATATCAACATGTAATTAATACAATGATTATCCAAGTGGGGACACTTGTTTAACCATTTACAGAAATTAATGAACAAAATATATATATCTGAATTACCATATACTAACATGTTGATAAGCAATGAGCGTATATAATATAAGGTTAATAATCTGTACAGTAATAATATAGTTTAGAAACATTTTTACTCATGTCCATTGCATAAAGAAAATGCAAAGGTAAGATACTTGTCTGAAGCACTGCTTACAGTTTGTAATTAAAATTTATCGCTTATCTCGCAACCTATCATTAATCAGATCATTCGTTCGATTAAAACAACATACTATAACACATAGCACTGCTTATTGCAGTCAGCACATACCCTAATCACATTGGCACATAGATTTAACAACAATTGAATCACAAATAATCACTTATCTAATCACATTATCTAAGTCCAGATCAATTTCTGAAACATGTCGGTGTACCGACAACTTTATTGGGTATTTATCGAGTCTAAGACTCTATTCTGTAACTTAATATCAGTCATATTATTTTTAAATGACTTAATATAATTTTAAAACATTTATTATAATTTATCACGAAATTTCAAACATCGGAATCACATTAAAATGATTTAAATACTAATCAATTCTATTATCATTAATATTTAATTAGTATTAAACTATTAATAAAATCATTTCTAAAATATTAAAGTTATTTATAATAACTTGAAATATTTTTAAAGTATTAAAATTACTCTTAAATGATTTTTAAAACATTTAAAATTATTTCTAAATAATTACCATTATTATTAAAGTATTAATGTTCTATTTATCAAAATATTAAAAGTCATTATTCATGACTTAAAATATTTTTAATTCATTTCTATCCTTTTAAATGATTTTTAAATTAATAAAACTATTTATAAACTATTTATTTAATATAATTATTAAATAGATTTAATATTATTATTAATAACTTAATAATCATTAATATTTAATTATTAATGAAATTATTCTTTAAATATTAAAAGTTATGTTTTATAACTTAAAATATCTTTAAACACCTTATTTTCATTTAAAATAATTTTTATAATATTAAAATCGTTTCTTAAACTAAATTATTAAATAATTTTAATATCATTAATAATAATTAATTAATAAAATTTATCTTTAAATATTAAAAATTATATTTTATAACTTAAAATATTTTTAAATACCTTATTATTATTTAAAATAATTTTTAATATAATTAAATCATTTTTAATTAATTTATTTAATTCATTTAGTAAATAAATTAATTACCATTAATATTTAAATATTAATGAAATTTATCACAAAATATTAAAAGTCATTAAAAAGAACTTAAAATATTTTCTTATATCATAATATAATTTTTAATGATTTTTCTAATATTAAAATCATTTTTAAATAATTTATTTAATATTATAATTAAATAAATTAAATACTTTTAATATTCTAAAAATATTAAATATTTATGAAATATATTTAAAATAATTAAAAACTAATTTTCAGAATTTAAAATAATTTTTAATAATTTATTTTGTATTTTTAATAATTTTAAACTATTTTTTTCTATTTAATAATTAATTTCTGGAAAATAATAAGCTGTCTGTCGCTAAAGGCCGCCTATAGTGAAAAAACTGTCGCTATAGGTGTTCTTCATGTTGTTGAGCTGTTCATAAGGCAGTTTCGAGGTTCCTCCTTTGACCATGATTTCTGATCTGGTCATGATGATTCAGGACAGGATAATGGTCAGATAATGTAGTACAAGCACAAGACTACACGATCCAACCATTAACACCATCAAATAATGCACAAACAAAGAGATCTGAGCCTCCAAAAGTGTTGTCAGAGGTTGTTCTTCATTTCTGGGTTACCCAGAAATGAAGAACAGTTCGAGCACACACTTTTGGGCTTCCACAACTTGAAATCCGTGTAATATTTTTGTGATCTAAAAGTTCCAGGTTGTAGCTAGCATGTAGGATAACATTTCTATTACAACACATAAACAAAACAACAACATAATACCAAGATCTTGTCTGGTCAAACGTTGTCAGAAACCACACTCATGGACTTTCTGGGTTACCCAGAAAGTTCATCCGTGGACTTTCTGCCTAGTTTGACCATCCTCTAAATCTCACACGTTTGTGATAAAAGCTATCTAAGAGTATTAACCTGTAGTATAATTACCATACTATAACATTAATGCAACAAAATAACCAAAACATACACACACTGACAGATCTGGTCAAATCAAAACGTTGTCAGGCCGGTTTTGGGCTGTTTCTGGGTTACCTAGAAACGCCCGGTCATGGCCGGTCAACGCCTTTTGACCTAAAATATCTTGCAATCTGGACTATATCAAAGACTGATTCTTATTCCAGATAAAAGACCACATGTCAGACTACACATATCAACTTAAAAACGACACAAATCATAAACGAGTAAGGATCTGTGGCCACTGACATTCGTTGTCAGACCACAGAACCATGTTTTTCCAGATTTTTGAAAAACACAAATCCGAGCTTCTAAATGTTATGGTTCCAACATTTAGCAGCCCAGATCACTTAATAACACTATATACAACATATATTAACACTCAAACATAACTTTTAACAGAGGATCAAAGTCCGAAATTTTTTATTAGGGTTTATACCTTTAAGCTTTGATTTCTGGAATTTGGACTTCTGATTTGCTGTTAGATTTCGTGGGCCTTGATTATGTGTCTGATCTAGCTTATATATTCGGAGGTCTTAGAGAGAGAGGGTCAAGTTGAGTGCTTGTGAAAAATGTAAGTAACAAATGCATTTTCTCTCTCCTTCAATACTTAAATAGACAAATATGATACATGTATTGGCTGATTGAGTTGCTGATCTGCTGAGATTTTGAGCATGTGGAGTGGTTATGAGTTAGTCACCAACTCACCTAAATGTCAAAACCTATTCTATAGCTTTAATAATGCAAAAAGGGCATTTTTGTCATTTGGTAAATCATTTAAATGGCAAGATTGTAATCTTGGCAAACCCTTAGGGTTTAGGGTTTGGGTTAGGGTTTGGACCATTTTAGGGTTTAAAAATAATTTCCTAGAATTTCCAATTTAGGGTTTGTAAAAATAAAATAAAATAATAAATTTTAGTTTCTAAAATACAAAATTATGGTTTCTTAATTAATTAGATTTTTAATTACTTAACACCTTACTAATTAAGTTTAAGATACACTAATTAACATTAAGCTTTCCAAATCAACAATTAGGGTTTATAATTTAAATAAATTAGGGTTTTCTAGAAATTAACATTTCTAAATATTAATTAGGGTATACCTAATTAATCAAAAAGTCATATAATACATAACATGCATGCACCATATAACACAGTTATATAACAGTGTCGAACTCATCTTGAGTTTTAAATTAGGGTTTTCATTTATCAATAAGTTAATTATTGATTTAAAGTTTCTAATTTACGAAATTAGGGTTTTAATTTACAATTAATATCTCCTATAATTAGGGTTTTCCTAATAGCATCCAATATTTATAAAACACATCATACACCATATAATATAGTTTTTTAACAGATTTTAAAGTCTCATATGACTTCGAAATAGGGTTTATCAGTAATACTAGGGTTTTGTCATATAACGTCATAATTGACCAACCATTATCGGTCCACGTATACAGTACATATTAATAGCACTGAAAAATAAAAAATATAATTAATATTATATTATTATTATTAACATACCTTGACAATAATCCAAAATTAGGGTTTGGATTCCATATCTGATTTATTCTTCCTATTTATCCTTAATAATTAGGGTAAAATAATTAACTTAATAATCTGTACAAAAATTCATATAATAAAATAATTATTATAATTATTCTAAAAATCACTCCATATATTATTTTAATAATATATGACTATATAATCATGGAAAATAATTAATAAAAATATTTCTAGTATAAAATTAATTATTATAAGAATGTACTTTATAATAATCAATAATTCTAAAATAAAATTATTTGTAAATATTTATGTAATAAATATATTTTTATTTACCACATAAATACACATACACATTATCTTGTACAAATCATCATCCTTAAATAATAATAAAAAAAATTTATACGCAAAATTTTTTATTTATTTATGTAGAAAATATCGGGTTGTTACATGATGAGTAGTTAACCAATCAAACCCTAGAATCACGTCAAATGCAAGTATTTTTAATGAAATAAGATCGACAGGTAATGTATGGGTACCGACTTGAACCAAACAAGACTTATAAACCGTGGATGTAATGAAGGTTTCTCCCAATGGAGTTTCAACAGATAAGTCAAAGTCTAATTTTTCCGGAGTCAAATTTAATCGATGAGCGCAAGTATGAGAAATAAAAGAATGGGTAGAACCGGTATCAAATAATGTATAGACTTCGTTAGAGTTTATGATAAGCTTACCCGTGATGACCTCATTCGGGTTCCTTACTTTCTGGGAGGTCACAACAAACGCTCTCCCTTGCACTACCGGTTTTGACTTTTCTGGGACGGCCTTTGGTGTCTCCATCCTGACTGAACTTATTTTTGGTAAACGACAAAATCGAGCTAAATAACCTTCTGTTCCACAATTATAACATGCTTTAAACGGCATCGCACAGTTTGGACTGATGTGCCCCTCCCCTCCGCATTTGAAACATATGATAGGTGGTCGTTCTCCTTCCTTAACAACGGGTGCTGGTGCTGACGTCTTTCCATCATTGTTGAATCTCCTCTTCTTGAAATGACCATTCTTATTGTTTTGACCTTGATTACCACCGAAGTGGTTACCATTTCTGGCCTGTTGATTCCCTCCACGCTTGTTGTCACTGCTTCGATGACTGCTCTCACTGGTATTATCATTTTGCCGACTGCTCTCTTTTGGTTGCGTTGACTCGTTATCGCGCTCCACTAACTGAGCCTTATTCACAACATCTGAATACAAACACAGTTTATGAGAAATAAGATGTTGACGTATCTCAGGTTTCAAACCTCGCAAAAACATTCGCGTCATTCTCTCTTCATTATCCACCAAGTGGGATGCAAACCGGGACAACTCAGCAAATTTAGCCTCATACTGCGACACGGTCATATTATTCTGCTCCAATTTGATGAACTTCACCTCCTTCATGTGGCGAACACTTTTGGGAAAGTATTTGTCATTGAACAGCTCTTGGAACTTCTCCCAAGACATCTTTAGTGCGGCAGGTTGAGTACGCTTAATCTATTCCCACCAGTAATCTGCCTCTCCTCGCAACATAAAGGCGGCAAAGGGAACCTTTTGCTCCTCGGAGCATCCCAAGACATCAAATATCTTGGTGATCTGCTTTATCCATGTTTTCGCTATAAGTGGTTTTGGCTCTCCCTTAAACTCCGGTGGTCCCAGCTCCTTGAATTATTTAGCGGTGACCGTCCGAGAGTTTTTAGGGTTTCCACCTACATTTTGAACAGGAGCCGCTCTCGCCTGCTGTTGCATGAACTGCATAAAGCTTCTGAACATTCCATCATTCATCATCTGGTCAGTGTTATTTTTTGCATGAGGATTGTCACCTTCCTGATGCACATTATCCTGATTATTGATATGTGGTTAATCAACAGTCGCCTGTGCTCCATTGCTATTTTCAACATTCTCAGATGTCATTTTCAGATACTGCCACAAAATAAAAGTTAATTGATATGTCATATATTATCCTTATATTCTGACCGACCAATTAAATACCATGCAAATAAACTTAGCTAGGTCATACTAGCGAAGGAATTCCCCGTCTCTCCCCTCCTAGTTCTATTCTCACATCTTAGCCAGGGATCATATCCCTAAGCTCTGATACCAACTGTGACGCCCCCAAAATTAGGTATACATCACCCATCTTGGGTCGTCAGATACATGGTACAGAAAATAAATACAACTTACTAATACAACTGTCGTGTATAATACGACAAAACATAACTGTGAGTTTGGATACAATTATTGTCTACTAGAGACTATACAAACTCTAAAGGAGTCCTCATTATAATTATTGTCACACTATTTAATAGAATAGTGAGGACTACTAATACTATCATCTGGTCCATCACTCCGTTTCCCGACTCGTCCCAGCTATATTCTCATTTTCTGAAGAGAACAGTGAAAGAAAGGGTGATCTCAACTAGCCAATTAAGAAATATTATGACTACGATAATGCAGAATAAATTATCATTAGCCTTCAACAGTGTTAAACTGATAAAATATAACGAACATCAAGTTTAACTGCAGCGGAATAAGCAATCCATTAAAAGAGTCAAGTAGAAAATAAAATCTACTATCTTCTATGATTTAAAAGGTTTTTCAACACTGTTATCGCTGGGACTCAGCTTAATAAAATAATCCACATCATCGAATCACCCCTGCACTACGGCCAAAGATATTCGTGTATTCATTAATGGTCATGATCATACCAACAACTATCCATCAATGCACTATGGGTCAATGAGGACTTTTACCACATCATTTGTAACATTACGATCATGATTATACCGAATAATCCCTGGTCATAATCATACCAAGTCCATCTATGCACTACAGGCCACAGATGACTTTCAACATTTTATAAACATGAGGATGATGACAATGATATAAGAATTCAATAAACAAGTTCAAGAATTAATTTATCTAAGAATTAACAACGTCCAAATTGTCAACATGATACTGCTTTGTGGAGTAAAATTCAAGAATACTTAGAAGAATATTTTCATGAAAAGATACTGGATGAAACGCAATTATCAAGAATATTTCACAAATTTCATGGAGTATAGAAGTCAAAACTTAACCAACTGAGTATAATAAAGAATGGAATAACAAAAGAAATCACCATGCATGCGATAGACCGCACAGACAGGTTATTCCAACAGAATAATAAATAATGGAACCAGGTCCGACGTAAAACGCACAGACAGGATATTCCAACAGAATAATAATAAAGACGGAACCAGGTCCAGTGTAAAACACACAGACATGATGTTCCAACAGAATAATAATAAAGACGGAACCAGGTCCGGTGTAAAACACACAGACTGGATGTGACGCCCCCAAAATAGGTATACAACACCCATTTTGAGTCGCCAAATACATGGTACAGAAAGCAAACTACAACTTCAATAATACAATTGTCGTCCAAAATACGACAACACATACTATGAGTTTAAATACAAATATTATCTTCTAGACAATATCCACACTCAAATAAATCCTCATTACAATTATTCAAACACTATTTTACAGAAATAGTGAGGACTGCTAAAACATCTTTCTAGAACCATCACTCTATACCCCGACTAGATCCTGCTATGTTCTCACCTCCTGAGAAGAAAAATGGAATAAAAAAGAAAAGGGTGAGCTCAACTAGCCCAGTAAAGAATATTATGACTAAGATAATATACAACAAATTATCGTTAGTCTTCAACAGGGAAAAATCTGATAAAATATAATCGACAACAAGTTTTAGATCAACAACTGCAGCGGAAACAGCAAACCATTAGAAGAGTCAAGTGGAGAAAGAATTCTACTATATTCTAAGATTTAAAAGTCCATCATCAATATTTTATCCCTGTAACATCAATTATTAATCATCTTTATCCAAATATTCATATTTGCACTACAGGCCAAAGATATTCATTTGTATCACCTGTCAGTCATGTTCATCTCAACACTTGTTCATCTTTGCACTACAGGCCAAAGATATTCATCAAGAAATCATACATCTTTGCACTACAGACCAAAGATATTCAGTAATATCATCATTTAGGACTGAGGATGATGAAAAATATCTTAAAGAGAACGAATCAAGTGAGACATAAGGACAAATATTAGGGATTCGTATAACAGTTTATCCAAGATCAATAATACTTCATAATAATCAATTGTGAAACAGAATTTAAAAATAAAGATCAAAACATGGATACAATCAAAGATAGTAACCATAATAGACATCTTGGACAAAAAGGGAAAATTTTATTTTTCGGTGAATAGTGTCGTATTCGTGAATAGTACCGTATACGTGAATAGTACCGTATACGTGAATAGTAACCCCGACACAAAAAGTTTTAAATTTTATAAAAACTCATATCAATATTTCAGCATAATGATATTGAAGAAAATAATATCATTAAGAAGAAAATAATATCTCTTACCTCAAAATATCAGTACTTCTGGTCGGAATACCGGTATAAGGCTGAAAGAAACTTGCTCTGATGAATAGAAACTCTCAAAGTATCTAAATACTCACAAAATACACTCAATATAATCTAGAGAGAGAAAGAGAGAAAACTTATTTCTGGTGTGATTTTCAATTCTAACTTTGCCCTCTATTTATAGAAAAATGTTAGCACGCCGAAGCAGACTTAACCTGCAACCTGATGGCTTTACCTGCTACTATTCCCACCCACCACATTTGAATAAAAATCTCAGCACATTTCTTCACCAACCAATAGTGGGGCCCACCAATTCTAGAATTTTCTATCAAAATGATAAACTCCAAAAATTCAACAATTTCTGAACCAGTCATCTCGTAAAATTCATAATAAATCATACGTTCATTTTTAACGGTTCAAAATTTGTGGACATATACTCAACTTATATATGTATAACATATCCAAAAATTACCACGATCCAACGGTCGGATTAAAAATTATAACTCCCGCAAAATATCTCAAAAACCCTGATTTTAATACCTCCATTCCGATAAAAATACTAATAAAAACCTCAACATTAACTCCTTCATTTTTAACCACAAAAATATATCCCTCATTTATATCCACATAAAATAAATATTTCCTTATCATATGAATCAATAATTAATTATTCACAAATAATATTACAGAATCACATTTATGACAACTAGGCCGTTCCCAGGAAAGAGGGGGCTTTCCAATAAGGATTTCTCCTTACTGGCGCGCAATTAGATGACCAAACCTCATCTTAGACAGAACTTTCTAGATATTGCCAATAATGTTATCTAATAATATTATTCAAATAATATGAATTATTGATCTGATAATGGAAAATACTGTGCAGCAACAATTATTGAAACAACAATAATATAAAATATCAATGCAACAATTATTGAATCAATAAAATAAAATATTGAATAGTAACTACTGTAACAATTATTGAGTAGTGCCTTCTTACGTAAGAATCAATAATTGGTGCAATACCGTGTGCTACTGTATTTTAACCACCGGGTATTCCAACAGTATTAACGGTAACAACTACGCCGTTATTTATAAACAACTTATACTTGTCGTTTTCTTCATCCAATCGCTTTTTGTTATGGGGCCCACACAAGGCTGCGCCGTCGTACGAATATTCCCCGACAGTAAGAATATTCCACGACCAAACGAGTATTCCCCGACAAAATGAATATTTTATAACCACTTGCTTACTTTGTAAAATTTGCACATTTCACCCATAACCAAAGTATTATATCAAATTAACCCCTTATTATTCACAATAATATTTAGAGAAAATTTGATTTTATTCATTAATAAGTTGGGGTCTTACAACCTCCCCTCCTTATGAAATTTTGTCCTCGAAATTGACGTACGTACTTGATGTTTCAAAAAGGTAAGGATACCTCGCTTTCATTTCTGATTCTAACTCCCAGGTTATTTCTTCAATAGCATGGTTTCTCCACAAAATATTAACTTGTGGTATAACATTCGTGCGTAGGACATGCTCTTTCCTATCCAAGATCTTAACAGGTACCTCCTCGTACGTTAAATCTTCAGCTATCTCGTCTGGTTTAACTCAATAATGTGGTTCGGGTCTTTAACATATTTACGAAGCATAGATATGTGAAAAATATTATGAACACGAGACATGCTTGGAGGTAATGCGAGTCTATATGCCACATTTCCTATTCGCTCAAGAATCTCAAATGGACCAACAAATCTTGGATTGAGCTTTCCTCTCTTCCCAAACCTTGTAACTCCCTTCCATGGTGCAACACGTAACAATACATGATCCCCAATATTAAATTCCATGTCCTTCCGATGAAGATCCGCATAACTCTTTTGTCGATCCTGTACCGTTTGTATACGTTGTCGAATCGTTTGGATCTTCTCTGTAGTAATGCGTACAAACTCTGGTCCCAACAATGTTGCTTCACCCACCTCGTCCCAGCATATTGGAGAACGACATTTTCTTCCATACAACGCCTCGAATGGAGCCACACCTATGCTCGCCAGATAACTGTTGTTGTAGGAGAATTCTACCAATGGTAGGTACTTATCCCAACTCCCTTTGAGATCTAGGACATAAAGTCTTAATAGATCTTCAAGAGTTTGAATAGTTCTCTCTGATTGTCCGTCCGTTTGAGGATGGTATGCCGAACTGAATCGTAAATCTGTGCCTATAGCTTTCTGCAAGCCAACCCAAAATCGTGAAGTGAATCTTGGGTCACGATCCGAAACTATGGATACTGGCATGCCATGCAATCTCACAATCTCATTCACGTACATACTAACAAGACGTTCAAGGGAATAAGTCTCACGTATCGGCAAGAAATGAACGGACTTGGTTAATCTATCAACAATAACCCAAATCGCATCTATGCCTTGAGAAACCTTGGGAAGACCCGTAACAAAATCTATAGTAATGTGTTCCTACTTCTATTTCAAAATCTCAAGTGGTTGCAATGGACCCTTTGGTACTTGATGCTCCGCTTTTACACGTTGACAAGTTAAACATCTTGAGATAAACTTCGCGATCTCTCTTTTCATATTGCTCCACCAAAATGTGTGTCGAAGATCGTGATACATTTTGGTACTCCCAGGATGGATTGCAAACGGTGTGTTGTGTGCCTCCATCATTATTCTATGCTTCAAGTCAAAATCGTTAGGAACACAAAGTCTGGAGTTGACTCGAAGTATTCCTTCTTTATCGATTCTTGCTTCTGGAATAGCACCTTCTTGCACTTTCTTCTTCATACGCATCAGCTCTATGTCTGTAGCTTGAACAGCTTTAACTTTATCGATTAAAGTCGGTTCTACTCGTATATTTGATATTATCATGTGGGTACTTGGAGCCTTCATCTCTATCTCCATCCTTTGCAAGTCATACAAAATGGGCCTTTGTGTTAACAACATTGCACTCGTACCCGCGTATGATCTTCTACTCAATGCGTCAGCTACTACGTTCGCTTTTCCATGATGATATTGGATGGTATGATCGTAATCTTTCAACAGGTCAAGCCAACGTCGTTGCTGCATGTTGAGTTCCTTTTGGGTGAAGAAATATTTGAGACTATTATGATTCGTATAGATCTCCACTTTCTCCCCATATAGGTAGTGTCTCCAAATCTTCAACGCGAAAATGACTGCTGCCAACTCCAAATCATGAGTAGGATAATTCCTCTCATATTCTTTGAGTTGTCGCGAGGCATAGGCTATGATTTTCTCATGTTGCATGAGAACACATCCTAACCCTTTGCCTAAAGCATCGTTGTAGATAACAAATCCATCCGAACCAGATGGTATTGTCAGAACAGGTGCCGAAATGAGTCTCCTCTTGAGTTCTTGTAAACTCTTCTCGCATTCCTCACTCTATACGAATTTTGTATCTTTTCGAGTCAGCTGAATTAACGGAGTAGCGATTCGAGAAAATCCTTCCACGAATCTCCGATAGTAACCAGCTAAGCCCAGAAAGCTACGTACTTTGGTCACTGACTTCGGTTGCTCTCAATTATGATTCATATCCCAATCTTGGATAGCACGTCACAATGGCACCTATTGTTTTACCACCACACAAATATAGTCCCTTACGGAGAGTCTGGCTTTGGTGCATTCCACAAAGGAAGTCACCAGATAGAGGCTCAGGTACCAACTTCTATAGTTGGGTTTTTAACTCCTGAAGTTCAATAGAAGTTATTCAATATGAGATTTTAGAAATGGATTTTGTATCGGGTTCAAGATCAATACAAAAATTAAATATCACGCTCTGGGTTAGGCCAGGAAATTCTTCAGGAAATACGTCAGGAAATTCACTAACAACAGAAATATCATTCAAATCTGATGTATTTTTTGTTCAAGTCCATGACATGGGCTAAGAAAGCTTGACATCCGTTTTTTAATAAACGAATGGCTTTATGGCTTGATATAACAGTGATTGATTTTAATGGCTTAGTTGCTTGAATTCGTACAACAGGTTGGTTAGGAATAGGAAAACTAACAACCTTACGAAAATAATCAATTTTGGCATGATGAGTAGTTAACCAATCAATCCATAAAATCACATCAAAAGCAAGTATCTTTAAAGAGATAAGGTCAACAGGTAATGTGATAGTGCCAAATTGGATCATGCAAGATTTATAAACTGTAGATGTAACGAAGGTTTCACCCAACGGAGTTTCAACAGATAAGTCATAGTCCAATTTCTCCGGAGTCAAGTTTAAACATTGAGCACAAGCAGGAGAGATAAAAGATTGGGTAGAACCGGTATCTAGTAAAGTATAAACTTTGTAAGAATTCAAGATTAGCTTACTCGTGATCACCTCGTTCGGGTTTCTCGCGTTTTGGCCAGTCACAACAAACGCCCTTCCAGGAACCGCTGATTTTGACTTATCCGGGACAACTTTTGGAGTCACCATCCCCGCTGAACTTGGTTTTTCTATAGAACACTCTCGAGCTATATGACCCTCCTTTCCACAGTTATAACATACCTTAGATTGTTGTGGGCAGTTTAGGCTGATATGTCCCTCTTTCCCACATTTGTAACATACGACCGGTGGTCGTTCTCCTCCCCTAGAAACAGTTGATGTTTGTGCTGACGTCTTCACATTATCATTGTTCTGCCTTCTCTTCTTGAAATCTCCTCCCGACTCGCTCCTTTTATTATCACGACCACGATTACCACCAGAGTGGTTACCGCTTTTGTCCGAATGTTTTCCTCCCTGCTGGTTTTCATTGCTTCGATGACTGCTGTCACCGATATGATCCTAGTTGTGGTCCCTCAGTTGACCATACTCGTTATCTCGCTCTAATAATTGAGCCCTGTTGACAACATCTGAATAGAGAGAAAATTTATGAGAGATAAGATATTGTTGAATCTCGGGTTTTAGACCTCTCAGAAACATCCTTGTCATTCATTCCTCATTTTCGACCAAATGAGGTGCAAACCTGGATAACTCTGCAAACTTCGCCTCGTACTGGGACACCGTCATGTTGTCTTGTTCCAGTCTGATAAACTCCACCTCCTTCATATGACGAATACTTTCAAGAAAGTACTTGTCATTGAACAGTTTTTGAAATATTTTCCAGGACATGTTGAGTGCGTCAGGCTGGGTACGCTTCACAGACTCCCACCAGTAGTTTGCCTCACCGCGGAACATAAAAGTGGTGAATGGAACCTTCTGTTCCTCCGTGCATCCCAAGACATCGAATATCTGGGTAATTTGCTTGACCCACGTTTCCGCCATGATCGGATCCGCCTTTTCCTTAAATTCTGGTGGTCCCAATTCTTTGAACTGCTTAGCTGTGACAAACCGCGCGTTGTTATCATTTCCACCCGTATTCTGCACACGAGTCTCCCTCGTCTGATTTTGCATGAACTGCAAAAAGCTCCTAAACATTCTATCATTCATCGTTTGCTCGGTAACGTTGTTTATATGAGGAATATTGCCTTCTTGTTGCACGTTCCCCTGGGTGGTGATCAAAGGTGTCTCCACGGTCTGATTTACTCCATTATTAACGTTCTCAGCTGCCATTCTTAAATACTGCCATAAAACAAGGGTTAATAGTCATGTCATATATTATCCCTATACTCTGACCGACCAAATAAACACCAAATAAACTTAGTCAGGTCATACTAGCGAAGGAATTCCCCGTCTCTCCCCTCCTAGTTCTTGTCTCACATCTCAGCCAGGGATCATATCCCTAAGCTCTGATACCAACTTTGACGCCCCCAAAATAGGTATACAACACCAATTCTGAGTCGCCAAATACATGGTACCGAAAGCAAACTACAACTTCAATAATACAATTGTCGTGCAATATACGACAACACATACTATGAGTTTAAATACAAATATTATCTTCTAGACAATATCCACACTCAAATAAATCCTCATTACAATTATTCAAACACTATTTTACAGAAATAGTGAGGACTGCTAAAACATCTTTCTAGAACCATCACTCCATACCCCGACTAGATCCTGCTATGTTCTCACTTCCTGAGAAGAAAAATGGAACAAAAAGGAAAAGGGTGAGCTCAACTAGCCCAGTAAAGAATATTATGACTAAGATAATATACAACAAATTATCGTTAGTCTTCAACAGGGAAAAATCTGATAGAATATAATCGACAACAAGTTTTAGATCAACAACTGCAGCGGAAACAGTAAACCATTAGAAGAGTCAAGTAGAGAAAGAATTCTACTATCTTCTAAGATTTAAAAGTCCATCATCAATATTTTATCCCTGTAACATCAATTAATAATCATCTTTATCCAAATATTCATCTTTGCACTACAGGCCAAAGATATTCATTTGTATCACCTGTCAGTCATGTTCATCTCAACACATGTTCATCTTTGCACTACAGGCCAAAGATATTCATCAAACAATCATACATCTTTTCACTACAGGCCAAAGATATTCATCAAGAAATCATACATCTTTGCACTACAGGCCAAAGATATTCAGTAATATCATCATTTAGGACTGAGGATGATGAAAAATATATTAAAGAGAACGAATCCAGTGAGACAGAAGGACAAATATTAGGGATTCGTATAACAGTTTATCCAAGATCAATAATACTTCATAATAATCAATTGTGAAGTAGAATTCAAAAATAAAGATCAAAACATGGATACAATCAAAGATAGTAACCATAATCGACATCTTGGATAAAAAGGGAAAATTTTCTTTTTCGGTGAATAGTGCCGTATTCGTGAATAGTACAGTATACGTGAATAGTGCCGTATACGTGAATAGTAACCCCGACACAAAAAGTTTTAAATTTGATAAAAACTCATATCAATATTTCAGCATAATGATATTGAAGAAAATAATATCATTAAAAAGAAAATAATATCCCTTACCTCAAAATATCAGTACTTCTGGTCGGAATACCAGTATAAGGCTGAAAGAAACTTGCTTTGATGAATAGAAACTCTCAAAGTATCTAAATACTCACAAAATACACTCAATAATCTAGAAAGAGAGAGAGAAAACTTATTTCTGGTGTGATTTTCAATTCTAACTTAGCCCTCTATTTATAGGAAAATGTTAGCACGCCGAAACAGACTTAACCTGCAACCTGATGGCTTTACCTGCTACTATTCCCACCCACCACATTTGAATAAAAATCTCAGCACATTTCTTCACCAACCAAGAGTGGGGCCCACCAATTTTAGAATTTTCTATCAAAATGATAAACTCTAAAAATTCAATAATTTCTGAACCAGTCATCTCGTAAAATTCATAATAAATCATACGTTCATTTTTAACGGTTCAAAATTTGTGGACATATACTCAACTTATATATGTATAACATATCCAAAAATTACCACGATCCAACGGTCGAATTAAAAATTATAACCCCCGCAAAATATCTCAAAAACCCTGATTTTAATACCTCCATTCCGACAAAAATACTGATAAAAACCTCAACATTAACTCCTTCATTTTTAACCACAAAAATATATCCCTCATTTATATCCACATAAAATAAATATTTCCTTATCATATGAATCAATAATTAATTATTCACAAATAATATTACAGAATCACATTTATGACAACTAGGCCGTTCCCAGGAAAGAGGGGGCTTTCCAATAAGGATTTCTCCTTACTGGCGCGCAATTAGATGACCAAACCTCATCTTAGACAGAACTTTCTAGATATTGCCAATAATGTTATCTAATAATATTATTCAAATAATATGAATTATTGATCTGATAATGGAAAATACTGTGCAGCAACAATTATTGAAACAACAATAATATAAAATATCAATGCAACAATTATTGAATCAATAAAATAAAATATTGAATAGTAACTACTGTAACAATTATTGAGTAGTGCCTTCTTACGTAAGAATCAATAATTGGTGCAATATCGTGTGCTACTGTATTTTAACCACCGGGTATTCCAACAGTATTAACGGTAACAACTACGCCGTTATTTATAAACAACTTATACTTGTCGTTTTCTTCATCCAATCGCTTTCCATTATGGGGCCCACACAAGGCTGCGCCGTCGTACGAATATTCTCTGACAGCAAGAATATTCCACGACCAAACGAATATTCCCCGACAAAATGAATATTTTATGACCACTTGCTTACTTTGCAAAATTTGCACATTTCACCCATAACCAAAGTATTATATCAAATTAACCCTTTATTATTCACAATAATATTTAGAGAAAATTTGATTTTATTCATTAATAAGTTTGGGTCTTACACTGGATGTTCTAACAGAATAATAATAAAGACGAAACCCAGTCCGGTGTAAAACACACAGACAGGACGTTCCAACATAATAATAGAAGTATGTCACCAAGTATAGGGTAAACCGCGTATACAGGTTATTCCAACAGAATAATAAAGAATGGAGTAACAGAAGTTCTCTTCATGAATTAGAAAGAAAAACACCCCTTACCGTTTTAAAGAAGAACTGAAATAAAGAAGTAGTTAAGTAGCAGAATACTTTTCTTCTCTCTCTCTATAGTTTCTCTCTATAGTTTCTCTCTCTAGAGTTCAGTGAATTCGTAAGAAATAATGAAGGAATGAGCTGCTATTTATAGAAAAATGAAATGCATAGTAACTAATCCATGAACGGTCCAGATTGATTACTTTAATCTGACGGTCCATATTTAAAGAAAAATCTTTTAAATAAAATATAATATATTCTATTTATAGAATAACTTTAATAAAGTATTCTGTTTTATATAAAAAGATGTTTCTGTTTTATTACGTTAATAATACGAATAAAACAAAACTTCATTATCGCTAAATAATTCATATTATTAACTGACAATAATTAAATCAAACTGAGTGACTTCTCACATAAGCATTAATAATCAATACCGTGTGCTACTATGCAACCATACATATTACTGTACTTTTACTACCGAGTAGTTCAATAATATAAATGGTAAAACTTCCGCCATTATTTTTAATAAAATATTTTTGTCATTTTCTCAATTCGACAATAATTCCGTTGTGGGGTCCACCAATGATTGTGCCGTTGTACGAATATTCCCTGTTAAAACGAATATTCCCCGACCAATCGAATATTATATAACAACTTGCGTACTTTGCAAAATTTATAAATATTACCCACAACTATAACATTATATCAAATTAACTTCATAATATTCAAAAATGATATTTATAGAAAATTCATCTTTATTTATAAAAGTTAGGGTCTTACACAAATACTGTCTTCTAGACAATATCAACTCTCAGAATAAGTCCTCATTACATTTATTGTCACACTATTTAATATAATAGTGAGGACTACTAATAATATCATCTGAACCGTCACTCCGTTCCCCGACTAGTCCCGGCTACGTTCTCATTTCTTGAAGAGAACAGTGAAAGAAAGGGTGAACTCAACTAGCCTAGTAAGAAATATTATGACTAAGATAATGCAGGATAAATTATCATTAGTTTTTAACAATGTTAAACTGATAAAATATAATAGACATCAAGTTTAACTGCAGTGGAACAAGTAGTCCATTAAAAGAGTCAAGTAGAGAATAAAATCTACTATCTTTTATGATTTAAAAGGTTTTTCATCACTTTTATCGCTGGGACTCAGCTTAATAAATAATCCACATCATCCCTGCACTACGGCCAAGGATATTCATTAGTATCACAATCACAAATTATCCATACACTATGGGCCAAGAATATTCGTGTATTCATCAATGGTCATGATCATGCCAACAACTGTCCATCAATGCACTACGGGCCAATGAGGACTTTTACCACATCATTTGTAACATTACGGTCATGATTACACCGAACAATCACTGGTAATAATCATACCAAGTCCATCTATGCACTATAGGCCACAGATGACTTTCAACAAAATATAAACATGAGGATGATGACAACGATATAAGAATTCAATAAAACAAGTTCAAGAATTAATTTTTCCAGGAACTAACAACGTCCAAATTGTCAACATGATACTACTTTTTAGAGTAAAATTTAAGAATGCTTAAAAGAATATTTCCATGAAAAGATACTGGTTGAAGCGCAAATATCAAAGATATTCCACTAATTTCATAGAGTATAAAAGCCAAAACTTTAACCAACTGAGTATAATAAAGAATGGAATAACAAAAGAATTCACCAAATAAGCGATAGACCGCACAGACATTTTATTCCAACAGAAAAATAAATAATGGAACCAGGTCATGCGTAAACGCACAGACAGGATATTTCGACAGAATAATAAATAATGGAACCAGGTCCGGCGTAAACGCACAGACAGGATATTCTGACAGAATAATAAATAATGGAACCAGGTCTGGCGTAAACGCACAGACATGATATACCGACAAAATAATAAAGAACGGAATATTAGAAAAATTTTACCATGTATGCGGTACTTCGCATGAACAGGTTATTCCAACAGAATAATAAAGAATGGAATACCAAAAGTTTTATTTATGAATACGAAAGAAATAACACCCCTTACCTTAAGAAGAAGAGTACTAGATATAGGAGTATTGAAGTAGCAGAATACTTTTCTTCATTCTCTCTATAATTTCTCTCTCTAGAGTTTCAGTGAATTCGTAAGAAATGATGAAGGAATGAGCTTCTATTTATAGAAGAATGGACTGCATAGTAACTAATTCATGAATGGTTCATATTGATTTACTTTTAATCGGACGATCCATATTTAAAGCAAAATCTTTTAAATAAAATATAATATATTCTATTTATAATCTAATAAAACGAATAACTTTATAAAAGTATTATGTTTTATATAAAAATATTTTACTATACAAAATACTATGCAGGCAATATGCAACACTATGCATAATAAAATATAATATATTCTATTTAAAATCTAATAAAACAAATAACTTTATAAAAGTATTCTGTTTTATATAAAAAGATTTTATTATGCAAAATACTATGCATAATATAATATAATATATTCTATTTATAGTCTAATAAAATAGATAACTTTATAAAAGTATTCTGTTTTATATAAAAAGCTTTTCTATTTTATTACATTAATAATACTAATAAAATAAAATTTATAATATATATATATATATATATATATATATATATATATATATATATATATATATATATATATAAAACCTCTGTGACTTCATAAAATGGCACCTCAACATAATTAACAACATTTATCATCATTATTATAATTCACAATATTAATCGACCAGGTCGTTCCCAGGAAAGAGGGGCTTTCCAATAAGGATTTCTCCCTATTGGCGCGCAATTAGGTGACCAAACCTCTTCTTGACAGAACTTCTAGACATCGTTAATATTGTAAATAATAATATTAATAACTTTGTCGTCTCAATTATTGATTATAAAATATTGACAAATAATTTAATCAAATAACGTGAGATACTATGCATCAATTACTGAAACAATAATTGAACAAAATTGAGTGACTTCTTACGTAAGTATCAATAATCAATACCGTGTGCTACTATGTCACCACGCGTATTACTGTACTTTTAACACCGGGTGTTTCAACAGTTAACGGTAAAACTTCCGCCGTTATTTTCATAAAGTATTTTTATCGTTTTCTCAATCCGACAATAATTTTATTGTGGGGTCCATCAATGATTGGGTCGTCGTACAAATATTTCCTGTTAAAACAAATATTTTCTGACCAATCGAATATTATACAACAACTTGCGTACTTTGCAAAATTTATAAATATTACCCACAACTATAATATTATATCAAATTCATTCCATAATATTTAAAAATGATATTTATAGAAAACTCATCTTTATTAAAAAAAAAATTGGGGTCTTAAATAGAATATGTGAGTGGTCAATTCATTTTGACCACTAATAACTTGCATCCTGGCCATGATTTAAGTGTTTTAGTGTCATATATTTGTAGTACATATATCAGGTTATAAAAGTGTTACACTTAGATGTCCTAACAACATTACAAGTAGAAGATCAAAGACTTCAAAAATCTTGTCAGATACTTTTTGGTCAAAATTTGGGTTTTCCAGAACCAGTTTCTGTGACTGATCAACTAGGTTTGACCATGAATAACTTGAAATCTAGAGATGATATGTTCATGATTCCACTTCCAGTTTGTTATCCACATAACATACTACACAAACGAAGCTTTAAACACATCTAAACATTAACAAAGTGAGATATAACGACCCCAAAATTTATACAATTCAACTCTTAACCTCGCCCGTTATTAATACACCTTTATTCTAACTGTACATCATTATTCGATGATAAAATCACTAAAAATACGAAATATTTTAAACTTTTCTGTCTACTTTGTTTACTTCCCTGAATCACAACCTTTATCATTACATATATTTGATTCAAATTTATTTCATGAATCGCTTCATCAAAGTTGCTATATAAAATCTTACATCACAAATCAATATCCACTATAGATCGGATAACTCAACTTTACAACTCAATAATTATGTTACAATCAAAAAAATATCAAATGCATTTCTCATCTAAAATAAATAATCTTCTTGAATTGCTATTAATCTCTATCATTTAATTAGCACGTATCATTACCTTGAAACCTTGACCTACAAAAATGGTTATTTTTCAAGAATGAGCTCGACAGCTCAGCAATATCTACCAATGTTCATGCATAACGTAGCACATAAATAAAATGGAATAAGGTTCAAAAATGCCTCTGACTTTTACTCCGATGTCTACCGAGCACCTTATACTTTTTTTTATCCAAAAATACCCTTAACGTTACAATTTTTGGGTCGTCCGTGCCCATGCCATTAATAGATCTGCCAACTAGACTAACATCCGTCCAAATTGATTATGTGGCTGCCACATGGAAATACTAAAAATACTAATTAGAAAATACTAAATACTAATTAAAAAAATACTAAAATACTAATTAAAAAATATTAAAATACTAATTAATAATATACTAAAATACTAAAAAAATCAAATTAAAAAAAATACAAAATTACTAAAATTTAAATTATTTTGTTAATTAAAAAAAATACTAAAATACTAAAATTATTTTACTAAATATTAGTATTATATACGAACATATTTAGTATTAACATTAAATTTTAGTAAATTCGTATTTTAGTAAAATATAATACTAAATATATTCGTATTTTAGTAAAAAAAGATTAGTAATAGAAAAAAAATTAACGTTAAATTTTAGTAAATTCGTATTTTAGTAAAATATAATACTAAATATTTAGTAAAATTTGATATGTTATACTAATATTTAATAAAAAGTATATAATACTAATATTTAGTAAAATAATTTTAGTATTTTTTAATTTGATTTTCTTTTAGTATTTTAGTATTTTTTATAGTATTATAATGTGATGATATTATTCTAATATTGGATATCTATATTACTAATATTAGGTCTTCGGATAAAGTGATATAAATTGCGTAGCGGTAATCAACGGTTCGAGCAAGTTTGTTTTTACTTAACTCTACTAAGAGTTGTTTCATTTGGATAAGCTTATGGTTAATCATTGCTGGTTGTCATGAATTGTACTATGTACATATTGCATGTATAAGTCAGGTATGAAAGGCTGATCACCTTCTTTACCAATTGGTTTCAGATATATTTGTTCATGTATAATACTTGTTTAGTCATAAATTTTACCGTTGATACTGTTGAACTATTTGGTAGTAAAAGTACATTAATACGAGTGGTTGCATAGTAGCACATGGTATTGATTATTGATGCTTACGTGAGAGGTCATTCAATTTTGTTTAATTATTGCTATAGTAATTGTTGCATAGTATCTCACGTTATTTGATTCAATTATTGTCGATATTTATTAAATTGTTAAAATCAATAATTGAGACGACAAATTTATTAATATTAATATTTGCACTATTAACGATGTCTAGAAGTTCTGTCAATGAGAGGTTTGGTCACCTAATTGCGCGCTAATAGGGAGAAATCCTTATTGGAAAGCCCCTTCTTTCCTGAAAACGACCTGGTCGATTAATATTGTGAATTGTAATAAAGATGATAAATATTGTTAAAATTATTAAGGTAATTTTTATGAAGTCTGCTTATTTTATGGATTCCTATTTACCCATTTTTCAAAATAATTGGTAGAAAATTATTTAAAGGTGGAGCCCACATGTGGGGCCCATATGTGTTGGAAAAATAATTTTGGAAATGAAAGAGTATACATATGGAAGTATATGTGTGTATTGAGTATATGGTGGGAGAAAATGAGATGTGAAAGTGATGGGTGTGTGATGTGTGTGTGAGTGGAAAATGGTGGAAAAGTGGTAGTGTGATAGTGATATGTAAGAGTGTAGTGAATTTGATTATTGGGTGGGTGGGGGATTGATGTTGGTTATGGGGGAGAAAAATTAAGTGGTGTATATATAATATTGATATATATAATTTGAAAACATGTGTTTATAAATATGTGTTATATTTTAAATTGTGTTGAAATCTTATTGGTTAATGGTTTGACTTAATTGTAGTTGATTGAAGAAAATGATTTTGAAAAATTATTTCGTTCATGAACAGTGCACTTTCATTCTCCTATAAATAGAAAATCATTCCTTCATTATTTCTTGTGAATTCACTGAAACTCCAGAGAGAAAAATTCTAGAGAAACTATAGAAAAGTATTCTGCTACTTCCCTACTCTTATATTCAGTTTCTTTTACGGTAAGGGGTGTTATTCATTCTTATTCATGAAGAGAACTGTTGTTATTCCATTGCTTATTATTCTGTTGGAATAACATGTATACGCGGTCTACCCTATACTTGGTGACATTCTTCTATTATTCTGTTGGAACATCATGTCTGTGTGTTTTACACCGGACCTGGTTCCGTCTTTATTATTATTCTGTTGAAACATCATGTCTGTGTGTTTTACACCGGACCTAGTTCCATCTTTATTATTATTCTGTTGGAACATCCTGTCTGTGTGTTTTACACCGGACCTGGTTCCGTCTTTATTATTCTGTTGGAACATCCTGTCGGTGCAAATTTTGCCTGACCTGGTTCCGTTATTATTATTCTGTTGGAATAACCTGTCTATGCAAAGTACCGCATGCATGTTGATTTCTGTTGTTATTTCATTCTTTATTATACTCAGTTGGTTAAAGTTTTGACTTCTATACTCCATGAAATTTGTAGAATATCCTTGATATTTGCGCTTCATCCAGTATCTTTTCATGGAAATATTCTTCTGAGCATTCTTTAATTTTACTGCACAAATCAGTATCATGTTGACAACTTAGACGTTATTAGTTCCTGAATAAATTAATTCATGAACTTATTTTATTGAATTCTTATATCATTGTCATCATCCTCATGTTTATATTTTTTGAAAGTCATCTGTGGCCTGTAGTGCATAGATGGACTTGGTATGATTATGACCAGGGATTATTTGGTATAATTATGACCGTAATGTTACAAATGACGTGGTAAAAGTCCTCATTGGTCCGTAGTGCATTGATGGACAGTTGTTAGCATGATCATGACCATTAATGAATATACAAATATTCTTGGCCCGTAGTGCATGGATAATTATGGTCGTGATACTAAAGAATATCCTTAGCCTGTAGTGCATGGATAATTTAATGATGTGGATTATTTATTGAGCTGAGTCTCAGCGATAATAGTGATGAAAAATCTTTTAAATCATAAAAGATAGTAGATTTTATTTTCTACTTGACTCTTTTAATGGATTGCTTGTTCCGCTGTAGTTATACTTGATGTCTATTATATTTTATCAGTTTAACATTGTTGAAGGCTAACGATAATTTATTCTGCATTATCTTAGCCATAATATTTCTTACTGGGCTAGTTGAGCTCACCCTTTCTTTCACTGTTCTCTTCAGGAAATGAGAATATAGCTGGGACGAGTCAGGGAACGGAGTGATAGTCCAGAGGATATCATTAGTAGTCCTCACTATTCTGTGAAATAGTGTGATAATAATTGTAATGAGGACTCCTTTTGAGTTTATATACTCTCTAGTAGACAATATTTGTATTCAAACTCACAATTTATGTTTTATCGTATTGTACATGACAGTTGTATTAGTAAGTTATATTTGAATTCTGCACCATGTATCTGGTGACTCAAGATGGGTGATGTATACCTAATTTTGGGGGCGTCATAGTTGGTATCAAAGCCTAGGGATATGATCCCTGGCTAAGATGTGAGACTAGAACTAGGAGAGGAGAGACGGGGAATTCCTTCGCTAGTATGACATACCTAAGTTTATTTTGGTATTTAATTGGTTAGTTAAAGTATATGGATAATATGTTATACGTTTATTAACCTTTGTTTTGTGGCAGTATCTAAAAATGACATTTGAGAATGTTGAGAACATCAATGGAGCATAGGAGACCGTTGAGTCTCCACAGATCAATAGTCAGGATAATGTGCATCAGGAAGGCGACAATCCTCAGGCAAACAACAACACTGACCAAATAATGAACGATGGAATGTTCCGAGGCTTCATGCAATTCATGTAACATCAGGCAAGACCGGCTCCTATCTAAAATGCAGGTGGAAACACTAGCAACTCTCGGATGGTCACCGCCAAGCAGTTTAAGGAACTAGGACCACCGGAGTTCTTTGGAGAGCCAAAACCACTTAAGGCGGAAACGTGAATTAAACAGATCAACAAGATATTTGATGCCTTGGGATGCTCCGAGGTGCAAAAGGTTCCCTTTGCCACTTTTATGTTGCGTGCTGAGGTAGATTACTGGTGGGAATCTGTAAAACGTACTCAACCTGCCGCACTGAAGATGTCTTGGGAGAAGTTTCAGGAACTGTTCAACGACAAGTACTTTCCCGAAAGTATTCGTCACATAAAAGAGGTAGAGTTCATCAAGCTAGAGCAAAATAACATGACTACATCGCAGTACGAAGCCAAGTTTGCCGAGTTGTCCCGATTTGCGTCCCATTTAGTTGATAATTAGGAGAGAATGACACGAATGTTTTTAAGAGGTTTAAAACCTGAGATACGTCAATATCTTATATCTCATAAACTATGTTTGTATTCAGATGTTGTTAATAGGGCTCAATTATTGGAGCATGATAATGAGTCAACCCCACCAAAAGAGAGCAGCCAGAAAAATGATAATACCAGTGAGAATAGTCATCGAAGCGGTGACAACAAGCGTGGAGGAAATCAACAGGCCAGAAATGGTAACCACTTTGGTGGTAATCAGGGCCTAAACAGTAAGAATGGACATTTTAAGAAAAGGAGATTCAATAATGATGGAAAGACGTAAGCACCAGCACCCGTTGTGAAGGAAGGAGAACGGCCACCTATTATATGCTTCAAATGCGGAGGGGAGGGACACATCAGTCCAAACTGCGCTATGCCGTCCAAAGCATGTTATAATTGTGGAAGAGAAGGTCACTTAGCCCGATTTTGTCATTCACTGAAGACAAGTTCAGCTAAGATGGAGGCACCAAAGGCCGTCCCAGAAAAGTCAAAATCGGTAGTGCAAGGGAGAGCTTTTGTTGTGACCTCCTAGAAAGCAAGGAACCCGAACGAGGTCATCACGGGTAAGTTAATCATAAACTCTAGCGAAGTTTATACTTTATTTGATACTGGTTCTACCCACTCTTTCATTTCTCCTACTTGCGCTCAGCGTTTAAATTTGACTCCGGAGAAATTGGATTTTGATTTATTTGTTGAAACCCCGTTGGGAGAAACCTTCATTACATCCACAGTTTATAAGTCTTGTTTAGTTCAAATCGGCACCCGCACGTTACCTGTCGATCTTATTTCATTGAAAATACTTGCATTTGATGTAATTCTAGGGATTGATTGGTTAACTACTCATCATGCAAAAATTGATTGTTTTCGTAAGGTTGTTAGCTTTCATATTCCTAATCAACCTATTAAGCGAATTCAAGTAACCAAACCATTAAAATCAATCACTGTCATCTCAAGCCATAAAGCTATTCGTTTATTAAAAAACAGATGTCAAGCTTTCTTAGCTCATGTCACAGATCTAAACAAAAATGCGTAAGTTTTGAATGATATTTCTATTGTTAATGAATTTCTTGACGTATTCCCTAAAGAACTTCCTGGCCTACCCCCAGAGCGTGAAATTGAATTTTGTATTGACCTTGAACCTGGTACAAAACCCATTTCTAAAGTCCCATATCGAATGGCTCCTATTGAACTTCAGGAGCTAAAGACCCAACTACAGGAATTGTTAGACATTGGCTTTATTCGTCCTAGTACTTCTCCTTGGGGTGCATCTGTTCTATTCGTGAAGAAGAAAGATGGGAGTATGCGACTTTGTATTGATTATTGGGAGTTGAATCATGCCACCATCAAAAATAGGTACCCATTGCCACGTATTGATGACCTGTTTGACTAGTTGCAAGGAGCCAAATTCTTTTCAAAGACTGATCTTCATTTCGGATATCACCAGTTGAAGATTAGAATCGATGACATTCCAAAGACGTCTTTCAGAACTCGGTACGGGCATTATGAATTCCTAGTCATGTCTTTTGGATTAACTAATGCTCCTGCTGCCTTCATGGATATGATGAACCGAGTATTCAAGGAATATTTGGATCACTTTGTGGTCGTCTTTATTGATGACATCCTCATATATTCCAAAACCCGTGAAGATCATGAGCAACACTGGAGGCTGATACTCCAAAAACTTCGTGAATATAAGCTTTATGCCAAGTTGAAGAAATGCGAGTTCTGGCATGTGGAAGTAGCATTCCTTGGGCACGTAGTATCAAGTCATGGAATATCTGTTGACCCAGCAAAGATTGAAGTATTCAAAGCTGGGAGCAACCTAAATCAGTGATTGAAGTACGTAGCTTTCTCGGTTTAGCTGGTTATTATCGGAGATTCGTGGAAGGATTTTCTCGAATCGCTACTCCATTAACTCAGCTGACTCGGAAAGATATAAAGTTCGGTTGGAGCGAGGAATGTGAGAAGAGTTTTCAAGAACTCAAGAGGAGACTCATTTTAGCACCTGTTCTGACAATACCATCTGGTTCGGAGGGATTTGTCATCTACACTGATGCTTCGGGCAAAGGGTTAGGATGTGTTCTCATGCAACATGGGAAAGTCATAGCCTATGCCTCAAGATAACTCAAAGAATATGAGAGAAATTATCCTACTCATGATCTAGAGTTGACAGTTGTTGTCTTCGCACTAAAGATTTTGAGGCATTACTTGTATGGGGAGAAAGTAGAGATTTTTATAGATCATAAAAGCCTCAAATATTTCTTCACTCAAAAAGAACTCAACATGCGACAACGACGTTGGCTGGAACTGTTGAAAGATTATGATCATACCATCCAATACCATCCTAGAAAAGCGAACGTGATAGCTGACGCATTGAGTAGAAGATCATATGCAAGTATGAGTGCAATATTGTCAACGCAAAGGCCCATTTTGTGTGACTTGCAAAGGATAGAAGTAGAGTTAAAGAATCCAGGGACCCATGTGATGATGGTGAATATACGAGTAGAACCGACTTTAATCGATAAAGTTAAAGCTGCTCAAGCTACAGACCTGGAGCTGATGCGTATGAGGAAGAAGGTACTATACCGAAAACAAGAATCGATGAAGAAGGAATACTTCGAGTCAACTCAAGACTTTGTGTTCCTAACGACCCTGATTTAAAGTATAAAATCATGATGAAGGCGTATAACACACCATTTGTAATCCATCCTGGGAGTACTAAAATGTATCATGATCTTCGTCATATATTTTGGTGGAGCAATATGAAGAGAGAGATAGCGTTGTTTATCTCGAGGTGTCTAACTTATCAACGAGATAAAGCGGAGCATCAAGTACCAAAAGGTCCATTGGAACCACTTAAAATTTTAGAATGGAAGTGGGAGCACATTACCATGGATTTCGTTACTGGTCTTCCCAAGGTTTGTCAAAGCATAGATGCAATTTGGGTCATTGTTGATAGATTGACCAAGTCTGCTCACTTCTTACCTATACGAGGAACTTATACACTTGAACGTCTTGCTCATATGTACATAAATGAGGTTGTAAGATTGCATGGTATGCCAGTATCCATAGTGTCTGATCGTGACCCAAGATTCACTTCACGATTTTGGGTTAGTTTGTAAAAAGCTATGGGCACGGAGTTACGATTTAGCTCGGCATATCATCCTCAGACGGATGGACAATCAGAGAGGACTATTCAAATTCTGGAAGATTTATTAAGACTCTGTGTCCTTGACTTCAACGGAAGTTGGGATAAGTTCTTATCATTGGTGGAGTTTTCCTACAACAACAGTTATCAAGCAAGTATTGGCATGGATCCATTCGAAGTGTTGTATAGAAGAAAGTGTCGTTCTCCAGTATGCTGGGATGAGGTGGGTGAAGCAATGTTATTAGGACCGGAGTTAGTACGTATGACTACAAAAAAATTCAAATGATCCGACAACGTATAAAAACCTCACAAGATCGACAAAAGAATTATGCTGATCTTCATCGAAAGGACGTGAAATTTGATATAAGAGATCATGTGTTCTTGCGTGTTGCTCCATAGAAAGGAGTTACGAGATTTGGAAAGAGAGAAAAGCTCAATCCTTGATTCATCGGCCCATTTTTAATCCTCGATCGAGTAGGAACCGTGGCGTATAGACTCGCTTTACCGCTAAGTATGTCTTGTGTTCATAACGTATTTCACATATCCATGTTACGTAAATATGTGGAAGACCCGAACCACATTATTGAGTTAGAATCGGATGAAATAGCGGAAGATTTGACGTATGAAGAGGTTCCTGTTCAAATCTTGGATAAGAAGGAACATATTCTATGCACCAAGGTTATACCTCAAGTCAAAGTTTTGTGGAGAAACCACGATGTTGAGGAAATGGCTTGAGAGTTAGAATCTGAAATGAAATCAAGGTATCCTTACCTCTTCGACATACCAGGTACGTACCCTAATTTCGAGGGCAAAATTTCATAAGAAGGGGAGATTGTAAAACCCCAACTTTTTGAATAAAGATGAATTTTCTATAAATATTATTTTTGAATATTATGGAGTGAAATTGATATAATGTTATAGTTGTAGGTAATATTTATAAATTTTGCATAGTATGCAAGTTGTTATATTATATTCGATTGGTTGGGGAATATTCATTTTAGTAGGGAATATTCGTACAACGGCGCAATCATTGGTGGATCCCAGAACAGAATTATTGTCGAATTGAGAAAACGATAAAAATATTTTTATGAAAATAACGGCAAAAGTTTTACCACTGATACTGTTGAACTACTTGGTAGTAAAAGTATAGTAATACGCGTGGTTGCATAGTAGCACACGGTATTGATTATTGATGCTTACGTGAGAGGTCATTCAGTTTTGTTTAATTATTGCTATAGTAATTGTTGCATAGTATCTCACGATATTTGATTCAATTATTGTCGACATTTATTATATTGTTAAAATCAATAATTGAGACGATAAAATTATTAATATTATTATTTACAATATTAACGATGTCTAGAAGTTCTGTCAAGGAGAGGTTTGGTCACCTAATTGCGCGCCAATAGGGAGAAATCTTTATTGGAAAGCCTCCTCTTTCCTGGGAATGACCTGGTCGATTAATATTGTGAATTGTAATAAAGATGATAAATATTGTTAAAATTATTAATGTGATTTTTATGAAGTCTACTTATTTTATGGATTCCTATTTACCCATTTTTCAAAATAATCGATAGAAAATTATTTAAAGGTGGGGCCCACATGTGGGGGCCACATGTGGGGCCCATATGTGTTGGAAAAATGATTTTGGAAATGGAAGAGTATACGTATAGAAGTATATGTCTGTATTGAGTATATGGTGGGAGAAAATGAGATGTGAAAGTGATGGGTGTGTGTGAGTGAAAAATGGTGGAAAAGTGGTAGTGTGATAGTGATATGTAAGAGTGTAGTGAATTTGATTATTGGGTGGGTGGGGGATTGATGTTGGTTATGGGGGAGAAAAATTAAGTGGTGTATATATAATATTGATATATATAATTTGAAAACAAGTGTTTATAAATATGTGTTATATTTTAAATTGTGTTGAAATCTTATTGGTTAATGGTTTGACTTAATTGTAGTTGATTGAAGAAAATGATTTTGAAAAATTATTTCGTTCATGAACAGTGCACTTCCATTCTCCTATAAATAGAAGCTCATTCCTTCATTATTTCTTACGAATTCACTGAAACTCCAGAGAGAAAAATTCTAGAGAAACTATAGAAAAGTATTCTGCTACTTCCCTACTCTTATATTTAGTTTTTTTTACGGTGAGGGGTGTTATTCTTTCTTATTCATGAAGAGAACTGTTGTTATTCCATTGCTTATTATTCTGTTGGAATAACCTGTATACGCGGTCTACCCAATACTTGGTGACATTCTTCTATTATTCTGTTGGAACATCATGTCTGTGTGTTTTACATCGGACCTGGTTCCGTCTTTATTATTATTCTGTTAGAACATCCTGTCTGTATGTTTTACACCGGACCTGGTTCCGTCTTTATTATTCTATTGGAACATCCTGTCGGTGCAAATTTTGCCTGATCTGGTTCCGTTATTATTATTCTGTTGGAATAACCTGTCTATGCAAAGTACCGCATGCATATTGATTTTTTTTGTTATTTCATTCTTTATTA
Source organism: Panax notoginseng (assembly GCA_016801055.1). Taxonomy (NCBI): domain Eukaryota; kingdom Viridiplantae; phylum Streptophyta; class Magnoliopsida; order Apiales; family Araliaceae; genus Panax; species Panax notoginseng. The sequence continues at coordinate 51,084,414 of CM029021.1, read as the reverse complement.
TACTCAGTTGGTTAAAGTTTTGACTTCTATACTCCATGAAATTAGTAGAATATCCTTGATATTTGCGCTTCATCCAGTATCTTTTCATGGAAATATTCTTTTGAGCATTCTTGAATTTTACTACACAAAGCAGTATCATGTTGACAACTTGGACGTTATTAGTTCCTGAATAAATTAATTCATGAACTTATTTTATTGAATTCTTATATCATTGTCATCATCCTCATGTTTATATTTTTTGAAAGTCATCTGTGGCCTGTAGTGCATAGATGGACTTGGTATGATTATGACCAGGGATTATTTGGTATAATTATGACCGTAATGTTACAAATGACGTGGTAAAAGTCCTCATTGGTCCGTAGTGCATTGATGGACAGTTGTTAGCATGATCATGACCATTAATGAATATACAAATATTCTTGGCCCGTAGTGCATGGATAATTATGGTCGTGATACTAAAGAATATCCTTAGCCTGTAGTGCATGGATAATTTAATGATGTGGATTATTTATTGAGCTGAGTCTCAGCGATAATAGTGATGAAAAATCTTTTAAATCATAAAAGATAGTAGATTTTATTTTCTACTTGACTCTTTTAATGGATTGCTTGTTCCGCTGTAGTTATACTTGATGTCTATTATATTTTATCAGTTTAACATTGTTGAAGGCTAACGATAATTTATTCTGCATTATCTTAGCCATAATATTTCTTACTGGGCTAGTTGAGCTCACCCTTTCTTTCACTGTTCTCTTCAGGAAATGAGAATATAGCTGGGACGAGTCAGGGAACGGAGTGATAGTCCAGAGGATATCATTAGTAGTCCTCACTATTCTGTGAAATAGTGTGATAATAATTGTAATGAGGACTCCTTTTGAGTTTATATACTCTCTAGTAGACAATATTTGTATTCAAACTCACAGTTTATGTTTTGTCGTATTGTACACGACAGTTGTATTAGTAAGTTGTATTTGAATTCTGTACCATGTATCTGGCGACTCAAGATGGGTGACGTATACCTAATTTTGGGGGCGTCACATTTACTCCATTACTTCATTACTTACTAATTCTTTTTATTTCTATCACCACCAATGCTCTTATACTAAATATTCGTATATCTCAATTTACAATCTTCCTATACCCCCAGTATAATTCATCAAACTTATCACACATTGAAAGTTCAAGAACTTGCCACAATAATATGAGTTTAGGAACTTTTTCTAGGAATATATAGTCCAAGAATCTACTAGGAACTGTTCATAAGCTTAGGGGCTCAAAAATATACATATGATTATGAGTCATCAACTTATCATAAGTATAAGTTTTAAGAACTTGCACCTAATCCTAATAATATCTTACTAATCTTAATAATATCTACCTATCAAATATACACATGAGAAAAGAATCACCTTTTCGCCATATATACATTGATAGTGTGACACCAACATTCTAATGATTATCAATGTGATAATTTGAGTGTAAGCACAAAACCCTCGCCCATACAAAGGTATGTACAACTCAGCCATCACATGAGTCCTCAATTCAAATCCCACCTAACTCTATACTGCTTTTAACTTAATCTTTGCTCAATACGAGCTTTCTATATATCATCATTTATAACTCCTCGTGAGTTTACATCGTACTATTTCATAGTACATTCTATTTATAGCATCAAGCTATAACTTCTCAATCATTACAGACCATCTATTATTTCAAAACTTAATCTGATCACGCCGTGATCATATTCAACAATCATCTCCCCTTATGATTCTTCTTCTATTTATGATCGTTTTGGTTTTACGATCCTCATTACTTCTTCTTTAATTATATTGTCTTATGATTATTCAACTAAATTTTAGCTCTTCAAGTTCTTCTTTGAACCAAATCATATCATCTTAATTTATTTCATATGAATTCTCTTAATTATCCTCGTTTAAACTATATTTAAGCTTATTCTTATTATTTCTATCATCTTCACTTTATAGACACAGTCTATTTATTATCAATTAACATCTTTATTACTGGAGTTAGGTAACTCCTTATTCATATCTTTTATAACTCTTTAAGATTCATCTTTGAATCCTCTCATATATAATTTAATCTCGTCTTTATAAGTTTTCAAAATCTATTCAAAACTTATTTCTTATTTCTCTCTTCTCTAAGGTTATAGCCTAAGGTACGCCTACCTTAGATTTATAACCTACAGCTTTGATACCAACTATAACGACCCCAAAACTCATATAATTCAAAACTCAACCTCGGTTGTTATTAATTCACCTTTATTCTAACTTTACATCATTATTCGATAATACAATCACTAAAAATGCAGAATCTTACAATTGTCATGCATCACATAGCACATAAATAAAATGCTCGTCTTATACATCATAATCATTAGACTAACATATCATACATGTTTAAATTCACATAACAAGTATAAATACCGAGTTCCTTACTCAATCAATGTAGTTATAAATTAACTTTAACATTTCATACTCACAACAGATGTAACATTTTTGCGATACAGATTAAAAAATTTCATCATTAATTACTCATAGCAATTGGAAACTGAAAGACTTGCCTGGTTTGTAGATCACAAGAACCGATTAACAGCTTATAACTATCTGCACTTCACGAATCCTACACAACATATCACCATACATATCAACTCTCAGACATATAACAACACTGAGTAATTGTTTAAGTAACTCTACTTTACGATCCATAATGATTTTCTTTAGGTTTGTTTAAGTTCTGTTAGGGCTTCTCATTGTTCTTGATTTGTTTACGTTAAAACTTCATTTTCCTTCTCATTACGCTTATCTTTAATTGACACTTAACATTTAGTTAACACTTAAACCTTGTCTTTACATCACATTAGATGTATCATGTTTGTTAACATTAAGTAAGTTAACCTTCGTCTCATATTTCTTTATACTTCTCTTTTAGTTGACACTTATCATTTGGTTAAGTGGTTATAGTTGTCATTACAATGAATTAGAGATATCACATTTAAATAATCATTCTTAGATTCCCTTATGTTCATTTACAACTATCACTCAACATTTAGTTAAGTACGTAATTAAAGTTTACCATCACATTGCATTAGGTTAATCAACTAATTAAATTAATCATTAACTCATTCTTTAAAATTTCATTTTATACTTTCAAAGTATTTATTTTAATTGATACTTAACAATCGGTTAAGTTCTTCACTTATGTCTCTACACCATCGTGGAAGTTTATTAGATTAATTACATTAACCTTTACATTATTCTTCCAAATTTCTTCTTTTAATTAATACTTAACATCAAGTTAAGTATTTATAGTCTCTCATTATACCTTATTAAGCGTGTATAATACTCATTAGAATTACCAATATTAAGTTTTCATTGAACATGCAATTAAAAGCTCTTGTCTGCGCTTGACTGCCTACTGGAGCTGCAGCACCCGTTCCCTTTATATTAACGGCGCTGCGGCGCCGGGTTGGGATATCAGTTAATGGGTCAGACAGCGCTGCGACACCCTGTTCAGCCTTAAGACCGACCCTGCAGCGCCAAGTCCTAATTTTCATTGACTGCCTTTTTAGCACTGCAGTGTTAGTTCATAAGCGGCACTGCGGCACCTCTTAGAATAACTCAGTTATTACACATTCAATTAAGTCTGTTTGGACTCTATGGACTCCTAATTCATAAAACTACCAGAAATTTAACATATTCTAAGAACTAACAAAATATTCCAAAATATCAACTTTAACTAACAAACTAAATACAATATTTAAAATAATAACAATACCAAAAATTTAGTAAGAAATATACCCGAAAATACGAGTTCCACAAACTTCCTACGCACTTGATACCAAAATTTAACTAAGGAGGTATTTATAAAAAGTCCTCCTATAACAAAGTCTTTCTCAAAATTGGAGGCCTTATTATTGGTGAATGAAACAAAGGGTTAAGTCCTTATATTTATATATTTAGAAAAGGGTAAAGTTCTCAATTTAGTCAATGTGAGACTTGGTTTATACTAATTTTTCATATTTTTAATGTGTTTAGCGTAATCATTCACCACGAATTCATTTCTTAACCAATTTGATCCGTTCAAGTTGCGTTGTTTTTGTTTTATAGAGGAGAACAACAATCAACCATCAATTTAAAGTTTTTATCACGAATTCATCATCAATTTTAGTCTCAAAGTAGACCAAAACACACATCATCATCAAAACTCAAATTCCTCTTCTTTAGCATAAATACATGAATTTGATTTCACAACAATCATTTCTAGATGACCATTATCAAATTATAAATTTCTAATAACATATATAACATCATAACCCACAAATTCATTAACCAAAACTCTAATTTTAAAAGAAAACTCAAAAACACATAAACTAGAAATATAAACTAGATTATGTACCTTTAATTCCTTGTTTAACTTTGTTAAAAGATGAGAATAGCCTTGTTAATATTCTTATTTGATTCTCAGTTTTCTTCCTTCAATCACCAAGAATCCTCTTCTCTCTCAATTTTTTTATAACTCCCTTAGTATATAGTATCATGTGACACACTCCTTAATTAATTTAATAAATTCTAATATTTTAAATTAAATTAAATTAAACTTCATTCCTTAAGAAATAAATTTGATCTTATCAGTCAAATTATAATTTCTATTCAACCATTATAATTACAACTTTTTTTTAACAAATTCTCACTCCTCTAATTTAATTATTTAATTAAATTAGAATATCACCATTATACTCGCATAATAAAATACACATACATCCCATGAATTTTATCTAACTTAAATAAATTATCCCATTATAATTTCAATCAAATATTTATTTAATACCATAAATATTCCAACTAAGATATTTATTTTATTCAATTACAAGATTGACAATCGTATTACTTTAACAATTACACTCATATGTAATATATTACTGTAACGATCGAGAAATATTGTAATTTAATTTAAATATTTATTAAATTAAATAAATATTTTAAATAATTTATTTATTGAGGAAAATAAATAATTGATGAAATTGTGATGCAAGAATTTAGTAACTAAATTGATTAATGTTAATTAAATTGAATAATGGTAATTTTTATTTGAAAGATTTAATTTAATGAAATAATTAAATTAAATAAATTGTTTAATATTTAAGAAAAATAAGTAAATTAAATAAAGTAATTTTTAAGTCTAATTTATTAATTAAATTAGATATATAATTATTTATTAATCATAAGTATAACTATAATGAAAAATTATAATTTTTACATTTATAAGTGTAATCATGTGTGAGTGCTATTTGATGATTAAAATACATGAAATTGGGTTTGTAGTAGAAGATTTTAAAAATAGTGTTATATGTATGAAAAATAGCTTAAGAAAGTACAAAATTTCATGCTCAATATGTGCTATAATCTGCAAATTTATGTTAGATTGTGTTAATGTGTTAAGAAACAAAAGTAGCATAGTTTGAATCGTGTCAAATTGGTTAAGAAACGAAGTCGTGGCGATCGAATTCACTAAAAGTGTTAAAAATGATGAAATTGGGAAAATTGGGGTTTTGATTCTTCAAAATTGAATATATATATATATATATATATATATATATATATATATATATATATATATATATAATGTTTATGTAGTTAGAATGGTGAATAGCATGCTTAATTATGTTATTACAAGGTTTTAGATGTTGACTTTGGTGTAATTTTGTGGAAATGAGGTTGATTCTTGGTGTGTTGGTGCAAAACAGAGCTGTTGTAGTTTCTGTCTAGGTGTGGTGCAGCTGCGCCGGTACCACATGCAAAAACGGCGTAGCTGCGTCGTTGGTCTTCTGCATTTTTGCACCAGCGCAGCTGCACCGGTGCCAAGGTTTGGGACCGTGCAGCTACGCCGTGCCCTGAGCCTAGGCAGTGAAGTCTGTTTATTTGTGGGTTGTAATATAAGGACCTAATCTAGTTTGGCATGCATGATAATGATGTTAAAACATAACGTGGACTACAATAACAGATTGTAATGTGATGTAATATAAAGTGTGAAGATTTTAAGTGGTCATTTAATTAAGTTATGCAACGAATAAAAATTGATGTTTATGAGAGTTAAAGATGAATGATAAAGTTATGTTAGACCATGGTGAGATTTCAAATTCGTTAAGGATGTTAACCAACATGGTTAGATGTTAAGTTAAGAGTATGACTTAAATGGTGGGTTAAACCCATAAAGCTAATGTTGATACAACTAACTGTTATTGCGATTTTAATGATATGTTTAGGGTAATTGGCGAACATTATTATACTTGTGTAGCTTACATACAAGGCAGGTTTCTTAACTTCATTCTCTTAATAATGAATGCACGTTTCTTATCCTAAACTTTTATTGAGCCAGTTCCCTAACTTCATTCTTTTATTAATGAACGCAAGTTTCATAGCTATGTTATCTTTTATGTTAAGCAAGCTTTTTATTTCTAAATTTTACATTAAAGTTGAGCAAGCCTATTGATTCTATCTCGTGTATGATTGTACAAGCTCTTGTAATCTAGTTCGTTACATCGAGCGAGTTTCATTTTCCTTAGTTTTGATATTGCTATTCAAAGTATATAATGTTCTAATACATTGATTCAAATGAGATTGATCTAACTCTTTTGAATGTGGTATTTTGCACACATACTATGTCTATTCAATTGTACATTGCTGTTATTCGATCTTTGACTTTGATAACATTGTTCAAATCTATATTGTTGTTTTAAACCTTCAAGTAGTAAGCAAACTCTTATTGATTGAACTAGTCTATAATGGAATAGTGTTCTAAAATTCTAGAACCACTGATAAGCTAGTTCCAAACTAAACTTTCTTTAGTGCAGAAATTCTAAATCCAAACTGAGACGAAAAACCCTAACATAAGGGATTTTGTACGCGTAACGTTTAGATGTTTGTGCACAATACATGGTACAAAGGGTTGATCCCCCTAAGTACATTAAGTAGGGTCTGTATAGTCAAAATGACTGTTAAGGTTGGGGTAGTAATACCTAATCACCGAGGACATAGTTCGTGGTCTTACGACCCTCAGATATTAAATTCAAACTTGTTTTCTATTCTGATTTGTAGAACAAGTTCACCATTATTCAGCATTCGTTGTTCACACTCTTGTTGATATTGTTATTACTCTTTATATCAGTGAGCAATTATTTGCTCACTCTTGTAATTAACACTGCAACTAAAGTTGAGAAAGTCGATGAGCCATCTACTAGCAAAGGAAAGGGCAAGATGTCCAAGTGTTGAAGATTTATGAGAATTGATTTAAATGAATTATGTTATAAGACTTATTTTATTTTGTGATGTATTCCGCAGACTTATGTAATAATTTAAGGTTAGATTACCTGGGATTGTTTTTAAGATGATGTAACCCTTTAATGGGAAGACTATTGTTTAAGTTATTTAAATTATGTCTTTATCCGTTGTTATGGGTTGTTAGATGTAATGGTTTTGGATAGTGAGCACCAAATCTTGTGGGGATGGAGTACCCGGATTTGGGGGTGTCACAGGTTTGTATCAAAGTTTTAGGTTATGAACCTTAGGTGGGGAAACCTTAGGAAGTAACCCTTAAGGAGACAGAAACATAGTGGAGTCCAACTCATATCGAGTTTTAAGGAATGGATTAAGGTATCCATTAAAGCTAAACAATAAAAGACATTATGTGCTATGTGTTAATAACTTACATGCTCGCGAGTATCGAAGAATGTCATATACTAAATAATCTTAAAAATATTTTGTTGTCGGGATGCCTAATGAAGGAGGATCCAGTCCAGCTAGCGAAGTGATACCTCAGATACCTAGAGATGACGAACCTCGAGATATCCACGTTGTGAGGGAACAGTTGATTCAGGAAGATGAGCCTGTGATCGATCCCGAGGAGGATAGTTCTGAGGAGATAAAAGAGGATGATGAGGAAGAGGATCCTGTGGAGTTTCCACCAAACTCCATATCAGCTGAGATGTATGATGCACTGTACGACTGTAACATAGAATTACAGGACAAGGTTGAGGAGCGGAAGGAGTTGGTTGAGATGCATCACGCTACTATAGAGCAGAAGGATGCAGAGATTCAGGAACTCGACTCAAGACTTAGAAACACAGAGTGGGACCTAGTTCATACTAAGAGTCAGCATGAAGATCTAATGGCGGTGAACAGGAAGATGAAGACTGATGTGGAGAAGTTAAAAGATGATTTGAAAGAGGAATCAGCTAAGCGTTCAAGAGCAGAGAACACTTGGATGAAGGCGACTCAACATGCAGACTGTGTTGAGGCTAAAGTCCAAGTGAAGAAGGCTAAGATGAATGAAATGGATCATGCCTTTAATTCTGCGATTGATAGGGCCCAGGATCGAGTCTTTTATTACCCACCTCAATTTGAAGAGTCGTCGTGGTTCTTGATGGATCGTAGAATGGCATATCGTATTTTGGAAAAAGAGCGTTGAGAAGCCTCTCGACGTCTGAATATGCCCAGATAGAAAGAATAAGAATAATAATAATATGTGGTTAAGTATGTGAATGAATAAGCTGTAATTCCCTTATTTTGAGATAAATAAAGGGGTAGTATGAGTATATAATCATGAAACTTGTCTAGTTCAGGAAAGTGGATGTTGATAGCGGTTATGTTATCTTTATTATGTTTTAAAAATATTATGAATGAATAAAATATCAAAGTTCATTTGAAATGTTATGTGTTATAACTTTAATCTTAGAATGTTTAAGTTAAACTTTAAATACTCAAAAAGTTGAGTAATGAACTAATAAGCGTACATTTTAATAGAAAATTCCTCCTAGAAGAAGACAACCACATCAACAACCACCTCCGGAGGGGTCTACTAACAATAATAACGAGGTCAACACTAACCCAGTTCAGCAGTTGGTAAATTTGTTAACATGAGTACTTGCGAATCAACTGCAAGCTCAAGTCACGACCTTCAAGGAATTCAAAGTGGTTGGACCGCCAGAGTTTTTAGGGTCTATGAATCTAGTTTAAGCCCAAACTTGGATCATGGAAATGGAGAAGGTGTTTGATGTTGCTAGAGTTAATGAAGATTAGAAGACTGTGTTCGCAACGTTCATGCTGATGGCTGAGGCTACCTACTGGTGGCAGGCAAATAAGGTTTGTGGGGGACAAGAAGTGATAGCGTGGGATAGATTTAAGGAGATGTTTTTTGAAATGTACTTTCCAGTGAGTTCTCGGAATCAGTTGGAGGTGCAATTTCTGGAGTTAAAACAAGGAACCATGACGGTGCCAGAATATGCTCAAGTCAATACCGACAAGTGTAAGGCGAGAAGGTTTGTACAAGGATTGAAACCCTGGCTATATAGCAAGGTTTTAATGTTCCAGTTAAATACATTTAAGGTTGTACTGGAAATGGCAATTATCGCGGATGGTGGAAGTGATGCCTTGACCAACTGCAATCAATAAGAGGAAGAATGAGAATGAAAATAAGGCTGGTGGAAGTAACGTTGGAAGTAACAATCAGAAGTGGAAGTGGAGCAAGAATTCGACTGTGGGAGGACAACAAGGAAGTCAGCAAAAGAAAAAGTTTGAAGCTTATGCGACTTGCAAGAAGAACCACACTGGGGTGTGTTTGAAGGGAAAGCGGGTGTGTTTCAATTGTTGTTAGGAGGGACACATTGCACCAAACTATTTTAGTCTGAAGAAAGGAGCATGTTTTACCAACGGTTCGAAGTATCAATGGCTCGGGATTGCCCTAAAAAGCCATCGGGAAGTGAAAGTGGTGGAAAAGGAATCAATAACGGTGGTGGTGCATTGACTATCACTGGACCAGCACAGTCAAGTAGGCCTACTGTGAGGACTTTCAATATGACCATGCATGATGTTGTACAGTCTTAGGATGTGGTGTCAGGTATCATTCTGATTAATGGTATTAATGCTTATGTGCTGTTTGATTTGGGTGCTACTTGTTCATTTATATCCGATGAGTTTGCTTAAAACTTAGATTTGCCTCAGGAAGAATTAGATTGTCCTTTGAGCATAGAGATTGCGAATAGGGAAGTGATTCCTATTAGATTCTGTAAGACCCCGAATTTTATGAAATGAAAGTACTCAATTTTTTTAATAATTATTATGTTATTTCGTAAATGGTTAAATTGATAAAAGGTTAAAGTTAAGGGTGATATGTGAAATTTTTTGCAAAGTAAGCAAGTTGTTATAAAATATTCGTTTGGTCGAGAAATATTCTTTTTGTCGGAGAATATCCGTACGACGGCACAATCATTGGTGGACCCCACAACGGAAGTATTATCGTAGTAAGAAAACGACAGAATTATCATTTTATAAAAATAACGGCGAAAGTGTTACCGTTAAAACTGTTGAACTACCCGGTAGTAAAAGTACAGTAATACACGTGGTTGCATAGTAGCACACGGTATTGATTATTGATGCTTACATGAGAAGTCACTCAGTTGTACTCAATTATTGCTACAGTAATTGCTGCATCATATCGCTCATATTATTATTTCAATTATTTTCACAGTATCATCTGCATAATATGATATATTATTAAATCAATAATTGAGACGGCAAAGTTATTCATATTATTATTTGTAATATTGAGAATGACTAGAAGTTCTGTTAAGGAGAGGTTTGGTCACCTAATTACGCGCCAATAAAGAGAAATTCTTATCAGAAAGCCCCCTCTTTCCTGAGAACGACCTGGTTGTTAAATATTGTGAATTATAAATATTAATGATGAATAAATTCGTGTTGATTAAAGATGAAATTGATAGTTCCATTGTGTGGAAATTATTAGTGTTAGTAGAAATCGATATTTATTTCGATAATAATTGGTGCCTGGAGGTTATATTGACCAATCGGGTATTCGGGACACTTTTCGTGTCGGAGTACTATTCACGGATTCCTATTTATGAGTTACTATTCACCCAGTTACTATTTACTCTAGTATTGTTCACTCAGGTATTTGAGACACTTTTCGTGTCGGGGTACTATTCACAGGGTACTATTCCTGAAGTACTATTCACGGGATATTATTCACCCGAAAACTATATTTCTTTTCGGTCCAAATCATTTTTGAGTACAATATTATTCCATGAGAAGATGCGATAATTTTTCAGACAGTTGGTTGAAATTATAATAGTAAATCAATATGGATCGTTGGTTTAAAGTTTTAATAGATAATTGTCCCTTCTGTTTTCCAAGAGTTACTTGCCCCTTCGGTTTTCTAAGAGTTACTTGTCTTTTCGATGTTCCAAGAGTTAATCGCCCCTTTGCAAATAGTAGTTGTGTCTTCAATATTACCAGGAGTCATTTTGACCATTCGTTAAAACCAAGAGCTACTTTCAGTTCTTCTATAAATAGAAGCTCATTCCTTCATTATTTCTTACGAATTCACTAAAACTCTAGAGAGAGAAACTATAGAGAGAAAGAAGAAAAGTATTCTGCTACTTCACTACTCCAGTATTCAATTTTTCTAATGTAAGGGATATTATTTGTTGTACTCGTAAGGGATATTATTTGTTGTACTCGTAAGGGATATTATTTGTTGTACTCGTAAGGGGTATTGTTTCTTTCGTATTTATGAAGAGAGCTTCTGTTATTCTATTCTTTATTATTATGTTGGAATAACCTGTTTATGTGAAGTACCGCATACATGGTGAAATTCTTCTGTTATTCCATTCTTTATTATTCTATTGGAATAACCTGTCTGTGCGGTCTATCGCATGCCTAGGGAATTATGTTGATATTCCATTCTTTATTATTCTATTGGAGTATCCTATCTGTGCGGATTACGCATGACCTGGTTCAATTATGTATTATTCAAGCAGAATATCCTGTCTGTGCAGATTACGCATGACCTGGTTCCATTCTTTATTATTCTGTTGGAATATCCTGTCAGTGCGGATTACGCATGACCTGATTCCATTCTTTATTATTCTGTTAGAATATCCCGTTTGTGCGAATTACGCATGATCTAGTTCCATTCTTTATTATTTTATTGGAATAACCTGTCTATGTGGATTACCACATGCATGGTGAATGATCCTTCGTATTCAGTCCTTATTAAATTGTGAAAATGATCTGTCTATGTGGATTACCGCATGGCGGGCGAAAATCCATTTGCAGTTTTATATATTCTATTATAATCAGTTGGTTAAAGCTTTGGCTTCTATACTCCATGAAATTAGTGGAATATCTTTGATATTTGCACTTCATCCAGTATCTTTTTCATTGAAATATTCTTCTGAGTATTCTTGAATTTTACTCTACAAAGTAGTATCGTGTTGACAATTTGGACGTTATTGGTTCCTAGATAAATTAATTTATAAATCTTTAAAATTTAATCTTATACTTGTTTTATTGAATTATTATGTCATTGTCATCATCCTCATGCTTATATTGTGATGAAAGTCATCTTTGGCTTACGTGCATAGATGGACTTGGTATGATTATGACCAGGGATTATTCAGTATAATCATGACCGTATTGTGACGAATGATTTGGTAAAAGTCCTCATTGGCCTGTAGTTCATTGGTGGACAGTTGTTGGTATGATTATGATAAGGGATTATTCGGTATAGTCATGACCATTGATGATTACATGAATATCCTTGGCCGTGATGCAGGGATAATTCGATTTTATTTATTAAGCAGAGTCTCAGCGATAAAGTTGATGAAAAACTTTTTAAATCATAGAAGATAGTAAATTTTATGCTCAACTTAACTCTTCTAATGGATTGCTTATTCCGCTGCAGTTGTTGATCTAAACCTTGTTTTCTATTATATTTTATCAGTTGTTATACTGTTGAAGGCTAAGGATATTTTATTCTGCATTATCTTAGTCATAATATTTCTTACTGGGCTAGTTGAGCTCACCCTTTCTTTCATTGTTCTCTTCAGGAAATGAGAACGTAGCTGGGACAAGTCGGGGAACAGAGTGATGGTCCTAGATGGTGTATTAGTAGTCCTCACTATTATGTGAAATAGTGTGATAATAAATGTAATGAGAACTCCATTGAGTGTGGATATTATCTAGATGACAATATTTGTATTAAAACTCACAGCCTATGTTTTATTGTATTTTACACGACTGTTGTATAATTAGTTTGTATTTATATTCAGTACCTTGTATCTAGCGATCCAAGATGGGTGATGTATACCTATTTTGGGGGCGTCACAGTTGGTATCAAAGCTTAGGGATATGATCCCTGGCTGAGATATGAGATAAGAACTAGGAGGGGAGAGACGGGGAATTCCTTCGCTAGTATGACCTACCTAAGTTTATTTGGTATTTAATTGGTCGGTCAGAGTATAGGAATAATATGTTATATGTTAATTACCCCTTGTTTTGTGGTAGTATTTTAAAATGGCATCTGAAAATGCTAAGATCAGCAATGAAGCACATGAGACCGTTGAGTCACCAACAATCAATACCCAGGATAATGTGCAACAGGAAGACAATAATCATCAGGTAAATAACAACACCGATCATATGATGAACGATGAGATGTTCAGAGGCTTTATGCAATTCATGCAATATCAGGCGAGAGAGACTCCTGCTCAAAATTTAGGTGGAAACACTGGCAACCCACGGCTGGTCACTGCTAAGCAGTTCAAGGAGCTGGGACCGCCGGAGTTTTTGGGAAATCCAGAACCACTTAAGCCGGAGACGTGGTTAAAACAGATCGCCAATATATTTAATGTCTTGGGATGCTCTGAGGAGCAAAAGGTTCCCTTCGCCACCTTTATGTTGCGTGAAGAGGCAGATTACTGGTGGGAATCTGTAAAATGTACCCAGCCTGAAGCACTCAAGATGTCTTGGGAGAAGTTTGAAGAGTTATCCCGGTTTGCATCCCATTTGGTCGATAATGAGGAGCGAATGACGCGAATGTTTCTAAGAGGTTTGAAACCTGAGATACGCCAATACTTAATTTCTCACAAATTGTGTTTGTATTCAGATGTTGTGAATAGGGATCAGTTATTGGAGTGCGATAATGAGTCAGGACAACCAAAAGGTAACGACCAACAACACGATAATAATCATACCGGTGGCAACGACCATCGAAACAATGACAACTATCGTGGGGGAAATTATGATGCCAAGAATGGTAACCACTTCGGTGGTAATCATGGCCAAGATAATAGAAGTGGAAATTTCAAGAAGAGAAGGTCATTTAGCTCGATTTTGTCATACACCAAAGTCAAGTCCAGTTGGGATGGTGGCACCAAAGGCGAATTCGGACAAAACAAAGTCGGTGGTTTTAAGAAGAGCATTTTTTGTGACTTCTCAAAAAGCGAGTAGCCCGAACAAAGTTAGCACGGGTTAGTTAATTATAAATTCTTGCGAAGTCTGTACCTTATTAGATATCGGTTCTACCCATTCTTTTATCTCTCTTGCTCACACTCAACGTTTAAATTTGACTCTTGAGAAGTTAGTCTTTGACTTATCGGTTGAAACTCCGTTAGGAGAAACCTTCATTACATGTGCTATCCAAGTCTTGGATGAGAGTCATAGTTTTGAATGACATTTCTATTGTTCATAAATTTCCTGACGTATTCTCTTAAGACTTCCTAGCCTACCCTAGAGCATGAAATCGAATTTTATATTGACCCCAGTAAAAAACCCATTTCTAAAACCCTCAAGTATTTCTTCACCCAAAACGAACGTAACATGCGCCAAAGATATTGGCTCGAGCTGTTGAAGACTACGACTATACCATTCAATATCATCGTGGTAGAGCTAACGTGGTAGCTGACGCGTTGGGTAGAAGATCGTATGCATTTACGAGTGCGATGTTGTTAACACAAAAACCCATTTTGTATAACTTACAAATGATGAAGATAGAGTTAAAGACTCTAGGGACCCATGTGAAGATAACGAATATACGAGTAGAACCAACTTTAATCAATAAAGTTAAAGATGCTCAAGCTACACACTTGGAGCTGATGAATATGAAGAAGAAGGTTCAAAAAGGTGTTATTCTAGAAGCAAGACTCGATGAAGAGAGGAAATCTCAACCCTCAATTTAATTGGCCCATTTGAAATCACTAGATCGAGTAGGAACTGTGGCCTATAGACTTGTTTTACCGCCAAGTATGTCGCGTGTTCATAACATATTTTTTACATATTGATGTTACGTAAATATGTGGACGACCCGAACCACATTATTGAATTAGAACTAGACGAGATAGCAGAAGATTTAACATATGAGGAGATACGTGTTAAAATCTTGGATAAGAAGTATCATATTCAACACTCAAAGGTTATACCTCAAGCGTTAGAATCTGACGAAGTATCATCATCTCTTCGACATACCAGGCATGTACGTAAATTTCAAGGGCAAAATTTCATAAGCAGGGGAGATTGTAAGACCCCGAATTTTATGAAATGAAAGTATTCAATTTTTTTATAATTATTATGTTATTTCGTAAATGGTTAAATTGATAAAAGGTTAAAGTTAAGGGTGATATGTGAAAATTTTTGCAAAGTAAGCAAGTTGTTATAAAATATTCGTTTTGTCGGAGAATATTCTTTTTGTCGGAGAATATCCGTACGACGGCACAATCATTGGTGGACCCCACAGCAGAAGTATTATCGTAGTAAGAAAACGACAGAATTATCATTTTATAAAAATAACTGCGAAAGTGTTACCGTTAAAACTGTTAAACTACTCGGTAGTAAAAGTACAGTAATACACGTGGTTGCATAGTAGCACACGGTATTGATTATTGATGCTTACGTGAGAAGTCACTTAGTTGTACTCAATTATTGCTACAGTAATTGCTGCATCATATCTCTCATATTATTGATTCAATTATTGTCACAGTATCATCTGCATAATATGATATATTTTTAAATCAATAATTGAGACAGCAAAGTTATTCATATTATTATTTACAATATTGACAATGTCTAGAAGTTCTGTTAAGGAGAGGTTTGGTCACCTAATTGCGCGCCAATAAGGAGAAATCCTTATCAGAAAGCCCCCTCTTTCCTGGAAATGACCTGGTTGTTAAATATTGTGAATTATAATATTAGTGATGAATAAGTTCGTGTTGATTAAAGATGAAACTGATAGTTCCATTGTGTGGGAATTATTAGTGTTAGTAGAAATCGATATTTATTTCGATAATAATTGATGTCTAGAGGTTATATTGACCAATCAGGTATTCAGAATACTTTTCGTGTCGGAATACTATTCACAAGTTACTATTCACCCAGTTACTATTCACTCTAGTAATGTTCACTCAGGTATTTGGGACACTTTTCCTGTCGGGGTACTATTCACGAGGTATTATTCTCGAAGTACTATTCACCCAAAAAATATATTTCTTTTCGGTCCAAATCATTTTTGAGTACAATATTATTCCGTGAGAAGATGTGATAATTTTTCAGACAGTTGGTTGAAATTATAATAGTAAATCAATATGGATCGTTGGTTTAAAGTTTTGTTAAAAACTTGTCCCTTCGGTTTTCCAATAGTCACTTGTCCCTTCGGTTTTCTAAGAGTTACTAGTCCCTTCGGTTTTTCAAGAGTTACTTGTCCCTTCGGTTTTCCAAGAGTTACTTGTCTCTTCGGTGTTCCAAGAGTTAATTGCCCCTTCGCAAATAGTAGTTGTCTCTTTAATATTGACAGGAGTCATTTTGACCCTTCGTTAAGACCAAGAGCTACTTTTAGTTCTTCTATAAATAGAAGCTCATTCCTTCATTATTTCTTACGAATTCACTAAAAACTCTAGAGAGAGAAACTATAGAGAGAAAGAAGAAAAGTATTATGCTACTTCACTACTCCAGTATTCAATTTTTCTAAGGTAAGGGATATTATTTGTTGTACTCGTAAGGGATATGTACTGCATACATGGTGAAATTCTTCAGTTATTCGATTCTTTATTATTCTGTTGGAATAACCTGCCTGTGCGATCTATCGCATGCCTGGTGAATTCTGTTGATATTCTATTCTTTATTATTCTGTTGGAATATCCTGTCTTTGCAGATTATGCATGACCTAGTTCCATTCTTTATTATTCTATTGGAAGATCCTATCTGTGCGGATTACGCATGACCTGGTTCCATTTTTTATTATTCTGTTGGAATATCCTGTCAGTGCGGATTACGCATGACCTAATTCCATTCTTTATTATTCTGTTGGAATATCCTGTCTGTGCGGATTACGCATGACCTGGTTCCATTCTTTATCATTCTGTTGGAATAACATGTCTATGTGGATTACCACATGCATGCTGAATGATCCTTCGTATTCAGCCCTTATTAAATTTTGGAAATGATCTGTCTACGTGGATTACCGCATGGCGGGCAAAAATCTATTTGCAGTTTCATATATTCTGTTATACTCAGTTGGTTAAAGCTTTGGCTTCTATACTCCATGAAATGAGTGGAATATCATTGATATTTGGGCTTCATCCAGTATCTTTTTATGGAATTATTCTTCTGAGCATTCTTGAATTTTACTCTACAAAGCAGTATCATGTTGACAATTTAGAAATTATTGGTTCCTAGATAAATTAATTTATAAATCTTTAAACTTTATTCTTGAACTTGTTTCGTTGAATTATTATGTTATTGTCATCATCCTCATGCTTATATTGTGATGAAAGTCATCTTTAGCTTACGTGCATAGATGGACTTGGTATGATTATGACCAGGGATTATTCAGTATAATCATGACCGTAATGTGACGAATGATGTGGTAAAAGTCCTCATTGGCCTGTAGTTCATTGGTGGACAGTTGTTGGTATGATTATGACCAGGGATTATTTGGTATAATCATGACCATTGATGATTACATGAATATCCTTGGCCGTGATGCAGGGATGATTCGATTTTATTTATTAAGTTGAGTCTCAGCGATAAAGTTGATGAAAAACTTTTTAAATCATAGAAGATAGTAGATTTTATACTATACTTGACTCTTCTAATGGATTGCTTATTACGCTACAGTTGTTGATCTAAAACTTGTTGTCTATTATATTCTATCAGTTGTTATACTGTTGAAGGCTAATGATAATTTATTCTGCATTATCTTAGTCATAATATTTCTTACTAGGCTAGTTGAGCTCACCCTTTCTTTCATTGTTCTCTTCAGAAAATGAGAACGTAGCTGGGACTAGTCGGGGAACATAGTGATGGTCCTAGATGGTGCATTAGTAGTCCTCACTATTCTGTGAATTAGTGTGATAATAAATGTAATGAGGAGTCCATTGAGTGTGAATATTGTCTAGATGACAATATTTGTATTAAAACTCACTGCCTATGTTTTGTCGTATTTTACACGACTGTTGTATAATTAGTTTGTATTTGTATTCAGTACCTTGTATCTGGCGACCCAAGATGGGTGATGTATACCTATTTTGGGGGCGTCACAGATTCATATATAAGAATTGTAGACTGGTTATAAAGGGTCACGAGATGATGGTAGATTTGATACCAATTAGACTTGGTGAGTTTGATGTTATACTAGGAATGGATTTGTTATTTAATCACGGAGCAGTAATTGATTGCCAAAGAAAATGTGTTAACCTTGTGACTCCGTCAAAGGTTGTGTTCTATGGTAGCAAGTCACCTCGAGAAGCAAGTTGTCTGACGGTGATGCAAGCCAAGAAGTTATTGAGACAAGGATGTGTAGGATACTTAGCCTACATAGTCGATACACAGAAGTAGAGTGCAAAGTTAGAAGAGATACCGATCATAAGAGATTTTACAGACGTATTTCCAGACGATTTGTCGGGTCTTCCACCGGATCGACAAATCGAGTTCGTGATTGACTTACTACCAGGAACGTCCCCGATATCTAAGGCACCATACAGAATAGCCCCGGTAGAGATGAAAGAGTTGATGGTGCAATTGCAAGAGTTGCTCGGCAAGAAGTATATCCAGCTAAGTGTGTCGCCATGGGGAGCACCGGTGTTGTTTGTTAAGAAGAAAGATGTATCGATGCGGCTCTTCCTTGATTATCGAGAATTGAATAAGGTCATGATTAAAAATAAGTACCCATTACCTAGAATCGATGACCTGTTCAATCAGTTAAAGGGAGTGAGGTATTTCTCAAAGATAGACTTGAGAAGTGGTTATCATCAACTGAAGGTGAGGCCAGAGGATGTACCAAAAACAACGTTCAAAACTCGGTATGGTTATTACGAGTTTCTGGTTATGTCATTTGGTTTAACCAATGCACCTGCAGCATTAATGGATTTGATGAACAGGGTGTTTAAACCATTCTTAGACAAATTCGTGGTGGTGTTTATCGATGATAGTTTGGTGTATTCCAAAACCAAGGAGGAACATGTTGAACACTTAAGAGTGACGTTGGGGACATTGAGAAAAGAAAATTTATACGCAAAATTCTCAAAATGTGAGTTTTGGTTAGAACGTGTACAGTTTCTCGGGCACGTTATAGACAAGGACGGAAATTCGGTAGATCCATCAAAGGTTGAAGCTCTAATAAACTGGGATCAGCAGAAGACACCGTCAGAGGTAAGGAGTTTCTTAGGATTGGCAGGTTACTACAGGCATTTTATACAAGACTTTTCCAAAATCACAACTCAGTTAACAAATTTAACCAGGAATGCGGTTAAGTTTATTTGGACACAGAAGTGTGAGAAAAGTTTTCGCGAATTAAAGAAGAGGTTCAGTTCAGCACCTGTGCTATCATTGCCTGATGATACAGGGAATTTTGTGGTGTATAGTGATGCATCGCATAGAGGACTAGGTTGTGTGCTTATGAAAAATGACAGAGTTATTGTGTATGCATCACGTCAATTGAAAGATTATGATAAAGGGTATCCGACTCATGACTTAGAGTTGGCTGCGGTGGTGTTTGCCCTGAAGATTTGGAGACATTATCTTTATGGAGAGAGGTGTGGGATATATACCGACCATAAAAGTCTAAAGTATATCTTTACACAAAAAGATTTGAATATGAGGCAGAGAAGATGGTTGGAGTTGATAAAAGCCTATGACTATAAGATTTTCTATCATCCCGAAAAGGCGAATGTTGTTGCTGATGCCTTAAGTAGAAAGGGACATGAGAAGTTAATGATGTTAACTGCTCAGGAGAAGCTAGTGTCGAAAATAGCTAAGATGGAGTTGGAAATTAAATATCCAACAGAATCTGACGAAAAATTGTTCCAGATGAGAAACGGTTCAACGTTGGTAGATAAGGTGAAGAATACACAACTTCAGGATGAAGACTGTGAAAAGATAAAATAGAAAGTATCTGAAGGTGAGGAAAACAAATTCAAAATCGATTCGGAAGGGTTACTTCGATTCGAAGGTAGAATTTGGGTTTCGCCAGTATCAGAGGTTAAAGAGGAAATTCTGAGTGAAGCTCACAACTCAAGATATTCAATTCACCCCGGGAGTACAAAAATGTATCAGGATCTTAGACATCATTTTTGATGGTCGAATATGAAAAAGGATGTTGCTGAGTGTGTGGTGAAATGTTTAACGTGTTAGAAAGTTAAAGCTGAACACCAAAGGCCAAGTAGATTGTTGCAACCATTGGAAATACCAGAATGGAAGTAGGAGAATATCACAATAGATTTTTTGGTGGGTCTTCCTACGACTCAATAAGGTTTTGACGCCATCTGGGTGATTGTCGATCGATTGACGAAGTTGGCACACTTTTTGCCAATCAAGATTAGATTTAACCTAGATCGATAGGTAAAACTATACGTGAAGGAAATCGTTTCTAGACACGGTATTCCGGTGTCCATTGTATCAGACAGAGATCCACGTTTCACATCTAATTTTTGGAAATGACTACAAGAATGCTTGGGAATACAGTTGAGAATGAGCATAGCGTACCATCCTCAAACCAACGGACAGAGTGAGAGAACCATCCAAACACTAGAAGATATGCTCAGAGCATGTATCATGGATTTCAAGGGAAATTGGGATGATCATTTACCGTTGGTTGAATTTGCCTATAATAATAGTTATCACGCGAGTATTGGCATGCTGCCTTACAAAGCGTTATACGATAGAAAGTGCAGAACTCCGTTATGCAGGGATGAGGTTGGTGAACGTCAGCTATTGGGTCCAGAATTGGTGCAACAAACTGTCGAGAACATCAAGGTGATTCGAGAAAGATTGATAGCTGCACAAGATAGACAGAAGAAATATTTTGATCAACACCGACAAAATCAGAAATTCGATGTTGGTAGGTATGTTTTCTTGAAAGTATCTCCCTGGAAGGGAAAAATTCGATTTGGTAAAAAGGGAAAATTAAGCCTTAGGTTTATAAGACCTTTTGAAGTGCTTCGACGAGTTGGTGAAGTGGCATACGAGGTAGCTTTACCTCCGAAATTGGAGCATATTCATAACATTTTCCATGTCTCGGTATTAAGACCATATAAGCCTGATTATAAACATGTTATAGAATATGAGCCATTACAGTTTGAGAAAGATTTGCCATATGAAGAAGTCCCTATTCAAATTATTGATAAGAAAGAGCAAGTACTAAGGAATAAAGTGATACATTCTTTTAAGGTAATCTAGAGGAACCACAATGCTAAAGAAGCTACGTGGGAACTTGAAGATGTTATGATGAAGAATTGCCCTCAGTTATTTGCTTAATCTTGTATAGCGATTCTGGGGACAGAATCCTGTTAAGGAGGGAAGAATGTGACAAATAAATTTATCGAGTCGTGATCTAGGGACAGAATCCTTTTATGGAGGGAAAGATGTAACAATCGATAAATTTTGTAATTTAATTTAAATATTTATTGAATTAAATAAATATTTTAAATAATTTATTTATTGAGAAAAATAAATAATTGATGAAATTGTGATGCAAGAATTTAGTAACTAAATTGACTAATGTTAATTAAATTGAATAATGGTAATTTTTATTTGAAAGATTTAATTTAATAAAATAATTAAATTAAATGAATTGTTTAATATTTAAGAAAATAACTAAATTAAATAAAGTAATGTTTAAGTCTAATTTATTAATTAAATTAGACATATAATTATTTATTAATCATAAGTATAACTATAATGAAAAATTATAAGTATAAGCTAATTAAATGGGTTACATGTGTGACAAATAAAAATTATATAATATAGTATTATTGAAATAATCTATAAGGGGGGGAGTTGTGTTGGCCAAACAAGGACTTGTGGCCTTTGGCTTATTTTTAACTGACGTCTATTGATTTTTTTAATTGATGTATACGTGAAAGAGAGGGGAGTCAGTTTATATGTTTACGCATAATTCCTAAAGGCTAAGTTCAGAGAATTTAGAAAAGAAGGAAACATAGAGAATAGAGAGAGAATCACACAGAGAAAGAGAAGGGTTTGCTAAATCAAGGTATAATCTATTATCAATCTTAACTCTTAGTTTTGGTAGTATTTATGCTATATGATTTAGAAATCACGTTGGATTGATATACATACAAAAGTATGGTTTATAATCTGTGAATAAATATGTGTGAGTGCTATTTGATAATTAGAATACATGAAATTGGGTTTGTAGTAGAAGATTTTAAAAAAATAGTGTTATATGTATGAAAAATGGCTTAAAAGTACAAAATTTCATGCTCAATATGTGCTATAATATGCAAATTTAGTTTAGATTGTGTTAGTATGTTAAGAAACGAAAGCGGCGTAGTTTGAATCGTGTCAATTGGTTAAGAAACGAAGTCGTGGCAATTGAATTTACTAAAAGTGTTAAAAGTGATGCAATTGGGAAAATTGGGGTTTTAATTCTTCAAAATTGAATATATATATATATATATATATATATATATATATATATATATATATATAATGTTTATGTAGTTAGAATGGTGAATATCATGCTTAATTATGTTATTAAAAGGTTTTAGATGTTGACTTTGGTGTAATTCTGTGGAAATTGGGTTGATTCATGGTGTGTTGGTGCAGAATAGATCTGCTGTAGTTTCTGTCTGGGTATGGCGTAGCTGCGCCGGTACCACAGGCAGAAACGGCGCAGCTGCGCCGTTGGTCTTCTGCGTTTTTACACCAGCACAGCTGCGCCGGTGCCAAAGCTTGGGACAGCACAGCTGCGCCGTGCCCTGAGCCTAGGCAGTGAAGTCTGTTTATTTGTGGGTTATAATATCATGACCTAATCTAGCTTGGCATGCATGATAATGATGTTAAAACATAACGTGGACAAAAATAACAGATTGTAATATGATGTAATATAAAGTGTGAAGATTTTAAGTGATAATTTAATTAAGTTTTGTAACGAATAAAAATTGTTGTTTATGAGAGTTACAGATGAATGATAATGTTATGTTAGACCGTGGTGAGATTTCAGATTCGTTAAAGATGTTAACCAACATGGTTAGATGTTAAGTTAAGGGTATGACTTAAATGGTGGGTTAAACCCATAAAACTAATATTGATACAACTAATTGTTATTGCGATTTCAATGATATGTGTAGGGTAATTGACGAACATTATTATACTTGTGTAGCTTACATACAAGGTAAGTTTTTGAACTTCATTCTCTTTATAATGAGTGCAAGTTTTTTATCTTAAACTTTTATTGAGCAAGTTCCCTAACTTCATTCTTTTATTAATGAACGCAAGTTTCATAGCTATGTTATCTTTTATGTCAAGCAAGCTTTCTATTTCTAAATTTTACATTAAAGTTGAGCAAGCCTATTGATTCTATCTCGTGTATGATTGTACAAGCTCTTGTAATCTAGTTCGTTACATCGAGCGAGTTTCACTTTCCTAAGTCTTGATATCGTTATTCAAAGTATATATTGTTCTAACACATTGTTTCAAATGAGATTGTTCTAACTCTTTTGAATGTGGTACTTTGCACACATACTATGTCTATTCAATTGCACATTGCTGTTATTCGATCTTTGACTTTGATAACCTTGTTCAAATCTATATTGCTGTATTAAACCTTCAAGTAGTAAGCGTACTCTTATTGATTGAACTAGTCTATAATGGAATAGTGTTCTAAAATTCTAGAACCACTGATAAGCTAGTTCCAAACTAAACTTTCTTTAGTGCGAAAATTCTAAATCCAAACTGAGACGAACAACCCTAACATAGGGAATTTTGTACGTGTAACGTTTAGATGTTTGTGCACAATACATGGTACAAAGGGTTGATCCCCCTAAGTACGTTAAGTAGGTTCTGTATAGTCAAAATGACTGTTAAGGTTGGGGTAGTAATACCTAATCACCGAGGACATAGTTCGTGGTCTTACGACCCTCAGATATTAAATTCAAACTTGTTTTCTATTCTGATTTGTAGAACAAGTTCACCATTATTCAGCATTCGTTGTTCACACTCTTGTTGATATTGTTATTACTCTTTATATCAGTAAGCAATTATTTGCTCACTCTTGTAATTAACACTGCAGCTAAAGTTGAGAAAGTCGATGAGCCATCTACTAGCAAAGGAAAGGGCAAGATGTCTAAGTGTTGAATATTTATGAGAATTGATTTAAATGAATTATGTTATAAGACTTATTTTATTTTGTGATGTATTCCGCAGACTTATGTAATAATTTAAGGTTAGATTACCTGGGATTATTTTTAAGATGATGTAACCCTTTAATGGGAAGACTATTATTTAAGTTATTTAAATTATGTCTTTATCCGTTGTTATAGGTTGTTAGATGTAATGGTTTTGGATAGTGAGCACCAAATCTTGTGGGGATGGAGTACCCGGATTTGGGGGTGTCACAATTACTTCCTCATTTATTAAAACAAATATGCTTACACTAATTCACTATTTTAATTAAGTGAATTACTCACATTATTTATGAAATTTAATTCTTAACAATTTCATCGCCAATCATGGCATGAAAATCAAATTATATTATTTCATAATATATTTTTTACTTCGTTAAATTAACTACTATTATTTAATTTCTTTAATAGTTTAATTAACTATTAAATCTCATTTTCTCCAACATATGAATATATATAAAACTCTATTTTATATATAAACACTTAATTCTCTTCACACCAAATCATAAATTTCAAAATATATAACACACACACAGATATATATATATATATATATATATATATATATATATATATATATATATATATATATATATATATATATATATTCTTATTTTAATAATTACTAAAAATTCGGGTTGTCACATCCTTCCCCTTTATAAGATTTATGTCCTAGGATTCACCAAAACCTCCCTTACTCGGTTTTCAATCAATCCCTATAAATATTTATCGTTGAATCACTCAACGCATTATCTTAATATAGGTTTTATATTTTTCATTTTCATCACAACAACTCTTATAGACTTTAGTTCATAACCTTTACTTAAACTCAATTATGTTCTGAATATTATATATTCTTTAACCCATTCATTTCCTTTTCTAAGGATCATTGTCTTATATGCTAAACTTATAAACACTCGGGACATTACATTCACCCCTTCTTCTAAGAATTGCGCCCCCGAAATTCCATCTTATTAATCTTTATTCATTTGATTAATCAAAATTCATTTTACACTAATCTTTATTCATTCATTGGGTTTTATAACTACTTCCTCTTGTACGGATCCTTCTAAAATCATCTCATTCTTCACATCTTTCTCTTTTACTAATTTCACATTTTCTTTAGATAACTTCATCCTTTCTCTTTTTCGGAATTTCATATCTTTCTTAGTATTATTCTAATCTTCTCAATTTATTCATCCCTTTCTTGTTCTAGAATTTCTTTTCTTACTTGTTTAATATATTCATCATTAGATGTCACATTCTATAACCTACTTCTTTCAAAGGAACATTCTTATTTCCACATTTACTTCAGGATAACATGAATCTTCCATAATTGCTCAATAATTGGGAAGCAGTATGAATAACTCAGGATTTTAAAAGATTATCCAATCATGTTGAGGGGTCACAAGACCGTGAACCCATCTCTACATTTAATAGTACTTCACCCCCGGTACTTCACACTATAAACCGTTCTAACAAAATGTTTAACAACCACACAGACTGTAAACATTCTACATCAGTGCTTTAGGTGATCAACCTATCGCACTACTACATTGTGCAAAACGTATTACTTCATAACATCGTAATGACTATATGCGGTACTTTCGAAACCAAAGTCTCCGATAAAATGTCCCCTTTATAGGGTTGTTCACCTCAGCCTGTCAACATCTGAATCTGTCCAAAAATAATTTGATTTAGCCTAGCTTATCAAGAACGCTTGAAGTTCATAAGCATCTTTCAATATTCGTTTACTTGAATATATATATATATATATATATATATATATATATATATATATATATATATTTCCAACCAACTCAATTAATATACTTTTCTTAGCTTAAAAAAACCAAAAATCACTTTTATGATATCATGATACTGTACCGTTGTTAGAGTTTATGCCCTAGAGGCCAATTATTTGATATAATTGGTTAACGTTTTGATATTATGTTTGATTGAATAAATGAATGATTTTATTATGGTTTTATTTACTGCGTTATATAAATGTTAACATAATAAAAATCCTTAGAATAATGATACAAATTATATAGTTTCAAGTATGTGACTTGAACATGAGATTATATAATTATAATTAGTATCATTGCACTTAAATGTCCCTAGTCGAGTATCATTATTGATGGGACAACAATGATGCATTAAGACTAGTATGTTGATTGACTGATGACCAAATCTCATTGGTCATAAATATATGAGATATTAAGTCAATGCATATGTTCATGTTAGATAACGATGTACTGGACAGACCCACCAGGAGAATTCTATATGGAGCATTATGCAAAGTGTCATTAGTAATTCTCATAGTGACAATGATGTAATGGTCCTCCGACCTGAAATCACTATATTACTACACGAGAATTTATGTACTTTGATATCATCAAATGTCACCTTTAATAGGGTGGACTATAAAGGTGATTATTGGGTACATCATGAATCGTGTGAGGAATATGAGTGATCTAGATGGAATTTAACCATCCTATATATTATGGGTGATATCCATAGGCCTCTTAATTGAGTAGGACTATGAAATGCATGACCATGCTCAAATAGTGATTTGTTTCATATAGTCCACTCATTGATCAAGAAAAAACTCAGATTAAATTATGAAGAGTATGACACATTCCATGACTCGAGTTTAATCTTGGATATTAAGGTTAAAATGATTAAATTACATTGAAACATTGGTCACGAAAAGGTTGCATCGAATCATCGATCTTATTATTACTTGGGTAGCAGTGATGCATTACTAGATGCCGCTCCCCGTTTATAACTTTATAATATGATTTTAAAGTTATTGCCAACGTAATAATAACCTATAGGGTCACACACATAAAACGTAATTTAAAAGGGAATTAATTTAAATTTTAAGGATTTAAATATATTAATAGTATTTAAATTACGAATTTAAATTAAAAGGATAATTTGTATATATATATATATATATATATATATATATATATATATATATATAATTAAGTAAGACTTAATTAAGATAAATATATATAAATTCGGATTTTATGAAATTAGGTTTTGATTAATACCTTTTAACTACTATATATATGATATATAGCAGCCACTTAGGGTATTATTAAAAAACTGAAAACCCTAGCCACTCTCAGAGAGAGACTAGAGAGAAACAGTTCAAAAATTCTCATCCTTGGTGGCTAGTACCGCAGTTCCTTCTTCTGCAGATTGTAGGACAATTCACGGAGCGTTCGTGTAGATACCGTAGAGGCGCGATTCATTTGGATTGCGTTGGAGATTCGAGCGCATCAATTTAATTTTCATAATCGGTATAATTTCTAACCACTGAGTTAATTGATTTTTGCATGGATCCTGTTTAGGGTTTTTAAATTGCTTTATATTTATTCTATTTCCGCTGTGTGTTTCTGTCGAACCCCAACAGTGGTATCAGAGCTACTTGCGAAAAGATTAATTCAGATTACGTGTTTTAATTGTATTCGATATATATGATATATGATGATGCATGTTTACCGATATGAAATTGAATATATGATATTTCGTTGTATGTGTATTCTGGTAATATATATGATGATACTGTTAATCGTATCTTTAATCGGTGAAATAACAATATAACTGTTCTAATCGGATTAGAAGCGTGAAGAATCGTTTTAATATGATTAATCGAAGCTGGACATATATGATAAATTCTGGGTGTACTGTTATTCGTTTTAATATGATTAAATGGAAACTGGACATATATGATTTGTTATTATGGGTGTTTTGGTGGATTAAAATGTATGATTCTGAAACTGTTTCAGAGATTCGTATGGAAAAATTCTGCCGGACCACCGCCAGGGGGGAGACCCCCCCTTGGACCCCCCGTCGTTGCGCACGATGGTCGTAACCCCAAATTTGTTATATATATATATATATATATATATAATTTTATATTAACTGTTATATGCTTATTGTGATATGCATGGTGCACAGTTATGGCCTTTTTGACCCATAGGTTAGTGGTTTTGGTTTTGAAATACGGCTTGCATGTCGTGCCTTTCTATAAATTCTAATGTAATATTCTCTTCTCATCTAAATCCCCTCGAATGTAACTCGAGGTTTCTTTATGTCATGTAATAATCTGTAATTGATGAAGATGTCAAGATGGAGAACACAATGGAAAGATGATGATGGAGAGGAGGCACATGCTTGAGGAAGATCTAAGGAAGCTATTTATTTTAAGATCTTTTACCACCTTAGATTGACCTTCAATCTTTCATTAGCTTGAAAAGATTGACAGTGGATTGTGCCATAACTGTGACACATTTAATTTTGCACTTTATTTATGCTTGTATGCGATATGATATGATAAATAATGTGCATGCTTAATAAGATTAAAATTGGTGAGATCTAATTTTTTTTAATAAAATCCCTCATTAGATTATTAAGTCTAAATCAGATGCCTTCCAATGAATAACACTCATCAAGACCTTAATCAATAGATGTAGGTTTGCCAAAGTAAAGTACCCTATTTATCTAGGTAAGATGCGATAGGATAATTGTGATATCCAAACTGTTAAAATCATTGGGCCCGACTTAACTAAGTTATCTCAATAGGATTGTGGACTTAGAGGCATAGAGTTTGGTTGGTACCATTAGATGGACTAGAAACAAATGTTGTTTATCAAACTATCCAAGGGTTATATATGATATAATTGACAAAAGGGTTGTCTACCTAAATAATTGTGTTTTAAGAGATTAGCCAAAGCTAACTTAAGTCATAATAAAATATGGATCTTGGCTCACTAGAAAGATTTAATAGAAAATGCTTTCCGAATTAATGGTGAGGGCTATTAATTTGAATAAAATAGTGAGAGGTATATTTTAAATGTACTATTATCAATTACATATTATCAACTCTGCAATTTGACTTATTATTTTGGCACTTATAAATTGTAGATATCAATGGCAAACAACAACAACACAAGTAGTTTTTCACTACGATCAGTCCTTGAGAAGGACAAGCTGAGTGGGATTAATTTTCTTGACTGGCACAGGAACTTGAGGATTGTCCTTAAACAAGAGCGTAAGTTATATGTCCTTGATGGGCCCATTCCTGCAGCACCGGCTGACTGCACCACGTGTGGAGCATAATGCTTACAAGAAGCATCAAGATGATGCTCTAGACGTGAGTTGTCTCATGCTAGCAACCATGAACGCTGAGCTTCAGAAGCAACATGAGTTAATGGATGCTTATGAGATGATCGAGCATCTCAAGAAATTGTTCGAAGGGCATGCTCGACAGGAGAGGTATGATACAAGCAAAGCGTTGTATCATTGCAAGATGGGTGAACGTGATCTAGTTGGTCCACATGTGCTAAAAATGATTGGGTATATTGAGTACCTTGATAGGTTGGGTTTTCCAATCACTCCGGAAGCCCAAACTGATCTTGTTTTGCAATCCTTGAACAACAGCTACTCTCAATTTGTTATGAATTATCTTATGAATGAAATTGAGAAACCCCTTACTGAGTTGTTGAGCATGTTAAGAACTGCTGAGAACAACATGAAAAAGGCAGGACCCGCTCCCATAATGATGGTGCAAAAGGGGAATGCTAAGGAAAAATGGAAAGGCAAGAAAAAGATAGGATCTAATTCTGGTGCCAAACCTAATTCCAAAACAAAACAGGCTTTAAAACCTAAAGGTGGGGTGGCTAAAGAAGGTGATTGTCACTTTTGTGGAAAACCTGGACACTGGAAGAGGAATTGGCATGCTTATTTGGAAGAAGTGAAGAAAAAAAAAGGAAGTGTGACTTCTGATTCAGGTATATATGTTATAGAAGTCAATTTGTCTACTTCTACATCATGGGTATTGGATACTGGATGTGGTTCTCACATTTGTGTTAATGTGTAGGAACTTCGAAGGAATAGGACTTTGGCAAAAGGAGAGGTTGACATACGAGTTGGGAATGGAGCAAAAGTTGCTGCACTGGCCATAGGAACTTATCATTTATCTTTGCCCTCTGGGCTAGTTTTAGAATTAGAAGATTGTTATTTTGTGCCTACTATAAGCAAAAACATTATTTATGTTTCTTGTTTGGACAAGAAAGGTTTTTCATTTATAATTAAGAACAATCTTTGTTCGTTTTACTTAAATGATATTTGCTATGGTGTTGCACAATTGTTTAACGGTCTTTATATCTATAACATAAACACAAAACGATTTAAAACAAATTATTCAAATCTGACATATCTCTGGCACTGTCGTTTGGGCCATATAAATGAGAAACCCATATCAAAACTCCATAAAGATGGATTTTTGGATTCATTTGATTTTGAATCATATGAAAAATGCGAATCTTGTTTATTAGGCAAGATGACTAAAGCCCCTTTCACTGGACACAGTGAACGGGCTAGCGATATATTGGGACTTATACATAGTGATGTATGTGGACCCATGAGTTCGTTAGCAAGAGATAGATTTTATTACTTTATTACATTTACTGATGACTTCAATAGATATGGATATATGTATCTAATGAGACACAAATTCGAATCCTTTGAAAAGTTCAAGGAATTCAAGAATGAAGTTCAAAACCAATTTGGCAAAAGCATAAAAGCCCTTCGATCCGATCGAGGAGGTGAATACTTAAGCCAAGACTTTGATGACCTTCTAAAGGAGTGTTGTGACGTCCCCAAAATAGGTATACAACACCCATTCTGAGTCGCCAAATACATGGTACAGAAAACAAACTACAACTTCAATAATACAATTGTCGTGCAAAATACGACAACACATACTGTGAGTTTAAATACAAATATTGTCTTCTAGACAATATCCACACTCAAATAAGTCCTCAATACAATTATTCAAACACTATTTTACAGAAATAGTGAGGACTGCGAAAACATCTTTCTAGAACCATCGACAACAAGTTTTGGATCAACAACTGCAGCGGAAACAGCAAACCATTAGAAGAGTCAAGCAGAGAAAGAATTCTACTATCTTCTAAGATTTAAAAGTCCATCATCAATATTTTATCCATGTAACATCGATTAATAATCATCTTTATCCAAATATTCATCTTTGCACTACAGGCTAAAGATATTCATTTGTATCACCTGTCAGTCATGTTCATCTCAACACCTGTTCATCTTTGCACTACAGGCCAAAGATATTCATCAAGTAATTATACATCTTTGCACTACAGGCCAAAGATATTCAGTAATATCATCATTTAGGACTGAGGATGATGAAAAATATCTTAAAGAGAACGAATCCAGTGAGACAGAAGGACAAATATTAAGGATACGTATAACAGTTTATCCAAGATCAATAATACTTCATAATAATCAATTGTGAAGCAGAATTCAAAAATAAAGATCAAAACATGGATACAATCAAAGATAGTAACCATAATAGACATCTTGGACAAAAAGGGAAAATTTTATTTTTCGATGAATAGTGCCGTATTCGTGAATAGTGTCGTATACGTGAATAGTAACGTACACGTGAATAGTAACCCCGACACAAAAAGTTCTAAATTTGATAAAAACTCATGTTAATATTTCAGCATAATGATATTGAAGAAAATAATATCATTTAAGAAGAAAATAATATCCCTTACCTCAAAATATCAGTACTTCTGATCGGAATACCGGTATAAAACTGAAAGAAACTTGCACTGATGAATAGAAACTCTCAAAGTATCTAAATACTCACAAAATACACTCAATAATCTAGAGAGAGAAAGAGAGAAAACTTATTTCAGGTGTGATTTTCAATTCTAACTTAGCCCTCTATTTATAGAAAAATTTTAGTAGGCTTGACCTGCAACCTGATGGCTTTACCTGCTACTATTCCCACCCACCACATTTGAAATATAATTCAGCACATTTCTTCACCAACCAAGAGTGGGGCCCACCAATTCTAGAATTTTCTACCAAAATGATAAACTCTAAAAATTCAATAATTTCTGAACCAGTCATCTCGTAAAATTCATAATAAATCATACGTTCATTTTTAACGGTTCAAAATTTGTGGGCATATACTCAACTTATATATGTATAACATATCCAAAAATTATCACGATCTAACGGTCGGATTAAAAATTATAACCCCCGTAAAATATCTCAAAAACCCTGATTTTTAATACCTCCATTCCGACAAAAATACGGATAAAAACCTCAACATTAACTCCTTCATTTTTAACCACAAAAATATATCCCTCATTTATATCCACATAAAATAAATATTTCCTTATCATATGAATCAATAATTAATTATTCATAAATAATATTACAGAATCACATTTATGACAACCAGGCCGTTCCCAGGAATGAGGGGGCTTTCCAATAAGGATTTCTCCTTACTGGCGCGCAATTAGATGACCAAACCTCTCCTTAGACAGAACTTTCTAGACATTGTCAATAATGTTATCTAATAATATTATTCAAATAATATGAATTATTGATCTGATAATGGAAAATACTGTGCAGCAACAATTATTGAAACAACAATAATATAAAATATCAACGTAGCAATTATTGAATCAATAAAATAAAATATTGAATAATAACTACTGTAACAATTATTGAGTAGTGCCTTCTTACGTAAGAATCAATAATTGGTGCAATACCGTGTGCTACTGTAATTTAACCACCGGGTATTCCAACAGTATTAACGGTAACAACTACGCCGTTGTTTATAAACAACTTATACTTGTCGTTTTCTTCATCCAATCGCTTTCCGTTATGGGGCCAACACAAGGCTGCGCCGTCGTACGAATATTCCCCGACAGCAAGAATATTCCACGACCAAACGAATATTCCCCGACAAAATGAATATTTTATAACCACTTGCTTATTTTGCAAAATTTGCACATTTCACCCATAACCAAAGTATTATATCAAATTAACCCCTTATTATTCACAATAATATTTAGAGAAAATTTGATTTTATTCATTAATAAGTTGGGGTCTTACAACCTCCCCTCCTTATGAAATTTCGTCCTCGAAATTGACGTACGTACCTGATGTTTCAAAAAGGTGAGGATACCTCGCTTTCATTTCTGATTCCAACTCCCAGGTCATTTCTTCAATAGCATGGTTTCTCCACAAAACCTTAACTTATGGTATAACCTTCGTGCGTAGGACATGCTCTTTCCTATCCAAGATCTTAACAGGTACCTCCTCGTACGTTAAATCTTCAGCTGTCTCGTCTGGTTCTAACTCAATAATGTGGTTCGGGTCTTTAACATATTTACGAAGCATAGATATGTGAAAAACATTATGAACACGAGACATGCTTGGAGGTAATGCGAGTCTATATGCCACATTTCCTATTCACTCAAGAATCTCAAATGGACCAACAAATCTTGGATTGAGCTTTCCTCTCTTCCCAAATCTTGTAACTCCCTTCCATGGTGCAACACGTAATAATACATGATCCCCAATATTAAATTCCACGTCCTTCCGATGAAGATTTGCCTAACTCTTTTGTCGATCCTGTGCCGTTTGTATACGTTGTCGAATCGTTTGGATCTTCTCTGTAGTAATGAGTACCAACTCTGGTCCCAACAATGTTGCTTCACCCACCTCGTCCCAGCATACTAGAGAACGATATTTTCTTCCATACAACACCTCGAATGGAGCCACACCTATGCTCGCTTGATAACAATTGTTGTAGGAGAATTCTACCAATGGTAGGTACTTATCCCAACTCCCTTTGAGATCTAGGACACAAAGTCTTAATAGATCTTCAAGAGTTTGAATAGTCCTCTCTGATTGTCCGTCCGTTTGAGGATGGTACGCTGAATTGAATCGTAAATCCGTGCCCATAGCTTTCTGCAAGCTAACCCAAAATCGTGAAGTGAATCTTGGGTCACGATCCGAAACTATGGATACTGGCATGCCATGCAATCTCACAATATCGTTCACGTACATACTAGCAAGACGTTCAAGGGAATAAGTCTCACGTATCGGCAAGAAATGAGCGGACTTGGTTAATCTATCAACAATAACCCAAATCGCATATATGCCTTGAGAAACCTTGGGAAGACCCGTAACAAAATCCATAGTAATGTGTTCCCACTTCCATTTCAGAATCTCAAGTGGTTGCAATGGACCCTTTGGTACTTGATGCTCCGCTTTTACATGTTGACAAGTTAAACATCTCGAGATAAACTCCGCGATCTCTCTTTTCATATTGCTCCACCAAAATGTGTGCCGAAGATCGTGATACATTTTGGTACTCTCAAGATGGATTGCAAACGGTGTGTTGTGTGCCTCCATCATTATTCTATGCTTCAAGTCAAAATCGTTAGGAACACAAAGTCTGGAGTTGACTCGAAGTATTCCTTCTTCATCGATTCTTGCTTCTGGAATAGCACCTTCTTGCACTTTCTTCTTCATACGCATCAGCTCCATGTCCGTAGCTTGAGCAGCTTTAACTTTATTGATTAAAGTCGGTTCTACTCGTATATTTGATATCATCATGTGGGTACTTGGAGCCTTCATCTCTATCTCCATCCTTTGCAAGTCATACAAAATGGGCCTTTGTGTTAACACCATTGCACTCGTACCCGCATATGATCTTCTACTCAATGCGTCAGCTACTACGTTTGCTTTTCCAGGATGATATTGGATGGTATGATCGTAATCTTTCAACAGCTCGAGCCAACATCGCTGCCGCATGTTGAGTTCCTTTTGGGTGAAGAAATATTTGAAGTTTTTATGATCTGTATAGATCTCCACTTTTTCCCCATCCAGGTAGTGTCTCCAGATCTTCAACGCAAAAACGACTGCTGCCAACTCCAAATCATGAGTAGGATAATTCCTCTCATATTCTTTGAGTTGTTGTGAGGCATAGGCTATGACTTTCCCATGTTGCATGAGAACACATCCTAACCCTTTGCCTGAAGCATCGCTGTAGATAACAAATCCATCCGAACCAGATGGTATTGTCAGAACAGGTGCCGAAATGAGTCTCCTCTTGAGTTCTTGGAAACTCTTCTCGCATTCCTCACTCCATACGAATTTTGTATCTTTACGAGTCAGCTGAGTTAACAGAGTAGCGATTCGAGAAAATCCTTCCACAAATCTCCGATAATAACCAGCTAAGCCCAGAAAACTACGTACTTCGATTACTGACTTAAGTTGCTCTCAACTGTGACTCATATCCCAATCTTGGATAGTACGTCACAATGACACTTATCAGTTTACTACCGCACGAATATGGCGTCCCCTACGGAGAGTTTAGCTTCAGTGCATTCCGCAAAGGAAGTTACCAGATATAGGCTCGGGTACAAACTTCTACAGTTAGGTTTTTAACTCTCGAAGTTCAATAGGAGCCATTCGATATGAGATTTTAGAAGTGGGTTTTGTACCGGATTCAAAGATGATACAAAATTCAATATCACGCGTAGGCCAAGAAATTCTTCAGGAAATACGTCAGGGATTTACTAACAATAGAAATATCATTCAAATCTGACGTATTTTTGTTCAAGTCCATAACATAGCTAAGAAAGCTTGACATCCGTTTTTCAATAAACGAATGACTTTACGGCTTGATATGAAAGAGTTTGACTTCAATGGTTTGGTTGCTTGAATTTGAATAACAGGTTGCTTAGGAATATGAAAACTAACAACCTTACGAAAGCAATCAATTTTGGCATGATGAGTGGTTAACCAATCAATTTCTAAAATCACGTCAAATGCAAGTATCTTTAAAGAAATAAGGTCAACACGTAATGTGATGGTGCCAACTTGGATCATGCAAGATTTTATAAACAGTGGATGTGATGAAAGTTTCTCCTAACGGAGTTTCCACAGATAGGTCAAAGTCCAATTTCTCCGGAGTCAAGTTTAAACGTTGAGCACAAGCAGGAGAGATAAAAGAATGGGTAGAACAGGTATCTAGTAAGGTATAAACTTCGCAAGAATTTATAATTAACTAACCCGTTATACCTTCGTTCGGGTTCCTTGCGTTTTGGGCAATCACGACAAACGCTCTTCCAGAAACCGCTGATTTCGACTTATCCGGGACAACTTTTGGAGTCACCATCCCCGCTGAACTTGGTTTTGCTACAGAACACTCTCGAGCTATATGACCCTCCTTTCCACAGTTATAACATACATTGGATTGTTGTGGACAGTTTGGGCTGATATGTCCCTCTTTCCCACATTTGTAACATACGACCGGTGGTCGTTCTCCTCCCCTAGAAACAGTTGATGTTTGTGCTGACGTCTTCACGTTATCATTGTTGTACCTTCTCTTCTTGAAATCTCCTCCCGACTCGCTCCTTCTATTATCACGACCACGATTACCACCAGAGTGGTTACCGCTTTTGTCCAAATATTTTCCTCCCTGCTGGTTTTCATTGCTTCGATGACTGCCGCCACCGGTATGACCCTGGTTGTGGTCCCTCGGTTGCACATACTCATTATCTCGCTCTAATAATTGAGCCCTATTTACAACATCTGAATATAAAGAAAATTTATGAGAGATAAGATATTGCCGAATCTCGGGTTTTAAACCTCTCAGAAACATCCTTGTCATTCGTTCCTCATTCTCGACCAAATGAGGTGCAAACCTGGATAACTCTGTAAACTTCGCCTCGTACTGGGACACCGTCATGTTGTTTTGTTCCAGTCTAATAAACTCTACCTCCTTCATATGACGAATACTTTCAGGAAAGTATTTGTCATTAAACAGTTTCTGAAACGTTTCCCAGGACATGTTGAGTGCGTCAGGCTGGGTACGCTTCACAGACTCCCACCAGTAGTCTGCCTCACCGCGGAACATAAAGGTGGCGAATGGAACCTTCTGTTCCTTCGTGCATCCCAAGACATCGAATATCTTGGTAATTTGCTTGACCCACGTTTCCGCCATGATCGGATCCGGCTTTCCCTTAAATTCTGGTGGTCCCAATTCTTTGAACTGCTTGGCTGTGACAAACCGCGCGTTGTTATCATTTCCACCCGTATTCTGTACACGAGTCTCCCTCGTCTGATTTTGCATGAACTGCAAAAAGCTCCTAAACATTCCATCATTCATCGTTTGCTCGATAACGTTGTTTACAGGAGGAATATTGCCTTCCTGTTGCACGTTCCCCTAGGTGGTGATCAAAGGTGTCTCCACAGTCTCATTTACTTCATTGTTAACGTTCTCTGCTGCCATTCTCAAATACTGTCACAAAACAAGGGTTAATAGTCATGTCATATATTATCCCTATACTCTGACCGACCAAATAAACACCAAATAAACTTAGTCAGGTCATACTAGCGAAGGAATTCCCCGTCTCTCCCCTCCTAGTTCTTGTCTCTCATCTCAGCCAGGGATCATATCTCTAAGCTCTGATACCAACTGTGACACCCCCAAAATAGGTATACAACACCCATTCTGAGTCGCCAAATACATGGTACAGAAAATAAACAACAACTTCAATAATACAATTGTCGTGCAAAATACGACAACACATACTGTGAGTTTAAATACAAATATTGTCTTCTAGACAATATCCACACTCAAATAAGTACTCAATACAATTATTCAAACACTATTTTACAGAAATAGTGAGGACTGCTAAAACATCTTTCTAGAACCATCACTCCATACCCCGACTAGATCCTGCTATGTTCTCACCTCTTGAGAAGAAAAATGGAACAAAAAGGAAAAGGGTGAGCTCAACTAGCCCAGTAAAGAATATTATGACTAAGATAATATACAACAAATTATCATTAGTATTCAACAAGGAAAAATCTGATAGAATATAATCGACAACAAGTTTTAGATCAACAACTGCAGCGGAAACAGCAAACCATTAGAAGAGTCAAGTAGAGAAAGAATTCTACTATCTTCTAAGATTTAAAAGTCCATCATCAATATTTTATCCCTGTAACATCGATTAATGATCATCTTTATCCAAATATTCATCTTTGCACTACAGGCCAAAGATATTCATTTGTATCACCTGTCAGTCATGTTCATCTCAACACCTGTTCATCTTTGCACTACAGGCCAAAGATATTCATCAAGTAATTATACATCTTTGCACTACAGGCCAAAGATATTCAGTAATATCATCATTTAGGACTGAGGATGATGAAAAATATCTTAAAGAGAACGAATCCAGTGAGACAGAAGGACAAATATTAAGGATTCGTATAATAGTTTATCCAAGATCAATAATACTTCATAGTAATCAATTGTGAAGCAGAATTCAAAAATAAAGATCAAAACATGGATACAATCAAAGATAGTAACCATAATAGACATCTTGGACAAAAAGGAAAAATTTTATTTTTCGGTGAATAGTGTCGTATTCGTGAATAGTGACGTATACGTGAATAGTAACGTATACGTGAATAGTAACCCCGACACAAAAAGTTCTAAATTTGATAAAAACTCATGTTAATATTTCAGCATAATGATATTGAAGAAAATAATATCTCTTACCTCAAAATATCAGTACTTCTGGTCGGAATACCGGTATAAGGCTGAAAGAAACTTGCACTGATGAATAGAAACTCTCAAAGTATCTAAATACTCACAAAATACACTCAATAATCTAGAGAGAGAAAGAGAGAAAACTTGTTTCAGGTGTGATTTTCAATTCTAACTTAGCCCTCTATTTATAGAAAAATTTTAGTAGGCTTGACCTGCAACCTGATGGCTTTACCTGCTACTATTTCCACCCACCACATTTGAAATATAATTCAGCACATTTTTTCACCAACCAAGAGTGGGGCCCACCAATTCTAGAATTTTCCACCAAAATGATAAACTCTAAAAATTCAATAATTTCTGAACCAGTCATCTCGTAAAATTTATAATAAATCATACGTTCATTTTTAACGGTTCAAAATTTGTGGGCATATACTCAACTTATATATGTATAACATATCCAAAAATTATCACGATCTAACGGTCGGATTAAAAATTATAACCCCCGTAAAATATCTCAAAAACCCTGATTTTTAATACCTCCATTCCGACAAAAATACGGATAAAAACCTCGACATTAACTCCTTTATTTTTAACCACAAAAATGTATCCCTCATTTATATCCACATAAAATAAATATTTCCTTATCATATGAATCAATAATTAATTATTCATAAATAATATTACAGAATCATATTTATGACAATCAGGCCGTTCCCAGGAAAGAGGGGGCTTTCCAATAAGGATTTCTCCTTACTGGCGCGCAATTAGATGACCAAACCGCTCCTTAGACAGAACTTTCTAGACATTGTCAATAATGTTATCTAATAATATTATTCAAATAATATGAATTATTGATCTGATAATGGAAAATACTGTGCAGCAACAATTATTGAAACAACAATAATATAAAATATCAATGCAGCAATTATTGAATCAATAAAATAAAATATTGAATAATAACTACTGTAACAATTATTTAGTAGTGCCTTCTTACGTAAGAATCAATAATTGGTGCAATACCGTGTGCTACTGTAATTTAACCACCGGGTATTCCAACAGTATTAACGGTAACAACTACGCCGTTGTTTATAAATAACTTATACTTGTCGTTTTCTTCATCCAATCGCTTTCCGTTATGGGGCCAACACAAGGCTACGCCGTCGTACGAATATTCCCCGACAGCAAGAATATTCCACGACCAAACGAATATTCCCCGACAAAATGAATATTTTATAACCACTTGCTTATTTTGCAAAATTTGCACATTTCACCCATAACCAAAGTATTATATCAAATTAACCCCTTATTATTCACAATAATATTTAGAGAAAATTTGATTTTATTCATTAATAAGTTGGGGTCTTACAAGTGTGGTATTATATCACAACTCACTCCACCTGGAACACCACAATGGAATGGTGTGTCTGAGAGGAGGAATCGAACCTTGTTGGACATGGTACGATCAATGATGAGTCATGCAGATCTTCCAATAAGCTTCTGGGGTCATGCCCTAGAGACAGTTGCATTCACACTTAACCGTGTTCCTACAAAGACGGTTCAGAAGACACCATATGAGATGTGGACTGGGGAACGTCCTAGTATGTCGTTCATGAAGATTTGGGGATGCGAGGCGTTTGTAAAACGTCTGGATTCTGATAAG
The DNA here is from genome assembly GCA_016801055.1 of Panax notoginseng. Lineage (NCBI taxonomy): Eukaryota > Viridiplantae > Streptophyta > Magnoliopsida > Apiales > Araliaceae > Panax > Panax notoginseng. Next base: position 51,043,821 of record CM029021.1, on the reverse strand, counting down.
CTCGGACCCAAATCTGACAAATATAATTTTGTGGGATACCCAAAAGAAACAAAAGGGTATTATTTCTACAAACCTTCTGAGAATAAAGTGTTTGTTGCTCGAACTGGTATTTTTCTAGAAAGAGAATTTGTCTCTAAAGGAAACAGTGGGAGGAAAGTAGAACTCGAAGAAATTCGAGAACCACAAAATATCATTGAACCTGACTTGGAACGTGAGCAGGAACCATAAGAAATTGTGGAAAGTGAACCTGCTCAAATTGCACAAGGAATTCGTAGATCTGGTAGGACACGCCAAGAGCCCGAGAGATATTATGGATATCTTGTGACTCAAAATGGTGATATGATGCTCATAGATCAGGATGAGCCTGCTTCCTACCAAGAAGCTATGAATGGACCAGATTCTGAGAGATGGCTTGAAGCCATGAGATCTGAAATGGACTCCATGTATACTAACCAAGTATGGACTTTGGTTGATCCACCCGAAGGGGTAAAACCAATCAGGTGCAACTGGGTTTTCAAGAAGAAAACCGACATGGATGGTAATGTACAAACCTACAAAGGTCGACTGGTAGCAAAAGGTTACAAACTAGTTCAAGGTGTTGACTATGATGAAACCTTCTCTCCAGTGGCAATGGTTAAATCCATCAGGATCTTACTTGCTATTGCAGCCTTTTACGATTACGAAATCTGGCATATGGATGTCAAAACTGCTTTCCTTAATGGAAATCTCCTTGAGGATGTGTACATGACACAACCTGAGGGATTTGTCACTCCAAAGGATGCTGGAAAGGTATGTAAGCTGCAGCGATCTATTTATGGATTGAAGCAAGCCTCTCGGAGTTGGAATCTTCGATTTGATGAAGCAGTCAAAGAGTTTGGTTTTATTAAAAAATGAAGATGAACCTTGTGTATATAAGAAGGTTAGTGGGAGTCACATTGTATTCCTGATATTATATGTTGACGACATATTAATTATTGGGAATGACATTCCTTCATTACAGGCTGTAAAAACATGGTTAGGAAAATGTTTCTCCATGAAAGATTTAGGCGATGCAGCCTACATTTTAGGTATCAAGATTTATCGAGATAGATCAAGAAAAATGATTGGCCAAAGTCAGAGTACATATATTGATAAAGTGCTGAAACGGTTCAGCATGCAAGAGGCAAAAAGAGGACACTTACCAATGACTCATGGTGTAAAGATCTCTAAGGCCCAATGTCCTAAATCACAAGATGATGAGGAGCGTATGACAAAGATCCTTTATGCTTCGGTAATTGGATCTATCATGTATGCAATGATATGTACTCGTCCAGATGTCTCGTATGCTTTGAGCATGACGAGCAGATAGCAGTCGAATCCAGGAGAAGGTCACTGGACAGCAGTCAAGAATATCCTCAAGTACCTAAAAAGGACTAAGGATTCATTCTTGGTATATGGAGGTGAAGACGAACTGGCAGTAAAGGGTTACACAGATGCTAGTTTCCAGACTGATAATGATGACTATAAGTCTCAGTCAGGTTTTGTATTCTGCCTTAATGGTGGTGCTGTTAGCTGGAAGAGTTCGAAGCAAGAAACAGTAGCCGATTCTACAACAGAGGCTGAGTATATTGCTGCTTCTAGTGCAGCCAAGGAGGCTGTATGGATTAAAAAGTTCATCACTGAACTTGGTGTTGTTCCAACCATTGTTGATCCGGTTGCTCTATACTGTGATAATAATGGAGCCATTGCACAGGCTAAGGAACCCAGATCTCACCAGCGATCCAAGCATATACTTAGGCGGTAACATCTCATTCGTGAAATCATTGATAGAGGAGATGTACATATAGGAAGAGTGCCAACAAATGATAATGTTGCAGATCCACTGACCAAGGCTTTATTCAAGCAGAAGCACGACGGTCACACTAGTTCCATGGGTATTAGATACATGAGTGATTGGCTCTAGTGCAAGTGGGAGACTGTTAGAGTTTATGTCCTAGAGGCCAATTATTTGATATAATTGGTTAACGTTTTGATATTATGTTTGATTGAATAAATGAATGATTTTATTATGGTTTTATTTACTGCGTTATATAAATGTTAACATAATAAAAATCCTTAGAATAATGATACAAATTATATAGTTTCAAGTATGTGACTTGAACATGAGATTATATAATTATAATTAGTATCATTGCACTTAAATGTCCCTAGTCGAGTATCATTATTGATGGGACAACAATGATGCATTAAGACTAGTATGTTGATTGACTGATGACCAAATCTCATTGGTCATAAATATATGAGATATTAAGTCAATGCATATGTTCATGTTAGATAACGATGTACTGGACAGACCCACCAGGAGAATTCTATATGGAGCATTATGCAAAGTGTCATTAGTAATTCTCATAGTGACAATGATGTAATGGTCCTCCGACCTGAAATCACTATATTACTACACGAGAATTTATGTACTTTGATATCATCAAATGTCACCTTTAATAGGGTGGACTATAAAGGTGATTATTGGGTACATCATGAATCGTGTGAGGAATATGAGTGATCTAGATGGAATTTAACCATCCTATATATTATGGGTGATATCCATAGGCCTCTTAATTGAGTAGGACTATGAAATTCATGGTCATGCTCAAATAGTGATTTGTTTCATATAGTCCACTCATTGATCAAGAAAAAACTCAGATTAAATTATGAAGAGTATGACACATTCCATGACTCGAGTTTAATCTTGGATATTAAGGTTAAAAGGATTAAATTACATTGAAACATTGGTCACGAAAAGGTTGCATCGAATCATCGATCTTATTATTACTTGGGTAGCAGTGATGCATTACTAGATGCCGCTCACCGTTTATAACTTTATAATATGATTTTAAAGTTATTGCCAACGTAATAATAACATATAGGGTCATACACATAGAACGTAATTTAAAAGGGAATTAATTTAAATTTTAAGGATTTAAATATATTAATATGATTAATAGTATTTAAATTACGAATTTAAATTAAAAGGATAATTTGTATATATGTATATTAATTAAGTAAGACTTAATTAAGATATATATATATATATATCTATATATATATATATATATATATATATATATATATATATATATATATATAAATTCTGATTTTATGAAATTAGGTTTTGATTAATACTTTTTAACTACTATATATATGATATATAGCAGCCACTTAGGGTATTATTAAAAAACCAAAAACCCTAGTCACTCTCAGAGAGAGACTAGAGAGAAACAGTTCTAAAATTCTCATCCTTAGTGGCTAGTACCGCAGTTCCTTCTTCTGCAGATCGTAGGACGATTCACGGAGCGTTCGTGTGGATACCGTAGAGGCGCGATTCATTTGGATTGCGTTGGAGATTCGGGCGCATCAATTTAATTTTCATAATCGGTATAATTTATAACCACTGAGTTAATTGATTTTCGCATGGATCCTGTTTAGGGTTTCGAAATTGCTTTATATTTATTCTATTTCTGCTGTGTGTTTCTGTCGAAACCCAAGAACCGTTTTACCAGTACATTGATGATTCAGTCATTATATAACTTCGTCATGCTACATAATATCATAGTGGGCTAACGATTCTATGATCACATCCAACACCAGGTTCAATTGTATTAATGACTTCCTCGTTTGTCATATCAACATCATATTTATTGATTCTTTAATGAATACGGAAAACAAAAAAAATACATTTTGATATTTTTAAATCATTTTTGTCCTAGCCGAAACAAATAACATAGACATACGAATAATAGTATTATTTTAAAAAAAACTCATTGGTTCAATCGTCTGATATAATGTTTTTTGAAGAAAATATAAGTGCAACCATCAGCACGAAGTCAATAAATTTCGAAAATCTAGCAAAGCTAGAAGATTTAGAATATCTAATTTTCTCCATCAACTTCAATCTTTACTCCATTACTTCATTACTTACTAATTCTTTTTATTTTTATCACCACCAATGCTCTTATACTAAATATTCTTATATCTCAATTTATAATCTTCATATACCTCCAGTATAGTCACTAGTACAAAACCATAAAAAGATAACACTTAAAAGATGACGTTTTTATAAAAAAATGTTTTGGTTTTTTTTATAATATTTTTTAATAAAATGTTGTAAATACATATGAAAAAATGTTATGTATTTATAAGGATAATTTTTTGGTTTTAAATAGATAACGTTTTTTAAAAAAAGGTTATGTATGTAAAAAACACGGAGCCAAAAAAACGCTGAACTGAATTATTCATTAAAATAAAACGCCAGAATAACTTCACTCTCTTCTCTTCTCTCTCACTCCCTACCGATCCGTCCTGATTTCTCGCCAGCCCTACACCGTCTCGACAAACACGAACAACAACATCTGGATGACGATGTCTCTAAACCAGAGATCCGTCTTCTCTCTTCGATTTCCCCCGCTTCTTCCATGGCTGAACCTTCCAAAACCCTAACCCTAACATCTCTGCCTATTACCAGACTAGGGCCGCTCACCACGGCGTCATCACCAGCGACTGGTTTGCCAAGGCCCAGGCGGCCGTCGGCAGCGAACTCGACGACGTTTCGTCCAAAAATTCGTTGAGGTTGAGCGATTCTAGGAAGCCATTCATCTTGATTGATGAGTTCAATAACTGGCAAAAACAGCCTGATCTGGCCGAGGCTGTGGTGGCGATTAGGGCTTTAGCTTATGTTATTAGGTTCAGTGAGGCTACCACCATGATGGAGCTTGAGATTGAGCTAAAAAAAGGTTTTGATTCTCTCAAGGTATCTAATGAATTTATATTCATTCCCAGTTTGAAATTAGTCAGACAATTCTTTTGTTCAGAAGGCTTTAAAATTGGGGCTCGGAGAATTTATATTTATGTTTGTTTGCAAAGCAATATGAACAAATGAGTTTCACTTGTGCCTTGATAAATCAAACTCATTTTGAGTTTGTAGAAATTGCAAACTGATTCTGATAACTTTGTTGTGGATTCGCTGATTCTGGTAGCATAAGCTTCTATGTTGCACACTCATACTATCTTCGTAAACATATTGGTAAACTATGTTTTTTTGGAATTTAAGACCTAAAAATGGGTTGTTTTGGCTTAAAGCATGAAAACCTTGCTATTAGATGTTTTAAACCATGAACCACATCTTTGTTTGGCTTAGGCTATTTTTTAACGAGTATTTTGTTCCTTGCTTATTATTTTTAAAGTATTTAGATGTTTTATGATTACCTTGTGTGTATATGTTGCTGCTGTACCTCTTTACAGAAATGGTTACACTGCTGTGGGGAAATTGATGTTGTCTTCATGCAAGATAAGAAAGTGAATAAAGTGAGTATCAGATAAATATCTTGAATAGTTACTGGTTGAGTGATGGATTTTATATGAAATAATACAAATGACTCTGTTTTTGACGTATGATTATGCAGATACTGAATCCTGAGTGCACGCATGCGCAACGACTAAAATGTGGGGGTATAGCTTTTGACTGCCTGCATTCTTCGAAAGGCATTTTACTGAGTTTAATTACTTGTGTTTGCAGCAATTGTCTCCTTCACTTCATTGACAGAGGCGAAAAAAGATGGGGCATCCTCCATAGGAATAAAATCATATTCATGGAATGATTTCCTTCACATGGTTAGTGTTTTTTTGTGTGTACAAATATTATTTGGAGTGTAATAGTTGAACAATTTAGTGTCATTTGATATAAAGCAGAATATGTGATTATCCTCATTGTTGAAGTGATTGTAAATATAATTTACTCTCAAATAAAAATCTTCAATGATAATGATGACCATTTTGATGCTTTGGTAAATTGCATTTGTAAAAAAAATCAGTATGTTTTACTCCCTCACTGGCCACTGCATAGAGCGGGTCAACATATACATTAATTGGTCACTAAATTTGTAATGACCCAATGAAATTGTATTGATAATGGTTAACATGATTGCGTCAAAATTTAACCCACTGTCTATAGACGTTCTTACTCAGGGGTTGCAATTCTGTTGCATAATTAATTAGTGGTATTGTTCTTGACATAGTTTTGAGTTTAGTGTAGTTCTTATTTGAATAATATCTTTTGGACAGATGCAATACCAAATGCATTTAGCAGAAATGGAAGCAGCCAAAGCTGGAATGCCTGTTGTATATGTCAATCATGACAATATTGTTGAGGGACCAGCTATCAGGGATATCCATATGGAAAACTTTAATGTATCTGTTGGTGGTCGTGATCTAATAGTCGACGGCACTGTCACACTCTCTTTTGGGCGGCACTATGGTGAGGCTAATTTCATCTAAATTCTGTTCTTCTCTCCTATAGGCTATAAGCTGCATAAAATATTAAAGGAGACTCCTAGGAAACGAAGCTCTTAATATTTTAATGGATCTATATTATCTTTTCTATTTCATAGCATTTTGCATTTCCAGCAACCAGTAACAGGTGCTAGTTGACCATATTGATAAACATTAGGTGCTCTAGTATAGGTATTGCATTTATTTTCACACTGGCTTGGTATGCTAAGCCACTGGTAACTCATGCTGGTTTACCATCTATACTACATCATAGATGCTTTGGCATTCTGAGTTGTCTTGTAATATTAATTTAACATACTAGTATAGTTTAGCCATGGTTTATTTTGTCAGAGTTCGTAAATATATCTGCTACAGTTCTGTTGTGTGAAGACTATTTTTATCTTTACTAGAGGTCTAGAAGTAAGTACTAGGAAGTAGGAACCTACCTGTTTTAGTTTCCATTTCTTAAGAACCGAACTTAATTAAGATAGATGTCACCTTACGCACATGTGGGAGCATGTTCCTCAATTAGCCCAATGTTGCAGGTCAATATGTGTGAATCAAACTCATTCAGATTATAATACCTAAGTGTAAAGTATAGTAATTCTCAGTATTGTTTGCATAAATGTAATTATCGTGGCCTTTAGCAGACACCGAAGGAATACTTAACCTGTTGAATGCACTTTTGTTTTCTACATTCATCTTTTACTTGTTGAGGTCATCTGTTTTCTAGTATTAATAATGGCTGTTTGGTATCTATATTTTGTAATGCATTATAAAGTGGTGTCTCTGTTTTCACAGACCTTGTTGGAAGGAATGGTATAGGAAAAACAACTTTCCTTCTATGCATGCCACTGATGGTATTCCTAAAAACTGCCAAATATTACATGTGGAGCAAGAAGTTGTTGGTAATGATACATCAGCCTTGCAATGTGTCCTTAACGCTGATGTAGAAAAAGCCCAACTGTTGGAAGAAGAAGCCAACCTACTCGCATTACATGTTGTTGACAGTACACCAGCTTTTGTTTCTGCACTACTACCTGTTTCTTTTCTTTTTTTTCTTTAGACCAAATACATGCATATTTACCTTTTTAATCGAATCTCACCTCAACATTGTGATTATCTTGAAGAGAGACTTGTTGAGCTGCATTATATTGTTTTCGAATGCTGTAAAGTAATTCTTTATTCTGGCATGCCACTTTTTATAACACTGTTATATTTAATCTTAATGATATTTAATCAATTTAGGTTTGGTTACAAGCTACTAACAGAGATGATGTGCTATACTCTGTTGCAGCCTCGCATTTTTATTTTGTTGAGACGTTGTCTCTATGATAGTGATGATGAGTTCAGTTGTATTTTTATTTGAAGTCTATAGTTTATGATTCTTATACACTGTAGTGATATTTTATACTAGTTTAGAAGTTAGAGCATAAATTCAGTCTACTGGTTTGTTTTCCTTGTTCATTGTGGTTTATTCTTTTCACATTCACAAGCTTATCATTTGATTCAAAATTTCAAGGATTATTGAATAAAGATTGAAACTTTAAGCATTTCAGTCAGTTTCTTTCTTTTTTTCTCGGTGTTAGTGAGCCGTAGGTAACAGGTTTTTACTAAAAACTCTTGCAGGTGCTGAATTTATATATAGAGCACAGGATTGTGTGAGATCCTCGACTTACCTCCCATCTCCGTGGATTAAAGTTAGGGGGGTCTTCGTATGTGGAAGGATTCAAGTGCACAGCTGGAGGACAAATCATAACTGCCCAACCTGCTGGAATGGTATATCCTGTATCAATACCAATATATTTTTTATATTAAGTTATGTTTATTTGAAAAAATATCGAGATACTATTGTAAAAATTTCAAGTTAATATTAAGTATTTACCCTTAAACTTGATAAGTAAAATGTTAATATTAAGTATTTACCCTTAAACTTGATAAGTAAAATGTTAATATTAAGTAAAATGTTCATATTAAGTATTTTCACAATGGCTTATTATTTCATTGTTACAATATTTTGATGTGTTTCCTATATTTGTAGGCATCATAGATTACAGAAGAAGAATTTGGTATGGGACATCTTGATTTAAAGCATGTACCCTCAGTTTCGTCAAAGTCATTAAGTGGTAATATAGCTCCTTCACAAAATGGTTCAGGCGTAAACCTTTCTCTAAATGAACCCACTGGAGGAAGAATTGTTGCCACAGCTTAGCATTCCGATCTCGGGAATTCCTTCAAAGACCCGGTATTAAGAACAAAACATGTTGATGGGAGATTGGAAAGAGCATAAATTGCATTACGTAAATCTGATACAGGACATGTAAAACCAAAAGGTGGTTCATTAGTAAATGGTTCAGATTTTCAATCATCATCAGCTGCTGTACTATCTGGAGCATCCAGATCAGTAGATAATCAGAAACAGGCAGATGAATCGTTGAATACTGCAGCTTAAAGTACTCATGGAACCACATAGTAATATCAAATTCTATTGACAACCAAAATGATAAAACGGCAGCTTGAAGTACTTGAAAATTGCACAAGGTAATGAAAACATGAAACAGACTGCATTGTAAATATGGAATCATTTGATCAGTTGCAACTACGGTTGATGCCCTTACAATCTGAATGTTGGTCTACAGTAATCAGGTTCATAGTCATTCAATGATAATATCCTCTCTTCTACCTTCTTCATGTTTTTAATTTTAACTGCATTTGAACTATTATCCTTTGTTTTCTCAAGCTATTGTATCTGATATCAATAGCAAATGTTATATGCATGCTATGTACTCTGATGTGAAATAGGCAGATAAATAGAAACAGGCAGATGAGTTTCTGTGAAGGCATCTGTAGAATCTGAGGTATCTTCTATCATTTTCTACCATTTGGATGTTATTACAGCAAATTCAATTAAATATTTTAATAAATCATCACTTAGTAGGTAACTTAGAATAGGAATCTCCTTTGGCTCTTCTAGGAAGCCTATTATGTAATAATCCTGACTTTATTTTCTTCTTTATTGCTTTTATTCATAGCTATATTACCCTGATGTGAAAGTTTTGGTATATGCAAATATATATATATATATATATATATATATATATATATAGATAAATTTGTGATCAATTCTCATGTTACTTTGGATTTTATTCTCTTTTAAAATTCTGTATATGTCCTCTACTAATATTTCAATCTGAATTTGTTGTTCTCTCTTATTCTCTCAAATTCTCCCCCCATCATGATATGCAGGTGGTCAGCTCTTCTGGATACTGCTAGAACAATGTTGCTAGCCAAGAAAACTGTTCCAAAGTTATATTGAGTATCAAAAACCCGCATCTAAAGTTGTACTACTTTTAACTAAATTTTTTGTTCCTTTATTTCAGTGGGATAAGGCAAATGGATTAACGTACACGCAAGAACAAATTAACGAAGTACGGGATGAGTAGGCAGCGTATGTGAGCAGCTACATGTAGAGCCTCGAGTTAATGGTGGATATGTACAGGGTTAGATGAATGTACGTATTTTGGGAGAACCTAGGTTTTTTTGCACATGCTTAGGTAGTAGCTTAATTTTATGGATAGTTTGGTTTATTTTGTGGATGCATGTAATCAAATTCACAATTCAATATAGTAGTAATTTATATTGAAAAGTGAATTTGAGATGCATATATGGATAGTTTGGTATATATTTTATGGATGTAGTAATTTGAAACTGTAAACAAATGATATTATTGGGATGTATTTTGAATGGTTGATACATTTTGACTTTAAATTTAAATGAGAATTTAGACCTTTTAGCTATATATCATGACATTAGCATATTGCAGGTGCATTGGTAATGTAGCTGAACCATAACCTTTTTTTTCTTTTTTTATCTATAACATTTTAAAAATATTGTGGAATCATACTTTCTACAACATTTTTCACTACAAAAATATAGGTCATTACCGACAGGCTATGCTGTCGACAATGAGCCTATTGCTGTCGGCAATGCGGTCATTAGCGACGGCAGAGTCCATTGCCCTTCCAGTCGACATATGGGTCGTCGACCCTACCTCCCGTCGCTCGCCGTTGGCAAGATAGTCATTCCGGACGGGATCATTGGCTACGGCTACCCGTCGGTAATGATGTATTAGCGACGGCAGTGGCGACGAACAAACCATAAATGATGGTTAATTCTAAAAATTTAAAATTTGTCATTGCCGTTGGCATAGCCGTCGCCAATGACCCTCCACTCCCCGTCGCTAATGAGGTTTCTTAAAATTTTTTATTTTTTTTAAATATCAAAATACCCCTGTTCATTTACATATATATAATTATACCTGTAATAAACTAAAGAAAAATAAAGAATTCTTCACAAACGCATTTCAATAACAATAATAGCTTTTGCTATATCAACCATCAAATATGTAAACAACGCAATGACTTATAGATAAAAGTCATACGATTGAAATACAAAATGTAATCATAAACAGTCAATATAGTTAGATACATATACCATCAACCTAACTAGATACTAGACTCTAGTCTATACAACTCAAAAGTTGTATAAATATACATATATGAAGGTCAAAATATAAACATAATGGTACTACAACCCAAGATCGGAATGTCGGTATCATCATCGCCGTCGGTCCCACCTATGGTCCCACTGCCGGTCCCACCTCCGGTCTGACTGTCGGTCTCACCCTCAATAGTCTCATCAGCATCAGCCAGGCGGTCATCACCATCTCCACCATGGGCATCGCCCGTGCCGCAGCCTCCACCCGCCGAATTCTCATCAACAAGACCCTACAAAATTAAAATATTAATAACAAATTCAAAAATAGAGCATATTTAAATTAGTTTTGTTTGTGTTCTTCAAGTGTTATTGAGTGTTGCAAACTGTGCGATAACTCGGTCTCCGTATCCTGGAATCGAGTCCCGTAAGTTGTAATGTGTGTCTAATACCTACGCGGTGCTATGTGTGTGTTTGCATGGCGTTCGGACGGCTGATGCGGGTTTTGGGCTCTTTTTCGGCTTTTTGCCTAAGTGTTGTTGAGTTTTGTAAACTAGGCGATAACTCGGTCTCCGTATGTCAGAATCGAGTCTCGTAAGTTCTAACGCGTGTCTAATACCTACGCGGTGCTATGTGTGTTTGCGTGGTGTTCGGATGGCCGATGCGGGTTTTGGGCTCTTTTTCGGCTTTTTGCCTAAGTGTTGGCGAGTTTTGCAAATTGGGAGATAACTCGGTCTCCGTATGTCAGAATCGAGTCCCGTAAGTTCTAACACGTGTCTAATATCTACGCGGTGCTATGTGTGTGTTTGTGTTGCGTTCAGACGGCCGATGCGGGTTTTGACCTCTTTTTTGGCTTTTTGCCTAAGTGTTGGCGAGTTTTATAAACTAGGCGATAACTCAGATTCCGTATGTCGGAATCGAGTCCCGTAAGTTCTAACGCATGTCTAATACCTACGCGGTGCTATGTGTGTGTTTGCGTGGTGTTCGAATGGCCGATGCGGGTTTTGACCTCTTTTTTGGCTTTTTGCCTAAGTGTTGGCGAGTTTTGCAAACTGGGCGATAACTCGGATTCCGTATGTCAAAATCGAGTCCCGTAAGTTCTAACGTATGTCCAATACCTACGCGGTGGTATGTGTGTGTTTGCGAGACGTTCGAACAACCGATGCGGGTTTTGGACTCTTTTTTGGCTTTTTGCCTAAGTGTTGGCGAGTTTTACAAACTGGGCGATAACTCGATTTTCGTATGTCGGAATCAAGTCCCGTAAGTTCTAACACGTGTCCAATACCTACGCGGTGCTATGTGTGTGTTGGCTTGGCGTTAGGACAGCTGATGTGGGTTTTGGGCTCTTTTTCGGCTTTTTGCCTAAGTGTTGGCGAGTTTTGCAAACTGGGCGATAACTCGGATTCTGTATGTCGGAATCGAGTCCCGTAAGTTCTAACACGTGTATAATACCTACGCGGTGCTATGCTATATGTGTGTTTATGTGTCATAGCAATACAATTACAAATTACAATTATAAATTTTATAAATTAAATAAAGAAATACAAAATTTAATTGTTTTTACCTGTCGAATATGTGGTGGGAAGATGTTGGCCAAGAAAACAGCACATACGCGGATGGCCTCCTCCCGTACTACACCCATGAGGTCATCAACAGCGGTTGTAGGATCTATAGAGCCGTGGACAACCTCCTGAGCCAGCTGGTAGATCCGCTCGCGTGATGGTGCACCTGACTGCACAACACCACTCGCCATGCACCCCTCTATGATCCGCCGGAAGAAGTCGTCGGATAATGAAGGGCCAGCACCCGATCCACTCGCACCACTACCTCCAGTGGGTGGGCGCCGCCGAGATCTCACAGTAGGGACTAGGGTGTAAGCTGGGACATGTAGAATGCCCACAACTCTACCCTTCTTCGGTCCCCCTGTAGCCTGTAGCCAGTCCTCTATCTCCTCATCGACACACGTAGACTCGTCTACTGGAGTGTCACCTCTCTGGCTGCTCCGGGCCACTGCAAGATCCTTGAACCGTCGCTGAAAAAAAACACATTAGTAAATGATATGCAAAGAATAAAATGAAATAATACAAAAGAATATCTGAATTTTAAATACATACTAAATAAGATAATTACACAACTTACAGCAATGCGTTCTGCCTCAGGGGAGATATAACCACCGTCACCTTTCTTTTGGTGGGCGTACCACTAAAACTCCAAGAGGGAGGGTGCATGCTTTAAACTCACCTCGAGTCTCTCCCAGTACAGGTCGTACGACTGAGACCCAATGCAGTGTGGGAGACGACTCTGCTGTCGGGCAGCTGAACGCTGTGCCAACATCTTCTTAAAGGCCTCGCCGTCCCAAATGCTACACATCTAGTCCCACACTGCAGCAGATATGAAATCTGGCCGGACATCCTTAAGTGTCTGTCCATCAGCCATCTTCGTCTGGGCCTTCTTCTTCCAGTCATAGACCCTCTTGTGCCAATTCATCTCTAATTATCTGTGCAGAACAGCCATTCCATGGGCTTCCTGCCCATCCTTAAAACGATAATATCTCTGCACATTACACATTAAGAAGCTTAGTAGACAACATAAATCTAAGAGGTAACAGTATATTCAAATGGAATATAAAACTAGCTAGCATATGAATGATTGACATCCTACCCTAAACTCAGCAATAATCAGCTACCGTGTGCGGTCATCCACATCCGCCCACCTCATCCACGGGCTTGAGAATCGGTTGCGGACGATCCCAAGCAACGTGTTCCTTGGCGTGGCGTCAAGGATACTACAATTGAAATTAATACATTGCAAATTACAAAGAATATATAAGAACTAAATACTTATGTTATAGTAATACTATATAGGATTATGAAATTAATTACCTATGAGTCCCAACACGACATATAAGCGGCGCCTGGGGGGGATTCCCTAGCAAGCCACGTGCTAGTCCCTGTGGAGGCCTACGTCGATCACCTATGTAGTGAAATACATCAATATTTATATAAACGAATATAATGTCAATACAATATAAAATAAAAAATAATAAGATGTATCCCAATAAAATATGTAATTATACCTGACGATCCAGCCTGATCATCACGTGTAGAATTGCCACGGCCCCCACGACCTGCACGTCCACCACGATCGCCATGTGGTGTGCGTGCCATATGTATGTATAATGTCAAATCATAAAAAAATATTATTAAACATTCGTAAATACTATATTTGAGCACAATAACAAAGAGGATAATATACAGATACAACTAAAAGAATGCAACATAAATAGTAACCTAAAAGGATACATCATAAATAGTAACACCTTTAGTAGATTAATATAAGTTGAAGATAATGATTGCACTACTACAAACTATTACATTTGAATACAACTAAAAGGACACAAAGAGTACATAGTCCTAATCATTTATATCGTCAAAGCCATCAATATCAGAATCGTCATCTTCGAGCAATAGATCTTCACTATCGTTGTCATCACCATCTTCGTCGTCCTCAATGATTTCTTCAATTATATCTATTTCCTCAACAACATCGTCTTCACTTTCGACAGTGGCAACATCATCCTCATCTTCACTAGACTCACTAATAATTGTTACATCAGCAAGTGTGACACTAGTAGACTTGACTTGTAAAGGTTCATCGTCTGGACGAGGAGTTGTGCCTTGAAAACCACGGGCATTAGTGGTTATAACAGCACGCCATGGGCTTGCAGGGGTCTTAACACTCCGCGCGTAGTACACTGGTGTTGCTTGACTTGCTAAAATAAAAGGCTCGTCCATACCACTCATCAGTCTTAGTTTTGACTTAACGTTAACAGTCACCCGTCCTGATTTTTTATCTACTTTAACTCCATTCTCAACATCAAACCAATGACAATTGAAGCAAACTAATTCTTTATGACCCCAATATTTGAGCACGACAACTTCTAGCAATCGTCCATACCAGTCATCCCAAGTGTTATCGTAGCAGCTACCTTTCACCATAACACCAGAATCAACAGAAGCAACTTCCCCAATATCGCAACACTTAAATCTACAACCGTTGACAATGCAGCATGTATAAGTATCTACAGATCTTTCAGGGCCATCGGCTATAAGCTTTAGCCGATTGTCAGCTAACTCATCTGTGAGGACCTAATGTACATTAACACAACATATTCTAAAGTTAATTACGCCATAAGAATAAATTTATGATGATAGATTCATTGAACTTGTAAAGGTTATACTTACATGATCTTTAAACCATTGCACAAACTCTCTATTTCTCAAATTTTGCAAATCCCCGTCCGATATACTCAGATTTGCTTCACGTACTTCAGCATCATATTGACTGCAACACAGTTATATACTCAATGTGTTTGTAAAGGAACTTGACCCAATTACACCAGACATATATAGTTATGACTACTTACTTAATGTATGGCGCTACTTCATTCATGTTGACAACTACATACAATGTGGCAGCTGCATACGAACTATCGGTCAAGAATCGCCTTTTTTTACCACCGAATGGGCGTACAGGATGACTAAAGGCAGTTAATTCTCCATTTTCCTCGTGCGCAACAGCCTGATTTCGACGTAATCGAATGTGTTTCGTCTGAACATTCGGTTCAAAGTACAACGAGCAAAAATTAACAAGTTCCTCCATAACATAACTTTCAGCAATTGACCCTTTTACACGGGCTCTATTCTTCACCTTTTGCTTTAGACGTCGCATATACCTATGTGATATATAGATTAGCAAAAAAGAATGAACATTTTATCGTATTAAAAACATTAATGTCAATACCTCTCGAATGGATACATCCATCTATATTTTACGGGACCGCCAAACTTAGCTTCGTATGGCAAGTGAATAGGCAAATGCTCCATTGAATTAAAAAACGATGGGGGGGAAGATCATTTCTAACTTGCACATTATTTCCACTATCTGCATTTCCATTTTATCTATGTCTTTGAGCTGAAGCTCCGTCAAGCATAGATCTCTGAAGAAATTAGAAAGCTCTGTCAGTGCTTCAACAACACATTTCGGTAACAAGTCGATAAATGCCACAGGGATCAACTTCTGCATGAATACGTGACAATCATGACTTTTGAGACCCTGAAACTTCAACTCTTCGACTTTACAACACCTTGCTATATTCGAAGAATATCCATCTGGGAGCTTCAGTCCACTGATCCAATTACATATCAATATCAACTGTTCCCTGGTCAAAGTATATTCAGCTTTAGGCGTTACCGTCTTACTACCCTCCTGATAAAGCCACAAATCTTCCCTAATGTTCATTTATACCAAATCAAGCCTCGACTTGTTGTTGTCCTTTGTTCTACCACTGGCATCTAGGACTGTATAAAAAATGTTATCAAATACATTCTTCTCAATATGCACCAGATCTATACAATGACGAATGCAGAGTGTAGCCCAATAAAGCAAGTCAAAGAACATGGATCTGTGTGTCCAATTGTGAACCTTGTCGTAACCGTAAGCTCGCTCTAATATGTGATTCTTCCCTGGAGGTGGAAACTTCAAATGACTAATCTAACTCAACACTGCTGACCCAGAAAGATGGCCAGGTACTTGACGTTTCTCTATTTTTTGATTGAATTGTCTACTCATCCGTCGATAACGATGTTCAATTGGCAAAAACTGTCTGGATGTTGCAAAGAAACTCATTTTCCCCCTATGTTTGAGTCGTACAGCTTTAACTGACCCCATGTACATGGGACATGACAAGCCCCCGTGAGTCAACCATCCACTGATCATTCCTAACGCTGGGAAGTCATTTATTGTCCACAGTAAAGCTGCCCTCATGTCAAAGTTCTGCTTAAGAGATACATCATAAGTTTGAACCCCTTTTTCCCACAACATCTTCAACTCATCAACTAACTGCCTGAGGTATACATTGATGTCTTTACTCAGACTCTTATCACCCGGAATCAGTAAAGGCATGAACATGTAGGGATCTTTCATGCACATCGAAGGCGAGAGGTTATACACCACAATAATCACCGGCCAAGTTGAGTAGGGCTTTGTGTAAGGCCCGTTAAACGGATTAAACCCATCCGTAGCAAGTCCAAGCCTAACATTGCGAACCTCTTCAGCAAACGAGGGGTGCTTGTTATCAAAATTTTTCAACTCAAGCCCATATGCCTGGTGCGTCAGTTGACCTTCGACTATGTCCCGTGTAGAGTGCCATCTCATATCCTCGGTGGTATGTGTTGACATGAACAACCGCTGAAGCCTCGGGGCAATGGGAAAGTAACGTAAGATCTTTCTCGGCACGTCTTTTCCCTTTTTCTTACGCTGTTCACGGTATCTACTTGTACCACAATTATCACATGACCTCTTATCTTGATTGACATCACCGTAATATAACATACAGTTATTCTCACAAGCATCAATCTTCTCATTCCCTAGATTGAGCCTTTTGACCATTTTCTTCACATCATAGTACGACTCCGGTAACTTATTTCCTGCAGGTAAGCAGTCCTTCACAATGCTTAACAGTTCATTAAAACCTCTCTCGCTACAGTCATGCTCGTTCTTGAAGTGTAAAAACTTAGTCATGGCATATAAGACGGTGTTCTTTTCGTGCCCGTCATACAGTGGCGTCGCTGCTTCATGCAATAACTCATAGAAACCCTTAGCCCCATCATTTGGCTCTTGCTCGACGCTACTGACATCCCTATCTGTATTCCATTGGAAGTATGAACCAGCAGCTTCGACTATCATGTTAGTACAGCCAAAGGTTTCATCACCTCCGGATAGATCCATGTCGTATAACCCTGCTTGAACCCGTACGCAAATAAGTCGCACATGACATCACTCCTTTCTTTCCACACTTCATTCACACACCTCTTATAAGGACATCTGATCTCATCGCCGATGACTTGCTCAAACGCGAAGTTGAGAAACTGTTCAACCCCACTACGATACTCAGAGCTAAGCCCACTCCTATCAGTGGCTACCCTACGTTCCATCCAACTTCGATCAACAGACATCTCGGACAACTATCTGCTATATATATGGAAAGTTAGACAAACACAATCAAGTCTATAAGTTAATGTATATGCAAGCTTATGAGTTTCCTAACTTCATCTCCCACTCTAACGGGTCAGGCTTCTATCCCATTCCCAGATGTGTCGCCTCATTGATGCCAACAACTTAAACACATATTTAAATTTTTCAGAAATTTTGGCAGCACCTCCCCATGGTCTTCAAGTACACGAAATAGACTAACACATCGTAGTCTAAATATGCACCCGAAGAACATCAAGAGATAAATGCTGACCGAAAATTCAAAAAATATAAAGACGTGCTCAAGTCGTTAACACCGACCTAAGTGAGATCGAAACATACAAGAACAGTCCCAAAACGGGGACTATTTGAGATTCACTCCTACTAAGTGAATCTCAAACGGGTTTCTAAGCTTCCTAAACTATATAAAAATATATATGCATGTCAAAGTAAGGATTATAATATATAACTACACATTCACTTTTCAAACCATTAATGCCAACAATGTGAAACAGAATAAGTTTCACTATGTTAGTAATGTAGAGGGTGTGAGAGATTACAAAAACTCCATCTATTTTCTTTCCTTTTCTGTTCATTAAAAAATACAAATAGCAACACTATTCAAATATTATCTCTTTCATTTTGTTTATCTGGTAAAAATCTCTGAACCCAACAATGCTAACTGTCTACAGAACATAACCGACCTATCAAAATCGAAAATCTTTCAACAAATCAAAACACATATGTATGAGCATATGTATTATCATTCAATACTCATATGTATTAATTTACTGTCAACTATGGTGGCTTCATCACATCCAAGATACAATAGCATGATCAAGCCGTGATAAAAAAATGTGGTCTATGAGGTCTATTTTCAAAACCAAATAAAATCCATATAAAAATATACAAACTTTCTACTCAACAATTTGGCTATATATACTGAGATATGTTATGACAAAAAAGGGAATTAAAGTTTATCTACAATGTAAAGAACTCGAACTAGCTTGTGAGAACGTTACCAAAGTCATTAAGAGACGTAACAATTTCGTAAAGGCAACGATAAAATCATTGTCACCAGTTAACGTCAAAATCTACCCTACCCAATCCCAGTCCCAAGTTGTCCCACTTACTGCTTGAGTTTACACAAGACACACACCCACTTAACAACTCCTTAACAACTCCTTAACTAAGTGGATAAATAATCAAGAAAACATTTGATTACAGGCCTTGAATTCGAAACACATGATAAACACTATTGATTGCAGGTCTTGACATTTTATATACTGTCATTATTGATCCATTTATCTAATCTGATACTTCCTTCATAAAATGAACATCTATTATTGGGTTGAACCGTGCTTTCAATGAACCTTCACAATTTACACTAAAAATATATAAGAAATAACATGTATACAAAACAAAAAATAAAAATTAAAAGAAATACTTTTAAGGAACACCAGTCTAACTATAAAGTTTTTTCTTTCAAATTTTTATTAATGCTGAGTATGTCACCAAAATTTATTACAAGTGAATGTTGACAAAACACTTCTATAGTATATCACATTCTTTTAGTTTCCAGTCCTTCATTCTTTTGGAGTTTCAGTTGAGCTCAAATGTAAATATTTCTATGACTAACATTTGGATCAATCCATAATACTGACAAGGAATCACCCCTCAACTGACACCCTTAACTGGTCCATAGTCCTGACAATTCCTACACGACCATAGTTTCTGCAACATATATATTCTCTCTTACAAAATAATTGAAGTATCTCATTCATATGCTCCCAAAAATGATCATTCTTACACATACTGATAAAATGAGTAGAAATTAACACATGATAAACACTAAGCAACTCAACATAAGCAAATATAGCAACTAAAATACATACAGAGACCAAATTTTATACCTTTCGCAACCACAGTGAGAGTGGCGACTAGGAAATGACAACAATAGAGAGATGGAAGAACGGTACCTCTAGAAGCTCAGCAATACATGCCTCTCCACACACACAGAGATGATGAAATGGCGAGCGAGAAATGACCGGAAAAAATGGTATCAAGTACTGCAGCGGCCGAAAAATAAAACGGGTCGGCGAGATGATGAAGGTGAAATGATGATGGATGGGGTGACAATCAAATTGGCAAATCAATTGAAAGTTATGTTAATTTAGGCTAATAATCAATGGTGAGGAGTGGGAAAACTGAGAGCAAAAAATAAAAAATAGAGAGGGAAGAAAGGCAAAGACGTTACCGTCGCTGGTAGGACTAAAAATAGAATGTCATTCTCGATGGCAATGCCGTCGCTAGTAACCCCATCGATAATGACTCATTGGCGACGGCAACCCCGTCACCATGCACTCTAGTCCCAGTCGCCAGTGACTTTTCCCTCCACCGCAAAATTTTCCTACCAAATAATACCTCATTATCGACGGCAACACTGCCGTCGTCATTACCCTCGTCGACAGTGACCTTTTTTTTTGTAGTGTTTAGCCAGAAAACATTGTGGAATCATACTTTCCACAACGTTTTCAAGCATCTGCAAATTTATGGAAAATAAATCTACAACGTTTTTTTCTTAAAAAATGTTGTATAGTGTGTCTAACTACAACATTATAAAAACGTTGTGTAAGGGTGTCAAATAGATGACACCCTTAACCACGACGTTTTTCCTGATTGAAACCACAATATTTTTTTCGCGTTATCTATTTACTGTTTTGTAGTAGTGAGTTCATCAAACTTACCACATATTGGAAGTTCAGGAACTTGTCACAATAATATGAGTTTAGGAACTTTTCCTAGCAATATGTAGTCCAAGAATGTACCAGGAACTATCCATAAGCTTAGGGGCTCAAAAAACGTACATATGATTATGAGTCATCAACTTACCATAAGTATAAGTTTTAAGAACTTGCATCTAATCCTAATAATATCTAACTAATCTTAATAATATCTAACTATCAAATATACACATGAGAAAATAATAACCTTTTCGTCATATATACATTAATAGTGCGACACCAATATTCCAATGATTATCAATGTGATAATCTGAGTGTAAGCACAAAACCCTCGCCCATAAAAAGGTTTGTACAACTCAACCATCATATGAGTCCTCAATTCAAATCCCACCTAACTCTATCATGCTCTTAACTTAATCTTTGCTCAATACGAGCTTTCTGTATATCATCATTTATAACTCCTCATGAGTTTACATCATACTATTTCATAGTACATTCTATTTATAACATCAAGCTATAACTTCTCAATCATTACAGACCATTTATTATTTTAAAACTTAATCTGATCACGCCGTGATCTTATTCTACATTCATCTCCCCTTATGATTCTTCTTCTATTTATGATCGTTTTGGTTTTATGATCCTCATTACTTCTTCTTTAATTATATTGTCTTATGATTATTCAACTAAATTTTAGCTCTTCAAGTTCTTCTTTGAACCAAATCATATTATCTTAATTTATTTCATACGAATTCTCTGAATTATCCTCGTTTAAACTCTATTTGAGTTTATTCTTATTATTTCTATCATATTCACTTTATAGACACCGTCTATTTATTATCAATTAACAGCTTTATTACTGGAGTTAGGTAACTCCTTATTCATATCTTTTATAACTCTTCAAGATTTGTCTTTGAATCCTCTCATATATAATTTAATCTCGTCTTTATAAGTTTTCAAAATCTATTCAAAACTTATTTATTATTTCTCTCTTCTCTAAGGTTATAGCCTAAGGTACTCCTACCTTAGATTTATAACCTATAGCTTTGATACTAACTATAACGATCCCAAAACTCATACAATTCAAATGTCAACCTCATTTGTTATTAATTCACCTTTATTCTAACTTTACATCATTATTCGATGATACAATCACAAAAAATGCAGAATCTAACAATTGCCATGCATCACGTAGCACATAAATAAAATGCTCATCTTATACATCATAATCATTAGACTAACGTATCATACATGCTTTAATTCACATAACAAGTATAAATATCGAGTTCCTTACTTAATCAGCATTGTTTACTCAATCAATGTAGTCATAAATTAACTTTAACATTTCATACTCAACATATGTAACATCATTGCGATATAGATTAAAAAAATTCATCATTAATTACTCATAGCAAATAGGAACTGAAAGACTTGCCTAGTTTGTAGATCACAAGAACTGATTAACAGCTTATAACTATCTTCACTTCATGAATCCTACACAACATATCACCATGCATATCAACTCTCAGACATATAACAACGCTGAGTAATTGTTTAAGTAACTCTACTTGACGATCCATAATCATTTTCCTTAGGTTTTTTTAAGTCCTGTTAGGGCTTCTCATTGTTCTTGATTTGTTTACGTTAAACTTCATTTTCCTTCTCATTACGTTTCTCTTTAATTGACACTTAACATTTAGTTAAGTCTTAAACCTTGTCTTTACATCACATTAGATGTATCATGTTTGTTAACATTAATTAAGTTAACCTTCGTCTCATATTTCTTTATACTTCTCTTTTAGTTGACACTTATCGTTTAGTTAAGTGGTTATAGTTGTCATTACATCGAATTAGAGATATCACATTTAAATAATCATTCTTAGATTCCCTTATGTTCCTTTACAACTATCACTCAACATTTAGTTAAGTACGTAATTAAAGTTTACCTTCACATTGCATTAGGTTAATTAACTAATTAAATTAATCATTAACTCATTCTTTAAAATTTCATTTTATACTTTAAAAGTATTTCTTTCAATTGATACTTAACAATCGGTTAAGTTCTTCACTTATGTCTCTATACCATCGTGGAAGTTTATTAGATTAATTACATTAACCTTTACATTATTCTTCCAAATTTCATCTTTTAATTAATATTTAACATCAAGTTAAGTATTTAATGTCTTTCATTATACTTTACTAAGCGTGTATAATACTCGTTAGAATTACCAATATTAAGTTTCCATTGAACATGCAATTAAAAGCTCTTGCCTACGCCTAACTGCCTATTAGCTCTGCAGCACCCGTTCCCTTTATATTATCGGCGTTAAGGCGCCGGGTCCAGATATCAGTGGATGGGTCGGGCAGCGCTGTGTCGCCTTGTTTATCCTTACGACCTTCCCTACAACGCCATGTCCTATTTTTTGTTGACTGCCACGTCAGCGCTGTAGCGCTCAAACTTAGTTCATAAGTGGCGCTGCGGCGCCTCTTAGCAAAACTCGGTCATTAGACATCCAATTGAATCTGTTTGGACTCTATGGACTCCTAATTTATAGAACTACCAAAAATTTAACATCTTCTAAGAACTAACAAAATATTCCAAAAAATCAACTTTAACTAACAAATTAAATACAGTATTTTAAATAATAACAATACCAAAAATTAAGTAAGAAACATACCCGAAAATATGAGTTTCACAAACTGCCTACGTACTTGACGCCAAAATTTAACTAAGGAGATCTTTATAAAAAGTCCTCCTACAACAAAGCCTTTCTCAAAATTGGAGGCCTTATTGTTGGTGAATGAAACACAGGGTCAAGTCGTTCTATGTATAGATTTAGAAAAGGGTAAACTTCTCAATTTAGTCGATGTAGGACTTAGTTTATACTAATTTTAATTGCTTTATACTAATTTTAATTGCTTTATACTAAATTTTCATATTTTTAACATGTTTACCGTAATCATTCACCACGAATTCATTTCTTAACCAATTTGATCTGTTCAAGTTACATTGTATTCGTTTTGCAGAGGAGAACAACAATCAATCATCAATTTAAAGTTTTCATCACGAATTCATCATCAATTTTAGTCTCAAAGTAAACCAAAACACACATTACCATCAAAACCCAAATTCCTCTTCTTCAGCATAAATACATGAATTTGATTTCTGAAAAATCGTTTCTAGTTGACCATTATCAAATAACATATATAGCATCATAACCCACAAATTCATTAACCAAAACTTCAATTTTAAAATAAAACTCAAGAACACATAAACTAGAAATATAAACTAGATTGTGTACCTTTAATTCATTGTTTAAGTTTGTTAAAAGATGAGAACAGCCTTGTTAATCTTCTTCTTTGATTCTTAGTTTTCTTCTTTTAATCACCAAGAATCCTCTTCTCTCTCAATATTTTTTGTAACTCTCATAGTATATAGTATAATGTGTCACACTCCTTAATTAATTTAATTAAATTATAATATTTTAAACCAATTCGATCTGTTCAAGTTACATTGTATTCGTTTTATAGAGGAGAACAACAATGAATCATCAATTTAAAATTTTCATCACGAATTCATCATCAATTTTAGTCTCAAAGTAAACCAAAATACACATTACCATCAAAACCTAAATTCCTCTTCTTTAGCATAAATACATGAATTTGATTTCTGAAAAATCGTTTCTAGATGACCATTATCAAATAACTATATAACATCATAACCCACAAATTCATTAACCAAAAACTCCAATTTTAAAATAAAACTCAAGAACACATAAACTAGAAATACAAAAACTAGATTATGTACCTTTAATTTCTTGTTTAACTTTGTTAAAAGATGAGAATAGCCTTGTTAATCTTCTTCTTTGATTCTCAGTTTTCTTCTTTCAATCACCGAGAATCCTCTTCTCTCTCAATTTTTTTTATAACTCTCATAGTATATAGTATCATGTGTCACACTCCTTAATTAATTTAATTAAATTCTAATATTTTAAATTGAATTGAATTAAACTTCATTTCTTAAGAAATAAAATTTATCTTATCAGTCAAATTATAATTTATATTGAACCATTATAATTATAACTTTATTTAACAAATTCCCACTCCTCTAATTTAATTTTTTTTAATTAAATTAAAATATCACAATTATACTCGCGTAATAAAATACGCATACATCCCATCAATTTTATCACACTTAAATAAATTATCTCATAATAATTTTTATCAAATATTTATGTAATACCATAAGTATTCCAACTAAGATATTTATTTTATTTGATTACAAGATTGACAATCGTATTGCTTTAGCATATTACACTCATATGTAATATATTACCTCCTCATTTATTAAAACAAATATGCTTACACTAATTCACTATTTTAAATAAGTGAATTACTCACATTATTAATCAAATTTAATTCATAACAATTCCATTGCCAATCAAGGCATGAAAATCAAATTATATTATTTCATAATATAATTTTTAACTTAATTAAATTAACTACTATTATTTAATTTCTTTAATAGTTTAATTAACTATTAAATCTCATTTTCTCCAACATTTGAATATATATATATATATATATATATATATATATATATATATATATATATATATATATATCCAAAACATCTCATAATAATAATTTTATTTATTAATTTCTTATTTTAATAATTACTAAAAATTCGGGTTGTCACATGCGATCTATGGCCTCTGACATTTGATTGCCAGGCCATATTTTTTGGGTTTTTCAACTTGCTTAAATCTCTATTTTCATGTATTTAAATGATATGGATCTATATTTTAACAACCCAGATCACTAAATAACACAACATACAACATATTTAAACACAAAAATAGAAAATCTATCTAAGCATACAAGATCTAACTTAGGATTAGGGTTTATACCTTTTTGAACCAACTTTTGCTTTCCCTTCTCTGATTTGATCTTGGATAGTTTATGGGGTTGATTTGGCTCATCTTTGGACTTAGTTTTACTATGAATTTTGTGGGCTTGATGTAAGAGAGACTTGACAATGGATAAGGAACAAAAGTAAGGGTTTCATTACACTTTAATCCCTTTTTGATCTTATCTTTTTGATTCAATGTATTTGGCCGGTATAAGTGTCAATTTTTGGTTGGCTTATGTTGATTTTTAGCACATGTGAGATCTCCAAGTGGTAAGTCATCAAGATTTGATCTTATCCCTTTACTAAAAGATAAGTAAAGGGGTATTTTGGTCATTACGCATCTAAAAGGGTATTTTGGTCATTTCTAAAATAATTTTAAGGTTATTTTGGTCATTTCACATTATTCACTTAAATCTTAACTCTTAGGGTTGATAAATAATATTAGGGTTTGTAAATTAGGGTTACTAATTAGGGTTTAGTGTTTTTAAATATGGAATTAAAGTTTCTAACTGATCGTTAGGGTTTCTGATGAGTGGGTTTCATACCTACGAATTGGATACTTTTTCGGACTTAAACGGTTGCTAATCTGTATGTTTTAGTATTGTTTTAGTGTTGTCATTCTTTAATTTTAATTTAATGATGCTATTTTCAATTCGTCTATTTTGGTTTATGCTTAATCTATGAGTTGTTTGATCACCAATTTTTTGTGAACCTATATGAACTTCAGAGATGAAGTATGAGTTTAGACTTAATCATAATAGCATGTGATTGTGATTTCTGCGCTTTGTTGGGATTCATAATTTATGTCTAGGATAGAGGTATACCTATGCATCGCAGGTAATCTTATGAGAACTTGGGATTAAACCTTCTTCAATTGTAATTCACATAGAAATATAGTGAATTAGTTAATTAGGGTGTTTTGGTTAATTCTATCATCTATGGATTTAAGTTGATATGGGTATAGTGCATTGAGAGATGGTTATATCTACTTTCTTATTCTTGATTAATGAACTAGAATAGTTAATTTGAATTAAAAAGAAGTGTGACAATCTAAGTGAAGCATAAAGTGAAATTGTAGGTTTAATTCTCCAATATCTAATTAAAGGTTATGGTAGTTAATTGATTTTTCTTTATTTAGTAGTTTTTCATTAATTTCATCATTAAATCATTAGTTTAATAAAACTGAGATAATACAAGATTCGTAATTGTTAGGATAAAATTCAATATTTGTCTCTATGGGAACGATACTTTACATATCATTATATTACTTGTTGATCACGTATACTTGCGTGTTGTACATAATTAGATTATACCCAACAAGATTTTGGCGCCGTTGCCGAGGATAGATAATTTAGTTTATTACTTTCAATATCATTTTTAGTTAAACATTTTTTTGTTTTATTTCTTATTTCAGGTTCTCTTGAATAGTGCGTGCAAACTCAGTCAAAGAAGCCAAACCTACTACCTTACGAGGACGATATCGAAAAAAGGTTTCAACAATTCAGTAAGTGGACAAAAGAGACTAAAGAGAACTTCTAAAAGTAAGAAACAATGGATGCAGAAGATTAGAAAGTACTGAGGGATTATGCCACACCCAGGGTAACCGAGATTCAGTCGAGTATTACCAGACCTGCGATTACTACTAACAACTTTGAGATGTAGCCTGGTACAATACAAATGATTCAGAATTCGGTGCAGTTTGGGGGATTGGCTAATGAAGATACGAACGAGCATCTTGTGAGCTTTCTGAAGATATGTGATACCTTCAAGTACAATGGGGTATCTGATGATGCAGTGAGACTTCGTTTGTTCCCATTCACACTGAGAGATAAGACAAAGAGTTGGTTACATTCACTACCATCAGGTTCAATTACTAGTTGGGATGACCTAGCTCAAAAGTTCCTAGCAAAATTCTTCCCACCGGCGAAGACAACAAAGATGAGGAATGAGATTACAATGTTTGAACAGCAGCATGGAGAGTCATTGTATGAAGCTTGGGAAAGATATAAAGAGTTATTGAGGAAGTGGCAGCATCATGGATTGCCCAAGTGGTTGCAGATGAACACCTTCTATAATGACTTAAACAGTAATCTTCGGACTAGTATAGATGCAGCGTTGGGAGGAGCATTTATGGCTAAGAGGTTTGAGGAGGCATATGATTTGATTGAGACTATGGCAGCTAATAACTACCAGTGGCCAACTGCAAGGATGACTCAACCTAAGGCAGCTGAAGTATTAGAAGTGGATGGAGTTACGGCTTTAGCAGTTCAGATTTATTCGTTATCGAAGAAAATGGATGCCCTCACAGGAGTACAGGTTCAAAAGGTAGCTTATGTGTGTGAATTGTGTGTGGGGGAACATCTGACAAATCAGTGTGCTATAAATATGGCAATAGTTCAATTTGTAGGTAGCTATATTCGACCACCTAATTCATATCAGAATACCAACAATTCGGGGGCAAGGAACCATCCAAACTTTTCATGGAGCAACAATCAGAATCAGCAGCAAGCTCTACGACCATCATATCCCTCCGATTTTTAGAATTAGCACCAAGAGTCAGCTCCGCAACATGAGAAGAAGTCAGATTTGGAGGAGCTATTTTTGAAGTATATATCCGGTAATGAAGCAGGAATGAAAACGCAGGCGGCTGCAAATAAAAATCTTAAAAATCAAATGGTACAGCTTGCGATGACCTTGAACAATAGACCTCAAGGGTCTTTACCGAGTGACACTAAAAAAAATCCCAGGGGAAATCAAGAGTAGTGTCAAGCTATTACATTACGAAGCAAAAAACATCTAGAGGGGCAAAGTTCAGAAAATTCGCCAAAGAAAGATGTTAAGGAAAATGAAGAAAGAGTGGTTGAAGAGAAAAAGGGTGAAGAAAGACAAGTGGCTAAGGAATAAGCAGATGTTGTACCAGTTGTCTATCCTCCACCACCATTTCAACAAAGGGTTTAGAAACAAAAGTTAGACAAACAGTTCTCTAAGTTCTTAGAAATCTTCAAAAAGCTACAGATAAATATTCTGTTTGCAGAAGCCCTAAAACAGATGTCGAGTTATGCTAAGTTTATGAATGGTATTTTGTCAAGGAAGAAGAAATTGGAAGATTATGAGACTGTAGCATTGACAGACGAGTGTAGCGCAGTATTGCAAAGGAAGTTACCTCTGAAGTTGAAGGACCCGGGTAGTTTCACTATTCCTTGCACGATTGGAAACATGTCCTTCAACAAATGTTTATGTAATTTGGGTGCAAGTGTGAATCTAATTCCATTATCAATGTACACTCAGTTGGGTTTGCCACCACCGAAACCAACGAACATCTCATTGCAGCGTTCGAATAGGTCAGTTACTTATCTAAAGGGAATTATGGAAGATATATTAGTGAAAGTGAATAAGTTCATATTTCCAGCAGACTTCATTATCATTGACTATGAAGAAGATAAGAACATTCCAATTATTTTAGGGATACCATTCTTAGCAACTGGGAGGACTCTCATTTATGTGAAAAAAGGAGAGTTAAGGATGAGAGTGCAAGACCAAGAGGTTACATTCAATGTTTTCAAAGCTATGAAATTCCCTACGGATGAGGAAGAATGTTTTAGGATGGATGTGATCGAAAAAATGGTTAGTGAAGATCTGATTCGAGGCATGGATAGGGACCCGTTGGAAAACACATTGTTGGGAGATGTTGACATGGACGATCCTGAATTTATTGATTATTTGCATATGTTGTATGCGTTACCTAGAGTGAGTAGATTTAAGATATCGTTTGAGCCATTAGAAACTGCATACATATTTTAGTTTAAGTTGCTTCGTATATTCATGTTGAAGAACCTTTAAGCTAGGTTTGGTCCTTTTTATTTACTTTTGACAAATGTTAATTTTACTCATAAATTTCCATCTTACAAGGTTAAGAGAGCTCATTATATCAACTACTAACCATAGCATTCATTAAACCACATAACATTGCCAAATAATCTCTTTCTACGCTTGCTCGCATGTATTAGATTTATTAGTATATAACTAGTATAGCTCTCTACTTAGAAACTCTTTTAGTTCATGCTTGCGTAGTTTATAACGTGTCTAACTAGATGTGCAAACATCCCGATTATTTCTAGAGACATAAAGTATCCTATTATAATTATTCAAAAGTTCACAATACAAGTCGTAGAGTTTTCAACTCAATTGGTTTTCAAATCTTAAAATCTCATGGTAAACAAACTAAGCATGTAAAGTACATTGAATTCATATTTCATACCCATTTATAAAACTAACTAAGTTGCAAACATATGCTCAAAAGGTTAGATTTCAAAAAGCTATAAGGTTTTTTAAACGTAGTTATCGTCTTTTAGCTTTTCTTTCAAAAGATTATAACTTAAGCCCCAAGCCCACTAAAACATCTTGCAATACGTATTTATACATGTTTAAGGATAATGTATGCTCTTTACATTAAGTTACGTTAGACCAGTTTAGGGCTCCTTGTGTCAAACAACAAAAATAGTAATCCAACTCACTCCCCAACCCCCGTCGAGGCGGGCCTTTTTATACTGCAGGACCCCTGCCGGGGCTGCACTGCTCAGTCATAGCTACTGCAGTTTGAACTCCTCTTCCCTTGCTACAAACCAACCTCCCATTTTCTCAAACAAACAGCAACTTTAAGTTACCCAATTGATATAAACTTGCAACTAAACACCCCTAGCATGATTCTAACAACTCCAATCACATAAACAACCAAATTCAAGAATCAAATTCAAAATTTATGTTATTTTTCCAAAGTTTAACATATTTAGTGATTCTCTTCACTACAGATTCGTTACTTAACCAAATTACTCCGTTTAACTTTCGTTGATTTCGTATTCGATCATATTAACAATGTCTAGCACCAATTTATATATTATATAATGCTTCAACCATAAATTTTTTGACTTAAAAACAAGTATTCTAGCATTTCCTAAGAACTTGCAACTTTTGAACTTAAGAACATGTAAATGGACATTAACTTTTGTGAAGTTGATTCTTAACTTTCAATCTCAGGCTTCCTCTTCAACTCAACAACACTCACACACACAATTTATGAACTTCACAGAGAAATTAACAATTCACATTTGAGAGGAGGGACTTCTATTTATAGAGGGATTATTGCCCAATTGGAGGTTTTGCCCTAAGGATTGTTTCCATGGAAGATAGAAGGAACCATTGCGCAACAAGAAGTTGGTGAAAAGCTTCACCAACTCCATCTTCTCCCATCCCCACAGTCATTATCTCCATCTTGGTTTTCAACAAATATAGAGCCATAGGCTTTTATCAAAACACGACTCAAACTTTAGAATGTGACTATGATTTTGGAACAAGGTAAATTAGCTTATTACCTCAGTTAAAATGGTCACTAGTTGCACTAAAGTAATTCCCTTTGTCTCACAAATGAATTTTTAATGAGTTAATATTATTACACTGTGATAAGTTAAGAGTACAAACACACATAATCATATAACTCATGTACATTGGTTTATTTCAAATAATATTTTTATTAGACCAGAATATAATTTAGTTGAGTACCAATATTATTTTCCATAAAACTTATTATTCCAATTCTACATAATATTTGAAATAAACATTTAATAATAAACATTTTATTTAATTAAAGTTAATTTCTCTCATTTAATTGTTCCATACACATCACGAGGTCACATAAAGGCTCTTCCATACAACTTAGCAAATTACATAATTTAAAACTTACTTTTATCATATAGTTTTATATAATACATATTCACATTCCAATGTCACACCTCATTTTATATTGAATGAAGAAACTTTCTAATATACGATTACACCTTACATGATTTTGTTCACGATAATTAATGAATAATAATAGGAATTAGTCAATCACATTATGTAATTATTTATTTACTACTAATACTAATTAATTTCATCC
This sequence comes from Panax notoginseng, assembly GCA_016801055.1. Lineage (NCBI taxonomy): Eukaryota > Viridiplantae > Streptophyta > Magnoliopsida > Apiales > Araliaceae > Panax > Panax notoginseng. The sequence goes on along the minus strand of CM029021.1, from coordinate 51,012,404 downwards.
ATTTCATCATTAATTTAATTAGTAACTTTCTCACTTCAGCATTTTGCGACACTAGGCATAATTTCATAAGCTTAAACAAAGCTTCTCATTACTTCTACTACCTTGCTCACTAATCATATGTTTGTTTAATCAAATTAATTACCATAACTCATGCCAACACTATATATATTTATATTCAAATAAATATTCAAAAAAAATCTTTATTCTCAATATTAATATAATTCATTTAAAATTTACGGGTATTACATCATCCCCCTAATAATAATTTCGTCCTTGGAATTGTACATGGTTACACAAATAAATGGGGATAATCCCTTCGCATCTTATCTTCTAATTCTCATGTGGCCTCTTCGGTGTCATGGTTTCGCCAAACTACTTTTATAGAAGATATAACTTTATTCCTCAATGTTTGCTCTTTTCTATCTAATATTTGAACAAGAATTTCCTCATACGATAGAAATTTCTCTACTTGAATGGGTTCGTAGGAGATCATGTGTCTATAGTTGGGCTTGTATGGACGTAACACCGAAATATGAAATACGTTGTGGATGTGTTCCAATTCAAGCGGTAAAGCTACCTTGTACGCCACTTCACCTATTTTTCTCAATACTTCGAATGGTCCTATAAACCTCAGACTCAACTTTCCTTTCTTCCCAAATTTGATCTTTCCCTTCTAGGCAGAAACCTTCCAACACACAAAACTACCGACTTCAAAGTCTTAGTTCTTACGATGCAAATCGGCGTACTTCTTTTGGCAATTTTGAGCTACTACCAATCGGGCTCTTATCATTGTTACCGCATCGACCATTTGTTAAACTAATTCTGGTCCAAAAAGTCGTCGTTCTTCGACTTCATCCCAACACAATGGTGTTCTACACTTTTTCCCGTAAAGAGCTTCATATGGCGGTATACCGATACTTACATGATAGCTATTATTGTAAGTGAATTCTACCAATGGTAAATGGTTGTCGTAATTCCCCTTAAAGTCCATCACGCAAGCTCTAAGCATGTCCTCCAATGTTTGTATGGTTCGTTCACTCTGCCCATCAGTTTGAGGGTGATAAGTAGTACTTAATCTCAATTGAGTTCCCATTCATTCTTGCAAGCTTTTCTAAAATTTTAACGTGAAACGCAGATCTCGATTGGAGATAATCGACACCGATACTCCATGTCGTGATACAATTTTCTTTACATATAAATTCGCTAATTGGTTTAAATTGAGTCGGTCCACGATAATCCAAATGGCATCATAACCCTTCTGTGTAATCAGAAGTCCAACCACGAAGTCCATCGTAATGTGCTCACATTTCCATTCTTGTACTTCCAGCGGTTGAAGTAGTCCACTTGGCCTCTGGTGTTCTTCTTTAACTCTTTGACAAGTAAGACATCTACTAACGCACTCTGCAACATCTCGTTTCAAATTAGGCCACCAAAAGTGGTGTCAAAGATCCCAGTACATCTTCGTGCCTCCTGGATGAACAAAATACATCATTTCGTGTTCTTCGTGTAATATTTCCTGTCTCAGTTCGGTTACAGCTGGCACCCATACTCAACCCTCAAATCTCAATATACCGTCCTTGTCCACTTTGAACTTTTCTTCCTCATTTTCTACTATTCTTTTCCTTATCTTCTCACATTCTTTATCTTTCTCTTGTGCTTCCTTTATTCTATCCAATAATGTCGGGTGAGCTTCCATTACGAATAATTTTTGTTTTGCTTATTTTGGTTCCTCCACCTCTATTTCCAACTTTTCCATTTCTCTTATTAATTCCTCCTGAGTTGTCAATTTGAATAACTTCCCCCTTCCTTTTCTACTCAAAGCGTTAGGTACTACGTTTGCTTTTCTCGGGTGATAAAAAATTTCGCAGTCGTAATCCTTGATTAATTCCAACCACCTTCCTTGTCGCATATTCAACTCCTTCTATGTGAAGATATATTTTAGACTTTTGTGATCCGTGTATATCTCACATTTTTCTGCATATAAATAATGCCTGCAAATCTTCAACACAAAAACTACTGCGGCTAACTCCAAGTCATGGGTAGGGTATCGTTTTTCAAAATCTACCAATTGATGTGATGCATACGTAATGACCTTGCCATGTTGCATTAGTACACAGCCAAGTCCTCTATGCGACGCACCACTATACACCACAAATCCTCCCGTATCATCTGGTAATGATAATATTGGTGCCTCACTCAACCTCCTCTTTAACTCTTGGAAACTCTCTTCACATTTGTCCATCCACACGAACTTCACTATCTTCTTCGTTAGATTGGTTAGCGGGGTTGCTATCTTAGGAAAATCTTGGATAAATCTTTGATAGTACCCGGCTAACCCTAAGAAATTCTTACTTCTGTTGGCATCTTCAGTTGTTCCCAGTTACTTATCGCCTCCACTTTTGTAGGATCCACGAAAATTACATTTTGATCTATCACATGTCCTAAAAATTGAACCTTCTCCATCCAAAATTCACATTTTAAAAATTTTGTGTACATCTTTTCTCTTCTCAATGCTTCCAATACCATTTTCAGGTGTTTGGCGTGCTCTTCCTTAGTCTTTGAATAAATCAAAATGTCATCGATAAATACTACTATGAACTTATTTAGGTATGGCTTAAAAACTTGGTTCATCAAGTCCATGAATGATGCCAGAGCATTATTCAACCCAAATGACATCACTAGAAATTCATAATGTCCATAGCGGGTACAGAATGCCGTCTTTGGTATGTCCTCCTCTCACACTTTCAACTGATGATAACCCGTTCATAAGTCTATCTTGGAAAAACACTTTGCTCCCTTCAGTTGATCGAAAAGGTCGTCTATCCTTGGCAACGAATATCTATTCTTAATCGTCACTCGGTTCAACTTTCGATAGTCAATATAGAGCCTCATCGATCCATCCTTCTTCTTTATAAACAACACTGGTGCTCCCCAAGGAGACACACTCGGCCGAATGTAACCTTTATTTAGCAACTCTTGTAATTGTACCATCAATTCCTTTATTTCTACTGGCGCCATACGATATGGAGCTTTCAAAATCGGTGTTGTTCCTGGTGCTAAGTCTATCACGAATTAGATTTCCTTGTCTGGCAGAAGGCCAGGCAGATTGTCTGGAAACACGTCTTGAAAATCTTTAACTACTGATATATTTTTCATTTTTACTCCCTTTTTCTGAGTATCCACAATATAGGCTAAATAACCTACACATCCTTTCTTTAACAATTTCTTGGCCTGCATCATCGTAAGGCAACACGATTTCTTAAGCGATGAGCTACCATAAAACACCACCTTAGACCAATTTGGAGTCTGAAGGGTCACACTTTTCTTTTGACAGTCGATTATCGCAGCGTGGCTGGATAACCAATCCATTCCTAATATAACATTAAACTCTCCGAGTCTTATAGGAATCAAATCTATGCTTAGTTGGTGACCTCTAATGTTTGAACAACAATTTTGGTAAACGAACTCTACGGAAATTACTTCCTTATTCGCAATCTTTATGTTCAACGAATTTTTTAAGCATTCCTGGGGTAGGTTTAATCAACTAGGAAATTCTTCAGACACAAAAGAACAGGTAGTGCCCAAATCAAATAATACATAGGCATTTATATTATTGATTGGGAGATTACCTGACACCACGTCCTTCGAAGCTACCACGTCTTTGACAGTCATGGTAACGGTTCGAGCAGTCAGTCGGTTAGATTACGTTGGTCTGTCAATCATCAGCTTATTGCCGCCACCCTGTTGACCGCTTCTTCCGCTGCTCCCCTTCATTGGACAATCTTTGATTTGATGCTTAGTTAAGCCACACGCGAAACATCCCTTAATCTTTTTCAGCTTTGGGCAATTGGGTGAAATGTGCCCTTTTCAGCACTCCCCTTGATGGTTCTTCCCACATTTCGAGCAAGCTTCACTTTTTTTCTTAAACCCTCCTTGATAACTTCCTGACTGGCTGATGTGTCGATTGTTAGTATTGTTGTTGTTATTATTATCCCATTTCCTCTTTCCCAGATTGTTTCCACCACTGCTACTCCCTCAACAAGTTTCTCCCCCAACATTCTTGTTCTTTTTCTCCTTGTTATATTGGCTCAAGGCCTCGCTACCTCCTTCAGCAATTATAACCTTCTCCAATAATGTGACGAACGAGTTGATTTGAAGGATCGACACTTTGTTGAACAACCAAGGTTTCATTCCAAGTTTGAAGCATCGAGCTTTCCTTTCTTCGGTGTCTACTTGATGCATTACAAAACGTACGAGTTCATTGAACTTGGCCGCATATTGTGTCACCGTCATCTCCCCTTATTTCTGTTCTAAAAACTTTATCTCCATCCTATTCTTCATGCTCTTCGGGAAGTAATTCTCGAAGAACAAAGTCTTAAATCTTTCCCAGGTTATAGTCCCTTCTACCGCCCTCTGTTGATTTGCTTCCCACCAATAGTTTGCTTCACCCCTCATCATGTACGTAGCGAACACGGTTTTCTGATCTTCACCCACACGAGCAATGACAAAGGCTTTCTCCATTTCTTTGATCCATGATGAGTAGGTTTTTAACCTATGATTTATCTTCATTTAGCTTGTTATATTGTTAGTTTTTTAAATATTACATGTTGCTTTTGATGGGTTTTTGTTTTTGTTTTAGGATATGAAGTGAGCACATCAAGATGCTAGCATTGGAAGAAAATTTGAGCAAAATTTATACATTCTGGAGGACCGGCGCGGGGCGTGCCATACTGATAAACAAATTGGCACGGAGCGCACTGTGGCGTGAGCATCTACTGATCAAGTGGCGCGAGCCGCGCTGTCTTAGAGTTAAACCCAGCGCGAGGCACGCCGGCACAAGTCAAGAGCTAGTTGACTTTTAATTGCTGGAAGCTAAGTGGTGTTGGGAGATGCAACTTCTTTATGTAATACGCTTATATTAGGAGTTGACAAGGAGGTTATTTCATGTAGTTGGGATTCTATGACTAAAGATTTGTTGGGTTTGATTAGGAGTTGGATTTACATTAGAATTCCTATGTGATGAGTTGGAGATGGAATAGGATTGGTGGTGTTGGAGCTGAAGTGAAGTAATTTATGCTAAGTGTTGGATATGGAGAATAAAAACTTAGAGAGCGATAATTAAAAGTAAGAGCTTGGAGGAACGAAGGGAAGTGATTTCACAAAGATCACAGATTTGAAGGGCGAGAAGGGTGGTGTATTACTATTCTCCTTTAATTTCAATTTGTGTAATCAGGATGATGATTTCTTTTATTTATTCAGTATTTAATTCATTAGTTATGAACTAAATTACTTTTTAGCCTTATAATGGATCGATAGGTGGAACGATGATTGTGTAATCTATGATTTTCAGTTTAATAAGCTATTATTCAGTTTATCTATATTAATTTATGCTTGAATTTATAAGTTGCCTGATCAATAATTCTTTATGGACTTGTATGGATTCGAGAGAGGTAGTACGAGTCTAGACTTAGTTAATATAGCATGTGTTCTTGAATTCTGTGAATGAATGGAATCTTGATGAATGTTAGGGTAGAGATATGCTTAACATCGCATGTAATCAAATAGAGAACTTGATCTTAACCCTTCTTTGATTGTAATTCACATAGAGATATAGTGGGTTAGTTAATTAAGGTGTTTAACTTATTTCTATCTATATTGTGGATTTGAGTTAATATGGTGTTAGTGCATCGAGAGGTGGCTAATTCTACTTTCGTGTTCTTGATTAATAAATTGGGATAGTGAATTAAACTGGAATAAAGGTTAATAATCAGAGTGATGCTTAGGGTGAAGCTAAGCCTAATTCTCCAATACTTGTTTGAAATTTCAGTTTTTAGGGTTTGTTGATTGTTTGGTAATATTAATATTTTTAATACTTTTAGTTACAAACTGGAAATTGAATAGTTTAATAAAATTAGGATTAATAGGAAGCTGGTAATTATGAGGGTCAAATTCTTACTAATTTCTCTATGGGAACGATACTTTACTTATCACTTTATTACTTGTTGACCACGTATACTTGCGTGTTGTGCGTAACAAGATTTTACCCAACAATCCACGTTTGTGCCACGATAGGATCGGTAGTACCCGTAAATTCTGGAGGTCCTAAAGTCTTTAAAGTTCGTAACTAGAACTGCTCGGAGACTGGGTGGTACCGGTTCGTTGTTTCTTCCCCGCAGGGGTTCTCTTAGTAAGTTTACTAGCCGTTGGATAAGGTCCACTTGTTCCCTCCCGCTATTGACCGATTCTTTCGGTGTTGCTAGTCTACATCTGGGCGGCATTTTCTGTATCGCAAAATTTCATCCTCAGTCTCTAATTATATTAATTAAGTATTTCTTTAATGCAGAAAGGAAACAAAAATTTTATGACACGGTTTCTGAAATAAGAACATTTATATTCATATGCCAAATCATTACATTGATATGATCATTCCTAGCATACTTCTATAAACCTTAACTTTTATCCCTTAATATCACAAAAGATGGGGAAACTCTAACATACTACCCCTCTAATCATTGTACAAAAATTTGGGGTTTACATAATTATCCCATATCTCACACAAAAGATTGGGATACAATAAAAAATCATAGATAAAACCAACTACTACAACTAGACTACTAACAGCTAGAACTCAATCAAACATTATGCGCTCCACAGCGCTCTTGTATTCCTTTTGAGTTATGTGTGCCACTAAGTCCCTGCTTACGGTATGTCTGGTATGTCCCTGCTTCGCTGGGTAATAATTTACCCCATCAATCAATATCTCCAAGGTCGTGCGCAAAGCATACCTCATCTTGTTCATCTTCCTCCTCTTACATCTAACTTCATCCTCCAGGTCTCCTGCCCTATCATTAGCTTCCTCCCACTTCTCCTCGAAGTGGATTCCCTCCATAACCTCCAGCTTAAGCTGAGTACAAAGAGCCTCTTTCTCGGCTTTCTCACTCAACTCCTTCTGCTCAGACTCCTCTAGCTTACCCACCAATTCCACGTTTCTGGATATCGATCAGTGAAAAAGGGTTCCCATCTAAATACCTGCTTCTTTGCGATATGCAATATCTACTCCCATCTCCTAGATCTTTCGCTCTTAGTTTTTGCATCTCGATTTCTCTCTCTTGAGCCTGGGTCTCTAGTTCCTCAAGTCGGCATTCGAATTCCAAAATTTGTTCCTCATATTCTCCCAACATTCGATCTTTGAAAGTAGCCTCTTCGAAATCCTCTACGGGCTCATCCTCAATAGGTTCTTCTTCGGGATCCGACTCTACATAAAATGGTTACATCTCCTCCTCCTCATCCTCATCATCGATAGGAGCCACCGTCGAAATGGGCTCAACTATCAATGGTGCCTCATACACCACGTGTATGTCACGTGGCTCCTCCTCTACTACTCGGCTAGGTCCTCCCACGTCCGTTATCCTACAACCACAAACATAAGGCAAACAAACAACAAACTCCATCAGAACATAAATTTATTGCATGGAATGAAAATATATTTCATAAGGCCATTAAATCATTAGGAAAACTCTATATGTGTTTTATCTCCTTCTCTCTTCTAAGTTCTTCTTAAGGTTATAGTCTAAGGATTCTCACTCCTAAGGTTTATAACCTAATGCTTTGATACCAACCTGTGACGCCCCCAAATTCAGACAGACGCCCCCAAATTCAGACACTCATATCTCGAATTTGGTTCATCACGTGCTAATTCTAATATCATACTAAAATCATCAACAACGGACTAATAGAATAATTTACATTGATATAATATAAATATTTGCGTCCCAAGTTCTCGTGATCGTTACTACAACATTCCAATAATATAACTTAACATGACGAAAACATAATTTTATCATCCCTTAATACAACATTGTAAGCATAATAATAATAATAATAATTCCTCTACACTTAAAGGACTAAGCTATTCCGTAGCCTTGCCCTTTCCTTTGCCATTTCCTGAAGTACCGCCTTTCTCTGCCTTAACTGTAATGTTTTTAGGGAAGCAAGAATGAGCAACAAGTTTTCCCAGCAAGTAATATAGCAATAAGAATAAGCAGTTATAATGTTTGAATCTCAAATGTATAATAGTAAATGATAGTTCAAAGATAACAAGAAGTATCAAGAGTTCTCAATAAGTGTCACTATAGACTGAAAGATATCAACAAGATTTCAAAGTTTAATCATTCAAAGGTTCAATAAGAATGAACACTGAGCAGACACTAAGGACTGAGAACTCTTACTAGAATTAACAGTATTATACTGCAAATCCAATATAAACGAGTACAACATGTGATCAGCCTAAAGTACTATATGTTATGCATAACATTTAAACATACTAGTATGTGCGCACGTCGATTTCCCAACAATTATATAATTTCCCCTTCAATGAGGGTTGTTCATCTCAGTGGATTCACGATAGTCCGCACCAAGTCAATTGGTTTGGATAGCTTTCTAACACATGATAATAGTCTAGCCGAATCAAAGGCTTAGACAACTTTTATAATGCATCTAAGAACGATAAGTTCAATGCTTGCCACAACGTCAATGTATACAAATGATTTCCGAATAGTAATAGATATTTTCTTGATACAAATATGGTTGGTATGACAATAAATCGAATTATACAATATATACCGTATAAGAATTAGAGAACTTGCAATAATATAGGAAGTTTAGGGTTAAAGACTTGCCTTTAGCGTTGATTACCACTTATAGCATAAAATCACCTCAATGAACTATATTATCCTATATATGTATGTATAGGTATTCATTAGTCACACACACTTTGACATACATATCCATATGCATTCATCACACATATCTATACTAATATATGCTTTACACAGTCGAACCCATAGATGTATAATTCACATTGTTCTTACTTTTGAAAATCTTTATGAACATTTTGGCAATCTTTAGTACCATATACTCATCTTTTATTTGTATACGTGAAATATCACTTACGTCACGTATTCTAGTTTAAGTTGCTTCACATATTCATGTTGAAGAACCTTTAAGCTAGGTTTGGTCCTTTTATTTACTTTCAACAAATGTTAATTTTACTCATAAATTTCCATCTTACAAGGTTAAGAGAGCTCATTATATCAACTACTAACCATAGCATTCATTAAACCACAAAACATTGCCAAACAACATCTTTCTATGCATGCTTGCATGTATTAGATTTATTTGTATGTAAAGTATCCTATTATAATTGTTCAAAAGTTCACAATACAAGTCGTAGAGTTTTCAACTCAATTGGTTTTCAAATCTTAAAATCTCATGGTAAACAAACTAAGCATGCAAAGTACATCCAATTCACATTTAATACCCATTTATAAAACTAACTAAGTTGTAAACATATGCTCAAAATGTTAGATTTCGAAAAGGTATAAGGTTTTCTAAACATGGATTTCGTCTTTTAGCTTTTCTTTCAAAAGATTATAACTCAAGCCCCAAGCCCACTAAAACATCTTGCAATACGTATTGATACATGTTTAAGGATTATGTATGCTCTTTACGTTAAGTTAGGTTAGGCTTGTAGCATCCCCAAATCTAGGTACTTTTTACCTAAGATCTGGTACATCATTTCTATAACTATTATGGAAGATATAAATATAAATTGTTTATACATTAAACTTTTACACATCATTTCCAAGGTCTACAATCTTAACTCAATACATACTTTTAATATCTAAAAGGGTTTACAATGCTATTTTCGTTAGAAAATTTAATAAATCTAACTGTATCATAATTTAATCTTGCTTTTTGCCTTTGCTTCTGTCTTTACTCAAGCTTTCCTCTTAATATGAAATTTTTTATCATGATATAGCAAGGGTGAGCACAAATTTGCCCAAAAAGTTAAATTTATTTGAGGATATATCATGATTGAAAGAATTAAACAATAAGCTAGCTAACTTTCAATAATATAAACATCGTGAAAGAGCATGAACAAATTTTCTTAGCTGAACGACCAAGTCAATAAAAATGAATGGTCAATAATGAGCATGAACAGATTAACTGAACCAAATAGTAATGAAGGTGATCAGCCTTTCATACCTGATGAACATTTACAACATGCACAACGTGTGAATCAATAATCAGTATAGACGTGAATAATCAACAACAATTATTCATTAACAGCCTTTGAACATATAACTCAAGTTTGAGTTAGGAAACTTGCCTGATTTATTGACTACTACTACGCAATTTAAGTTAACTTCTTTTGTAAGACCTATCATTAATAAGATTTAACACTCTAATAAGTCAAATACTAATTCAGCAACCTGAATTCTAAATCTAGCAACCAAATTGTCAATCCAGCAGACTAGATTCCAAATCCATCAACCTAAACTGTAATCCAGCTAAATGGATTCCAAATCTAGTAACTAGATTGCAATCCAGCAAGCCTGGATTCACCAATCCATCAATCCAACAAGCTAGATTCTAAATCCTTCAATTTTAGTATGCTTCTTTTCAATCCAGCAAGTTGGATTCATCGGATTTTTCAATCCAGCAAGCTGGATTTCATATCCTTGAAACATGCTAGTATGTGTGCACATCGGTTTCCTGACAATTATATAATTTCCCCTTCAATGAGGGTTATTTATCTCAGTGGATTCATGAGAGTCCGCACCGAGTCAATTTGTTTGGATAACTTTCTAACATATGATAATTGTCTAGCCGAATCAAAGGCTTATATAACTTTTATAATGCATTTAAGAACGATAAGTTTTTGGCAACAATTCAAATTATACAATATATACCGTATAAGAATTAGGGAACTTGCAATAATGTAGGAAGTTTAGGGTTAGAGACTTGCCTTTAGCATTGATTACCACTTACAGCATAAAATCACCTCAATGAACTATATTATCCTATTTATGTATGTATAGGTATTCATTAGTCACACACACTATGACATACACATCCATATGCATTCATCACACATATCTATACTCATATATGCTATACACAATCAAACTCATAGATGTATAATTCACATTGTTCTTACTTTTGAAAATCTTTAGGAACATTTTCGCATTCTTTAGTACCATATACTCATCTTTTATTTGTATACGTGAAATATCACTTACATCACGTATTCTAGTTTAAGTTGCTTCACATATTCATGTTGAAGAACCTTTAAGCTAGGTTTGGTCCTTTTTATTTACTTTTGACAAATGTTAATTTTACTCATAAATTTCTATCTTATAAGGTTAAGAGAGCTCATTATATCAACTACTAACCATAACATTCAGTAAACCACATAACATTGCCAAACAATCTCTTTCTACGCATGCTTGCATGTATTAGATTTATTTGTATGTAAGTAGTATAGCTCTCTAACGTGTCTAACTAGATGTGCGAACATGTCAGTTATTTTTAGAGGCATAAAGTATCCTATTATAAGTGTTCAAAAGTTCACAATACAAGTCGTAGAGTTTTCAACTCAATTGGTTTTCAAATCTTAAAATCTCATGGTAAACAAACTAAGCATGCAAGGTACATTGAATTCACATTTCATACCCATTTAAAAAACTAACTAAGTTGCAAACATATGCTCAAAAACTAACTAATGTAACTACCCCAAAATTCATACAATTTAATTCTCGACTTCGGTCGTTAATAATACATTCAACCTCTAATTTTATATCATTAAACGATAATACAACCATTGAAATTTGCAGAATAATTAAAATTTTCTATTACAAACTATCCTCATTCCCAAAACCTTCAACCTTTACATCTAAATATCTCAGAATCATTTTAATACTATAATAGTTTACATTCGCAAAATAATATTACAATTCAACATTAATATATTATTCGAAACCTTAAACATGATTCAAATAACAATAACACAACCAAAGTATATAAATCTTCAAGTATCACATCTGATTCATGTCTTTCAAGTAACACATAACTTTACCTTGAATCTTGAACCTGTAAAAGTGGTTATTTACAAGGTTGAGCTCGACAGCCCAGCAAATGTAACAGTCTATCATGTTTCACATAGCACACAATTCATGCATTATATATTTCTAATTTATCGAGTTACATTATACAACATGCATGTGTTATCACATATCACATATAAATTGAGTTCCATAACCCAATTAACTTGGTCATATTTTGACTTTAACAATTCATAAAGCATGGTATGTAACTCACCACATAATCACATTTAATCCACAAATATAATAGAACTGAAAAACTTGCCTTGGATGTTGTTTAATGTTTATAACTTATCTGCGTTGTGATGATCCTAAAAATACGAATTCCACAAACTAAATACATACTCGACCAAAATTTAACTAAGAAGATCTTTATAAAAAGTCCTCCCACAACAAAGTCTTTCTCAAAATTGGAGGCCTTATTGTTGGTGAATGAAACAAAGGAACAAGCCCTTCTATTTATAGGTTTAGCAAAGGGTAAAGGTCTCAATTTAGTTGATGTGGGACTTGGTTTATACTAATTTTAATTTGTTTATACTAATTTTTTTCCTATTTTCAACATGCTGAGTGTATTCATTCATCACGAATTCGTTTCTTAACCAATTCGATCCGTTCAAGTTACGTTGTTTTCGTTTTATAGAGGAGAACAACAATCATCCATCAATTTAAAGTTTTCATCACGAATTCATCATCAACTTTAGTCCCAAAGTACACCATAACACACATTACAATCAACATCCAAATTCCTCTTCTTTAGTATAAATACATGAATTTGATTTCTGAAAATTTGTTTCTAGATGACCACTATCAAATTATAAATATCTAATAACATATATAACATCGTAACCCATAAATTCATTAACCAAAACTCCAATTTTAAAAGAAACTCAAGAACACATAAACTAGAAATATAAACTAGATTATGTACCTGTAATTCCTTAAGAAATAAAATTAACCTTATCAGTAAAATTATAATTTCTATTCAACCATTATAATCATAACATTATTTAACAAATTCTCACTCCTCTAATTTAATTATTTAATTAAATTAGAATATCACAATTATACTTGCGTAATAAAATACGTATAAATCGCATCTATTTTATCACACTTAAATAAACTATCCCATAACAAATTTCATCAAATATTTATTTAATATCATAAATATTCATTTTATTCCATAAAGTTTCCAACTAAAATATTTAATGTACTTAATAAATATTTTACTCGCATTATATTAATATTTACATTTTCATGCAACATATTACCTTCTCACTTTATTAAATCAATTATACTTGTATTAATTCTTTATTTTAATTAAGTGAATTATTCACACTATTTATGAAACTTAACTCATAATAGTTTCCATTGCCCACAAGGCATAATAATTAAAATTATATTATCTCATAATATAATTTCAACTTAATTAAATTAACTAATATTATTTAATTTCTTTAATAGTTTAATTAACTATTAAATCTCACATTCTCAAACATATGAATATATAATTCTCTTCACACCAAATTATATAATTTAAAATATATAAACCTCATAATATGAATTTTAATTATTAAATTCTTATTTTAATAACTTATGAAAATTCGGGTTGTCACAACTAAGGCATAAGGTTTTCTAAACATGGTTTTCGTCTTTTAGCTTTTCTTTCAAATGATTATAACTCAAGCCCCAAGCCCACTAAAACATCTTGCAATATGTATTGATATATGTTTAAGAATTATGTATGCTCTTTACATTAAGTTAGGTTAGGCCTGCAACAACCTAGAAAATCGGGTTATAATGTAAAATAATTTTATTTGAATAAATAAAGAATAAAATTATAATATATGTTGTTTATAACGAGTAAGTGTGATGAAGGTTATTCTATAACCTAAAAGTGGAATAATATCGTAGTACTCTGGCTAAGTGCTAGAATTAAGGTGTTTGAATTTCCAAGACGAAAATAAAAGATTTTCAAGAAATTCTCCGAAAAATACTATTCATCCATTTCTGCTCAGGAATTTATTTTGAATTTCTGGGAAAGACGTAACGGTAGAATGATAAGGAATGATGGATTATATAATAGTAATTCAGTTATGACAAACACAGTTTTTCGCTTGTGTACTAAGTTCGAGAATGCTAAGTAATGTGAGAATTCGAAGAAATGATGATCGTATAATAAGAAAGTTATTATACAAGGTAATGAATACGAGTATAATACGAGGTATTATACAAGTATATACGAATGATAAAATAACGTATATGATGAATGTTATACGAACTAATATACGAGAAGAATACAAGGATTATACGTTAATAGCTTAAGCCATTATTAATGGACTAACAGGATTTGGTTATGAATTTGGCAAGCCCAAATGAATTTATGTTAAGGCCCAGAGATAAGTAATGCGAGCCCAAAGTTAATTAACTTAAGCCCGAACCAAGAACCGAACTCGTGGATTAAACTTATGGGTCACAGGGTGAGAAAAACCCATGGGGAAACCCATGTGGGCCCCCCATGGTGAGTCATGGCTGGCAACTTGGTGGCCAAGCAAAGGAGAAGACTTAGCTTGCAAGCATTGAATAGTAAGGAGGCAGGTGACTTTTTGACCCTTTTACCCTCACTTTGCCAAGTCTATATATATAAAGCTTTGCTGGTCATTTGTTGCTTGTTAATTTCCACCAACATATTAGAGCAAGAACATTATTAAGAGAAGTGAGAGCTAATAAGTTAATCGAAGAAGAAGAAGAAAAGCAAGACATCAAAGGTAATGAATCTTCAGCTATTACTCTTCATCTCTTCATTTGTAGTTTTAATAGAGAAGTAGATATTGGTGGAGCATGTATCATAAGGAGTAACAAGGATGGCTATTAGTGGACTTAAACATTAATAAACCATGTTACAAGTGGAATCATAATCATAGAATTATGAACTAATGAAGAACATATGAACATTTAGCATATATTGTTGATGGACAAGTTTAAAACCATCGTGTATATGATTAGATGATATATGCTTGGTTAGGATGATAGATGTATCAATAATGGAAAGAATCCATTTTGAACGGAGCAAAAATCTCAAGCAATAAAGTTATGACGAAATTTACGAGATTAGACGATAATCGTCGAAATCGTGAAATTCTCGGAATGAAAGTCAAAAGTCTTTGTTTAACTCGGAAACCTTAGTTTTCGATGTAGTATCATAGAACTTTGCATTTAAGAGTTGTGAACTCAAGAATGGTCGAATTCCGACTTAAAACGAAGAAACGAGCTATGAACGTTCACGAACGTTTAACGAACGCGTAATAAGGAAATTAAACTATGAAATTAGTGTTAACGGATTCAGAAACGTAATTTGTCCTAATGAAATCGTAGTATATAAGATATGTGAGATAACGGCTTTTGAAAGAGCCAATTCTGACTTATAACGATTAAGTTACGATCCCGAAAAGGATTGGAATTGGAAAACTTAAAAAAAATTCAAAGGCTCAGGGTCGGCTTCAACCCAAGCCTATGAACATGGCGCTGCAACGCCATGCCCGGATCCCAGACACTGATGAGTTACGCTACAGCGTGACATATGCAAAGGACCAGTACTAGGAAAGAGGCAGAGAAGAAAGTTAATAAATATAAAGGAAGGGAAGTTGACTGAAGGTGAATTATGACCTTAATTAACTTAAAGTAGCATCATTAAGAATGATTAGAACCTTATGATTAGCAATGAAAAGTTAACGAAAGGTTATGAGAATGTAAGCACAAAGTAATAAGGTAAACCGTACGCATATTAAATGAATGTTTGAGTTTACTTATAATGCAATTCTTAAGCATTGAATGAATGGGATTACTTATAACAATAACATGTTATAAAGTCGTAATGAACGTAAACTAACCTAATGAATGTTAGTTATGTAAATGAATAGTTAAACAGAGAAGAACGAGAAGAGAAGTTAATGTCAATACTTGATGATCGTTTATGACCTAATGTGGTATGCTATGTAATTATGTGATGTGAAATTTATAAAAACTCAAAAGAGAAGTGAATTAACTGTAGAAGATGCTGAAGGCAAGTGTTCTAAACCCTTGTCTATGTTTATTTTGGACAAGCTTTATGATTCATGTATCTTACACATAAATTGATGTACAAAGAAGTCGAAGCCAATTCCTTCGGCTAGACTTAGAATTTTTTGTGGATTTCATTACTATTTGTCAAAATATTATTGATATTGCTATCTTATACCGACTGTTTTGGTATGGATTTCAAAGAAAGACTGAATATGAATAAACAAATATTTTGTCATCAATTGGCAGGCACGTGAGGTTGCCAAAACTTAAACGTAGATACGTTTAATGAAGCAGTGTTGTACAACATAGAGTACTATAGGCTTATCACCTAGACGTACTCATAAGAAATGTCAGACTTACGGACATGGTATCGGGTTGCCATTTTTAAAGAAAGAATGAAATGCTCAAGGTCTTGGACCCAAATCAAGGTTTAACAGATGTTGTTCATTGTTAAACATTTTAAAGTAAAGAAAAGTGTTATTTTGAATTATCTATAGTACTTTATAACAATTGATTTAGTTATAGAAGATATATCTTCATATGATTCAAACATATTGCTTAAATGAAATTGATATACTTGATGAGCTAGTTATGTTCACCCTTGCTTGAACCATATAAATGCATCTAAGAATGAACAGACCGAAGGATCCAGTAAGGATAAAGGAAAGGCTAAGGCGGACAAGTAGTCGACTTTATAATAGCATAGTATAAACTTTGTAATTATTTGATATTATGACGAAGAACATATGTAATGGTTACAAAGAACGTGGGAAGGAAAATATTATTTTGTAATGTATTGAAGACATATTCACTCTTTTGAGGTATTTCAATTGAATGTATGTGTGAATAATAGCACCGTGTAACACCATCTGTCGGGTTGAAAGATACCCGAAATTAGGGGCATTATAAGGCCAGTTTAGGGATCCTTGTGTCGATCAACAAAAACAATAATCCAACTCACTACCCAACCCTCACCAAGGCGGGCCTTTTTATACTGCAAGACCCCCGCCGGGGCGGCACTACTCAATCATAACTACTGCAGTTTGAACTCCTCCTCCCCTGCTACGAACCATCCTCCCATTTTATAAAACAAACAACAACTTTAAGTCACCCAATTGATATAAACTTACAATTGAATACCACTAGCATGATTCTAACAACTCCAATCACATAAACAACCAAATTCAAGATTTATGTTATTTTTCCAAAGTTTAACATATTCAGCGATTCTCTTCACTACGGATTCGTTACTTAACCAAATTACTTCGTTTAACTTTCGTTGATTTCGTATTCGATCATATTAACAATGTCTAGCACCAATTTATAGATTATATCATGCTTCAACCATAAATTTTTTGACTTAAAAACAAGTATTCTAGCATTTCCTAAGAACTTGCAACTTTTGAACTTAAAGACCATGTAAATGGACATTAACTTTTGTGAAGTTGATTCTTTACTTTCGATCTCAGGCTTCCTCTTCAACTCAACAACACTCACACACACAATTTCTAAACTTCATAGAGAAATCAACAATTCACATTTGAGATGAGGGACTTCTATTTATAGAGGGATTATTGCCCAATTGGAGATTTTTCCCTAAGGATTGTTTCCATGGAAGATAGAAGGAACCATTGTGCAACAAGAAGTTGGTTTTCAACAAATATAGAGCTATAGGCTTTTATCAAAACACGACTGAGACTTTAGAATGGGACTATGATTTTGGGACAAGGCAAATTAGCTTATTACCTTAGTTAAAATGGTAACTAGTTGCACAAAGCAATTCCCTTTGTCTCACAAATGAATTTTTAATGAGTTGATATTATTACACTGTGATAAGTTAAGAGTACAAATACATATAATCATATAACTCATGTACATTGGTTTATTTCAAATAATATTTTCATTATACTAGAATATAATTTAGTTGAGTACCAATATTATTTTCTATAAAACTTATTATTCCAATTCTACATAATATTTGAAATAAATATTTAATAATAAATATTTTATTTAATTAAAGTTAATTTCTCTCATTTAATTGTTCCATACACATCATGAGGTCACATAAAGGCTCTTCCATACAACTTAGCAAATTACATAATTTAAAGCTTACTTTTATCATACAGTTTTATATAATACTTATTCACATTGCAATGTCACACCTCATTTTATATTGAATGAAGAAACTTTCTAATATATGATTACACCTTACATGCTATTGTTCACGATAATTAATGAATAATAATAGGAATTAGTCAATCACATTATGTAATTATTTATTTGCTACTAGTACTAATTAAT
The DNA here is from genome assembly GCA_016801055.1 of Panax notoginseng. Taxonomy (NCBI): domain Eukaryota; kingdom Viridiplantae; phylum Streptophyta; class Magnoliopsida; order Apiales; family Araliaceae; genus Panax; species Panax notoginseng. Next base: position 50,994,099 of record CM029021.1, on the reverse strand, counting down.
TTCATCCATTTCATCATTAATTTAATTAGTAACTTTCTCACTTCACCATTTTACTATACTAGGCATAATTTCATAAGCTTAAACTAAGCTTCTCATTACTTCTACTACCTTGCTCACTTAACATATGGTTGTTTAATTAAATTAATTACCACAACTCATGCCAACACTATATATATTTATATTCAAATAAATATTAAAAAAAAATTATTCTCAATATTAATATAATTCATTAAAAAATTTTGGGCATTACATCATCCGCCCACTTATAATAATTTCGTCCTCAGAATTGGTACATGGTTACACAAATAAATGGGGATAACCCCTTCGCATCTTATCTTCTAATTCCTACGTGGCCTTTTCGGTGTCGTGGTTTCGCCAAACTACTTTTACAGAAGATATAACTTTATTTCTCAATATTTGCTATTTTCTATCTAGTATTTGAACAGAAATTTCCTCATATGATAGAATTTTCTCTATTTGAATGGGCTCGTAGGAGATCACGTGTCTATAGTCGGGCTTGTATGGACGTATCACCGAAACATGAAATATGTTGGGGATGTGTTCCAATTCAGGCGGTAAAGCTACCATATACTCCACTTCGCCTATTTTCCTCAATACTTCGAATGGTCCTATGAACCTCGGACTCAACTTCCCATTCTTTCTGAATCTGATCTTTCCCTTCCAGGGAGACACCTTCAAAAATACAAAATTACCGACTTCAAATTCTCAGTTCTGACGATGCAAATCGGCGTACTTCTTTTGGTAATCTTGAGCTGCTACCAATTGGGCTCTTATCGTTGTTACCATATTGGCCGTTTGTTTAACTAATTTTGGTCCAATAAGTCGTCGTTCTCCGACTTCATCCCAACAAAATGGTGTTCTACACTTTCTCTCGTAAAGAGCTTCATATGGCGGCATACCGATACTCGCATGATAGCTATTATTGTAAGCAAATTCTAATAATGGTAAGTGGTCATCCCAATTTCCCTTGAAGTCCATCACGCAAGCTCTAAGCATGCCCTCCAATGTTTGTATGGTTCGTTCACTTTGCCCATCAGTTTGAGGGTGATAAGTAGTACTTAATCTCTATTAAGTTCCCATTCGTTCTTGTAAGCTTTTCCAAATTTTTGACATGAAACACGGATCTCGATCAGAGACAATCGACACTGGCACTCCATATCGCAACACGATTTCCTTTACATATAAATTTGCTAACTAGTTCAAATTGAATCAGATCTTGATGGGTAGGGTATCGTTTTTCAAAATCTTTTAACTGTCGTGATGCATACGCAATGACCTTTCCATATTGCATTAGTACGCATCCAAGTCCTCTATGCGACGCATCACTATACACCACAAATCCTCTCGTATCATCTGGTAATGATAATACAGACGCCTCGCTCAACCTCCTCTTCAACTCTTGGAAACTCTCTTTGTATTTGTTCGTCCACACGAACTTCACTGTCTTCCTCGTTAGATTGGTCATCGGGGTTGCTATCTTAGAAAAATCTTAGATAAATCTTTGATAGTACCCGACTAACCCTAAGAAACTTCTTACTTCTGTTGGTGTCTTCAGTTGTTCCCAGTTACTTACCACCTCAGCTTTTGTAGGATTCACGGAAATTCCTTTTTGATCTATCACATGTCCTAAAAATTAAACATTCTCCATCCAAAATTCACATTTCAAAAATTTTGTGTACATCTTTACTCTTCTCAATGGTTCCAATACCATCTTCAGGTGTTCAGCGTGATCTTCCATGGTCTTTGAATAAATCAAAATGTCGTCGATAAATACTACTACGAACTTATCTAGGTATGGCTTGAAAACTCGGTTCATTAAATCCATGAATGCTGCCGGAGCATTATTCAAACCAAATAGCATCACTAGAAATTCGAAATGTCCCTAGCGGGTTCGGAACGCCGTCTTTGGTATGCCCTCTTCTCACACTTTTAACTAATGATAACCCGTTCGTAAGTTTATCTTGGAAAAACACTTCGCTCCCTTCAGTTGATCGAAAAGGTCGTCTATCCTTGGTAACGAATATCTATTCTTAATCATCACTCGGTTCAACTCCCAATAGTCGATACAGAGCCTCATCAATCCATCCTTCGTCTTTAAAAACAACACTGGTGCTCCCCAAGGAGACACACTCGGTCGAATATAACCTTTATCTAGCAACTCTTTTAATTGTATCAACAATTCCTTCATTTTTACTGGCACCATACAATATGGAGCTTTCAAAATCGGTGTTGTTCCTGGTGCTAAGTCTATCACGAATTCGATTTCCTTGTCTGGCGGAAGGTCAGGCAGATTGTCTGGAAACACGTCTTGAAAATCTTTGACTATTGATATATTTTTCATTTCTACTCCCTTTTTTTAAGTATCCATAATATAGGCTAAATAACCTACACATCTTTTCTTTAACAATTTCTTGGACCACCTTAGACCGATTTGGAGTCTGAAGGGTCACCCTTTTCTTTTGACAGTTGATTATCGCAGCGTGGCTGGATAACCAATCCATTCCTAATATCACATCAAACTCTCCGAGTCTTATAGGAATCAAATCTACGCTTAGTTCGTGACCTCTAATGTTTGCATAACAGTTTTGGTAAATGAACTCTACGAAAATTACTTCCTTATTTGCAATCTCTATGTTCAACGAATTTTCTAAGCATTCCTGGGGTAGGTTTAATCAACTAGCAAATTCTTCAGACACAAAGGAATAGGTAGCACCCGAATCAAATAATATATATGCATTTATATTATTGATTGGGAAAATACCTAACACCACGTCCTTTGTAGCTACTGCGTCTTGGACAGTCATGTTAAAGGTTCGGGCAATCGGTCGGTTGAATTGTGTTGGTCCACCGATTATCAGCTTGCTGCCCCCTCCCTGTTGGTCGCTTCCTCCGCTGCTCCCCTTCTTTGGACAATCTTTGTTTTGATGCTCAGTTGAGTCATACGCGAAACATCCCTTGATTTGTTTTTGCTTTGGGCATTTGGGTGAAATGTGCCCTTCATGGCCACAGTTGTAGCAGACATTGTGCCCTTTTCAGCACTCACCTTTATGGTTCTTCCCACATTTTGAGCAAGCTTCACTTCTATTCTTAAACCCTCATTGATAACTTCCTGACTAGCAGATGTGTCGATTGTTAGTATTGATGTTGTTGTTGTTGTTATTATCCCATTTCCTCTTTCCCAGATTGCTTCCACCATTGCTACTCCCTCCACGAGTTTCTCCCCCAGCATACTTGTTCTTCTTCTCCTTGTTGTATTAGCTCAAGGCCTCGCTACCTCCTTCAGTAATTATCACCTTCTCCAATAATGTGGCAACTGAGTCGATTTGAAGGACCGACACCTTGTTCAACAACCAAGATTTCAGTCCAAGTTCGAAGCGTTGAGCTTTCCTTTCTTCGGTGTCTACTTGATGCGTTGCAAAACGTGCGAGTTCATTGAACTTGGCCACGTACTGCATCATCGTCATCTCCCCTTGTTTCAATTCTAGAAACTTTACCTCCATCCTATTCTTCATACTCTTTGGGAAGTAATTCTCGAATAACAAAGTCTTAAACCTTTCCCAAGTTATAGTCCCTTCTCCAACCCTCTGTTGATTTGTTTCCCACCTGTAGTTTGCTACACCTCATCATGTACGTAGCGAACACGGTTTTCTGATCTTCACCCACATGAGCAATGACAAAGGCTTTCTCTATTTCTTTGATCCACGTCTGTGCCACGATAGGATCGGTAGTACCCGTAAATTTTAGAGGTCCTACACTCCTAAAGTCTTTAAAGTTCATAACTGGAACTGCTTAGAGATTGGGTGGTATCGGTTCGTTATTTCTTCCCCGCAGGGCTTCTCCTAGTAAGTCTACTAGCCGTTGGATAGGGTCCACTTGTTCCCTCCCGCTATTGACCGATTCTTTCGGTGTTGCTAGTCTACGTTTGGGCGACATTTTCTGCATCACAAAATTTCATCTTTAGTCTCTAATTATATTAATTAAGTATTTCTTTAATGCATAAAGGAAACAAAAATTTTATGACACGGTTTCTGAAATAAGAACATTTATATTCATATGCCAAATCATTACATTGATATGATCATTCCTAGCATACTTCTATAAATGCTAACTTTTATCCCCTAATATCACAAAAGATGGGGAAACACTAATATACTACCCCTCTAATCATTATACAAAAATTTGGGGTTTATATAACTATCCCATATCTCACACAAAAGATTGGGATACAACAACAGATCATAGATAAAACCAACTACTACAACTAGACTACTAACATTTAGACCTCAATCTAACATTCTGCGCTCCACAGCGCTCTTGTATTCCTTTTGAGTTATGTGCGCCACTAAGTCCCTGCTTACGGTATGTCGGGTATGTCCCTGCTCCGCTGGGTCATGATTTACACCATCAATCAATCTCTCCATGGTCGTGCACAAAGCATAGCTCATTTTGTTCATCTTCCTCCTCTTACATCTAACTTCATCCTCCAGGTCTCCTGCCTTATCATTAACTTCCTCCCACTTCTCCTCGAAGTGGATTCTCTCCATAACCTTCAGCTCAAGCTGAGTACGAAGAGCCTCTTTCCCGGCTTTCTCACTGAACTCCTTCTGCTTAGACTCCTCTAGCTTACCCACCAATTCCACGTTCATGGATATCGATCGGTGAAAAAGGGTTCCCATCTGGATACCTGCTTCTTTGGGATATGCAATCTCTACTTCCATCTCCTGCATCATCAGCTTCCTCTTATGGTCTTCCTCCCACAATTTTTGCATCTCTATTTCTCTCTCTTGAGCCTGGGTCTCTAGTTCCTCAACTCGGTACTCGAATTCTAAAATCCCCTCCTCATATTCTCCCAACATTCTGTCTTCGAAAGTAGCCTCATCGGAATCCTCTATGGGCTCTTCCTCAATAGGTTCTTCCTCGGGATCCGACTCTATATAAAATGGTTCCATTTCCTCCTCCTCATCCTCATCGTCGATAAGAGCCACCGTCGAAATGGGCTCAGCTATCAATGGTGCCTCATACACCACGTGTATGTCACGTGGCTCCTCCTCTACTACTCGGTTGGGTCCTCCCAAATCTGTCATCCTACAACCACAAACATAAGACAAATAAACAACAAACTCCATCAGAACATAAATTCATTGCATAGAATGAAAATATATTTCATAAGGCTATTAAATCGTTAGGAAAACTCTATATGAGTTTTATCTCCTTCTATCTTCTAAGTTCTTCTTAAGTTTATAATCTAAGGATTCTCGCTCCTAAGGTTTATAACCTAATGCTTTTATACCAACCTGTGACGCTCCCAAATTCAGACACTCATATCTTGAATTTGGTTCGTTGCATGCTATTTCTAATATCATACTAAAATCATCAACAACGGAATAATAGAATAATTTGCATTGATATAATATAAATATTCGCGTCCCAATGTCTCGTGACCGTTACTACAACATTCCAGTAATATAACTTAAAATGACTGAAACATAATTTTATCATCCCTTAATACAACATTGTAAGCATAATAATAATAATAATTCTTTTACACTTAAAGGACTAAGCTATTCCGTAGCCTTGCCCTTTCCTTTGCCATTTCCTTAATTACCGTCGTGCTCTGCCTTAACTGTAATGTTTTTAGGGAAGCAAGAATGAGCAACAAGTTTGTCCAATAAGTAATATAGGAAAAAGAATAAGCATTTATAACGTTTGAATCTCAAAGGTATAACAGTAAATGATAGTTCAAGGATAACAAGAAGTATCAATAGTTCTCAATAAGTGTCGCTATAGACTAAAAGATATCAACAACATTTCAAAGTTTATTCATTTCAAGGTTCAATAAGAATGAACACTGAGCAGACACTAAGGACTGAGAACTCTTACTAGAATTAACAGTATTATACTGCAAATCCAATATAAACGAGTACAACATGTGATCAGCCTAAAGTACTATATGTTATGCATAACATTTAAACATACTAGTATGTGCGCACGTCGATTTCCCAACAATTATATAATTTCCCCTTCAATGAGGGTTGTTCATCTCAGTGGATTCACGATAGTCCGCACCAAGTCAATTGGTTTGGATAGCTTTCTAACACATGATAATAGTCTAGCCGAATCAAAGGCTTAGACAACTTTTATAATGCATCTAAGAACGATAAGTTCAATGCTTGCCACAACGTCAATGTATACAAATGATTTTCGAATAGTAATAGATATTTTCTTGATACAAATATGGTTGGTATGACAATAAATCGAATTATACAATATATACCGTATAAGAATTAGAGAACTTGCAATAATATAGGAAGTTTAGGGTTAAAGACTTGCCTTTAGCGTTGATTACCACTTATAGCATAAAATCACCTCAATGAACTATATTATCCTATATATGTATGTATAGGTATTCATTAGTCACACAAACTTTGACATACATATCCATATGCATTCATCACACATATCTATACTAATATATGCTTTACACGGTCGAACTCATAGATGTATAATTCACATTGTTCTTACTTTTGAAAATCTTTATGAACATTTTGGCAATCTTTAGTACCATATACTCATCTTTTATTTGTATACGTGAAATATCACTTACGTCACGTCACGTATTCTAGTTTAAGTTGCTTCACATATTCATGTTGAAGAACCTTTAAGCTAGGTTTGGTCCTTTTTATTTACTTTCGACAAATGTTAATTTTACTCATAAATTTCCATCTTACAAGGTTAAGAGAGCTCATTATATCAACTACTAACCATAGCATTCATTAAACCACAAAACATTGCCAAACAACATCTTTCTATGCATGCTTGCATGTATTAGATTTATTTGTATGTAACTAGTATAGCTCTCTACTTAGAAACTCTTTTAGTTCATGCTTGCGTAGTTTATAACGTGTCTAACTAGATGTGCGAACATGTCGGTTATCTCTAGAGGTATAAAGTATCCTATTATAATTGTTCAAAAGTTCACAATACAAGTCGTAGAGTTTTCAACTCAATTGGTTTTCAAATCTTAAAATCTCATGGTAAACAAACTAAGCATGCAAAGTACATCCAATTCATATTTAATACCCATTTATAAAACTAACTAAGTTGTAAACATATGCTCAAAATGTTAGATTTCGAAAAGGCATAAGGTTTTCTAAACATGGATTTCGTCTTTTAGCTTTTCTTTCAAAAGATTATAACTCAAGCCCCAAGCCCACTAAAACATCTTGCAATACGTATTGATACACGTTTAAGGATTATGTATGCTCTTTACGTTAAGTTAGGTTAGGCTTGTAGCATCCCCAAATCCAGGTACTTTTTACCTAAGATCTGGTACATCATTTTTATAACTATTGCGGAAGATATAAATATAAATTGTTTATACATTAAACTTTTACACATCATTCCCAAGGTCTACAATCTTAACTCAATACATACTTTTAATATCTAAAAGGGTTTACAATGCTATTTTCGTTAGAAAATTTAATAAATCTAACTGTATCATAATTTAATCTTGCTTTTTGCCTTTACTTCTGTCTTTACTCAAGCTTTCCTCTTAATATGAAATTTTTTATCATGATATAGCAAGGGTAAGCACAAATTTGCCCAAAAAGTTAAATTTATTTGAGGATATATCATGATTGAAAGAATTAAACAATAAGCTAGCTAACTTTCAACAATATAAACATCGTGAAAGAGCATGAACAAATTTTCTTAGCTGAACGACCAAGTCAATAAAAATGAATGGTCAATAATCAGCATGAACAAGATTAACTGAACCAAATAGTAATGAAGGTGATCAGCCTTTCATACCTGATGAACATTTACAACATGCACAACGTGCGAATCAATAATCAATATAGACGTGAATAATCAACAACAATTATTCATTAACAGCTTTTGAACACATAACTCAAGTTTGAGTTAGGAAACTTGCCTGATTCATTAACTACTACTACGCAATTTAAGTTAACTTCTTTTGTAAGACCTATCATTAATAAGATTTAACACTCTAATAAGTCAAATACTAATTCAGCAACCTGAATTCTAAATCTAGCAACCAAATTGTCAATCCAGCAGACTGGATTCCAAATCCATCAACCTAAACTGCAATCCAGCTAAATGGATTCCAAATCTAGTAACTAGATTGCAATCCAGCAAGCCTGGATTCACCAATCCATCAATCCAGCAAGCTAGATTCTAAATCCTTCAATTTCAGTAAGCTTCTTTTCAATCCAGCAAGTTGGATTCATCGGATTTTTCAATCCAGCAAGCTGGATTTCATATCCTTCTCACGAAAATACCAAATCAACTTATTATTTTTCTATCCTTTGTCCAAACATATATACACATATTTCATATACAAAAAGTATTTTTCCAAAAAATTTCAACTTCCTTTAGTATTTTTCAAAAATCATTTTAAGTTAATTCCTTAAGAAATTAGCTACCTCGTGCTTAACTCCAAAAATTCTCATCTCCTGACACAATTTTATACGTGTTAACGTGACACTCCAGTTTAAATTTCATGGCCGTCGGAGTTATAGAACTCTGGTTATAGCGATTTTCGTCAGAAAATCATAAAAATTGAAATGACCATAACTTGGTCATTTTAAGCCGGAATGAGCTCATTTTTGGACAGGAGGTACTTGATACCATATATTTTCATTTCCTAAAAGGCTGGAATTTTTCTCACAAATTAAGTTGCCAAAACCACCCTTGTAAAATCCTTGGCAGTAGCAAAAATTGGAAAAAACATATTTTTCGTACTTTGTTAAAAATATTCCATGCGGAAATCTACAACTCCTTTTTCAGTGATTCCACTTAGAGATGTTAGATAACTTATCATAGTATCCTCTCAAAGTTTTCCAGAATTTTTAAATATCAAAAAATGACTAAACTGCCCCTACGCTTTGACTGTCCAAAACAGTCTGTTTTTCATTTTTAACAACGAAACTATTTTTGGTAAAACAGTCAGTACAACTTGTGTACTCAACATTTTTGAGTGCTACCACTTGAGTTTAGTAGATAACTTACATATCTAGCACCTCTCTTTAACAGATCACAAAAAGAAGGTGTAGATCAAAAACGGTGGAAATCCAAAGTACATAGAAATTTAGGGCTTATAAACTAGAAAATCACTTTTTCTTTACTTTTGATTTTCAACTAAAACAACACCCAATATGGGTATATCTAAATATGAAATACTCATTAACATGTATATACATGGTTTTTGAGTTTTGAAACATAGATTCAAGGTTTGATTAAGAATACTTAAAAATTACATAAACAAAAGGGGTTTATACCTTTTGATTATCATGCTCTCCTTCTTCTTCTTCTTCAATGTTTGATTATGGAGATTTGATATCTTACCAAAAACTCCCCTTCCTCTTCTCATGGCTGCTGAACATCCTCTCTTCTCTCTCTCTATTTGGTTTTTCTTGGGGTTAGCTAGATGAAGGAGATGAAAGAGAAAGCTAATATAGCTTTATTGTTTGTAAACTTGATCACATGCTCCACTCCTTTTTCTCCTCCATGCCATCCGGCCATGTGGCTCTCCATTTCTCTCACTAATTCTCTCTCTCTCATACTTACCAAGAGGTTACTTATAAGAAAGAACAAAGTGTTGGCCAATTAAAATGTTGAAACATAAGAGGAGTTGGTATGGGTTGGTCACCAACTAAAGTGGATAAACAACATTCCTCCCTCCTTTTCTTCCTTCTCTATGTTTGGCCACTTGGCCTTATTCTACCAAGTCTTGCTTTGATTTTTTATTACTTTATTTAGCATACTAAATGTCCAAAAAGTCCCTCTTCCATTGAGCTAAGTTTTGGGCTCCCAATTAATTCTTTCGGGCTTCTAAATTAAATTTTTTGAATTTTTTACTTAGTACATGTTTGGGCCATGTAAATAATATAATCCAACACTTCTAATATTACCATTCCCTAATTATTTAATTAGGGTTTTCATTTCTTCAATAATAATATAAATCATTACTCATGCACATTTATTTCCTTAACCCAATTAGACTTACTATAATTAGGTTATAAAATTAATTAACTGAGATGTATAAAATAAATCTCTTAATATTAGTACATATTTATATACTAATATTCTATCATAATATAACCTCTTAGGTTATTTAATTATCACACCTAATATATATATTAGGTTACATAACGTAATTCTTAATTCACTTTTATATACAAAATAAATGTATTCACATTATATAATATATATTTATTTAATCACACACATAATTCACCTAATCATAACATATTTCACTTCTCATACTAATTTTGACTTTTCTCCATAAAAAGTCAACTGTTGACTTTGACCAAATGTCAACCTTTACACATTTTGTGTTAATTGCCCTTTCTGGCTAAACTTGACGTTCCGGACGCAACCGAGCAGTCCGAGCTTCAAAATTCTATCTCTAACTCAAATTTTGAGTTTTAAATTACTCACTTCTTATTTCTAATCGTATTAACTAGCAACTTTATACTTATTCATATTCTTATTTACCAGTCAAGGCCAACGTTCAAGCTATGTTAATTACTAACATAGTTTTATCTTGATCTTTATATCATTAGTTTAATTCATCACTCCTCTTGCTAAAATATATATAACATCTTACTAAGTATATATATATATATATATATATATATATATATATATATATATATATATATATATATATATATATATATATATATATATATTCATCTTCGTTTAACCTCATAGCTTTTCTTCCTGTGAAATCTTATTTCGTTAATAAAATTCCACCTGTATTAGTATAACATTTCTTACACTATTCAATTCACATCAACTTTTACGGGTATCATAATTCCTTATTCTTGATATTCATTCAAATACATATCAATTCATTTCTAGAGTTTTGGAATTTTGTAACCCATATTTCTTTATTCTCATTCAATTAAGAAACCATATAGGTTCTTCTTAAAAATTTTGAAATCCTTAAAATTCCTTCACAGAAACGTCAAATCCATACACATATTTTCTGTCTAGGTTCATCTTATAACCTTTAATCCATCATTTTAGGATTTTAATAATTATCTAAATTCTTGGGTTGTTACATTCACCCCTTCTTCTAAGAATTTCGTCCCCGAAATTAAAGCACACTAATCTCTATTTATTCTCTTGATCAAAACTAGGTTTTTTAACTTATCCTTTACAATTTTCTCCTTTGAGGATTTCTCATCTATTATCACATTTCACCATAACTACTCACTAGGAGTTTACATCTTCTAAACATTCATCAAAACTAGGTTGTCATAATAACCTTTATTCAATCATCTCAGATTCTACTCGTATGCAACGAGTTCACACTATTTCATATCCATCATCACATTCTACCACAACATTACTCTAAAGAGTTTAAAAAATTCATATATGTCTGAGGGATCATAAAAACCATGAACTTTGAGGTTTAGGGGTATTCTACCTGCTACCTCTTTCAATTACGAAAGAAAGGTACTCTACCTCTAAAAATATTTTATATTGGGTATGTTTACAATTACAAAGAAGGTAAAATACCGATGCGGGTACTTTCGATGATTAGTCTGTTGTACCTTAGTAATCGAAACGACTATATGCGTTCTTAGATTGGAATATTTTATCCAATTAGAATATCCACATTTTCAGGGTTATTCACCTCAGACTCATCATAAGATTCCGTACCAAAATAATTTGGTTCGGCATAAGCTTTCAAAGAATACTTTGAATTTCATAAGCATTTGTCTAGCTGAATCAAATAGCTTAAACGCATATCAATAATTCGAATTTCAATCGAAACATTGCTAGCCAAATTCAGTTGGCAATAATTTACCTTTAAAATTCTTAAAATCATTTTATGACGTCATGATACCGCACTGTATTTGCAGTCTGTTTGAGAATTTCGTCATTTTGTGACTTTGTCATACTACATCATTCCATAATGGGCTGACGATCTTTAGTTCACATCTGACACTAAGTAATTCTTCATTGATAACTCTATCATTTTTATCATCTTTACACCAGGTTGCATGATGCATTAATGATATGAAAATACATTTTGATAATTGATCAAATCATTTTCGTCTAGCCGAATCAATTAGCATAGACTCTTCTTTAAACTGTTCAAAACCTTTGAAAATTATCTTTGGTGTCATCATGCCACAACAGGTAATGACGTGTTAGTGGCCCGAAGTCCACACCTACACACTTGTCACTATGTGTTGAGGATAACAAAAATTCATTTTTAAAGGCACATCAGTGCAAATTTAGCTTGATGTCAAAAACTTCGAAGTCTAGCATAGCTAGAAGATTTGGAATACCTATGCTTACACAGTAATAACCCGATATTTTCTATATAATTAAATCAAAAATTTTGCGTATAAATTTTTTTTTATTTTAAGGATGAGGATTTGTACAAGATAAAGCGTATGTATTTATATGATAAATAAAAATATATTTATTACGTGAATAATTAAAAATAAATTTATTACAGAACTATTGGTTATTGTAATGTATATTCTTATAATAATTAAGTTTGTAGTAGAAATGTTTTTATTAATTATTTTCGATGAAAATATAATTATATATTATTTAAATAATATATGAAAAGATTTTAGAATAATTATAATAATTATTTTATTATATGAATATAGTACAGATTATTAAGTTAATTATTTTACCTTAATTATTAAGGTTAAATATGGAAGAATAAATCAGATATGGAATCCAAACCTTAATTTTGGATTTTGATCAAGGAATGAGAATAATAATATAATATTAATTATATTTTGATTTTTCAGTGCTATAAATACGTACTGTATGTATGTATTGACAATGATTGGTCAATTATGGTGCAATATTTAAAAACTCTAGTTTTACTGTGGAAAACCCTAATTGTGATTTGGTAACCCTAATTACTAAATTTATAAACCCTAATTGCTAAATTAGCAATGATAATTATATTTAATAAATAATACCATAATGTTCATGTATAATTAGAATCTTAATCAAATTAAGAAAACCCTAATCGCAAAATTTAGAAACTAAAATTTTTATTTTTACAAACCCTAAGTAGAAATCTTACAAGTGTTATGTGCTAAACCTTAGGGTTAAACCCTAAGGGTCAAACCCTAAGGGTTTGTTAAGGTTACTAGATTGCCATTAAAAGCATAGGTTCAATGACCAAAATACCCCTCTTTGGATTTTTATTATGTAACTTGTAAATCTAGGCAAATAAGGAGTTGGTGACCAACTTATTTGACCATGTGACATAAAATAAACACATAATCAATAGCAAAATCTCAGCAATATGCATCTAACAAGTGATATATATAGATTGGAGAAAGAAAATGTCATTTGGTAAACTATTTTTGCACAACACATATCCTTGAGCTTCTCTCACTAAAACTCACAAAATTTCTTAGCATATCAGTCCCAAACCAAAGCCCCACAAAATCCACTAACAAATCAGTAGCCAAGATTCAAGATTTGGTCAAGTAAGGTATAAAACCCTAACCGAAAATCTGATCTTGATTGATGTGTTAGAAGTTGTGTTTATGTGTTGTAATATGTTCTATATAGTGTCTATAAGTGATCTGGGTTGGCACATGTTAGATCCATAACAACTAGAGGCTCGGATTTGAAGCTTTGCAAAATCTGGAAATTTTGTTTTTGATGTCTAACAACCAAATGTCAGGCCTTATATCTCTGTGATCTTTAATGTGTTTTGTGTTTTGAAAGTTAGTAGTTGTAGTCTAATATGTGAACTTGGATCTGGGCTTGAAATCAGATTTAGATCTTTTCTAGATTGCATGATATTGTTGGTCAAAGGTCGTTGACCGACCATGACCGGACCATTTCTAGGTAACCCAGAAATGGGTTTTCAGTGTCTGACAAGATATTTAAGGCTCCGGATCTGTCAGGTTTTTGATGTTTTGAGTTTGTTGTTGAAACCGTGTTATAGTATGTTAGTTTAACTCTCGATCCATGCTTTTAGTGCCTCTGGATATCAAGTGTTCATGATTTTGTAGCTGGTCAAAGGAGGTCAGACGTTCATGAAATCAGTTTTCTGGGTAACCCAGAAAACTGATGAACATGACGATTGACATACTTTGACCGGCATGTATCTTTATTATGTGATGTTATTATGGTGATGTTTGGTAATAGATCTGTAGTACTGCATGCTAGCTACAAACGAAATGTCTTAAATCACATAAACATTAACAGGATTGCAAGATGTGGAAGCCCAAAGGTGCATGCTCGAACTGTTCTTCATTTCTGGGTAACCCATAAATGAAGAACAGCCTCTGATAGCTACTTTGGGTACCCAGATCTCCTTTGTTATGCATGTTATGATTATGTTTGTAGTTGGATCATGTAGTATGGTATTAGTACTACAAGATCAAAGTCATATTACACCTAGACGCCTTATGATCTGTCAGAAATTCTTGGTCAAACTAAGCCACTCGAAAACTGGAATGAATGTTTTGGGTTTAGCCAAGAACATGAAGAACACCTATAGCGACGGTTCTGTCGCTATAGGCAGTCTTTAGCGACAGTTTTATTAAAATTAATTAAATTAATTTTTAAAAATCATTTAAAAATAGAAATTAATTTCCAAAAATTACAAAAATAATTATAAAAATTATTTTAATTTATAAAAATTAACTTTTACTAATTTGAAATATTTTTCATAAATATTAGTATTTCTTTAAATACTATTGATATTTAATTTATTTAATATATGCATTAAATAAATTAATTAAAAATCATTTTATTATATTAAAAATCATTTTAAATGATAATAAGTTATTTAAAAATATTTTAATTTTTAAAATATAACTTTTAATATTTAAAGGTAAATTTTATGAATTAATTATTGTTAATGATATTAAAGTTATTTAATAATTGTATTAAATAATTTAGTTTAAAAATGATTTTAATATTATAAAAATTATTTTAAATGAAAATAAATTGTTTAAAGATAATTTAAGTTATAAAATATAACTTTTAATATTTAAAGGACAATTTCATTAATAATTTATTATTAATGATTATTAAGTTATTATTAATAATATTAAATTTATTTAATAATTATATTAAATAAATGGTTTTAAAATGATTTTATTAATTTAAAAATCATTTAAAAAGGATATAAATGAATTAAAATATTTAAAGTTACAATTAATAACTTTTAATGTTTTGATAAGTAATATATAAATATTTTAATATTGATGATAATTATTTAAAAATAATTTTAAATGTTTTAAAAATCATTTAAGGGTAATATAAATGTTTTAAAAATATTTTGAGTTATTATAATTAACTTTAATATTTTGGTAATGGTTTCATTAATAGTTTAATATTAATTAAATATTAATGATAATAGAATTATTTAATATTTAAATCATTTAATAATGATTCCGATGTTTGAAAATTCATGATAAATTATAATAAATGTTTAAAAATTATTATAAGTCATTTAAAAATAATATGACTGACACTAAGTTACAGGATAGAGTCTTAGACTCGATAATTACCCGATAAAGTCATCGGTAGACCCACATGTTTCAGAAATTGATTTGGACTTAGATATTTTTACTGTATTAATGTTTATTTGTGATTTAATGGCTGCTAAACATATGTGACAATGTGATTAGGTTATGTGCTGACTGCAATAAACAGTATTATGTGTTACGATATGTTATTCTAATCAGTAAAATGATCTTATTACTGATAGGTTGTTATACAAAAGCTAAAACTAAGTTGCATACTGTAAGTAGCAGACCAGGCAAGTATCCTACCTTTGCATTTCCTTTATGCAATGGACAGAAGTAAGAGAGTTTTAGAATTATATTATTATTGTACCAGATTATTAACCCTATTGTTATATATGTTATATCCGACTTTGATTATCAATATGGTACTATATTGTAATTCAGATATATATATTCTGTTCGTTAATTTCTAAATATGGTTATACAAGTGACCTCACTTAGATAATCATTGTATTTAATCATATGTTGATATATATATATATATATATATATATATATATATATATATATATATATATATATATATATACCTCTAAGCTATTTGATCAGCTAGACACAGATTTAGAAATATCGTTGAGTATGATAAAACCTTTTTGTATCTAATCAAATTGTTTTGATTTGGATTCCAGACTAAGTATGAAAATCTCGAACATGGGAAAACTTTTATGCGTCCAAGGTGGATAGAGTGAACGATAACATCGTTCTTGCATGTAGTATTGATCAATACAGGGCATAACGGGCTGATCAACCCCGTGCCCGTAAGTTATGACGGTTTACAGATAAAGTTCTGCTAAACCTATTCAAAAATTAAAAACAATGTTCATAGTATGTCACCTTAACCCTATTTATAGTCAGTACGTAGTTTAAAAAAATTGATAGAGAATTGTTATGTTATTATTATCGGTTCAGATTTACTTCACAACTATTGATTTGTTGTAGAAGGGTAGTACAAAGAAAACATTTAGTCCTTTCAGCTAATATTTATAATTGTTATTACTTGCTGGGCATTTAAATGCTCATCCTTACTTAATTTAAATATTTTCAGCTAAGTGTGAACAACCTGAAGGCTCTGCTAAGAACAAGGGAAAAGGAAATGTTGCTGAATGATTGCAATGTTACCTTATGTAAAAGTTTGATATTATTAAGACAATGATATATATTATCTCTCATGTTATGTAAGGAATGTATTAAAGGTTATGTACTTTGGGATTTAGACTCTGATAAATACGTAAATTAAGTTGGTATCTATGTTATTATTATTATTAGTATTTGTTAACGCCAAGATCTTTGATGACGTCCCAATCACATAAGACGCCCTAATCCTGCACAGTAAACACAGTCAACACCAAAAGTTTGACGGCTGGACCGTCGGGGGATAGCTCCGGCGTGAGAGTCAGTACAGGCCGTTCAAGGTTTAACAATGGAGGATAAAATATCTAGTGTTTCTAGAGAGATAAAAATCGTAGGTTGTGTGTATGCATACCTTTCCTTAGAGACTTCCTTGCTAGGTTATACTCTCTGGCCTGGTTTACCGTGCCACCAACTCTTATCTGACACAGTTTCCTATCCCTCACTGATCCCAGTCGGATTCATGCAGGTTATCACCTTTTTTCCACTGTGCATGCCGCCGGCCAGATAAAATCCCATCCACATTAATGATTTTCAGACTTTTGGTCAACAGCCTTCCTTTTTCATCATTACAAGTCAAAGATAGAGAAATTAAAAGATCTAATGGACCAACCCATTGACCCGGCCCAATATTAAGGAGATATAATGTGAAAATTAGGCCCAATCTTCAAGATCCAATAAGGGAGATCCAATAGACTAGTTGGATAGTTAAACCCAATCCACAAGGCCCAACATGAGAAATATCATGGCCCAACATTGCCCCCTAGTTTTTTATTAAACAGAATTTTTTAATAGAAAACTATGAATGGTCCATGATAAGGGGTGGTTAAGACATACCCGATTTGATCCGTAAGTTAAAGCAGAGGATGTCTGGATATCCAATGTAAAAGGCCTAAACAGTTAAAGATTAAATTTATAAAAGATGGGCTAAAAACCGGAAGTCCAAACGAGTGGCCCAATTTGATAAAATATCTGAGGATTAACCCGGACTCTCCCCATTCGAATTCTTATCATCGCCAGAAATTAAATGTGCCGCCTTCGTAATTCGTGTAACCGTCAGTATAAGAGGTAAATGACAATTGTCTTAGTCAAATATTTCTTTTCTTGTTTAAATATCTGAGATTAACTGGAAATCGTCATATATGTGCAGGCAAATGCAGTCTTCGGACGTTTACGTCCCAGACATATAAATGCCGAATCCGATGAGGAGACTCTGCGAAGGGAGAACAACCTGCTAAAAGCTACATTGGTCCGGGAGAGAAATGAACATGAAGCCAATCTTCATGTTAATAAAAGCCTTCAAAGGGAATTGGCCCAAACCAAGGGGGATCTGAGGGAAACATACGAGGTGCTGAGCTCGGTCAGAGAAGAACTGAAGACAACAAAAGCCAATGAATAGAAATTGGCCAACATGAATATTAGATTTGTTGTAGAAACCGAAGCCCTGAAGACTACCAATGAGGGTCTTGCTGCAACAAATCAAAACCTGTCAATACAACTCGGGGAAGTCCAGATGAAGGCTCGGGGTGATAAAAAAATGCATAGGGCCAAACGTCGCAAACTTCGTGGCAAGATAAAGGTACTTGAAGAACGAGATCATCCTCTGACCGAAGAAGTTTGTCGTTACCGAAGTATGGGATCGGTCATGTGTAAGGTGAATTTGGCTGATCCTCTTTGTACCATTAAGATCTTGTTTACCGCTCGGGATAGAACAAGTATATAAGGATCCAGGATTTGTCTACCACACGGGGCAACAAATAATTGGGCTACCATTGAATGGCCAGCGAGTCCTACCATACCTCCTTACTTCGGTGACCATTAATTTACCACCCTTGGTAAAAACAATATAGGATCCAGGATTTGTCTACCACGCGGGGCAACAAATAATTGGGCTACCATCGAATGGCCAGCGAGTCCTACCATACCTCCTTACTTCGGTGACCATTGATTTACAACCCTTGGTAAAAACAATATAGGATCCAGGATTTGTCTACCACGCGGGGCAACAAATAATTGGGCTACCATCGAATGGCCAGCGAGGTCTATCATACCTCCTTACTTCGGTGACCATTGATTTACCACCCTTGGTAAAAATAATATAGGATCCAGGATTTGTCTACCACGCGGAGCAACAAATAATTGGGCTACCATCGAATGGCCAGCTAGTCCTACCATACCTCCTTACTCCATTGTGGCCTTGGGTCAAGTAAGAAGAGGGTCAGTTGTGAAAAAGTGACTTTTTATTGATTTTGAACAACCATATACAGACTTCTGGCTAACTGACTCGATCTCTATTGGAAATATTTTCGAAGTCTGCCAGCGTGCCAAGTGTTCTTCATTTCGGATCCATCCAATTCCTTCAGTCAGTACGTCCCGGGCTTTGGTACTTCAGTTACTTCATACGTTCCTTCCCAATTCGGCATTAGCTTCCCCGTGTTCTGTGGTGTAGATGCTTCGACTTCTCTGAGAACGAAGTCTCCCACTTCAAATCTTCGGAGCTTTACCCCTTTGTTGTAATGCTTGGCAACTCTCCTCTGGTAGGCTGCTAATTTGATCAAAGCCACTTCTCTGACTTCTTCTAACAGATCCAAGTTAGCTCTCAGTCCTTCGTCATTGTAGATTTCTCTGAATTGACTAACGCGAAGACTTGGAGATCCAATTTTGACTGGGACTAAGGCATCAGTACCATAGGCCAATCAAAAAGGTGACTCCCCTGTCGTACTCCTCGGTGTAGTTCGGTAAGCCCACAATACACTGAGCAGCTCTTCCGGCCATCTTCCTTTAGCTTCGTCTAATCTACGCTTGATCCCATTCAACAGTGTTCTATTAGTCACCTCGACCTGCCCATTTGATTGTGGATGAGCCACTGAAGTCTTCCTGTGCTGGATCCCTAGTTCTTTCAGAAATCCTTCAAATTTCGATCCCACAAACTAGTGTCAGTTATCTGATATCACCACTTTAGGAATTCTGAAGCGAAACACTACGGATTCTTTCATGAACTTCAGACACTCCTATTCTGTTATCAGCCGAAGTGGTTTCGTCTCTACCCATTTGGTCATGTAATCAATAGCAACTATGACAAAACTGACCTATCCTTTAGCTTTTGGTAACGGCCCTAGTATATCAACCCCCCAAACAGCAAAGGGTATAGGGGATAATATCGAATATAGCTCTTCTGGTGGCTGATGTGGGATCGGGCTATTAAGTTGACACTTATCACACTTCTTCACATATTCGGTAGCTTCCTTGAAGATTGTCGGCCAATAGTACCCCTGCCGAAGAACTTTTGTACGCCAGCGATTTAGCAGCCATATGATCGCCGCAGATGCCTTCATGAACCTCCCGAAGGGCATACTCAGCTTCAGATGGAACCAGGCACTTCAATAATGGCGACGAAAATGCCCTTCAAAAGAGATCCCCATCAATAAGAACGAAGTTCGCACTTTTATACTTGACCTTCTTCGCGAGCATCTGATCCGAAGGAAGGACGCCATCTGTCAAATATTCGATATAGGGAGTTATCCAACAGTTAGATCTCTCAATGTACATTACTGCTTCGTGTTGGATACTCGGGTGCTGCAAGACCTCCAAATAGACTGACCCATTAAAAACAACGGCGTCCGTGGTGGCTAACTTTGACAATTCATCGGCTATAGAATTTTCGTTACGCTCGATGCCTTGAAACTCGTAAGAGACAAAGTGTTGAAGTCGGTCTCTCAACTCCGCCAAATATTTGGTCATCCTTGTCCCACGAGCCTCATAGTCTCCCGATAACTGCTTGATGACCAACTGAGAGTCACTGTAAATAATCAACTTCTGTACTTCTAGACTTTTTGCCAGCCGAACTCCCGCCAACACTGCTTCATATTCGGCCTCGTTGTTTGTAGCCTTAAATCCGAATTTAATGGCTTGTTGTACCTTGAATCCCTCTGGACTTGTCAAGATAATCCCTGCTCCACTGACATTCACCGTAGAAGACCCATCTACATACAGTATCCATGCGTTCTGACCGTGCTGAAGAACTGCAACTGCTCGATCAGATGTCTCAGCTTCTGGCAACTCAGCATTTGGTTCGGTGAATGAACATTCCACCATAAAATCGGCCAAAGCTTGACCCTTGATAGCGGTTCGGGGATGATACTCAATGAAAAACTGGGACAGTTCCATGGTCCATGCTGCTAACCTCCCCGAAACTTCTGACTTACCCATCACCTTCTTCAGTGGTTGATCCGTGTAGACGATCAGGAGCCTGCCTTGAAAATATTGCCGAAGCTTTCGGCTAGCAATTACTAAAGCAAAAGCAGATTTTTCAATATTTGGATACCTGGTTTCAGCATCTCTTAGGTCATGGCTGACATAATAGACCGGATGCTGCTTTCCACTGACCTCCCGAACCAGCACTGCTCCAACCGCCAATGAATTCGCTGCAAGGTATAAATACAAGGTCTCTGTTGGGGTAGGCTTCACCAATAGGGGAGCAGAAGACAGATAGGTCTTTATGCCTTGGAAGGCATCTTCACACTTCGAAGTCCATTGGAATGTATTTACGTTCTTCGGTCCCTTCAGTGTGTTGAAGAATGGTAAGCATCTCTCTGCGGATTTGGACATGAACCTCCCTAAAGCTGTAATTTTACCAGTCAGACGTTGAACGTCTTTGAATGACTGAGGAGTCTTCATGTCTAGAATAGCCTGGATCTTCTCTGGGTTGGCTTCAATGCCCCTCTGACTGACCAGATAACCCAGGAATTTCCCTGCACCGAGTCCGAAGGTACACTTTGTAGGATTGAGCCTCAGCTTGCGATGGCGGACTGTCTGAAAGCATTCCTCCAGATCATCTAAATGCTTCTGAGTCGTCGTGCTCTTCACGATCATATCATCCACATACACCTCCATGTTCCTTCCCAGCTGCTTCTGGAAGAAAAAATTTATCATTCTCTGATAGGTGGCCCCAGCATTAATCAGGCCGAAGGTCATCTTCTTATAGGCGTACACCGAACGGTATGTGATGAATGCTGTCTTTGGAATGTCCTCCTCACACATGGAAATTTGGTGATAACCTGAAAAAGCATCCATAAAGCTTAGTAGTGCATACCCCGAAGTCGCATCAATAAGTTGGTCAATATGGGGTAAAGGATAGAAGTCCTTCAAACAAGCTTTATTCAGGTCGGTATAGTCGATGCAAACCCGCCATTTCCCATTCTGCTTCTATACCAACACTACATTTACCATCCACTCCGGATAGTCTATCTCGAAGATGAAGTCAGCAGCTATCAGCTTCGCAATCTCTTCATCAATGATCCTTTGTCGTTCAGGTGAAAAGATCCGCCTCTTCTGCCGAACTGGCTTCTTTGATGGATCCACATCCAGCCGATGCTCGGCAATCTTTCGACTGATCCCGGGCACGTCTTGTGGCTCCCATGCAAAGATATCCGCATAACAGCGAAGAAGTTCCATAAGATTTGTGCGGAGAGGTTCTGGCAAACCTGAACCAATCTTCACTATTTTATCCTTCTTTCCAAGGACCGGCTCGATCTCTTCAGTCTCTCCTGTGGGAATAACCGATGGCTCCGAACTGCTTTCAGTAAAGGGTTCGATCTCGATTGTCATAGTTTGTTTCTGCTTGCTGACCCCTACTCCTGAAGAAATGACAGCATTTCGATAACAGCGTCGGGCCAGATCCAGGTCCCCTGCAACCTCTCCCACTCCATGTGCCGTAGGGAACTTGATTTTGAAATGAGGGATGGAAGTCACTGCTTGGAGTGCCATTAAGGTAGGTCTTCCCAGTATGGCGTTGTAAGCCGAATCTACATGCACAACATAAAATTTACATGTTATTTCTACCTGCTGAGGATCTGTGCCGAAGACTACTGGGAGTTCAATAGTGCCTGCAACACTGACTGGATCGTTGCTAAAACCGTACAAAGGAGCCTCCTGCCCAACCTCCATCTTTCGTCCCTCGAGATGCATCCTATGATAAGCATGGGCATACAGAATATCCACAGAAGACCCGTTGTCTATCATCATTCACTTCACATCCATCGAACCCACTTGTGCAGTGATCACCAACGCTCCTTTATGTGGTTCGATAGGCTCTGAAGGGTAATCTGCATCGGTAAAAGAGATAACAGTTCCTGGAAATGCCCTGTCGGCCTTCAGGGGAGCACTCGCCACCGACATGACCAAGTCCAGATATCCTCTCCTTTTCTTCCCTACTATATTCCTGGACGTCCCGCCGGTTATAACATCAACGACATGCCTCGGCGGCGGCACTGGAGCAGTTTGAGCGGGTGGAACTACTTGAACTGTCTGGACAGAACGGTCGACATTCTGCTGATCTTGTTGATCCCTCCCGGCCACATATTGAACCAGCAAACCGCTCTGAATTTTCTTTTCCATGAAATCCTTCAAGTTGCAACACTCGTTAATATCATGGCCTGCAGCTTGATGATAGCCACAATATTTCCGAGGGTTGCCTTGCCCTGTCCTATAATTGTCACGAGGTGGTTCGAAGAATGGTTGGTTCCTGATCTGGTCTAAAATCACCGACCTGTCTGTGTTCAGTTTGGTATACACCTTATTCACCTTCGAGGCAGAAGCAGGTGGACGACTATTTCCTTGTCGCCATGAGCTGTTATACTTCTTCGAACTGCCTTCTGACCGATCATTATACCCCCCCCCCCCGTCTTCTTCTGATCACTTTGGGTCTTAGGAATTTCTGCCTCTTTCATCTGATCCGAAGAGGAACGCTTCAGGCTGTTCATAGCCTCCTCCACAACAATATAACCTTCTGCCTTGTCGAACGCCTCTGCCAGGCTCTTCGGATGATTGAACATCAGCTTCTTTACTAACTTCTCGGACTTTACCAGGTCCAAACCATTTTGAAACAATCCCACAGCTTGGAGATCATTCAAATCTGACACCTGACTGACGGCTTCTCGGAACCTCTTCACATACTGACCCAACGACTCATTGGTGTACTGTCTGACCTGTGCCAAAGAACCCGTGGGCTTCCCTCTTCTTCGGTTACTCCCAAAACGAGCATGGAATTTGTCGCAGAGCTCGGACCATGACGAAATTGAATCTGCAGGAAGAGTCCCCATCCACTGTCTCGCATCTTTTCTCAACGTCGTAACAAACATGTGACATTTAGCAGCATCAGTAAAATCGTAATAATCCATTAACCGGTCAAATGCTTGGCTATGGTCATAAGGATCTCCTGAACCATCATAACTTTCCATGCGAGGCAACTTCTTGGTGGTGTTTGCCTTCTCCTTAAGAATATCCGAGGAAAATGGGGATGCTTTTTTTCCTGGAGTATCCTTCACCTGTTGGACCTCGGCTAACTGCTTCTGGAGTGCCTTCAGCTCTTTTACCAGATATTCTACTCCTTCTGGTTGTGATGAGACCTCTTTCTCCGATGACTCCCTCCTTTTTTGAGCAGATCGGTCCTTAGCCACAATACCCCCAATCTTCAAAGGACTTTTATGATGACGGTCTCTAGAGCGAAGTACCCTAGGTGGACTTTCGGGTGTGCGACCCCTGGATCTGCTTCATCTCTGGGTCCGGTGACTATGGTGAGAATGCGCAACAACAAGCGCCCTCTTCGTGTTCTCGGGAGTGCGATCTCGGGATCGTCCCTTCCGTTCACTTCGACTCTATTCTCTAGATTCGGCAGGATGTTGCATCTGCTTCGACCTCCGAGGAGTAGAGCTTCTTGATCTTCTCCTTTCTCGATGCTGGCTCCGAGACCCTCGCTCCGAATGAGCAGGTTCCTTCCCCCTCCTATGTCCTCGCTCTTCGGACTGGACATAACTGGACTCCTCATCTCTCAACTCTGCTACTCGGGCCATTTGTTCAGCTATATCCTGTCGTTGCTTTATAAGTGTCTCCATGGCTCTATCGGTTTCGTCTGCCATCTTAGCCAGTTGGGAGGCTCTTTCATCTTCTTTTCGCTTCAGGCCGCGACTGAACTCTTTTTCTGCTGTGAAAACTAGCTTTCTCTTGGCCTTGCCCACAGCCCTGGGACGAGAATCTCCATGCGAACGTTTGGACGCTGTGCTGGCGTGAACACTTAATGTAGGTCCCAAACGATCTCTAGCAGAAACTCGTGGTGGTGAATCACCGACAGTCATTAGCTGTCCTTCAGGTGTATCTGCTCTACTCTTCCCCATCTTTGAAAACGTAGAACAAATAAATATTTGTGATTGAAAGCTCTTGAACACTAGAACTCATCCCTCCTTCTAGCGCCAATGTTAACGCCAAGATCTTTGATGATGTCCCAATCACGTAAGACGCCCTAATCCTGCACAGTAAACACAGTCAACACCAAAATCTTGATGGCTGGACCGTCGGGGGATAGCTCCGGCGTGAGAGTCAGTACAGGTCGTTCAAGGTTTAACAATGGAGGATAAAATATCTAGTGTTTCTAGAGAGATAAAAATCGTAGGTTGTGTGTATGCGTACCTTTCCTTAGAGACTTCCTTGCTAGGTTATACTCTCTAGCCTGGTTTACCGTGCCACCAACTCTTATCTGACACAGTTCCCTATCCCTCACTGATCCCAGTCGGATTCATGCAGGTTATCACCTTTTTTCCACTGTGCATGCCGCCGGCCGGATAAAATCCCATCCACATTAATGATTTTCAGACTTTTGGTCAACAGCCTTCCTTTTTCATCATTACAAGTCAAAGATAGAGATATTAAAAGATCTAATGGACCAACCCATTGACCCGGCCCAATATTAAGGAGATATAATGTGAAAATTAGGCCCAATCTTCAAGATCCAATAAGGGAGATCCAATAGACTAGTTGGATAGTTAAACCCAATCCACAAGGCCCAACATGAGAAATATCATGGCCCAACAGTATTATTTCGCTCATAGAAATGGTATCGTGAAGCACCGAGTTCGAGTTTCAAGTACCCAGATTTGGGGGCTTTACAGGTTGGTATCAGTGCTTAGGGTTAGAAACTTTAGGTGGGATAGACCTTAGGTTATAACCTTAGGACAGAGGGAAACGTTGAAAATTTAAATAACTCATATAGAGTTTAAAAAGAGATGAATTAAATAGTTCATCGTCAAACAAAATAAAAGATAACTTATATAAAGCTATTATTTGTTGTGTGTATATACTATATGCTAATCAAGATAATTTATGTGTGTAGATGTCAGGAGAAAAAGGCTTGTTATATGCTTATAGCATGAAGAAGGATCAAATCCATACACCCGAGCTAATACCGAAGCTAATAGCTGAAATAGAGGCTCACGATGAAAATAACTCTAACGAGGTAGTTATTTTGGAAAATGTAGTACCATATCCAGAGACGGTGGAGCTGACAGATAGTGATTCGGACACTAAAGTTGAAGCTGATCAAGCATCAACGGAGGTGCAGGATCTAAGGAACAAGGTTTCTTCTCTAGAAAAGCTATGGGAAATAGAAAAGCTGCTAAATAGTCAGTTGCGAACAGCCTTACTAGAAACAATGGAAGAACAAGATAAGCTTAAAATCCAAATAGATAAGATGGGAGCCACAAGCAACACATCGTGTGCAGCTCTGGGCAATAAGGGGAAAAGAAAGATAGAAGACCACGACGTAAGAAAACTCGACAAGAAGAAAGAGAAAAGAATATGTTACATTTGTGGCTATGAGGGACATACCACTCTTTATTGCCCCGACTATAAACTAGGAGCATGTTTTATCTGTGGGATAGAAGGTCATCAGGCGAAAGGTTGTCCAATGAAAAAAAGGCGTAGTGAATAGGTAGTATAGGTTCTGTTGTGTAGGTTTGTTTAATGTAATAAGTATGTCTGTGTAATGTAATGTTCCCAACTTTTGTATTAACCAAGGTTGTAAATCCTGACTTTTGTAGTCACCAAGGGATAACTGATATTTAAAGCAGTATGTGCTATACTATGTAAAATATTCGTTAAATGAATATGAATCTATGTTTAAGTAAAGAAACAAATTTAATATATTGAACTTATATATTATGGTTTAGAATGTAAGTTAAATTTATGATTTTATTTAATCAGATAATCCCGCCAAGATGTCGAACTCAAAATCAAAGGGCAGAAGAATCTATCAACAACGCTGAGGGACAACAACAAGCAGACACGATGCAGCACTTTGCAAACATGGTAGCACAAGAAATGCAACAGGGAATACCAGCCACAGGGAACCCACCAGATAATCGCTTAGCGAATTTCAAAGATTTTAAGGCTGTAGAACCGCCAGAATTCAAAGGTACAACTGACCCTGTTGAAGCCCAGACTTGGGTTAAAGAAATTGAAAAAGCCTTCGTGATAGCTAGGGTAGCTGAGGGGCAAAAGACCACTTTTGCCACCTACATGATGAAGGGGGAGACAAATTTTTGGTGGGAAACGAATCAGGCGAGGGCGGGAGAAGGTGTAGTTACTTGGGATAGGTTTAAAACACTATTTTTTGAAAACTATTTTTCATCTAGTATGCAGGCTAGGATGGAGGTGAAATTTTTAGAGTTGAAGCAGGAGAATATGACAATGTCAAAATACGCTGCAAAATTTAATGAGTTGGCTAGGTTCGCTCCACATCAAGTTGATACGGAGGCTAGGAAAGCGAGAAGGTTTGAGCTGGGATTAAAACCCTGGCTCTATAACAAGGTGGCAGTGTTGCAGATCCCTACATTTGCAGCACTCATGGAGAAAGCTATTATTGCTAAGGAGGGGAGTGAGGCCATGAGCCTCTACATCAAGGAGAGGAAGAACAAAGGAGCTGGAAATATAGAAATTAATAGTGGAAGTAGAAGTTGTAGTAGCAAGAGGAAGGGGAGCAATTTTGGAAGTGTGCAGGTAAAACAATAAGGTGTTAAGAAGCCAGCTATATAGTATAAGACTTGTGGAAAGAACCACTCTAGGGAATGTCTGAAGGGAAAATTTGTATGCTATAAGTGTGGGCAAGAGAGCCATATCTCTCCCAACTGCCCCAATCCTAGGATGAATAGTGGATATTTTCTATGCGGGTCGACTGAACACAAGGTGAAGAATTGTCCGAAAGAGGAGGACGGAGGCAGGAAGTGTGAATACTGGCAAGGGCAGTGGGACTCTGGCGATCACAGGACCAATGTCATCAAGCAAGCCAACAAAATCCACAGCAAGGGTTTTCAACATGAGGGTCCAGGATACGGCGGCAGCTGGTAATGGAACTCCAGGTATTATTCGTACAACTTTTATTTTATTATACATGATTTTCTTAGATATAGTAAATTATTTTATAAAGAAATTTTGAGGGAGGAATTTGAGTTCTTTTAGAAATCAAATTTTTCCATTTAATCAGATAGACAAGCTTTATGTGTTTAGTAAAGATCAGTTCGATCAAAGTTGGTCAAGATCTACTTATGAAGGTTGTGTGTGCTATGTACCCTTGTATGTATAGATTTTAAAACGGTGATTCCGGGGACAGAATCTTTATAAGGGAGGGTGAATGTAATAACCCGATATTTTCTATATAATTAAATAAGAAAATTTGCGTATAAATTTTTTTTATATTTTAAGGATGAGGATTTGTATAAGATAAAGCGTATGTATTTATGTGATAAATAAAAATATATTTATTACGTAAATAATAAAAATAATTTTATAGCAGAACTATTGGTTATTATAATGTATATTTTTATAATAATTAATTTTATAGTAGACATATTTTTATTAATTATTTTCTATGAAAATATAATTATGTATTATTTAAATAAAATATGAAAAGATTTTAGAATAATTATAATAATTATTTTATTGTATGAATTTAGTACAAATTATTAAGTTAATTATTCTACTTTAATTATTAAGGTTAAATATGGAAGAATAAATTAGATATGGAATCCAAACCTTAATTTTGGATTTTGATCAAAGAATGAGAATAATAATATAATATTAATTATATTTTGATTTTTCAGTGCTATAAATATGTACTGTATGTATGTATTGACAATGATTGGTCAATTATGGTGTAGTATTTGAAAACCCTAGTTTTACTGTGAGAAACCCTAATTATGATTTGGTAACCTTAATTACCAAAATTATAAATCCCAATTGCTAAATTAGCAAGGATAATTATAATTAGTAAATAATACCCTAATGTTCATGTATAATTAGAATCTTAATCAAATTAAGAAAACCTTAATTGCAAAATTTAGAAACTAAAATTTTTATTTTTACAAACCCTAATTGGAAATCTTACAAGTGTTATGTGCTAATTAAACCCTTAGGGTTAAACCCTAAGGATTAAACCCTAAGGGTTTGTCAAGGTTACTAGATTGCCATTAAAAGTATAGGTTCAATGACCAAAATACCCCTCTTTGGATTTTTATTATGTAACTTGTAAATCTAGGTAAATAAGGAGTTGATGACCAACTTATTTGACCATGTGACATAAAATAAACACATAATCAGTAGCAAAATCTCAGAAATATGCATTTAACAAGTGATATATATAGATTGGAGAAAGAAAATATCATTTGGTAAACTATTTTTGCACAACACATATCCTTGAGCTTCTCTCACTAAAACTCACAAAATTTCTTAGCATATCAGTCCCAAACCAAAGCCCCACGAAATCCACTAACAAATCAGTAGCCAAGATTCAAGATTTGGTCAAGTAAGGTATAAAACCCTAACCGAAAATCTGATCTTAATTGGTGTGTTAGAAGTTATGTTTATGTGTTGTAATATGTTCTATATAGTGTCTATAAGTGATCTGGGTTGGCACATGTTAGATCCATAACATCTAGAGGCTCGGATTTGAGGATTTGCAAAATCTATAAATTTTGTTTTTGATGTCTAACAACCAAATGTCAGGCCTTATATCTCTGTGATCGTTAATGTGTTTTGTGTTTTGAAAGTTCGTAGTTGTAGTCTAATATGTGAACTTGGATTTGGGCTTGAAATCAGATTTAGATATGTTCTAGATTGCATGATATTGTTGGTCAAAGGTCGTTGATCGACCATGACCGGACCATTTTTGGGTAACCCAGAAATGGGTTTTCAGTGTCTGACAAGATATTTAAGGCTCCGGATCTGTCAGGTTTTTGATGTTTTGAGTTTGTTGTTGAAACCATATTTTACTATGTTAGTTTACCTCTCAATCCATGCTTTTAGTGCCTCTAGATATCAAGTGTACATGATTTTGTAGCTAGTCAAAGGAGGTCAGACGTTCATGAAATCAGTTTTCTAGGTAACCCAGGAAACTGATGAACATGACAACTGACAGACTTTGACCAGCATGTATCTTCATTATGTGATGTTATTATGGTGATGTTTGGTAATAGATCTGTAGTACTGCATGCTAGCTACAAACGAAATGTCTTAAATCACATAAACATTAACAGGATTGCAAAATGTGGAAGCCCAAAGGTGCAAGCTCGAATTGTTCTTCATTTCTAGGTAACCCAGGAATGAAGAACAGCATCTGACAGCTACTTTGGGTACCCAAATCTCCTTTGTTATGCATGTTATGATTATGTTTGTAGTTGGATCATGTAGTATGATATTAGTACTACAAGATCAAAGTCATATTACACCTAGATGCCTTATGATCTGTCAGAAATTCTTGGTCAAACTAAGTCACTCGAAAACTTGCATGAAAGTTTTAGGTTTAGCCAAGAACATGAAGAACACCTGTAGCGACGGTTCTGTCGCTATAGGTAGTCTTTAGCGACAGTTTTATTAAAATTAATTAAATTAATTTCTAAAAATCATTTAAAAATAGAAATTAATTTTCAAAAATTACAAAAATTATTTTAAAATTTATTTTAAGTTATAAAAATTAACTTTTAATAATTTGAAATATTTTTCATAAATATTAGTATTTATTTAAATATTATTGATATTTAATTTATTTAATATATGCATTAAATAAATTATTTAAAAATGATTTTATTATATTAAAAATCATTTTAAATGATAATAAGTTATTTAAAAATATTTTAAGTTATAAAATATAACTTTTAATATTTAAAGGTAAATTTAATGAATTAATTATTGTAAATGATATTAAAGTTATTTAATAATTGTATTAAATAATTTAGTTTAAAAATGATTTTAATATTATAAAAATTATTTTAAATAAAAATAAAGTGTTTAAAGATAATTTAAGTTATAAAATATAATTTTTAATATTTAAAGGATAATTTCATTAATAATTTAATATTAATGATTATTAAGTTATTGTTAATAATATTAAATTTATTTAATAATTATATTAAATAAATAGTTTAAAAATGGTTTTATTAATTTAAAAATCATTTAAAAGGACATAAATGAATTAAAAATATTTTAAATTATAATTAATAACTTTTAATGTGTTGATAAGTAAAATATTAATATTTTAATATTGATGGTAATTATTTAAAAATAATTTCAAATGTTTTAAAAATCATTAAAGGGTAATATAAATGTTTTAAAATTATTTTGAGTTATTATAAATAACTTTAATATTTTGGTAATGGTTTCATTAATAGTTTAGTATTAATTAAATATTAATGATAATAGAATTGTTTAATATTTAAATTATTTAATAATGATTCCGATGTTTGAAAATTATATAAGTCATTTAAAAATAATATGACTGATACTAAGTTACAGGATAGAGTCTTAGTGTAACGACCCCAAAATAGGTCCATTCCATCCAACCTATTCTGAGTCGCCAAATACATGGTACAGAAAACAACTGTAACTTTATTACAACAATTGTCGTGCAAAATACAACAACACATATGCTGTGAGTTTGGATACAAATATATACCAAATGTGACTCATGTTCCAACCGTGGACATCACCTCACAATGACACCTTACATAAAGGTATAGTCAAAAACTGTTTTAGAAATTAGAATCTTTGGGAAGTGCTCAAGTTAACCTTCGTACATGGGAGGCCATGCGTCTAGGTTATGATAGATATCATATGGCCACAGAATTATTCTTGGTTGACCCAATAGACCCCAAAGAAAAACGAGAAGATTACTATCATATTCTTCCCAATGGTGAGTCTTCTCTTGACATATCATTATCTCTACTGTCTCTAATTGAGAATTATACTTCAAACAAACACCAAGATTATATAGGTAGTGCTCGTATATATACTCAGCAAGTGGATGAGCACATCCCTGTCTTATGATGACACGAGGTTGTATGTCGTTAGACATCTTGTATGATAGTGGCAAACCACCCTTCCAACGTTGGGTACACCTTACCCTATTGGATTCACCAGATAAAACTACTAAATGAACTTTTCTATACTGCTTCGGGAGAACATCCACAGCTAGAGACCACCGTTCTATTTCCCCGTTACCCTCGCTCGACCCAGCTACACTCTTATTACCTGAAAGGAATTGTGAAGCAAAAGGGTGAGCACAACTAGCTCAGTAAAGAATATCATGACTAAAGATAATTAAATTATCAATAGCCTTCATCAATAATAAATCAGAGATTTAGAACATATAGTAAATGATAAAAATTTCAACCATAGTTGCAGCGGAACGAGAAATCCATTAGAAGAGTCAAATAGACTATAAAGTCTATTATCTTCTCCATGTTAAAAATCCATCAACAATATTTTATCCCTGTAACATCAATCAACAATTCTGGTCCACAATCATATAAATAACTCATAATCATAACTGTAGTTCTAAATTCCTCTTCTCATCCTGGATGAAGATAATTTTCATCACCTATCTTTACCTGAAACATCAAAGATCATGGTTACACCATATCACATTTCCTGTTCATAATCATACTAATAACTTCATCTTTGCACTACGGCCAAAGATATTCATTTGTATCACCAGTTGGTCATGTTTATCTCAACATCTGTTCATCTTTGCACTACTGGCCAAAGATATTCAACAACATGTCATCTTTGCACTACGGCCAAAGATATTCATCAACAATTCATCTTTGCACTACAGGCCAAAGATATTCATCAATATTTCATCTTTGCACTACAGACCAAAGATATTCCTCAACAGTTCATATTTGTACTACAGCCAAATATATTCATCAACAGATCATATTTGCACTACAGGCCAAATATATTAATATCTCAAAGAAATATATAATCATTTATATAAATAATAATTATAACCATGTTGATCATTTCACCTTTGCACTTAAGCTGAAGATATTCAATTATAAATTCAATGGTCATGATCATACTAGTCAATAATTCAACTTTACACTACTGGCCAAAGAGAACCCAAAGTCATGATCATACCAATAATATACTCATCTTTACACTCAAGTGAAAGAGAATTTTAACATCAGGGTTATAAAAATATTATATATGATAATAAAAATTATATGATCAACATATAGATTTAATCTCAAGAGTAATATTCATAAATCAACTATAATTTGGTTAGAAAAAAGAAACCAATTTTATCGTGAATAGTAACTCGTGAATAGTAACTCATGAATAGTAATTCGTGAATAGTAACTCATGAATAGTAACTCGTGAATAGTAACTAATAAATAGTAACCCCGACACAAAAAGGTAGAAATTCCACAATAAAACACATACCAATATTTCGGTATAATGATATTGAAAGAATAATATTTCTTAAGCTTATAAACAATTTATTTTAATTGTTTACACTTTACTAAATAATGCATTTAATCATTCTAAAATGCCAAACTCGTAAGATTTTATCACCAATAACCAAAACCCTCATAAAAAATCTGCATATACCTCATATAGGATTCTCAAGTCATAAAATCCTATTTTTCAATTTTCTTACTTCACAAAACATATTTAATTCATTTACTCATAACTAGACTATTTTCATGAAAAATACCAAATCA
Source organism: Panax notoginseng (assembly GCA_016801055.1). Lineage (NCBI taxonomy): Eukaryota > Viridiplantae > Streptophyta > Magnoliopsida > Apiales > Araliaceae > Panax > Panax notoginseng. The sequence goes on along the minus strand of CM029021.1, from coordinate 50,960,558 downwards.
GTTCTACAAATATTTTTTTTCTGGGATTTAGCATAATATAGTCCCATAGTGAACATATATTTTTCTCAGAATTTTTAAAAGCCATTTACTATTTTTCATATGGCCAAAACAGCAGAATATTTAGACATTTATCAAAAATTGAACTTTTGTCTAAAAATTTTGAAATTTATAGAGTATACTTCTATCATATACATGTACTCCCAATAAAAATTTTATCAATTTTAGAGTTAACCACAAGGAATTATAATCGATAACTTTTAAAATAGTCTTTTCTCATAAAATTCATAACTCTCAATCTATACATTCAAAAATCACCATTTTTGGACACAATCAAGAAAACTCATCAAAATATCATTTCAAATTTTTTCAGAATTTTTGAAGGTCAAAAAAATTACGAAACTGAAAAACATAACAACCCTTAAAATCCCTTACTATCCCTTACTATCCCTTACCTCAAAAGAGCAGTACTTCTGATCGGTATGCAAAGCCGAAGGAAACTTGCACTGAATAGCAACTCTCAAAGTATCTAAATACTCACAAAATATGCTTCATAATATAGAGAGAGAAAGAGAGAAAACTTGTTTCTGGTGTGATTTTTAATTCTAACTTAGCCCTCTATTTATAGGAAAATTTTAGTAGGCTTGACCTGCAACCTGATGGCTTTACCTGCTACTATTCCCACCCACCACATTTGAAATATAATTCAGCACATTTCTTCACCAACCACAAGTGGGGCCCACCAATTCTAGAATTTTTCATCAAAATGATAAACTCTGAAAATTCAACAATTTCTGAACCAGACATCTTGTAAAATTTATAATAAATCATACGTTCATTTTTAACGGTTCAAAATTTGTGGGAATATACTCAACTTATATATGTATAACATATCCAAAAATTACCACGATCCAACGGTCGGATTAAAAATTATAACCCCCGCAAAATATCTCAAAAATCTTGATTTTTAATACCTCCATTCCGACAAAAATACGGATAAAAACCTCAACATTAACTCCTTCATTTTTAACCACAAAAATATATCCCTCGTTTATATCTACATAAAATAAATATTTCCTTATCATATGAATCAATAATTAATTATTCACAAATAATATTACAGAATCACATTTATGACAACCAGGCCGTTCCCAGGAAAGAGGGGCTTTCCAATAAGAATTTTTGCTTATTGGCGCGCAATTAGGTGACCAAACCTCTCCTTAGACAGAACTTTCTAGACATTGCCAATAATGTTATCTAATAATATTATTCAAATAATATGAATTATTGATCTGATAATGGGAAATACTGTGCAGTGACAATTATTGAACAACAATAATATAAAATTTCAACGTAGCAATTATTGACTCAATAAAATAAAATATTGAACAGTAATTACTGTAACAATTATTGAGTAGTGTCTTCTTACGTAAGAATCAATAATTTCAAAAATACTATGCAATACCGTGTGCTACTGTGCAATAACGCGTATTACTGTATTTTAACCACCGGGTATTTCAATAGTGTTAACGGTAACAACTACGCCGTTATTTGTAAAAACTCAAATTTGTCGTTTTCTTCACCCGACAGTTATTCGTTATGGGGCCCACAAATAGCTGCGTCGTCGTACAAATATTCCCCGACAGAAAGAATATTCCACGACCAAACGAATATTCCCCGACAACAATGATTATTTTATAACCACTTGCTTATTTTGAAAAAAAATTCATATTTCACCCATAACTTTAACATTTATCAATTTAACCATTTACTGAATAGTAATTATAAGAAAAATTGAATACTTTTATTTCATAAAATTCGGGATCTTACAATCTCCCCTCCTTATGAAATTTCGTCCCCGAAATTTACGTACCTGGTATTTCGAAGAGTTGAGAATACCTTGCTTCCATTTCAGATTCTATCTCTCAGATCATCATGATTTCTCCATTGCTCATCTCCCATGATAACTTCACTTGGGTTCCTCATTTGTTGGGAAGTCATGACAACCGCCATCCCTCGAACTACTCGGCTTTGACTTGTCTGGAGCAGCATTTGGCGTCATCATTACCGTTGGAATATACCTTTCTATAGGACATATTCCTCCCTCAACTGCCTCTTCGTACTCCTCATTCATGATCTGAATCATCAATCTTCGATCCATATCGGATTCAGGTTGACCGCTATGTACAGGGTAATTCAAAACTCGATGTTGGGTTCTCCCAATTGCTTTCCAAAAAGAGAAATTCATATCATCTATTTTAGCCTTCTTAGATCGAACATCTCTTTTCACAATATCCACGTGTCGTGCGGCTTTTGCCCATGCATCACTTATTCTCACTCGTTCAGTTTTTTCTTCTTTCAGCTCAGATTCTATTTTTATCATCTTATACTCTGCCAAATAATGCTTCTGTTCAAGCATCACATATCGGGTAACACAAGCTTGAATTGTTGCATCCTTTTGTTCCACGACCGCCTGTCGTTCTTCTGCCTGCTCTTCTAACTCATGAATACGATTTTAAAATTCTACATTTTGATCATATAATACCTCTAATAAACTCTCCTCTGGTACTTCTTCTTCCTCTTCTTCCTCAGTCTCAGCTGTTACCTCTGCGACTATCTCGGGTGTAACTATCAATTCTTCACTCACCACATGGATATCTCTAATTCCTTCTTCGTCTGACATCACATTATCACGGTTAGTGATTAGAGGTATCCCCACAGTCTCATTCACTCCATTGTTAGCATTCTCAGCTGCCATTCTCAAATACTACCATAAAACAAGGGTTAATTAAACAAATTAACATATCACATAATATCCCAATATTATGACTGACCAACAAATAAGCTTAGGTAGGACACACTAGCGAAGGATTTACTCATCTCTCCCCTCCTAGTTGTATTCCCCGATCTCCGCCAGAGATCATATCCCTAAGCTCTGATACCAAATGTAACGACCCCAAAATAGGTCCATTCCATCCAACCTATTCTGAGTCGCCAAATACATGGTACAGAAAACAACTGTAACTTTATTACAACAATTGTCATGCAAAATACAACAACACATATGCTGTGAGTTTGGATACAAATATATACCAAATGTGACTCATGTTCCAACCGTGGACATCACCTCACAATGACACCTTACATAAAGGTATAGTCAAAAACTTTTTTAGAAATTAGAATATTTGGAAAGTGCTCAAGGAAACCTTCGTACATGGGAGGCCATGCGTCTAGGTTATGATAGATATCATATGGCCACAGAATTATTCTTGGTTGACCCAATAGACCCCAAAGAAAAATGAGAAGATTACTATCATATTCTTCCCAATGGTGAGTCTTCTCTTGACATATCATTATCTCTACTGTCTCTAATTGAGAATTATACTTCAAACAAACACCAAGTTATATAGGTAGTGCTCGTATATATACTCAGCAAGTGGATGAGCACATCCCTGTCTTATGATGACACGAGTTTATATGTCGTTAGACATCTTGTATGATAGCGGCAAACCACCCTTCCAACGTTGGGTACACCTTACCCTATTGGATTCACCAAATAAAACTACTAAATGAACTTTTCTATACTGCTTCGGGAGAACATCCACAGCTAGAGACCATCGTTCTATTTCCCCGTTACCCTCGCTCGACCCAGCTACACTCTTATTACCTGAAAGGAATTGTGAAGCAAAAGGGTGAGCACAACTAGCTCAGTAAAGAATATCATGACTAAAGATAATTAAATTATCAATAGCCTTCATCAATAATAAATCAGAGATTTAGATCATATGGTAAATGATAAAAATTTCAACCATAGTTGCAGCGGAACGAGCAATCCATTAGAAGAGTCAAATAGACTATAAAGTCTATTATCTTCTCCATGTTAAAAATCCATCAACAATGTTTTATCCCTGTAACATCAATCAACAATTCTGGTCCACAATCATATGAATAACTCATAATCATAACTGTAGTTCTAAATTCCTCTTCTCATCCTGGATGAAGATAATTTTCATAACCTATCTTTACCTGAAACATCAAAGATCATGGTTACACCATATCACATTTCCTGTTCATAATCATACTAATAACTTCATCTTTGCACTACGGCCAAAGATATTCATTTGTATCACCAGTTGGTCATGTTTATCTCAACATCTGTTCATCTTTGCACTACTGGCCAAAGATATTCAACAACATGTCATCTTTGCACTACGGGCCAAAGATATTCATCAACAATTCATCTTTGCACTACAGGCCAAAGATATTCATCAATATTTCATCTTTGCACTACAGACCAAAGATATTCCTCAACAGTTCATATTTGCACTACAGCCAAATATATTCATCAACAGATCATATTTGCACTACAGGCCAAATATATTAATATCTCAAAGAAATATATAATCATTTATATAAACAATAATTATAACCATGTTGATCATTTCACCTTTGCACTTAAGCTGAAGATATTCAATTATAAATTCAATGGTCATGATCATACTAGTCAATAATTCAACTTTGCACTACTGGCCAAAGAGAACCCAAAGTCATGATCATACCAATAATATACCCATCTTTACACTCAAGTGAAAGAGAATTTTAACATCAGGGTTATAAAAATGTTATATATGATAATAAAAATTATATGATCAACATATAGATTTAATCTCAAGAGTAATATTCATAAATCAACTATAATTTGGTTAGAAAAAAAAACCAATTTTATCGTAAATAGTAACTCGTGAATAGTAACTCATGAATAGTAACTCGTGAATAGTAACTCGTGAATAGTAACTCATGAATAGTAACTCGTGAATAGTAACTAATGAATAGTAACGCCGACACAAAAAGGTAGAAATTCCACAATAAAACACATACCAATATTTCGGTATAATGATATTGAAAGAATAATATTTCTTAAGCTTATAAACAATTTATTTTAATTGTTTACACTTTACTAAATAATGTATTTAATCATTCTAAAATGCCAAACTCATAAGATTTTATCACCAATAACCAAAACCCTCATCAAAAATCTGCATATACCTCATATAGGATTCTCAATTCATAAAATCCTATTTTCCAATTTTCTTACTTCACAAAACATATTTAATTCATTTACTCATAACTAGACTATTTTCATGAAAAATACCAAATCAGTTCTAAAAATATTTTTTTCTGGGATTTAGCATAATATAGTCCCATAGTGAACATATATTTTTTTCAGAATTTTTAAAAGTCATTTACTATTTTTCATATGGCCAAAACAGCAGAATATTTAGACATTTATCAAAAATTGAACTTTTGTCCAAAAATTTTGAAATTTACAGAGTATACTTCTATCATATACATGTACTCCCAATAAAAATTTTATCAATTTTAGAGTTAACCACAAGGAATTATAATCGATTACTTTTAAAATAGTCTTTTCTCATAAAATTCATAACTCTCAATCTATACATTCAAAAATCACCATTTTTGGACACAATCAAGAAAACTCATCAAAATATCATTTCAAATTTTTTCAGAATTTTTGAAGGTCAGAAAAATTACGAAACTGAAAAACATAACAACCCTTAAAATCTCTTACTATCCCTTACTATCCCTTACCTCAAAAGAGCAGTACTTCTGATCGGTATGCAAAGCCGAAGGAAACTTGCACTGAATAGCAACTCTCAAAGTATCTAAATACTCACAAAATATGCTTCATAATATAGAGAGAGAAAGAGAGAAAACTTGTTTCTGGTGTGATTTTTAATTCTAACTTAGCCCTCTATTTATAGGAAAATTTTAGTAGGCTTGACCTGCAACCTGATGGCTTTACCTGCTACTATTCCCACCCACCACATTTGAAATATAATTCAGCACATTTCTTCACCAACCACAAGTGGGGCCCACCAATTCTAGAATTTTTCATCAAAATGATAAACTCTGAAAATTCAACAATTTCTGAACCAGACATCTTGTAAAATTTATAATAAATCATACGTTCATTTTTAACGGTTCAAAATTTGTGGGAATATACTCAACTTATATATGTATAACATATCCAAAAATTACCACGATCCAACGGTCGGATTAAAAATTATAACCCCCGCAAAATATCTCAAAAATCTTGATTTTTAATACCTCCATTCCGACAAAAATACGGATAAAAACCTCAACATTAACTCCTTCATTTTTAACCACAAAAATATATCCCTCGTTTATATCTACATAAAATAAATATTTCCTTATCATATGAATCAATAATTAATTATTCACAAATAATATTACAGAATCACATTTATGACAACCAGGCCGTTCCCAGGAAAGAGGGGCTTTCCAATAAGAATTTTTGCTTACTGGCGCGCAATTAGGTGACCAAACCTCTCCTTAGACAGAACTTTCTAGACATTGCCAATAATGTTATCTAATAATATTATTCAAATAATATGAATTATTGATCTGATAATGGGAAATACTGTGCAGTGACAATTATTGAACAACAATAATATAAAATTTCAACGTAGCAATTATTGACTCAATAAAATAAAATATTGAACAGTAATTACTGTAACAATTATTGAGTAGTGTCTTCTTACGTAAGAATCAATAATTTCAAAAATACTATGCAATACCGTGTGCTACTGTGCAATAACGCGTATTACTGTATTTTAACCACCGGGTATTTCAATAGTGTTAACGGTAACAACTACGCCGTTATTTGTAAAAACTCAAATTTGTCGTTTTCTTCACCCGACAGTTATTCGTTATGGGGCCCACAAATAGCTGCGCCGTCGTACAAATATTCCCCGACAGAAAGAATATTCCACGACCAAACGAATATTCCCCGACAACAATGATTATTTTATAACCACTTGCTTATTTTAAAAAAAATTTATATTTCACCCATAACTTTAACATTTATCAATTTAACCATTTACTGAATAGTAATTATAAGAAAAATTGAATACTTTTATTTCATAAAATTTGGGGTCTTACACTTAGACTCGATAATTATCTAATAAAGCCATCGGTAAACCGACATATTTCAGAAATTAATCTGGACTTAGATATTTTGACAGTATTAATGTTTATTTGTGATTCAATGGTTGTTAAACATATGTGACAATGTGATTAGGTTATGTGCTGACTGCAATAAGCAGTATTATGTGTTACGATGTGTTATTCTAATCAGTAAAATGATCTTATTACTGATAGGTTGTTATACAAAAGCTAAAACTAAGTTGCATATTGTAAGTAGCAGACCAAACAAGTATTCTACCTTTGCATTTCCTTTATGCAATGGACAGAAGTAAAAGAGTTTTAGAATTATATTATTATTGTACCAGATTATTAACCCTATTGTTATATATGTTATATCCGATCTTTGATTATCAACATTGTACTATATTGTAATTCAGATATATATATTTTGTTCGTTAATTTCTAAATATGGTTATACAAGTGACCTCACTTGGATAATCATCGTATTTAATCACACGTTGATATATATATATATATATATATATATATATATATATATATATATATATATATATATATATATATATATATATATATATATATATATATATATATACCTCTAAGCTATTTGATCAGTTAGACACAGATTTAGAAATATCGTTGAGTATGATAAAACCTTTTTGTATCCAATCATATATATATATATATATATATATATATATATATATATATATATATATATATATATATACCTCTAAGCTATTTGATCACTTAGACACAGATTTAGAAATATCGTTGAGTATGATAAAATCTTTTTGTATCCAATCAAATTATTTTGATTTGGATTCCAGACTAAGTACGAACATCCTGAACATGGAAAAACTTTTATGCGCCCAAGGCAGACAGAGTGAACGATAACATCGTTATTACATGTAGTATTGATCAATACAGGGCATAACAGGCTGATCACCCCCGTGCCCGTAAGTTATGACGGTTTGCAGATAAAGTTCTGCTAAACCTATTCAAAAATTAAAAATAATGTTCATAGTATGTCACCTTAACCCTATTTATAGTCAGTACGTAGTTTCAAAAATTTAATAGAGAATCGTTATGTTATTATTATCGGTTCAGATTTACTTCACAACTATTAATTTATTGTAGAAAGGTAGTACAAAGAAAATATTTAGTCCTTTCAGCTAATATTTATAATTGTTATTACTTGTTGGGCACTCAAATGCTCATCCTTGCTTAATTTAAATATTTTCAGCTAAGTGTGAATAACCTGAAGGTTCTGCTAAGAACAAGGGAAAAGGAAAGGTTGCTGAATGATTGCAATGTTATCTTATGTAATAGTTTGATATTATTAAGACAATGATATATATTATCTATCATGTTATGTAAGGAATGTATTAAAGGTTACGTACTTGGGATTTAGACTCTGATAAATATGTAAATTAAGTTGATATCTATGTTATTATTATTATTATTAATATTATTCCGCTCATAGAAATGGTATCGTGAAGCACCGAGTTCGGGTTTCAAGTACCCGAATTTGGGGGCTTTACATCCCCCATCAACTTAACTTTCTCTACTAATCTATTACTTAATAAGTCTATCTATTCCTATAATCCTCAATGCTCCATTCACCACTTCCTATACCCAGTTCATCAAACTTACCACACATTATGAGTTCAGTAATTTACCATAATCATATGAGTTTAAGAACTTGTCCTAGTCAGACCATAGGCGTCCATTCATTGAGGGGTTCAAAACATACCATATGATTATGAGTCATGAACTTACCATAAGTATGAGTTTTAAGAACTCGCAACTAATCCTTATATTCTCTAACTATACCCTACCTATCTGTAATACACCTGAGAAAAGAATCACCTACTCAACAGATATATAGCAAATAGCGCGACACAGACATTTCAATGATTATCAGTACCAGAAATTAAGTGGTTGTCAAACCAAACTCAGCCACTAATTAACATAGGAAGCTAAGCGAACAATTCCCCGCCAATACAAAGAATTGGTCAACCTAACCACTATATCGACCAGGAGGCTAAATGATTCTAAAACCAAGTATAAATTCCCTATCCATACAAGGAATTATACAACTCAGCTGCTGACATGAGTCCTCAATTGAAATTCCACACAGTTCTAACTTTATCTTTTCTTAATACGAATTTTCTTTAATCTGTATCTTAACATTTACCACTCTTTTCTGAGTTTACATTGTACCATTTCCTAGTACCTTCTCTTTATAGCGTCAAGCTATAACATTCTAATCACTTAACATATCATATGTTATTCAACAATTTAATCTGATCACGTCGTGATCTTATTTAGTAATCATTTCTCCTTATACTCACGATCGCTTTATACTACGATCTTCTTATTCTTCTCTTTAATCATATTATATTATGATTTTATTTTTACTTTTCATCTTATAGACATCGTCTATTTATTATCACTTTTTTATTTTTATTACTGGAGTCAGGTAACTCCAGATTCTTATCCTTATATCTCTTCAAGATTCTTCTTTATCTTTCACTTTACTTAATAATAAATTTTCAAAAATTCATCTCTTATCCCTTAAACTCGATCTGAGTTTATTCCTTATCATCATCTCTGCGGTTATAGCCTAAGGTACACCGACCTAAGGTTTATAACCTACAGCTATGGTACCAATTGTAGTATCCCTAAATCCAGGTACTTTTTACCTAAGATCTGGTACATCATTTCTATAACTATTGCGGAAGATATAAACATAATTGTTTATACATTAAACTTTTACACATCATTCTCAAGGTCTACAACCTTAACTCAATACATATCTTTAATATCTCAAAGGGTGTACAATGTTATTTTCGTAAGAAAATTTAATAAATCTAACTGCATCATAATTTAATCTTGCTCTTTGCCTTTGCTTCTGTCTTTACTCAAGCTTTCCTCTTAATCTGAAAATTGTTATCATGATATAGCAAGGGTGAGCACAAATTTGCCCAGCAAGTTAAATTTATTTGAGGATATATCATGATTGAAAGAATTGAACAATAAGCTAGCTAACTTTTAACAATATAAACATTGTGAAAGAGCATGAATAAATTTTCTTAGCTGAACGACCAAGTCAATAAAAATGAATGGTCAATAATGAGCATGAACAGATTAACAGAACCAAATGGTAATGAAGGTGATCAACCTTTCATACCTGATGAACATTTATAACATGCACAACGTGCGAATCAATAATCAGTATAGACGTGAATAATCAACAACAATTATTCGTTAACATGCTTTGAACATACAACTCAAGTTTGAGTTAGGATACTTGCCTGGTTCGTTGACTACTGCTACGCAATTTAAGTTAACTTCTTTTGTAAGACCTATCATTAATAAGATTTAACACTCTAATAAGTTAAATACTAATCCAGCAACCTGGATTCTAAATTTAGCAACCAAATTGCCAATCCAGCAGATTGGATTCCAAATTCATCAACCTAAACTGCAATCTAGCTAACTGGATTCCAAATCTAGTAACTAGATTGCAATCCAACAAGCTTGGATTCACCAATCCATCAATTCAGCAAGATGGATTCTAAATCCTTCAATTTCAGTAAGCTTCTTTTCAATCCAGCAAGCTGGATTCATCAGATTTTTCAATCCAGCAAGCTAGATTCCATATCCTTCTCACGAAAATACCAAATCAGCTTATTATTTTTGTATCCTTTGTCCAAACATATATACACATATTTCATATACAAAAAGTATTTTTCTAAAATTTTTTAACTTCCTTTAGTATTTTTCAAAAATCATTTTTAGTTAATTCCTTAAGAAATTATCAACCTCGTGCTTAACTCCAAAAATTCTCATCTCTTGACACAATGTTATACGTGCTAACGCGACACTCCATTTTAAATTTCATGGCCATCGGAGTTATATATTTCTGGTTATAGCAATTTTCGTCAGAAAATCACAAAAATTGAAATGACCATAACTTGGTCATTTTAAGCCGGAATGAGCTCATTTTTGGACAGGATGTACTTGATACCATATATTTCCATGTCCCAAAAGGCTGGAATTTTTCTCACAAATTAAGTTGCCGAAACAGCCCTTGTAAAATCCTTGGCAGTAGCAAAATTGGAAAAACAAGTTTTTCGTACTTTGTTAAAAATATTCCATACGAAAATCTACAACTCCTTTTTCAGTGATTCTACTTGGAGATGTTAGATAACTTATCATAGTATCCTATCAAAGTTTTCTAAAATCTTTAAATATCCAAAAAATGACTAAACTACCCCTACGCTTTGACTGTCCAAAACAGTCTGTTTTTCATTTTTAACAACGAAACTATTTTTCGTAAAACAGTCACTACAACTTGTGTACTCAACATTTTTGAGTGCTACCACTTGGTTTTAGTAGATAACTTACATATCTACAACCTCTCTTTGACGGATCACAAAAAGAATGTGTAGATCAAAAACAGTGAAAATTCAAAGTACATAGAAATTTAAGGCTTATAAACTAGAAAATTACTTTTCCTTTACTTTTGATTTCCAACTAAAACAACACCCAATATGGGTATATCTAAATATGAAATACTCATTAACATGTATATACATGGTTTTTGAGTTTTGAAACATAGATTCAAGGTTTGATTAAGAATAATCAAAAATTACATAAACAAAAAGGGTTTATACCTTTTGATTACCATGCTCTCCTTCTTCTTCTTCAATGTTTGATTATAGAGATTTGATGTATTACCAAAAACTCCCCTTCCTCTTCCCATGGCTGCCGAACCTCCTCTCTTCTCTCTCTCTCTCTATTTGGTTTTTCTTGGGGTTAGCTAGATGAAGGAGATAAAAGAGAAAGTTAATATAGCTTTATTTTTTTGTAAACTTGATCACATGCTCCACTCCTTTTTCTCCTCCATGCCATCCGTCCATGTGGCTCTCCGTTTCTCCCACTAATTCTCTCTCTCTCTCATACTTACCAAGAGGTTACTTATAAGAAAGAACAAAGTGTTGGCCAATTAAAATGTTAACACATAAGAGGAGTTGGTATGGGTTGGTCACCAACTAAAGTGGATAAACAACATTCCTCCCTTATTTTCTTCCTTCTCCATGTCCGGCCACTTGGCCTTATTCTACCAAGTCTTGCTTTGATTTTTTATTACTTTATTTAGCATACTAAATGTCCAAAAAGTCCCTCTTCCATTGGGCTTAATTCTTTTGGGCTTCTAAATTAAAATGTTTGGGTTTTCTACTTAGTACATGTTTGGGCCATGTAAATAACATAATCCAACACTTCTAATATTACCATTCCCTAATTATTTAATTAGGGTTTTCATTTCTTCAATTATAATATAAATCCTTACTCATGCACATTTATTTCCTTAACCCAATTAGACTTGCTATAATTAGGTTATAAAATTAATTAACTGAGATGTATAAAATAAATCTCTTAATATTAGTACATATTTATATATTAATATTCTACCATATTATAACTTCTTAGGTTATTTAATTATCACACCTAATATATATATATATATATATATATATATATATATATATATATATATATATATATATATTAGGTTACATAACTTAATTCTTAATTCACTTTTATTTTCAAAATAAATGTATTCACATTATATAATATATATTTATTTAATCATACACATAATTCACCTAATCATAACATATTTCACTTCTCACACTAATTTTGACTTTTCTCCATAAAAAGTTAACTGTTGACTTTGACCAAAAGTCAACCTTTACACATTTTGTGTTAATTGCCCTTTCTGGCTAAACTTGACGTTCCGAACGCAACCGAGCATTCCGTGCTTCAAAATTCTATCTCTAACTCAAATTTTGAGTTTTAAATTACTCCCTTCTTATTTCTAATCGTATTAACTAACGACTTTATACTTATTCATATTCTTATTTGTCAGTTAAGGCCAACGTTCAAGCTATGTTAATTACTAACATAGTTTTATCTTGATCCTTCTATCATTAATTTAATTCATCACTCCTATTGCGAAAATATATATAGCACCTTACTAAGTATATATATATTTCTATACATATACTCATCTTCGTTTAACCTCATAGCATTTATTCCTGTGAAATCTTATTTCGTTAATAAAATTCCACCTATATTAGTATAACATTTCTTACACTATTCGATTCACATCAACTTTTACAGGTATCATAATATCTTATTCTTGATATTCATTGAAATACATATCAATTCATTTATAGAGTTTTGGAATTTTGTAACCCATATTTCTTTATTCTCATTCAATTAAGAAACCATATAGGTTCTTAAAAATTTTGAAATCCTAAAAATTCCTTCACAGAAACGTCAAATCCATACACATATTTTCTGTCTAGGTTCATCTTATAACCTTTAATCCATCATTTTAGAATTTTAATAATTATCTAAATTTTTGAGTTGTCACAAGGCTAGTTTAGGGCTCCTGTGTCTAACAACAAAAATAGTAATCCAACTCACTACCCAACCCCCGCCGAGGCGGGCCTTTTTATACTATAGGACCCTTGCCGGGGCGGCACAGCTCAGTCAAAGCTACTGCAGTTTGAACTCCTCCTCCCCTGCTACGAACCAACCTCCCATTTTCTCAAACAAACATCAACTTTAAGCCACCCAATTGATATAAACTTACAACTAAACACCCTTATCATGATTCTAATAACTCCAATCACATAAATAACCAAATTCAATAATCAAATTAAAATTTTATATTATTTTTCTAAAGTTTAACATATTTAACAATACTCTTCACTACGAATTCGTTACTTAACCAAATTACTCCGTTTAACTTTCGTATTAGATCATTTTAACAATGTCTAGCACCAATTAATAGATTATATCATGCTTCAACCATAAATTTTTTGACTTAAAAACAAGTATTCTAGCATTTCCTAAGAACTTGCAACTTTTGAACTTAAGAACATGTAAATGGACATTAACTTTTGTGAAGTTAATTCCTTAATTTCAATCTCAGGCTTCCTCTTCAACTCAACAACACTCACACACAATTTCTGAACTTCACAGAGAAATCAACAATTCACATTTGAGAGGAGGGACTTCTATTTATAGAGGGATTATTGCCCAATTGGAGGTTTTGCCCTAAGGATTGTTTCCATGGGAGATAGAAGGAACCGTTGTGCAACAAGAAGTTGGTGAAAAGCTTCACCAACTCCATCTTCTCCCCTCCCCACAGTCATCATCTCCATCTTGGTTTTTAGCAAATATAGAGCCATAGGCTTTTATCAAAACACGACTGAGACTTTAGAATGGGACTATGATTTTGGAACAAGGCAAATTAGCAAATTAGCTTATTACCTTAGTTAAAATGGTCACTAGTTGCACTAAAGTAATTCCCTTTGTCTCACAAATGAATTTTTAATGAGTTGATATTATTACACTGTGATAAGTTAAGAGTACAAATACACATAATCATATAACTCATGTATATTGGTTTATTTCAAATAATATTTTCGTTAGACTAGAATATAATTTAGTTGAGTACCAATATTATTTTCCATAAAACTTATTATTCCAATTCTACATAATATTTGAAATAAACATTTAATAATAAATATTTTATTTAATCAAAGTTAATTTCTCTCATTTAATTGTTCCATACACATCATGAGGTCACATAAAGGCTCTTCCATACAACTTAGCAAATTACATAATTTAAAGCTTACTTTTATCATATAGTTTTATATAATACTTATTCATATTCTAATGTCACACCTCATTTTATATTGAATGAAGAAACTTTTTAATATATGATTACACCTTACATGCTATTGTTCACGATAATTAAGGAATAATAATAGGAATTAGTCAATCACATTATGTAATTATTTATTTACTACTAGTACTAATTAATTTCATTCGTTTCATCATTAATTTAATTAGTAACTTTCTCACTTCACCATTTTGCCACACTAGGCATAATTTCATAAGCTTAAACTAAGCTTCTCATTACTTTTACTACCATTCTTACTTATCATATGTTTGTTTAATCAAATTAATTACCACAACTCATGCCAACACTATATATATATATATATTCAAATAAATATTCAAAAAAAATCTTTATTCTCAATATTAATATAATTCATTTTAAATTTGCGGGTATTACATCATCCCCCCCCCCCACCTTATAATAATTCCGTCCTCAAAATTGGTACATGGTTACACAAATAAATGGGGATAATCCCTTCATATCTTATCTTCAAATTCTCACGTGGCCTCTACGGTATCGTGGTTTTGCCAAACTACTTTTACAGAAGATATACCTTTATTCCTTAATGTTTACTCTTTTTCTATCTAGTATTTGAAGTAGAATTTCCTTATACGATAGAATTTTCTCTACTTGAATGGGCTCGTAGGAGATCACGTGTCTATAGTCGGGCTTGTATGGACGTAACATCGAATTATGAAATACGTTGCGGATGTGTTCTGTAACGACCCCAAAATAGGTCCATTCCATCCAACCCATTCTGAGTCGCCAAATACATGGTACAGAAAATAACTATAACTTTATTACAATAATTGTCGTATAAAATACAACAACACATATGTTGTGAGTTTGGATACAAATATATACCAAATGTGACACATGTCCCAACTGTGGACAGCACCTCACAGTGGCACCTTACATAAAGGTATAGTAAAAGACTGTTTTAGAAATTAGAATATTTGGGAAGTGCTCAAGGAAACCTTCATACATGGGAGGCCATGCTTCCAGGTTATGATAGATATCATATGTCCACAGAATTATCCTTGGTTGACCTAATAGACCCCAAAGAAAAACAAGAAGATTACTATCATATTCTTTCCAATGGTGAGTCTTCTCTTGACATATCATTATCTCCACTGTCTTTAATCGTGAATTATACTTCAACAAACACTAAGATTATATAGGTAGTGCTCGTAAATATACTCAGTAAGTGGATGTGCACAACCCTGTCTTATGATGACACGAGGTTGTATGTCATTAGACATCTTGTATGATAGTGACAAAACACCCTTCCAACGTTGGGTTCGCCTCACCCTATTTGATTCACCAAATATAACTACTAAATGATGTATACAACACCTTTCTATACTGCTTAGGGAGAACCTCCACAGCTAGAGACCACCGTTCTATTTCCCCGTTACCCTCGCTCGACCCAGCTACACTCTTATTACCTGAAAGTAATTGTGAAGCAAAATGGTGAGCACAACTAGCTCAGTAAAGAATATCATGACTAAAGATAATTAAATTATCAATAGCCTTCATCAGTAATAAATCAGAGATTTAGAACATATGGTAGATGATAAAAATTTTCAACCATAGTTGCAGCGGAACGAGCAATCCATTAGAAGAGTCAAATAGACTATAAAGTCTATTATCTTCTCCACGTTAAAAATCCACCAACAATGTTTTATTCCTGTAACATCAATCAACAATTCATGTCCACAATCACATGTATAACTCATAATCGTAATTGTAGTTCTAAATTCCTTTTCTCATCCAGGACAAAGATAATTTTCATCACCTGAAACATCAAAGATCATGGTTATACCAAATCACAGTTCATGTTCATAATCATACTAATAAATTCATCTTTGCACTACGGCCCAAAGATATTCATCAACAAGTCATCTTTGCATTACGAGCCAAAGATATTCATCAACAACTCATCTTTGCACTACAGACCAAAGATATTCAACAACAAGTCATCTTTGTACTACGGGCTAAAGATATTCATCAATAATTTATCTTTGCACTACAGGCCAAAGATATTCATATCTCAAATAAATATATAATCATTTCAGAATTTATATAAACAATAATTATAACCATATTAATCAATTCATCTTTACACTTAAGCTAAAGATATTCAATTATAAATTCAATGGTCATGATCATACCAGTTAACAATTCATCTTTGCACTACAGTCTAAAGATATTCCTCAGTCACGATCATACCAATAATTTACCCATCTTTACACTCAAGTGAAAGAGAAATTCAACATCAGGGTTATAAAAATATTATATATGATAATAAAAATAATATTATCAACAAATGTATTTATTTTCAAGAGCAATAATCATAAATCAACGATAATTTGGTCACAAAAAGAAACTAATTTTTTTTTCGTGAATAGTAACTCGTGAATAGTAACTCGTGAATAGTAATCCTGACTCAAAAAGGTAAAAATTTCATAATAAAATTCATACCAATATTTCTATATAATGATATTGAAAGAATAATATTTCTTAAGCTTATAAACAATTTATTTTAATTGTTTACACTTTACTAAATAATGCATTTAATCATCCTAAAATGCCAAACTCATAAGATTTTATTACCAATAACCAAAACCCTCATAAAAAATCTGCATATACCTCATATAGGATTCTCAAGCCATAAAATCCTATTTTCCAATTTTCTTACTTCACATAACATATTTAATTCATTTACTCATAACTAGACTATTTTTATAAAAAATACCAAATCAGTCCCAAAAATATTTCTTTTCTAGGATTTAGCAGAATATAGTCCCATATTGAACATATATTTTTTCCGGAATTTTTAAAATTCATTTACTATTTTTCATATGGCCAAAACAGCCGAATATTTAGACATTTGTCATAAATTATAATTTTATCCAAAAAATTTCGAAATTCACAGAGTACACTGATATTATATAGATGTACTCTCAATAAAAATTTCATCAATTTTAGAGTTAACCACAAGGAATTATAAGCGGTTACTTTTAAAATAGTCTTTTCCGTAAAATTCGTAACTCTTAATCTATACATCCAAAAATCACCATTTTTGGACACAATCAATAAAACTCATCAAAATATCATTTCAAATTTTTTTAAAATTTTTTGAAGGTCGTTAGAAGTACGAACTGAAAAACATAACAACCCTTAAAATTCCTTACCTCAAAAGTGCAGCACTTCTAACTAGATATCGGATATGACGGTGAAGAAAATTTGCACTCATGAATAGCAACTCACCAAGTATCTCAATACTCACAAAATACACTCAATAATCTAGAGAGAAAAAAAGAGAAAACTTATGAATTCTGGTGTGATTTTTAATTCTAACTTAGCCCTCTATTATAGGAAAATATTAGCACGCCGAAGCAGACTTAACCTGCAACCTGATGGCTTTACCTGCTACTATTCTCACCCACCACAATTAAATAAAAATCTCATCACATTTTCACCAACCAAAAGTGGGGCCCACCAATTCTAGAATTTTCCACCAAAATAATAAACTCCAAAAATTCAACAATTTCTGAACCAGTCATCTCGTAAAATTCACAATAAATCATACGTTCATTTTTAACGGTTCAAAATTTGTGGACATATACTCAACTTATATATGTATAATATATCCAAATATTACCACGATCTAACGGTCGGATTAAAAATTATAACCCTCGCAAAATATCTCAAAAACCCTAATTTAATTTTCAATACCTCCGTTCCGACAAAAATACAGATAAAACACCTCAACATTAACTCCTTCATTTTAACCACAAAAATATATCCCTCATTTATATCCACATAAAATAAATATTTTCTTATCATATGAATCAATAATTAATTATTCACAGATAATATTACAGAATCACATTTATGACAACCAGGCCGTTCCCAGGAAAGAGGGGGCTTTCCAATAAGAATTTCTCCTTACCGGCGCGTAATTAGGTGACCAAACCTCTCCTTAGACAGAACTTTCTAGACATTGCCAATAATGTTATCTAATAATATTATTCAAATAATATGAATTATTGATATGATAATGGAGATACGGTGCAGTGACAATTATTGAAACAACAATAATATAAAATTTTAACGTAGCAATTATTGAATCAATAAAATAAAATATTGAACAGTAATTACTGTAACAATTATTGAGTAGTGCCTTCTTACGTAAGAATTAATAATTGAAAAAAATACTGTGCAATACCATGTGCTACTGTGCAACTACGCGTATTACTATATTTTAACCACCAGGTATTCCAACAGTGTTAACGGTAACAACTACATCTTTATTTATAAAAACTCAATTTTGTCGTTTTCTTCATCCAATCGCTTTCCGTTATGGGGCCCACAAATAGCTGCGCCGTCGTACGAATATTCCCCGACAGAAAGAATATTCCACGACCAAACGAATATTTCCCGACAAAATGAATATTTTATAACCACTTGCTTATTTTAAAAAATATTCATATATCACCCTTAACTTTAACTTTTTATCAATTTAACCATTTACTAAATAGAAAAATTGAATACTTTTATTTCATAAAATTTGGGGTCTTACATGTTCCAATTCAGGTGGTAAAGCTACCTTATACGCCACTTCGCCTATTTTCTTCATTACTTTGAATGGTCCTATAAACCTCAGACTCAACTTCCCTTTCTTTCTGAATCTGATTTTTCCCTTCCAGGGAGACACCTTCAAAAACACAAAACTACCGACTTCAAAGTCTTAGTTCTGAGGATGCAAGTCGACATACTTCTTTTGGCGATCTTAAGCTACTACCAATCGGGCTCTTATCGTTGTTACCACATCGTCCGTTTGTTGAACTAATTTCGGTCCAAAAAGTCGTCGTTCTCTAACTTCATCCCAACACAATGATGTTTTACACTTTCTCCCGTAAAGAGCTTCATATGGCGGCATACCGACACTCGCATGATAGCTATAATTGTAAGCGAATTGTACCAATGGTAATTAGTTGTCCCAATTCCCCTTAAAGTCCATCACGCAAGCTCTAAGCATGTCCTCCAATGTTTGTATTGTTCGTTCACTCTGCCCATCAGTTTGAGGGTGATAAGCAGTACTTAATCTCAATTGAGTTCCCATTTGTTCTTGTAATCTTTTCAAAAATTTTGACATGAAACGCGGATCTCGACAGGAGACAATCGATACCAGCACTCCATGTCGCGATACAATTTTCTTTACATATAAATTTGCTAACTGGTTCAAATTGATTCGGATCTTGATGGTTAGAAAATGAGATGTCTTTGTTAGTCGGTCCATGATAACCCAAATGGCATCATAACCCTTCTCTGTAATCGGAAGTCCAACCACGAAGTCCATCGTAATGTGCTCCCATTTCTATTTTGGTATTTCCAACGGTTGAAGGAGTCCACTTGGCCTTTGATGTTCTGCTTTAACTTTTGACAAGTAAGACATCTATTAACGTACTCTGCAACATCTCGTTTCAAATTAGGCCACCAAAAGTGGTGTCAAAGATCCCGGTACATCTTCGTGCCTCCTGGATGAACATAATACGTCGTATTGTGTGCTTCGTGCAAGATTTCCTCTCTAAGTTCGGTTACAGCTGGCATCCATACTCGACCCTCAAATCTCAATATACCGTCCTTATCCACTTTAAACTTTTCTTCCTCGTTTTCTACTATTCTCTTCCTTATCTTCTCACATTCTTCATCTTTATCTTGTGCTTCCTTTATTCTATCCAATAACGTCGGGTGAGCTTCCATTACGAATAATTTTCCTTTCGCTTCTTTCGGTTCCTCCACCTCTATTTCCAACTTTTCCATTTCTCATATTAATTCCTCTTGAGTTGTCAATTTGAATAGCTTCCCCCTTCCTTTTCTACTCAAAGCGTCAGCTACTACGTTTGTTTTTCCCGGGTGATAAAGAATTTTGCAGTCGTAATCCTTGATTAATTCCAACCACCTTCCTTGTCGTATATTCAACTCCTTCTGTGTGAAGATATATTTTAGACTCTTGCGATCCGTGTATATCTCACATTTTTCTCCATACAAATAGTGCCTATAAATCTTCAACGTAAAAACTACCGCCGCTAACTCCAAGTCATGGGTAGGGTATCATTTTTCAAAATCTTTCAACTATCGTGATGCATACGCAATGACATTGTCATGTTGCATTAGTACATAGCCATGTGCTCTATGCGACACATCACTATACACCATAAATCCTCCCGTATCATCTGGTAATGATAATACAGGCGCCTCGTTCAACCTCCTCTTCAACTCTTGGAAACTCACTTTGCATTTGTCCGTCCACACGAACTTCACTGTCTTCCTCATTAGATTGGTCAGCTGGATTGCTATCTTTGAAAAATCTTAGATAGATCTTCGATAATACCCGGCTAACCCTAAGAAACTTCTTACTTCTATTGGCGTCTTCGGTTGTTCCCAGTTCCTTACTGCCTCCACTTTTGCAAGATCCACGAAAATACCATTTTGATCTATCACATGTCCTGAAAATTGAACCTTCTTCATCCAAAATTCACATTTCGAAAATTTTACGTACATCTTTTCTCTTCTCAATGCTTCCAATACCATCTTCAGGTGTTCGATGTGCTCTTCCTTTGTCTTTGAATAAATCAAAATATCGTCGATAAATACTACTACGAACTTATCTAGGTATGGCTTGAAAACTCGGTTCATAAAGTCCATGAATGTTGCCGGAACATTATTCAACCCAAATGACATCACTAGAAATTTGTAATGTCCGTAGCGGGTTCGGAATGTCGTCTTTGGTATGTCCTTCTCTCACACTTTCAACTGATGATAACTCGTTCGTAAGTCTATCTTGGAAAAACACTTCGCTCCATTCAGTTGACCGAAAAGGTCGTCTATCCTTGGCAATGGATATCTATTCTTAATTATCACTCGGTTCAACTCCCGATCCATCCTTCTTCTTTACAAACAACACTGGTGCTCCCCAAGGAGACACACTCAGCCAAAAGTAACCTTTATCTAGCAACTCTTGTAATTGTATCATCAATTCTTTCATTTCTACTGGCGCCATACGATATGGAGCTTTCAAAATCGGTGATGTTTCTGGTGCTAAGTCTATCACAAATTCGATTTCCCTGTCTGGTGGAAGGCCAAGCAGATTGTTTGGAAACACATCTTGAAAATCTTTGACTACTGATATATTTTTCATTTCTACTCCCTTTTTCTGAGTATCCACCATATAGGCTAAATAACCTTCACATCCTTTCTTTAACAATTTCTTGGCATGCATCATCGTAAGACAACACGATTGCTTAAGCGATGAACTACCATAAAACACCACCTTAGACCGATTTGGAGTCTAAAGGGTCACACTTTTCTTTTGACAGTCGATTATCGCAGCGTGGCTGGATAACCAATCCATTCCTAATATCACATCAAACTCTCTGAGTCTTATAGGAATCAAATCTACGCTTAGTTCGTGACCTCTAATGTTTGCACAACAATTTTGGCAAACAAACTTTACGGAAATTGCTTCCTTATTCGCAATCTCTATGTTCAATGAATATTTTAAGCGTTCCTGGCGTAGGCTTAATCGACTAGCAATTTCTTCAGACACAAAGGAACAGGTAGCACCCAAATCAAATAATACATAGGCATTTATATTATTGATTAGGAGAATACTTGACACCACATCCTTCGCAGCTACTGCGTCTTGGACAGTCATGTTAAAGGTTCAGACAATCGGTCGGTTGGATTGTGTTGGTTCGCCGATCATCAGCTTGCTGCCCTCTCCCTATTGGTCGCTTCCTCCGCTGCTCCCCTTCTTTGGACAATCTTTGATTTGATGCACAGTTCAGCCACACGCGAAACATTCCTTGATCTTTTTTGGCTTTGGGTAGTTGGGTAAAATGTGCCCTTCCTGGCCGCAGTTGTAGCAGACACTGCACCCTTTTCAGCACTTCCCTTGATGGTTCTTCCCACATTTCAAGCAAGCTTCACTTCTTTTCTTAAACCCTCCTTGATAACTTCCTAACTGGCTGATGTGTCGATTGTTAGTATTGTTGTTGTTGTTATTATCCTATTTCCTCTTTCCCAGATTGCTTCCACCACTGCTACTCTCTCCACGAGTTTCTCCCCCAGCATTCTTGTTCTTCTTCTCCTTGTTGTATTGGCTCAAGGCCTCGCTACCTCCTTCAGTAATTATCACCTTCTCCAATAATGTGGCGAACAAGTCGATTTGAAGGACCGACACCTTGTTCAACAACCAAGGTTTTAGTTCAATTCGAAGCGTTGAGCTTTCCTTTCTGCGATGTCTACTTGATGCGTTGCAAAATGTGCGAGTTCATTAAACTTGGTCGCGTACTGCATCACTGTCATCTCCCCTTATTTCAGTTCTAGAAACTTTACCTCCATCCTATTCTTCATGCTTTTCGGGAAGTAATTCTCGAAGAAAAAAGTCTTAAACCTTTCCCAGGTTATAGTCCATTCTCCCGCCCTCTGTTAATTTGCTTTCCACCAGTAGTTTGCTTCACTCCTCATCATGTACGTAGCGAACACAATTTTCTGATCTTCACCTATACGAGTAATGGCAAAGGCTTTCCCCATTTATTTGATCCACGTCTGTGCCACGATAGGATCGGTAGTACCCGTAAATTTCAGAGGTCCTACACTCCTAAGGTCTTTAAAGTTCATAACTGGAACTACTTGGAGAGTGGGTGGTACTGGTTCGTTGTTTCTTCCCCGTAGGGCTTCTCCTAGTAAGTCTACTAGCCGTTGGATAGGGTCCACTTGTTCCCTCCCGCTATTGATCGATTCTTCTGCTGTTGCTAGTCTACGTCTGGGCGGCATTTTCTGCATCACAAAATTTCATCTTTAGTCTCTAATTATATTAATAAAGTATTTCTTTAATGTAGAAAGGAAACAAAAATTTTATGACACAGTTTTTGAAATAAGAACATTTATATTCATATGCCAAATCATTACATTGATATGATCATTCCTAACATACTTTTATAAATGCTAACTTTTATCCCCTAATATCACAAAAGATGGGGAAACACTAACATACTACCCCTTTAATCATTGTACAAAAATTTGGGGTTTACATAACTATCCCATATCTCACACAAAAGATTGGGATACAACAACATATCATAGATAAAACCAACTACTATAACTACACTACTAACATTTAGACCTCAATCTAACATTCTGCGCTCCACAACGGTCTTGTATTCCTTTTGAGTTATGTGTGCCACTAAATCCCAGCTTACGGTATGTCGGGTATGTCCCTGTTCCACTGGGTAATGATTTACACCATCAATCAATCTCTCCATGGTCGTGCGCAAAGCATAGCCCATCTTGTTCATCTTCCTCCTCTTACATCTAACTTCATCCTCCAGGTCTCTTGCCCTATCATTAGCTTCCTCTCACTTCTCCTCAAAGTGGATTTTCTCCATAACCTCCAGCTCAAGCTAAGTGCGAAGAGCCTCTTTCTCGAATTTCTCACTCAACTCCTTCTGCTCAGACTCCTCTAGCTTACCCACCAATTCCACGTTCCTGGATATCGATCAGTGAAAAAGGGTTCCCACTTGGATACCTGCTTCTTTGCGATATGCAATCTCTACTTCCATCTCCTGCATCTTCAGCTTCCTCTTATGGTCTTCCTCCCTCAGTTTTTGCATCTCAATTTCTCTCTCTTGAGTCTGGGTCTCTAGTTCTTCGACTCGGTATTCGAATTGCAAAATATGCTCCACATATTCTCCCAACATTCGGTCTTCGAAAGTAGCCTCATCGAAATCCTTTACGGGTTCATCCTCAATAGGTTCTTCCTTAGTGTAAGACCCCGAATTTTATGAAATAAAAGTATTCAATTTTTCTTATAATTACAATTCAGTAAATGGTTAAATTGACAAAAAGTTAAAGTTATGGGTGAAATGTGAAAATTTTTCAAAATAAACAAGTGGTTATAAAATAATCATTGTTGTCGGGGAATATTCATTTGGTCGTGGAATATTCTTTCTGTCGGGGAATATTCGTACGACGGCGCAGACATTTGTGGGCCCCATAACAGAATAACTGTCGGATGAAGATAACGACAAAAATTGAGTTTTTTATAATTAACGGCGTAGTTGTTACCGTTAACACTGTTGGAATACCCGGTGGTTAAAATACAGTAATACGCGTTATTGCACAGTAGCACACGGTATTGCACAGTATTTTTGAAATTATTGATTCTTATGTAAGAAGGCACTACTGAATAATTGTCACAGTAATTACTGTTCAATATTTTATTTTATTGATTCAATAATTGTTGCGTTGATATTTTATATTATTGTTGTTTCAAAAATTGTTGCTGCACATCATCTCCATTATCAGATTAATAATTCATATTATTTGAATAATATTATTAGATAGCATTATTGGTAATGCCTAGAAAGTTCTGTCTAAGGAGAGGTTTGGTCACCTAATTGCGAGCCAGTAAGGAGAAATTCTTATTGGAAAGCCCCCTCTTTCCTGGGAACGGACTAGTTGTCATAAATGTGATTCTGTAATATTATTTATGAATAATTAATTATTGATTCATATGATAAGGAAATATTTATTTTATGTGGATATAAATGAGGGATATATTTTTGTGGTTAAAAATGAAGGAGTTAATGTTGAGATTTTTATCAGTATTTTTGTCGGAATGGAGGTATTAAAAATCAGGGTTTATGAGATATTTTGCGGGGGTTATAATTTTTAATCCGACCGTTAGATCGTGGTAATTTTTGGATATGTTATACATATATAAGTTGAGTATATGTCCACAAATTTTGAACCGTTAAAAATGAACGTATGATTTGTTATGAATTTTACGAGATGACTGGTTCAGAAATTGTTGAATTTTCGGAGTTAATCATTTTGGTAGAAAATTCTAGAATTGGTGGGCCCCACTCTTGGTTGGTGAATATATGTGCTGAGATTTTTATTCAAATGTGGTGGGTGAGAATAGTAGCAGGTAAAGCCATCAGGTTGCAGGTTAAGTCTGCTTCGGCGTGCTAACATTTTCCTATAAATAGAGGGCCAAGTTAGAATTGAAAATCACACCAGAAACATAAGCTTTCTCTCTTTCTCTCTCTATATTATGAAGCATATTTTATGAGTATTTAGATACTTTGAGAGTTGCTATTCAGTGCAAGTTTCCTTCGGCTTTGCATTCCAGTCAGAAATACTGTACTTTTGAGGTAAGGGATAGTAAGAGATTTTAAGGGTTACTATGTTTTTCAGTTCGTAATTCTTCTGACCTTCAGAAAATTCTAGAAAAATTTGAAATGATAATTTAATGAGTTTTCTTGATTGTGTCCAAAAATGGCGATTTTTGGATGTATAGATTAAGAGTTGTGAATTTTATGAGAAAAGACTATTTTAAAAAGTAAACCCTTATAACTCCTTGTGGCTAACTCCAAAATTGATGAAATTTTTATTGGGAGTACATGTATATGATAGGAGTATACTCTGTGAATTTCAGAATTTTTGGATAAAAGTACAATTTATGATAAATATCTAAATATTCGGCTGTTTTGGCCATATGAAAAATAGTAAATGAGTTTTAAAAATTCTGAGAAAAATATATGTTCAATATGGGACTATATTCTGCTAAATCTCAGAAAAGAAATATTTTTGGAACTGATTTGGTATTTTTCATAAAAATAGACTAGTTATGAGTAAATGAATTAAATATGTTATGTGAAGTAAGAAAATTAGAAAATAGGATTTTATGGCTTGAGAATCCTATATGAGTTATATGAAGATTTTTATGAGGGTTTTGGTTATTGGAAATGAAATCTTATGATTTTGGCATTTTAGGATGATTAAATGCATTATTTAGTAAAATGTAAACAATTAAAATAAATTGTTTATAAGCTTAAGAAATATTATTCTTTCAATATCATTATACCGAGATATTGGTATAATTTTTATTGTGAAATTTCTACCTTTTTGTGTCAGATTTACTATTCACGAGTTACTATTCATGAGTTACTATTCACGAGTTACTATTCACGATAAAATATAGTTAATTTATGAATATTACTCTTGAAATTAAATCTATATTTTGATCATATTATTTTTATTATCATATATAACATTTTTATAACCCTGATGTTGATATTCTCTTTCACTTGAGTGTAAAGATGGGTAGATTTTTGGTATGATCATGACTTTGGGTTCTCTTTGGCCAGTAGTGCAAAGTTGAATTATTGACTAGTATGATCATGACCATTAAATTTATAATTAAATATCTTCAGCTTAAGTGCAAAGGTGAAATGATCAACATGGTTATAATTATTGTTTATATAAATGATTATATATTTCTTTGAGATATTAATATATTTGGCCTGTAGTGCAAATATGAACTGTTGATGAATATATTTGGCCGTAGTGCAAATATGAACTGTTGAGGAATATCTTTGGCCTGTAGTGCAAAGATGAATTGTTGATGAATATCTTTGGCCCGTAGTGCAAAGATGACATGTTGTTGAATATCTTTGGCCAGTAGTACAAAGATGAACAGATGTTGAGATAAACATGACCAACTGGTGATACAAATGAATTTCTTTGGCCGTAGTGCAAAGATGAAGTTATTAGTATGATTATGAACAGGAAATGTGATTTGGTGTAACCATGATCTTTGATTTTTCAGGTAAAGATAGGTGATAAAAATTATCTTCGTCCTGGATGAGAAGAGGAATTTAGAACTACAGTTATGATTATGAGTTATTCATATGATTGTGGACCAGAATTGTTGATTGATGTTATAGGGATAAAACATTGTTGATGGATTTTTAACATGGAGAAGATAATAGACTTTATAGTCTATTTGACTCTTCTAATGGATTGCTCGTTCTGCTGCAACTATGGTTAAAATTTTTTATCATTTACCATATGTTCTAAATCTCTGATTTATTATTGATGAAGGCTATTGATAATTTAATTATCTTTAGTCATGATATTTTTTACTAAGCTAGTTGTGCTCACCCTTTTGCTTCACAATTCCTTTCAGGTAATAAGAGTGTAGCTGGGTCGAGCAAGGGTAACGGAGAAATAGAACGGTGGTCTCTAGCTGTGGATGTTCTCCCGAAGCAGTATAGAAAAGTTCATTTAGTAGTTTTATTTGGTGAATCCAATAGGGTAAGGTGTACCTAACGTTGGAAGGGTGGTTTGCCACTATCATACAAGATGTCTAACGACATACAACCTCGTGTCATCATAAGACAGGGATGTGCTCATCCACTTGCTGAGTATATATACGAGCACTACCTATATAATCTTGTTGTTTGTTTGAAGTATAATTCTCAATTAGAGACAGTAGAGATAATGATATGTCAAGAGAAGACTCACCATTGGGAAGAATATGTTAGTAATCTTCTCATTTTTCTTTGGGGTCTATTGGGTCAACCAAGAATAATTCTGTGGCCATATGATATCTATCATAACCTAGACGCATGGCCTCCCATGTACGAAGGTTTCCTTGAGCACTTCCCAAAGATTCTAATTTCTAAAACAGTTTTTGACTATACATTTATGTAAGGTGTCATTGTGAGGTGATGTCCACGGTTGGAACATGAGTCATATTTGGTATATATTTGTATCCAAACTCACAGCATATGTGTTGTTGTATTTTGCACGACAATTGTTGTAATAAAGTTATAGTTATTTTCTGTACCATGTATTTAGCAACTCAGAATAGGTTGGATGTAATGGACCTATTTTGGGGTTGTTACATTTAGTATCAGAGCTTAGGGATATGATCTCTGGCGGAGTTCGGGGAATAGAACTAGGAGGGGAGAGATGAGTAAATCCTTCGCTAGTGTGTCCTACCTAAGCTTATTTGTTGGTCAGTCATAATATCGGGATATTATGTGATATGTTAATTTGTTAAATTAACCCTTGTTTTGAAGCTGTATTC
This sequence comes from Panax notoginseng, assembly GCA_016801055.1. Lineage (NCBI taxonomy): Eukaryota > Viridiplantae > Streptophyta > Magnoliopsida > Apiales > Araliaceae > Panax > Panax notoginseng. Next base: position 50,931,846 of record CM029021.1, on the reverse strand, counting down.
TAGAATGATATTTGAAATACAGGAGATGAGCAATGGAGAAATTATGATGACATGAAAGATGGAATCTGAAATGAAAGGAATGTATTCTCAACTCTTTGAAATACAAGGTACGTAAATTTCGGGGACGAAATTTCATAAGGAGGGGAGATTGTAAGACCCCGAATTTTATGAAATAAAAGTATTCAATTTTTCTTATAATTACAATTTAGTAAATGGTTAAATTGATAAAAAGTTAAAGTTATGGGTGAAATGTGAAAATTTTTCAAAATAAACAAGTGGTTATAAAATAATCATTGTTGTCGGGGAATATTCGTTTGGTCGTGGAATATTCTTTCTGTCGGGGAATATTCGTACGACGGCGCAGACATTTATGGGCCCCATAACAGAATAACTGTCGGATGAAGATAACGACAAAAATTAAATTTTTATAATTAACGGCGTAGTTGTTACCGTTAACACTGTTGGAATACCCGGTGGTTAAAATACAGTAATACGCGTTATTGCACAGTAGCACACGGTATTGCACAATATTTTTTAAAATTATTGATTCTTACATAAGAAGGCACTACTGAATAATTATCACAGTAATTACTGTTCAATATTTTATTTTATTGATTCAATAATTGATGCGTTGATATTTTATATTATTGTTGTTTCAAAAATTGTTGCTGCACATCATCTCCATTATCAGATCAATAATTCATATTATTTGAATAATATTATTAGATAGCATTATTGGTAATGCCTAGAAAGTTCAGTCTAAGGAGAGGTTTGGTCATCTAATTGCGCGCCAGTAAGGAGAAATTCTTATTAGAAAGCCCCCTCTTTCCTGGAAACGGCCTGGTTGTCATAAATGTGATTCTGTAATATCATTTGTGAATAATTAATAATTGATTCATATGATAAGGAAATATTTATTTTATGTGGATATAAATGAGGGATATATTTTTGTGGTTAAAAATGAAGGAGTTAATGTTGAGGTTTTTATCAGTATTTTTGTCGGAATGGAGGTATTAAAAATCAGGGTTTTTGAGATATTTTGCAGGGGTTATAATTTTTAATCCGGCCGTTAGATCGTGGTAATTTTTGGATATGTTATACATATATAAGTTGAGTATATGTTCACAAATTTTGAACCGTTAAAAATGAACGTATGATTTTTTATGAAATTTACGAGATGGCTGGTTCAGAAATTATTGAATTTTCGGAGTTAATCATTTTGGTGGAAAATTCTAGAATTGGTGGGCCCCACTCTTGGTTGGTGAATATATGTGCTGAAATTTTTATTCAAATGTGGTGGGTGAGAATAGTAGCAGGTAAAGCCATCAGGTTGCAGGTTAAGTCTGCTTCGGCGTGCTAACATTTTCCTATAAATAAAGGGCTAAGTTAGAATTGAAAATCACACCAGAAACATAAGCTTTCTCTCTTTCTCTCTCTATATTATGAAGCATATTTTATGAGTATTTAGATACTTTGAGAGTTGCTATTCAGTGCAAGTTTCCTTCGGCTTTGCATTCCAGTCAGAAATACTGTACTTTTGAGGTAAGGGATAGTAAGAGATTTTAAGGGTTACTATGTTTTTCAGTTCGTAATTCTTCTGACCTTCAGAAAATTCTAGAAAAATTTGAAATGATAATTTAATGAGTTTTCTTGATTGTGTCCAAAAATGGCGATTTTTGGATGTATAGATTAAGAGTTGTGAATTTTATGAGAAAAGACTATTTTAAAAAGTAAACCCTTATAACTCCTTGTGGTTAACTCCAAAATTGATGAAATTTTTATTGGGAGTACATGTATATGATAGGAGTATACTCTGTGAATTTCAGAATTTTTGGATAAAAGTACAATTTATGATAAATATCTAAATATTCGGCTGTTTTGGCCATATGAAAAATAGTAAATGAGTTTTAAAAATTCTGAGAAAAATATATGTTCAATATGGGACTATATTCTGCTAAATCTCAGAAAAGAAATATTTTTGGAACTGATTTGGTATTTTTTATAAAAATGGACTAGTTATGAGTAAATGAATTAAATATGTTATGTGAAGTAAGAAAATTAGAAAATAGGATTTTATGGCTTGAGAATCCTATATGAGTTATATGAAGATTTTTATGAGGGTTTTGGTTATTGGAAATGAAATCTTATGATTTTGACATTTTAGGATGATTAAATGCATTATTTAGTAAAATGTAAACAATTAAAATAAATTGTTTATAAGCTTAAGAAATATTATTCTTTCAATATCATTATACCGAGATATTGGTATAATTTTTATTGTGAAATTTCTACCTTTTTGTGTCAGATTTACTATTCACGAGTTACTATTCATGAGTTACTATTCACGAGTTACTATTCACGATAAAATATAGTTAATTTATGAATATTACTCTTGAAATTAAATCTATATTTTGATCATATTATTTTTATTATCATATATAACATTTTTATAACCCTGATGTTGATATTCTCTTTCACTTGAGTGTAAAGATGGGTAGATTTTTGGTATGATCATGACTTTGGGTTCTCTTTGGCCAGTAGTGCAAAGTTGAATTATTGACTAGTATGATCATGACCATTAAATTTATAATTAAATATCTTCAGCTTAAGTGCAAAGGTGAAATGATCAACATGGTTATAATTATTATTTATATAAATGATTATATATTTCTTTGAGATATTAATATATTTGGCCTGTAGTGCAAATATGAACTGTTGATGAATATATTTGGCCGTAGTGCAAATATGAACTGTTGAGGAATATCTTTGGCCTGTAGTGCAAAGATGAATTGTTGATGAATATCTTTGGCCCGTAGTGCAAAGATGACATGTTGTTGAATATCTTTGGCCAGTAGTACAAAGATGAACAGATGTTGAGATAAACATGACCAACTGGTGATACAAATGAATTTCTTTGGCCGTAGTGCAAAGATGAAGTTATTAGTATGATTATGAACAGGAAATGTGATTTGGTGTAACCATGATCTTTGATTTTTCAGGTAAAGATAGGTGATAAAAATTATCTTCGTCCTGGATGAGAAGAGGAATTTAGAACTACAGTTATGATTATGAGTTATTCATATGATTGTGGACCAGAATTGTTGATTGATGTTATAGGGATAAAACATTGTTGATGGATTTTTAACATGGAGAAGATAATAGACTTTATAGTCTATTTGACTCTTCTAATGGATTGCTCGTTCTGCTGCAACTATGGTTAAAATTTTTTATCATTTACCATATGTTCTAAATCTCTGATTTATTATTGATGAAGGCTATTGATAATTTAATTATCTTTAGTCATGATATTTTTTACTAAGCTAGTTGTGCTCACCCTTTTGCTTCACAATTCCTTTCAGGTAATAAGAGTGTAGCTGGGTCGAGCAAGGGTAACGGAGAAATAGAACGGTGGTCTCTAGCTGTGGATGTTCTCCCGAAGCAGTATAGAAAAGTTCATTTAGTAGTTTTATTTGGTGAATCCAATAGGGTAAGGTGTACCTAACGTTGGAAGGGTGGTTTGCCACTATCATACAAGATGTCTAACGACATACAACCTCGTGTCATCATAAGACAGGGATGTGCTCATCCACTTGCTGAGTATATATACGAGCACTACCTATATAATCTTGTTGTTTGTTTGAAGTATAATTCTCAATTAGAGACAGTAGAGATAATGATATGTCAAGAGAAGACTCACCATTGGGAAGAATATGTTAGTAATCTTCTCATTTTTCTTTGGGGTCTATTGGGTCAACCAAGAATAATTCTGTGGCCATATGATATCTATCATAACCTAGACGCATGGCCTCCCATGTACGAAGGTTTCCTTGAGCACTTCCCAAAGATTCTAATTTCTAAAACAGTTTTTGACTATACATTTATGTAAGGTGTCATTGTGAGGTGATGTCCACGGTTGGAACATGAGTCATATTTGGTATATATTTGTATCCAAACTCACAGCATATGTGTTGTTGTATTTTGCACGACAATTGTTGTAATAAAGTTATAGTTATTTTCTGTACCATGTATTTAGCAACTCAGAATAGGTTGGATGTAATGGACCTATTTTGGGGTTGTTACATTTAGTATCAGAGCTTAGGGATATGATCTCTGGCGGAGTTCGGGGAATAGAACTAGGAGGGGAGAGATGAGTAAATCCTTCGCTAGTGTGTCCTACCTAAGCTTATTTGTTGGTCAGTCATAATATCGGGATATTATGTGATATGTTAATTTGTTAAATTAACCCTTGTTTTGAAGCTGTATTCTAGAATGATATTTGAAATACAGGAGATGAGCAATGGAGAAATTATGATGACATGAAAGATGGAATCTGAAATGAAAGGAATGTATTCTCAACTCTTTGAAATACAAGGTACGTAAATTTCGGGGACGAAATTTCATAAGGAGGGGAGATTGTAAGACCCCGAATTTTATGAAATAAAAGTATTCAATTTTTCTTATAATTACAATTTAGTAAATGGTTAAATTGATAAAAAGTTAAAGTTATGGGTGAAATGTGAAAATTTTTCAAAATAAACAAGTGGTTATAAAATAATCATTGTTGTCGGGGAATATTCGTTTGGTCGTGGAATATTCTTTCTGTCGGGGAATATTCGTACGACGGCGCAGACATTTATGGGCCCCATAACAGAATAACTGTCGGATGAAGATAACGACAAAAATTAAATTTTTATAATTAACGGCGTAGTTGTTACCGTTAACACTGTTGGAATACCCGGTGGTTAAAATACAGTAATACGCGTTATTGCACAGTAGCACACGGTATTGCACAATATTTTTTAAAATTATTGATTCTTACATAAGAAGGCACTACTGAATAATTATCACAGTAATTACTGTTCAATATTTTATTTTATTGATTCAATAATTGATGCGTTGATATTTTATATTATTGTTGTTTCAAAAATTGTTGCTGCACATCATCTCCATTATCAGATCAATAATTCATATTATTTGAATAATATTATTAGATAGCATTATTGGTAATGCCTAGAAAGTTCAGTCTAAGGAGAGGTTTGGTCATCTAATTGCGCGCCAGTAAGGAGAAATTCTTATTAGAAAGCCCCCTCTTTCCTGGAAACGGCCTGGTTGTCATAAATGTGATTCTGTAATATCATTTGTGAATAATTAATAATTGATTCATATGATAAGGAAATATTTATTTTATGTGGATATAAATGAGGGATATATTTTTGTGGTTAAAAATGAAGGAGTTAATGTTGAGGTTTTTATCAGTATTTTTGTCGGAATGGAGGTATTAAAAATCAGGGTTTTTGAGATATTTTGCAGGGGTTATAATTTTTAATCCGGCCGTTAGATCGTGGTAATTTTTGGATATGTTATACATATATAAGTTGAGTATATGTTCACAAATTTTGAACCGTTAAAAATGAACGTATGATTTTTTATGAAATTTACGAGATGGCTGGTTCAGAAATTATTGAATTTTCGGAGTTAATCATTTTGGTGGAAAATTCTAGAATTGGTGGGCCCCACTCTTGGTTGGTGAATATATGTGCTGAAATTTTTATTCAAATGTGGTGGGTGAGAATAGTAGCAGGTAAAGCCATCAGGTTGCAGGTTAAGTCTGCTTCGGCGTGCTAACATTTTCCTATAAATAAAGGGCTAAGTTAGAATTGAAAATCACACCAGAAACATAAGCTTTCTCTCTTTCTCTCTCTATATTATGAAGCATATTTTATGAGTATTTAGATACTTTGAGAGTTGCTATTCAGTGCAAGTTTCCTTCGGCTTTGCATTCCAGTCAGAAATACTGTACTTTTGAGGTAAGGGATAGTAAGAGATTTTAAGGGTTACTATGTTTTTCAGTTCGTAATTCTTCTGACCTTCAGAAAATTCTAGAAAAATTTGAAATGATAATTTAATGAGTTTTCTTGATTGTGTCCAAAAATGGCGATTTTTGGATGTATAGATTAAGAGTTGTGAATTTTATGAGAAAAGACTATTTTAAAAAGTAAACCCTTATAACTCCTTGTGGTTAACTCCAAAATTGATGAAATTTTTATTGGGAGTACATGTATATGATAGGAGTATACTCTGTGAATTTCAGAATTTTTGGATAAAAGTACAATTTATGATAAATATCTAAATATTCGGCTGTTTTGGCCATATGAAAAATAGTAAATGAGTTTTAAAAATTCTGAGAAAAATATATGTTCAATATGGGACTATATTCTGCTAAATCTCAGAAAAGAAATATTTTTGGAACTGATTTGGTATTTTTCATAAAAATGGACTAGTTATGAGTAAATGAATTAAATATGTTATGTGAAGTAAGAAAATTAGAAAATAGGATTTTATGGCTTGAGAATCCTATATGAGTTATATGAAGATTTTTATGAGGGTTTTGGTTATTGGAAATGAAATCTTATGATTTTGGCATTTTAGGATGATTAAATGCATTATTTAGTAAAATGTAAACAATTAAAATAAATTGTTTATAAGCTTAAGAAATATTATTCTTTCAATATCATTATACCGAGATATTGGTATAATTTTTATTGTGAAATTTCTACCTTTTTGTGTCAGATTTACTATTCACGAGTTACTATTCATGAGTTACTATTCACGAGTTACTATTCACGATAAAATATAGTTAATTTATGAATATTACTCTTGAAATTAAATCTATATTTTGATCATATTATTTTTATTATCATATATAACATTTTTATAACCCTGATGTTGATATTCTCTTTCACTTGAGTGTAAAGATGGGTAGATTTTTGGTATGATCATGACTTTGGGTTCTCTTTGGCCAGTAGTGCAAAGTTGAATTATTGACTAGTATGATCATGACCATTAAATTTATAATTAAATATCTTCAGCTTAAGTGCAAAGGTGAAATGATCAACATGGTTATAATTATTGTTTATATAAATGATTATATATTTCTTTGAGATATTAATATATTTGGCCTGTAGTGCAAATATGAACTGTTGATGAATATATTTGGCCGTAGTGCAAATATGAACTGTTGAGGAATATCTTTGGCCTGTAGTGCAAAGATGAATTGTTGATGAATATCTTTGGCCCGTAGTGCAAAGATGACATGTTGTTGAATATCTTTGGCCAGTAGTACAAAGATGAACAGATGTTGAGATAAACATGACCAACTGGTGATACAAATGAATTTCTTTGGCCGTAGTGCAAAGATGAAGTTATTAGTATGATTATGAACAGGAAATGTGATTTGGTGTAACCATGATCTTTGATTTTTCAGGTAAAGATAGGTGATAAAAATTATCTTCGTCCTGGATGAGAAGAGGAATTTAGAACTACAGTTATGATTATGAGTTATTCATATGATTGTGGACCAGAATTGTTGATTGATGTTATAGGGATAAAACATTGTTGATGGATTTTTAACATGGAGAAGATAATAGACTTTATAGTCTATTTGACTCTTCTAATGGATTGCTCGTTCTGCTGCAACTATGGTTAAAATTTTTTATCATTTACCATATGTTCTAAATCTCTGATTTATTATTGATGAAGGCTATTGATAATTTAATTATCTTTAGTCATGATATTTTTTACTAAGCTAGTTGTGCTCACCCTTTTGCTTCACAATTCCTTTCAGGTAATAAGAGTGTAGCTGGGTCGAGCAAGGGTAACGGAGAAATAGAACGGTGGTCTCTAGCTGTGGATGTTCTCCCGAAGCAGTATAGAAAAGTTCATTTAGTAGTTTTATTTGGTGAATCCAATAGGGTAAGGTGTACCTAACGTTGGAAGGGTGGTTTGCCACTATCATACAAGATGTCTAACGACATACAACCTCGTGTCATCATAAGACAGGGATGTGCTCATCCACTTGCTGAGTATATATACGAGCACTACCTATATAATCTTGTTGTTTGTTTGAAGTATAATTCTCAATTAGAGACAGTAGAGATAATGATATGTCAAGAGAAGACTCACCATTGGGAAGAATATGTTAGTAATCTTCTCATTTTTCTTTGGGGTCTATTGGGTCAACCAAGAATAATTCTGTGGCCATATGATATCTATCATAACCTAGACGCATGGCCTCCCATGTACGAAGGTTTCCTTGAGCACTTCCCAAAGATTCTAATTTCTAAAACAGTTTTTGACTATACATTTATGTAAGGTGTCATTGTGAGGTGATGTCCACGGTTGGAACATGAGTCATATTTGGTATATATTTGTATCCAAACTCACAGCATATGTGTTGTTGTATTTTGCACGACAATTGTTGTAATAAAGTTATAGTTATTTTCTGTACCATGTATTTAGCAACTCAGAATAGGTTGGATGTAATGGACCTATTTTGGGGTTGTTACATTTAGTATCAGAGCTTAGGGATATGATCTCTGGCGGAGTTCGGGGAATAGAACTAGGAGGGGAGAGATGAGTAAATCCTTCGCTAGTGTGTCCTACCTAAGCTTATTTGTTGGTCAGTCATAATATCGGGATATTATGTGATATGTAAATTTGTTAAATTAACCCTTGTTTTGAAGCTGTATTCTAGAATGATATTTGAAATACAGGAGATGAGCAATGGAGAAATTATGATGACATGGAAGATGGAATTTGAAATGAAATGAATGTATTCTCAACTCTTTGAAATACAAGGTACGTAAATTTCGGGGACGAAATTTTATAAGGAGGGGAGATTGTAAGACCCCGAATTTTATGAAATAAAAGTATTCAATTTTTCTTATAATTACAATTCAGTAAATGGTTAAATTGATAAAAAGTTAAAGTTATGGGTGAAATGTGAAAATTTTTCAAAATAAACAAGTGGTTATAAAATAATCATTGTTGTCGGGGAATATTCGTTTGGTCGTGGAATATTCTTTCTGTCGGGGAATATTCGTACGACGGCGCAGACATTTGTGGGCCCCATAACAGAATAACTGTCGGATGAAGATAACGACAAAAATTGAGTTTTTATAATTAACGGCGTAGTTGTTACCGTTAACACTGTTGGAATACCCGGTGGTTAAAATACAGTAATACGCGTTATTGCACAGTAGCACACGGTATTGCACAGTATTTTTGAAATTATTGATTCTTATGTAAGAAGGCACTACTGAATAATTATCACAGTAATTACTGTTCAATATTTTATTTTATTGATTCAATAATTGCTGCGTTGATATTTTATATTATTGTTGTTTCAAAAATTGTTGCTGCACATCATCTCCATTATCAGATCAATAATTCATATTATTTGAATAATATTATTAGATAGCATTATTGGTAATGCCTAGAAAGTTCAGTCTAAGGAGAGGTTTGGTCATCTAATTGCGCGCCAGTAAGGAGAAATTCTTATTAGAAAGCCCCCTCTTTCCTGGAAACGGCCTGGTTGTCATAAATGTGATTCTGTAATATCATTTGTGAATAATTAATAATTGATTCATATGATAAGGAAATATTTATTTTATGTGGATATAAATGAGGGATATATTTTTGTGGTTAAAAATGAAGGAGTTAATGTTGAGGTTTTTATCAGTATTTTTGTCGGAATGGAGGTATTAAAAATCAGGGTTTTTGAGATATTTTGCAGGGGTTATAATTTTTAATCCGGCCGTTGGATCGTAGTAATTTTTGGATATGTTATACATATATAAGTTGAGTATATGTCCACAAATTTTAAACCGTTAAAAATGAACGTATGATTTGTTATGAAATTTACGAGATGACTGGTTCAGAAATTGTTGAATTTTCGGAGTTAATCATTTTGGTGGAAAATTCTAGAATTGGTGGGCCCCACTCTTGGTTGGTGAATATATGTGCTGAGATTTTTATTCAAATGTGGTGGGTGAGAATAGTAGCAGGTAAAGCCATCAGGTTGCAGGTTAAGTCTGCTTCGGCGTGCTAACATTTTCCTATAAATAGAGGGCTAAGTTAGAATTGAAAATCACACCAGAAACATAAGCTTTCTCTCTTTCTCTCTCTATATTATGAAGCATATTTTATGAGTATTTAGATACTTTAAGAGTTGCTATTCAGTGCAAGTTTCCTTCGGCTTTGCATTCCAGTCAGAAATACTGCACTTTTGAGGCAAGAGATAGTAAGAGATTTTAAGGGTTACTATATTTTTCAGTTTGTAATTCTTTTGACCTTCAGAAAATTCTAGAAAAATTTGAAATGATAATTTAATGAGTTTTCTTGATAGTGTCCAAAAATAGCGATTTTTGGATGTATAGATTAAGAGTTGTGAATTTTATGAGAAAAGACTATTTTAAAAAGTAAACCCTTATAACTCCTTGTGGTTAACTCTAAAATTGATGAAATTTTTATTGGGAGTACATGTATATGATAGGAGTATACTCTGTGAATTTCAGAATTTTTGGATAAAAATACAATTTATGATAAATGTCTAAATATTCGGCTGTTTTGGCCATATGAAAAATAGTAAATGAGTTTTAAAAATTCTGAAAAAAATATATGTTCAATATGGGACTATATTCTGCTAAATCCCAGAAAAGAAATATTTTTGGAACTGATTTGGTATTTTTCATGAAAATAGACTAGTTATGAGTAAATGAATTAAATATGTTATGTGAAGTAAGAAAATTAGAAAATAGGATTTTATGGCTTGAGAATCTTATATGAGTTATATGAAGATTTTTATGAGGGTTTTGGTTATTAAAAATGAAATCTTATGAGTTTGGCATTTTAGGATGATTAAATGCATTATTTAGTAAAGTGTAAACAATTAAAATAAATTGTTTATAAGCTTAAGAAATATTATTCTTTCAATATCATTATACCAAGATATTGGTATGATTTTTATTGTGAAATTTCTACCTTTTTGTGTCAGATTTACTATTCACGAATTACTATTCATAAGTTACTATTCACGAGTTACTATTCACGATAAAATATAGTTAATTTATGAATATTACTCTTGAAATTAAATCTATATTTTGATCATATTGTTTTTATTATCATATATAACATTTTTATAACTCTGATGTTGAAATTCTCTTTCACTTGAGTGTAAAGATGGGTAGATTATTGGCATGATCATGACTTTGGGTTCTCTTTGGCCAGTAGTGCAAAGTTGAATTATTGACAAGTATGATCATGACCATTGAATTTATAATTGAATATCTTCAGCTTAAGTGCAAAGGTGAAATGATCAACATGGTTATAATTATTGTTTATATAAATGATTATATATTTCTTTGAGATATTAATATATTTGGCTTGTAGTGCAAATATGAACTGTTGATGAATATATTTGGCCGTAGTGCAAATATGAACTGTTGAGGAATATCTTTGGCCTGTAGTATAAAGATGAAATATTGATGAATATCTTTGGCCTGTAGTGCAAAGATGAATTGTTGATGAATATCTTTGGCCCGTAGTGCAAAGATGACATGTTGTTGAATATCTTTTAGCAGTAGTGTAAAGATGAACAGATGTTGAGATAAACATGACCAACTGGTGATACAAATGAATATCTTTGGCCGTAGTGCAAAGATGAAGTTATTAGTATGATTATGAACAGGAAATGTGATTTGGTGTAACCATGATCTTTGATGTTTCAGGTAAAGATAGGTGATGAAAATTATCTTCGTCCTAGATGAGAAGAGGAATTTAGAACTACAGTTATGATTATGAGTTATTCATATGATTGTGGACCAGAATTGTTGTTTGATGTTACAGGGATAAAACATTGTTGATGGATTTTTAACATGGAGAAGATAATAGACTTTATAGTCTATTTGACTCTTCTAATGGATTGCTCGTTTTGCTGCAACTATGGTTGAAATTTTTTATCATTTACCATATGTTCTAAATCTCTGATTTATTATTGATGAAGGCTATTGATAATTTAATTATCTTTAGTCATGATATTCTTTACTAAGCTAGTTGTGCTCACCCTTTTGCTTCACAATTCTTTTCAGGTAATAAGAGTGTAGCTGGGTCGAGCGAGGGTAACGGAGAAATAGAACAGTGGTCTCTAGCTGTGGATGTTCTCCCGAAGCAGTATAGAAAAGTTCATTTAGTAGTTTTATTTGGTGAATCCAATAGGGTAAGGTGTACCCAACGTTGGAAGGGTGGTTTGCCACTATCATACAAGATGTCTAACGACATACAACCTCGTGTCATCATAAGACAGGGATGTGCTCATCCACTTGCTGAGTATATATACGAGCACTACCTATATAATCTTGGTGTTTGTTTGAAGTATAATTCTCAATTAGAGACAGTAGAGATAAGATATGTCAAGAGAAGACTCACCATTGGGAAGAATATGATAGTAATCTTCTCGTTTTTCTTTGGGGTCTATTGGGTCAACCAAGAATAATTCTGTGGCCATATGATATCTATCATAACCTAGACGCATGGCCTCCCATGTACGAAGGTTTCCTTGAGCACTTCCCAAAGATTCTAATTTCTAAAATAGTTTTTGACTATACCTTTATGTAAGGTGTCATTGTGAGGTGATGTCCACGGTTGGAACATGAGTCACATTTGGTATATATTTGTATCCAAATTCACAGCATATGTATTGTTGTATTTTGCACGATAATTGTTGTAATAAAGTTATAGTTGTTTTCTGTACCATGTATTTGGCGACTCAGAATAGGTTGGATGGAATGGACCTATTTTGGGGTTGTTACACTTAGGATCCGACTCTACATAAAATGGTTCCATTTCCTCCTCCTCATCCTCATCATCTGTGACACCCCCAAATCTGGGTACTTCATTCCAACAGGATTTGGTGTTCACTGTCTAAACATTCATTTCAAACTACCCAAATATAATAAAATTTAAACTATAAACTTTCCCATTAAAGGGTTATATCAATAAGTCCAATAAAATTTCCAAGGTTGTCTAACTTTTAAAACAAACATCAAGTGCAGAAAATTAAATAATTACATCTCAACAATTAAAATAAGGTCTGGCAATATAAAAATCAACAGATTTACAAGTCTTCAATACTTGTTCATCTTTCTTTTCCCTTTACTGGTAGTAGGTTCATCGACCTTCTCAACTTTAGCTGTAATGACACTAGTACAAAATTATAAAAAGATAACACTTAAAAGATGACGTTTTTATAAAAATTATTGTGGTATTTTTTTATGACGTTTTTTAACAAAATATTGTAGATACATGTAAAAAAATGTTATATATTTATAAAGGTAATTTTTAATTTTAAATAGATATTATTTTGTAAAAAAGACGGAGCAAAATCTCTTTACAAAAATCCTCAAACCCTCCTTTAAAAAACACGGAGGCCTGGGAGTCAGGTAAGAAAAAAAATTGGCGTTCCTTTGTTCCCTTCCCCTTTTCAACATCCACAAACCCTAACTCCACCGTTTTACTCGTTCGCTTGAGTGCCTTAAACTTAAAGACTAATGGTGACTTACAGAATATCTCATCAGTCCACGGCGGGTTGGGGAGAAGAAGACGACTGGGAGCTCATCAACGGTGGTCCTCATCGCTCTTCACACTCCATCGCCACCACTACCAGCTCCCGCTTCACCGCCGCTGCCGTTGTCGCATCCCCGCTTCCATCTCTCTTCAAATTACTGATTTCATTAGCAATTTTGTACGGACTCATGTCCTTTGTTGTTTACTCCGTCCTCCACATGAAGTTTATCAAACCCCTCGGCATCGACGCTCCTCTGGATGCCAGAATAAGCTCGAAATCGATGACAACCAGAAACTGTGAGTTTTTTTTATGAACTCTGTTTACTTTAATTCCTTATTGTGTTGGACAATTTTTTTTCATTTTCAATGGTAACTTTGCATGTTAGGATTTACCTCAATTTGAATGTTAGGAATTCACAAATTGACTAGGAAAATTTGGGTTTGATTATACTAAATAAAGATTAGTATATTTGATAATTGCATATATGTTTATATTTTTCATACAAGTTGTATGTAGCTCTACGTACATATGTAAATTACTGGGTATATAGATATGTTTCCCCATCATTCTCTTGTATATGTACCAGGATGCTTATGTATAGACATGTGCTTTGATGCTAGGAAGAATTAACATGCTGCGTGTGTGGTAGAACCACTAATTCAGTAACATTTAACATCTAATTAGTCTTATTTCTTTTTGACTGCTGCTCAATGATCTAGTGTTATATTTGTTTAATTATATTTCTTTGTGAATATGATTGGTTTGTTGTATAATATGCTGAGGGTTTTCTTTGTAAAGCTTTTTTCTTTTTCTGAATAACTTGCTAATGTTCCTTTTGAGAATGATGTTCAAACAGGTCGTCACTGCAATGGTCCAGCAATCAATGCAATATATTGACGAAACACCAGATGTTGAAGCTAAGACAGAGCTGATTAAAACACTTAACAGTGTATCTGCGGGCAAGGTGAATTTTTATTACGAATTTAAATATCTTTGTATATTTCGGTATCCTTGTTGTGAGGGATAGTCTTCCATTTTTTCCTTTTCTTGATGGCACTTGTTTGTGGTAGATTTATGTTGAGATAGAGAGGGCAAGGTTGATCAAAATACTTGCAAAAATTAAGGAACAACAAGGGAATATAGCTGAGGCTACAGTTTTGATGCAAGAAGTTGCGGTCAGTGTCTGATGATATTGTCTTCATGATTTCTCATATTTTAGTTTTTTTGTATTATTGTAAATATGTATAGAGTTGTTTAACTATTCCATTAGCTCCTTTATGTAATGGTTTTGACTGACAGGTTGAAACATTTGGTGCAATGGAAAAAATCAAAAAAATAGCTTTCAGTCTTGAACAAGTATGTGATCTTTTCTATTTATTTTATTCCAAGTTCTTCTTTAGTATCCAGGATTATATGGATGATAATGTTGGCACATCAAATACAAACATTACAGGTTCGTCTATGCTTAGATCGCCAGGATTATGTACGTGCACAAATACTGTCAAGAAAGATCAGTCCAAGGGTTTTTGATGCCGATCCTTCAAAGGAGAAGAAGAAGGCCAAAGAAGGTGACAATGTTGTTGAAGAGGCTCCTGCTGATATACCCTCACTTTTGGAGTTGAAGCGGATCTACTATGAATTAATGATAAGGTATGAGGGGGTCTTCCCATTTTGTCTTTGTTTATTTTTACTCTTAAGTATATAAATACAATCTCTCTCTATATATAGTGTTTGTGTGTGTGTGTGTGTGTGTGTGTGTGTGTGTGTGTGTATATATATATATATATATATATATATATATATATATATATATATGTTGCTGGCTTGCTCTACCTTTACATTTTTATATTCTAGTTGGAATGGTCATTAACCTTTTACTTGCTTAAAGAAATAGAAT
This sequence comes from Panax notoginseng, assembly GCA_016801055.1. Lineage (NCBI taxonomy): Eukaryota > Viridiplantae > Streptophyta > Magnoliopsida > Apiales > Araliaceae > Panax > Panax notoginseng. Next base: position 50,916,547 of record CM029021.1, on the reverse strand, counting down.
GTTTGACACTGAAGTTCCTTAGTTCCACAATAATTAGTATAATTGATTTTTGTGGCCGAAATTTGAACTCAAATCTTAGTCTCTCTTAAATTTTGTCTTGTGGCTTCTATCTCATTGTCTGTAACTGCTGTAGTTGCATATCATTCATACTTTTTTCAACTGATCTTGGTACATTAGAAATTATCTAAAGTCCAACTAACTTGTTGATCTACTAAAAAGTGCATATGTTATCAAATTGAGTGTCTTTCGTAATCTGTAATTTGGATTTTTTTTTTATTTTCCTTGAACTGCAGCGCTAACTCAATGGAAAAATCTGTTAAATATGTAGTATATATGTGCACTAAATTATATGGCTATAGGAGTTGAGAGACTAAATACACAACATATTGTTTGTCTTGATCATGCCTACAGTGTTAATTGTTTGTTCATACTTTCTTGTTTCTCTTTATGCTCACTGATGCTTAGATAAATGGCATTTGCAGGTGTTTGTGGTGAATTGCCCCAAAGAGTTGAAGTACAAGAGAGCTACATAAATGAAAGTGAAGGCTTACCGAGACTTCAATATAGTAATCCTTTGAAGAAACTATCATCAGCTTATGGCTCTGTAACACAAGTTATTTTTCGTTATGATGAGTTTTTTATATGCTTTCTATAAACTTTTTAGTTTGTTGCAAGGTTTTATTAAGCTTACATGTAGTCAAATTCACAATTCAATATAGTAGTAATTATATTGAAAAGTGAATTTGAGATGTATGGATAGTTTGGTATTATTGGGATGTAAACGTATTGTATGGTATTAATATTATTTGTAATTGGTATATTTTGAATTTGAGATGTATAGATAGTAATATTATTTGTAATTGGTATATTTTGAATGTTTGATACATTTTGGCTTTAAATAGATGACACCTTCTAAACGTTGTATAAATGTGTTTAAACGTTGTCTAATATATTAAATTATAATATTTTTAGTCGAAAAACGTTGTGGAATTATACCATCTACAACGTTTTCAAGTATCTAATAATTTTTGAAAAACAAATCTACAACGTTTTTTTTAAAAAAACGTTGTACAATGGGTCAAACTACAACGTTTTAAAAACGTTGTATAAAGGGTGTCAAATAGACAATACCTTTAAATATGACGTTTCTGAGATAGCAAACACAACGTTTTTTACGTGTTATCTATTTACTGTTTTGTAGTAGTGTGGTTATATAAGCAAGAGTGAGCAAATAAATGCTCACTTGAAATGACACTGAATAATAATATCATAATAACTGCCAAATGAATAAGCTCAATAGAACTGAATAATATTCTCATTCAATGACAATTAAGAATTGAAAACAAAATCTAAAATATATCTGAGAGTCACAAGATCACGAATTATGTCCAAGGTTATATATATTATTTCAACTTAACCTAACAATCATAAGACTGTAGGTGTATTGTACATAAGCATCTAAACGCTTTGCGTAATAATCCCCTATAATAGGGTTCATCTTATTATTTAGAATACAAGTCCGCACCAAAGTAAGTTTGGTTTGGATAAGTTTCAAGGTAATTTAGAGTTTAACGAACATCAACTAAGGATTAGTTGAATCAAAAATGTAATAACAATATGCTATGGAATAAGTCATAAATGAATTAACATTGTATATTGAAGTCATGCTTAGAAAAGAACTAAAAAAACATAAGCATTAAATAATATAACAAACCTTGCTTGAACAATATTAAGCTAATGCTAGAATTTTATGTAGAATTGAGTTATTGAACATGCATAATTAATAGCAAGTTGAACAATAAAACTTGCTCATCATAAGAGTATCATAATTTAGATACTTGCATACTAAGAACCATGTTAAAGATAGAAAACCTTCTCAAAGTAAGAGTTAGGTTAAAGAACTTGCTTGAATATAATTAAGTTGTACAAACAAGATTAGAAAGTACTTGCTCAATATAAAGGAAAATAAGATAGAACAAACTTAAATAGAGGTTAGAGTTCAGAAACTTGCCTTGCTTGTAAGTTAAACCGTAATAACTCGATTCTCAATATCCTATACACATGTCATCATGACATAATTAACTACTACATTTACTCTGTCCATAATTAAGTATCTATTTCATGTATGACTTGGTTTAATCATATAATCAAGTCACACTTTTAATGCAATAACATAACTCATTAATTGCTAATAATATTCTCATACTTGGTACTATATAGACCTAGCAAACGGGCCCAAAGCCCGCGGACTGGCCCGCCCTTCAAAAAGTGGGCTTTGGGCCGCATTTTTTTGGCCCATAAAAATCCGGGGCTTTTTGGCCCCGCCCGTTCAAGGCCTAGCCCGGCCCGGCCCGCCCGCGAGCTTTGCGGGCTCAAAAAAGTGCAAAAAAATAGGCATAAACCACCTTCGGGCCGCGGGGCGGGCCTGCGGGCTATGGGCTTACTTTTTTTGGCTCGTGAAAATTTGGGCCTTTTTGACCCGGCTCGTTTTAGCCCAGCCCGGCTATGGCCCCGGCCCGGCCCGCGCCCGCCCGCCCGCCCGTTTGCCACCTCTAGTACTATAACACCACACTATGACAAAAATCACATTTTAACAGTCATAACATTACTCTTTATCAAAAAGTACTGAATTGTATAATTAAAATAAACTTTTTGGCTAACACTGCTAACTGGCGCTGCAGCATCCCACACTAGTACAAAGTAGTAAGTAGACAATACTTAAACCACAACGTTTTTATAAAAAACGTTGGGTATTTTTTTCATAACGTTTTTTAACAAAAATATTGTAGATATATATAAAAAAATATTATCTATTTAAAATGACATTTTTTTAGTTTTAACTAGATAAAGTTTTAAAAAAACATTATCTACGTAGAAAATACGGAGCAAAAAAACGGCCCAAGTGAAAACTTAAAATTAAATTTAAAACACGGACAAAAAAATGCGCTCAAGTAAATCACGCCTAGGGTTTGTTTCTTCCTCTGTGTTTTAGAGAGAGTGAGTAAGAGTCAGGGAGAGAAGATATAATAACCGAACATGGTTTGAGTTCTAGAACGAGGGGTTCCTTTTCTCGGGCCTTCAGAAAGAAGGGTACTATCCATCTCTCGACCTACCTGAGGAGTGAGGACCTGCCACATCGGCGATTATGTCGACATCAGGGTTAACGGCGCCATCAGGCTTCTTGCTCATTAGTAACAGCTGCTGCAGGGGCAATTTCAAATGCCCAGACCAGAGAAAGATTTTAGTCTCAAAGAAATGTTCGAAGATGCTTACGAGAGATGCCGTACTACCCCCATGGAAGGTATGTTTCTCATGCGGTTTACCGATCTGAGTTTGTTTCTGATTTTTACTCTTGCTTTATTGTATTGTCTCAATTTAGATTTACTATTATTACTAAGACTTGTTAGGTTTCGATCAGAATTTTCATTTTGTTGTCGATTATCTTTGTACATGTAAATTTTTTTGTGATTATTTCTTTGTCGTAAATCTGGTCTGTTGGTCTATATGCTGTGATAGTTTGTTTCCCGAGATCGGATTGGAGAAAAGGGTTATTTCTGAGTAGTGATACGAGTACAGAAAAAGGGTACAAAAAGTATTTACATAATGATATGTGAAGGTCCAAACAAGTTATCACACCTGGAGTAGTTGGTGAGCCCAAAATTAGCAATTTGGACAGATTCATGTTTAATTTGACAGCATCCTGAAAACTTGTTACTCTGTGGTCCATATTACCAGGGAATCCGATTTTCTTCATACTAGTTGTAAGGCAGGTTTGTCTAAATTTACGCTAGTTTGGAAATCAGATGACTGACTTTGACAGTCTTTGTGGTTGCGATAATTTAATATTTTTGAATCTAATGTTGATTCATCCAAAATAAAATAGTTAGTGTGTATTTGTGGGATTCACATCATTTTTAATTAGTTGATGTGAAACAATGTTCGTGCATGATTTGTTTGAGTTGTTCTTTTAGTGCTAGAAATGTACATAATGATTTAAGGTTTTTATTTGTTGGTTTGCAGGCTTCTAGGAGTAAAATGGCTGGCGGTAGGGTTGCTCATGTCACCTTGAAGGGACCAAGTGTGGTGAAAGAACTAGTTATTGCAACTATACTTGGCTGTGCGGTAGGTGGTTTATGGAAGATGCATCACTGGAATGAGCAGAGGAGAACAAGAGCATTCTGCAACTACTTGACTAATTGTTTGTCGGCTCATCCAAACTATTTGTATTAGTCTTTACTCCTTTATCTAATTGTTTGTTTTCATGGAATTTTTGTCCACTGTTTTATGGAAATTTAACTAGTTTCATTTTCCCTGTTACCTTAGACTTAAAAAACCTGTTGAAAATTCCTTGAGGGATGCAAAGCTCTCTTTCAACGATATAGATGAGGTGATCCTCGTTGGTGGTTCAACACGTATTCCAGCTGTTCAGGGCATTGTAAATTCTTTGACTGGAAAGGAACCCAATGTTACTGTCAATCCCGACGAGGTTGTTACCCTCGGAGCTACAGTCCAGGTACGATCTCTCCTTTTCTTCTTGTAATTGTCATGTTTTATTCTAGTGTTTCCTTTTGTATCCTTCAAGAACGTGAAGCGCCTGTAGGGAGTCTATGAATGAAAGGGTGTCTGATATGAGTTTGTTTGTACTTGTTTCGATTGAAGCTGCATAAACCAATTATCTGGATTTTGTACCATTTTAGGCTGGTGTTTTGGCTGGAGATGTCAGTGATATTGTACTTTTAGATGTAACTCCGCTATCTATTGGGCTAGAAACACTTGGCGGTGTTATGACAAAAATTATCCCTTGGAACACAACACTGCCCACCTCGATTTTAATGACTTTTCTGTTACATTCATCTATCACCAAATTTGAAGCTTTTAATTCTAACGTACATAACTAGAAAGCCTTAATATGTTTTAACTTTTTATGGATGCATGCATTCAAACTCCCAAATTACGAGGGACCAAGTGTGGTGAAGGAAAATGCTTTCTCTTCTGTATGTCTCTTACATTCATCAAAATGGTAACAATGTTGCTTATTTTTGCAGATCAAGCCTGTTCTAATTCATTATGGAAGAAAATGGAATGTTATTTTGCTTCTGTTACCTCACAAGATGAATCATACCTGAAGCACCAAGTAGTACCTCAGAACTAATTCATTTCTGCTTTTGTAAACATGTTATACTTATACATTTATTAACGACAGATGGCTTATTTTATTTCTTTCCTATTTTAAATTTTGGAACAGCTAAATTTCGTAGAGGAGCTCAGTCGAAGAACAATCTTTTTTTGATATGAAGCATCAGTTCTTGAATTTAGCAGTTGATTGTGCATATGTGATATGCTCGGAATTCTCTCATTTTGTCGAGTTTCTTGTACAAAAGTTCAGGCTCACTTTCTCAAAATTGCATTTACCTCGATGTTCTTTGTTCCTCATCACTTGTTTACTTATTGGTTCTTGTATGTCATTTGGAGCATTGTTGTTTCTGTTAATTTTGCAAGAAAACAAAAATATTGAGATAGTGAAAGCAAGAAATGTGCTGCTTTGCTTCTGATGTGAGAATGATTAACTATATTTCTATGCTTTTGCTTATGTAGAGTGAGATGGTTCCAGTGCCTTATGCTAATGCTGAGTCAGTCACATCAATGCAGGTACATGAAACATATTTTAAAGTTCTATTTTGTTTCATGTCTTCAGCAGCTTGACAAGATGTAAGTGGGACCAGCCTACCAGTTCACAGAAATTGGCTTTTTGTGATATCAGTGTTCAAAACAATACTAAAGCTAGTCTGGGCCCTCCAAGAACTGGTATGGATGAAACACTTGTTGTGGGTTGGACTCCACCAAATTCTATGTTGAATGGGAATACGCTTTTACAAACATCTTCTATGATGCTTCCTCAGTCTTTTATTTTCTTAATTGATCATTTGATTATCATTGTCCTTGCTTGGCAGGATACTGAGCTTGATCAAGTCAGAGGAGCTTCAAATCCCCCTGAAACAACTAAGGATAACTCTGAAATTCAACAGAAGAGGGATCATACACAGCTTCAACTACTAATAAGCTCACTGGGAAACATCACTAAGAGCTAGAAGTGGACAGGCAACAAACAGCCAGAGTCTTGCAGAGAGACTAAGATTTCTTTCTGAAATATTTTAGTCCGATTACAAGAATATATTATATTTTGTTACAAGTTTTACTTGGATAACAGGTGAGAAGGGAGAAGATCAGTGAACGGATGAAGTTTCTTCTGGACCTTGTACCAGGTTGTAGCAAGGTTAGTCATTGCATTTTAAGGTCTCACAAAGAAAACTTTAGTAAAAATCTACTTTAGATGGTTCTTTTGCATTTCATTTCTTAATAAATGATTGAATTTTGCAGGTTACAGGCAAAGCAGTTATGCTTGATGAAATCATTAATTATGTTCAATCACTGCAACGAACTATGTAACATCTAGGGATACCTGAACTATGTAACATCTAGGGAGTCGTTTAGTGTTTGACACATATCATTCAAATGGAAACAGCTAATACTTTTCAATATCTTTTGAAAAAATCCTTGCTTTTGATGTACATATTAGTTTATCAGGTCTTCGTGAAAATTGACCATCTTAAACTTTGTGGAAGTCATTTTATATCTGAATTGTACAGACATCTGACTTGTCATACTGCAATTAGAGTTTTAAAATATGTAACTTTTCCTATTTACAACAGTTTCTGTCAATGAAGCTTGCAACAGTTAATCAATCTTTAACATGTCTCATTTCCTAGAATTGTCTTGACAATGTGTGCTTTTGTACTCCAGATTCGTTTGGAATCTATTGAAGCTGTAACTAAAATACTGGAAGAGGCCAATAAGCGCATTCAACCAATGGGAACAGGTATAGACAAAAACTAATTATGCACAATTAGGGCAATGCTAATTTCTTGTACATGATTATATATTTTGTAGATGTGATTATCAGCCTCTTGAGCTTTGCTTATCTTTTGGTTTGCAGTGGAGTTATTTGGGGCTCTTAGAGGCCGGCTATATGACATCAACAAAAATTTGATCATGGCTACTTTGTCTACTATTAGTGGCAATGGGCTCACTGCACTTTAAATCATATTGATGGGCAATGCTTGGGATTCAGTCAGAGAAACACATTTATCTGTTGTCATTCAAAATATCAATAGGTTAGCTACTATCATATATCAACGGCATAGTGGGAGTCTCATTGGAGGCTGATAAGGTTTTTGCTTTTATCTGTTGTCTATAAACCTGGGTGCTTCTTGGTGCTTTACATATCCCTTTATATTATGTTTTATCATTTATTTTGTCATTGACTCTAATTTTATGTTTAAATACGAAAACTTTAAGGGTTATTATTAGCATATTTGGTAAAATAGAGTCTAATTTGTTGCAGTAACTTGACACAGGCTCTAGGGTAGACAACAGACTGGTTCAGAAGAGCCTTAGCTGTTGAACGTGTAAGAGGGAACTTGCAGTTAAGTGGGTATTCTGCATATGGACAAGACGGAGGTGTACAGCTTCCGCGGTAGTATGTAGAAGGTATTGCCGCTGTAGCCAACTCCTCGCCTTAACCAAATATTTGCATAACTTATCTGGTGTTTGCATTTTTTTTAACCACAGTTGTTTCTTAAAGCTATGGCATAGACCGGATAAATAAAGCTTTATGGTGAACATCCAACAATGACTGAGACCTCTCTTTACAGTAGTAATTTACAATTCAATATAGTAGTAATTTATATTGAAAAGTGAATTTAAGATGTATATATGGATAGTTTGGTATATATTTTGTGGATGTAGTAATTTGAAACTGTAAACGAATGGTATTATTAGGATGTATTATTGAATGGTTGATACATTTTGGCTTTAAATTTAAAAGAAAATTTAGACCTTTTTTAGCTATATATCATGGCATTAGCAGATTGCAGGTGTACTGGTAATATAGGTGAAACACAATTTTTTTTTCTTTTTTTTTTTCAAGTTGATCTACAATATTTTAAAAACGTTTTAAAAATTGTAAATGTATTACAACATTTTTAAGTAATGCTACAACGTTTTAAAAACGTTATATAAATGTCTAAATAGATGACACATTATAAACGTTGTGCAAATGTGCTTAAACGTTGTCTGATATAATAAACTATAACATTGTGTAAATGTGTCTAAACGTTGTCTGATATATTAAACTAAAACATTTTTTGTCAGAAAACGTTGTAGAATCATACCTTTTACGACATTTTTAAGCATATGCTAATTTATGAAAAATAAATCTACAACGTTTTTTTCTTAAAAAACGTTGTATAATGTGTCTAACTACAACGTTTTAAAAATGTTATGTAAGAGTGTCAAATAGATGACACCCTTAACCATGACGTTTTTTTCGCGTTATTTATTTACTGTTTTGTAGTAGTGCCAGTTTGTACTGGGAATGGCGCTGCGGCGCTGAGCTGGCACTGCGGCGTAAGACACAAGTCTTTAGTTGGCGCTGCGGCACTGACCTGGCGCTGCAGCGCTGAAGTACAGTTCCAAGCCGACAGTGTTCGTGAAGAACACAAACAAAGTCAAATTGGCTTCCAAGCTACTTTCTAACAACAAATTTAGCATACATAAAACACAAACTTTATAGAAACATAAATTGATATTTCTAACCATAAAAACAGTATAAACAACAAATTTAAATACTACTATAAAACAGTAAATAGATAATGTGTAAAAAACGTTGTGGTTGCTATCCCAGAAACGTCGTATTTAAAGGTGTTATCTATTTGACATCCTTTATACAACGTTTTTAAAACGTTGTAGTTTGACACATTATACAACGTTTTTTTTCTAAAAAACGTTGTAGATTTGTTTTCTAAAAATTATTATATGCTTGAAAACGTTGTAGATGGTATGATTTCACAACGTTTTCAGGCTAAAAATGTTATAGTTTAATATATCAGACAACGTTTAGACACATTTACACAATATTTAGAATGTGTCATCTATTTAGACAAATTTATATAACGTTTTTAAAACGTTGTAGTGTGACTTAAAAATGTTGTAATATATGCATATAACAAATCTTTTTAAATATAGACAATAGAAAGCAACAATTGACAACGTTTAAACTAGTTTTATACAACGTTTAGAAGGTGTCATTTATTTATATAAATATACAACGTTTTTAAAATGTTGTAGATCGACTTGAAAACATTGTAGTCTTGAAAATGTTGTAGATTGACTTGAAAACATTGTAGTTGTGCTGCATATACAACATTTTTAAAAAGAAACCAAAAGTTGTGGTTCACCTATATTACCAGTCACCTGCAATACGCTAAAAAAGGTCTAAATTCTCATTTAAATTTAAAGTCAAAATGTATCAACCATTCAAAATACATCCAAATCCATTCGTTTACAATTTTAAATTACTACATCCACAAAATATATACCAAACTATCCATATATACATCTTAAATTCACTTTTCAATATAAATTACTACTATATTAAATTGTGAATTTAATTACATGCATCCACAAAATAAACCAAACTATCCATAAAATTAAGCTACTACCTAAGCATGTGCAAAAAAGCTTAGGTTCTCCCAAAATACGTACATTCATCCAACCCCGTACATATCCACCGTTAACTCGAGACTCTACATGTAGCTGCTCACATACGTTGTCCACTCATCCCGTACTTCGTCAATTTGTTCTTGTGTGTACGTTAATCCATTTGCCTTATCTCACTGAAATAAAAGAACAACATATTTAGTTAAAAGTAGTACAACTTTAAATGCTGGTTTTTGATATGATACTCCATATAAATTAGTTAGAAATCACTCACATGACTTTTGACATACTTCCTACCATCACCATACTGTTTCTCAAGCGTATTATACATGTCCAACCAAATACATGATATAACCAAATTTATATATCCAAAAAAATGACCTGCTACTGATGTATGGCAAGATAACTGTAAAACACAAGGATACCAAATCTGATATTTTGTTGTTTTTCACTCATTCATTGTTTGTTTGTATAAGATTAACCAATAACGATGGACAGATAATAATATCAACTTGTAGTTAGTATCATATAATTAAAAAAGGCATTAACTATCATTAAGAAGGCATTAACCATGCGATATGACATACATTATAACTATCAACATTTATTCTATTTCAACTCGTCCACATGTGCTCAATAACCAAATATTCTGAAGTTTTGGCTATTAACTGAAGTTCAACATCATTTTCTACTTACTACTTAACCTGACTTTTGGCTATTAACTGAAGTTTATAGACAAACTTTCTATTTGACAAATAAAGCTACCAAAAAATAACTAACCTTGGCTACAAAGTCCAAACTACCATCCTCATGGTTGTAATATTCACAAACAATCATATACTGACTACATGTTAAAAATAAATGAGAGACTGAAGTTAGGTAAAGTGTTAGCTCATGATAGTTCGTTAACAACTGAAACAACCAATATATTCCATAAAGATGTGCACATGTCTATTAGATAAACAATTGGGCAGATATATCTGCATACAAGGCCTCAGATGCACACACATCATGCACTCAGACAAAGAGAAAAAGTAATTAAGTTACTTCCTTAAGTACAAAACGCCCAGTTTTAGAAGGATACACAAAAGCAAAGGACAGTGATGCATCTCTTCTTCTAGCCCCAGGAGCTACCTCTTTAACCTGAAAAGAACCAAAATCAACATTGGATGTGCCAAAGTAGGGACTGCCTATGAACAAATTATTGTACATATCAAATAGGATTAAAAAAGAATCCACATACAGTTTTAGAAGATATGCGGATAGCAAACAATTATTCAGAACCAATTAATGTTCAGTAGATCAGTATGACAACAACATTACTTTACATTGGAAGCAGAGCAAATCTATTCTTTCCCTTTCCATGTGCTAATCTTTGCATGGTGCAGCATAAAGGTTACTTGAAATGATACCAGAACAACTTTCATTGGGGTTAGCACATAAGACAACATTAGCAGTGCGAAAACAGTATGTCACGTTCGGACCTGGAGGCCCCTTTCCTATTCCCTCTGGAGGACAAGGCTATTCAAGGTCGAAGGATTTAATCTTTCTGCAGGTAATATATCCCACTTTGATCAGGGAAAAATGTAACAAAAAAAGGGTTTTATGCAAAACATACATGAAGTTCCAGTTGTGGTTAACCAATGGTAGATACATGAAGTGTTTAATGAAAGCCATTATGCAACATGTCTCTGGATAATAAAAGCTTAAAAAATCAACTTCGTTTTTTGCATACAGAAACATAGGCAGTAAGCACACACATGCTTACCAGATCAGTTAGCTCACGGAGCGTAGCATCCATCCACGTATATATTCGGACGTTATCTTTGGACCTTCAGTGAATCAACCATGGCACCAAACTTAGCCAATGTGCTTACGGCACTGGCTCGAACAATTGCATTCTCAAGTATCACTCGGTTATAGATATACCTTATGTATTTGCTTGGATTAGAGGTTTTTGGTCCCTCAATTCCAAGAAAATGTAGTATCTTTCAAGAAATTAATAGAATGAAGTGTTAGAAACTAGCTGATTAGATTGCTGAGTCGTGCTAATGACATGAAAAGAATAACATAAGGCAAAAATGTCAACCTATGTAGAAAGATATGTGAATTCACAATCCTTAATAAATTCACAAAAGTGAAGCAACCCACTTTCTTTTGCATCTAGTATATCTCTTATGAAGATCACGATAGAATCAATAATGGCTTTCTTGTAATCAAAACCACCTTCTTCCCTCAGTATATTGCTTAAGAGAATCATCCTTGAAATTTTAAAAAGGAAAACGGTAAGGAACTTAATTAAAACATCTCATTTGTCCAAGAAAGAAGCACATTAAACACAATTACAGAGATCTGTACTTGAAAGGGAACTTTAGACACAATGATCTAATGGCTTCCACAACAACGATTTTCAACTCATCAGCAATGTCAGACATGAAATTGGTTATTTGTTTCATCAAAAGATCAACACTTGATTCATTACCTGTTTTTAGCAGCGTGGTGATGGCAAGAGTGGCTATGCTTCTATTTTGGTCAGAGATCAAGCTCTCCATATCTATATTACAATTTGTTACAGCCAAGGGATGGGTCATAGCTACCTGCATGTAATATAAATATCTAATCAATTAGGATGGATCAACCATTCATATATAACACTAAGGAAAAATTATATAAATTGAAATACAAGTGACCTAAGTTTTTTATTCTAGAACAGTCACCTTGTTCAGAGTACGAACAGCAGCAAATCAAAGTACTGGCTTAGAAGAACTTAAGAAGAGTTGTAAAACAGTAATTGCAGGAGTCAATTCTCGACTAGTCACACCACTCAACTCTGTGATTGCCCTAGCTGCTTCAAAGATAACCATTTCTGCTTTGTGACGGAGACAACCTTCAAGATAGTCATAAAAAGGTCGGTCTCCTATTTAGTTGTTCGTACTGGACTCTCTGATGACCTGAACACGTATTATTGACATGCAATGCTTAGTCAAAAAATTAAGGGATAGTCAAGCGGCAACAAATACTATATCCTAAAAAAAGAAAGAACCTGACTAGTATAGCGAATCAATAGGCATTTGGAAATTGTAAACTTGCAGAGACTGCTGAAGCAAATACTATATCCTGAAAAAAGAAAGAAGTGTTGGTTTGGAAGGCACGAGCTCTACAATTGAATCACTCACACATAATAGGCATTCCATCTCCCTGCACCAAATTGACTTCTTCTGTGGTGCCAATGGCTCCAACCTCCCCAATTCACCAAAAACAGTCGCTAAAATTTCAAGACACAAACATAGGTCAATTAGATATCCATATAGATGTCATAGGAAAAGAGAGATATTGAGTAAATTTGCATTAACCAGATAGATTTGTGATGGCATTTGAAATTGCAAGTGTACTACAAACACCTTTACCCCCTCCAGACATATCTTCACCAAGAAGAAGTTTGGCAAATCTTTCTTTCATCATCTCAACCTCTGAAAATTCCTCAAAATGGAGAAAATTATCAAAATAATTTACAATAAATACAACAAAATGTTGTAAGAGACATTATACAAACATGTATAGTATTTGCAATGAAAAAATGCCAAGGAGAATAATATGTTTGATTCCTCAAACTTAGAAAGTTACTTAACCTTGCCAAAATCATTAATATATCTCAACCAACATTATTTCACAGTAAGCCCAAATCAACTTGAATAGATTTGTGTCGGTTTAGCATCAAATGTACGATTAAACCATGAAAATGAAGAAATTAAATCCAGAAGAGTACTTACCAGACAAATTAGTCTCCGATTTCTGAGGCTTCTCCTCCCAAACCACCACATCTTTACCTCCAATCACAAGGAACAACAATGGTGGCAGAAATGGTGGCAGAAAATAAGAATTAGCGGTCAAACCACGGCGAGCGAGCGGAGACGAGGCCATAGAACTGGATGCACCTTCTGCATCGAACCGGCGACAAGAGAAACTACTAGAACTCTGAGACTCACTGACATCTGCACTCAAACTATAGCTAAAGTAAACCAAAGTTTTGAGCAGAAAAGCCTTGTTTCGACTTCTTGAAGCCGCCATTGCCGTTCAAAACAGCTTCTGGCCTCCCTCTCTTTCGAGTAGCTCCGAACTCCATTGCAATAACAAAACTAACACTTGAAATCGAAAAACTGAGTAAATCTAGTAGAGTAATTAAGAAAAAAGAATGAAACAAAAGCCAAAAGCGGAGCAAAAATCCTAGGCAAAGAGAAACGAGAGTGGCTAGGGTTTGGAGGAAGTAAACGGACTGGAGAGAGAGAGAGAGCGCGAAAGGAGGAGAGAGAAAGGGGTTTGGGAGATAGAAATAAGGAGAGGGAATGAAAGAGTATGTTTTTTTATTTTAAGTTTTCACTTGAGCGCGATTTTTTGCTCGTGTTTTTTATATAGATAACGTTTTTTAAAAAAAAACATTATCTAGTTAAAATCAAAAAATACTCTTTTAAATAGATAACGTTTTTTTATATATATCTACAACGTTTTGTTAAAAAACGTTGTGAAAAAAATACCACAACGTTTTTTATAAAAACGTTGTGGTTTAAGTGTTGTCTATTTACTACTTTGTACTAGTAAAAACCTCTAATTTCACTTTTCTTGCTAATACTTCACTTTTAGACATTCTTAGCAAAACAAATCACTATAACTTCATTTTTCAACCAAAACAGTTAATTTAAATTGTTTTGTTTTCGTTTCTTCATGTACTTTCACAATCAATAGTCAATTTATACTTTAACACATGAATTAAACATCAATTTTTACTCTAAAATAAGCCATATTATATATATATATATATATATATATATATATATATATATATATATATATATATATATATTACATGGATTAATTTACTCTATATCATATACTAACCATATAACACAGTTTATCAACCAATTATTATATAAAAATACATAATAAACATTTAATCTTTCACACCAAAATTTACAGAGAACTTTTGATAAAATAAAACTAAAACTATATAAAAACTAAAATACCTTTGATTGCTAGAAGATATGAATGACTTGAAAATCTTCCTCCTAAATTCTCAACTCATAGGGAATCTCTCGTCTTCCTTCTCTCTTTTCTCCCTTCTTCTTTTCTCTGTTCTTTCTTTCTCTTCTATTCACAGGCTTATGCCAACTTCTTACGTAACATAAAATAAATGCAAGAAAATAAAGCGTATAAACACTACTACAAAACAGTAAATAGATAACGCGTAAAAAATATTGTGGTTGTTATCCCAGAAACGTTATATTTAAGGGTGTTATCTATTTGACACCCTTTATACAACGTTTTTAAAATGTTGTAGTTTGACATATAATACAACGTTTTTTTTCTAAAAAATGTTGTAGATTTCTTTTCCAAAAATTATTAAATGCTTTAAAACATTGTAGATGGTATGATTCCACAACGATTTTTGCTAAAATGTTGTAGTTTAATATATCAGACAACGTTTAGACACATTTACACAACGTTTAGAATGTGTCATCTATTTAGACAAATTTATATAATATTTTTAAAACGTTGTAGCGTGACTTAAAAATGTTGTAATATATGCATATAACAACTGTTTTTAAATATAGATCATAGAAAGCAACAACAGACAACGTTTAAACTAGCTTTATACAACGTTTAGAAGGTGTCATTTATTTATACAAATATACAACGTTTTTAAAATATTGTAGATTGACTTGAAAATGTTGTAGCTGTGCTGCATACACAACATTTTTAAAAAGAAAAAAAAAAGTTGTAGTTCACCTATATTACCAATGCACCTACAATCTGCTAATGCCATGATATATAGCTAAAAAAATGTCTAAATTCTCATTTAAATTTAAAGCCAAAATGTATCAACCATTCAAAATACATCCCAATAATACCATTCGTTTACAGTTTTAAATTACTACATCCACAAAATATATACCAAACTATCCATATACATCTCAAATTCACTTTTCAATATAAATTACTACTATCTATATATACTTTTCAAATTCACTATATATATATATATATATATATATATATATATATATATATATATATATATATGTTTTAGAGCTCAAAATATCATGTTGGATCATACCATCCCCGACAAATAAATTTTAAAAAAGAAAAAAAAAAGAAGAAACAAAGAAATGATTAAGAGAACAAATAAATTTATCTTAAATCTTCATCACTTGAAGCAGAATCAATGTTTTCCTCATCAGCAGCAATGCTTCTTACCGAAGCTATTGCAGCAACTGATGTAGATCTGCAATAATGAAGTTATCTATTAACTTTTCAAGCAAGCTCACATATTACAACGTAACACATGTAAATGTATATTCAGATGCACATCAACAGTGCTTTGTAAAACAACCCTGGTGTAGAATATCAGACGATTAAAATTTATGTCCATAGAAAATAGTGACCTTAGAAACTAGAAACACATGACACAAAACAAACAGAAAATAGAGGTTTTTGTTAGGCCAAAAAAAATAAAGCAGGTTTGTAAGTCTTGGTTAGATTGGGGGTTGTGTTAGCTTGTAACATAGTCTCAATAACCATTTTCAAGCTTGTTTACACAACTTAAATTCCTCTAAAAAAATACTATGGAAGAAGCAAATTAGGATGCCCACTATGGTCTTAATTCCATATCACCACAACTATGTCTCAACCTTTTTTGTTAGTAAAGAATTTTTATTTCCTACTAAGGAAAAAGTGAGAGTTAATTTCCACCAAATGAGAAACATAAGAAACATAACTATTCATCCAAAGTTACTGCACCCGTACGGATTGAAATAAGAATGGATGACATAACAGTTAGGTTTTGCCTACGGAAAGGGTGACAGGTCCAAGCTTTAGGGAGTGGTCTATGGGATATAACCAATGACATTGGGCCAGGCTCTGAAATTTCATATAGAAGTCGATATCTACCGTTGCATGGAGACTAAGGACATTAGAAGAACTATCGAGAAGAATATGAGCAACGACATTAATATCATATGATTGATTATTATTAATCAAATGCCCAACATTTTTACAAGGTATATCAAAATAGCACTTGTAATAGAAAATAAAATGAGTGACCAACTAAACTATTAGTTACACAGATCCAAGCATAAAATATTGTTCAATCAAAACAAACCTTTCTTCCTGAGACATGCCAGAGTGGATGCAGATCGATGGAAAATTACACTCAACAAGTAACTTGTTCAGCTCAGCTGCTCTGCTCACACTTTTGACAAATATAACAACTTGATTGAAGTCCAAGGCATCAAGCAGGTCATTCAACTTCCTGTTTTTCTCCAACTCACTCAGTTTGATGTAATGCTGTCATGAGACAATGTAAGGTGCAATATATTTCAATTATGTAATAATGTTCTGATAACTAATTCGTGGATATATACCTGTACAAGACCATATAGGGTTAACTTGGCTACGTCATCCACATAAATTTCCATATGCTGTAAGGAAGAAATGTCACAATAAAGTATATTAGGAGCCTTGCTGAAGCTAATGAAATCCATTATAAAATGAGATAGGTGAACATTCCATTCGATTCAAGACCCCGACGCATCTAGATGTCTCCTCGCAGATACTTTCTAGTTTCTAATTCACACCAACCCTTCCATAGTCACTCAACACAACTTTTATGCCACAAATCTTCTATCTCCCGCCCTAAACCAAAAAAGACATTAAAACAAAATGTAAGCAAAAAATAAATACAAAATATAAATATGCAGTGCTGCAATCAATACTTCTTGACCGTCTCTAAACTATCGCCTGTAGAAAGTTTGAATTTATGAAAGACGATTGTGGCTTCAAAAATCAAGAAAAGTAGGTCACAGAAATTACATCTTGCATAAATTTCTTGCAAACATGACAGATTTCCTTGCTCAACGTTGCAGAGAACATCATAACTTGCTTATCATGAGGAGTCATCTTAAAAATTTCCTACACATCCCTCCTCATGTCTGTAAATCATATAAAGACAAAAGGACAATAAAAATTAGAAAAATGATATGCAAAACAATAGAAACTTGTGAGCACTATAAACACTAATAAGTTGAAGTTGATATAAAGAAGTGTATACCAAGTGACTCAAGCAGCAATAAACAGCAGTAGTTTCCAAACATATTAATTGCCCTTACTTGAAAAACATTAACAAAATGAGTAATTACAATAGAAAACTGTCAAAAGAATAAAGAACTAAGACAAAAACAAGAGGAGTTTGAAATTTAAGTAAGATATTATGACAAGTACATTGAAAATTAAAATCTTCAAAATTTCCAAAACTGTAATGTCTGGTACATAAGCAGTCAAAAACTAATTCTATATTTGCAAATGTAAATCCTAGTTATCACTAGTAAAAATAAATCATTAACAACCAATAACAGATGAAGTCATCCAGCAAATAAACTAACACTATCCTAGAAAATGCACATATGTATGACATGACTGAAACTCCCGAGCCACAAAAAAGGAGCAGAAAATGAATTAGGAAACAAAATATAACAATAAAATACGAATTTGCACACCGATAAGCTTAATTCCAAATTACACCTAATGCAAAGAAATGAAAACACTATCCCCTAAACCATAAAATATAAGAAAAATCCACAAAATAAAAAAGCTTTCATTGATTACTAACCCAAACAAACATAGTAAAGAAAAAAACCCTAGAAACTAAAAGCAAGATGTTCGAACAAATTATACCTGCTGTGACACTCAATGCAAAAGGGGCTCGAAACGCCAAAAGGCTCACTCGAAACGCCAAAAGGCTCAGAATATACATCGATTTGCAAAAACTCTGCAATTTAAGCCGGTCCTTTTAAAAAAAATAAAATAATTTGGATGATTAGAAGAGTGGAGAAGAAGAAGATAAAGAGTTTGGGATTATCCGGCTTTGGTTAGGAGGAGAGAAAGTCGTGCACACAAACATTGATACAAAACATTGATACGAACAAAGAGTGGATAGGAAAAAATCAGAAGGATGAGGTTTTTCAGAACCGTTACGGTTTGACTTTGGTTTAGTTTTGGGGCCTTCATGACATCCGGTAAAGGGAGGGAGTTGGTGGCGGCGGGGCCGTCGGTGGCCATGTCGGATTTAAGGATTTGAATCGAAACCAGGGGGCGAGCAGCGGCGGCGGCCATTTTTGATGGTTGTGGAGGTAGGGAGTGAAAGAGAGGAGAGGCTAGGGTTTTGGGCTACAAGAGAATGAAATATATTCTGGTGTTTTATTTTAATTTTAAATTCACTTCCGTGTTTTTTTTTCTCCGTGTTTTTTACATAGATAACGTTTTTTTAAAAAAATGTTATTTATTTAAAACCAAAAATTACCTTTATAAATACATACCATTTTTTCATATGTGTCTACAACGTTTTGTTAAAAAAGGTTGTAAAAAAAAATACCACAACATTTTTATAAAAAAGTCATCTTTTAAGTGTTGTCTTTTTATAGTTTTGTACTAGTGAAAACTGTCATAATAATAAATATACTAATTATGTATCAGTTACAATAATATTTATTATATTATTATTTATTTATTTTTTTATTTTTAATTCAAAAGCCATAAGGTTTTGTTTGGTAAAACACTTTTAAAAAATAAAGACTTAATATTCATTAAGCCTAGTTTGGCAAATCCATTTAAAACTCCTTTAATTTATTTTTCTAAATCATTTATATCATAGTTTATTGTCCCACATTATTTACTTGGATTTCCACATCCAATCTTAATTAAATAAAAACTAATTACAACTTATTAAATAAATTATCCACTTAACCAATTACCACAAAATTATAATTTTTATTATAATCTTATTTAATAAATTAACATATCATTTTAATTACTAAATTAAACTAAAGTAACATTATAGCAATTCATATAATTAAATTAGAGTATTATCTCATAAATTTAATTCATCACTCTTTTATCTTAATTAAGTTCAAAATACCAAATTACCAATTATCACTTAATTAACAAATTAAGCTAATTCTCTCAACTCATAAATTATTTATTTAACTAATAAATAATTAAATTAAACAAATATTTATTCAATAATAAACATATCAATTAAAATATTTATTTAATCCAATTAATATTTGAAAATTACACATAAAATTCTGGATTGTTACATCATTCTCTCCTTACAAGGATTCTGTCTCAGAATCACAACTCAAACTACTCATTCGTCACATTCGTCCATCTTTATAAAGATTCTGTCCCCAGAATCGAAGACATATGTAGACACTCGAAATTTTTTGCATTCCTGTTACTAACCTTGTAGGAGGGAAAAGTCGTCTTCTAGAGATAACCCTAAAAGTCAATTTAATTGTAGTCCTGGAGATAACCCCGGGATACTCAGTTTGCCATCTCGGAGACAACCCCGAGATATTCAGCACAGTCCTAGAGACAACCTCGGGATACTCAATTTTTATCATCTCAGAGACAACCCCGAGATAGTCAGTTCCAATCCTAGAGACAACCCCGGAAGTTTCAGTTTCAACGTCAGAGGCAACCCCGAGGAATGCAATTCCAGTTCCGGAGACAACCCCAGAATCCTCAGTTCCATCTTAGAGACAACCCCGAGATACTAAGTTCCATCCCGAAGACAACCCCGGGAGATACAGTTCAAACCTCGGAGACAACCCCGAGGCATGCAGTTGCAGTTCCGGAGATAACCCCAGAAATACTTGTTTCAAACCCTTGCGATCAGCAATTTGGTGATAGCCCCGAGGCACTCATTTCCCAAACCCGAAGATAACCCTGGGAGGATAGGCATACCTTAGAGACAACCCTGAGAACATTTAGCACTTGCAGCAGTCCAATCTCAGAGATAATCCTGAGCAACGACTGCTAAATCAGCCCAGAATCGGAGATAACCCCCGGTGAGGGGCAAAATCATCATTTTGCCACTTCGATCCCACATTCACGCCATCTTAACATTTCAACCTACATGCTACACAGAAGTGTCCTACAAGAACCATAACTCTAATCCCGAGTGACTACTACACAAAACAACACACCGGATGGAATTTGATGACCTGAAGACCTGGGCATGAACCCATCTTCCCGACTTCATACGACCTCCTATCCTATGTCATTGTATAGCTCTCGACAACAGCATACTGTAAAAGGTCTTATACACCTCGATCGGATGCCCATATTAAAGTTTTGAAGGTTCGAGAGGACAACACGTTACACGAGTGCACGTACTTCGAGAAGGCCTGTCTCGCAGAGCCCGGGGCACCTAGGTACACCTGCGGCTCCTCCCTCTATAAATAGAGGGCTCGGGGTGGCCATTTTGAAAGGAGAAAAGGAGAGAAAGCCCTATCCAATTTGCTCTGTACACACTATAAATTGAGTGCTTTTTCATTTCAAACACTTGTGAGCTTATATTTGGCTACTTTTTACCGGTGGGAACCGAGTGTTCATCCATTTAAAGCTATTAAAGTCTTCTTTGATAGTCTACTGTAAGCCTTCTTACATTACTTAAATCCTTTCCTCCACTTCTTGCACACACTATTATTCACGTTGAGAGTCGCGTGTGTGTGTATGCCCAGGCCGTCGATCTGTGGTTTTTATTACTTATATATATATATATATATATATATATATATATATATATTATTGAGTTATCTCGATTGAGCCTGAATATAATATTCGGATATCGAGTTATCTCGATTGAGCCTAAATATAATATTCGGATATTCGAAGCGTTTATTGCTTTTATATATATATATATATATATATATATATATATATATATATATATATATATATATATATATACAGACAGGATCCAGTCAGGTCTCCCGAATTTTGTTAAAATGCGGACCTTTTTTTTTGCCTTTTTTTAAAACAACTAAATTTTTTTTAATATTTTATGGAACTGGAATTTTTCCATAATACAGTGTTTCGGGTGTGATTTGGATACATATAACAAAATATGTATGTACAGTCTGTACAGACATGTTTTGTTATATGTATCCAAATCATACCCGAAACACTGTATTATGAAAAAATTCCAGTTTCATAAAATATTAAAAAAAAATTTTGGTTGTTTAAAAAAAAGAAAAAAAAAAGTCCGGACGTTACTAAAATGCGGGAGTTCGGACCAGAATAGGACTCTCTCTCTCTCTCTCTATATATATATATATATATATATATATATATATATATATAAACGATCAACCGCCTTGAAGTAAACTCCAGGCGGGACGAAATGTAAATGAAAACAATAAATGGTCACGAAGTGAACTCCAGGCTAGACAGGAATGTAAATATATATATATATATATATATATATATATATATATATATATATATATATATACTGTTTACAACTTTCATACAAACTGCTACATCATGTGATCACATATTCAGTCTACTGAATCTAGATTCGGTTCCCGTGATGGACATTTTCAGCTGTACATGGCTTGTAAATTATTCACGGTGTTTGAATTTCCTTAGAAGGCTCTCATGCCCACAAGGAGTTCGGCACTGACTTTTTATCTTATTTTCTCGAAGATGCTTCGCATATCAAAAATAAAAGCAATCAAGCCAAACACATAATAAAATAGAAGTATCAAAGGCCTCAATTACTATTGAGCATAAGGGTTTGAAAAAATTCTTTTACAAAACATCACTTCTATATCTTGTTAAAACTAAACTTTTGTACAAAATTCAAACCCTTTGTATATAGGTGCAAACGAGGCATAGCACTACTTTTAGATAATTGCACATTGACCCACACACACACATTCAAATAATGGTTTAAATTGAAAAGTGGCGGTCACAGTGGTAACACGGATGTCGGGGGGTGCCTAACACCTTCCCTCTGCATAATCAAGTCTCCGGACCCTAACGAATCTCGATTTCACAGACCAGTCAAAATAGTGTCACATCACTAGGTCAATGTGCAAACCTTTTCTCGGTTGAGTTGGTGCGACCATTTAAAAATACCAATTGGCGACTCTTACAAGTCCCAATCGTCGACATATACATGTCGGACCTTTTTATAACTTATTTTTTCAAACAAATCTCACCTAACATGAGAACACCAAAAGACAAGAACAGAAAAGGGACAAATAAAAATCTCGACGTCAACAGGTGGCGACTCTACTAGGGACATCTAGTAAGAGGGCTTAAGTCGCTATTACAAACTTTTCAAAACCATTATCTGCTTGTGTGTGGATGTTGCATTTACATTTGAATGAATGTGTACGAATTCATTTACTTATTGCACCTAGTGCTTCGCACCATATCTGCTTGTGATATTAGTGCTTCGCATACGGTGAGACACGTTGTATGTGAATGTATGTTATGTGGTTCCTCCACCAAGAGGCTATCCTATCGGTGTTTGATTACTGGACTCGTAGGAAGACTAATTCCAACGAGCCTCAGGAAAGGCACCACCCAGATTCGCTCCAGTTGAAAGACCGAATTAACTTTCCGTCAAGTAAATTGCGATGATCTGGGAACCTTCATGCCAAAAAGTCGCGAGGGTAGCCTAAGATAGGTCAGCCTCTAATAAACCAAACGTGGAGGAAAGTCTCTTCATACTTTCCCATTTCAATTACTTGTAAATTCAATTACTTGTAATTTCATTTCCATGTCAATCTCAATGTAATGGAAAATATGAAAGAAATGTGTACATGCATTCCCTTTATATCAAAACCTGACATGCTATCTTGTCAACTGACATCCGTTTCGCAAGAATATACTCCTAAACGGACACATTACGTAATATTTCTACATTCACTAAGACTAAACTACATAAGTCTTTTTGTAGGGATATAATTGGTCCAGTAACCCGTTCAAAATCCAAAAAGGCAACAAGCCTACAGCCAAGCATGGCTACACCTGGCCAGTCTAATCCTACTCCTGTCTCATGCGAGGAGTTCGAAGGATTAAGTAACCAGATTACATAGTTGGTTGTTCTGCTTAAAGAACTACACAAATCCACTCAGGGTCCACAAATACCCATACATACAGAATCCTCTGTACATGGAGGAACTTAGGGACCAAAAAAAGAAATTCCTGTACCTGAATCTCAGTTGGACAAAACCGACAAATCCCCTGAAACCATCCATCTCGAAGAAGATCCAGACACCGGTGATATCAGGAAAAAAGTCCTACAAATGGAAGAGACCATTTGGTCTATCAAAGGGACTGGAGCACATGGGAGTGTTTCGTATTCAGACCTTTGTATCTTCCCTGGGGTTCATTATCCAGAGAAATTTAAGACTCCCGATTTTGAAAAGTATGATGGATTGGGAGATCCTTACATACATTTGAAAGTATTCATTGGAGAACTCGGATCTTATGCCGAGGATGAAAAGCTGAGAATGCAGCTATTTTAGAAGAGTCTGACTGGTGAAGCTAAATCATGGTATACTAGATTGGACAACTCAAAAATTCATAGCTGGGAGGAGCTAGCTTATGCTTTCCTCAGTCAGTACAGTTTCAAAACTCAAATGGCTCCTGACCGGTACCAAATTACTAAAGTCAAGAAACAAGCCAATGAGTCTTTCAGAGAGTATGCTCAAAGGTGGAGGCACCTGGCTGCTCAAGTTATTCCCTCTATGACTGAGTCTGAAATGGTAATGACTTTTATAGATATTCAAGAAGCTCCCTTCTATGAGAGAGTTTTAGCTGGCATTGGCAAACCATTCTCCGAAATGATCAAACATGGAGAAATAGTCGAGATGAGATTGAAGTCATGAAAGATTCAAGACCTTGCTGTTCTCAAAGCTGTAGCTGAGCACGTCCAGTCTAGAAGTTAAGGAAACAACCCCCGAAAGGTCCATAAGAAGAAAGAGGAGGATGTTTCCTTGATACTACAAGGGTAAAAAGGCAGTCAAAGCCTGCCTATTTAGAGGAGAAACTACTCCCCTTTTCCAGCTAAGTCTTCAGACCCTCCATTGCCACAAGGTGGAGAAGTCAGACGCACTCGAGTGTTTACACCCTTAGGGGACTCGCTCGAGAATATTCTCAATCTTCTGACAACTCAAAAAAAAATTACCCATCTTCTTCCACCGGCCAACCCGAGTGGGAAGGGTTTCAATGCTAGCTGAAAATATGCTTATCATGCTAGAGCTCCAGACCATGATACTCAAGATTGCTGGGCCTTGAAGCATAAGATCCAGGATTTAATTGACAATGGTGAGATCGTGGTGACTAAACCCGACCAACCCCACGTGCAAGACAACCCTCTACCTCAACACAAAGAAGAAGAGGTTAACATGATTAATTGGAGTAGTGGACAGACTTCCCACTCCATTGGTGGATCTTCCTAAACCAGCAAGGATAGTGCTGACAAGTGGGATTATGCACAGTTCCAGTTTATGATGATACGGAAAATGAAGGCTCTACGCGAGCAAGTTAATCAATTTGTAGAACTAGTGATCCATCATCACCAAGTCACACGTCAATTATTCAGCCAGGAGCATGCTAGCCTCCTTCCTCTTGTTACAAACACTCCACCGCATACTCCAGAAAATGAAACACTGGAGGATAAAATTATAAAAATAGTAAACGCCAAAGCCCGTCGGGACTTAGCCAATAAAAGGGAGTTTACCTAATTAGGCCAACCGATAGAAGAGATATTACAGATGCTGATCAATAAAGGAAGAATCCCATCTCTACTACCTCCCAATCAGCCCGCGTTCAGGATGGTTTGATTTCAATGGAGTGTGCCAATACCACTTCCATTCTCGCGGTTACAACACTGAAGAATGTTGGGCACTCTGCCACCTTATTCAAAATCTAATTGACAGCGGTGTCCTGCAAATGACAAACAATGACGTTGTATTACTAGAGAGTGGGGACGCGTTTCCTTCAAAGTGGAAGGAAGTCGTAGCAGTTATATCTTCTGAGACAGATTCAGCTACCCCCTCACATACAATTCAACCTGTTCAGCTCAAGGGTATTGAAAATCTTTTGAAAGTTACTGCGCCAGAGCCAGTCATCTTGCCATTCAGACCACAATATCCTGTTGTTAGACTATAGAAAGTTCCATAGAATTATGGAGAGATTGAAGGATCCACATCTCACATAACTGCTGCAGTGTTGAAAGAGAATCTGATGTATCTTCCCCAACGGGTGATGAAACCAACCATCAAATCAAAGGGGAAAGTTCCCATGGAGAAGATTAAAAAATTCCTCTATACTATGGGACATAATGAGGCCAAGGTGGTTTTAAGCTTGAAAGAAGCTCTACAACAGGTTTCCATACTGGACTTGGTATTCTCCTCGGAGGATCACCGGAAGGTCTTACTAAGAGTTTTAGAAGAAGCTCACTTGCCAAAATTAGTGGCTATTGAAAAGTTTCATCACCTGGTTATTCACATTTTTAACAGCAATGCGATATCATTCACTGATGATGACATACCTCCCGAAGGGACAGGTCATTACAAGCCGTTCCACATAGCGATTATGTCCTCCGAATACGTGGTCGCATGAGTATTGATAGATGGAGGGTCTTCCTTGAATATCTGTCCTTATGTCACTTTGGAGAAGATGAACATCAATCTCAACAGGATCCAAAGCAGTCATACAATTAACAAAGCTTTCGATGGATCCCGACGAAATGATGTCGGGGAGATTGAACTACCTGTGGAGATTGGTCCACATACATTCTGCGTATCCTTTCATGTGCTCAAAATAGCTACAGGATACAACCTGGTCTTGGGAAGACCAGGGATTCATATGGTCAGAGCCGTCCTGTCCACCTTGCATTAGCAGCTCAAATACATCATTAACAATAGCCTAGTCACTATTAATGTTGAGCCAGAATATCCTAAACAGGGTGACATCCCGCTCATCAGTTTCAATTCAGAAGTTGAGCCTGTCAACTTCCATGCCCTAGAGGTGAGCAACACTCACTACCACCCTCTTATACCCAGAATTTTTGCCGAGGTAATGTCGGCAAGTCAAGAAATGATTTCTTTGGGTTATCAACCTGGACAAGGGTTGGGCAAAGACCATCAGGGCATTAAGCGCCCAATTCAAGTTCCTTCATCTTTAGCCATACGGCGATTGCCACAACCTACAAGAGCTGAATTTATATAGACTTTAGTAAAGGTTCCTGCCCATGTGATGACCATGTTATTTCTTAAGCCGATACTGGTCAAAGGAAAAGAAGTTTTGATACCAGATCCGGAGGGGGAGGAAAAGGACCAGAGGCATAAGCAGGACATTGCAAAGCGCTTATCAAACATACGCATCATAGTCCACACGGACAACAAATAGGGTCATCCCAGACGATGATTGTCCAGATATCATGGTCATCACTCGGGAGAAGAAGGACGATAACAACCCCTTCATCACAACCATCCATCAGGATTTCACCCTTGGCAATTAGAGCAACACTCCTTGCATTTGCCGACGAGGGTAAAAATGGCAGAGTTTCCCTCTGCCCTTAGATAGCAATAACTGCTTACTTTTTCTGTACAGTATTAGCAGTTGTTTTGTCATTGCATGCTAACACTTTATATGATTGAACAGTTTCATATATTAAGTGAAAACATTTTGTTTTAGGACTCTAAAGTTAGATGTGCCTAAACTTGCTGATGAGGTGCCTATTCTCCACGAGGACTGTAACTTTGATGTAAAGTTGGACTCATACTTGATGGAATTACAAGAGAACTATGAGATACCTTAGGAGATCAAAGAATGGGTCGAAGAGAAACCCAAGGTAAATCTTGATCAAACCACGTCTTTTAACCTCATAACCTCAAAAAATCACAAACAAATCCATATTGGTACGGACCTCACTCCAAACCAAAGGAATGACATGGTTACTCTATTGACCCAATTCTAGGATGTGTTTGCATGGTCTTATGAAGATATGGCCGGTTTATCCACTGACATTGTCATTCATCTCCTCCCCATCAAAGAGGGATTCAAGCCAGTCTGGCAGAAGCTTAGGCGATTAAAACCTGAGTGGAGTTTATAAGCTAAAGAAGAAATTGTGAAACAATTTCAAGCAGGCATCATCATGGCGTTGACATACCCTGAATGGCTATCCAACATAGTCCCCGTGCCCAAACCAGGAGGGAAGGTGCGAGTTTGCGTGGACTACAGGGATCTGAATAAAGCTTGCCTCAAAGATAGCTTTCCCATGCCTCAAAGATACTCATTGATAATACAACTCAATATGATATGTACTCCTTTGCTGATTGCTTCACGGGGTACCATCAAATCATGGTTGCTGAAGAGGATCGTGAGAAAACTACTTTCATCACTCCTTGGGGAACCTTTTGCTACAGATGGTTGTCATTCGGCCTCATCAATGCCGGAGCTACCTACCAACTAGCCATTATGGCTCTTTTCCACGATTTAAGGCACAAAGAGATAGGGATCTATGTGGATGACATCATTGTCAAATCCCAAAGGGAGGAAGACCACCTAGACCATCTGAGAAAGCTTTTCAACAGGTTTTGTAAGTATAACTTGAATTTGAATCCAGCTAAATGAGCCTTCAGCGTTAAATAAGGCAAGTTGCTAGGTTTCCTAGTCAGTCACAAGGGGTTTGAGCTGGATCCCACCAAAATCCAGGCCATCACGGAAATGCCCATTCCTTAAACAGAGAAGGAAATACAGAGATTTTTAGGAAGAATCAACTTCATCAGCAGATTCATCTCTCAACTCACAGCAACCTGTGAGCCTATCTTCATGTTGTTAAGGAAGAACTCCTCCATGAAATGGAATGATGAGTGTCAGAAAGCTCTTGTTTTGGCACCAACCAGGGATGATGTTCCCATGTTCATGTACCTTTCCATCAATGACAATGTCATAGGCTGCATTCTGGGACATAAAGACGATAGAGGCCAAGAGCGAGCTATCTACTACCTCAGCAAAAGGTTCAGCATCAGTTAACACAAGCACACTCTAATTGAGAAAACTTGTTGCGCTTTAACATGGGCTTCCATGAGGCTACAACATTACCTCCATGGTCATACAATCCATCTTATATCCCGCGTGGATCCTCTCAAGTACGTGTTCAGTAAACCCATGCTGAATTGCCAACTATCCAGATGGCAGTTGATTCTATAACAATTTGACATCGTCTACGTGATGCAAAAGTCTGTCAAAGGTCAAGGAATTACGGATCAACTGGCCGCCTCACCTTCAGGAGATTTCATTCCCTTGGAAACATACTTCCTCGATGAAGGGGTAATGACAGTTCAATAACACAATCAGTACGATGCACACCAATCATGGAAGATGTATTTTGATGGAACTGTAAACGTAAAAGGTTCTAGGGCTAAAGCAGTTCTAGTATCCATTACGGGGGAGCAGCATTCCGTCGTCGTCAAATTGCAGTTTGCCAACACCAACAACACAGCTGAGTATGAAGGCTGTATCATGGGGCTAAAACTTGCTCAATCAATGGGCATCAGACGGTTAACTATCTTTGGGGATTCTAAATTGGTAATCAGACAAACCACATGAATCTATCACACCAAAGAGCTATATTTTGCTGCCTTACCATCGGCAGGTTCTACTGATGGCCTCGGAGTTTAAAGAAATATCCTTCCTCTACATTCCTCGGAATAGGAATGACTTTGCGGATGCATTAGAAACATTGGCCTCTTTGATCAACATACTTGACAAGGAAAACAAGCCAAGCATCACACTTGCCCAACAAAAGGCACCAGACTATGGGAACTACATTGGAAAAGTATCGGATGAGCTACCTCCCATCCAACACCCTTGGTATCAGCATATCAAGGAGTACTTACAAGATGGATCTACACTTGCTGATGCGAGCCCGACTGAAAGAAGGCGGATCCATTGACTGGCTATGAAATTCTACCTGAGCGAAAACACACTCTACAAAAGAGATGTAGGACTAGGTCTCCTCAGATGTCTGGACAAGGACCAAGCTTAGAGGCTCATGGATGAAATCCATGGTGGAGTATGTGGCCCACACATTAGCGGCCCCCTACTTGTAAAGAAGATCCTAAGAACAGGGCATTACTGGCTCTCTCTCTCAAATCTTACTGTGATGATCACGTCAAGAGATGTTACCAATGCCAAATTCATGGGAATGCTATCCACGCCCCTCCAAGGGAGCTCCACAATAGGAGTTCACCCTGGCCCTTCTCAATTTAGGGAATGGACGTGATCGAGCCCATCGAGCCTAAAGCTAGTAATGGGCATCAGTTTATCTTCACCATGATCGACTACTTCACCAAATGGGTAGAAGCAACCTCATTCCCTAGAGTCACAAAAGAAGTTATCATTGATTTCATCAGAAATAATGTCATTTGTCGATATGGACAACTAGAGGTAATTGTATCAGACAATGCTAAGAACCTCAACAACAAAATGATGGAGGAATTATGCAGTAAATTCCACATCAAACATCTCAACTCCGTCATCTATCGTCCAAAGTTGAATGGTGATGTTGAAGCGGCTAACAAAAACATCAAGAAGATCATGCAAAAAATGGCTGCTAATCACAAAGGATGGCCTGACTTATTGCCTCTGACTCTGTTAGCCTACAGAATATCAATGCGCTCTTCCACTGGGGTAACCCCCTACTCATTAACCTATGGGATGGAAGCAGTACTCCCCATAGAGGTGGAAATGGAATCCCTCAGAGTGTTGATAGACGCTCAGCTGGATGAAGACCAATGGCTACAAGATAGGTATCACCAATTGTCTTTAATAGATGAAAGGTGAACCGCTGCTATCTTCCACGGTTAATTATATCAACAAAGGATCACCATATCTTACAACAGGAAAGTCCGGCTGCGACAATTTAAACAACATGACTTGGTTTTGAAGAAGATCATTAACAACCAAGATCAGTCCAAAGGAAAATTTGCCCCAAACTGGGAGGGCCCATTTATTGTTAAGGAGGTATTGACAGGAGGAGCTCTCAGATTACAGGAGATGGATGGCGATGAATTTCCGTAACTCATTAACTCGGACACCGTGAAACGGTACTATATCTGAAGTTACCATCCAACAAACATTCTGGTTATGGATCATCAGATCCCCAGTCAATTCAGGTTTTCAAAACCTCAATACATACAACTTTCCTTAAACCCATTTGTCCCATCAGGGACAATATGTAACGACCGAGAAATTCGGATCTTATTGTAAAATGATTTTATTAATTTAAATAATAATAAAACCTTATGCTATGTGTTATCAAGATGGTTGTAGTTATATAACCTATTGACATTGGAATGTCGTAGTATTTGAGCTACGTGGATAAATTAAAGTGTTTGAATTTCCAAGACGAAAATAAAAGTTTCCCGAGAAATTTTTCGAAAAACACTATTCATCGATATTTGCTCGGGATATAATTTTGGATTTCCGAGAAATACATAATGATGGAATAATAAGGTGAGATGGATTATGTAATAAAAATCTAGTTATGGAAAAAATGATATTTTGCTTGTGGACTTAATTTATAAACGTTAAGGAAGGCGAAATAGTAATGAATATGTAATAATGGTATGATACTTATGTATTGTACAAAGAAATGGAAATGAGTATAATACGAAGTATTATACGAGTTGGTATGAAGGATGAAATATCGTATATAAATTCTATATGAATTAGAATACGAAAATAATATATAAACTATATGTATATGTATTAAGAAATGTTAATGGTCTTGGAAAGATTGACAAGAATTAATATAAGTCCAAGTGAATTAAAGGAAGAGGCCCAATAATTGATTAATGAACAAGCTAGTGTTTATTAATTCAAAGCCCAATGATTTAATTAATCCAAGCCCAAATTAGAATCCATGGATTTGTTGACCCATGGAGCAAAACCATATTAATATGGTAAATGTAGTAACCAAGTGAAGTAATGACCAAGTATGTGTTGTGACCAAGATAAGTGGTGACCAAGATAAGTGATGTAATGATCAAGTAGAAGTAATGCCCAAGACTTGGAATTATTGACCAAGTGTAGGATTAATGTTGTGCAAGCTAAGTAATGAATAGTAAGGAGGTGGCTTGAAGGAGGTGGGATGTTTTAATGACTAAACTACCCTAACTTTGGAAAGTCTATAAATAGAAGAGCTTGCAAGCTATTTGTGGTTGTTCAAATAATCCAACACTTCTAAAGTGCTTAAGTGTTAGAGAGAATAAGCTAGCAATAAGTCATTTCCATAAGCCAAGAAGAATAAGCAAGCTACTTGCCAAGACAACAAAGAGTAAGACTTCTTTCCAATTATCTTCTATTTCTATCATGATAGGATGATAAGAAAAGTTGGATTAAGGAACATGAATCAGTAAGTAATGAACTTAAGCCAATTAAGTTGGCAATAAGTCATTTGAACTTATAAAAGTTATAAACTTATTATAAGTTAACCTTAAATGTTAAGGATGAAAATAAGAAATATGTAATGAGGTTAGTAAAATGAAAGTAAAAGAACTTGTATGCATATGTATCATGTATACATAAATGAAGCTATATGTTGAGAACATATAAATATGATGATTAAAAGACTTTAATTATCATAAGTTATGAACAATTGAGTTATGAGTAGGTTATACCTTAATAAGTCATAAACTCATGTAAGAATAAGTTCAAAACCCAACCATGATAATAAGTTGTTGTAAGAAGTAGGTTGAGATGTTCACATAATGAATGGACGTCATTTGTAATGTTGAACAAATCATAAGAAGGAAGATTTGCCGAAAATTGCACGATTGGACGACAATCGTCGAATTCGTAAAATTCTCGGAATGGAAGTCAAATTTTGTGTTTGATCACGAAATTATTGCTTTATAATGGAGTTAAGTCATATTTGGCATTTAAGAGTTGCGGACTCGAAAATGACCGGATTCCGACTTAGAACGAAGAAACGAGCGTTGAACGTTCACGAACATTTATCGTTTTCGTTAAAAATGAACTAATAGGTGAATTTTTAGCAAACAAAGTCAAATAGATAAAATTCTTAGATGATCATGTAGATTAGGTAATTTGTGAAACGTAGGCTTTTGAACGAGCCAATTCGGACTTATAACGAAGAAGTTATGCGTCCGGGAAGTTCGCAAAATTTCAAAACTGTAATTTTTTTTCTGGTGCACAGAGTTGGCGCCGCGGCGCCAACCCCAGGCAAATGACCGGCTCCCCAGCGCCATGCACAGTACAAGACCTTCTGGAGAGTGGCGCTGTAGCGCGGCCCATTACATAAGGACTCGCGCCCCAGCGCCAAGTCCGGGACATGCTAGGATAAGGCTCGCGCCGCAGCGCGAGAAGTAAGTATAGGACCGGCGCCGTAGCGCCAGTCTCAGAACAAAGATAGAAAGAAAGGTATCTATGTACAAAGAAAAGAAAACCTAAATTGATGGAAAGTAAACATAACTTAAGGACGATAATGTAACATTATTAAACTTTGTTAAACCTTAATGGATGTAATGTAAAAGTTAAGATATCCTAGTCAGGGGTAAATGTAATGGTAATGATAAACCGGAACGAATAGTGACTGAATCTAATACACAATTAGATTGAGAAGAAAGGTAAGATATAGTCATATACGTACTTGATTATATGTGACCTAATGTAAGGCATTATGTGATCATGTACTATAGGGACTTGAAAGACTTAAAGATAAAGTTAATATACGGTAGCAGACGCTAAAGGCAAGTATTCTATGTGACGCCCCCAAAATTAGGTATACATCACCCATCTTGGGTCGTCAGATACATAGTACAGAATACAAATACAACTTACTAATACAACTGTCGTGTACAATACGATAAAACATAAACTTTGAGTTTGAATACAAATATTATCTTCTAGAGAGTATTCATACTCAAAAGGAGTCCTCATTACATTTATTAACACACTATTACATAGAATAGTGAGGACTACTAACTAATACTATCATTCGGACCATCACTCCATTCCCCGACTTGCCCCAGCTACGTTCTCATTTCCTGAAGAGAACAGTGAAATAAAGGGTGAGCTCAACTAGCCCAGTAAGAAATATTATGACTAAGATAATGCAGAATAAATTATCATTAGCCTTCAACAATGTTAAACTGATAAAATATAATAGACATCAAGTTTAACTGCAGCGGAACAAGCAATCCATTAAAAGAGTCAAGTAGAAAATAAACTCTACTATCTTTTATGATTTAAAAGGTTTTTCAACACTGTGATCGCTGGGACTCAGCTTAATCCACATCATCGAATCACCCCTGCACTACGGCCAAGGATATTCGTGTATTCATTAATGGTCATGATCATGCCAACAACTGTCCATCAACGCACTACGGGCCAATGAGGACTTTTACCACATCATTTGTAACATTACGGTCATGATTATACCGAATAATCCCTAGTCATAATCATACCAAGTTCATCTATGCACTACAGGCCACAGATGACTTTTAACATTTTATAAATATGAGTATGATGACAATGATATAAGAATTCAATAAAACAAGTTTAAGAATTAATTTATCCAAGAATTAACAACGTCCAAATTGTCAACATGATACTGCTTTGTGAAGTAAAATTTAAGAATGCTTAGAAGAATATTTTCATGAAAAGATACTGGATGAACCGCAATTATCAAGGATATTCCACTAATTTCATGGAGTATAGAAGTTAAAACTTAACCAACTGAGTATAGTAAAGAATGGAATAACAAAAGAAATCACCCGTCATGCGATAGACCGCACAGACAGGTTATTCCAACAGAATAATAAATAATGGAACCAGGTCCGGCGTAAACGTACAGACAGAATATTCTGATAGAATATTAAATAATGGAACCAGGTCCGGTGTGAAACACACAGACAGGATGTTCCAACAGAATAATAACAAGACGGAACCAGGTCCGGTGTGAAACACACAGACAGGATGTTCCAACAGAATAATAATAAAAACGGAATCAGGTCCGGTGTAAAACACACAGACAGGTTGTCCCAACAGAATAATAATAAAGACGGAACCAGGTCCGGTGTAAAACACACAGACAGGATGTTCCAACAGAATAATAGAAGAATGTCACCAAGTATATGGTAGACCGCGTATACAGGTTATTCCAACAGAATAATAAGAAATGGAATAACAATAGTTCTCTTCATGAATAATAAAGAATAACACCCCTTACCGTTTTAAAGAAGAGCTGAAATAAGGAAGTAGTTAAGTAGCAGAATACTCTTCTTCTCTCTCTCTATAGTTTCTCTCTCTAGAGTTCAGTGAATTCGTAAGAAATAATGAAGGAATGAGCTGCTATTTATAGAAAAATAGAATGCATAGTAACTAATCCATGAACGGTCCAGATTGATTACTTTAATCTGACGGTCCATATTTAAAGAAAAATCTTTTAAATAAAATATAATATATTCTATTTATAGAATAACTTTAATAAAGTATTCTGTTTTATATAAAAAGATGTTTATGTTTTATTACGAATAAAACAAAACGTCATTATCGCTAAATAATTCATATTATTAACTGACAATAATTGAATCAAACTGAGTGACTTCTCACATAAGCATTAATAATCAATACCGTGTGCTACTATGCAACCACACGTATTACTGTACTTTTACTACCAAGTAGTTCAACAGTATCAATGGTAAAACTTTCGTCGTTATTTTTAATAAAATATTTTTATCGTTTTCTCAATTCGACAATAATTCCGTTGTGGGGTCCACCAATGATTGTGCCGTTGTACGAATATTCTCTGTTAAAAAGAATATTTCCCGACCAATCGAATATTATATAACAACTTGCGTACTTTGCAAAATTTATAAATATTACCCACAACTATAACATTATATCAAATTAACTCCATAATATTCAAAAATGATATTTATAGAAAATTTTTCTTTATTTATAAAAGTTGGGGTCTTACAACCTCCCCTTCTTATGAAATTTCGCCCTCGAAATTAGGGTACGTACCTGGTATGTCGAAGAGGTAAGGATACCTCGATTTCATTTCAGATTCTAACTCCCAAGTCATTTCCTCAACTTCGTGGTTTCTCCACAAAATTTTGACTTGAGGTATAACCTTGGAGCGTAGAATATGTTCCTTCTTATCCAAGATTTGAACAGGAACTTCTTCATACGTCAAATCCTCTGCTATTTCATCCGGTTCTAACTCAATAATGTGGTTCGGGTCTTTCACATATTTGCGTAACATGGATATGTGAAAAACGTTATGAACACGAGACATACTTGCGGTAAAGCGAGTCTATAAGCCACAGTTCCTACTCGATCGAGGATTAAAAATGGACCGATGAATCAAGGATTGAGCTTTTCTCTCTTTCCAAATCTCGTAACTCTTTTCCATGGAGCAACACGTAAGAACACATGATCTCCTACATCAAATTCCACGTCCTTTCGATGAAGATCAGCATAACTCTTTTGTCGATCTTGTGAGGTTTTTATACGTTGTTGGATCGTTTGAATCTTTTCTGTAGTCATACGTACCAACTCCGGTCCCACAACGTTGCTTCACCCACCTCATCCCAGCATACTGGAGAACGACATTTTCTTCCATACAATGCTTCGAATGGAGCCATGCCAATACTTGCTTGATAACTGTTGTTGTAGGAAAACTCTACCAATGGTAAGAACTTGTCCCAACTTCCCTTGAAGTCAAGGACACAAAGTCTTAATAAATCTTCTAGAGTTTGAATAGTCCTCTCTGATTGTCTGTCCATCTGAGGATGATATGCCGAACTAAATCGTAAATCTGTGCCCATAGCTTTTTGTAAACTAACCCAAAATCGTGAAGTGAATCTTGGGTCTCGATCAGAAACTATGGATACTGGCATACCATGTAGTCTTACAATCTCGTTTATGTACATACGAGCAAGACGTTCAAGTGTATAAGTTTCTCGTATCCGTAAGAAATGGGCAGACTTGGTCAATCTATCCACAATGACCCAAATCGCATCAATACCTTGAGAAACCCTAGGAAGACCGGTAACGAAATCCATGGTAATGTGCTCTCACTTCCATTTTGGAATTTCAAGTGGTTTCAATGGACCTTTTGGTACTTGATGCTCCACTTTGACTCGTTGACAAGTTAAACACCTTGAGATAAACAACGCTATCTCTCTCTTCATATTGCTCCACCAAAATGTATGACGAAGATCATGATACATTTTGGTACTTCCAGGATGGATTGCAAACGGTGTGTTGTGCGCCTCCATCATGATTTCATACTTTAAATCAGGGTTGTTAGGAACACAAAGTCTGTAGTTGACTTGAAGTATTCCTTCTTCATCGATTCTTGCTTTCGGCATAGCACCTTCTTGCACTTTCTTCCTCATACGCATCAGCTCTAGGTCTGTAGCTTGAGCAGCTTTAACTTTATCG
Source organism: Panax notoginseng (assembly GCA_016801055.1). Classification (NCBI taxonomy): domain Eukaryota; kingdom Viridiplantae; phylum Streptophyta; class Magnoliopsida; order Apiales; family Araliaceae; genus Panax; species Panax notoginseng. Next base: position 50,879,650 of record CM029021.1, on the reverse strand, counting down.
ATTAAAGTTGGTTCTACTCGTATATTCGTCATCATCACATGGGTCCCTGGAGTCTTTAACTCTATCTTCATCCTTTGCAAGTCACACAAAATGGGCCTTTGTGTTGACAATATCGCACTCGTACTTGCATATGATCTTCTACTCAATGCGTCAGCTACCACGTTCGCTTTTCTAGGATGGTATTGAATGGTATGATCATAATCTTTTAACAGTTCAAGCTAACGTCGTTGTCACATGTTGAGTTCCTTTTGAGTGAAGAAATATTTGAGGCTTTTATGATCCGTAAAGATCTCCACCTTCTCCCCATACAAGTAATGCCTCCAAATTTTAAGTGCAAAGACAACAGCTGCCAACTCTAGATCATGAGTAGGATAATTCCTCTCATATTCCTTGAGTTGTCTTGATGCATAGGCTATGACTTTTCCATGTTGCATAAGAACGCATCCCAACCCTTTGCTCGAAGCATCACTGTAGATGACAAATCCCTCCGAGCCAGATGGTATTGTTAGAACAGGTGCTGAAATGAGTCTCCTCTTGAGTTCTTGAAAACTCTTCTCACATTCTTTGCTCCAACCGAACTTTGTATCTTTCTGAGTCAGCTGAGTTAATGGAGTAGCGATTTGAGAAAATCCTTCCCACGAATCTCCGATAATAACCAGCTAAACTAAGAAAGCTACGTACTTCGGTCACTGATTTAGGTTGCTCCCAGCTTTGAATAGCTTCAATCTTTGCCGGGTCAACTGATATTCCACGACTTGATACTACGTGCCCAAGAAATGCTACCTCCTCCAACCAGAACTCGCATTTCTTCAACTTGGCATAAAGCTTGTATTCACGAAGCTTTTGGAGTACCAGCCTCAAGTGTTGCTCATGATCTTCACGGTTTTTGGAATAAATAAGGATGTCATCAATAAAGACGACCACAAAGTGATCCAAATATTCCTTGAATACCCGGTTCATCATATCCATAAAGGCAGCATGAGCATTAGTCATTCCAAAGGACATGACTAGGAAGTCATAATGCCCGTACCGAGTTCTGAAAGCCGTCTTTGGAATATCCTCAGTTCTAACCTTCAGCTGATGATATCCAGAACGAAGATCGATCTTTGAAAAGAATTGTTCTCCTTGCAACTGGTCAAACAAGTCATCAATACGTGGCAATGGGTACCTGTTTTTGATGGTGACATGATTCAACTCCCGATAATCAATACAAAGTCGCATACTTCCATCTTTCCTCTTCACAAATAGCACAGGAGCACCCCAAGGAGAAGTACTAGGACGAATAAAGCCAATATCTAATAATTCCTGCAGTTGGATCTTTAACTCCTGAAGTTCAATAGGAGCCATTCGATATGGAACTTTGGAAATGGGTTTTGTACCGAGTTCAAGGTCGATACAAAATTCAATTTCACGCTCTGGGGGTAGGCCAGGAAGTTCTTCAGGGAATACGTCAGGGAATTTATTAACAATAGAAATATCATTCAAAACTGATGTATTTTTGTTTAGATCCGTGACATGAGCTAAGAAAGCTTGACATCCGTTTTTCAATAAACGAATAGCTTTATGGCTTGAGATGACAGCGATTGATTTTAATTGTTTGGTTGCTTGAATTCGCATAATAGGTCGATTAGGAATATGAAAGCTAATAACCTTATGAAAATAATCAATTTTTGCATGATGAGTAGTTAACCAATCAATCCCTAGAATCACGTCAAATGCAAGTACTTTTAATGAAATCAGATCGACAGGTAATGTGTAGGTACTAACTTGAACCAAACAAGACTTATAAACCGTGGATGTAATGAAGGTTTCTCCCAATGGAGTTTCAATAGATAAATCAAAGTCTAATTTCTTCGGAGTCAAATTTAATTGATGAGCGCAAGTAGGAGAAATAAAAGAATGGGTAGAACTGGTATCAAATAAAGTATAGACTTTGTTAGAGTTTATGATAAGCTTACCCGTGATGACCTCATTCGGGTTCCTTGCTTTCTGGGAGGTCACAACAAACGCTCTCCCTTGCACTACCGGTTTTGACTTTTCTGGGACGACCTTTGGTGTCTCCATCTTGGCTGAACTTGTTTTTGGTAAACGATAAAATCGAGCTAAATGACCTTTTCTTCCACAATTATAACATGCTTTAGACGGCATCGCGCAGTTTGGACTGATGTGCCCCTCCCCTCCGCATTTGAAAAATATAATAGGTGGTCGTTCTCTTTCCTTAACAATGGGTGCTGGTGTGCCACCCCCAAATCCGGGTACTTCGATTTCACAGAATTTGGTGTTCACTGTACAAAAATCATCTATCTATCTACCCATAGCAAATGCAAACCATGCATTAGGTAGAAATAAGATCTTCTCCTTAAAAGGATTACAACATTCAATTAATAAATACAATCCCAGGTTAAACTAACCTTAAATATCTGTGCGGAAACATAACAATTAAATCTTAAGCAACATTATTAATTTAAGTCTAAACACGATTACATCATCTATAACTAACAAGTCTTCATCACTTGCTAACTTTGCCCTTGCCTTTACTAATGGAAGGTTCAACACTTTTTTCATTCTTATCTGCAATGTTATTATTAAGCAAGAGTGAGCACTATTGCCCACAAGTATAATAATGAACAACAGGATAATAACATGCGAAAAATCAAAGACATCTGAATAAAATCTCAACTTTTGAATCAAGAATAAATAACAAGAATCAAAAGAGTCAAAAGAATTCTGAGGGTCATAATACTTTGAATTATGTTCTAGGTTACCACGGTTTATATTTGAAACCTTAACAGTCGTAAGACTATGGACCTTTCTTCTCGTACTTAGGGGGATCAGCCCTTAGTACAATACTATACACAATAACTTAACACTAACGCATAAGTAAATCCCTTTGCAGGGTTATTCATCTCAGTTTGATATTCGAGTCCGCACCCAAGGAAGTTAGGTTTGGATAATTCAATAAGGGTTCTGAAATTTAGAACGTTCATCAACTAAGGACTAGTTGAATCAATAAGGTTCACTAGTCTAATAAGGTTCAACGATAATTGATATTCGATTTGAATAATAATCCCAATAGTATACAATAGGACAATTATTGTATAACTGAATCATGCTTTGAAAAGATAATAAATCTCTACTATCATATTTGAACCTGAATAATAGAAATGATAATTTATTCAAGGTAGATAACAGACTTGAATAATAATGACAAGTAGGGTTAGGAAAACTTGCTCAAATTTAAGAGTTTAAGTTTAGAAAACTTGCTCAATGTAAAAGTAGAGTTAAGAAACTTGCCTCGTGCGTAGATTACCCTTTAACTAAACTCGTTATTTGGATTTAATCCTACATACCATTCACATTCATAATACCAGTTAATTATACTTAACTAATCATCATAAGCTCATTCTCTTTGTCTACTTTAATTATTGACTAAACTTAGTCAAATTATCACGTTGTCACATAATTTATACTTCATGAATTATCAAACTAATTATGTATTTGATAATTTAATTCACATATAATATTTTATTACATGTTAAACAACTATTTTATCATCTCATAATACCTCTAACATGATTACATGTTCATTACATCAATCCACTAACACTTGTTAGACTTTAACATTTTAAATATACATTTCTGACATTTTCTGGAGAGTGGCGCTGCGGCGCCACTAATGTGCTAAGGAGTCGCGCTGCGGCGCGGTGGTGCTGTGGCCGGGCCCTTGGCGCTGCGGCGCTATGGCGCCGTGGCTTGGGTCTTGGCGCTGCGGCGCAGTGGCGCTGCGGTGCGGGACTTCAGTTCTGGAGTTGGCGCCGCGGCGCGAGACTCCAGAAACTGTTTTCCCAGTTCGCGAAGAACACAGAGTTCAGCGAAAACAACACATTTTTAACACTAATTTCACCAAATCACATATACCCACATGTTATAATTCATGTATAATCATAACCCAACATATATAAAGTGATTTTAACCCATTAAAACATATAATCACATATTTAAATCATAAAAAATGGATTGTTCTTGATGTTCTTGAGGATTTTGAACAAAAACTTATAATTTAACACTACGGATTCGTTATAACACCGAATCCGTTCGTTTGAGGCTTGATCTCTTCGTATTAACATGCTCAATAATATAAGGGTGTAAATTTTAGGGACACTATATAATCAATACATCAATTATCACATATAAGGCCATATGGCCATATCACGTACTCTGTTTATTTTGAAATAACATATGTACGACATGTTTTCACAACACTGATGTTATGGTTTGCAACATATACATAATTAAACATGATTTGATATAACATAACACAATTTCTCACTTCACAGATATTAACAGAAGTTTTGAAGGCCATTATTATAAAACTAAAAGACGTAACTTAAAAAAATTTGGGAAGAAGGGATTACCCTTGAATACTCGACTTAAATTACACAGGGTGACAACAATTCCCAACTTCTCACACTTCTTAATCACAGTATTCACAATTTCTCTCAAAGTTCTCAAACTCTCTGTGATTTCAGACTTAGAGAAAAAAAAAATAGAAAAGAAGAAGACGTCGATATAAGAACTGGCGTATTATGGTCAGTTAACCCAGTCATGGGTTAACTGCCCATAACCTCCCTTAGAGTCATGTTTGGCTTAGCAAATTAATTCAAAACTCTTTATTTTAATAATACCTTTATGATATAGTTTAATTAATGTCACACTCCTCATGAAATAACTCCAATATTTTATTTAATATATTTTAAATAAAATATAATAATTTCTCACATAGTCACATAATTAAATGTCTCATTAATAAATAATGTCAATTTATTAAATCTCTAATTAATAATTAAATTAATTAAAGTATCAACATGCTTATTAAATATTTCTTTAAATACAATAAGCTCACATAATCACATACTTTGATAATAAAATTCTCTACATTAATTTAATAAATGTAACACATATAATTAAATTAATCTATCACAATTACATCGATTAATTATTAAATCAAATAATTAAATCATCGAGAATATTTATTTAATTCAATAAATATTATAATTAAATTACAAAATTCTCGTTCGTCACATCTTTTCCCCCTTAAAAGGATTCTGTCCCCAGAATCATGACTCAATAAATTTCATAAATTCTAAAATCTGGGATGTCACATCCTTTCCTCCTTATAAAGATTCTGCCCTCGGAATCACCGAAACCCTACCTTACTCAGGTTTCCTCCAAATCTATTCATTGAATAACTTCAACACATTACCTTAATATAGGTTTTATATTTTCTACTCTTACCATTCTTGATAAAAATTCTTATAAGTTTTATTTCCTAACTTCCACTTGAACTCAATTATATTCTGAGTATTATATTCTTAACCCGTTCATTTCCTTTTCTAACAATCTCTATCATCAACACTCGGGATATTACATTCACCCTTTCTTCTAAGAATTTCTTCCTCAAAATTTTATTTATTAATCTTTATTCATTCAATCTATCAGAGTAGATTTTGTGTCACTACTTCATTCATTCCTTTATTTTTATAACCACTTTCTTTCCACAAAGATCATTCTATAATTATTAACTGTTCTGTAAAAAGTTTTACATTATTCTTGATAATTCATATCCTTCTCACTTAAAAATCTATTTTCTCACTTATTCAACATATTCATTATTCAGTGTCGTATTCTACGACTCACTTCTTTCTAAGGAATACCATCCTTTTTCACTTCCATCTTGCAGAATAACAAGAATCCTCCACAATTTTTCAATAATTGGGAAGTAGTATGAATAACTCAGGAATTTAAAAGATTCCAAATCATGCTGAGGGTCACAAGTCCATGAACTCTATTCTCTAGGTTTAATAGTGCTTCACCCCGGTTCTTCACACTTTAAACTCTCTTTGGTAGAATGTTTATCAATCACAAAGACTGAAAACACCCTCCACAAGTATTCTAGGTGATCAACCTATTGTACATATATTGTACACATACATCTCGGCGCAAAGTATAAAACTAAGCGTAACCCTTATTAATAGGGTTGTTCATCCCAGCTTTTCAACATCTGAATCCGCACCAAAACAATTTAGTTTGGCATAACTTCTTAAGAAACTCTTGAATTTCATGAACATCTTTCAATATTTGTCTAGCTGAATCAAATAGCATAGACCTCTCAACAATTCGAACATCAACAAAATATACATATACATACATATATATATATTCTCATATCTCAAAGAACTCAAAAAAAAAATCTTTTTATGACGTCATGATACCGCACTGTATTTACAGTCCGTTGAGGATTCCGTCATTTAGTGATTTTGTCATACTACATCATACCATAGTGGGCTGACGATCTTTAGATCACATCCAACACTAGGTAATACTGCATTGATTACTCCATCATTTTTATCATCTTTGCACCAGGTTACATGATGCATTAATGATATAAAATACATTTTGATATATTGCAAATCATTTTTATCTAGCCAAAGCAATTAGCATAGACATACGAATAACAGTATTGTTGTTAAAACTCATTGGTTCCATCAGTTGATCCAATGTTTTTCAAGAAAATAAAAGTGTACACATCAGCACGAAGTCAATAAATTTCGAAAGTCTAGCATGGCTAGTAGATTTAGAATACATATGCTTCCACCATCAACTTCACTTTCTATAATGATCCATTGCTTAATAGGTCTATCTATTCCTATCATCCTCAATACTCCATTCACACTTAATTATACCCAGTTCGTCAACTTACCACACTTTATGAGTTCAGGACTTTGCCACAATCATATGAGTTTAAGAACTTATCCTAGTCAGACTATAGGCGTCCATTCGTTGAGGGGTTCAAAAACATACCATATAATTATGAGTCACGAACCTACCATAAGTATGAGTTTTAAGAACTCGCACATAACCTTATAATATTCTATATTCTCTAACTATACTCTACCTATCTGTTATACACATAAAGAAAAGAATCACCTTCTCAACAGGCATATAGCAAATAGAGCGATACAAACATTCCAATGATTATCAATATGATAAACTGAGTGCAAGCACAAAACCCTCGCCCATACAAAGATTTGTACAACTCAGCCATCACATGAGTCCTCAATTAAAAACCCTCCTAACTCTATCTTGCTCATAACTTATTCTTTGCTCGATACGAATTTCTCGTATCACATCATCTATAACTCCTCATGAGTTATCTCGTACTATTTCATAGTACACCATCTTCATAGCATCAAGCTATAATCATTCCACTATTACAAACTATTTTCCTTTTATAACTTAAACAAATCACATTGTGATCTTATTCTATAATCATCTCCCTTGAAATTATTTTCTTAACTCGTGATCGTTTCATTTTACGATCCTCTTTTATTTCCCTTTTTCATCATTTACGACATTATTCGTTATTTTGGCTATTGGAGTTAGGAAACTCCCTATTCTCATCTTTATATCTCTTCAAGGTTCTTCTTTGAATTTTCTTGTTTATATAACAATTCTTCCTTTTAGAAATTTCTAATTTCATTTACATCGCTCAACATTTATTTCAAGTTCTCAACTCTCACCATACGTATCCACTTCTAAACTTGGTACACATCGAGTCTCTAACAGTTTCAATATGGTATGCTGAGTGGTTTCCCACAAACAACCAACAAACTAGGTTCTGAGTTACTAATTCGTATATACCTCCGCTCTATGAAGAAATCGTTTAGCCCAGATACCATACATCAACTACTAAAGAGTACAATTGCACCATACTTAGATATAACTCTCTATTCTTAACTTCTTTATCATTCTCTTCTTATAGACATTGTCTATTTATTAACACCTTACATCCTTATTATTGGAGTTGAGTAACCCCACATTCATATTCCTTATGACTCTGCGAGATTCTTCTTTGAATCATTTCACGCAAGTTTTAATCCCTTATAGTTTAAACTCTATTTGAGCTTATTCGTTCATTATCTTCACCTCTCTTCTCTAAGGTTATAGCCTAAGGTACTCCTACCTAGGGTTTATAACCTACAGCTCTGATACCAACTTGTGACACCCCCAAATCTGGGTACTTCGATTTCAATTTGGTGTTCACTGTACAAAAATCATCTATCTATCTACCCATAGCAAATGCAAACCATGCATTAGGTAGAAATAAGATCTTCTCCTTAAAAGGATTACAACATTTAATTAATAAATACAATCCCAGGTTAAACTAACCTTAAATATCTGTGCGGAAACATAACAATTAAATCTTAAGCAACATTATTAATTTAAGTCTAAACACGATTACATCATCTATAACTAATAAGTCTTCATCACTTGCTAACTTTGCCCTTACCTTTACTAATGGAAGGTTCAACACTTCTTTCATTCTTATCTGTAATGTTATTATTAAGCAAGAGTGAGCACTATTGCCCACAAGTATAATAATGAACAACAGGATAATAACATGCGAAAAATCAAAGACATCTGAATAAAATCTCAACTTTTGAATCAAGAATAAATAACAAGAATCAAAAGAGTCAAAAGAATTCTGAGGGTCATAAAACTTTGAATTATGTTCTAGGTTACCACGGTTTATATTTGAAACCTTAACAGTCGTAAGACTATGGACCTTTCTTCTCGTACTTAGGGGGATCAGCCCTTAGTACAATACTATACACAATAACTTAACACTAACGCATAAGTAAATCCCTTTGCAGGGTTATTCATCTCAGTTTGACATTTGAGTCCGCACCCAAGGAAGTTAGGTTTGGATAATTCAATAAGGGTTCTGAAATTTAGAACGTTCATCAACTAAGGACTAGTTGAATCAATAAGGTTCACTAGTCTAATAAGGTTCAACGATAATTGATATTCGATTTGAATAATAATCTCAATAGTATACAATAGGACAATTATTGTATAACTGAATCATGCTTTGAAAAGATAATAAATCTCTACTATCATATTTGAACCTGAATAATAGAAATGATAATTTATTCAAGGTAGATAACAGACTTGAATAATAATGACAAGTAGGGTTAGGAAAACTTGCTCAAATTTAAGAGTTTAAGTTTAGGAAACTTGCTCAATGTAAAAGTAGAGTTAAGAAACTTGCCTCGTGCGTAGATTACCCTTTAACTAAACTCGTTATTTGGATTTAATCCTACATACCATTCACATTCATAATACCAGTTAATTATACTTAACTAATCATCATAAGCTCATTCTCTTTGTCTACTTTAATTATTGACTAAACTTAGTCAAATTATCACGTTGTCACATAATTTATACTTCATGAATTATCAAACTAATTATGTATTTGATAATTTAATTCACATATAATATTTTATTACATGTTAAATAACTATTTTATCATCTCATAATACCTCTAACATGATTACATGTTCATTACATCAATCCACTAACACTTGTTAGACTTTAACATTTTAAATATACATTTCTGACATTTTCTGGAGAGTGGCGCTGCGGCGCCACTAATGTGCTAAGGAGTCGCGCTGCGGCGCGGTGGTGCTGTGGCCGGGCCCTTGGCGCTGCGGCGCTATGGCGCCGTGGCTTGGGTCTTGGCGTTGCGGCGCAGTGGCGCTGCGGCGCGGGACTTCAGTTCTGGAGTTGGCGCCGCGGCGCGAGACTCCAGAAACTGTTTTCCCAGTTCGCGAAGAACACAGAGTTCAGCGAAAACAACACATTTTTAACACTAATTTCACCAAATCACATATACCCACATGTTATAATTCATGTATAATCATAACCCAACATATATAAAGTGATTTTAACCCATTAAAACATATAATCACATATTTAAATCATAAAAAATGGATTGTTCTTGATGTTCTTGAGGATTTTGAACAAAAACTTATAATTTAACACTACGGATTCGTTATAACACCGAATCCGTTCGTTTGAGGCTTGATCTCTTCGTATTAACATGCTCAATAATATAAGGGTGTAAATTTTAGGGACACTATATAATCAATACATCAATTATCACATATAAGGCCATATGGCCATATCACGTACTCTGTTTATTTTGAAATAACATATGTACGACATGTTTTCACAACACTGATGTTATGGTTTGCAACATATACATAATTAAACATGATTTGATATAACATAACACAATTTCTCACTTCACAGATATTAACAGAAGTTTTGAAGGCCATTATTATAAAACTAAAAGACGTAACTTAAAAAAATTTGGGAAGAAGGGATTACCCTTGAATACTCGACTTAAATTACACAGGGTGACAACAATTCCCAACTTCTCACACTTCTTCTCCTTTAATCACAGTATTCACAATTTCTCTCAAAGTTCTCAAACTCTCTCTGTGATTTCAGACTTAGAGAAAAAAAAAATAGAAAAGAAGAAGATGTCGATATAAGAACTGGCGTATTATGGTCAGTTAACCCAGTCATGGGTTAACTGCCCATAACCTCCCTTAGAGTCATGTTTGGCTTAGCAAATTAATTCAAAACTCTTTATTTTAATAATACCTTTATGATATAGTTTAATTAATGTCACACTCCTCATGAAATAACTCCAATATTTTATTTAATATATTTTAAATAAAATATAATAATTTCTCACATAGTCACATAATTAAATGTCTCATTAATAAATAATGTCAATTTATTAAATCTCTAATTAATAATTAAATTAATTAAAGTATCAATATGCTTATTAAATATTTCTTTAAATACAATAAGCTCACATAATCACATACTTTGATAATAAAATTCTCTACATTAATTTAATAAATGTAACACATATAATTAAATTAATCTATCACAATTACATCGATTAATTATTAAATCAAATAATTAAATCATTGAGAATATTTATTTAATTCAATAAATATTATAATTAAATTACAAAATTCTCGTTCGTCACAGCTGGTGCTGACGTCTTTCCATCATTGTTGAATCTCCTCTTCTTGAAATGACCATTCTTATTATTTTGGCCCTGATTACCACCGAAGTGGTTACCATTTCTGGCCTGTTGATTCCCTCCACGCTTGTTGTCACCGCTTCGATGACTGCTTTCACTGGTATTATCATTTTGCCGACTGCTCTCTTTTGGTTGCGTTGACTCGTTATCGCGCTCCACTAACTGAGCCCTATTCACAACATCTGAATACAAACACAGTTTATGAGAAATAAGATGTTGACGTATCTCAGGTTTCAAACCTCGCAAAAACATTCGCGTCATTCGCTCTTCATTATCCACCAAGTGGGACGCAAACCGGGACAACTCAGCAAATTTAGCCTCATACTGCGACATGGTCATATTATTCTGCTCCAATTTGATGAACTCCACCTCCTTCATGTGACGAACACTTTCGGGAAAGTATTTGTCATTGAACAGCTCTTGGAACTTCTCCCAAGACATCTTCAGTGCGGCAGGTTGAGTACGCTTAATCGATTCCCACCAGTAATCTGCCTCTCCTCGCAACATAAAGGCGGCAAAGGGAACCTTTTGCTCCTCAGAGCATCCCAAGACATCAAATATCTTGGTAATCTGCTTTATCCATGTTTCCGCTATAAGTGGTTTTGGCTCTCCCTTAAACTCTGGTGGACCCAGCTCCTTGAACTGTTTAGCGGTGACCGTCCGAGAGTTTTCAGTGTTTCCACCTATATTTTAGACAGGAGCCGCTCTCGCCTGCTGTTGCATGAACTGCATAAAGTTTCTGAATATTCCATCATTCATCATCTGGTCAGTGTTGTTGTTTGCATGAGGATTGTCACTTTCCTGATGCACATTATCCTGATTATTGATATGTGGTGAATCAACAGTCGCCTGTGCTCCATTGCTATTCTCAACATTCTCAGATGCCATTTTCAGATACTGCCACAAAATAAAAGTTAATTGATATGTCATATATTATCCTTATATTATGACCGACCAATTAAATACCATGCAAATAAACTTAGGTAGGTCATACTAGCGAAGGAATTCCCCGTCTCTCCCCTCCTAGTTCTATTCTCACATCTTAGCCAGGGATCATATCCCTAAGCTCTGATACCAACTGTGACGCCCCCAAAATTAGGTATACATCACCCATCTTGGGTCGTCAGATACATAATACAGAATACAAATACAACTTACTAATACAACTGTCGTGTACAATACGACAAAACATAAACTGTGAGTTTGAATACAAATATTATCTTCTAGAGAGTATTCATACTCAAAAGGAGTCCTCATTACATTTATTAACACACTATTACATAGAATAGTGAGGACTACTAACTAATACTATCATTCGGACCATCACTCCGTTTCCCGACTTGCCCCAGCTACGTTCTCATTTTCTGAAGAGAACAGTGAAAGAAAGGATGAGCTCAACTAGCCCAGTAAAAAATATTATGACTAAGATAATGCAGAATAAATTATCATTAGCCTTCAACAATGTTAAACTGATAAAATATAATAGACATCAAGTTTAACTGCAGCGGAACAAACAATCCATTAAAAGAGTTAAGTAGAAAATAAACTCTACTATCTTTTATGATTTAAAAGGTTTTTCAACACTATTATCGCTGGGACTCAGCTTAATAAAATAATCCACATCATCGAATCACCCCTGCACTACGGCCAAGGATATTCATGTATTCATTAATGGTCATGATCATGCCAACAACTGTCCATCAACGCACTACGGGCCAATAAGGACTTTTACCACATCATTTGTAACATTACGGTCATGATTATACCGAATAATCCCTGGTCATAATCATACCAAGTTCATCTATGCACTACATGCCACAGATGACTTTTAACATTTTATAAATATGAGGATGATGACAATGATATAAGAATTCAATAAAATAAGTTCAAGAATTAATTTATCCAAGAATTAACAACGTCCAAATTGTCAACATGATACTGCTTTGTGAAGTAAAATTTAAGAATGCTTAGAAGAATATTTTCATGAAAAGATACTGGATGAACCGCAATTATCAAGGATATTCCACTAATTTCATGGAGTATAGAAGTTAAAACTTAACCAACTGAGTATAGTAAAGAATGGAATAACAAAAGAAATCACCCGTCATGCGATAGACCGCACAGACAGGTTATTCCAACAGAATAATAAATAATGGAACCAGGTCCGGCGTAAACGTACAGACAGAATATTCCGATAGAATATTAAATAATGGAACCAGGTCCGGTGTGAAACACACAGACAGGATGTTCCAACAGAATAATAACAAGACGGAACCAGGTCCGGTGTGAAACACACAGACAGGATGTTCCAACAGAATAATAATAAAAACGGAACCAGGTCCGGTGTAAAACACACAGACAGGTTGTCCCAACAGAATAATAATAAAGACGGAACCAGGTCCGGTGTAAAACACACAGACAGGATGTTCCAACAGAATAATAGAAGAATGTCACCAAGTATATGGTAGACCGCGTATACAGGTTATTCCAACAGAATAATAAGAAATGGAATAACAATAGTTCTCTTCATGAATAATAAAGAATAACACCCCTTACCGTTTTAAAGAAGAGCTGAAATAAGGAAGTAGTTAAGTAGCAGAATACTCTTCTTCTCTCTCTCTATAGTTTCTCTCTCTAGAGTTCAGTGAATTCGTAAGAAATAATGAAGGAATGAGCTGCTATTTATAGAAAAATAGAATGCATAGTAACTAATCCATGAACGGTCCAGATTGATTACTTTAATCTGACGGTCCATATTTAAAGAAAAATCTTTTAAATAAAATATAATATATTCTATTTATAGAATAACTTTAATAAAGTATTCTGTTTTATATAAAAAGATGTTTATGTTTTATTACGAATAAAACAAAACGTCATTATCGCTAAATAATTCATATTATTAACTGACAATAATTGAATCAAACTGAGTGACTTCTCACATAAGCATTAATAATCAATACCGTGTGCTACTATGCAACCACACGTATTACTGTACTTTTACTACCAAGTAGTTCAACAGTATCAATGGTAAAACTTTCGTCGTTATTTTTAATAAAATATTTTTATCGTTTTCTCAATTCGACAATAATTCCGTTGTGGGGTCCACCAATGATTGTGCCGTTGTACGAATATTCTCTGTTAAAAAGAATATTTCCCGACCAATCGAATATTATATAACAACTTGCGTACTTTGCAAAATTTATAAATATTACCCACAATTATAACATTATATCAAATTAACTCCATAATATTCAAAAATGATATTTATAGAAAATTCATCTTTATTTATAAAAGTTGGGGTCTTACACTCTAACTCTTGTTTCAGCTCAATCTGAACAAGTTTAAGATTCATGTATTCTTTCGCATGGATTGAGGTATGTTGAGGTTAAAGCCAATTCCTTTGGCTAAACTTGATAATCTACTCTTGTATTATCAAATGTTGCTGTCTTTTGTCAACTACTTGATATGGTTTTCAAAAGAAGATTGAAATGTTAAACAAATGTTTTGTCGGTAAAACGACAGGCACGTGAGGTTGCCAAATGATTAAACGTACATACGTTTAATGGATGTAGTGTTGATCAACATAGAGTACAATAGGCTGATCACCTAGAAGTGCTCGTAAATAATATCGGGCTTACAGAATTCGTTCCGGGTTATCCTTTTTCAAATAAAGAAGGAATACTCGAGGTCTCTGACCGGGGTGAATGTTTTACTAAATCTTGTTGTTATTGTAACACATTTTGAAAGAAAAGATGAAGTGCTATTTTGAATTATCAATAGTACTTCATAACTATTGTTCAGTTATTGAGATATACGATTCATATGTGTCAAGCATGTTGTTACTGAATTGTTATACTTGCTGAGCTAGCCATGCTCACTCTTGCTTGAACCATATGAATGCAGCTAAGACTGAACGTCCCGAAGGATCAAAAAGGGATAAAGGAAAAGCTAAGGCAGATTGTTAAGTTGTCTTGTAATAGTATAGGTCTATTGTTGTAATGTAACTGATATTATGACAAAGAACCTTTGTAATAGGTATAGAACCTGGGAAATTGTAAATATTACTTTAATATATAGAAGTTATATTCGTTCTTTGAGACTATTCAATTGGATGAATGTATAAATGTTGTACAGTATAGCACCATCTGTCGGGTTGGAAGATGTCCGAATTTGGGGGCGCTACAAGTTGGTATCAGAGCCTAGGTTATAAAACTTAAGGGGGAAAATAGAACCTTAAGTCATAACCTTAAGTTAGAATAAAGAAGTAAAAGTGGAAAGTAACCCTATAAAAATGTATTATATTATGTTATGTGTTTCTATTATTTCACTGACGTGTACTAATCAAACTATATTATTTTATTGTAGATGTCAGGAGAAAATGATATGTATAGAGATATACATGTAGTGAGCGAGGATTCGATTAATCGGGTAGAGATACTACCAAATCCTGTAGCCGTAGAACTAGAAGTGGTGACAATTGAGTCCGGAGACTCAGACGATTTAGACTTGATCAGGTTCCACCTACAGAGGAATTTTCTACGGGAGAATCAATGAAGGCATTGTTTATGTCAGTATTGGATAGAAATATCCATTACTGCCAAGAGGTTAAGGAGTTGAAAGAGGAACTCCAAGCTGTCCGGGAGGACAAGGCTAGTATGGATGGAATGTGGGAAGAGGAGCACGATGATAGAGTCCTAGCTATGGACAAGGTCCGAAATTTAAAAGAAGAAGTCTTTGAGCTCAAACAGGAGCTAAAGACTAAACAATGGAAGTTGGAGAGGATGTCCTATATACATAGGAGTTCTCATGTAGATTTCCAGCAGCAGTTAGCTGGATATCAGATAGAAGCAGGACAGACCCGTCATACCATCAGTAGAGATGTTGTTGCCGGTTTGGCCAGAGCAGACTTTGAGAATGCCTTACGGTAGATGTAATCTAGCAATAGCTGGAGTAGCTTAGATATGTAAATATTATATATCTAGTAGCGACGTAAAACCCTCTTTTGTGTAAACAAAGGGTAGTCTTTTGTAAATCCCAATTTTTGAAGTAATTGCGGGATGGTAATGTAATCAGCTAAGGCTGAGTAATGTAAACAATGTAGTGTTATACTACAAGTTATGGATCAATATAAGTTTTTTCTTGGAAAATATTGAGTAATGAGTATGAGTTATTATTTTATTATAAATAATAACAAACCAACAAGAATAAAGTAATAATGATGTGTTGTTTTCTTAACAGCAAAATGCCGCCAAGAAGGAGACAACAAAATCAAGACGCTAATGTTAACCAACCGGAAGGTGGTCCGGTTAATCCAATGCAGGAATTCGTTAATCTTTTAACGGCTGCATTTAATAGAACGGGGGCTAATATACCTGTGATTCCTGGAGTAGTACGAGCTACTACTTTTAAGGATTTTAAAAGTGTAGGTCCGCCGGAGTTCAAAGGAACTACGGACCTTATAGAAGCCCAGACTTGGGTAAAAGAAATCGAGAAAGCATTTGTAATAGCAAATGTTGAGGAGGGTCAAAAGGTTGCCTTTGTAACCTATTTGATGAAAGGAGAGGCCAACTTCTGGTGGGAGGCAAACCAGGCTAGGGCCGATATAGGAAATCTAACGTGGGAAAGGTTTAAGGAGATTTTCTTCGAGAACTATTTTTCCACGAGTATGCAAGGAAGGATGGAAATGAGGTTTCTTGAATTGAAACAAGGGGATATGACAGTTCCCCAGTATGCTGCCAAGTTTAATGAACTGACACGATTCGCTCCACATCAAGTGGACACTGAAGTGAGAAAGGCTAGAAGATTTGAGCAAGGTTTAAAACCCTGGCTCTATAGTCGAATCTCGGTGTTCTAAAGTACTTCCTTTGGAATCATACTAGAAAAGGCAATCATTGCCGAAGGTGGGAATGAGGCTCTTAGCCAGTACCACAAGGATAAGAAAAACAAGGGCAAGGGTGATGGAGGATCCAAGACCGAGGGAGCCAGTGGAAGTGGCAACAGTCAAAAGAGGACGTGCTTTAACTCTGGGAATGCCGGAGTAAAACAAGGGGATTCTAAGAGAAGGATGGAGGCCTATAAAACCTGTGGGAAGACTCACTTAGGAGTCTGTCTCAAAGGAAAGGCAGTATGTTATAATTGTGGACAGGAAGGGCACATTTCGCCTAACTGTCCAAATCCAAAGAAAAATCATGGATGCTTTGTATGTGGATCAATTGACCACATAGCAAAGAACTGCCCGAAGAAGGAGACGGAAGGAAATAAGGGAACTAATAGCGGTAAGTTAGCTATTAGTGCTCCAACTCAGTCGGAAAAATCAATGGCCCGCACTTTTAATATGACGGTCCAAGATGCGGTGGCATCAGGGGATGTAGTTGCAGGTATTATTCCGATCAATAACATAAATGAATACGTGCTTTTTGATTCGGGTGCTACTTGTTCGTTTATAGCATGTGATTTTGCTAGACGACTAGAATTATTTCCCGAAAAATTACCTATACCTTTGAACATTAAGGTAGCAAATGAGGAGATAATTCCTGTTGAAAATATTCATAGGAGTTGTTGCGTAGAGGTACGGGGTTGTAAGTTATCGGTAGATTTAATACCGATAAAGTTAGGAGAATTCGACGTAATTCTCGGAATGGATTGGTTAATTAATCACAGAGCAATTATAGATTGCCAAAAGAAATATGTGAGAATCGATTCGTTGAAGCAACCTTCGGTAGTATTTTACGGTAATAAGTTGCCGGGACGTCCGTGTTGCCTTATGATGACACAAACTAGAAAATTATTAAGGAAGGGTTGCGTAGGTTACCTATGCCATGTTGTGGATACCCAGAGAGTGGGAGCAACCATGGAACAAATACTTATAATAAATGAGTTCATGGATGTATTTCCAAATGAGTTATCGGGGTTACCGCCGGATAGGGAGATCGAATTTGTGATAGACGTTGTGCCAGGAGCGGCACCAGTCTCAAGGGCACCGTCGTATGGCGCCTGTGGAAATGAAAGAACTAATGGTTTAGTTACAAGAACTATTGGATAGAAAGTACATTCAAACAAGTGTTTCTCCGTGGGGGGCACCAGTGTTGTTTGTCAAGAAGAAAGACGGATCGTTAAGGCTTTGTATTAACTATCGGGAGTTGAATAAGTTAACGATAAAGAATAAATACCCATTATCTAGGATCGATGATCTCTTTGATCAATTAAAAGGGGCAAAATATTTTTTAAAATAGATTTGCGGACGGGGTATCATCAGTTCAAAGTTAGGAAGGAAGATGTACCAAAGACGGCATTTAGGACTCGTTATGGTCATTACGAGTTTCTGGTGATGTAATTTGGGTTGACGAATGCACCAGCTGCATTTATGGATATGATGAACAGAGTGTTCAAACCATATTTGGACAAGTTCGTCGTAGTGTTTATCGATGATATTCTAGTCTATTCTAAGACGCCAGAAGATCATGCTGAACACTTAAGATTAGTGTTGGAAACACTAAGGAAGGAGAAGCTATATGCGAAATTCACCAAATGAGAATTTTGGCTGGAAAAGGTGCAGTTTTTAGGTCATGTCATTGACCAAGAGGGGATTTCGGTAGATCCAGCGAAGGTGGAAGCAGTGATAAATTGGGAACAGCCGAAAATGCCGACTGAGGTGCGGAGTTTCCTAGGGTTAGCAGGGTACTATCGAAGATTTATCCAAGATTTTTCGAAGATAGCTACCCCGTTAACTAATTTGACAAAGAAGACGGTGAAATATGTATGGACGGATAAATGTGAAGACAGTTTTCAAGAACTGAAGAAAAGATTAAGTGAAGCGCCTATTTTGTCGTTGCCTGATGACACAGGAAATTTCGTAGTATACAGTGATGCTTCGCATAGAGGACTTGGTTGTGTGCTTATGCAACATGGCAAAGTCATTGCGTATGCGTCACGGCAGTTGAAGGATTATGAGAAAGTTTATCCTACTCATGATCTGGAACTGGCCGCAGTAGTATTTGCCCTAAAGATATGGAGACATTATCTTTATGGGGAAAATGTGAGATATATACGGACCATAAAAGTCTAAAGTATATCTTCACTCAGAAGGAGTTGAATATGAGACAGAGGAGATGGCTAGAGTTGATAAAGGATTATGATTGTGAAATCATGTATCACCCTGGAAAAGCCAATGTAGTTGCCGACGCCTTAAGTAGGAAGGGTCGGGAAAAGTTGTCTATGTTAACGGCTCAAAATGAGTTAATAATAGAAATGGCTGGGATGGAATTAGAGGTAAAGTTGCCAGTTGAGGCAGAGCAGAGATTGTTTGTGATGGAGATATAGTCTACCATCGTAGAAAGAATCAAGGAAGTACAACTCACAATAGACAAGTGTAATCAAATGAAGAAGCGGTTATCCGAGAAGGAAGATGCTAAGTATAGTCTTGATAATGAAGGATTATTAAGATTTGAGGGAAGAATTTGGGTTCCGAATGAGACGGAATTAAAGGAGCAAGTGTTACAAGAAGCCCATAATTCGAGGTACTCGATACATCCTAGTAGCACTAAGATGTATCAAGACCTTCGACAAAGTTTTTGGTGGCCGAACATGAAGAGAGAAATAGCAGAGTATGTGAGTAGGTGCTTGACTTGTCAAAAAGTTAAGGCTGAACATCAACGACCCA
The DNA here is from genome assembly GCA_016801055.1 of Panax notoginseng. Lineage (NCBI taxonomy): Eukaryota > Viridiplantae > Streptophyta > Magnoliopsida > Apiales > Araliaceae > Panax > Panax notoginseng. Next base: position 50,860,025 of record CM029021.1, on the reverse strand, counting down.
GTGGCTTATTACAGTCATTGGAGATTCCAGAATGGAAGTGGGAGCATATCATGATGAACTTCGTGGTGGGACTTCCGACAACGCAAAAAGGGTATGATTCGATCTGGGTAATAGTGGACTGGTTGACGAAGTCGGCTCACTTTTTGCCAATAAGGGTCAAGTATAACTTAGACCAATTAGCTAAACTTTATGTTAAGGAAATCATTTCCAGACATGGAGTACCGGTATCGATTGTGTTAGATCGTGATCCACGATTCACATCGAACTTTTGGAGGAGTTTGCAAGAGCAGTTGGGAACACATCTGAAGTTAAGCACGACTTATCATCCTCAGACTGATGGGCAGAGCGAGAGAACAATTCAGACGTTAGAAGACATGTTGAGGTCTTGCGTCATTATTTTCAAGGGTAGTTGGGATGATCACCTACCACTAGTAGAGTTTGCGTATAACAATAGTTATCATGCAAGCATAGGTATGCCGCCTTATGAAGCTCTGTGTGGGAGAAAATGCAGAACACCCTTGTGTTGGGATGAGGTAGGAGAACGCCGTATGCTAGGACCAGAATTGGTGCAGCAAACAGCGGAGGTGGTAAAGTTAATTCGGATGCGTCTCGTCACAGCTCAGGACAGACAGAAAAAGTATGCGGACTCACATAGACTAAGTCGAGAGTTTGAAGTGGGTTCGTATGTGTTTCTAAAAGTATCTCCCTAGAAAGGAAAGATACGTTTTGGAAAGAAAGGAAAGTTAAGTCCAAGGTTTATAGGACCTTTTGAGGTGTTAAAACGGGTGGGAGAGGTAGCATATATGATAGCATTACCTCCAGACCTAGAGCGGATACATAACGTGTTTCACGTATCTGTATTACGTCCATATAAGCTGGACTATAAGCATGTAATCGAGTATGAGCCAATTCATATCGAGAAAGATTTAACGTATGAAGAGTTGCCGATGCAAATCATTGATAGAAAGGAACAAGTTCTGAGGAACAAGGTAATACCATCAGTGAAGGTATTATGGAGGAACCACGATGCTGAAGAAGCAACGTGGGAACTAGAAGAAAATATGAAAAAAAAAATTCCACATCTATTTGATTAAAGTAAGACGAGATTCTGGGGACAGAATCTTTATAAGGGGGAAAGAATGTAACGACCGAGAAATTCGGATCTTATTGTAAAATAATTTTATTAATTTAAATAATAATAAAACCTTATGCTATGTGTTATCAAGATGGTTGTCATTATATAACCTATTAACGTTGGAATGTCGTAGTATTTGAGCTACGTGGATGAATTAAAGTGTTTGAATTTCCAAGACGAAAATAAAAGTTTTTCGAGAAATTTTTCGAAATACACTATTCATCGGTATTTGCTCGGGATATAATTTTGGATTTCCGAGAAATACGCAATGATGGAATAATAAGGTGAGATGGATTATGTAATAAAAATCTAGTTATGGAAAAAACGATATTTCGCTTGTGGACTTAATTTATAAACGTTAAGGAAGTCGAAATAGTAATGAATATGTAATAATGGTATGATACTTATGTATTGTACAAAGAAATAGAAATGAGTATAATACGAAGTATTATACGAGTTGGTATGAAGGATGAAATATCGTATATAAATTCTATATGAATTAGAATACGAAAATAATATATAAACTATATGTATATGTATTAAGAAATGTTAATGGACTTGGAAAGATTGACAAGAATTAATATAAGTCCAAGTGAATTAAAGGAAGAGGCCCAATAATTGATTAATGACCAAGCTAGTGTTTATTAATTCAAAGCCCAATGATTTAATTAATCCAAGCCCAAATTAGAATCCATGGATTTGTTGACCCATGGAGCAAAACCATATTAATATGGTAAATGTAGTAACCAAGTGAAGTAATGACCAAGTATGTGTGGTGACCAAGATAAGTGGTGACCAAGATAAGTGATGTAATGATCAAGTAGAAGTAATGCCCAAGACTTAGAATTATTGACCAAGTGTAGAATTAATGTTGTGCAAGCCAAGTAATGAATAGTAAGGAGGTGGCTTAAAGAAGGTGGGATGTTTTAATGACTAAACTACCCTAACTTTGGAAAGTCTATAAATAGAAGAGCTTGCAAGCCATTTGTGGTTGTTCAAATAATCCAACACTTCTAAAGTGCTTAAGTGTTAGAGAGAATAAGCTAGCAATAAGTCATTTTCATAAGCCAAGAAGAATAAGCAAGCTACTTGCCAAGACAACAAAGAGTAAGACTTCTTTCCAATTATCTTCTATTTCTATCATGATAGGATGATAAGAAAAGTTGGATTAAGGAACATGAATCAGTAAGTAATGAACTTAAGCCAATTAAGTTGGCAATAAGTCATTTGAACTTATAAAAGTTATAAACTTATTATAAGTTAACCTTAAATGTTAATGATGAAAATAAGAAATTTGTAATGAGGTTAGTAAAATGAAAGTAAAAGAACTTGTATGCATATGTATCATGTATGCATAAATGAAGCTATATGTTGAGAACATATAAATATGATGATTAAAAGACTTTAATTATCATAAGTTATGAACAATTGAGTTATGAGTATGTTATACCTTAATAAGTCATAAACTCATGTAAGAATAAGTTCAAAACACAACCATGATAATAAGTTGTTGTAAGAAGTAGGTTGAGATGTTCACATAATGAATGGACGTCAATTGTAATGTTGAACAAATCATAAGAAGGAAGATTTGCCGGAAATTGCACGATTGGACGACAATCGTCGAATTCGTAAAATTCTCGGAATGGAAGTCAAATTTTGTGTTTGATCACGAAATTATTGCTTTACAATGGAGTTAAGTCATATTTGGGATTTAAGAGTTGCGTACTCGAAAATGACCGGATTCCGACTTAGAACGAAGAAACGAGCGTTGAACGTTCACGAACGTTTATCGTTTTCGTTAAAAATGAACCAATAGGTGAATTTTTAGCAAACAAAGTCAAATAGATAAAATTCTTGGATGATCATGTAGATTAGGTAATTTGTGAACCATAGGCTTTTGAACGAGCCAATTCGGACTTATAACGAAGAAGTTATGCATCTGGGAAGTTTGCAAAATTTCAAAACTGCAATTTTTTTTCTGGTGCACAGAGTTGGCGCCGCGGCGCCAACCCCAGGCAAATGACCGGCTCCCCAGCGCCATGCACAGTACAAGACCTTCTGGAGAGTGGCGCTGCAGCGCGGCCCATTACATAAGGACTCGCGCCCCAGCGCCAAGTCCGGGACATGCTAGGATAAGGCTCGCGCCGCAGAGCGAGAAGTAAGTATAGGACCGGCGCCGCAGCGCCAGTCTCAGAACAAAGATAGAAAGAAAGGTTTCTATGTACAAAGAAAAGAAAACCTAAATTGATGGAAAGTAAACATAACTTAAGGACGATAATGTAACATTATTAAACTTTGTTAAACCTTAATAGATGTAATGTAAAGGTTAAGATGTCCTAGTCAGGGGTAAATGCAATGGTAATGATAAACCGAAACGAATAGTAACTGAATCTAATACACAATTAGATTGAGAAGAAAGGTAAGATATAGTCATATACATACTTGATTATATGTGACCTAATGTAAGGCATTATGTGATCATGTACTGTAGGGACTTGAAAGACTTAAACATAAAGTTAATATACGGTAGCAGACGCTAAAGGCAAGTATTATAACTCTTGTTTCAGCTCAATCTGAACAAGTTTAAGATTCATGTATTCTTTCGCATGGATTTAGGTATGTTAAGGTTAAAGCCAATTCCTTTGGCTAAACTTGATAATCTACTCTTGTATTATCAAATGTTGCTGTCTTTTGTCAACTACTTGATATGGTTTTCAAAAGAAGATTGAAATGTTAAACAAATGTTTTGTCGGTAAAATGACAGGCACGTGAGGTTGCCAAATGATTAAACGTACATACGTTTAATGGATGTAGTGTTGATCAACATAGAGTACAATAGGCTGATCACCTAGAAGTGCTCGTAAGTAATATCGGGCTTACAGAATTCGTTCCGGGTTGTCCTTTTTCAAATAAAGATGGAATACTCGAGGTCTCTGACCGGGGTGAATGTTTTACTAAATCTTGTTGTTATTGTAACACATTTTGAAAGAAAAGATGAAGTGCTATTTTGAATTATCAATAGTACTTCATAACTATTGTTCAGTTATTGAAGATATACGATTCATATGTGTCAAGCATGTTGTTATTGAATTGTTATACTTGCTGAGCTAGCCATGCTCACTCTTGCTTGAACCATATGAATGCAGCTAAGACTGAACGTCCCGAAGGATCAAAAAGGGATAAAGGAAAAGGTAAGGCAGATTGTTAAGCTTTCTTGTAATAGTATAGGTCTATTGTTGTAATGTAACTGATATTATGACAAAGAACCTTTGTAATGGGTATAGAACCTGGGAAATTTGTAAATATTACTTTAATATATAGAAGTTATATTCGTTCTTTGAGACTATTCAATTGGATGAATGTATAAATGTTGTACAGTATAGCACCATCTGTAGGGTTGGAAGATACCCGGATTTGGGGGCGCTACACAATCATACTTTACAACCAGCGGCCTGGTTTTCGGATCATCAGATCCTTTATTCCTCGCAGGTTTTCAAAACCTTTAACACCTTTAGGTTATCCCACCAGGGATTCAACCCTTCACACCTTCAGTTTATCCCATTAGGGATTAAACTTTTCACACCTTCAGTTTATCATGTACATGAGATTAAACTTTTTGGCTGCAAACCGCCCTGTACATGGGGCGAACTACTCCGAACTGATCTCCCCAAAACACGGGAGTACGTAGGCAGTCATTTTGTATAGTCTGGTCACAATAAAACAAAAATAACAAAAAACATTTCTACACCCTTCTCCCTACAAAAACAAAAATAAAAACATCTCTACACCCCTTTGCCACATACATCGTTGAACCTTCACACCAAGTTTGAACTACGCATACCTGATCTCCTCTTCAATAGGAGTACGTAGGCAGCCAATCGTGGTTCGATCTTACCCCCTACTAAAACACAAAAACTTGTCAACGATACTGGTATCATCCTTCAATCCATCACGCTTCATTGGCTTCAGACCAAAGGGATGGAACTACCTGACCTCCCTATATAAACGGGAGAATCAGCGACAATCTAAGCTGCGATTGAGTCCTCAAAGGGAAACACCAATCCATAAGAGATGGAACTAACTGGGCTCCTCCATACAAAGGAGTACTGGTGACCATCTGTGGTGCGGTCAACCTCAGAGAGGAAAGCCACACTCCTCTCCACATCTCCATACGCTTGTCCCAGGACATCAAAGATGGTAGGGAATATACACAGATCAACGATCCATTCTAAAAGATCCTGAGACATCTCAATGTTCGTCCATCAAGGAGGAGTTCAGAATACATCAAGATCATAAGCCCTGGAGAAACAGGCAGATATCAAGCAAGCAACAAGGCATAACTAAAAGGGAAGTGATCAAAATATGTTTCCCTGCTATATATAACGTTGTTGGATATATACAATGTGTACTGTACATGACAAAATGGTTAAGCTAGTTTGTGCAGGAAAATACAAGCCCATCTACAAGTCAGTGTGTATGCGGGCTATCAAGCCTAACATGGCATCCTTCTCAGAAGAAGGAGGTAACACTATGATCTCCTGCCCAAGGGTCTCTACATGAGTCAACAACTCTACAACCAACTGCATGGTGGCACTATGCTCATCAATATATGTGCTCATCTCTCCAATGATGCCAGCAGTAAGGGACCTCACTACAATACTATATGTGGCATAGATATCTTGGGTAGATATAGCGCTATCCCGCTCAATAATAGCTACATCTCTAGATGATTTAGCCTCCTTTCGCTCAGCAACAACAGCATCTCTATGGGCCAATGCCTCATCTTTCTCTAACAGAGCAACGTCTCTCCCACCAAGAGCTGTTAACATCAAGGCCCTAGCCTGATCTCTCTTAAAGGTCATCAGATGAAGACTCTGCTTGAAATACTTTGCTGAATGCTGGATCACAGTGGCATTCATACTGGGAGAATCTACCAGAGCTGTTGGCAACCCAGCGAATAGCTCCTCCTCGATTTAAGAATCAATGTCCTCCATGGGCTCTCCACCATCTGAATCAATCCTCGACACTATGGATATAGTCGTAGCTGATACAATCTCTGTCTCCATGCATGCAGAATACTCTGTCGAACAGCCCTAATGGCTAACAGAAAACTCAGTACTCTCGCACTGATCCCAACAGGCATACACCATGGATCTATCCTCTGCTGATAAATAGAGAGATGATAAACGCTGACCTAACACCCCCTCAAAAGGATGCACATCCTGAAACTGGTCAAAATATGACATCACAACCAGTGGGTGATATGCGGTCATGTCCCTCAAACTAGCCAGAGGGAGATAATCCATGCCCAGTGTATGAGTAATGAAGCTGTAGGGTGAACTGAGCCCTGCACACGATAGAATGTCAAATGGATCCCCGATCCCTACCATGAACACCGACCAGGATGCAGCGTCTACACACTCTGCTGGCTGAAAGGAGTAAGACATGGCTATCTCATGGGAAAAATAATACCCATGCCATCAAAACGTGCTAATCAGTCTCAAGTGTGACATGAACCACACATACAACACGACCGAGCTGCCTATAACCACCCCTGCAGGATAGGTATGGCAATACGTGGCTGACCTTAGTGTCTCTGCCATAATCATCGGTACAATGGTATGACCCTCCCTGAGAGCTCTCACTGCCCTAACAACACCGATGTCAAGATAATACATGTACAGTGGCATGTATAAATAAGCCACTACGCACATCATGAGTACGTCTACTCTGGCAACACGCCACTGATCCTCCGATGTGGTGAAATCCCCGGAGTACTGTGCATAGCTGTCCAATGAGTAAAATCTGTCTATCAAAAAATACTGGGACACTACATGACCAGATGTAATCTCATCATGTGATACTCTACGCCGCAACCAGGTGAAGGCCATGAACTGCCGGCACATATCTCCGACAGCCATCCAAGCGTAAGGCCTGTCCAATGGCAAAATTGTCAACCGCTCGTACTCCTCCAAAGTAGGGGTTAACTCATGGGTCCCAAATCAGAAAGCCTACCTCTCCTGTACCCAATGCTCTAGCATGACATCTACAAAGCCCAATGGAACCTGGAACGTCAAGAGGGTCATGGAATGCTGTAATAGCTAATCTACAATCACCTTGTCTGAAGGGGATACACTATCATACTAAGATCTCAAGCGTGAGGCCACCAATACTGGTGGGGTGTGATCAATACGACTGACTTTTGATGAAGACATCTGTGTGGGCCGTATCATAAGACCATCCAGCGGTCAATGCTGAACATCTTTGGGCATACATATGCATGACATAATACATGCATGACAAATAATAGATGACAACATGATGTAGGGAATGGAAAATAGTACATACATTCTTAAGTACATCATCATCTAAATATATCATCTCTATACAACTGAAAATACAGGGAAATAGGGGACAAACGCTCTACGACTAACAGAGGCCTATCAAAAGATATAATGAGAATGGGGCACAGCCACCCAGTATCTAACAGAGGCCTAGTAAGAGATATAGCGAGAGTACACATCAGAAGAAGATAATGGTGTCTATATCTACATCATCAATCTTGTCCACCTGATGTAACTCCTCCTGAGTCACTGGATCCCTGCCAAGAGGGATGTTAGGCCTATGCAAAGGAGGATCTGCACCAACAAAGCTATATGGGTCATCTAAAGGACCAGCCCCCGAGCTGGAAGGATCAAAAGTGTCCGCCTTTGAAGGATCTCTGCCCAAATGCCGGATGAAAAAATGTGCCCAGTCCAACTGCCTGGTCAAATTGTCAATCTGTGTCAAATGAGTCAGATCTCAGACACAGGCCATCCATCCATTATCATCCTGGATCCAGGAACCATATCCCCTATAAATTGAGTGGCGCGGGTCTGGGCTCTGATGGTATGAGGGGACCACCAACGGTATAATGCCTCCTGAGTAAACGGACCCTCTGACAAAGTAAAGCTGTCAACGCCCATCAATGGGATATCACTGACAGGCGACTGCGACACAGGCCAATAACACCTAGTAGGAGGCAAGATCGATACACGAATCTCTCCTGTGGTGCTCCTAATAACACGCTCTCCTAAATAGAGCTCCCATCCTCTATCTGTGAAGAGAGGAATCCAGCGGGTGGACATCACATACTCGACACCAGTCGAGTATCCCTCCTCAAGGCCGATAGTTAAATGTTCCCCAGAGTAGGGAACCCAAGTGATGGCATCAGTTGTCAACAACTCCAACTATAAGTGACAATGGGTGAAACCCTCAGCTACAGGAACCTCTACCAAAATGGAGTGATGCCATCGTCGTCCTCGTGGATATGTATCTAAACCTAACACACTAATAGGACGCAAACATGGAAGCCTCTCATAGGCCCAAAACTGCCAACACAAAGGCAAACATTTGCGGTCAGTCAACACTCTTAACCTGTACATGGGAAATCAAAAGAGTACTATTCACCAGTAGAAACGGGTAAAATCATAGTGAAGCCTCTGTCAAGCACTACGAACGCATGTGTATTCCCCTGAGGAAATAGACAACGTTGTAGGATCCCCAGTCATACACTCCAATACGGTCCACCTCTCGAGTGGGCTGATCAAAGTGAATGACGTCGTGGAAGAGTTGTCTTCTATGAAACAACCCTTGATAATAACCAAGAACAATCGCCATAGAATGTAATTCCTGACTCTCACATCAGCGGGCATAGGCTCATTCAACAGCCCACTCATAGCATCTACGCTCAAAAGACCTGTATGGACGGTCCTACCCTTGAGCGCCTCAATCGGAAATCCTAACAAGGATCTAACGGTAGTAGGGGTAATGTTCGCCGTACATGGCACTGGCGCCCCTCCAAACTTTATACCGGTGATAAACTGCCAATCCATCGGCATCATCATCACCTCACAATCAAACAAATGGAGAGACTGAGTCTGGTGAAACCAACACTCAGACAATGCCCTGAGGTAACCCTAGGGACAACGACGGGGAAGAATGGAAAAGAATGCTCCGAAGCCCCAACCATGCACAATCCCTTGATAATCTGGATGCAGAGCCTAATACAGAGAGTGTATACTGAACCAGTTCCCTTGAGGCTTCATAAAGCTGGAAACCTACATCAATGCAAATCAATCATCAAAATCCTTGCTCCTCATCAATAGGAAAAAGGAAGATCAAACCCATCTTTTATCTCGTTTGCCTACAAGTAAACTGAGGGGTGGCGACTCAAATCACCTAGAAGCTCTGGAATCGTCACATTAATTCCTAGAAGATCCTTGTGGGGAGCATGAACAGTAGGAGCTAGAGCTGTAACCGGTACATCAATGAAGGTTAGAGCACATTTCAATGAAGGTCAAGCAACCTTGATAGTCTTCAATGAGCTAGAGCATCATTAGCCGTTGAAGCACATTTCAATGAAGGTCAAGCAACCTTGATAGTCTTCAGCTGCTGGCAAGTAAATCCAACGAAGCATTGAAAGTCATCCAATGATTTCACTTTAACGAAGGTCAAGCAACCTTGACATCACCAGCCGTTAGCAATTAAACCCAACGAAGAGTCGGAGATGGTCCGATGGTGGTATCTGGGGATACACACATCAGCAAGAGTCAGGCAACCCTGACAACACAAACTGTTAGCAGTAACTCCAACAGATCACTTGAAAGACCCGGGGATACAAACCAGGGAAGGCCATCCTCATCGGGAAGGACATATGATGGAATCTATTATACACAATTTTCATCAGACAAATGCTTATTCCCCCTCAGTCTCTTGCACATAAGAGGAACATCTATGGTGGAAAGTATGTACCAAGGATTAAGGACTTTGGTGATAACCCCAATGTCAACATCCTGGAAGTTCTTGAAAACTTTGGATCACACGTCCAAGCAGTTCATCAGAAACATCAGTGACAACTCCAGTCCCCATCAGAAGTCATGGGAGCAAACAGTCATCACATCCCATTGGAAAATAGTCTGACAAACCACATACATTTGCATCATACTGCAGTACATTGCATCATAAATATCTTATCATGTTTCAAGTGTCTAGTGTTCTTTATCATATCCATGCCATTACACTGCATGAATATGATAAAGAGGGGCATCTGTAGACACTCAAAATTTTTTGCATTCTTATTACTAACCTTGCAGGAGGGCAAAGCCGTCTTCCAGAGATAACCCTGGAAGTCAATTCAGTTGTAGTCCCTGAGACAATCCCGGGATAATCAGTCTTTACCATCCCGGAGACAGCCCCGAGATAGTCTGCTTCAACCTCGGTGATAGCCCCGAGGCACTCAGTTACCAAACTCAGAGATAACCCCGAGAGGACAGGCATACCTCAGAGACAACCCTGAGGACATTCAGCACTTGCAACAGTCCAATCTAAGAGATAACCTTGAGCAACAATTGCTAAATCAGCCCAAAACCGAAGATAACCCCGGTGAGGGGCAAAATCATTATTTTGCCCCCTCGATCCTACATTCACGTCGTCTCAACATTTCAACCTATATGCAAGATAGAAGTGTCCTACAAGAACTATAGCTCCAATCCTGAGTGACTACTACAAAAGATAGCACACCGGATGGAATTTGAAGACTTGAAGACTTGGACATGGACCCATTTTCTCGACTTCGTACAACCTCCTATTCCATGTTATTGTCTAGCTCTCAATAACAGCATGCCGTAAAAGGTCTTATACACCTCGATCGGATGCCTGGATTAATGTTTTGAAGGTTTGAGCGGACACATTGCACGGGTGCACATACTTTGAGACGGCAGGACCCGCAGAGACCGGGGCACCCTGGGCAGCCGTAGGTACATCTGCGGCTACCGCAGGTACACCTGCGGTTCCCCCCTCTATAAATAGAGAGCTTGAGGTGGCCATTTTGAAAGGAAAAAAGGCGAGAAAGCCCTGTCCAATTTTCTCTGTACACACTATAAATTGAGTGCTTTCTAATTTAAAACACTCGTGAGCTTATATTTGGCTACTTTTTATCGGTGGGAATCGAGTGTTCATCCATTTAAAGCTATTGAAGTCTTCTTTGGTAGTCCACTATAAGCCTTCTTACATTAGTTAAAGTCTTTCCTCCACTTTTTGCACACACTATTATTCACATTGAGAGTCGCGTGTGTGTGTTTATGCCCGGGCCGTTGGTCCGTGGTTTTTATTGCTTTTATATATATGTATATGTAAATTTATATATATATATATATATATATATATATATATATATATATTGTCAAGTTATCTCGATTGAGCCAGAATATAATATTCGGAGCTTTTATTGCTTTTATATATATATACATTCCTGTCTGGCATGGAGTTCACTTCGTTGCCATTTATTGCTTTCATTTACTTTTCGTCCTGCCTAGAGTTTACTTCGAGGTGGTTGATTGTTTTATATATATATATATATATATATGTATATATATATATTTATAGCTTATATATATAACTGTTTACAGTTTTCATAGAAACTGATACATCATGTGAGCCTAGGAATCATGTGATAAGAGATTCAGTCTACTGAATCTAGATTCGGTTCCCGTGATGGACATTTTCAGCTGTACATGGCTTGTAAATTATTCACGGTGTTTTAATTTCCTTAAAAGGCTCTCATACCCACAAGGAGTTCGGCACTGCCTTTTTATCTTATTTTCTCGAAGATGCTTCGCATCTCGAAAATAAAAGCAATCAAGCCGAACACATAATAAAATGGAAGTATCAAAGGCCTCAATTACTATTGAGCATAATGATTTGAAAAACCTCTTTTACAAAATATCACTGCTATATCTTGTTAAAACTGAACTTTTATACAAAATTCAAACCCTTTGTATATAGGTACAAACGAGGCATAGCAGTACTTCCAGATAATTACACATTGACCTACACACACATCCAGATAATGGTTTAAATTAAAAAGTGGCGGTCACTGTGGTAACACGGATGTCGAGGGGTGCCTAACACCTTCCCTCCGCATAATCAAGTCCCCGGACCCTAACGAATTTCGGTTTCACAGACCAGTCAAAATAGTGTCACATCACTATGTTAATGTGCAAACCTTTTCTCGGTTGAGTTGGTGCAACCATTTAAAAATACCAACTGACAACTCTTGTAAGTCCCAATCATCGGCATATACTTGTCGGACCTTTTCATAACTTGTTTTTTCAAACAAATCTCACCTAACATGAGAACACAAAAAGACAAGAACATAAAAGGGACAAATAAAAATCCCAATGTCGACAACATAAATTAAACAAATAACTCAGGGTAGTTCTTCATTATTTTGTCTTTGAGTTTCCGCGTAGCTTCTTCACCATTGTGGTTCCTCCATATCACCTTCACGGAAGGTATCACCTTATTCCTGAGCACTTGTTCCTTTATGTCTACTATCTGGATAGGAACCTCCTCATAAGACAAGTCTTTATAGAATTGTAGCGGTTCATACTTGTAATCAGGTTTATACGGTCGCAGAACCGACACATGAAAAATGTTGTGAACATGTTCTAATTCTAGAGGTAGAGCTACCTCGTAAGCTACTTCACCTACTCTTTGTAGCACCTCGAAGGGTCCTATAAATCTCGAATTTAATTTTTCCTTCTTACCAAAATGAATTTTCCCCTTCCAAGGAGAAACTTTTAGGAAAATGAAATTTCCTACGTCGAATTCGTGATCTTGTCTGTGTTGATCAACATACTTCTTCTGTCTGTCTTGAGCAGCTACCAATCTTGCCCTGATGAGTTTGACAATCTCAGCAGTTTGTTGTACAAGTTCTGGTCCTAATAGTTGACGTTCACTGACTTCATTCCAGCACAGTGGAGTTCTGCACTTCTTGCCGTATAATGCTTCGTAAGGCTGCATACCAATGCTTGCGTGGTAATTGTTGTTGTAGATGAATTCTACCAACGGTAGGTGATAATCCCAGTTTCCTTTGAAATCCATGATGCATGCTCTGAGTGTTAGGTTTGTAATATTCATGAACGTAATCAAATTGCAAGAATAAGCGGAAACGTGTAAAATCAGAGTTTAAAATTTTACAAACCATATACCCGGATCATCCTTTATGCAGAATTATTAATTAAACAAAAAAGAAAGAATAAGAATCATACCCTTGAAGATCCGAGCTTCTTCAGGTACAAGTTCACCTCCAATCATTTTTCGCGTTTAACTTGAATCCACCGGGTTTGGTTCCTTCCTTTGATCAACGTTAGCCACCCAAGTGTTTGGCCTCTAGAGGTGATCCACCAAGAAAGAAGAAAGATCCAAGAAGATGGGTATTTGGCAAAACCCTAGTGTTTCTATCTCTCATAGAAAAGAAGCGTACTCTCTAACTCTTGAAATTGTATTCACGTGTTGTGAAAGTGTCAACCAACCCATCCATAATAAGACTCCTCTTATTTATAGATGTAGGCAACTCTCCTTAACAATTAAGGAATTGGGTTTTATTTAATTAATTAAATTCTTTTAATTAATTAAGCTCCCTAATCTTATTAGGGATAATTAATTAAACTCTTTTAATTAATTTACTTCCTAATCCTTATAGGATATTTGAGAGTACTTTTATTAATTAATTCCCAAACTCCTTTAGGAATTAAATAATAATAATAAGACTCCTTTTATTAATTTATATTTAATATTTCCAAAATATTAAATAATAAATATTAAGCTATTTAATTTATTCTATCACCATAGATTAAATTAAATATACTTAACTTATTATTACGATTATGCCATTAACTTCTTAAATAATTATTCTTCCTTTATGGTGTGACCCTTTAGGTTCTCCATATTAAACCGGTTGTGAATAAATCAATTAGAACAATTCTAATCTTATTTAAATAAATAAATTAAACTAATAATTTATTTAAATAAATAATATTTATTCTACAATAGGGATAAGCCTCCCTAGCGATCAACGACTTTCCAGATAATATAGATTTCAACATTAATCATAAAAGAACCTTTGAGTTAATAGTTACCGTACAATTCAATCCTTCCACCATACAATGTCCCAATTAAATATAAGACATGGAATTACTGTCAAGTCTTATTTTATTTAATTATATGTATTTCGACTCTTAAATGCACAACTCCAAATAATACAAATTAGAAACTCCTTTCTAATTTCATTCTGCCATGGCCAAGGACTACTGGGTTGTCATTTATCGAATCACATAGGATATTTCTCTTCTTTTACTAGAAGCGGTAGATTCTTTATTGATCATACATTATCTCCATGTAAAACTTATTATACCTAAGCATACCCTTTGATATACCCTAAGGGTCTTAAGGAATAAGTCAAAGTATAACTCATTATACACAAGATACTATGATGATCTCAAGTTCAAGGATCACTTGTACCACTATCACTATAGGAATTCCTATTGACATACAAGTAAAACTCCATTAGGTATTTCTTAGCGAGCCACGTTCAGTGAACTTATTCTCTAATAAGCACTTACATACTTGCTTTAGTGTCTCCACACAAATGATCATGAGATCAATTATTCTCATCTAATGAGCAAGCAACGTATGTACCAATCTATCCGGATTCACTAATCCCCAATTTAGTAATCCAATGATTGGGAACTATTTTAGTTTTAAGCTTTCTAAGAATTTAGATCTCATTAGAATGATCATCATCATTATTCTAAAAGCATTGCTTAAAACTATGAGTTTATCACATATTATAAAACAGCATCATGTAGATAATTAAAAGCCTTTAATAAATAAATACTTTTTATTAATAAATGAATAAGATTGTTACAAAGTATATGCTTTATCATCAAACATGATTGGCTTGTGTGCATACTACTTTCACTGAGCATATCTTTCAACGTCTGGATTGTCCGTTCGCTTTAGCCGTCTGTTTGCATATGGTACGTCGTACTTATTCTTATAATCAAATGAAAGTGTCACAACACATGTTTAGATCTAAGATGAGACTTAAGAACTATTCCTAGTTCTGTAATGAACTTTTCATCCAAACAATCAACTTGTAGCTTCATTTATAGCTATATACTTTGTCTTTATCACTAAACCAACAACTCTTTGCTGTTTGGAACCTTTCTAATTCACTGCACCACTGTTCAAGGTAACGCTTTACCTTAAAGTGGATTTTCTGTCGTCTTGGTCTGTCTGAAAAACTTGAGTCTGTTAAGCCCTCTAGTTTTAATTCAGACCCACCATGTAGGATCACATCCTTAGTGCCAGTTAAGTACTTTAAGATATTTTTCACTGTCTCACAGTGAACTTCTCCAGAATATAACTGATCAACATCAGGTCTCGTACATTTCATTGCATACATGATAATTACTCACGCGATCTCTCTTTTTGGAGTCTATGGGGACTATTCAGAGAGATACACTCTAAGGGCTCATCAACATGAGACATCCCATGGAGTTTGCCATGCTAAATAAATTTAACATCAAATGAATATACATTCCTTGGGTTATGTCGAGCATCCTCTTAAATCTATCTATATAGATTTGTATCCCCAATTAAGATACTCTTCCAAATCATTCATGGAGGAATATTTAGACAACTTTATCTTTACTGATTGTAGCATTGGTATGTTATTCCTCATTCGTAGTATATCAACATATAATTTTAGAAAGTTCACGACGCTCCCACTGACCCTTTTGTACACACTAGAACTCTTACCTTATCATATGCAACTCTGGATCATCATCTTCTATGATGCGTACCTCATCATCATCATCCATGATGAATCCATACCTCCCAGGTATCATCAGTACTATTCCAGATTTACGATTCGGTTGTGGTACAATAGGTCTATCTACAAGTTCCTCTTATTTGATTTATAGTGATTTGTGGTTCTTGAACTCTTCAAGATCTATTATCCTCCCACTAGCTCCTTCAATGATAAATACCTTTATCTTAGAAGGTAGCGTGTTTCGCAACAAACACCTTTTACTAAGTAGGATTATAGAACAGATACCCTAAACTTACTTTAGGATGTCCCACAAATCTGTACTTATCAAATCTTGTCCAAGCTTATCCTTTGAAACCTTTTTCACATAAGTTGGACAACCCTTATCTTAACATACTTAAGATTAGGAATCCTCCCTGTCCATAACTTTTATGGAGTCTTGGGGCCAGATTTTAAGGTTACCTTTTCGTAGATATGCAGCCATTTCTAGGGCATGACCCCAGAAGGATACTGGAATGTCAGTAAAATCATTATGGACCGAACCATGTCCAACAAGGTACGATTTTTCTTTCAGATACATCAATCAATTATTGCGTATCAGGAGGCGTCCATTGTGAGAAACCATTTGAGATGATCTAAAACCTTATTGCACAAGTATTTATTCCTTGATCTAATCAAAGAATCTTAATACTTTGCCAATTTGTTTCACTTCTGAATTCTTCGAACCTTTCAAACAATTTACAATTGTATTTCATCAAATACACATATTCAACTCTTTGAATGATCATCTCCTTTTCTTATACTAGTTTGTTCAATTTGTAAAATAATTTTTTACGTAAGTCAAGTATACAAAATCCATTAAGTAATATTCCAGTTCTATACAAAATATTATTATTATAAATAGAACAACAATTGTTCTTAAATATAATACCAAAGATTTTATTGTCCAACAATAAAATGGAAATAATATTTCTAACAAGAACTGGAATACAATAACAACTTATTGACTTAAAAGATTTGCCCGTAGGCATTGCTAAACTATAAGTTTCTATGGCTAATGTGGCAACCTTTGCTTCATTTCCCACACATAGGATTACTTATATTTGTTTAGCTTTCTACTTCTGCTTGGTCCCTTCATAAATCTATATTTATGATGACCAAAGTCGGTATCCAATACCCAAGTAGAACCTTGACTTAAAGAAAAATTTATTTTAAAACATGAACAAAATTATATTTGTAACCGAAACTTCACTAAGCTTCTTCTGGTTAGCCTCTTCAAGATGCTTCTCACAGTTTCTTTCTAGTGTCCAGGCTTATTGCAGTAGAAGCAAACTCCTTTGCTATCCGTATCAATTTTGTTCTTATTATCCTTTGTTTTTGCCTTTCTTTATTTACCTTCTTAGAATCGTTCTTCTTTTTAGAAGATCCTTTGGCCCCTAACAGTAAGACTTGGTCTTTCTTGGTTGGAAAGTGACTCTCAACATTTTTCAACATGTTAAGCAAATCAGCGAGGCTGATATCTAGCTTGTTCATATGAAAAATTCACAACAATTGTGAAAGGAGTCCGGGAGTGAGTACAAGATCAAATCTTGGCTCAACTCTCCATCCATGACAAAACCTGTTGTCCTAATTGTTCAATCAAATTGATCATGTTTAGGACACGTGTCTGTACTGTAGTGTCGTTGGTCATTCTAGATCGGAAGAGTTCCTTAGATATCTGATATCTATTAGTCCTATTTTCCTCACCATCAACTACTTGACGTGCAGGAATATAATAGGAGCATCCATAGTTTCATGCTGACGCTGAAGCTCGTTACTCATGGATGCGAGCATGATGCATTGAGCCAACTGTGCATCATCTTGTCACTTTTTAAAAGTAGCAATCTCTTCCTCAGAGGCATTATCTGCAACCATTGCAGGAAAGACGTATTAAGGACATAAGATTGCTTTTCAGCCATGAGAACTATTCTCAACTTCCTTAACCAATCCGTTTAATTAGGTCCGGTTAATTTAGCATCTAATATGCTACGCAGTGATAGTAATTTTAGACATTGTAAAATTCTGTAAATGAATTTGTAATTAATAATATTTTTACATACATTCTTTTATTAATTACCAAAATAAATTAGGTCTTATTTTAAATTGGTATCTCCCACTATTTTCTTCAAACTATATTACCCTCTATATATATAGTTCGGCAATATCTAATTAAAGATATGCTAGTGAGAATAAGGATCCCATTTCAAATGTATATAGCCTTGTGTGTGCACAACAAACTATATATAAATAAATAGGTAGACAACTCTTGTCAATTACATTTGAAATTAAGGAAATATGGATTCTCTTTCCTATTCACAAATAAACTCCTTTATTTTAGGAATTATAAAATCCAATTTTAACTTTAATTAGTTATCATGGAATCCAATTCCAACTCTAATTAGTTATCATGAAATCCTGATTTTAAAATTAAAATAAACTTTTTATTTTAATTATAAAATTATTAAAATATTACATATATATTATAATTCAAACCGTATTATAATATATATTATATTAACCGAAGGACATTTCCTGGAAGAATAGTTTACAAGAGATCCTGCATATTCATGTGACACAAGACTTGATTTCCGTGAAGGAGTCTAAACTTTAACTTCCATGATTTATGTAACCATGTCCAGGAAAAAGAATTGCTAGTGGGTTTTTAATATATATATATATATATATATATATATATATATATATATATATATATATATATATATATACACACACACACACACGTAAACCATTATTAGCTTATGTGGCCACGTGAATACTGATAACATTAATCCCTGTTAACTTATCATAACAGGAATATATATAATCACCAAACCGTGAATACCGAAGTACAGGAGCGAAATCAATTACTATTTTGCGATTGTTTTTGTTTTGTTTTTTTTTTAAATCTTATACAATAAAATCATGCCCAATTAAATTGTTCTAAACACATATCAATATACATATCAAATTAAAATAATTAATAATTTACATAAAGGTTTGGCTCTGATGCCACTGTTAGGTTTGTAATATTCATGAACGTAATCAAATTGCAAGAATAAGCGGAAACGTGTAAAATCAGAGTTTAAAATTTTACAAATCATATACCCGGATCATCCTTTATGCAGAATTATTAATTAAACGAAAAAGAAAGAATAAGAATCATACCCTTGAAGATCCGAGCTTCCTCAGGTACAAGTTCACCTCCAATCATTTTTCGCGTTCAACTTGAATCCACCGGGTTTGGTTCCTTCCTTTGATCAACGTTAGCCACCCAAGTGTTTGGCCTCTAGAGGTGATCCACCAAGAAAGAAGAGAGATCCAAGAAGATGGGTGTTTGGCAAAATCCTAGTGTTTCTATCTCTCATAGAAAAGAAGCGTATTCTCCAACTCTTGAAATTGTATTCACGTGTTGTGAAAGTGTCAACCAACCCATCCATAATAAGACTCCTCTTATTTATAGATGTAGGCAACTCTCCTTAACAATTAAGGAATTGGGTTTTATTTAATTAATTAAATTCTTTTAATTAATTAAGCTCCCTAATCTTATTAGGGATAATTAATTAAACTCTTTTAATTAATTTGCATCCTAATCCTATTAGGATATTTGAGAGTACTTTTATTAATTAATTCCCAAACTCCTTTAGGAATTAAATAATAATAATAAGACTCCTTTTATTAATTTATATTTAATATTTCTAAAATATTAAATAATAAATATTAAGCTATTTAATTTATTCTATCACCATAGATTAAATTAAATATACTTAACTTATTATTACGATTATGCCATTAACTTCTTAAATAATTATTCTTCCTTTATGGTGTGACCCTTTAGGTTCTCCATATTAAACCGGTTGTGAATAAATCAATTAGAACAATTCTAATCTTATTTAAATAAATAAATTAAACTAATAATTTATTTAAATAAATAATATTTATTCTACAATAGGGATAAGCCTCCCTAGCGATCAACGACTTTCCAGATAATATAGATTTCAACATTAATCATAAAAGAACCTTTGAGTTAATAGTTACCGTACAATTCAATCCTTCCACCATACAATGTCTCAATTAAATATAAGACATGGAATTACTGTCAAGTCTTATTTTATTTAATTATATGTATTTCGACTCTTAAATGCACAACTCCAAATAATACAAATTAGAAACTCCTTTCTAATTTCATTCTGCCATGGCCAAGGACTACTGGGTTGTCATTTATCGAATCACATAGGACATTTCTCTTCTTTTACTAGAAGCGGTAGATTCTTTATTGATCATACATTATCTCCATGTAAAACTTATTATACCCAAGCATACCCTTTGATATACCCTAAGGGTCTTAAGGAATAAGTCAAAGTATAACTCATCATACACAAGATACTATGATGATATCAAGTTCAAGGATCACTTGTACCACTATCACTATAGGAATTCCTATTGACATACAAGTAAAACTCCATTAGGTATTTCTTAGCGAGCCACGTTCAGTGAACTTATTCTCTAATAAGCACTTACATACTTGCTTTAGTGTCTCCACACAAATGATCATGAGATCAATCATTCTCATCTAATGAGCAAGCAACGTATGTACCAATCTATCCGGATTCACTAATTCCCAATTTAGTAATCCAATGATTGGGAACTATTTTAGTTTTAAGCTTTCTAAGAATTTAGATCTCATTAGAATGATCATCATCATTATTCTAAAAGCATTGCTTAAAACTATGGGTTTATCACATATTATAAAACAGCATCATGTAGATAATTAAAAGCCTTTAATAAATAAATACTTTTTATTAATAAATGAATAAGATTGTTACAAAGTATATGCTTTATCATCAAACATGATTGGCTTGTGTGCATACTACTTTCAGTGAGCATATCTTTCAATGTCAGGATTGTCCGTTCGCTTTAGCCGTCTGTTTGCATATGGTACGTCGTACTTATTCTCAGTTGTGTTCCCATGCATCCTTGTAGTCTTTTCCAAAAATTTGATATGAATCTCGGATCTCTGTCTGACACAATTGACACTGGAACTCTATGTCTCGAAATGATCTCTTTTACGTAAAACTTTGCCAACTGATCAAGATTGAATCTAATCTTTATTGGCAAAAAGTGTGCTAATTTTGTCAGCCTGTCCAC
This sequence comes from Panax notoginseng, assembly GCA_016801055.1. NCBI lineage: Eukaryota > Viridiplantae > Streptophyta > Magnoliopsida > Apiales > Araliaceae > Panax > Panax notoginseng. The sequence continues at coordinate 50,839,050 of CM029021.1, read as the reverse complement.
TACCACCCAAATCACATCGTACCCTCTCTGAGTAGTTGGAAGACCTATCACAAAATCTATTGTGATATGCTCCAATTTCCATTTCGGTATTTCCAACGGTTGAAGTTATCTGCTTGGTCTCTGATGATCGGCCTTGACTCTTTGACACGTTAAACTTCTCTTTTCATATTTGGCTACCAATAATGTCGTCGTAAATCTTGATACATCTTCGTACTTCCCGGATGAATTGAGTATCTTGAGTTATGAGCTTCAGTCAGGATTTCATCTTTAATAACTAGTACTACTGGAACCCAAATTCTTCCCTCGAACCTTAGTAGTTCTTCAGTATCAATCTTGTATTTCAGTTCACATCCCTCAACCACTCTTTCTTTGATTTTTCCACATTCTTCATCTTGTAGTTGAGTGTTCTTCACTTTGTCCACTAAAGTTGGACTAGCTTCTATATAGAACAATCTTTCATCTGATTCTTTCGGAAGTTTTATTTCTAACTCTAGCCATGCCATCGCTGAGATAAGTTCCTCCTGCGCCATTAACATCATCAATTTCTCATGACCTTTTCTACTCAAGGCATCAATAACTACATTTGCTTTACCCGGATGATAAAAGATCTCACAATCATAACCTTTTATCAGTTCTAACCATCTTCTCTGAGGCATGTTCAGATCTTTTTGTGTGAAAATATACTTTAGACTTTTATGGTCCGTATATATTTCACATTTCTCTCCATAGAGATAATGTTTCCATATCTTTATAGCAAAAACCACCGCAGCCAACTCTAGATCATGAGTCGGGTATCCTTTCTCATGGTCCTTTAGTTGCCTTGATGCATACGCAATGACCTTGTCATTTTGTATAAGCACACAACCTAGTCCTTTATGTGATGCATCACTATACACCACAAAGTTTCCTGTATTATCTGGTAATGACAACACAGGTGCCACACTTAACTTCTTTATCAAGTCTTGAAAGCTCTCTTCACACTTCTCCGTCCAAACAAATTTTACAGCTTTCCTTATCAAATTTGTTAACGGAGTTGCAATCTTGGAAAAGTTTTGAATAAATCGTCTATTACCTGCCAATCCCAAGAAACTCCTCACCTCCGATGGTGTCCTTGGTTGTTCCATTTTGATTACAACTTCGACCATTGATAGATCCACTGAAATCCCATCTTTATCAATCACATGCCCAAGAAATTGTACACGTTCTAGCTAGAATTCACACTTAGAGAATTTCACGTACAACTTTTCCTTTCTTAGCGTCTCCAACGTCAAACGTAAATGTTCCACGTGTTCTTCTTGAGATTTGGAGTACACTAGAATATCATTGATGAATACCACCATAAACTTATCTAAGAATGGTTTAAACATCGTGTTCATCAAATCCATGAATACTACAGAGGCATTAGTTAATCCAAAAGACATTACCAGAAACTCATAGTGTCCATACCAAGTTCTGAATGTCGTCTTAGGTATATCTTTCTTCTTTACCTTTAATTGATGATACCCACTTCTCAAACCTATTTTATAGAAGTATTTGGCTTCTTTTAATTGATCAAACAAGTCATCTATTCTTGGTAACAGATATTTATTCTTAATAGTGACTTTGTTTAATTCCCTATAATCGATCCAAAGACGCATTGACCCACCCTTCTTCTTCACGAATAATACCGGCACTCCCCACGGTGATACGCTCGACTGAATGTATTTCTTATCTAGCAGCTCTTGCAGTTGTACCATCAGTTCCTTCATCTCTACCGAAGCCATCCTGTACGGGGCCTTCGATATCGGGGGGCAGTTCCTGGCGCTAAATCTATAATGAACTCGATCTTTCTGTCAGGTAAAAGTCATGGCAAATCCTTTGGAAATATGTCTACAAATTCCCTAACCACTGGTATCTCTTCCAGTTTCACACCCTTCTTCTGAGTATCGACTATGTAAGCTAAATATCCTACACAACCTTGACTCAATAACTTCTTGGCCAGCATAATCGTCAGACATCTTGCTTGTCTAGGCGATTTGCTACCATAGAAGACTACCTTTGACGAAGTCATAAGGTTTACACTTTTCTTTTGGTAATCAATTATTGCTCCATAATTGAATAGCCAATCCATTCCCAATATAACATCAAACTCTCCAAGTTTAATCAGGATTAAATCTACTATCATGACATTCTGCTTAATATTCACTCTAAAATCCTTGTATACAGACTTAACAGGAATCACCTTTCTATTTACAATTTCTATATTTATAGGGAAATTCAATTCTTCACTAGGCAATCCTAACCTCTTAGCAAATTCATCAGATATAAATGAGCAAGTAGCACTGGAATCAAAAAATACATAAGCATCTATATCATTGATTGGGATAATACCAGACACTACATCTTTTGATTGTACAACGTCCTACACAGTCATGTTGAAGGTTCTGGCTGTGGGTCTACTTGATGACGTTGTTCCAACAATGGTTAATGTACCTCCACTATCTCCTCCCATGCTACCAGTTGCCTCTCCAGCTTTCTTCTTAGGGCACTAACGAGCAAAATGATCCTTGGATCCGCATGTGTAGCAAGCATTCTTCTTTGGTTGATGGCAATTTGGAGCAATGTGACCATCCTGGCCACAGTTGAAGCATACTCGCTTACCCCTTAAGCACAAACCAATGTGATTCTTTCCGCATGTAGCACATGCTTCAAACTTCTTTTTCAGCTGGCTACCCTATTGGATTCCATCACCAACACTCGCATTCCACTTCTTCTTCAAGTTATTATTATTATTCCCACCACTGCTACCACCATTCTTCTTCTTTTTTTTGTTCTTGATTATACTGAAAGTACGCACACAAGCCAATCATGTTTGATGATAAGCATATACTTTGTAACAATCTTATTCATTTATTAATAAAAACTATTAATTTATTAAATGCTTTTAATTATCTACATGATGCTGCTTTATAATATGTGATAAACTCATAGTTTTAAGCAATACTTTTAGAATAATGATGATGATCATTCTAATGAGATCTAAATTCTTAGAAAGCTTAAAACTAAAATAGTTCCCAACCGTTGGATCACTAAATTGGGGATTAGTGAATCCGAATATATTGGTACATATGTTGCTTGCTCATTGGATGAGGATGATTGATCTCATGATCATTTGTGTGAAGACACTAAAGCAAATATGTAGGTGCTTATTAGAGAATAAGTTCACTGAGCGTGGCTCGCTAAGGAATACATAATAGAGTTTTACTTGCATGTCAATAGGAATTCTAGTAATGATAGTAGTACAAGTGATCCTTGGACTTGAGATTATCATAGTATCTTGTGTATGATGAGTTATACTTTGACTTATTCCTTAAGACCCTTAGGGTATATCGAAGGGTATGCTTGGGTATAATAAGTTATACATGGAGGTAATGTACGATCAATAAAGAATCTACCATTTCTAGTAAAAGAAGAGAAATGTCCTATGTGATTCGATAAATGACAACCCAGTAGTCATTGGCCAGGGCAGAATGAAATTAGAAAGGAGTTTCTAATTTGTATTATTTGGAGTTGTGCATTTAAGGATCGAAATACATATAATTAAATAAAATAAGACTTGACAGTAATTCCATGTCTTATATTTAATTGGGACATTGTATGGTGGAAGGATTGAATTGTATGAAAACTATTTACTCAAAGGTTCTTTTATGATTAATGTTGAAATATATATTATCTAGAAAGTCGTTAATCGCTAGGGAGGCTTATCCCTATTGTAAAATAAATATTATTTATTTAAATAAATTAATAGTTTAATTTATCTATTTAAATAAGATTAAAATTGTTCTAATTGATTTATTCACAGCCGGTTTAATATGGAGAACCTAAAGGGTCACACCATAAAAGAAGAATAATTATTTAAGAAGTTAATGGCATAATCGTAATAATAAGTTAAGTATATTTAATTTAATCTATGGTGATAGAATAAATTAAATAACTTAATATTTATTATTTAATATTTTAAAAATATTAAATATAAATTAATAAGAGGAGTCTTATTATTATTTTTTAATTTCTAAAGGAGTTTAGAAATTAATTTATAAAAGTGCTCTCAAATATTCATAATAAGATTAGGAGGTTAAATTAATTAAAAAAGTTTAATTAATTATCCCTAATAAGATTAGGGAGCTTAATTAATTAAAAGAGTTTAATTAATTAAAATAAAACATAATTCCTTAATTATTAAGGTGGGTTGCCTACATCTATAAATAAGAGGAGTTTTATTATGGGTGTAGAGTTATTGTTGATTTTTTCACAACTTACGTGATTCCAATTGTTGGAGAGTACGCTCTTTTTCTATAGAAATAGAAAAACTAGGGTTTAGCCAACCACCCATCTTCTTGAATCTTTCTTCTTCCTTGGTGGATCATCTCTAGAGGCCAAACACTTGGGTGGCTAACATTGATCAAAGGTAGGAACCAAACCCGGTTAATTCAAGTTGAACGCGAAAAAGATTGGAGGTGAACTTGTACCTGAGGAAGCTCGAATCTTCAAGGGTATGATTCTTGCTATTCATATTTCTTGTTTAATTAATAATTGTGCATAAAGGGTGATCCGGGTATATGGTTTGCAAAATTTTAAAACTTTAATTTTTTTACGTTTCCGCTTATTTTATGCAATTTGATTGCGTTCATGAATATACAAACCTAACAGTGGCATCAGAGCCAAACCTTTATACGAATTATTAATTATTTTAATTTGATATGTGTATTGATATGTATTTAGAATAATTTAATTAGGCATAATTGGTTGTATAAAATTTTAAAAAAATAATAATAATTCCATTCGCGAGACTGTTGTGCTGAGTCCGTATATTTGATTCATAAAAGGGGACCACCGACCATGCTTCGGTTATTATGGGTGTATATTGTTGCCTGTTGCGATTTATTTGCTTCGGTTTATATAAAAGGGATCATCTTATTCAAAAGTTAACACGTGAATCTCCAGGTAATATATATATATATATATATATATATATATATATATATATATAATAATTTTATAATTAAAATAAAAAAAAATTATTTTAATCTTAAAATAAAAGGTTTATTTTAATTTTAAAATTAAATTTCATACTAACTAATTAGAGTTGGAATTGGATTCCATGATAATTAATTGAAGTTGAAAAAGGATTCCATGTTTCCTTAAATAAAGGAGTTTATTTAGATATGAAATAAGATTTCATATTATTCAAAATAATGGAGTTTATTTGTGAATAGAAAAGAGAATCCGTATTTCCTTAAATAAAGGAGTTTATTTAGATATGAGATAAGATTTCATATTATTCAAAATAAAGGAGTTTATTTGTGAATAGGAAAGAGAATCTGTGTTTCCTTTAACAAAGGAGTTTTTTTTACTTGAAATTGGATTTCATAATTAATTAAAATAAAGAAGTTTATTTTGCTTAAAGATTTTGATTAAAATAAAATAGTTTATTTTATTCAAAATTGGATAAATTAGAATAAAAGAGGTTTATTTTGATTTAAATTTGGATTAAAATAAAAGAGTTTATTTATTTTCAAAATTAGATTCTATGCTAACTAAATTTGCCCATTAAATGATATCAATATATATATATATATATATATATATATATATATATATTGAATGTTTATTATTCATGAGATGAATTTTATTTATTGATGCATATGGTGATGTGTATGATAATAAATGAGATTGATTATGGACTATAGACTAATGTTATGAAATTTTATTTTAGTTGGATTAATGAATGTATGAGTTTTATTAAATGGGATCTGCGTACCTCGTCTTCTCTAATTTTTTCTTAATATAAATTCTATCTTCCTCCTATGTACTTTCCCTTGACTGCTGATCAAGATTTCTATTTATTTTAAAATAGTTTTGTAATAGGAATAGTTAGAATTAATTTTGAAGAATTAGAGATCAAGGGGCAAGGAGCGCTTGAGGACCCGTTATATTTAAATATTAATTATTGCACCCCTAAGTTTGACTTTTTAGTTTACTTGGTGGCTCTAGTGAACCAAACTAGAATAAAGTCCATAATCAATCAGGGTAAAATATAGTATTCTATATGTGCATGCTTATACTATATATATGTGTGTGTGTGTGTGTGTGTGTGTGTGTGTGTGTGCATGCGCGCTAAATAAGATGAGACAAATTAATAACAAACCCCTCAAATAAATTATATTAAGTTGTAACGTTCAAAGATATTTAGAATATCGAACGTCGCCTTCTAGCATGGTAAAACAATAGAGTATTAAATATTTAATATGAGTTTGTTGTGCATACACAAGGAAAATATTAAATATTTAAGATGTTGTTTTATCACATTTAATGCTTATAAATAAACTGAACAATGCTGTTTTGTTGTGTGCACATAAGGACAATGTTTTTCTTTTGAATATATGGAAGTGCTAGGTATGACTTAACTTAGATCATTTTAGTTCGGATGTGCACACACCTGACCATTATGATCTAAGAGGCAAAATACAAGGAGTTACATAATTGATGTAATTGACAAGAGTTGTCTACCTATTTATTTATATATAGTTTGTTGTGCACACACAATGCTATATACATTTGAAATGGGATCATTATTCTCAATAGCATATCTTTAATTAGTTATTGCCGAACTATATATATTGAGGGTAATATAGTTTAATAGTGGGAGATACCAATTTAAAATAAGACCTAATTTATTTTGGTAATTAATAAAAGAATGTATGCTAAAATGTTATTAATTATAAATTCATTTATAGAATTTTACAATGTCTAAAATTACAATCACTGTGTAGCATATTAGATGCTAAATTAAACGGATCAAATTAAAATGATTAAGGAATTTGAGAATAGTTCTTATGGCTGAAAAGCTATCTTATGTCTTTAATACGCCTATCCCTGCAATGGTTACAGACAAAGCCTCTGAGGAAGAGATTGCTAATTTTAGAAAGTGGCAAGATGATGCACAGTTGGCTCAATGCATCATTCTCGCATCCATGAGTAACGAGCTTCAGCGTCAGCATGAAGCTATGGATGCTCCTACTATACTCATGCACATCAAGTAGTTGATGGTGAAGAAAGTAGGACTAATAGATATTAGATATCTAAGGAGCTCTTCCAATCTAGAATGACCAATGACACTACAGTACAAACAAAAGTCCTTAACATGATCAATTTGATTGAACAATTAGGACAACAGGTTTTTGTCATGGATGGAGAGTTGAGCCAAGATTTGATCTTGTAGTCACTTTGGACTCCTTCTCATAATTGTTGTGAATTTTTCATATAAACAAGCTAAATATCAGCCTCGCTATTTTGCTTAACATGTTAAAAAATGTTGAGAGTCACTTTCCAACCAAGAAAGACCAAGTCTTACTGGTAGGGGTCAAAGGATCTTCTAAAAAGAAGAACGATTTTAAGAAGGTAAATAGAAAAGGCAAAAACAAAGGATAATAAGAACAAAACTGATACAGATAGCAAAGGAGTTTGCTTCCACTGCAATAAGCCTGAACACTGGAAAAGAAACTGCGAGAAGTATCTTGTAGACGTTAACCAGAAGAAGCTTAGTGGAGCTTCGGTTTCAAATATAGTTTTTGTTTATGATTGAAATAAATTTTTCTTTAAGTCGAGGTTCTACTTTGGTATTGGATACCGTCTTTGGTTATCATACATATAGATTTATGAAGGGACCAAGCAGAAGTAGAAAGCTAAACAAAGATAAGTAATCCTATGTGTGGGAAATGAAGCAAAGGTTGCTACATTAGCCATAGAAACTTATAGTTTAGCAATGCCTACGTACGAACAAGTTTATTAAGTCAATAAGTTGTTATTGTATTCCAGTTCTCGTTAGAAATATTATTTCCATTTTGTTATTGGACAATAAAATCTTTGGTATTATATTTAAGAACAATTATTGTTCTATTTATAATAACAATATTTTGTATAGAACTGGAATATTACTTAATAGATTTTGTATACTTGACTTATGTGAAAAAATTATTTTGCAAATTAAACAAACTAGTATAAGAAAAGGAGATGATCATTCAAAGAGTTGAATGTGTGTATTTGCTAAAATATAAGTGTGAATTATTTGAAAAGTTCAAAGAATTTAGAAGTGAAACAAATTGGTAAAGTATTAGGATTCTTTGATTGGATCAAGGAATAAATACTTGTGCAATAAGTTTCTAGATCATCTCAAATGGTTTTCTCAAAATGGACGCCTCCTGATACGCAATAATTGATTGATGTATCTGAAAGAAAAAATCGTATCTTGTTAGACATGGTGCAGTCCATAATGATTTTACTGACATTCCAGTATCCTTCTGAGATAATGTCCTAGAAATAGCTGCATATCTACAAAAGGTAATCTCAAAATCTGGCCACAAGACTCCATAAAAGTTATGGACAGAAAGGATTCTTAATTTTAAGTAAGTTATGATAAGGGGTTGTCTAGCTTATGTAAAAAAGTTTTCAAAGGATAAGCTTGGGACAAGATTTTACAAGTACAAATTTGTGGGACATCCTAAAGTAAGTTTAGGGTATATGTTCTATAATCCTACTTAGCAAAAGGTGTTTGTTACAAAACACGCTACCTTCTAAGATAAAGATGTTTATCATTGAAGGGGCTAGTGGGAGGATAATAGAATCTTGAAGAGTTCAAGAACCAAAAAACACTATAAGTCAAATAAGAGAAACTTGTAGATAGACCTATTGTACCACAACCGAATCGTAAATCTAGAATAGTACCGAAGATACCTAGGAGGTATGGATTCATCATAATGAGGTACACATCATAGAAGATGATGAACCAGTTACATACGATGATGTAAGAGTTGTAGACACTCAGAAAAATGGATTGAAGCAATCTTCTCAAAAATAGAACATTCATTTTGATAAGACAATCAAAAGAGTTTGATTTTATTAAAAACAAGAATGAACCTAGTGTGTACAAAAGGGTCAGTGGGAGCGTCGTGATATTCCTAATATTATATGTTGATATACTACGGATAAGGAATGACATGCCAATGCTAGAATCAGTAAAGATAAAGTTATCTATACATTTCTCCATGAATGATTTGGGAAGAGCATTTTAATTGGGGATACAAATCTATATAGATAGATTTAAGAGAATGATCGACTTAACCCAAGGAACATATATTCATTTGATGCTAAAGTCATTTACCATGGCAAACTCTAAGAGATGTCTCATGTTGATGAGCCACGGAGTGTATTTCTCTTAATAGTCCCCATAGACTCCTGAAAAGAGAGATCGCATGAGTGAAAATCATGTATACAATGAATTATACGAGACCTGATGTTGATCAGTCATATTCTGGAGAAGATCACTATAAGACAGTGAAAAACATCTTAAAGTACTTAACTGGTACTAAGGATGTGATTAAAATTTATGGTGGGTCTAAATTAAAACTAGAGGGCTTAACAAACTCAAGTTTTTTAGACAAATTAAAACGACAGAAAATCCACTTTAAGGTAAAGTGTTACCTTGAACGGTGGTGTAGTGAATTGAAAAGGTTTCAAACAGCAAAGAGTTGCTAGTTTTAGTGATAAAGACAACGTATATAGCTATAAATGAAGCTGCAAGTTGATTGTTCGCATGAAAAGTTCATTACAGAACTAGGAATAGTTCCTAAGTCTCATCTTGGATCTCAACATGTGTTGTGGCACTTTCATTTGATTATAGGAATCATTAAAAGATGGGAAATCACTATAGAGATAGTGGACTCTCAAGAACAAGATTACATATCCATTAACTAAAGCTTATCCAACAACAGGATGATCGTCACTTAGAGAAGAAGGGTATGAGATAGCATGACGATTGACTTTAGTGCATGTGGGAGATTGAAAGTAGTATGCACACAAGCCAATCATGTTTGATAATAAAGCATATACTTTATAACAATCTTATTCATTTATTAATAAAAACTATTAATTTATTAAAGACTTTTAATTATCTACATGATGCTGCTTTATAATATGTGATGAACCCAAAGTTTTAAGCAATGCTTTTAGAATAATGATGATGATCATTCTAATGAGATCTAAATTCTTAAAAAATTTAAAACTAAAATAGTTCCCAATCGTTGGATCACTAAATTGGGAATTAGTGAATCCGGATAGATTGGTACATACGTTGCTTTCTCATTAGATGAGAATGATTGATCTTATGATCATTTATGTGGAGACACTAAAGCAAGTATGTAGGTGCTTATTAGAGAATAAGTTCATTGAACGTGACTCGGTAAGGAATACATAATGGAATTTTACTTGCCTGTCAATAGGAATTTATGTAGTGATAGTAGTACAAGTGATCCTTGGACTTGAGATCGTCATAGTATCTTGTGTATGATGAGTTATACTTTGACTTATTCCTTAAGGCCCTTAAGGTATATTAAAGGGTATGCTTGGGTATAATAAGTTGTACATGGAGGTAATGTATGATCAATAAAGAATCTATCACTTCTAGTAAAAGAAGAGAAATATCATATGTGATTCGATAAATGACAACCCAATAGTCCTTGGCCAAGGCACAATGAAATTAGAAAGGAGTTTCTAATTTGCATTATTTGGAGTTGTGTATTTAAGGATCGAAATACATATAATTAAATAAAATAAGACTTGACAGTAATTCCATGTCTTATATTTAATTGGGACATTGTATGGTGGAATGATTGAATTGTACGGTAACTATTTACTCAAAAGGTTCTTTTATTATTATTATTGAAATCTATATTATCTAGAAAGTCGTTAATCGCTAGGGAGGCTTATCCCTATTGTAGAATATATGTTATTTACTTAAATAAATTAATAGTTTAATTTATCTATTTAAATAATATTAGAATTGTTCTAATTGATTTATTCACAACCGGTTTAATATGGAGAACCTAAATGGTCACACCATAAAAAGAAGAATAATTATTTAAGAAGTTAATGGCATACTCGTAATAATACGTTAAGTATATTTAATTTAATCTATGGTGATAGAATAAATTAAATAGCTTAATATTTATTATTTAATATTTTAGAAATATTAATTATAAATTAATAAGAGGAGTCTTATTATTATTATTAATATTATTATTTTTTAATTTCTAAAGGAGTTTATGAATTAATTAATAAAAGTACTCTCAAATATTTCTAATAAGATTAAGAGGTTAAATTAATTAAAAGAGTTTAAATAATTATTCCTAATAAGATTGGAAGCCTAATTAATTAAAGGAGTTTAATTAATTAAAATAAAACCTAATTCCTTAATTGTTAAGGTGGGTTACCTACATCTATAAATAAGAGGAGTCTTATTATGGGTGTAGAGTTGTTGTTGACTTTTTCACAACATACGTGATTCCAATTGTTAGAGAGTACGCTCTTTTTCTATAGAGATAGAAAAAATAGGATTTAGCCAACCACCCATCTTCTTGAATCTTTCTTCTTCCTTAGTGGATCACCTCTAGAGGATAAACACTTGGGTGACTAACATTGATCAAAGGAAGGAACCAAACCCGGTTAATTCAAGTTGAACGCGAAAAAGATTGGAGGTGAACTTGTACCTGAGGAAACTCGAATATTCAAGGGTATGATTCTTGTTCTTCATATTTTTCGTTTAATTAATAATTGTGCATAAAGGGTGATCTAGGTATATGGTTTGTAAAATTTTAAAACTCTGATTTTTCCACGTTTTCGCTTATTTTGTGCAATTTGACTGCGTTCATGAATATTACAAATCTATAATTCCTGCTTTCACTCTCATTCTTCTTCTTTCTTTGTTCCTGATTATACTTTGTCACAGCCTCGCCTCCACCCTCAGCAATAATCGTCTTCTCAAGCACCGCTATAAACGTCTTCAACTGGAACATGGAGACTCTACTATACAACCAGGGCTTCAGTCCCTGTTTAAATCTGCTTGCCTCATCCGTATTCACTCACTAGTACAAAACCATAAAAAGACAACACTTAAAAGATGATGTTTTTATAAAAAATGTTGTGATTTTTTTTTTACAACGTTTTTTAACAAAACGTTATAGATACATATGAAAAGACGTTATGTATTTATAAATGCAATTTTTAGTTTTAAATAGATAACGTTTTTTTAGAAAAAAACGTTATCTGTGTAAAAAACACAGGGCAAAAAAAAACGCGAAAGGAGAAATTTTGAAATTTGAAATTTGAAATTAGATTATCTGCTAATGGATATAACCGTAACAGAGCTCATTTGAGTGCACCTCGAAAGCCCAGTCCCATCTCTGTCCCCCTAAAAACTCCAAATCTCAGTTTCCATTCGAATCAGTCTCTTATATTACAGCAGCAGCTCCAAGCTAACCAAGTAAGCTTAAAGTCCTTAATCTTGCAAATGTTTGATACATGCCCTCAAAGAACTGGAGAAACTAATTTTTGCCTTGGATTTCAGTTTCAGCAGTTGAAGCAGCAACAAATGATGAAACGACAGCTGTAGGGTAGACTGGATTGGGGACATCAGATGGTTCATCAGAACAGGGCTAGAAATGGTAGTAATGGGCGTCCATTGGGTTTATCCCCCGTCTGCTTGGCCTACTTTGCAACAATCCCAACAGCAACGGCCGACACCGCAGCAGCCTGGCTCAGGGATGAGGGCTGTATTTCTAGGAAATCTAGGCGCCAAATGTGAATGTTCCAGTACTGGTGTTTTCTTGCCTCGTCGAGGCGGTACCCCTACTGAAACTCTTAAGAAGCCAGGTCTATTTTATCTCTCATAGCTTTAAAGTTGGATGAATCTATTGTCGGTTTCATGTTTGATTTTTGTCAATTTTCAACTGTTTTCCAGTTTCTTTGTTTTTTAGGGTTTAGAACACTTGATATTTAGATGGCGGGGTACAACTTTATGGTTATGTCACATACAATACAACTTTTTTCTACATATAGAACTACTTTTTTGTTCGTTTCCCACATCTATATTCTTCCCATATATATCTGTCATCTGTTTCTCTTTTGCTTGTTACTTCGCACTGAACATCTATGAGTTTTATGTACTTGTGTTTTAATTTGTAGTGTAGGAATGTTCCTCTATTTCTTAGTTTTATTCCGTGTTTTGCATTTTTTGGGTAGTGTTATGTGAACAATTACATCATGTAGAAATGTAGGTGATTCTTCTCCTATGAATGTAGGTGATTTTTTGGTTTACCAATTTCATTTGTATGGATTGCGGGTACTTCCACAACCCCTTCATTCGTGCTTTTTAGCTAAAATTTACTTTACTTTTCAAAGAATAAGGAAATTATTATATGTATACATCAATGTTTTAATTAGAATAGTTAGCTATTTCATTTTAAGAACCCTAGGAAAATATACTATTATAATGAGGATGAAATCATTTTTGCTTATGAAAACACTAGGTAAGAATCAAAAGTTCTGATATGCCTAAGAAGTATTAAGCTACCTTTAGTGGGAAAGGCCAAAAGAATGATTGAAAACAGGCTCCCTGAGGTAGTTGAGCTTGAGACAACCACCATTTTATTATATTATTTTAATAAGCAAATCAGCTTCTTTTTTTCAAATGATAGGCCAATTTGATTTGAAGTTACATTAGTTTTGTAAAAGTGACTAACAATTTGGGACATCTTAACAACAAAAGCATGACACTTGTATTGGAGAGGGAGAACTTTGCTAATGCATGAGAAAATTTCAAACAAATGTTAGTCGTGGCTGCCTTCTATATCTATAATCTTTGCTATTTATTATTATTATAAGAAATATACATTCAAAGGCTAACATTACATTGATACGTGGATATACATGCTTGGTATTATAGAACATACAACAATAAATGCAAGCTTGGTAACAAGAGAAAGATATTGGTGCATTACAAATCAAGAGGTTAAAAAATCCTGTTGTTTACTCCCGCTCTATACAGATGCAACTTAGATGCAATAGTTACACTGATCTCGGTGCTTGCCGAAGAAAATAGGACATCTCCTTCAGAAACTATATGTTCAGCAGCATAATGCATTGTTTCATCTCCCGCTGCGACCTAAAAAATGGAGGGACCAGGGATTGCAGGGAATACAATTGATTAGGTAGTGCACCATAGCTTAATTTTATGTATAGTGGTATATTTTGTGGATGTAGTCAAATTCACAATTCAATATAGTAGTAATTATATTGAAAAGTGAATTTGAGATGTATGGATAGTTTGGTATTATTGGGATGTAAACGTATTATATGATATTAATATTCTTTGTAATTGGTATATTTTGAATTTGAAATGTATAGATAGTAATATTATTTGTAATTAGTATATTTTGAATGTTTGATACATTTTGGCTTTAAATAGATGACACCTTCTAAACATTGTATAAATGAGTGTACACGTTGTCTGATGTACCAAACCACAACATTTTAAGCCAGAAAACGTTGTGGAATTATATCATCTACAACGTTTTCAAGCATCCAAGAATTTATGGAAAACAAATATACAACGTTTTTAAAGAAAAAAACGTTGTGTAATATGTCAAACTACAACGTTTTAAAAACGTTGTATAAAGGTGTCAAATAGACAACACCCTTAAATACGACGTTTCTGTAAGACCTTCTATAACGTTTTTTATGCGTTATTTATTTACTGTTTTGTAGTAGTGACTTGATATGGCGCAAACCTCGCCAACTCATTGAACCTTGCTGCATATTTCGACATTGTCATTGTTCCCTGTTTCAGCTCTAAAAACTGCACTTCGATCTGATTTTTTGAAATCTCTAGGAAATAGGCCTAAAAAAATATTTCCTTGAACCTTTCCCAAGTCATCACTCTCTGACCCCCTCTAGTTTTATTTCCTTGCCACCAATAACTGACCTTTGCTTTCAACATGAATGTTGCAAAAGTAGTCCTCTGGTTCTCACCGACCCTAGCAACATCAAATATCTTCTCTATTTCCATGATCCAGGTCTGTGCCTCAACAAGATTCATGGTTCCACAGAATTCTGGTGGTCCAACTGCCTTGAAATCCGTAAAAGTTACGGATTGATTTTGCGGTTGATTCTACAGCGCTCCCGTTAATAATGTCACAAACTGCTGAACTGGGTTAGCTTCAGCGTTGTTATTGTTGGTAGACCCCTCAGGGGTTTGTTGTCGTGGTTGACGTCTTTATGGAGGCATTTTCTGATTAAAGAAAAAAATATAGTTATTAGGTTATTATCCAATCTTTTAAGTATTTTCTATTAACTTACTCATCATACAAGATCACCACATAACACATAACATCTTGAATAAAATTAACACTTTATTCACTCGTAATCTTTTGAAAAACATAAGAATAATAGCATTACTGCTATTTACATTACTTTTCCTGAACTACAAAAGTTGCAGGGTAACATCATCATCATATCCCATTGGTTACATAACACTTAGGATTTACATCTTATTTATCATATTATTAATCACCTATCAAGTACATTCCCTACGATGACCTACTAAAATGTTGCATAGCCTTACGACGCTCTTCTTCCATAATGTAGAACATTGTTCTGCGATCTAACATGTACGGTGGCAATGTCTCGAACTAAATCGGATAATACATAACTCGGTCTTGAGCTCGATTTATCACGGTGTTGAAAATGCCATTCATCTCCTCCATCTTGATCTTCTTTGTTTGTGCTTCACCCTCTACTACTCCTGCATGCTGAGTGGCTTTCTCGTACGCGTCTTCACTCTTGCTCTCTTGCCGAATTCTTCTTTCAATTTGTTCTTTAGCTCTGCAATCTCTTCTGTCATCTGCTCATTCTCTTCCTCAATGTGAATTAGCTTCCACTCGACATTACTAAGATGCTCGTCAAGATCCCGGATCTCATCGTCCTTCTACACCATCGAAGTCTGACGTTCAGCTACTATTTCCTCCAACTCCTCAACTTTATCATGAAGTTCCATACTGCGGTCATATATCTCGTCGTACATATGAGCTGCGATAGAGTTTGGTGGAAACTCTTCCTCCTCCTCATCCTCATTTGTCTGTGGTAACTCAACGGGGTCTTCCTCGTCCGTCTCTACCACATCCTCCTCATCAGGTATGTTCTCCTATTCAACCACTGTGACCAACGAAGATGACTTCCTTGGCAACAATTGTTCCCAAACCACCTGAATATCTCGACGCTCCTCCTCTCTAATCATCTGAGGTCCCTCCACCTTAGTCTGACTGGATTCTCCCACATTAGCCATTCTGACAAAAAAAATAATTTAAGTTTTAATTACTAATCATCACTACCTGACACTCACAAGCACATAGGTTGCAACCACATAAGCACATAAGTGTTTTATTATTTCTTTCTTAAAACTTGATAAGAGTTTATCACCACTATCTTTTCAAAGGTTACTTCCTACGGCTTTTCCCCCACCTAAGTTTCATAACCTAAGGCTCTGATACCAACTTGTGACACCCCCAAATCCGGGTACTTCATTCACACAGGATTTGGTGTTCATTGTCTAAACATTCATTTCTAACTACCCAAATATAATAAAATTTAAACCATAAACTTTACCATTAAAGGGTTACATCAATAAGTCTAATAAAATTTCCCAGGTTATCTAACCTTTAAAACAAACATCAAGTGCGGAAAATTAAATAATTACATCTCAATAATTAAAATAAAGTATGACAATATAAAAATTAATAGATTTACAAGTCTTCAACACTTGTTCATCTTTCCTTTCCTTTTACTGGTGGTAGGTTCATCGACCTTCTCAACTTTAGCTGTAATGGTTATATAAGAAAGAGTGAGCAAACAAATGCTCACTTGAAATGACATTGAATAATAATATCATAATAACTACCAAAGGAATAAGCTCGATAGAACTGAATAATATTCTCCATCAATGACAATTAAGAACTGAAAACAAAATCTAAAATATATATGAGGGTCACAAGACCACGAACTATGTCCAAGGTTATAAGTATTCTTTCAACTTAACCTAAACAGTCATAAGACTGTAGGGACTTCTCGTACTTAGGGGGATCAACCCTTCGTACAATGTATTGTGCACAAACATCTACACGCTTTGCGTAATAATCCCCTATAATAGGGTTGTTCATCTCAGTTTTTAGAATACAAGTCCGCACCAAAGTAAGTTTTGTTTGGATAAGTTTCAAGGTAATTTAGAGTTTAACGAACATCAACTAAGGCTTAGTTGAATCAAAAATGTAATAACAATATGCTATGGAATAAGTCATAAATGAATTAACATTGTATATTGAAGTCATGCATAGAAATGAACTAAAAAAAACATAAGCATTGAATAATATAACAAACCTTACTTG
The DNA here is from genome assembly GCA_016801055.1 of Panax notoginseng. Lineage (NCBI taxonomy): Eukaryota > Viridiplantae > Streptophyta > Magnoliopsida > Apiales > Araliaceae > Panax > Panax notoginseng. The sequence goes on along the minus strand of CM029021.1, from coordinate 50,821,741 downwards.
AACAATATTAAGCTAAGGCTAAAATTTTGTGTAGAATTGAGTCATTGAACATGCATAATTAATAGCAAGTTAAACAATAAAACTTGCTCATCATAAGAGTATCATAATTTAGTAACTTGCATACTAAGAACCGAGTTAAAGATATGAAACCTTCTCAAAGTAAAAGTTAGGTTAAAGAGCTTGCATGAATATAATTAAGTTGTACAAACAGGATTAGGAAGTACTTGCTCAATAAAAAGGTAAATAAGATAGAGCAAACTCAAACAGAGGTTAGAGTTCAAAAACTTGCCTTGCGTGTAAGCTAAACCGTAATAACTCGATTCTCAATATCCTATACACATGTCTGAAAGTAGTATGCACACAAGCCAATCATGTTTGATGATAAAACATATACTTTATAACAATCTTATTCAATTATTAATAAAAAGTATTAATTTATTAAAGGCTTTTAATTATCTACATGATGCTGCTTTATAATATGTGATAAACCCATAGTTTTAAGCAATGCTTTTAGAATAATGATGATGATCATTCTAATGAGATCTAAATTCTTAAAAAGCTTAAAACTAAAATAGTTCCCAATCGTCGCATTACTAAATTGGGGATTAGTGAATCCAGATAGATTAGTACATACGTTGCTTACTCATTAGATGAGGATGATTGATCTCATGATCATTTGAGTGGAGACACTAAAGCAAGTATGTAGGTGCTTATTAGAGAATAAGTTCACTGAATGTGGCTCGCTAAGGAATACCTAATAGAGTTTTACTTGTCTGTCAATAGGAATTCCTATAGTGATAGTAGTGCAAGTGATCATTGGACTTGAGATCATCATAGTATCTTGTGTATGATGAGTTATACTTTGACTTATTCTTTAAGACCCTTAGGGTATATCAAAGGGTATGCTTGGGTATAATAAGTTATACATGGAGATAATGTATGGTCAATAAAGAATCAACCGCTTCTAGTAAAAGAAGAGAAATGTTCTATGTGATTCGATAAATGACAACCCAGTAGTCCTTGGCCAAGACAGAATGAAATTAGAAAGGAGTTTTTAATTTGTATTATTTAGAGTTGTGCATTTAAGAGTCGAAATACATATAATTAAATAAAATAAGACTTGACAGTAATTCCATGTCTAATATTTAATTGAGACATTGTATGGTGGAATGATTGATTGTATGGTAACTATTTACTCAAAGGTTCTTTTATGATTAATGTTGAAATCTATATTATCTGAAAAGTCGTTAGTCGCTAGGGAGGCTTATCCCTATTGTAGAATAAATATTATTTATTTTAATAAATTAATATTTTAATTTATTTATTTAAATAAGATTAGAATTGTTCTAATTGATTTATTCACAACCGGTTTAATATGGAGAACCTAAAGGGTGCCATAAAAGGAAGAATAATTATTTAAGAAGTTAATGACATAATCGTAATAATAATTTAAGTATATTTAATTTAATCTATGGTGATAGAATAAATTAAATAGCTTAATATTTTAGAAATATTAAATATAAATTAATAAGATGAGTCTTATTATTATTATTACTATTATTATTATTTAATTTTTAAAGGAGTTTGAGAATTAATTAATAAAAGTACTCTCATATATTCCTAATAAATTTAGGAGGCTAATTAATTAAAAGATTTTAATTAATTATTCCTAATAAGATTGGAAGCCTAATTAATTAAAGGAGTTTAATTAATTAAAATAAAACTCAATTCCTTAATGGTTAAGGAGGGTTGCCTGCATCTATAAATAAGAGGAGTCTTATTATGGGTGATAGTGTTGTTATTGACTTTTTCACAACATACGTAATTTCAATAGTTGAGAGAGTATGCTCTTTTTCTATAGATATAGAAAACTAGGGTTTTGCCAAACATCCATCTTCTTGAATTTTTATTCTTCCTTGGTGGATCACCTCTAGTGGCCAAACACTTGGGTGGCTAACGTTGATCAAAGGAAGGAACCAAAGCCGGTGGATTCAAGTTGAACGCGAAACGATTTGGAGGTTAACTCGTACCTGAGGAAGCTCGAATCTTCAAGGGTATGATTCTTGTTCTTTATTTTTTCGTTTAATTAATAATTGTGTATAAAGGATGATCCGGGTATATGGTTTGTTAAATTTTTAAACTCTGATTTTTCACGTTTCCGCTTATTTTATGCAATTTGATTGCGTTTATGAATATTACAAACCTAACAGTGGCATCAGAGCCAAACCTTTATGTGAATTATTAATTGTTTTGATTTAATATGTATGTTGATATGTGTTTAAAACATTTTAATTGGGCATAATTTATTGTATAAAATTTATAAAAAAAAGAAGAAAAAAAAAGGTCGTTATCAAAATTCACGATATCCGTGATTTTGGTGAATTCCGTGATTCGGTGGCAACGTTTACTATTATATATATATATATATATATATATATATATATATATATATATAATAGTAGTCATATATATATGATATGTCACAGGCGGATTGACAGGGAATCTTCCCACCATATATATATACTCCTGGAGTTATATTATTTGGTGGCCACGTTGGACGGTTGGAATATATATATATATATATATATATATATATATATATATATATATATATATATATATATACACACACACACACACACACACACATATATAATAACGTAATAATTTTATAATTAAAATAAAAAGTTTATTTTAATTTTAAAATTGAATTTCATGCTAACTAATTAGAGTTGGAATTGGTTTCCATGATAACTAATTGGAGTTGAAATCGGAATCCATTTTTCCTTAAATAAAAGAGTTTATTTAGATATGGAATAAGATTTCATGTTATTCAAAATAAAGGAGTTTATTTCTGAATAGGAAAGAGAATCCGTGTTTCCTTTAATAAATGAGTTATTTTTATTTTTTTTACTTGGAATTAGATTCCATAATCAATTAAAATAAAGGAGTTTATTTTGATTAAAGATTTGATTAAAATAAAATAGTTTATTTTATTCAAAATACGATAAATTAAAATAAAAGAGGTTTATTTTGATTTAAATTTGGATTAAAATAAAGGAGTTTATTTTGATTCAAAATTAGATTTTATACTAACTAAATTTGTCCATTAAGTGATATCAATATATATATTGAATGTTTATTATTCATGAGATGAATGTTATTTATTGATGCATATGGTGATGTGTATAATAATAAATGAGATTGATTATGGACTATTGACCAATGTGAATGGATTTTAGTTTAGATGGATGCATGAATGTATGTGTTTTATTAAATGGGGTCTGAGTACCTCGTCTTCTCTAATTTTCTTAATGTAAATTCTATCTTCCTCCTATGTACTTCTCCTTGACTGCTGATCAAGGTTTCTATTTATTTTAAATAATTTTGTAATAGAAATAGTTAGAATTAATTTTGAAGAATTGGAGATCAAGGATCAAGGAGCGCTTGAAGACCCTTTTGTAATGAAGCCAGGTTTTAATGTAATAGTTATATTTAAATATTAATTCTTGCACCCCTAGGGTTTGACCTTTTGGTTCACTTGGTGGCTCTAGTGAACCAAACTAGAATAAAAGTCCATAATCAATCCAGGTAGAATATAGTATTCTATATGTGCATGCTTATACTATATATATTATATATTATGCAAACATACTTCACATGTTAATTAATATGACGCGTATTTTATATATATATGTGCATGCGCGCTAAACAAGATGAGATAAATTAATAACAAACCCCTCAAATATTTTATATTAAGTTGTAACGTTTAAAGATATTTGGAATATCGAACGTCGCCTTCTAGCATGATAGAAACAATAGAGTATTGAATATTTAATACGAGTTTGTTGTGCACACACAGGGCAAGTATTAAATATTTAAGATGTTGTTTTTATTACATATGATGTTTATAAGGAATTGAATGTTATCGCTTTGTTGTGCACACACAAGGGCTGTAGTTTTCTCTTCACTTATATGGAAATGCTGGGTCTGATTTAACTTAAATTATTTTAGTTCGGATGTGCACACACTTGACCATTATGATTTAAGAGGCAAAATACAGGGAGTTACATAGTTGATGTTATTGATAAGAGTTGTCTACCTATTTATTTATAAAGAGTTTGTTGTGCACACACAAGGCTATATACATTTGATATGTGATCTTTATTCTCACTAGCATATCTTTAATTAGATATTGCCAAACTATATATATTGAGGGTAATATAGTTTGAGGAAAATAGTGGGAGATACCAATTTAAAATAAGACCTAATTTATTTTGGTAATTAATAAAAGAATGTATGCTAAAATGTTGTTAAGAACAAATTCATTTATAGAATTTTATAATGTCTAAATTACTATCACTGCGTAGTATATTAGATGCTAAATTAACCAGACCGAATTAAACGGATTGGTTAAGGAATTTGAGAATAGTTCTCACGGTTGAAAAGCTATCTTATGTCCTTAATACGCCTATCCCTGCAATGGTTGCAGACAATGCCTCCGAGGAAGAGATTGCTACTTTTAGAAAGTGGCAAGATGATGCACAGTTGGCTCAATGCATCATGCTCGCATCTATGAGTAACGAGCTTCAGCGTCAGCATGAAACTATGTATGCTCCTACTATACTCCTGCACGTCAAGCAGTTGATGGTAGGAAAGTAGGACTGATATATATTAGATATCTAAGGAGCTCTTCTGATCTAGAATGACCGATGACACTATAGTACAGACAAAAATCCTAAACATGATCAATTTGATTGAACAATTAGGACAATGGATTTTGTCATGTATAGAGAGTTGAGCCAAGATTTGATCTTGCACTCACTCCCGGACTCCTTTCACAATTGTTGTGAATTTTTTATATGAACATGCTAGATGTCAGCCTCGCTGATTTGCTTAACATGTTGAAAATGTTGAGAGTCACTTTCCAACCAAGACCAAGTCTTACTGGTAGGGGTCAAAGGATTTGCTGAAAAGAAGAACAATTCAAATAAGGTAAATGGAAAGACAAAAATAAAGGATAATAAGAACAAAACTGATATGGATAGCAAAGGAGTTTGCTTCCACTGCAATAAGCCTGGACACTGAAAAGAAACTGCAAGAAGCATTTTGTAGAGGCTAACCAGAAGAAGCTTAGTGAAGTTTTGGTTACAAATATAATTTTGTTCATGATTTAAAATAAATTTTTCTTTAAGTCAAGTTTCTACTTGGGTATTGGATACCGACTTTGGTTATTATAAATATAGATTTATGAAAGGACCAAGCAGAAGTAGAAAGCTAAACAAATATAAGTAATCCTATGTGTGGAAAATGAAGCAAAGGTTGCCACATTAGCCATAGAAACTTATAGTTTAGCAATGCCTACGGGCAAATCTAATAAGTCAATAAGTTGTTATTGTATTCCAGTTCTTGTTAGAAATATTATTTTCATTTTTGTTGTTGGACAATGAAATCTTTGGTAATATATTTAAGAACAATTGTTGTTCTATTTATAATAATAATGTTTTGTATAGAACTGGAATATTACTTAATGGATTTTGTATACTTGACTTACGTGAAAATAATTTTACAAATTGAACAAATTAGTATAAGAAAAAGAGATGATCATTCAAAGAGTTAAATGTGTGTATTTGCTAAAATATAAGTGTAAATTATTTAAAAGGTTCAAAGAATTCAAAAGTTAAATAAATTGACAAAGTATTAAGATTCTTTGATTAGATTAAGGAATAAATACTTGTGCAATAAGTTTCTAAATCATCTCAAATGGTTTTCTCATAATGGACGCCTCATGATACGCAATAATTGATTGATGTATCTGAAAGAAAAAATCGTACCTTATTGGACGTGGTACGGTTCATAATAATTTTATTGACATACCAGTATCCTTCTGGGATAATGTCCTAGAAATGGCAGTATATCTACGAAAAAGGTAACCTCAAAATCCGGCTCCAAGACTCCATAAAAGTTATGGACAGGGAGGATTCCTAATCTTAAGTATGTTAAGATAAGGGGTTGTCCAACTTATGTGAAAAGGTTTCAAAGGATAAGTTTGGGACAAGATTTGACAAGTACGGATTTGTGGGACATCCTAAAGTAAGTTTAGGATATATGTTCTATAATCTTACTTAGCAAAAGGTGTTTATTGCGAAATACACTGCCTTCTAAGATAAAGATGTTTACCATTGAAGGGGCTAGTGGGAGGATAATAGATTTTTTAGAGTTAAAGAACCACAAAACACTATAAGTTAAATAAGAGGAACCTGTAGATAGACCTATTATACCACAACCGAATCGTAAATCTAGAATAGTACCAGAGATACCTGGGAGGTATGGATTCATCACGGATGATGATGATGAGGTACGTATCATAGAAGATGATGATTCGATTACATACGATGAGGTAAGAGTTGAAGACACTCAGAGAAATGGATTGAAACAAGCTTCTCAAATATGGAACATTTGTTTTGATGAGATAATCAAAAGAGTTTGATTTTATCAAAAACAAGAATGAACCTAGTGTGTACAAAAGGGTCAGTGGGAGCGTCATGACATTTCTAGTATTATATATTGATATACTACGGATAAGAAATGACATACGAATGCTACAATCAGTAAAGATAAAGTTGTCTAAACATTCCTCCATGAATGATTTGAGAAGAGTATCTTAATTGGGGATACAAATCTATATAGATAGATTCAAGAGGATGCTCGACTTAACCCAACAAACGTATATACATTTGATGCTAAAATCGTTTAGCATGGCAAACTCTAAGAAATATCTCATGTTGATGAGTCATGGAGTGTATCACTCTTAATAGTCCCCAAATACTCTAAAAGAGAGATCGCATGAGTAACTATCATGTATGCCATGAAATGTACGAGACCTGATGTTGATCAGTCATATTTTGGAGAAGTTCACTATGAGTCAGTGAAAACATCTTAAAGTACTTAATCGGCACTAAGGATGTGATCATATTCATGGTGGGTCTGAATTAAAACTAGAAGGCTTAACAGACTCAAGTTTTTCAGAAAAACCAAGACAACAGAAAATCCACTTTAATGTAAAGCGTCACCTTGAACAGTGGTGCAGTGAAACTGGAAAGGTTCCAAACAGCAAAGAGTTGCTGGTTTAGTGATAAAGACAAAGTATATAGCTATAAATGAAGTTACAAGTTGATTGTTTGGATAAAAAGTTCATTACAGAACTAGAAATAGTTCTTAAGTCTCATCTTGGATCTAAACATGTGTTGTGGCACTTTCATTTGATTATAAAAATCATTGAAAGATGGGAAATCACTATAGAGATAGTGGACTCTCAAGAATAACATTACATATTCATTAACTAAAGCTTATCCAACAGCAGGATAATCGTCACTTAGAGAAGAAGGGTATGAGATACCATGGCGATTCGCTTTAGTGCAAGTGGGAGATTGAGAGAAGTATGCACACAAGCCAATCATGTTTGATGATAAAGCATATACTTTGTAACAATCTTATTCAATTATTAATAAAAAGTATTAATTTATTAAAGGCTTTTAATTATCTACATGATGTTGCTTTATAATATGTGATAAACCCATAGTTTTAAGCAATGCTTTTAGAATAATGATGATGATCATTCTAATGAGATCTAAATTCTTAGAAAGCTTAAAACTAAAATAGTTCATAATCGTTGGATTACTAAATTGGGAATTAGTGAATCCGGGTAGATTGGTACATACGTTGCTTGCTCATTGGATGAGGATGATTGATCTAATGATCATTTATGTGGAGACACTAAAGCAAGTATGTAGGTGCTTATTAGAGGATAAGTTCACTGAACGTGGCTCGCTAAGGAATACCTAATAGAGTTTTACTTGCCTGTCAATAGGAATTCCTATAGTGATAGTAGTACAAGTGATCCTTGGACTTGAGATCATCATAGTATCTTGTGTATTATGAGTTATACTTTGACTTATTCCTTAAGACCCTTAGGGTATATCAAAGGGTATGCTTGGGTATAATAAGCTGTACATGGAGATAATGTATGATCAATAAATAATCTACCGCTTCTAGTAAAAGAAGAGAAATACCCTATGTGATTCGATAAATGACAACCCAGTAGTCCTTGGCCAAGACAGAATGAAATTAGAAAGGAGTTTCTAATTTGCATTATTTAGAGTTGTGCATTTAAGAGTCGAAATACATATAATTAAATAAAATAAGACTTGACAGTAATTTCATGTTTTATATTTAATTGGGACATTGTATGGTGGAAGGATTGAATTGTACGGTAACTATTTACTCAAAGGTTCTTTTATGATTAATGTTGAAATCTATATTATCTGAAAAGTCGTTAATCGCTAGGGAGGCTTATCCCTATTGTAGAATGATGAGTATGAAATATGTTATATTTTTATTCCTTAATACTTAATCTTTTGTGTTTATTTTGTGCCTAAATAAACTTATTATTCTTATATTTTTATTTTAGGTACAATTGAAGGGTTTCGTGATTTTGGGAATAATTTGGAGACAAATCAAGCATTATTGAACTAAGGGATCAGCAACTTATTATTTTGTGGGCCACAGTTTGGTTTTATTGCATGTATCAAGCTAATCATCATTCAACCTATGCATGAATTTTGCTAACTAGCATTATGGGCAACATGAGATCCTAGCCCAATTAATGCTCCAACATAACAAGTAACCAAGCAGGTGGGGTTTTTAAATTGAACATACTCAGCATATGTATGAAGTGGGTCACAGGTTAAAATAACCATGCATGGCTATATTCCATATCACGTGGGAGTTCATCAATTGGCTAAAAGCAGACTTAGCATCACACGAAAATTGACTCACACATATTCCAATCAGTTTACATGGAAATCATTCCACGCGAAAATTGAAGAATCCGAACGTGGCATGGAAAGTTGGCACACGAAATATTGTGGAATTTAATTCCAATTTCAAATCTAAATTTTGGATTCTAGAAGAATAATTTTTACAATTCTATTGTAATTAGGATTTTTTTTAGACTAAGATTTATTTCCAAATTGAATTCTATTTCTTTATGAAAATTAGTGTAATTTGTAATTTCTTTTAGGATTTGAATTTCTACTTCCTATAGGATTTAGGACTTTGTCTAGCACTATAAATAGAGGATGAGAGTCAAGATTTTATTCTTTCAATTATCAACTATCATCTATTGGAGTGCTGACTTAAGAGCATGTCAGACTAGTTCTTTGTATTCAGTTCTAAAGGGAGGTGAATCCTTGTTACAAGTAATTGATTAATTGAGTATTATTATTATTTATTTCTTTTTGTGTGAAATTTCTTCTGATAATCTGTTTTCATTGATTGCATGCTAATTGATCTAATTAATTTAATATGGCCAATTAAATTAGTTTGATCGTTATCATATGCTAGATTAAGATTGATATTACGTGTAATTGATATCTGTCTTCATCATAAGTAGCAACTTGGTAATAATAATTGTGGACAAGCTTTTGTTTATTGCTAAGATTATCAGAAAACAAGTTAAACAAATCGAGCTTATGTGTTTGTTGCTTGGATTAGCCTAATTCTCTATTTCTTAATGCTTCTATCATATTCAATCTAGAGAGCTTATTCTAGGTTGTATGCTAGTTAGAATATGGCGGAGAGCTTGTTTCATACAGTGATAATCTAAGGAGAATTTCGGATAGCAGAGCTTATTGTTATCTAGGGCTAATAGTTTCATTGAAGGAAAAATAATAATAACTTGATTAATTGATTGTTGTACTTGGTGAAACTGAATTGCAGAACTGAAGTTTTTACATATTTGGTTAAATCATTAATTTTTATTCTCTTAGTTTAAAAATAATTTTCAAAAACCCCCATCCCCCATCTTTATTTTCTGTTGAAATAATAGAATAATTCGAAAATAACTTTACTCTCTGTGGGATCGATCCTTACTTGCTACTGTGCTAATTATTATAAATTGTGAAGTAAAAGTGAGGTTAATTTAGGAGTGTCAACGATAGCTCCCAAATTTTGGCGCCACAAATTTCATACTCATCAAATTCCCCCACACTTATCTTTTTACTCGTGCTCGTGTAAACCAAAAATTTGATTTCCAGAAAAATTCTATTCAACCATAATGTCAAAAGATTTCAAGGTACAAATCATGACTATTAACACTAAATTTGCAAAAATCTAATCAATGCCTTATCAGTTAACTCACAATGAACAACCTTACTATTTCACCAATGAATTTCATTAAACCAAATTGTAACCACATAAGAAACTTTCCCAAAATCTACATACTTACTCAACTTAGTTACCATGGAGGAAAAATCGTGCACACTGACTCACAACTAATAACAAATTTTTCTTGCTTTTCAAGTTTTTCAACTTCCCATCAAAATTGGATTATTATTCCTATATAAAACCTAAATCTCCCCCCGACACTCAAACCGTACATTGCCCCCAATGTAAGAAAATCATGCAAAGAAGAAAATACCACTAGCTAACATGCAATAAAATAATAAAAAAAAAACTAAAAACTAAATGGATAAAAAAATCAAATCTGAGATCTTGGGTTGCCTCGTAAGCAGCTGCCCGTGTTTAACGTCTTTGGCTCGACGTCATGCCTCTCTTCTCAGCTTTCATAGATCGGATTGTCTAGCTCCACCATCTCAATATTTTCGACCTGATGCCCCTCATAAAAAGGCTTTAATCTATGCCCATTCACTTTAAGGATCTTGTTTGTGCTCAGGCTTTGAATCTCAAAATCTGCTTATCATGAAAAGCTTTGGTCTTTTCCTTTTAAATCTTTGAACTTTCATAGGCTTCATTCCTCAATTCTTCCAACTCTTGTAACTGCAATTTTCTGTGTACTCCAGCTGCTTCCAAATTCATGTTGCACTGCTTGATTGCCCAAAAAGCCCTATGCTCCAACTCAACAGGTAAGTGGCATGGTTTTCTAAACACAATCCTGTATGGTGACATCCCAATAGGTGTTTTGTACGCAGTTCTATAGGCCGAAAGTGCATCATCTAATCTCAGACTCCAATCCTTTCTGCTCGGGTTGACTACCTTCTCCAAAATGAATTTGATCTCTCGGTTAGACACCTCAGCTTGACCATTACTCTGCGGATGGTAGGATATAGAAACCTAGTGTAGAACATTGTATTTCTTGAACAAAGCCGCTAACACACTGTTGCAAAAGTGGGTTCCGCGATCACTAATGATGGCTCGTGGTGTTCCAAATCTGACAAATATGTTAGTCCTAACAAAATCTGCAACAACTTTAGAATCGTCAGTCCTAGTGGCTTTAGCTTTCACCCATTTTGAGACATAATCAACAGCCAAAAGAATATATAAATTCCCAAAGGATGAAGGAAAAGGTCCCATAAAATTTATACCCCAAACATAAAAAATCTCAACAACTAATATAGGAGTTTGGGGCATTTGATTTCGTTGAGAAATAGTCCCCGTCCTTTGGCAATTAACACATGTTTTACAAAACAGATAGGAATCTTTAATAAGTGATGGCCAATAAAAACCACTTTCCAAAACTTTATTACCAGTTCTTTTTGGACCAAAATGTCATCCACAAGCATAAGAATGACAAAAGGAAAGGATAGATTGAAATTCACTGTTAGGCACACATCGTTTAACTATCTGGTCAGCACAAAATTTCCATAAGTATGGATCATCCCAAACATAGTGTATAGCATCACTTTTTAACTTTTCCTTTTGGGATTTGGAAAATTCTTTAGGAAAATATTCACTTACCAAATAATTCACCGTATCTGCATACCAAGGACTCTTAGCATGAATGGAAATTAACTGCTCATCCAGGAAAGAATCATATAACGGTAACTCCTCCTCGTCTCGCAGTAGCCTACTCAAGTGATCCGCTACTAAGTTATCCGCACCTTTCTTATCCTTGATCTCTAAGTCAAATTCTTGTAGGAGCAGAATCCATCGAATAATCCTTGGTTTAGAATCTTTCTTGGTTAGCAAATACCTGAGAGCAGTATGGTCAGAATAAACTCTAATTTTAGTACCAAGCAAATATGATCGAAATTTATCTAAAGCAAAAACCACAGATAAAAGTTCTTTTTCAGTTGTGGAATAGTTTATTTGAGCCTCATTCAAAGTCCTCGAAGCATAGTATATGGCATGAACGGTTTTTTCAATCCTTTATCCCAAAACAGCCCCCACTGCATAGTTGCTTGCGTCACACATGATCTCAAATGGCAACTTCCAATTTGGCAGTTGAATGACAGGAGCATAAGTTAATAATTTCTTTAAAGTGTCAAAAGCCTCCTTGCATTCATCATCAAACTGAAAGTCTACATCTTTTTGCAGCAACTTACATAAGGGTAATGCAATCTTCGAGAAATCCTTGATAAATCTTCGATAAAATCCTGCATGACCAAGAAAAGAGCGAATCTCCCGCACGCTGACGGGGTAAGGCAAATCAGATATAACATCTATCTTAGCTTTATCAACTTCAAGACTTTTAGATGACAAAACATGACCAAGTACTATTCCCTGTTCTACCATGAAATGACATTTTTCCCAATTTAAAACAAGATTAGTTTCCATGCATCTCTTTAGAACACGATTTAAATTATCTAAGCATGCATCCAAAGAATCACCATGAACTGTGAAATCATCCATAAAAACCTCGATGCATTCTTCTAAAAGATCCAAAAAAATGCTTACCATGCATCGCTGAATAGTACCTGGGGCATTACACAGTCCAAAAGACATCCGTCGATAGGCAAAAGTACCAAAGGGACATGTGAATGTGGTCTTCTCTTGGTCCTCGGGTGCAATCACAATCTGGTTATATCCTGAAAAATCATCTAGAAAACAATAATAAGTGTGCCCAGCTAATCTCTCCAACATTTGATCAATAAAAGGAAGAGGAAAGTGATCTTTTCTTGTTACAGCATTCAATTTTCTATAATCTATACACACTCTCCACCCTGTTTGCATTCGTGTGGGCACCAACTCATTATCATCGTTCTTGACAACGGTGATTCCGGATTTCTTTGGGACTACCTGCACTGGACTCACCCATTGACTATCAGAGATGGGATAGATGATACTGGCATCAAGCAATTTGAGCACCTCTTTTTTCACCACCTCTGTAATAACCCGATATTTTCAATATAAAATAAATAAGAAATTTTGCATATAAATTTTTTTTATTTATCTTAATGAAGAGAATAAGTGTCAAGTAATGTGCATGTATTTATGTGATAAATAAAATATATTTATTTCATGAATAATTTCAAATAATTTAATTTTAGAATTATTGATCATTATAAAATATATTCTTATAATAATTAATTTTATAGTAGAAATGTCTTTATTAATTATTTTCCATGAAAATATGATTTTTGTATTATTTAAATAATTTATGAAATGATTATTGGAATTATTATAATTATTATTTTATTATATGAATTTGTTCAGAATATTTAAGTTAATTATTTTAGCTTAATTATTGATGTTGTATATGAAGGATAAACCAAATATAGAATCCAAACCCTAAATTTGAATTTTGATCAGGGGATGAGAATAATAATATAATATTAATTATATTTTTGATTTTTCAGTGCTATAAATATGTACTGTAAATGTGTAGACTGATAATGGTTGGCCAAATATGGTAAATTATGTCATGACCCTCATATCGTGTTATTAAACCCTAATTGTCGAACTCAGTTATGAGTTCGAGAATGTGCAGTAATTGTGTTATATGAATTTTATTGCGTATTATATAATTTCTGTAATTAGGAGAAACCCTAATTATTATTTGAAAGCCCTAATTTGTTAAAATTAGAAACCCTAATTACTATTTTAGTAAATTATAATGATAATTAGGAAACCCTGATTATTAATTTGGGAACCCTAATAGTATTAAGGAACCCTAATTTTAAAAACCCTAATTTTCTATTAAAAACCCTAATTTCTATTAAAAACCCTAATTTTAAATTAGTGTGTTTAATTAAAATTTTATTATACTTTAATTTTTAATTGTCCAAACCCTAGTAATTATTTGGAAAACTTTAATATGTAAAATCTAGTGATTAAATCCTAGATTCAAGCACCTTGGACAAGAATACCCTTAAAATTAAGCAAAATTACTAAAATGCCCTTTTGTCCCATTACTTGAATTATTGCTAGCAAATCTTATCCAAGATATGGCCAGCCACCCTACCCTAGACCTGCCTATGATCTAGATTAACATCACATGATCAGCCATCACATACATGCCATACATGATTTCTAGATTTAAGAGAGAGAAAGGGCTCATTTTGGCCTAATTTGTTCACAAATACCTAGCCATACTCTCTCAAGACCAAACCCACAAAATTTCCGTGCTAGATCAGTCCCCAATCAAGCCCCACGAACACCAGCATCAAATCAGAAACATAGAAGTCAGAATTTGATCATAAGGAGGTAAAACCTAATTTAGAAATTTGACTTTTGATCTTGTGTTAGATGTTATGATTTATTGTTAAAACATGTTATTTGTAGTCCATATAGTTGATCTGGGTTGGTATTTGTTAGACCCATAACATCAAAGTGCTCAAAATTAAGTTTTTCAAAAATCTGGAAATTATAAAAATAAGGGTCTGACAGTGAATGTCAGGTCCCATAGATTTTAATCTGTTATGTGTTTTTGTGTTTTAAAAGTTTGTACTTGTAGTCTGTTAGGAGATCTTTAATTTGCAACTTGAATCATGGTTATATCTATTGTAGATTAAAAGTTATTTAAGGTCAAAGTGGGTTGACCGACATTGACTGACTATTCTTGAAGCCCAGAATTTGTCCAGAAAGTCTGACAGGCATTTTGATGGCCTCTGATCTTGCTCCTTGTAATTCTTTAGGCCATGTTGTTGTTATAGACTTGTAGTTTGACACGAATACTACATTTTAAAACCCATAGAACAACCAGATCTATTACGTGATCAAAGATATGGGTGGTCAAACTAGGGTTGACCACCAGCCTTATGAGTTTCTGGGAATAACCTAGATTCATAAAGAACAGTTTCTCTGGTATAGTTTGACCAGATTTTATCTTCTTGTTGTGTTGTTGTTTTAGTGATGTTTTGTGATAGACGTGTAATCTTACATGTGTTCTACAACCTGAATCTCTTATATCACAAAAACATCACACGAACAACATGTAGTGGATGTTCAAAAGTGGTCACTCGAGACTGTTCTTCATTTCTGGGTAACCCAGAAATGAAGAACATCTCTGACATCCTTTTTAATTTCTTAGATCTTGCAGTTTAATGATGTTTAGACTTGAACCTAGCTTGATTAATGGACCTTGATAGATAATCTATCCAGCCCGACGTATAGACCGACCATATCATCAACAGATTGTCAGATTTAAGGTCAACAAAAGCGTTGACCGGCCATGACTGAAAATTCTGGGCAACCCAGAATTGCTCTGACAATTACTTTGTGATTTTATATCTTGTCGAGATGTTGTTGTTTGACCCAGTTTATTGTTGGCTCTTGTAGTTCTACATTAGTACTACAAGATCAAAGCTCTAGAACACCCAGAAACATAATAGACACCGAATTACGCTTGGTCAAAGTAGGCTACTCGAAGCTGACTTTGAATGCCTGGGTTTCTCAAGAACACCTAAAGCGACACTTACTGTCGCCAAAGGGCTTTAGCGACATACATAATGAAATTAATTAATTTAATTTCTAAAAATCCTTTAAAAATAATAAATAAATTCTGAAAATTACAAAAATAGTTTTAAAAATTATTTTAAGTTATAAAAATTAACTTTTGATAATTTGGCATATTTTTCATAAATATTAATATTTATTTAGAAATTATTGGGATTTAAATTACTTAATAAATGCATTAAATAAATTAATTAAAAATAATTTTATTGTATTAAAAAATCATTTTATATAAATAATAAGGTATTTAATAATATTTTAAGTTATAAAACATAACTTTTAATATTTTAAGATAAGTTTTATTAATTATTAAATATTAATTATATTATATTTATTTAGTAATTATATTAAATAAATTAATTAAAAATGATTTTAATATTATAAAAATTATTTTAAATGAAAATAAATAGTTTAAAAATATTTTAAGTTAAAAAATACAACTTTTGATATTTAAAGGTAAATTTCATTAATAATTAAATATTAATGATATTAAGTTTATTTAATAATTATATTAAATAAATAGTTTAAAAATGGTTTTATTGAATTAAAAATCATTTAAAAAGGAAATAATTGAATTAAAAATATTTTAAGTTATAATCAATGACTTTTAATATTTTAATAAATAATAAATTAATATTCTAATATTAATGGTAATTATTTAAAAATAATTTTAAATATTTTAAAAATCATTTGAGGGTAATATTAATGTTTTAAAAATATTTTGAGTTATTATAAATAACTTTAATATTTGACAATGGTGTCATTAATAGTTTAATATTAATTAAATATTAATGATAATAGAATTAATGAATATTTAAATCATTTAATAATGATTCCGATGTTTAAAAATTCATGATAAATTATAATAAATGTTTAAAAATTATTATAAGTCATTTTAAAAATAATATGACTGATATTTTCAGTTATTGAACTACAAGATAGAGTTTTAGACTTGATAATTACCCGATAAAGCTGTCGGTACACCGAAATGTTTCAGAAATTGATCTGAACTTAGATAATTTGACTTGATAAGTGTTTATTTGTGATTCAATGGTTGTTAAACATATGTGACAATGTGATTAGATAATGTGCTGACTGCAATAAGCAATGCTATGTGTTACGATATATTATTCTAACCGAACGAATGATATTATTACTGATAGGTCGCTGTATAAAAGATTAATCTAAGTTGCATTATTGTAATCAGCAGCTCAGGCAAGTATTTGAACTATCCTTTACATTGTGCAAGTATCCTACCTTTGCATTTTCTTTATACAATGGGCATGAGTAAGAATGTTTAAGAATTATATTATTACTGTACATATTATTAACCCTATACTATATACACTCATTGCTTATCAACATGTTAGTATATGGTAATTCAGATATATATTCTGTTCGTTAATTTTTATAAATGGTTATACAAGTGTCCCCACTTGGATAATTATTGTATTTAATCTCATGTTGATACACCTTTGTCAATTACCCGTTTATATATGTTGAATTATATATTATTGTTGAACACGACAAAACTTTTGATTTGGAACCAAGACAACTATGAACATCCCGGAAACGGGAAAACTTTTTATGCACCCAAGGTGAACAGAGTGAACGATACTACTGTTCTGGCATGTAGTATTGATCAATACAGGGCATAACGGGCTGATCACCCCCGTGCCTGTAAGTTATGACGGTTTGCAGATGAATTTCTGCTAAACCTATTCAAAAATTGAAAACAATGTTCATAGTATGTCACCTAAATCCCAATTATAGTCAATACGTAGTTTTAAAAATTTGATAGAGAGTTGTTATGTTATTATTATCGGTTCAGATTACTTCATAACTATTGACTTGTTGTAGAAGAGTAGTACAAAGAAATCATTTAACCCTTTCAGCTAATATTTATAATTGTTATTACTTGTTGGGCACTCAAATGCTCACTCTTGCTTAAATTAAATATTTTCAGTTAAGTATGATCAACCAGAAGGCTCAGGCAAGAACAAGGGGAAAGGAAAGCTGTTCGAATGAGATTTCTAATATGTTGTGTAATAAATATAGTTTATTAAGACAATGTTACTTATTATCTATGATGTAATGAATGTTTAAAGGTCTCGTACCTGGGAGTAAACTTTGATGCATATGTAAATTAAGTTTGAATTTTATATTATTGTTATTATTATTAGTATTATTCAGCTTATAGAAATGGTATCGTGAAGCACCGAGTTCGGGTTTCAAGTACCCGAATTTGGGGGTGTCACAACCTCCATCATGGGTGGATTTAATCTCCTTTGTGAATCTCTTGTAGGCTTAGCTCCATCCTCTAACAATATCCGATGCATGCACATGGCATGACTAATACCCTTGATATCCGCTATTGTCCAACCAAAAACTGTAACATGATCCCTTAGGACTCTCAGCAATTTTTCTTCCTGCACCTTGGTTAGATTACTAGCAATAATTACAGGTAAAGTGTCATTAGTCCCCAAATATGCATATTTCAAATGAGTAGGTAATTATTTTAATTCTATAGTTGGGGCTTGTACAATAGAAGGTAATAACTTTTGATGAGAAACAGGAAATTGAATAGAATATACTGTTGACTTATTGGAGAATTTTGGAAATGAATGTAATGCAGCTACATTCTCCTTCAATTCCTGGGTTTGCACAATCTCTTCTTCCCTATCCATGTCCAAACTGTTGGTTATTGCAATCTCCAAACTGTCCCTATGTAGTTGTTTAAAAGCTCTATGCACCAAGGAGTCTCTCACATCGATAGCAAAAACCTGTCCTATATCACTGGGGTACCTCATGGCATCATAGATGTTAAACTGAATCTTCTCGCCATCAAACTCCATAGTCAAGGTTCCATTATGCACATCAATCACGGTTCTTGCTGTTTTCAGGAAAGGTCTTCCTAACAAGATGTGAGAAGGGTTTGGTGATGTATCATCTTCCATATCCACAATGTAAAAATCTACAGGAAAGATTAGTTCGTTCACCTGCACTAAGACATCTTCAATTACCCCTCGGGGGTAAGTGTTAGTACGATCTGCCAATTGGATAATCACACCAGTATTTTTCAAAGGGCCTAGATTTAAGGAAGCATAAACAGATAAAGGCATAACATTAATTGAAGCTCCTAAATCTAGCATGACTTTTTTAAATATGATGTTTCCTATTTTGTATGGGATTGTGAACATTCATGGATCTTTATATTTAGGAGGCATTTTTCTTTGAAGAACATCAGATACATTTTCTCCAACTGTGACTCTTTCATCATTTTGCAATTTTCTTTTATTAGTGCATAATTCTTTTAAAAATTTAGCATACTGTGGCACTTGTTTAATTGCATCAAGGAGAGGGATGTTCACTTCTACTTTTCTAAAAGTTTCCAAAATATGTTATATCTTTTGACAATGTACGGTTTGAGTGTGGGGGGGGGGGAGATTTAGGTTTTATATAGGAATAATAATCCAATTTTGATGGGAAGTTAAAAAAACCTGAAAAGCAAGAAAGATTTGTTATTAGTTGTGAGTCAGTGTGCACGATTTTTGCTCCATGGTAACTAAGTTGAGTAAGTATGTAGATTTTGGAAAAGTTTCTTATGTGGTTACAATTTGGTTTAATGAAATTCATTGGTGAAATAGTAAGGTTGTTCATTGTGAGTTAACTGATAAGGCATTGATTAGATGTTTGCAAATTTAGTGTTAATAGTCATGATTTGTACCTTGAAATCTTTTGACATTATGGTTGAATAAAATTTTTCTGGAAATCAAATTTTTAGTTTACACGAGGACGTGTTAAAAGATAAGTGTGGGAGAATTTGATGAGTATGAAATATGTTATATTTTTATTCCTTAATACTTAATCTTTTGTATTTATTTTGTGCCTAAATAAACTCATTATTCTTATATTTTTATTTTATGTACAATTGAAGGGTTTCGTGATTTTGGGAATAATTTGGAGACAAATCAAGCATTATTGAACTAAGGGATCAGCAACTTATTATTTTGTGGGCCATAATTTGGTTTTATTGCATGTATCAAGCTAATCATCATTCAGCCCATGCATGAATTTTGCTAACTAGCATTATGGGCAACATGAGATTCTTGCCCAATTAATGCTCCAGCATAACAAGTAACCAAGCAGGTGGGGTTTTTAAATTGAACATACTCAGCATATATGTGAAGTGGGTCACAGGTTAAAATAACCATGCATGGCTATATTCCATATCACGTGGGAGTTCATCAATTGGCTAAAAGCAGACTTAGCATCACATGAAAATTGATTCGCACAGATTTCCATGTAAACTGATTGGAATCTGTGTGAATCAGTTTTCGTGTGATGCTAAGTCTGGTTTTAGCCAATTGATGAACTCCCACGTGATATGGAATATAGCCATGCATGGTTATTTTAACCTGTGACCCACTTCATACATATGCTGAGTATGTTCAATTTAAAAACCCCACCTGCTTGGTTACTTGTTATGTTGGAGCATTAATTGGGCTAGGATCTCATGTTGCCCATAATGCAGTTAGCAAAATTCATGCATAGGCTGAATGATGATTAGCTTGATACATGCAATAAAACCAAACTGTGGCCCACAAAATAATAAGTTGCTGATCCCTTAGTTCAATAATGCTTGATTTGTCTCCAAATTATTCCCAAAATCACGAAACCCTTCAATTGTACCTAAAATAAAAATATAAGAATTATGAGTTTATTTAGGCACAAAATAAATACAAAAGATTAAGTATTAAGGAATAAAAATATAACATATTTCATACTCATCAAATTCTCCCACATTTATCTTTTTACACGTCCTCGTGTAAACCAAAAATTTGATTTCCAGAAAAATTCTATTCAACCATAATGTCAAAAGATTTCAAAGTACAAATCTTTACTATTAACACTAAATTTGCAAAAATCTAATCAATGCCTTATCAGTTAACTCACAATGAACAATCTTACTATTTCACCAATGAATTTTATTAAACCAAATTGTAACCACATAAGAAACTTTTCCAAAATCTACATACTTACTCAACTTAGTTACCATGGAGCAAAAATCGTGCACAATGACTCACAACTAATAACAAATTTTTTTTACTTTTCAAGTTTTTTTTTCATAGAACCTTCTTTTTAGCACAGATGAATGTATTTTCATGCCTTTTTTTTGTATATTTTTTCTTTTCTTGACATGTGCAATGTCTCCTTTTCTTAGGCTTTTCAAAGTTACCCATTAGCGAACTTTCCACCAACGACTCCCAAACCAGATGATCTTAGGGCGCTAGGTGTAGAGACACCCCTAAGGCTTACTTATTCAAGTAACAAAGGCCACAAAAGTCGACTAGTCAAGCTGCTTTTATCCATCGCACTTTTCAGCGTGAATATCGATGCTTCCCGAGGCTTGGATACCCAGTTATTTCGCACAATGGACGTTGAAGCATATTTTCAATTTTCATTTTTTTTCTTTTTTTCTTTCTTTTTTTGATATTTTAGAATTTCTGAGAGGAAAGGGAAGACGAATGTTTTTAAGCTGATTAGAAGGGTTAGGTTGTACCTTAGATTTTTCTATTTCCTCCTTAGCTGCTTCCTCTTCAAACTCTACAGAGGTCGGTGGTGTATCCAACTGTGTTCCATTCCGTAAAGTTATGACACTTGCATTCTCCCTTGGGTTGACTACTGTTTGAGATGGTAATTTTCCTGAGCCTTTGGATTCCAATATCCCCACAGTTGTAGCCAGTTGTCCTACTTGGTTCCTCAAATCTTGAACCGAAGTTTTTATCTCTTGTTGGAACTGTTGTGTCTGATTCATGAACTGTTGTGTTTGTCCCATGAATGCTTTGAACATATCCTCCAATGATGTTTCAGTAGGGACTGCTTGCTTCAGTTGATATTGAGGTTGGGCTGGTTGGAAGCCCTGTTGCCTAGGTGAAAATGCAGGTGGTGCCGCTTGCTTGCTCCCATAAGTCAGATTTGGATGATCCCTCCATCCTAGGTTATACGTGTTTGAGTACGGATCATACTTTTTCTGAGGTTGTGATTGATAATTTCCCATTGCATTAGCTTGTTGCACAGCCTCATCATCTTGTAATGTTGGGCATTCATCTGTATTGTGATTTGGTTGTAGACATATTCCACAAACCTTTGCAACTGGTAGTTAAGCTGTAGCTAATTGTCTAACCAAAACAGTTAATTCAGATATTTGTTGACCATAATCACAAGTGCTTACCTCGCTTACCCTTATTGGTGCATGATTTGTTCTAGTTCCATATTGTTGCGAGTTTGCTGCCATGTTTGCAATTAAATTCCTTGCAGCCTCTGGGGTCTTGTCAACTAGTGCTCCTCCGCTAGCTGCATCGATTATGCTTCTATCCATCGGTACCAACCCTTCGCAGAAATACTGGATCAGGTGTTGTTCATCTATTTGATGCGGTGGATAGCTGGAACAAAGCTTTTTGAATCTTTCCCAATACTCGTATAGTGTCTCCCCACTGAATTGTCTAATCCCATAGATCTCCTTCCTTATGTTGGCTACTCTTGAGGCTGGAAAGTATCTTTCCAAGAACAACTTCTTCATGTCATTCCAAGACTGTATTGAACCTGAGGGTAGGTAGTACAACCAATCCTTTGCCAAATCTGCTAAGGAGAATGGGAATGCTCTCAGCTTGATTTGCTCTTCGGTGATTTCGTGTGGTTTCATAGTGGAGTATACCACATGAAATTCCTTCAGATGTTTGTAGGGGTCCTCACCTGTAAGACCACGAAAAGTAGGCAGTAAATAGATTAGTCCGGATTTAAGTTCAAATGCAGCATCTAAATTAGGATATTCAATGCTCAGAGGTTGTTGATTTAAATTAGGAGTTGCCAACTCCCTAAGAGTTATATTGTTGTTTTGAATCGCCATCTCTTCTTCTTTATCAGATGCGGTGGATGATTCGTCGGATAATAATTCCAAAGCTAAGTTGAGGCCTGGTGATGATGTAGAAGCCTCGTCTATATCTTTAGAAGACCGTTGAACTTTAAATTTTTCCTTCCTTAGCCTCCTTGCAGTTTTCTCAATCTTTGGATCAAAATCTAATATAGTAGCCTGAGAAGATCGAGTCATAAAACAAGAACAAAACAAATAATAGAATAAAAACAAAACGCTAAATTACTCCCCGACAACGGTACCAAAATTTAGGAGTGTCAACGACAGCTCCCAAAGAATAAAAATTATTTATTTTAATAAATTAATATTTTAATTTATTTATTTAAATAAGATTATAATTGTTCTAATTGATTTATTCACAACCGGTTTAATATGGAGAACCTAAAGGGTCACACCATAAAAGGAAGAATAATTATTTAAGAAGTTAATGACATAATCGTAATAATAATTTAAGTATATTTAATTTAATCTATGGTGATAGAATAAATTAAATAGCTTAATATTTATTATTTAATATTTTAGAAAAATTAAATATAAATTAATAAGAGGAGTCTTATTATTATTATTACTATTATTATTATTTAATTCCTAAAGGAGTTTGATAATTAATTAATAAAAGTACTCTCATATATTCCTAATAAGTTTAGGAGGCTAATTAATTAAAAAATTTTAATTAATTATTCCTAATAAGATTGGGAGCCTAATTAATTAAAGGAGTTTAATTAATTAAAATAAAACTCAATTCCTTAATGGTTAAGGAGGGTTGCCCATATCTATAAATAAGAGGAGTATTATTATGGGTGATAGTGCTGTTGTTGACTTTTTTACAACATACGTAATTCCAATAGTTGGGAGAGTACGCTCTTTTTCTATAGAGATAGAAAACTAGGGTTTTGCCAAACACCCATCTTCTTGAATTTTTGTTCTTCCTTGGTGGATCACCTCTAGAGGCCAAACACTTGGGTGGCTAACGTTGATCAAAGGAAGGAACCAAACCTGGTGGATTCAAATTGAACGCGAAAGGATTTAGAGGTGAAGTCGTACCTGAGGAAGCTCAAATCTTCAAGGGTATGATTCTTGTTCTTTATCTTTTCGTTTAATTAATAATTGTGCATAAATGATGATCCGGATATATGGTTTGTAAAATTTTTAAACTCTGATTTTCCACGTTTTCGCTTATTTTATGCAATTTGATTGCGTTCATAAATATTACAAACCTAACAATGTCATCATGACATAATTAGTTATTACATGTACTCTGTACGCAATTAAGTATCTATTTCATGTATGACTTAATTTAATCATATAGTCAAGTCACACTTTTAATGTAATAACATAACTCATTAATGGCTAATAATATTCTCATACTTGGTACTATAACACCACACTACGACAAAATCACAGTTTAACAGTCATAACATTACTCTTTATCAAAAATTAAAGAATTGTATAATTAAAATAAACTTTCAGGCCAACACTGCTAACTGGCGCTGCAGCGCCCCCGTTTGTACTGGGAATGGAGCTGCGGCGCGAGACATAAGTCTTTAGTTGGCGTTGTTGCGCTGACGTGGCACTGCAGTGCTGGAATTGTACTATGGGGTGGCGCTGCAGGGCCGAAGTACAGTTCCAGGCCGACAGTGTTCACGAAGAACACAAACAAAGCCAAATTGGCTTCCAAGCTACTTTCTAACAACAAATTTAGCATACATAAAACACATAAACTTTACATAAACATAAATTGATGTTTTTAACCATAAAAACAGTTTAAACAACAAATTTAAAACCTTAATTTCACTGTTCTTGTCAATACTTCACTTTTAGACATTCTTAGCAAAACAAATCACTGTAACTTCGTTTTTTAACCAAAACAGTTAATTTAAATTGCTTTGTTTCATTTCTTCATGTACTTTCACAATCAATAGTCAATTTATACTTGAACACATGAATTAAACATCAATTTTGACTCTAAAATAAGCCATATTCATATATATATTTCACTATAATATATTTTTCTCCATATATATATATATATATATATATCATATTTACATGGATTAAATTACTCTATATCATATACTAAACATATAACACAGTTTATCAACCAATTATTATATAAAAATACATAATAAATAATTAATCTTTCATACTAAAATTTATAGAGAACTTTTGGTAAAATAAAACTAAAACTATATAAAAACTAAAATTATACCTTTGATTGCTAGAAGATATGAAAGACTTAAAAATCTTCCTCCTTCTAAATTCTCAACTCACAAGGAATCTTTGTTCTTCCTTCTCTCTTTTCTCTCTTCCTCTTTTCTCTGTTCTTTCTTTCTCTTCTATTCACAGGCTTAGGCCAGCTTCTTACATAAAATAAAACAGACGCAAGAAAATAAAACGTATAAAACTGTCATAATAATAAATATACTAATTATGTATCAGTTACAAAAATATTTATTATATTATTATTATTTTTTTAAATTCAAAAGTCATAAGGCTTTGTTTGGCAAAACACTTTTAAAAAATAAAGACTTAATATTCATTAAGCTTAGTTTGGCAAATCCATTTAAAACTCCTTTAATTTATTTTACTAAATCATTTATATCATAGTTTATTGTCCCACATTATTTATTTGGATTTTCATATCCAATCTTAATTAAATAAAAACTAAATACAACTTATTAAATAAATTCTCCACTTAACCAATTACCACAAAATTATAATTTTCGTTATAATCTTATTTAATAAATTAACATATCACTTTAATTACTAAATTAAACTAAAGCAACATTATAGCAATTCATATAATTAAATTAGATTATTATCTCATAAATTTAATGCATCACTCTTTTATCTTAATTAAGTTCAAAATACCAAATTACCAATTATCACTTAATTAACAAATTAAGCTAATTTCCTCAACTCATAAATTATTTATTTAACTAATAAATAATTAATTTAAACAAATATTTATTCTATAATAAACACATCAATTATAATATTTATTTAATCCAATAAATATTTGAAATTTACACATAAAATTTTGGATTGTTACATCATTGATAGGAGCCACCACCGAAATGGGCTCAACTATCAATGGTGCCTCATACACCACGTGTATGTCACGTGGCTCCTCCTCTACTACTCGGCTGGGTCCTCCCAAGTCCGTCATCCTACAACCACAAACATAAGACAAACAAACTTCATAAGAATATAAATTCATTGCATGGAATGAAAATATATTCCGTAAAGCCAATAAATCGTTAGGAAAACTCTATATGAGTTTTATCTCCTTCTATCTTCTAAGTTCTTCTTAAGGTTATAGTCTAAGGATTCTCACTCCTAAGTATTCTACGTTATGCATAACATTTAAACATGCTAGTATGTGCGCACGTCGGTTTCCCGACAATTATATAATTTCCCCTTCAATGAAAGTTGTTCATCTTAGTGGATTCATGACAGTCCGCACCAAGTCAATTGGTTTGGATAACTTTCTAACACATGATAATAGTCTAGCCGAATCAAAGGCTTAGACAACTTTTATAATGCATCTAAGAGCGATAAGTTGATCAATGCTTGCAACAACGTCAATGTATACAAATGATTTCCAAATAGTAATAGATATTTGCTTGATATAAATATTATTGATATGACAACAATTCGGATTATACAATATATACCGTATAAGAATTAGGGAACTTGCAATAATGTAGGAAGTTTAGGGTTAGAGACTTGCCTTTAGCGTTGATTACCACTTATAGTGTAATAACTCAATATTTTCAATATAAATAAATAAGAAATTTTGTGAAATAAATTTTTTTTATAAAGGTGGGAATATATGTGCAAGGTAAAGTGTATATATATATATATATATATATATATATATATATATATATATATATATATATATATAATACAACATTCAAAACTCCACCAGTGAAATCAGTCACAATGCTTCCCCTACATCTCCAATGGCAGATCCTTTTCCCCTAGTCACTCGCCAATGGTTTGTCAAATGGTGGGATAAATTTGACGTCAATAGAATTGTAGGTCAAGTAAACTGGAAGGAGTGGAATCGGAAGTGCAAATAATATAACAGTTTAATTATTAAAACATATAGTTTTATTGATTGAAAATAAAACGGTTTACAAATGTACAAACTGATTACAAATTACAAAATTACAAATTACAAATTGGATTAACTTGACTTACTTAGAACATTTAAGAAAGGTAGAATAGTAGAAGGAGGGGCTAAGAAAGGCTTAACAGCGGTAGATGCTAAAGATTCATCTGAGAAGGATCCCAGAGTCTTTCGAAGTCTGCCTCAATAACTAAGTTCGGTTTCCTTTTATAGAATAAGGAAAGAACTATTACAAAGTTACTATTACAAAATAAATGATTACAGACAAAAGTTACTATTTATGAACAGTGCTGACTTTTTTTACTATTCATTGACGCGTCTGGCAACTTTTGACAAAGTGGCCACAACTTTTGACTTGAAAGATGCTTTCGGTGGAAAGGAGATGCTTTTGGTGGAAAAGACGAATCTGCTTTCGGCTGAGGGCATCTTTTGACTGGCTGCAGGGAGCAGGTGCATGTGACTGAGAAGAAATGTCAGGCAAATGGGTCCTGAGCATCTTGTAGATTGATGGTGCCATAAGGGTCATCATCTTCATCATACTGACTGTGGGAAGCTGATGAAGAACCTGTAGAGGCATCCTCATGAATCTCATCAATTCTTTTATTTAATGCCTGGGCAATTAATTTTAACTCTTTTCCGGAACAATCTTTAAAATCAGAAATGCTACGGGAACAAGTCGAACCAGTGGGACTGACTCTAGACTCTTTTGATTTTTTACTGACACTTGACTCTTTTAATTTTTGACTAGAAGGTTCTGCTGTAGAGACTGGGAGAACCTTGAGAGAAGCAGGGAATTCTAACTAGACTTGACCTACAATTCTATTGACGTCAAATTTATCCCACCATTTGACAAACCATTGGCGAGTGACTAGGGGAAAAGGATCTGCCATTGGAGATATAGGGGAAGCATTGTTACTGATTTCACTGGTGGAGTTTTGAATGCTGTATTCCCATCGGAGAATCCACGGAATCTTATATTTACTTACAAACTGAAGAAGGACTGGGACCCCTTCATATGCTGAATCTAATTTTTTGTGATTGGAAAAATGATTGAGTTGGACTTTCAGAGGATCGGGAAGAAGGTCATAGGTAGAACCAAATCTCGACCACCAATGGGAAAACCAATATGGGAAATGACTTTTGAATTTATGGTCAAATTGAACAAACCAAGAATGACTGTGTGACTCATTTTGATGGAGGAAAACTTTATACCAAGCTTCCATATAATCATAATAACAAAAAGAGTTATCCTGATTCGAAAGCTGCATAAGATCAGAGGGATGTTTTTCCCATTCGGACATCTGAATAAACTATTTAATATACAACGAATGGTAAAGAACTTTGGCTTTATCATTATTGGCATAAATGGGCTTAATAAAAATTGACTCTGTTTCGACAAGAATGTCCTTATAATACACAAGGGATTTATAAGGAGCAAGGGGCATGAAATGCCAACCAGAAGGGAAAAACTGGGAGGTCAATTTTACTGGGTCATTTCTGGGTTTCATGTGAGGCTCAATATGAAATAAGAGATTGGTCCATCTAAGCATATACTCAGAGGGAGGATTACTGGGATTTGAACTAGAGGCTTTTGGCTGAAAGGGGTCGACGGGAATTGGGTTACTAGCTAAAGCTGAACTATAGGGCTTGGGCATTGTCCCAAGGACAGTGAACTTGTTACTGGTTTGATAAATTGGGTTAACTGGATGAGGAACCAAGGTTCCTCTTGGCTGATTACTAGGGCCAGTAGGGCGACCCGGACCACGAGAGGTTGATGCACCGCGGATACTCATGAAGGATGTACTGTACCTGTGTTAATAAATTTCCGAGTGAGAAAATAAGGAATAGAATTGTTACTACCTTTAATGTATTCAATATCAAAATCAAAGATACTCAAAAGGGCTTGCCATCTAGCAAAGGAGTGTTTAGAAGCTAAGTTTTCATCATCCTTTTCTAACACATATTTTGCCGATTTGCAGTCAATTCGAACTAAAAATTTTTGATTTAATAAATCAATTTGAAATTTATTAATACATAATACAAGAGAAAGTATTTCTTTTTTAATAGTACTGTAATTTAACTGTGTACTATTCCATGCACCGGAATGAAAACGGACGATCTGTTCTGGGGAATCTGGAGTTAACTTTTGCTTGAGAATACCTCCGAATCCAATATCAGAAGCGTCAGTTTCAACAATTTTAAATGCAGAATCATTGGAAATACCAAGGCAGGGCAATTCCTTGATGTATTTTTTAACTTGTTGGACGACAGAAGTATGAATGTCAGTCCAGGGAGGAGGATTGTCTTGCAAACGCTGAAAGAGAGGTTTGCAAATTTTCCTGAGGTTTTTATAGAACTTGCCAATATAATTGAGCGAGCCCAGAAACCTCTGCAGTTGGGTTTTATGGGTAATTTTATCTGGGAATCTGTCGGCGAATTGAATAGCTCTATCAATTGGCCGTATGAGTCCGCGATATATAATTAATCCAAGAAACCGAACTTTAGCTTGAAACAAGCTGCATTTGGAAAGCGAAAGAACAAGCCCATTGTCTTTGACCGTTCTGAAAAATGATTTCAAATGTTTGACATGTTCTTCAATGGAATTGGAAAAAATGAGAATATCATCGATATACACAACAATAAAATGACTAAAAGGATTCAAAATGTCATTGAGGATATTCTGGAATTCACTGGGAGCATTTTTTAAACCAAATGCTTGGACATTCCATTCGTAATGACCGAATGGAGTGGTGAATGCAGTTTTGTATCTGTCATCTGGGTGAATAGCAATTTTGCCAGAAACCAGATTTGAGGTCGAATTTACTAAAAATGGTGGCATTACTTAGTCGGTTAATGAGGTCATCCTTATTAGGTAGGGGATACCTAATCCATTCTAGGACTTTGTTTAATGGCTTGTAATTGATTACTAACCTGGGAACACCCCTTTCTTTTTCTGCTTCATTGTTAACATAAAAGGCAGGACATGACCATGGGGATTTACTAGGTCTAATTAATTTTTTACTAAGGAGATCATTAATTTCCTTTTTACATAACTCCATCTGTTCGTGGTTCATTTGAATAGCCTGGCCTTAGTAGGAATCAAATGTTCTTTGAATTCCTTAGCGTAAGGGAGCCTTACAACATGTTTTTTTCGATGCCAAAAGGCATTAGGAGAATCAGAACAAAGGTGGTCTTTTAAATAAGATTTTAATTCTTCAATTTTTTCAAGGACATCTTTATTTTGAAGTTGTTCTTCAATTCTTTTGTATTTAATTTCTTCTTTTAAAAATTTTAAATGGGTGGATTTACAATTTAATAAATTTAATGATTTAGAAATTGACTCTTCTTGAATAAATTTTAAATCTCTCTCTTTTGGTTTAATAAGAAATTTAAATGTTATTCTTTTACCTAAATGTTTACAGCTTAATCTTTCATTACTGGTAGTAAATGGATATAACAAATATATAAATGGTAACCCTAAAATGATTTTATCAGTAAGATTGCGAATTAAAACAAATGATGTTTTAAAACACATATCATCTTGACAGATATGCACATTAGGCAATTTATATTTTATTTCCATCTGACTACCATTAGCTGAATTTAATTTTTCATTAGTCTTCTTATAGTATTTGGTTGGAATAAGACCTTCTTGGATACAATTTAAATCCGCACCAGTATCAACTAAGGCGGGAAGTTTTATTGAAAAGGTTTTATCAACAACCAAATTAATGGAGATATACCACTTTTGAATGGTAATATCTTTTACTCTTTTAAGATAAAGACCTTGAACGAATAGATCTGACTCATCTTTGATTCCTGAAGATTCTGGCTCATCGTGATCTTCATCACTAGAGGAGGAATCATGAACTTGAAGATCAGATTTCTGACTCTCTAAGTCTTTTCTTAAATTAGAGACTTCAATTTTTAAATCAGAGATTTCCTTTTTAAGTTTGTTAACTTCTTGATTTAACTCTGGAAAGGTAACTTCTTTAACTGGGATTTTAAATCTTTCT
Organism: Panax notoginseng; assembly: GCA_016801055.1. Lineage (NCBI taxonomy): Eukaryota > Viridiplantae > Streptophyta > Magnoliopsida > Apiales > Araliaceae > Panax > Panax notoginseng. Next base: position 50,790,960 of record CM029021.1, on the reverse strand, counting down.
AGAGTTTTATTAAGGCTGAATATCGGTTTATCTTCAGCTTTAAAAATCTTGTCTTTAACTCTAGTATTTTTGGTTAATAAATCTTTTAATTGCTTAGTATATTGAACTTTAAGTTCAGGGTCAAAAATTTTACTAATTAAGTCGATTAACAGAGAGCTTTCTTCATCCTCTTTGGTAATAACACTTAATCTTTTAGTGCAACAATTTTCATTACAGTTATTAGCACAAATAGTGACTTCTTCTTCGTTACTATCAGACTCATTGTTGCTGGTACTACTATTAGAAGAATATGGGATGTCAGATCCTTCATCATTATCTGCATTGTTTTCTATTCTTATTAACTCTAATAATTGTTCTGTATCTTCATTAGAGATATTTAACTGAGATAATTTTTGTTTTACTTTACATTCACTTTTGTAGTGGCCTTTTTGCCCACAATTGTGGCAAACGATTTTACTCTTATCATATTTTTTAGTACCTTTATTATATTTTTTATTAATTGGTTTAGGTTTATTATAATAATCGTTTTGATTATTATTCTTTTTATGAGCATGTTTACGTTTGTAACGTTTATGTGTTTTAGGATGATCAATATGTCTGTGTTTATGCTTTCTTCTAGAGGGAGCAATTGGAGGCAGACCATATTGTTCACAAAATGTTCCTAACTCATATTTTGCTTTTTTCTTATCTTTACTAGCTTGTTTAGCTAATTTAAAATCAATGCACATTTTTAAACCTATTTTTTGAATATAACTGATTATGTCATCATAAGTGAGATTATCATAATCAATATATCCTAAGTTTTTACTCAACTCTTCTCTAACTTTATGAGCGAATAATGAAGGCAAACCATTTACAAACTTTTCTTTCCAGAAAGGCTTGTTGCTATCATTTCGCAGCATAACTCTAGAGGTAAACACATCCTTGTACCACCTGAAGTCACTAAGAGTGGGACAAGTGAGATTACTGAGTTGATCGTGAATTCTTTCTGTTATGTTACTAGGGGTTCCTACAAAATGTTTTATTATGGTAAAAATTAGAGTATTTACTCCATCTGGCGGACCAACACCAACATCTTCATCAAAGATGGGGTTACCGTCATCGTCTAACTGAATAGCATGAATAATAGATAGTCTAGTATCCTCCGTGAGATGTCTTTCCCACCAAGATCTGAGAATACCCGTGAATCCACTAGCTATTAATTCAACGATTTTTGGTTGTGACAGATTGTTGAATTTAGTGATATAGCTATTTGCTACCATAGACATGTGATTTAATTTGTTTAAAATTTCTTGTTCACTAAGACCATCAATGTTCCATTCATAAATTTTATTAGCTGAAACAGAAAATTGTTTATCTAGGTTTCTCTCTTCGAATTGCAGATCCGGAGGAGTAGGTCTAGAATACCAATTCCTGGTTAAACTAGTGTTTTGGACTGTTAACTTATTCAATTGGTCATTTAAATCTGGGTTTGAAGTAGAATTAGAATAGTCAGTTTGACTATCACTTTCAACTTCAGTTTCAACTTGATCTAAAGTAGAGACAGTACTACTTGGACCAGATTCTGTTTTTAGTTTTTTGAATAACTTGTCAATAGATTTAATTAAGTTGCTATCATCATTAGGTAAACCTAATTTACTTCTATTTTCAGGTAAGTTAATCAAGGGATGTTCAATTTTTACATCAGACCGTTTTATAGTTGTTTCTTCAAATTTTTCTTCAATTCTATCAAGCTGTCTTCCAACAGTCGCTAGATATTGATTACTAAAATTTAATTGTTCAATAATTTTTTTATCATCTTTATTGCCATCAGAAATTTTAAAGGGGCTGGCAACAACAGATGTGTTTTTAATTGGGATAAGGATCGTCTCTAGCGGGGGATGACTAGAACAGACCTTAGACTTATCTTCTTTTACCCATTGATTTTTTGTTATAACATTACACTTACTTTGGTATTGATCGTACCAATGAAAAAAGGTAATGTTTATTTTTTCATTTTTTATGAATTGTTTCCATCTATTAACAATTTTATCTCGCTCCTTTTCTGTTGGATGGATTGAACGAAATAAATGTCTTTTATCTTTATTATTTTTGGAATTAAAATCTTTTACAAGATTATCCCAATCAAGAATAAAATCTTTTTTAATAACTCTTAACTGATTATTAATCGGAATTTCAAAATCAGACTGAGTGGGAAGCTCAGAAGAAGTAGGAGAGGAAGAACTCTCTTCTTCTACTAGATCCTTTTGAGTATAACATGGGTGACTAGCTTGACCTTGATTTAAAATACCTTTTAATTTAAGATCTCTTAAAGAAGGGTTATTAAGAATTTCAGTGTCTCTTCTTGAAGATGCTATTGTACTAGCAGAGTCTTCAATAATAATCGGTCTTTTACTGCGTTCAAAACTTATTTTTACGGTTCCATCAGAAAATTGTCTAACATTTTCAAGGTTTATTAGATTGTTAACTACAGGTTGTTCAGGTATTTCACTAGGTAAAGTCCATTGACTAGGGAGAGTAATATCTTTCCAGAGAATGGTTCTCGGAATTTGAATATTAGCATCACTAGTTGAACTTTGAATTAAGACAGTTTGATCTTTCGGACTTTTATTGAGAGCATGAACGTTTAGGTTAGTTTTCATGGTCTTATAATAAATCCGGTAAATCAAAGCTATCGGCTGAGAACCCTCAATCATTTGAGTAATTTCTCCAGCAGTTTTAATATTTAATGTCAAGGCTTTTAATAAATTTTTATCACTTAGGCTCAATGTGAAATCAGGAAAGCAATTGAAATGGATAGGTCCATTATGCAGACTAGATTCCATTGCGCCGATCATGCTAGGATAATAATTCAAGAATCGTGCATCTCTAAGGCAGAGATAAATACTTGAATTAATTCCTTTAATGTTTAATGGTTTAACAGCTACTTGAACTAATCCAATGTGAATAATGACATTATTTATCACACACACACACACACACACACACACACACACACACACACACACACACACACACACACATATATATATATATATATATATATATATATATATATATATGTGATAAATAAAATATATTTATTACATGAATAATTTAAAATAATTTTTTTAGGAATTAATGATCTTTAAAAATTATATTCGTATAATAAATTAATTTTGTAGTAAAAATATTTTATTAATTATTTTTCATGAAAATATGATTATTATATTATTTAAATAATATATGAAATGATTATAGAATTATTATAATAATTATTTTATTACATGAATTTATTTCAAATTAATTAAGTTAATTGTTATAAATTAATTAATAATGGTATGTATATGAAAGTTATATCGGATATAGATTCAAAACCCTAATTCTAAATTTTGAACAACGAATGAAAATAATAATATTATATTAACTATATTATAGTGCTATAAATATGTACTGTATGTATAGGCTGATAATGGTTGGTCAATTATGTTGTATCATGATAAAACCTAGTATTACTATAATAACCCCTAATTTGAAACTCAAACCGGAGTTTACGATTGATAAGAAATTGTGATATGTGATTAATGTCAATTATTATAGATATTAATTTTAATTAGAAAAACCCTAATTATATGAAACCCTAATTGTTAATTAGAAACCCTAATTTCCAAATTTAAAACCCTAATTGTTAAGTTATTAACCCTAATCGCTAAATTGGAAAGCTTAATGCTAATTAGTGGATCTTAAACCTAATTAGCAAGTTCTAAGTAATTAGAAACCTAAACTAATTTAGAAAACCCTAATTTATAATTTAGGAAACTAAATTTCCATTTTAGCCCTAATTAGAAATCCTACAAAAAAATTAAGGTACAAAACCTTAAGGTCAAACCCTAAGGGTTTGCCAAGTTACAAGATTGCCATTAAAAATAAAAGCCAAATGACCATAATGCCATTTGCACATTTTTTTATTATGTTGCTTGCAAATTTTGCTAAGACTTTAGTTGGTAAACCACTCTTGACTTTTTGTTTGACTAAAACTCCAACAATCAGACATTACATCTCAGCCAAATGCATTGCACCACATTATTTATAAGATCAAAGAGAGAGAAAAGTCATGTTATTGCTCATTTATTCACCAATACCCTCTTTCTCTACACCACGAAAATTAGTAGTATTTCAGTCCCTTAGCAAGTCCCCACTACTACTTATAACAAATCAGGAGCCTAGAATCAAGAATTTGTTCGTAAAGGTATAAAACCCTAACTAAGAATCTAATCCTTAAGGATGTGTTAGATGTTAAGTTATTTGTGTTAAACATGTTGTATGTAGTGTTTATAGTTGATCTGGGTTGCTAGGTAGTAGATCCATAACATTTATATGCTCAAAATTGAAGTTTTTGAAAAATCTGGAAAAAGTTAAAAAAGTTGTCTGACAACGAATTGAAAGTAGTATGCACACAAGCCAATCATGTTTGATGATAAAGCATATACATTGTAACAATCTTATTCATTTATTAATAAAAAATATTAATTAATTAAAGACTTTTAATTATCTACATGTTGCTGTTTTATAATATGTGATAAACCTATAGTTTTAAGCAATGCTTTTTGAATAATGATGATGATCATTCTAATGAGATCTAAATTCTTAGAAAGCTTAAAACTAAAATAGTTTCCAATCGTTGAATTACCAAATTGGAAATTAGTGAATCCGGATAGATTGGTACATACGCTGCTTGCTCATTGGATGATGATGATTGATATCATGATCATTTGTGTGGAGACACTAAATCAAGTATGTAGGTGCTTATTAGAGAATAAGTTCACTGAACGTGGCTCGCTAAGGAATACCTAATGGAATTTTACTTGCATGTCAATAGGAATTCCTGTAGTGATAGTAATACAAGTGATCCTTGGACTTGAGATCATTATAGTATCTTGTGTATGATGAGTTATACTTTGACTTATTCCTTAAGACCCTTAGGGTATATCAAAGGGTATGCTTGGGTATAATAAGCTGTACATGGAGATAATGTATGATCAATAAATAATCTACCGCTTCTAGTAAAAGAAGAGAAATGCCCTATGTGATTCGATAAATGACAACCCAGTAGTCCTTGGCCAAGACAGAATGAAATTAGAAAGGAGTTTCTAATTTGCATTATTTAGAGTTGTGCATTTAAGAGTCGAAATACATATAATTAAATAAAATAAGACTTGACAGTAATTTCATGTTTTATATTTAATTGGGACATTGTATGGTGGAAGGATTGAATTGTACGGTAACTATTTACTCAAAGGTTCTTTTATGATTAATGTTGAAATATATATTATTTAGAAAGTCGTTAATCGCTAGGGAGGCTTATCCCTATTGTAGAATAAATATTATTTATTTAAATAAATTAATATTTTAAATTATTTATTTAAATAAGATTAGAATTGTTCTAATTGATTTATTCACAACCAGTTTAATATGAAGAACCTAAAGGGTCACACCATAAAAGGAAGAATAATTATTTAAGAAGTTAATGATATAATCGTAATAATAAGTTAAGTATATTTAATTTAATCTATGGTGATAGAATAAATTAATTAGCTTAATATTTATTATTTAATATTTAATAATTTGAAAATATTAAATATAAATTAATAAGAGGAGTCTTATTATTATTATTACTATTATTATTATTTAATTCTTAAAGGAGTTTGGGAATTAATTAATAAAAGTACTCTCATATATACCTAATAAGATTCGGAGGCAAATTAATTAAAAAATTTTAATTAATTATTCCTAATAAGATTGGGAACATAATTAATTAAATGAGTTTAATTAATTAAAATAAAACTCAATTCCTTAATTGTTAAGGAGAGTTGCCCACATCTATAAATAAGAGGAGTCTTATTATGGGTGAGGGTGATTGCTTTTACAAAACACGTGAATACGTAATTCTAATAGTTGGGAGAGTACACCCCTTTCTATGAGAGATAGAAAAACTAGGGTTTTGCCAAATACCCTTCTTCTTGAATATTTCTTCTTCCTTGGTGGATAACCTCTAGAGGCCAAACATGCACTTGGGTGGCTAACATTGATCAAAGGAAGGAACCCAACCCGGTGGATTTAAGTTGAACACGAAAAAGATTTGGAGGTGAACTTGTACATGAGGAAACTCAAATCTTCAAGGGTATGATTCTCATTCTTTATCTTTTCGTTTAATTAATAATTGTGCATAAATGATGATCCGGGTATATGGTTTGTAAAATTTTAAACTCTGATTTTTACACGTTTCCGCTTATTTATGTAATTTGATTGCGTTCATGAATATTTCAAACCTAATAGTGGCATCAGAACCAAACCTTTATGCGAATTATTAATTATTTTAATTTGATATGTCTATTTATATGTATTTAGAATAATTTAATTGGGCACAATTTTATTGTATAAAATTTATTAAAAAAAAAAAAGAAATTGGTGTTCACTAACCAAAACATTACATCTAACTACCCATGATCAAAGGATAAAGACATAATTTAAATAACTTCAACAATAATCTCTCCCATTAAAGGGTTACATCAATATCTCAAAAACAATCCCAGGTAATCTAACCTTAAATTATTACATCAATTGCGGAATACATTATAAAAGAAAACAAGTCTTATAACATCATGCATTTTAAATAAATTCTAAATAATTCTTCATCACTTGGACATCTTGCCCTTTCCTTTGCTAGTAGATGACTCATCAACTCTTTCGATTTTAGCTGCTTTGTTAATTGCAAGAGTGAGGAAACAATTGCTCACTGACATAATAGTAATAATAATCATATGAGAATGAACAACGAATGATGTACAGTAATGAACTTGTTCTATGAATAGAAACAGAAACAAGTTCGAACTTTAATTATCTGAGGGTCTTAAGACCACGAACTATGTCTTTGGTATATAGGTATTATTACCTTAACCTTAACAGACTTTTCTTAACGTACTTAGGGGGATCAGCCCTTTGTACCATATATTGTGCACAAGCATCTAAACATTACACGTACAAAATCCCCTATGTTAGGGTTGTTCGTCTCAGTTTGAATTTAAAATTTCCGCACTAAAGATAGTTTAGTTTGGAACTAGATTATTAGTGTTTTTAGAATTTTAGAACACTTATTCAATTTCCATCAATAAAGGTTTAATACAAGAATGTATAACTGAACAAGGCTATCAAAGTTAAAGATCGGATATTAACAATATATAACTGAATAAACATGATATACATGCAAAGTACTATGTTCAAAAGAGTTAGAACAATCTCATTTGAATTGACGTATTAGAACAATGTATGCTTTGTATAACAATTCGAAAAGTGAAATTTGCTCGATGTAACGAATTAATTACAAGAGCTTAATCAATCGTATATAAGAATAGAATCAATAATATTGTTCATTAGAATTTAGGAACTTGCATTCATTAATAAAATAATGCAGTTAGAAAGCTTGCTCAATGTAAGAGTTAAAGTTTAGAAACTTGCACAATTATGAAAGTAGAGTTAGAGAACTTGCCTTGTTTGTAAGCTACACAAGTGTAAAATAATCTCCAATTACCCTACATACATCATTACAATCGCAACAACAATTAGTTGTATGAATATTAACAGTATGGGTATTAAACCATCATTTAGGTCATAACCATATCCTAGCACCTAACTACTTTGGTTAACACCTTAACGATTCTGAAATCACACTATAAACCTTATCATTTATATTTAACTTTTGAAAACATCACATTTGGTTCATTACATAACTTATTCAAGTAATCACTTACATTCTTTTACACTGTATATAACAACGCATGACAATCTATTATTGTAGTTTATATTGTGCCTTAACATTATTAACATGCATGCTAAACTAATATAAGTCCATTACACATGACCTGTAATTAATCAGACTTCACTGTCTGTGACTGGCTACTCGCGCAGCCGCGCCAGTAATACACTGGGTAACCGCGCGCCCGTGCCCAAATGCTGCCCGCCCGCGCGATAACCGCGCGCCCGCGCGATGCTTCAGTTCCAGTTTTTGCAGAAGCTCGAAATCAATCTCTATTTTGGCCAAAAATTCCAATTCAACAGAAAATCTCCCAACTTCAACATCTAACACTTTGCCATATTATAGTTATACATGTTAAACACCATTCTTTATACAAAATCATCACATGCACACTAATTTGAAGAATCAAAACCATATTTTCCCAAATTTCATCATTTTTACACTATTAACAAATTCGATCACCACAAATTCGTCTCTCCATCAATTGATACGATTCCAACAACGTCGCATTCGTTTCTTAACATACAAACATATTCTAACTTCAAATTGCATATTACAACACATATTAAACATGAAATTTTGTACTTTCTAAGCCATATTATATGAACATAAGCACTGTGGTTTTTCCTACACCCAATTTTCACAAATTTGATAACAAGTATACATGATGATTAACAAAGTTTTTCACAACTATATGAACATATATACATACCACAATTCACGTGATTTCCAACCACATAGAATATATACATATATATACCGAAACTAAAAATTAGAATGCAGATAGTTTATACCTTGATTTAGCAAAATAATTAGCTAGCCCTTCTCTTCCACTTGATAATCACAGAATAACTTCTCCTCATAGAATAATATTGTACCCAAAAATGATTTGGACCGAAAAGAAATATATCTTTCGGGTGAATAGTACCCCGTGAATAGTAACTCGTGAATAGTAACTCGTGAATAGTAATTTGTGAATAGTACTCTGACACGAAAAGTGCTCCAAATACCCGATTGAACAATATAACCTCCAGACATCAATTATTATCGAAATAAATGTCGCGTTTCACTAACACAAATAATTTCAACACAATGAAACTATCAAATTCATCTTTAATCAACATGAACTTATTCATCATTAATATTATAACTCATAATATTTAACAACCAGGTCATTCTCAGGAAAGAGGGGGCTTTCCAATAAGGATTTCTCCCTATTGGCGCGCAATTAGGTGATCAAACCTCTCCTTGACAGAACTTCTAGACATTATAAATATTGCAATTTAATAATATGAATAACTTTGTCGTCTCAATTATTGATTTAATAATATAACATATTATGCAGATGATACTGTGACAATAATCGAATCAATAATATGAGAGATATGATGCAGCAATTGCTGTAGCAATAATTGAGTATTACTGAGTGACTTCACACGTAAGCATTAATAACCAATACCGTGTGCTACTATACAACCACACGTATTACTGTACTTCTACTACCGGGTAGTTCAACAGTTTTAACGGTGACACTTCCGCCGTTATTTTTATAAAAAGATAATTCTGTCGTTTTCTTACTACGACAATACTTCCGTTGTGGGGTCTACCAATGATTGTGCCGTCATACGAATATTTCCTATTAAAACGAATATTCCCTGACCAATCGAATATTATATAACCACTTGCTTACTTTGTAAAATTTATAAATATTACCCACAACTATAACATTATATTATATCCACACCATAATATTCAAAAATATATTTCGAGAGAAATTAATCTTTATTCATAAAAGTTGGGGTCTTACAACCTCCCCTTCTTATGAAATTTCATCCTCGAAATTAGGATGCGTACTTGGTATGTCGAAGAGGTGAGGATATCTTGACTTCATATCAGATTTTAACTCCCAGGTCATTTCCTCCACATCGTGGTTTCTCCACAAAACTTTAACTTGAGGTATAACTTTAGAACGTAGAATATGATCCTTCTTATCTAAGATTTTAACAGGTAACTCTTCATACGTTAAATCTTCCTCTATCTCGTCTGGTTCTAATTCAATAATGTGGTTCGGGTCTTTCACATATTTACGTAACATAGATATATAAAAAACGTTATGAACACAAGACATACTTGGCGGTAAGACGAGTCTATAGGTCACAGTTCCTACTCGTTCGAGGATTATAAATGGGCCAATGAATCGAGGATTTAGCTTTCCTCTCTTTCCAAATCTCGTAACTCCTTTCCATGGAGCAACATGTAACAACACATGATCTCCAATATCGAATTCCACGTCCTTTCGATGAAGATCATCATAAATCTTTTGTCCATCTTGTGAGGTTTTTATACGTTACCATATCGTTTAAATTTTTTTCGTAGTCATACGTACCAAATTCAGTCCCAACAACGTTGCTTCACCCACATCATCCCAACATACTGGCGAATGACACTTTCTTCCATACAACGCCTCAAATGGAGCCATGCCAATACTTGCTTGATAACTATTATTGTAGGAAAACTCCACCAATGGTAAGAACTTGACCCAACTTCCCTTGAAGTCAAGGACACAGAGTCTTAATAAATCTTCAAGAGTTTGAATAGTCCTCTCTGATTGTCAGTCCGTCTGAGGATGATATGCCGAACTAAATTGTAAATCCGTGCCCATAACTTTTTGCAAACTAACCCAAGATCTTGAAGTGAATCTTGGGTCTCGATCAGAAACTATGGATACTGGCATACCATGCAATCTTATAATCTCATTTATATACATACTAGCAAGACGTTCAAGTGTATAAGTTTTTCGTATCGGTAAGAAATGAACAGACTTGGTCAATCTATCAACAATGACCCAAATCGCATCTATGCCTTGAGAAACCTTGGGAAGACCAGTAACGAAATCCATGGTAATGTGCTCCCACTTCCATTCTTGAATTTCAAGTGGTTGCAATGGACCTTTTGACACTTGATGCTCTACCTTGACTTGTTGACAAGTTAGACACTTTGAGATAAATAACACAATCTCTCTCTTCATATTGCTCCACCAAAATGTATGATGAAGATCACGATACATTTTGGTACTCCCAGGATGGATTGCAAATGGTATGTTGTGCGCCTCCATCATGATTTTATACTTCAAGTCAGAATCGTTAGGAACACAAAGTCTGGAGTTTACTCGAAGTATTCCTTCTTCATCGATTCTTGCTTCTGGAATAGCACCTTCTTCCACTTTCTTCTTCATATGCATCAGCTTCAGGTCTGTAGCTTGAGCAGCTTTAACTTTATCGATTAAAGTCGGTTCTACTCGTATATTCGCCATCATCATATGGTTCCCTGGAGTCTTTAACTCTATTTCCATCCTTCGTAAGTAATACACAATGGGCCCTTGCGTTGACAATAATGCACTCAGGCTCGTATATGATCTTCTACTCAACGCGTCAGCTACTACGTTCGCTTTTTCAGGATGGTATTGGATGGTATGATCATAATCTTTCAACAGCTCAAGCTAACGTCGTTGCCGCATGTTGAGTTCCTTCTGAGTGAAGAAATATTTGAGACTTTTATGATCCGTATAGATCTCCACCTTCTCTCCATACAGGTAATGCCTCCAAATATTAAGCTCAAAAACGACAGCAGCTAACTCTAGATCATGAGTAGGATAATTCCTCTCATATTCTTTGAGTTGTCGTGAGGCATATGCTATGAATTTCCCATGTTGCATTAGAACACATCCTAACCCCTGAAGCATCACTGTAAATGACAAATCCCTCCATGCCAGATGGTATTGTCAGAACATGTGCTAAAATGAGTCTACTCTTGAGTTCTTGAAAACTCTTCTCACATTCCTCGCTCCAAACGAATTTTGTATCTTTTCGAGTTAGCTGCGTTAATGGAGTAGCGATTCGAGAAAACTCTTCTACGAATCTCCGATAATAACCAGCTAAGCCGAGAAAGTTACGTACCTCGGTCACCGACTTAGATTGCTCCCAGCTTTGAATTGCTTCAATCTTTGCTGGGTTAACAGATATTCCATGACTTGATGCTACGTGCCCAAGGAATGCTACTTCCTCAAGCCAGAACTCGCATTTCTTCAACTTGACATATATCTTATTTTCACGAAACTTTTGAAGTATCAGCCTCAAGTGTTGCTCATAGTCTTCACGGGTTTTGGAGTATATGAGGATGTCATCAATAAAGACGACCACAAAGTGATCCAAATATTCCTTGAATACTAGGTTCATCATGTCTATGAAGGCAGCAAGAGCATTAGTGAATCCAAAAGACATGACTAGGAATTCATAATACCCGTATCGAGTTCTGAAAGTAGTCTTTGGAATGTCATCAGTTTTAATCTTCAACTGATGATATCCAGAACGAAGATCGATCTTTGAAAAGAATTTGACGCCTTGCAACTGGTCAAACAGAACATCAATACGAGGTAACGGGTACCTATTTTTGGTGGTGACATGATTCAACTCCCGATAATTAATACAAAGTCACATACTTCCATCTTTCTTCTTCACGAATAGAACAGGAGCACCCCAAGGAGACGTACTAGGACGAATGAAACCACTGTCTAACAATTCCTGTAGTTGGGTTTTTAACTCCTGAAGTTCAATAGGAGCCATTCGATATGGGGCTTTGGAAATGGGTTTTGTATCGGATTCAAGGTCGATACAAAATTTAATTTCACGCTCTGGGGGCAGGCCAGGAAGTTCTTTAGGGAATACGTCAGGAAATTTATTAACAATAGAAATATCATTCAAAACTGACGTATTTTTGTTTAGATCCGTGACATGAGCTAAGAAAACTTGTCATCCATTTTTTAATAAACGAATAGCTTTATGGCTTGATATGACAGTGATTGATTTTAGTGGGTTGGCTACTTGAATTCGTATAATAGGTTGGTTAGGAATATGAAAGCTAAAAACCTTACGAAAATAAATGATTTTAGCATGATGAGTAGTTAACCAATCAATCCCTAAAATCACATCAAATGCAAGCATTTTCAAAGAAATAAGATCGACGGGTAACATGCGATTTCCGATTTGAATCAAACAAGACTTATAAACCGTGGATGTAATAAAGGTTCCTCCCAACGGAGTTTCAACAGATAAATTAAAGTCTAATTTCTTCGGAGTCAAATTTAAACGTTGAGCGCAAGTAGGAGAAATAAAGGAATGGGTAGAACCGGTATCAAATAAAGTATAAACTTAGCTAGAGTTTATGGTTAGCTTATCCGTGATCACCTCATTCGGATTTCTCACTTTTTGGGAGGTTACGACAAACACTCTCCCTTGAACTACCAATTTTGTCTTGTCTGGGACACCCTTTGATGCCTCCATCCCAGCTGGACTTGACTTTGGTGCACGAAAAAATCGGGTTAGGTGACCTTCTTTTCCATAATTGTAACACGCTTTGGACTACATCATACAGTTTGGATTGATATGTCCCTCCCTTCCACATTTATAACATACGACCGGCGGTCGTTCTCCTTCCTTAACAATGGGTGCTGGTGCTGACATCTTTCCATCTTTGCTGAACCTTCTCTTCTTAAACTTTCCACACCTATTGTCTTGGCCATGATTACCACCAAAGTGGTTATCATTTCTGGCATGTTGATTCCCTCCACGCTTGTTGTCACCGCTTCGATGACTGCTACCATTGGTATTATCATTTTGTCGGCTGCTTTCTCTTGGTTATGTCGACTCGTTATCGCGTTCCAATAACTAAGCCCTATTTACAACATCTGAACACAAACACAGTTTATGAGAAATCAGATATTGACGTATCTCGAGTTTCAAACCTCTTAGAAACATCTGCGTCATTCTTTCCTCATTATCAACCAAGTGGAACATAAACTGAGACAACTCGACAAACTTAGCTTCGTACTGCGCCACTGTCATATTGTTTTGCTCAAGCTTGATGAACTCTACCTCCTTTATGTGACGAATACTTTTAGGAAAGTACTTGTCATTGAACAGCTCTTGGAACTTCTCCCAAGACATCTTCAGTGCGGCAGGTTGAGTACGCTTTACATTTTCCCTCCAGTAATCTACCTCTGCACGCAACATAAAGGTGGCAAAGGGAACCTTTTGCTCCTCGGAGCATCCCAAGACATCAAATATCTTGTTGATCTGCTTTATCCACGTCTCTGCCTTTAGTGGTTTTGGCTCTCCAAAAAACTCCGGTGGTCCCAGCTCCTTGAACTGCTTAGTGGTGAACGTCCGAGAGTTGTCAGCGTTTCTACCTGTATTTTGGACAGGAGCCGCCTTCGCCTGATGTTGCATGAATTGCATAAAGCCTCTGACCATCCCATCGTTCACCATTTCATCGGTGTTATTGTTTACATGAGGATTATTGTCTTCCTGTTGCACATTACCCTGGGCATTGATCGTTGGTGACTCAATGGTCTCATGTGCTTCATTACTTATCTCAACATTTTCGGATGCCATTTCAAATACTGCAACAAAACAAGGGTTAATTAACATATTACATATTATCCCTATACTCTGACCGACCAATTAAATACCAAATAAACTTAGGTAGGTCATACTAGCGAAGGAATTCCCCATCTCTCCCCTCCTAGTTCTTGTCTCACATCTCAGCCAGGGATCATATCCCTAAGCTTTGATAACAACTGTGACGCCCCCAAAATAGGTATACATCACCCATCTTGAGTCGCCAAATACATGGTACAGAATATAAATACAAACTTAAATATACAACCATCGTTTACTATACGACAATACATAAACTAAGAGTTTTAATAGGAATATTGTCATCTAGACAACATCCACACTCAAATGAGTCCTCATTACATTTATTGTCACACTATTTAACAGAATAGTGAGGACTACTAATGCTATCATCTGGACCATCACTCCTTTTCCCGACTCGTCCCAGCTATATTCTCATTTCCTGAAGAGAACAGTGAAAGAAAGGTTGAGCTCAACTAGCCCAGTAAGAAATATTATGACTAAGATAAAGCAGAATAAATTATCAAAAGTCTTCAACAATGTTAAACTAATAAAATACAATAAACATCAAGTTTAACTACAGCGGAATAAGCAATCCATTAGAAGAGTCAAGTAGAGCATGATATCTACTATCTTCTATGATTTAAAATGTTTTCATCAATTTTTATCGCTGAGACTCAGCTAAATAAATAAACCACATTATCTAATCATCCCTGTATTACGGGCCAATGATATTCATTAAATCAACAATGGACATGACTACCGAAAAATCCATGGTCATAATCATACCAAAACTGTCCATCAATGCATTACATGCCATTGAGGACTTTTACCACATCATTTATAACATTACAGGTCATGATTATACCGAATGATCCCTGGTCATAATCATACTAAGTCCATCTATGCACGTAAGCCAAAGATGACTTTCATTACAATATAAGCATGAGGATGATGACAATGACATAATAATTCAATAAAACAAGTTCAAGAATAAATTTTAAAGGTTAATATGTTAATTTATCTTGAACTCAATAACGTCTAAATTGTCAACATGATACTACTTTGTGGAGTAAAATTCAAGAATGCGCAGAAGAATATTTTCACAAAAAGATACTGGATGAAGCGCAAATATCCAGGATATTCCACTAATTTCAAGGAACATAGAAGCCAAAACTTTAACCAACTGAGTATAATAGAATGTATAAAACTGCAAATGAATTTTCACCCGCCATGCGGTAATCCACGTATACAGATCATTTCCACAATTTAATAAGGAATGAATACAAAGGATCATTCACCATGCATGTGGTAATCCACAAAGACAGGTTATTCCAACAGAATAATAAAGAATGAAATAACAGAAGGATTCACCATGCGTGCGATAGACTGCACAGACATGTTATTCCCAACAGAATAATAAATAATGGAACCAGGTCATTGTTGGTCGGAATACCAATCACTAAACACGTGCAAGTATACGCGGTCTAACAAGTAATACAGTGATAAGAAGAGTGTCGTACCCATGAGGAACTATAACTAATATTTACTAAGTACCGATTGTTTATCGCTAAAGTCTTATTCGAACAACAGTAAATGGAAGTGTGATTAATCTAATTATACTACTTAACAAAGCAAATAAATGGATAACGATTTGAAAACTAAGGAATACAAGCTAAGGTCACAATTTCACCCCCACATAGGCATTTTATCGAACACCTGGCGTGTTATATTTCATCAAACTAGCTACCCTTTGTCTCTTTGGTCTTAATGGTCACGATAATTTGTCGACCGAGAACACATAGGTGCCAATGCACCTCTGTCGAGGTATGCACAAGCATACCCTCTCCAGATCCACCCTAAAGGGAGTAGAATAGAAAAGAACGTTCATGCTAGATGCAATCCTACATATGTCTATGTGAATTAATTATAACAAGGATTTAAGCATAAGTTCTCTATCAGGTCGCATGTGGCGCACAGAGATATGTCCATTCTACGCATCACTTATGTAGTTGAAACGCACAATCACATGCTAATATATTTAGGTGTAAATCTATAATTCTTCTGTCAATAACATGTAGATTACCAAAATCATCACTAATATCTTAGCGAGAGTCATAAAGCACAAATATATTAAACCAAATCATATGATGCCAACCAAAGAGATAAAGACAGTAATTCAAATAACAAAGGGATCCATTATAACCTTAGAGCCAATATTCAGTTCATAGTTAATAAACCAAATACAAGTAGCAAATAAGACAACATTTATAGAATACAAAATTAGAGGAAATGAATGGATAGAAGAAACTCTGTCAAAGCCCCTTCAATCCCCACACATTCCGCTCCTTTCAAGCTTTCCAATCCGTGTCGCTCGTTGCACTTGTACTCCAAAGAAAAGCCAAATTTCTCCCTAAATCTACCTAATCTATATTTACAAACATCAACTAAGAGAAAGAAAGAGAAATTACAAAGAAAAACTAAAAACTAAGCTAAGCTATTTGATAAACATCAGAGAGTGTTAGAAATGCAGTGCTCCTCCATGTTATATACTCCTCCTTCCTTTTGCTAGGTCAAACCAAGGCCCTGGTTGTTTGGGAACCTGACCTGGAGCCGCGGCGCGGCCAAATAAGCTGTGGTTGGCGCTACAGCACCATGTCATTAATAAGGAGACCGGACCTCGCGCTGTAGCGCGAGACCAAGAAGGAACAGTGGCGCCGCGACGTGAAGATGATGTCAGCAAGGGCTAGGGAGTGGCGTTGCGGCGCGACCATTAAGCCTAGCGTTGGCGCCGCGGCGCGAGTGTGAGGAAAATGCCCATTTTGCCCCGTTTAGCTAGAAAAGCACTATAAAGCTCTGCAATACATCAGTTAAGCACAAAAACACTATAATCATACAAAACTATATAAAATCTACCAATTCAGGCAATTACGTAAGTCATTAAGTATCCGATTCGTGGGTATAAATCCCACTCATCAAATACTCCCAAACTTAAGTCTTTGCTTGTCCTCGAGCAAACTAACTAACACATCACTAATAATAAAACAAACGCGAAAGAAAACAAAAATAGTAAAGTAGCATCATTGCTTCAAAGCTTGATCATAGCTACTCCCAGAGAATAGGGCAAACACAGATATGAATAAGAGTTCATTCAATTTCAAGCATAAGACTGTATTCGATCCATTCTATGTGTGTGTGTGTAGACCAACCGTCCTAACTAATCATGGCTCAAATAAGCTCGCGCAGTCGATTGCTAATACTAATAAGCATACTCTACAACTTAAACATTCGACAAGCATTAAGAATACGATGCAAATGCAGGAAAAAATCAAAAGACTCTAGCATGACGACAGTAAAATCAGTCTTGGACAAGACTTAATTACCTTAGACTATTCAGAACTACCCATGAATGAGCTTTTGATCAGTAACTCCCAAGCCAGACGACTTTAGGGCACTAGGTGTAGAACACCCCTATGAATTTAATAACTCGAGCAGTAAAGGCCACGTAATCAACATAAGCCAACTAAGATTTTACAATACAAACGAAGATTACTCAGTGAGTGCATTTTATGCTCCATCTCAATATCGGCCCTATATTTATGGGCGAGTGCATTTTACGCTCCATCTCGACCCACTGCAAAACTTTCGATATAAACTCTTCTTTTCTATTTTTATTCTGTTTTCATTCTCTTTTTTTTATATATGTCAACATGCTAGAATCCAAGACCCAAAACTATATAAACGTCTAAGTCTTTTATTACCTTATACAAATGAAAGTTTATAAGAGGGAACAAATTTTCAAAGCAATAAACACACGAACTAAATTCAAAAAATAACTAGTTAAAAACAGTTGGTCGGTGCGTGCTAAGAAGGACGGATCAATAACAGTCTAAACTTATCAATTGAATAACCCCTAGCTCATACATGCTTGACACGACTCTAAGAGATAGGCATAGATACTTGACGCTCGTCATCAACCACAATAAAAAAATAATGAAAACTATAACCCTTGCTAAATAGCAGCTCAAAATAGGGTAAAAAGGCCATTCAAATGGCACAAGCATCTAACCTGTATAAGCCCCAAAAAGATGGCTATAAACCACAATCATGCTGATAATAATCAAAGCATTAAATAATAAAAACCAAAACAGTTCATGGCATAATAATAATTAAAGCATATTCCTGAAAATCCCACAGTTCAAAACGACTGCACCATAATACTGATAATAAAACAACCATAAAAAAAGTACTAAAGTATGCATCCTAACATGGCAATACAGAAATAGATAGATAATGGCTAAAAAAACCCCCAAACTTGAGGTGAGCAATGCCCTCATTGCTAAGCATAAAGAAATCATATACGAGAGGGCTTCCCTGAAGTGGCTCACTCAGCAGCGATCTCGTCCTCGTCAGCCTGGGTGGGTGGTGATGGTGGATGGTATGGTGAGAAGACAGGCAGCTCTGAAAACTGATATGGCGTGAACTCAGCGTTCTCACCACAATAGTCAGTGTAGATGCTCTGCATGGTGTTCACCAGCTTAGCCTGGTACTGTATAACAATCTCCTGTTTCTGAGCCACTGCAACTATGTGCCTCCTCTGCCTCTGAGCCTCGGCGTCCTATTTCTGGTGCAACAGTGTGAGGGATGCCATAATATCAGTCAATAGCCCCTGTCTAGCTGGGCCTGCGCCTGAAGTCTGTCCCTGCTCTGGCTCTATAGTAGGGGGCGGCGCTGTAGGTGGCTCGTAGCCTTCGCCTCGGACATGAAACTCTGCTTCATCCTACACAATGAAATGGGAGATCGTCTGGTGGTCTATGACTGCCATGGGAGGCAAGGCTATCTCCTCTGGCCCCCACTGAATGCCTGCTTGCTTGCACAGTCGAGTGATCAACGATGGATGTGGAAGCCTCGAAGCCACTGTGCTCTTGATTGCCTTAATGATTGACCCGTGTATAAGGACCCCGACGTCCACGTTCAAGCCCGTGACAATAGCAAATAGGAGGATCGCCCTATCTTTGGTCACATCGCTCAGGTGCCGGGTAGGAATCATATTAGCACAGATGAAGCTGAACCATGCCTTCCCATAGCGACTGAGCGCTGAAGATGGGAAACTGGTCTTTTCACCAGTGTAGTCATTCTTTTTCCATGAAGTCCCGGGCTTGCAAAGTCTCCTGATAATATCCTCTAAGTCATAGCTGCGGAGCCCCGGTTGCATATAATCATTGCCCGCATAGTTGGGCGTGGCAAATAGTGCATTGATGGCCTCACTACCAAACGCCACTAGCTTTCCCCTAACTTGGATAACCGCGTCACCCTCGGCATTGGCGTTGGAATAGAACTCCCGAACTACTGATACACTGGTTAACCCGGGTGGTTTTGTGAAGTGAATCCATTGGTGACCCGAAATCATGGCCAACAACTCGCCATCCTCTTTGTTAGGCCTCAACCCTCGCTCTGGAATCATATTTCTCGCAGCAAAGGAGCTCTTGTATCATTTCCAAGCCTCCTCGCTCAAAAATTTGGCTCCGTCCCAAGCCGTTGGTGGTGCCGTAGATGATGATCCTCCCATGTTAAGGCGTTGCCTCTTTTGTGCCATTTCGAAATCGTAGCAATTTGTATGAACACAAACAGAAAACTGAAGCACACACTCCCCCAAAACTTAATGCATATAATCCTCAATGAAAGCCTAGTGAATCCAAGCCAAAACAACTCCCAATTCAGTCAACTTCTTCTCTCAGGACTTTTATCAAACACCTAGAGTGCGCTCTGAAAACTAAATTTTGATAGCCTTGGTTTGCAAGTGCTCTAACCCGATTTTCGTCAGTGGAAATCACCCAAACAAACAAGAAGACAAGGACAAACCCAACAATTTGATCAAGTTACTTTTCTAATTGAACGAAATCTCAACAAATACCTTGAGGGAAAAAAAACCTAAGTGAGAACTCGTTTGGGGATGAACTCTGACAAATTGATGGAAGCTTCAGTTTGTAATGGTGGATTTTGATTTGCTAAAGATGCTCTGGCTTGTGCTAGGTAGAGGGTGGGAGGCTTTGTTGGAGAAAAAGAGATGATGTGTGGTTGCTGCCGAGAAGTGTCGAGAGATATGGGCGAGAATGGGCATAACTGCTGGCTAAAAACTGCTTTTAATCAACGAAAACTCGCTACCGGCGCCGCGGCGCGGGATGCCTTTTGTTACTCGGCGCTGTGGCGTGAGTTACCAGTAACAGAGCTCGCTCATGGCACTGCAGTGCGAATGCTAGAGCTGGGGCGCGATGTCGCGACGCGAAACCCAGTGTATGTAGTGGTGCCGCGGTGCGAGATGCCAATTTCTGAAAAAAAAATTTCTATTGTTATCTGCACATGCCAAGACAACAACAAAAACTATACAGAGCAAATATGTATTATTAAAAACACAATAAACACTATTATAATATGCAGTATATCATACTAAACATGTTACCTGCAAATGATAGACACAAAATATTAATGCACAATCCGGCAGCCATGTTAACAACTAAATCGACAGACACAAGGTAAGCTAAGACATAAGTAAAGAAAACAGATAAAATTTGTCAGGAATAAACATGTGAATGATATTCCTATTTAATATATGATTTGATTATGATATATATGAATGAATATGCAAGTATGCTTGCATTAAGAAAAGCTGTAAAGTCCTTTGATAGATAATAGAAATATATGTACAAGGACTATAAAGATAAAAAGATCAATCATGTTAGGTTGATTTTATGATGTAATAGATAGGCTTGTCTGATCGTCGAGCACTGCACCAGAAGTCGTAGTCTACCAGGAGAGTCAAAGGTAACTCGGGAGCTATCGAGGCAGAATAGGAGTATGCAAGATAGTGAGATCTCGGAGTTCGTAGATTTCCAGGGGAAACAAAGAAGGATCTTAGTGTATCGAGTAGAGCTTCCTCGGGATCGTAGTGTGCTGAGGAAGTCATATTTAGAATCGTAGAGACAGCCTGTCTACGAGCCGAACGACCATCTGCCAAAGCCAAGTATGAAACGTAGACTACACTCAGAGTCGTAGAGTCTAGCGATGCCAAAGCAAAGACAAGGATTGTAGGCTACACTCTGAGATCGTAGAGTCCATTGAATGAATGCAGAGATCGTAGTCGGGCAAGATCAGATGAAGACAACAAACACAAGGCAGTAATCGTAGAGTGTCAAGATCTGATCTTGGGATCGTAGTGTCTGCACAGCCAAAGCTGAATCGTAGAGTGCAGAACTACGACTCCAAAAGAAGTGCTCACAGTGCTAAGTCTGAATCGTAGAGCAGATACGGTTCTCAACGAATGAGCACTCCCAGAATATCCAAAGATACGAAGCCTCTGGTTGGCACTGCAAAGATGCATTCCACAGTAAGGGAACCAGAGAGCACTCAGCGAATGGCATGCAGGCTAACAGAAGATCTCAGTACAAACCTAATCAACATTAAGATTGAGGTGTAAGGCCATTCGTGATGAAGTCTTCCACAAGGAGATCCAAAGAAGACTTCAGAAGCTGATTGAGGAAAGTCAGGATATGCAGTAGCTATCAAGTGTACAGAAGACAATGATCTTGGAAGTAACCAAGATCGTAGTGTTTGCCAAACAAAGAAGGAACTGATGGAAGTTGAACCAAGACACTGGTTAGCCACTGAAGAGTAAGGCTAAAGTGATTAAGTGTAGTGTCAGATCATTGATGATAAGTGAACGAGAGATCACAAGGAGAAAGTAAGCTGGACGCACCACAAATCTGAAGTGTCTTGATATTCAGAAGAGGACCGGGATAAGGAATTAGGCCATCAGTATCTGAGAACAGTCGAAGCAAACAGAAGTATTGAAGCGCTGCAAAATTCAAGGAAGAGGTGTTCTACATTGAAGATCCAATCAACACTCTTCCAGATCATAGTGTTAACTCTATCAGTCAACGAGCAACACTAAACAAGACACTACGATCAAGTCCTTGAAGACGTGTATCAGAATCATAGAGTTTGAATATCTGAAGAATGAAGCATTGGCAACAGTTCAATCTGAAGGATAATATTCAGATAAGTGCTTATTGAGAGCATCGATGCAAAAGGACAACCTCTGATCAAGAAGTCAGAAGAAATAAAGTCTTTAACCTGCCCAAGACAGTAAAGTGATACATCTGACAAGGTAGGTGAAAAAGTAGACTGCAGCGTCAGAAAAAGTATGACAAGTCACATCAAGCAGTCTACATCAAGCAACTCGAGATCTATGAAGACATTTGAATAGCTTCCAATGGCTACTCTCCAACGGAAGGATTGGGAAGGTGTATAAATGTAGAAGAGCTTCAAAGATCAAAGGTTGCTGGAGTTGTCGATTTTGGAGTGAAGGTGGACTGATCTAACCAAGTGATAGTGAGTCCTCAAGCTCACTCTACGTTCCACCAAGAACACTCAGAAGTAAGATTAAGAGAGAAGTAGAAGTGTGAGTTCTACTATGTAGAAGTGAGAGTTCTACTACATGAAGAGTGTTCTGAACTGCCGAGAGAAAGGAGAGCATCATGCCATCTGGATGTCCATTATGGGAAGACTCTAAGTACAATAGAGAAGAGGCTACAGTCATCTTAGCAAGTCCATCATGAGAAGGCATCAAGTAGCAAGAAGGGAGATCACAAAAGCCATCTTGGTGTCAAGCATGAGAAAGCTTCTAAGTACCTAACAGAAGAGCTTACAGTCATCTTAGAAGCCTCTCATGTGCAGCCATCAAGTACCAAGGAGAAAGATCTTCAAGGCAGTTCATCAAGGGGTCATCCGGAGTAGTTGAGCAACCTAAGAAGCTGAGCATCATGAAACACTCAGCTACTCTTCAAGGATGATCAAGCCAAGCTGCTAAGGATAGAAGATGTTCAGAGCATGAAGACATCTTAGCAGCTCAACACTGACTCGAACAACAACAAACAAATAACTCAACGAAGCCAGGGCCTGAGGGGTCCTTGTCCGGAGGGACTAAACAAAGCAGGGCCAAAGGGTCCTTGTCCAGAGGGACTAAACGAAGTTCCAAGCCTGTTGGGCTTGAAGAGTTCCTAGGGAACTAGAGGAGTCCCAAGGCTGCTGGCCTTGAAGAGTTCTTAGTGAACTGAAGTCCCAAGGCTGCTGGCCTTGAAGGAATCGTAGAGATTTAGGGTGCTGCCCTTCCTTAGTGAAAATCCTACTAGTTTAAAGCAGAAGAGTGGATTAGGAGCTCGAGTCTCTGAACCACTTTAAACCCTTTGTGTCTTTTACATTATGTCATTTACATTATGTCCATAACTGCTATAACTCCTATGTATGTTCTAACTGCTTACAACTAAACTAATCCAACGAACAATGTATGTTTGATTATGAATATATCAATGAAGGGGAATCTTTTACTTATTCCGCTGTGCTTTAAAAGATTCTTATGTTTGTCATATACTTAAATATGAACAATACAACATAAACCAGAAAAGTATTTGAAAAAAAAGGATCTATTCAACCCCCCCTTCTAGATCTATTGTGCCCTCTGGGAACTAACAAAATTTATACCGAGATGGGGGTGCCTCCCCACCGAGCGCTTGTTTTAAAGTCGTCGGCTTGACTATACCGACGCCGTTCAATCCGGCTCATAAGCGAAAATGACCTTTTCATGCCGCATATTCGTCAATTCCTTTGGATTCTTGGCAGACATGGATGATTGGTCATCCTTATTCTCCTCACCCATCTAGTCATCATTCGGCAAAAAGAATCGGTTGCCACTAGAATTATCCACTAATTCGCCTTGTTCATTAAATTGAAAGCGTTCTTTGTGCTCTATTGGGCCTTCTCGGGTTTCCACAGTCGTGAGCGTGGGTTCTAGCTGTTGATCAGTCTTAACAGTGTACCCACTGGTAATCCCCTCTTCTGCTCGCTCAGCCTCCGCAGGTTGGTCAAGTTGCAAATTGACATTGCCCTCAACACTTTGGTGAGGCTCATCACCATCTCCTCGAGTATCCACCGTGCACTGCTCCACTTCTTCATCGTTAAGATCAATTACGACCGGGAGATTGCCTTGTGGTGGATTTGTGATGGCATTGACGAGTTGCCCCAATTGATTCTCAAGGCTTTGCAATGCGGCTTCTTGGCTTGTCATCCGAACCTCATTTCTCTGAATAAAGTCGGTGAGAAGCTCCTCAAGCCAGTTCTCTTCTTCTCGTGCTGAGGTCTCATAAAAGCTCTCATTGGGTTGAGACGTCAACTCATAATGCGGCGGAGACTGATAGCCAAACTGAGAGGCATGATTCCGATCATAATATTGCTCTTAACTGAAGTCCCATGAGTTTGCATAATCCTGACAGTTTGGATGATAGGAGATCGGTTCAAAGTCAGCTCGTTCCTGACAGTAGGCGTTCTGAGTGGACTGACACTCGAGATTGTCAGAAAACCTCAAGACATTAGCAATTTGAAGTTGTAATCTCTCGAGTCCTTCTTCCGAGCTTGGTTGTGTTGTCCCCTCTTAAGGCCATTGATAACATTGATCGTCCATAATATGTAGAGTTAAAAAAAAAAGAAAGGAAGATCAAACAAATAAAAGAAGTAAATATATATACGTTCAAAGTAAGACTAAATTGATTTAAATCAATATTGGACAACATTAGAATAATAGTTCACCAGCAACGGCGGCCAAAAACATTTTGGTCGGAATACCGATTACTAAACACGTGCAAGTATACGCAGTCTAACAAGTAATACAGTGATAAGAAGAGTGTCGTACCCACGAGGAACTATAACTAATATTGACCAAGTACCGATTGTTTATCGCTAAAGTCTTATTCGAACAGCAGTAAATGGAAGTGTGATTAATCTAATTATACTACTTAACAAAGCAAGTAAATGGATAAAGAATGGAAAACTAAGGAATACAAGCTAAGGTCACAATTTCACCCTCACACAGGCATTCTGTCGAACACTTGGCGTGTTATGTTTCATCAAACTAGCTACCCTTTCTCTCTTTGGTCTTAATGGTCACGATAATTTGTCGACCGAGAACACATAGGTGCCGATGCACCTCTGTCGAGGTATGCACAAACATACCCTCTACAGATCCACCCTAAAGGGAATAGAACAGAAAAGAACGTCCAATATAGATGCAATCCTACATATGTCTATGCGAATTAATCATAACAAGGATTTAAGAATAAGTTCTCTATCAGGTCGCACGTGGCGCACAGAGATATGTCTATTCTACGCACAACTTATGTAGTCGAAACCCACAATCACATGCTAATATATTTAGGTGTAAATCTACAATTCTTCTGTCGATAACATGCAAATTACCAAAATCATCACTAATGTCTTAGCGAGAATCATAAAACACAAATATATTAAACCAAATCATATGGTGTCAACCAAAGAGATAAAGACAGTCAATTCAAATAACAAAGGGATCCATTATAACCTTAGAGCCAATATTCAGTTCATAGTTAATAAACCAAATACAAGTAGCAAATAAGATAACATTTATAGATACAAAATTAGAGGAAATGAATGGATAGAAGAAACTCTGTCAAAGCCCCTTTAATCCCCACGCATTTCGCTCCTTTCAAGCTTTCCAATCCGTGTCACTCATTGCTGTTGTGCTCCAAAGAAAAGCCAAACTTTTCCCTAAATCTACCTAATCTATATTTACAAACATCAACTAAGAGAAAGAAAGAGGAATTACAGAGAAAAACTAAAAACTAAGCTAAGCTATATGATAAACATCAGAGGTGTTGGAAATGCAGTGCTCCTCCATGTTATATACTCCTCCTTCCTTTTGCTAGGTCAAACCAAGGCCCTGGTTGTCTGGAAACCGGACTTGGCGCCGCGGCGCGGCCAAATAAGCTGTGGTTGGCGCTGCAGCGTCATGTCATTAATAAGGAGACCGGAGCTCGCGCTACAGCGCGAGACCAAGAAGGAACAGTGGCGCCGCGGTGCGAAGATGATGTCAGCAAGGGCTAGGGAGTGGCGCTGCGACGCGGCCATTAAGCCTAGCGTTGGCGTCGCGGCGCGAGTGTGAGGAAAATGCCCGTTTTGCCCCTTTTAGCTGGAAAAGCACTGTAAAGCTCTACAATACATCAGTTAAGCACAAAAATACTATAATCATACAAAACTATATAAAATCTGCCAATTCAGGCAATTACTTAAGTAATTAAGTATCCGATTCGCGGGTATAAATCCCACTCATCAGTCATGCGTAACCCACAGACATGATATTCTGATAGAATAATAAATAATGGAACTAGGTCCGGCGTAAACGCACAGACATGATATTCTGACAGAATAATAAATAATGGAACCAGGTCCGGCGTAAACGCACAGATAGAATATTCCTACAGAATAATAAAGAACGGAATAATAGAAGAATTTCACCATGTATGCGGTACTTCGCATAAACAAGTTATTCCAACATAATAACGAGGAATGGAATAACAGAAGAATTTCACCATGTATACGGTAGTCCACGTATACAGGTTATTCCAACAGAATAATAAGAATGGAATAACAGAAGTTCTCTTCATGAATACGAAAGAAATAACACCCCTTACCTTAGAAGAAACTGGATATTGGAAAAGTGAAGTAGCAGAATACTTTTCTTCTTTCTCTCTATAGTTTCTCTCTCTAGAGTTTCAGTGAATTCGTAAGAAATAATGAAGAAATGAGTTTCTATTTATAGAAGAACTTAAAGTGGCTCTTGGTCTTAACGAATGGTCAAAATGACTCTTGGTAATATTAAAGAGACAACTACTATTTGTGAAGGTAAAATTAACTCTTTAAAAACTGAAGGGACAAAGAACTCTTGAAAATCTGAAGGGACAAATAACTCTTGAAAAATTGAAGGGACAAGTTACTATTTAAACTTTAAATTAACGATCCATATTGATTTACTATTATAATTTCAACCAACGGTATGAAAATTAGCACATCTCCTCATAGAATAAAATTGTACCCAAAAATGATTTGGACCGAAAAGAAATATATCTTTTGGGTGAATAGTATCCCGTGAATAGTAACTCGTGAATAGTACTCTGACACGAAAAGTGTTCTGAATACCCGATTAAACAATATAACCTCCAGACATCAATTATTATCGAAATAAATGTCGATTTCCACTAACACAAATAATTTCAACATAATGAAACTATCAAATTCATCTTTAATCAACAAGAACTTATTCATCATTAATGTTATAACTCATAATATTTAACAACCAGGTCGTTCCCAGGAAAGATGATGCTTTCCAATAAGAATTTATCCCTATTGGTGCGCAATTAGGTGACTAAACGTCTTATTGACAGAACTTCTAGACATTGTAAATATTGTAATTTAATAATATGAAAAACTTTGTCGTCTCAATTATTGATTTAATAATATAACATATTATGCAGATGATACTGTGACAATAATCGAATCATTAATATGAGAGATATGATGCAGCAATTACTGTAGCAATAATTGAGTATTATTGAGTGACTTCTCACGTAAACATCAATAATCAATACCGTGTGCTACTATACAACCACGCGTATTACTGTACTTTTACTACCGGGTAGTTCAACAGTTTTAACAGTAACACTTCCGCCGTTATTTTTATAAAAAAATAATTCTGTCGTTTTCTTACTACGACAATACTTCCGTTGTGGGGTTCACCAATGATTGTGCCATCATACGAATATTCCCTGTAAAAACGAATATTCCCCGACCAATCAAATATTATATAACCACTTGCTTACTTCGCAAAATTTATAAATATTACCCACAACTATAACATTATATTATATCCACACCATAATATTTAAAAATATATTTTGAGAGAAATTAATCTTTATTCATAAAAATTGGGGTCTTACAGTTACTACTTGTCACACATGCAACACATTAAATAGTTTATAATAATAATAATAAAAATCTTATTATCATTATACTTATAATTTAATAAATAATTATATATCTAAATTAATTAATAATTAAGACACATCACTTTATTTAATTTATTTATTTCCTTTAAATTTAAACAATTCATTTAATTTAATTATTTCCTTAAATTAAATCCATTAGATAAAATTATCATCATTATTCAATTTAATTAGCATTAATCAATTTAATTACTAAATTAATTCACCACAATTCATAAATTATTTATTTTTCTCAATAAATAAATTATTTAAAATATTTATTTAATTCAATAAATATTTAAATTAAATTACAAATTTCTCGATCGTTACATCCTTCCCTCCTTAAAAGGATTCTGTCCCCAGAATAACAACTCGAAAAAATTTTATTTGTTACAGTAGTTGTAATAAAGCTAAAAGTGATGTTCATGAAAAGATGTGATGTTGTTTAAACTTAAACTTAGTTAGTGAACTATATTAAAAGTGAAAAAGAAACTCATGAAGCTAGTATTAGTGTGACTAATGGGTATTGTCAATATATATGGTATGTGTAGAACTTGTGGTGAACGTGAGTGGTGATTGTTTAACCTACGCACGAGGCAAGTTTTTCTAACTTTAAGCTTTCTTTGTGCAAGTTTCTTAACCCTAATTATATTGTGCAAGCTCCTAAACCTTATCTCTTGATATTAAGCGAATCTTTAACTTGTTATTTAGCATGCAAATTCCTACATTCTGATACACTAATGTTGAGCAACTTTCATCATTCAACTTACTATTTGTTATGCATGCTTAAGACTCAACTCTAAATAAGGTTTTAAACTTAGCTTAACAAGCAAGGTATGTTACATTATTCAAAACTTATGCTCTTAGATTATTCCTAAAGCATGACCTTAGTATACAATATTGATTCACTTATGAGTTGTTCCATAGCATAATATTCTTGTAGTTTTATTCAACTAATCCTTAGTTGATGTTCGTAAACTCTAAATTACCTTGAAACTTATCCAAATCAAACTTACTTTGGTGCGGACTTGTATTCTAAATACTGAGATGAACAACCCTATTACAGGGGATAATTTACGCATAGCGTTGAAATATTTATGCACAATACATTGTACGAAGGGCTGATCCCCGTAAGTACGTGGAGTCCCTATAGTCTTATGACTGTTAAAGTTTAAGTTAAAAGATTACTTATCACTATGGACATAGTTCCTGGTCTTATGACCCTCAGTTAAATATTTTATGATTCTGATTATCATTGATAAAGCATTTTGTTCAGCCTATTATTTGGCAGTTGTTGTAAAGATTTTATTCATTATTATTTCAAGTGAGCTTTGTTTGCTCACTCTTGCTTATATAAACATTACAGCTAAAGTTGAGAAGGTTGACATACCTAGCACTAGTAAGGGAAAGGGAAAGATGAACAAGTATTAAAGACTTGTAGCATGTTGCCATTTTATTGTCGAACACTATTTTTAATGATTGTAATTAAGATATTTATTTTCCTCATTTGAATGATTGTATTTAAAGGTTAGATAACCTGAGAGATTTTTATTAATGTAATCCTTTAATGGAAAGGTTTATTATTCAATTTTATTATGATTGGGTAGTTAGATATGAATGTTTTTATTAAGTTAACACCAAATCCTATGGGAATGAAGTACCTAGATTTGGAGGTGTCATAAGTTGGTATCAAAGCTTTAAGTTATGAACCTTAGGTGGGGGAAAAAGCCTTAGAAAGTAACATTTGAAAAGATAGTTATGATAAACTCTTATCGAGTTTTAAGGAAGAAGTAATAAAACACTTATGTGATTATGTGATTATAACTTATGTGCTCGTGAGTGTCAAGTAGTAATGATTAATAATTAAAACTTAAAAATTTTGTTGTCAGGATGACTAATGTCGGAGAATTCAGTCAGGCTAGGGAGTAAGTACCTCAGATGCCTAGAGAAGTGGAGTCTCGTGACATTCAGGTGGTGTGGGAACAACTACTTCCACGAGAGTCAGCCCCGTTGGTCATAATGGTTGAAGATGAGGATGATGATGTGGAAACGAATGAGGAGGATCCCGTTGAGTTGTCACAGTCAAATGAGGATGATGAGGACGAGGAGGAAGAGATTCCATTGAACTCGATAGCTGCTCGTATGTACGATGAAGTCTACGACCACAATGTGGAACTTCAGGATACCGTCGATGAGTTGGAGGAGATAGTAGCTGAGCAACAGATAGAGATGAACGTCTAACTAATGTTAAAGAAAAGCTTGTCCTCACTGAAGGAGAGAAGGAACAACTGATTGAGGAGATCACAGAACTGAAGAACAAGCTGCAGGAAGAATCTACTAAGAGGGCAAGAGCCGAAGATGCGTATGAGGAAGCTTTTCAACGAGCCGGGATAGCAGCAAGAGACGCACAAGTAAAGAGGATGAAGATGAAGGAGATGAATAACGTATTCAACATCGTGATTAATCGAGCTCAAGATCGAGTCATGAGTTATCCGATTCAGTTCGAGATGCTGCCATCGTTCATATTAGATCACAGAACAATGTTTCGGATTATGGAGGAAGAGCGTCATAAGGCTACGCAGTATCTTAGTAGGATATCATAGGGAATATACCTGATATGCGATTAATAAATGTTAAATAATATGTAAATTCCAAGTGTTATGTAACCTATGGGATATGATGATGATGTTATCCTGAAACTTTAGCAGTTCAGAAAAGTAATGTAAATAGTAGTGATGCTATTGTTCTTATATTTTCAGAAAGATTGTGAATGAATAAAAGTTGTTATTTTATTAAATTCAAAGTGTTATGTGTTATGTGATGATTTATTTTATGAGATGTAAGTTAAGTAGAAAATACTTAAAAGAAATTGAGTAATAATCTAATGAGTGTATTTTAACAGAAAATGCCTCCAAGACGTAAACCTCGACAAAGAATAGCTGAGGGAACCACCAATAACGATAATGTTGATGCTAACCCAGTCCAGCAGCTGGTGATGTTACTGACGGGTGCACTGCAGAATCAACCGTAGAATCAAGCTACAACGTTTAAGGACTTCAAGGCGGTTGGACCACCAAAATTCTGTGGGTCCATAAATCCAGTTGAGGTACAGACCTGGATCATTGAAATAGAGAAAGTGTTCGATGTTGCGAGAGTAGGGGAGGATCAGAAGATTGCTTTTGCAACATTCATGTTAAAAGCAGAGACTAGTTATTGGTGGCAGGCCAATAAAACTCGAGGAGGATAAGGGGTTATGACTTGGGATAGGTTTAAGGAGATATTCTTCGAGACTTATTTCCCAAAGAGTTCGAAGAGTCAGATAGAGGTGCAGTTTTTGGAACTGAAGCAGGGAACGGTGACGGTATCAGAGTATACCACAAAATTCAACGAGTTGCCGAGGTTTGCGCCATATCAAGTGAACACTGATGAACGCAAGGCTAAGAGATTTGAGCAGGGACTGAAACCTTGGTTGTACAGTAGGGTCTCCCTGTTCCAGTTGAAGACATTTACAGCGGTAATGGAAAAGGCAATTCTCGCTGAAGGTGGAGGCGAGGCGATAACAAAGTTCAATCAAGAATAGAAAAAGAAGAAGAATGAAGTGGAGGTTAATAATGGTGGTGGTGGTAGTGGAAATGGTAACAATAATCTAAAAAGAAAATGGAATGGAAATGTGGGTGCTGGAAATCAGCAGAATAAGAAGTTCGAAGCATGTGCTATATGCAAAAAGTTTTATAAGGGTGTATGCTTAATGGGGAAACGAGTATGCTTTAACTGTGGTCAGGAAGGTCACACCGCCCCAAATTGCAATCAACCCAAGAAGAACGTTTGCTTCACATGGCTGTCCAAGGATCACTTTGCTCGTGAGTGCCCTAAGAAGAAGGCTGGAGAGACAGCAGGAAGCAAGGGAGGTAGCAGTGGAGGTACATGGGCCATTGCTGGACCAACGACATCAAACAAACCCACAACCAGAACCTTCAACATGACTGTGCAAGATGTTGTGCAATCAAAGGATGTGGTGTCAGGTATTATCCCAATCAATGATATTGATGATTATGTATTATTTGATTCGTGTGCTACTTGCTCGTTTATATCTGATGAATTTGCTAAGAGGTTAGGATTGCCTAGTGAAGAATTGAATTTTCCTTTAAACATAAAAATTACGAATAAGGAAGTAATTCCTGTTAGGTTCGTATATAAGAATTGTAGGATGAATATTAAGGGGAATATCATGATGGTAGATTTAATTCTGACTAGACTTGGAGAGTTTGATGTTATTTTGGGAATGGATTGGCTGCTAAATTATGGAGCGGTAATTGATTACCAAAAGAAATGTGTAAACCTTATGTCTCTGTCAAAGGTAGTTTTCTATGGTAGCAAATTGCCTAGACAAATGAGATGTCTGACGATTATGCAGGCCAAAAAGTTGTTGAGTCAAGGCTGTGTGGGTTATTTAGCTTACATAGTCGATACTTAAAAGAAGGGTGTGAAACTGGAAGAGATACTAGTGGTTAGGGAATTTGTAGATGTGTTTTCGGAGGATTTTCCAGGATTTCCGCCTGATGGAGAGATTAAGTTCGTGATCGACTTAGCGCCAAGAACAACACCGATATCGAAGGCCCCGTATAGAGTGGCTCCGATAGAGATTAAGGAACTAATGGTATAATTGCAAGAACTGCTAGACAAGAAGTATATTCAACCAAGCGTATCACCGTAGGGAGCACCGGTGTTATTGGTGAAGAAGAAGGATGGGTCAATGCGTCTTTGCATTGATTATAGGGAGTTAAAAAAAGTCACTATTAAGAATAAATATCCATTGCTAAGAATAGATAACTTATTTGATTAGTTGAAGGGTGCTAAATACTTCTCGAAAATATATTTGAGAAGTGGGTATCACCAATTGAAGGTAAGGAAGGAGGATATACCTCGAACGGCATTCAGAACTTGGTATGGACATTATGAGTTTCTGGTGATGTCTTTTGGTTTGACCAATGCCCCTGTTGCATTCATGGATTTGATGAACAGGGTGTTTAAACCATTCTTAGACAAGTTTGTGGTGGTATTTATCGACAACATTCTAGTGTATTCCAAAACTCAAGAAGAACACGTAGAACATTTACGTTTGATGTTGGAGACACTAAGAAAGGAAAAGTTGTACACGAAATTCTCTAAGTGAGAATTTTGGTTAGAGCGAGTACAATTTTTGGGACATGTGATTGACAAAGATGGAATTTTAGTGGATCCATCAAAAGTTAAAGCCGTAATCAATTGGGAACAACCAAGAACACTGTCAGAAGTGAGGAGTTTCTTGGGATTGGCCGGTTATTATAGACGGTTTATTCAAGATTTTTTTAAGATAGCCACTCCGCTAACAAATTTAACAAGGAAAGCTGTAAAATTTGTTTGGACGGAGAAGTGCGAAGAGAGTTTCCAAGACTTGAAGAAGAAGTTAAGTGTGGCACATGTGTTGTCTTTACCAGATAATACAGGAAACTTTGTGGTGTATAGTGATGCCTCACACAAAGGATTGGTATGTGTCCTTGTACAGAACGGTAAGGTTATTGCATATGTATCAAGGCAACTGAAGGATTATGAGAAAGGGTATCCGACTCATGGTTTAGAGTTGGCTGCAGTCGTATTTGCACTGAAGATATGGAGACACTATCTCTATGGAGAGAAATGTGAGATATATACAGACCATAAGAGTTTGAAGTATATTTTCACTTAGAAGGACCTGAACATGCGACAAAGAAGATGGATGGAATTGACAAAAGATTACGATTGTGAGATCTTTTATCATCCAGACAAAGAAAATGTGGTTGCAGATGCCTTGAGTAGGAAGGGTCGTGAGAAGTTGATGTTGTTAACAAACCATGAGGAGCTCATTTCAGCAATGGCAAGGATGGAGCTGGAAATCAAATTTTTGAAAGAATTCGATGAAAAATTATACCAGATGGAAGCTAGTCCAACTTTGGTGGACAAAATTAAGAATGCTCAACTACAAGATGAAGAATGTAGAAAGATAAAAGAGAAAGTGGTTGAGGGTAGTGATGGAAAATACAAGATCGATACCGAAGGGTTACTGAGGTTCGAGGGAAGAATTTTGGTTCCAGCAGTACCGAAGATTAAAGTACCGGAGATTAAAGATGAAATCTTGATCGAAGCTCATAATTCAAGATACTCGATTCATCCTGGAAGTAAGAAGATGTATCAAGATTTATGACGTCATTTTTGGTGGCCAAACACAAAAAGAGATGTTGCAGAATGTGTCGCGAAATGTTTGACATGCCAAAGAGTCAAGGCTGAGCATTAAAGACCAATCGGATTACTTCAACCGTTAGAAATACCAGAATGGAAGTGGGAACACATCACAATGGATTTTGTGGTGGGTCTTCCAACTACTCAGAGAGGATGTGATGCGATTTGGGTGATAGTGGACAGACTGACCAACTCCGCACACTTTTTTCCAATAAAAATTAGGTTCAATCTTGATCAGTTGGCAAGGTTGTACGTTAAAGAGATCGTTTCGAGACATGAAGTGCCAGTGTCAATTGTGTCAGATAGAGATCCGCGATTCACGTCAAACTTTTGGAAGAGACTACAAGAATGTATGGGGACACAGCTGCGAATGAGTACAGCATACCATCCACAAACAGATGGCCAAAGCGAACGAACAATCCAGACATTGGAAGATATGCTGAGAGCATACATCATGGACTTCAAAGGGAGTTGGGATGAAAATTTACCGTTGGTGGAATTTGCTTACAACAACAGTTACCATGCGAGCATCGGTATGCCGCCTTACGAAGCATTATACGACAGGAAGTGCAGAACCCCACTATACTGGGATGAAGTCGGTGAACGTCAACTGTTAGGACCAGAACTGGTACAACAAACTGCTGAGGTTGTCAAACTCATCAGGACAAGATTGGTAGCTGCTTAAGACAGACAGAAGAAGTATGCTGATCAACATAGACAAGATCGTGCATTCGACGTAGAAAATTTCGTGTTCTTAAAAGTTTCTCCTTGGAAGGGGAAAATTCGTTTCGATAAAAAGGGAAAGCTAAGCCTGAGGTTTATTGGACCCTTTGAAGTGTTGCGAAGAGTAGGAAAAGTGGCTTACGAGGTAGCTCTACCTCCAGAGTTGGAAACCATTCACAATGTTTTTCATGTTTCGACTTTACGACCGTATAAACCCGATTACAAGCACGTGATCGAGTACGAACCATTGCAGTTTGATAAAGACTTGTCATATGAAGAGATTCCTATCCAGATAGTTGACAAGAAAGAACAGGTGCTCAGGAATAAAGTAATACCTTCCATGAAGGTGATATAGAGGAATCACAATGCTGAAGAAGCTACGTGGGAACTCGAATATAAAATGATGAAATATTACGTTGAGTTATTTGTTTAATCTGTGTCTTCAATTCTGGGACATAATCTTTGTAAGTAGGGAAGAATGTGACGAATGATTTGTTTGAGTTGTGATTCTGGGGACAGAATCCTTATAAAGAAGGAATGATGTAACAATCCAGAATTTTAAATTATAATTTTAAATATTTATTGAATTATATAAATATTTAATGGATGTGTTTATTATTGAAGATATATTTAATTTGATTGGTTAATTATTTGTTAAATAAATAATTAAGGAGTTAAGAAAATTAATTGTTATGAGATAATATTTTAATTTAATTTAATAATTAAGTTAGAGAGTTTATAATGATTAAATGAATTATTATATTTTAATTTGAATTTGTAATTAAAATGATGTGTTAGTTGATTAAATAAAATTATAATTATAAAGAAAATTATAATTTTGTTGTATTGATTTATGTGTTAAAGTAATTTAATAAATTGTTATCAGAATTAATTAGATTGATTATTTAAAATTTAATTAAATAAAAGTGTGACAAATAACCTTACTATAAATGAGTTATTAAAATAAATTAAAGGAGTTTAATTCAGTTTTGCCAAACAAAGCTTAATACATATTAAGTCTTTAATCTAATTGTGTTTTACCAAACAAGGCATAAGAATTAATGAGTTACTTTTAGTTAGCTAGCCAAACAAGCCTTATGGCTTTTGATTTTCAAATAAAATTATAACTGATGTCAGTTAAAGTTATAATTATATTATATACTTAATACATATATTATTACCTATACGTTATATTTGGTTTAGTACGTAAGTTAGAGTTTAGAATAGGGAGAAAGACTCAGAAGAAGAAAAAGAAGAGAAGAAGAAAATTACAGAGAAAAGTAAGAGAGAATTGAGAGAAGTCTAGAGAGAGGAATTGGGAAAAAAGAAAGTTTCATGATCAAAAGAATAGCCATCATCTTTTAAAACAAAGGTATCATCTTAACTCTTTTATTTTTAAAGTTTTAATTTTTGTTCTCTTCCTAGAATTCTTTGTAAAATCTTTGTAGAGGTTGAATTATTTGTTATATATAGTTTTATATGATAAATTGGTTGTTATAAAGTTGTTTTCATAAGTTTTTTAAATGAATTCATGTTATTTATGTATTTTGTGAAGGAAATTATATTATAGTGAATTGGTATGAATATATATATATATATATATATATATATATATATATATATATATATATATATGAATATGGTTTAGTTTAAAGTAAAATTGAGGTTTAATTCTCTGTATAATATATAAATTGACTATTGATTTTGAAAGAAGATGAAGAAACTAAAATATAGTATGTGGAGTTAACTGTTTTGGTTGAAAAACAAAATTACAGTGATGATTTTCATTGAAACTTTCAAAAAGTGAAGTTTTAGCAAAAATACTGAAAATTAAAGGTTGTAATGTTGATGTTTAGGTGGTTAAAAACGTGTTAAAAATATTAGTTTATGTTTCTGTAAATATATTACACCTTAGGTGGGTTGGTATGGTTGTTAGAAAGGAGATTGTAGGCCTAATTTGGCTTTCTGTAGTGTTCTGGATCAAAAATTGCAAAAACGCAGAAGGGACCCCCGCCCCAGCGGGCCCCCTGAATAAAAAAACTCCCTCCCCGGCGGAGGGGTGGCGTAGTCTGCCTAGCCGAAATTTTGAAAAAAAAATTAACCGGACATAGTTTACGAAAATGAGCATAACGTTTTCATACAAACTCCGATTGATGCGATTCAAGATGCTTCGGAACGATGATGAGTAGACCTATAAATTTTATTCTTTAAGTGTTTCAATTTGAAATCGTTATTAAGGGTCAAAATAGACATCTTTAGGATTGTTATGTATTTGGAGGCAATCGGAGGGCGTCGGGATGCGCGAATGCAAGTGCAATCCTTTGTGTATTAGTATACCCTAATGATAACATGTTGGACATGTAATAGGATGTTGTATCAAGTTGTTAATTGTATATGGTGCAATGACATGATCACTTATGTAGTTGTAATAAAGCTAAAAGTGATGTTCATGAAAAGATGTGATGTTGTTTAAACTTAAACTTAGTTAGTGCGCTATATTAAAAGTGAGAAAGAAACTCATGAAGCTAATATGAGTGTGACTAATGTGTATTGTCAATACATATGGTTTGTGTAGGACTTGTGGTGAACGTGAGTAGTGATTATTTAACCTACGAACGAGGCAAGTTTTCCTAACTCTAAGCTTTCTTTGTGCAAGTTTCTTAACCCTAATTATATTGTGCAAGCTCCTAAACCTTATCTCTTGATATTGAGCCAATCTTTAACTTATTATTTAGCATGCAAATTCCTACATTCTGATACACTAATGTTGAGTAACTTTCATTATTCAACTTACTATTTGTTATGCATGCTTAAGACTCAACTCTAAATAAGGTTTTAAACTTAGCTTAACAAGCAAGGTATGTTATATTATTCAAAACTTATGCTCTTAGATTATTCATAAAGCATGACCTTAGTATACAATGTTGATTCACTTATGAGTTATTCCATAGCATAATATTCTTATAGTTTTATTTAACTAATCCTTAGTTGATGTTCGTAAACTCTAAATTACCTTGAAACTTATCCAAAACAAAGTTACTTTGGTGCGGACTTGTATTCTAAATACTGAGATGAACAACCCTATTACAGGGGATAATTTACGCATAGCGTTGAAATGTTTGTGCACATTACATTGTACAAAGGGCTGATCCGCCTAAGTACGTGGAGTCCCTATAGTCTTATGACTGTTAAAGTTTAAGTTGAAAGATTACTTATAACTATGGACATAGTTTGTGGTCTTATGACCCTCAGTTAAATATTTTATGATTCCAATTATCATTGATAAAGCATTTTGTTTAGTCTATTATTTGGCAGTTGTTGTAAAGATTTTATTCATTATTATTTCAAGTGAGCTTTGTTTGCTCACTCTTGCTTATATAAACATTACAGCTAAAGTTGAGAAGGTTGACGTACCTAGCACCAGTAAGGGAAAGGGAAAGATGAACAAGTATTGAAGACTTGTAGCATGTTGCCATTTTATTGTCGAACACTATTTTTAATGATTGTAATTAAGATATTTATTTTCCGCATTTGAATGATTGTATTTAAAGGTTAGATAACCTGGGAGATTTTTATTAATGTAATCCTTTAATGGGAAGGTTTATTATTCAATTTTATTATGATTGGGTAGTTAGATATGAATGTTTTTATTAAGTGAACACCAAATCCTATTGGAATTAAGTACCTGGATTTTGGGGGTGTCATAGGTCTTTTCTGCATTGCCTCAGTTAATAGGTTAACGAAGTTCTGCATTGAATCGACATTTCCCCCTCCACCATTATTAACGGATCCTTCCTCCCTCTGGTTCTGCGGTAGTCTCCTAGGCGGCATGATCTGAGGAAAGAAAGAAAACTATTAGGCTTTTTGTGATATGTTATCTATGTTAGCATTGAGAAGTTTAAGACGTCTATCAATCATTTTTGATTTAAATAAACAACTTCAGTATCACAATAAAACTCGATGGATTTCCTCAACCCATCCCTTACATACTCTACTTGATTTTTCTACTAAGGTTATAACCTAGGTTTCGCATTCCTAACGTTTATAACTTACCGCTTAGATACCAACCTGTGACACCCTCAAATCCAGGTCCTCTGACCCCGGTCCGGTCGTCACAATAAAATACAAACTTCCCCCTCTAAACAACATACAATAACAAAAATGCAGAATATAATAAACGTACGTCATTCATTTAAAAGGTGTTACTAGTCTCAAGATTCGATAACCTTAATACAATCTTACAAACATACCCTAAAATAATCATCAGGATTCATATTACAAAACAATAATTTAAACTAGGCATAAGATAAAGTCTGCTCCTCGCAACTATCATATATCTTTCCTTTACCCTTGTCCTTCCCTGAGGTCTCGGACTTAACTGTAATATAATTCATGATATAGCATGGGTGAGCAATAAGTTTGCTCAGCAAGTTTAAATACAACAATAAGGTTATATCATGATGAATGGAAAATATCTGACAATGAATTCAACAATATGAATATTAGAAGCAAAGATAATGATTGCTTTTAGAATAACTGATAGTCAAGTAGACTTTGAACTATTAAACTCCAATGAAATCAATAGCTGATTGACCCTTTGGTTACTGGCTACAGAATAAGTACTTGAGGGGATCAGCCTCGCGTACACCATGTATATGCATAATATTTAAATATGCTCTTTGTATCTTATATTAGATACTTGGGGTACTCCCCTATCCAAAAAGGGGTGTTCTTTCAGTCTAAGAATCCTTACCATCAATTAGTTTGGATAGCTTTTATAAAATTTCATACACTTATTTGACCGAATAAAGGTTCAGACTCTCTCTGACATAGTTCAAGTATTATAGAACTTTAAATGACGTACAAGTCTAAGACTGTACAAACTCAAGTGCACTAAGTGCGAATATCAATAATACCGATGTGTAATAATTGTAAAGTAACTAAACCACTTAATAGCATGCTTGGAAATAAAGTTCAAGCTTAAATGAATAACTTTCAATTCAACAATAACCTACTCAATACAATATTAGAAGGATAGGAAACTTTCACAAAAACAAGTAAAGTTTAGCAACATGCACAATATTCAAAGTTGAGTAAGGTAGAGAACTTGCACAATCAATGAGTAAAGCTCGGAGACTTACTTGTTTGCTCAGCTACAATTTAATTCTAGCTTTAATTAACTTACGTTGAAACGACCTAACATTAACAAGTCGGTCTTTTGAATTAGTATGTGTAAACTAATATGAGTCCACACTTATAGAATCAAATCATCACATAGGTCTATCCCATAATTCACGTAAGTTAATCAAATCGTGTCTTAGTTTTAATTACTTTAGATTATTTAGTTTCTATATATCAATATAGGCTTGAACACATAGCACTTCAATTTAAATCATTGTTTTATAGTTTGCAAATACCTTTTTGAATTTCATTTTTGAAAGTTATAATCATGGTATCCTATCACCTAGCATTTTTCATAACACATTGGATAGGTACTGGTCACATAATACATGTTAGAGTAACAATACAAGCATACAAACACCTTCAAGCTATTAGTAGAAAATTGTTCCTACTGTAGACTGACGCGGCTGCGCTTGGTTTGTACTAAGGAGCGGCGTGGCCGCGCTGCTCCTGGTGCAAACCAAGACTGCCACAAAGCTAGGCCAGTCTTGCACAACCAATCCATTAGCCAAACTTATCCAAGCATACAAGATGAGTTTTCATAGTCTAAATCATGCTTTCAAAATCACATAATAGATTACATGAGCATATCTTTAAGTTCAAAACTTAGTGTATACATAGTTCGTTTATACATAACCAATATAGTCCTTTTTCTTGAAATTCCTCTTTTTAATCATGCTTGAATATCTTATATTACCTTCAACCATATAACTAACATATTGTCACATGTCAAGACATATAAGAACGTAATACACTCGCATCCAAGGTTAGAACATGTTTTGCAAATGGTTTATGAAAACTATTCACTAACTTTTTAAGTTTTCTTTTAATATTCCAACCAAAATAAGCTAACATGACTCCTATATACATAACAACCTCCTTACATGTGTTAAGGTTGTTTATAAGCATATAATAATCAAAGTATCATGCTCATCACCATACTGGACCAACAACAGTAACTGTGATAAGTAACCCGCGCAGCTGCGCGATGAAGGACTAAGCAAGTGGCGCGACCGCGCCACTTCGTCCAGAGGCAAAAAGAATGGCTCTGCTTCTGTAGAGCCTCAACACATGCATTGATAGCCTTCTTGTAACTGCAACTCAGACTAACTCTAATACTTCCAAACATGCATATAAACTCAGTTGACAACTCAGAATCCAATTAACAAGTTATTACCAGAAATTCTAGAATTGTTCAATTATTAAAATAAGAACACTAATGCTACCTTTGTGATAAGAATTGGGCAGAACTTCTACTCAAAATCAAATTACTCTCTATAGCCACTAAGTAAGTAATCTTAGCAACATAGAAAAGGAAGGGAAATGCTCAATTTATAGACAACTTACTAACCATGCCAAGCCATTATCCAAGGAAATAAACAAAGAGATGGGAGCAAGAGATGGAACTGTTATCATATTATTTATAAACCAAGAGATGTTAGCCATATATAAATATTACCATATTTATATATGGTATAAACCATATGTTGTATTTCATTGGGTAATCAAGAGTTGGTGCAATCGTGGCCAACCACTTCCATCACCCACACCCTTCTTTATCAT
This sequence comes from Panax notoginseng, assembly GCA_016801055.1. Lineage (NCBI taxonomy): Eukaryota > Viridiplantae > Streptophyta > Magnoliopsida > Apiales > Araliaceae > Panax > Panax notoginseng. Next base: position 50,749,072 of record CM029021.1, on the reverse strand, counting down.
GGCTAGCTACTGGGAAGTTTGAGAGATGAAGGAAATAGGTAGCCTTAGGCCAATGGCTCTTCACGTGTGGAAGAAATGAATTGGGCTCTTATTATGCGACAAGAGCAAAATCTCAACATTTGTAAAAAATGTAATACAACACTTGGTTTATACCATATATACACATAATATATACTTTGGTTATATAATATGTATACACAATTCATTTCATATAACATAGGTTATAGTGATTTAAAGGGCATACAATGTATTTCCTAATTACAAGGTATCAAGTAGTGTACATACATATAACCCATGTATATTTTCTATTACCAAAAAATACAATTGTGCATTGCTCATTATTTATTACCATAACTGTTATTACTATAATCATAATAACTTAATGAAATCATTATTAATTAACAATTGATCTGATTATATGTCAATAGGGTATACATGAATGTTTACCCACACTTCATGTCATATAAATAATATTATTATGCAACTCACATGAATGCAAATAACTCTTACTATATAGTCTATATATATAATATATAGAGATTTTAATGTGTCACCTTGTACTATATACAATATATAGTTAACTACCATATAATAAAGGATTACTATATTGCATGTTTTCACAAATTAATCAAGTAAATATAATCGTATTATATTTATTAATCTATTACTCATTAATTATTATTTATTCATAATAATTATTAATCAACACATTATCAATTAATTTCCCATAATTGCAATTAATCAATATGTTCAAATCCTGCCACTATATTCAAATAAATTGAATATTTAATTATTAATAATCATATCAATTCTTTGATATTAAAGTCTTAGGGTTAGTCCACTAATTTAAATAAACTATTAGTGACTCCCTTTTCATTTCATAAATTCACATAACCACATAAGGTTTAAATAGACTCACAAAACTAACTTATTTAAATTAAATCACATATTTATTTAATAAGGAGTTT